>CM077670.1:238725000-240151250 GCA_039707655.1 Elymus sibiricus | reverse complement strand
ACCCAAACTTGTTTGTTAGGCATTGAGATAATATCGTCTGAAATCAATTGTTATAACATGGAGTGTTAGCATGTGTTTTAGTTCCTCGGAACATGAGAGTATCATAGTCACTTCCCACTGTATGGTGGACTTTGAGGTTGCTCAAACGTCATCTGTAACTAGGTGATCATAACGACAACTTACAGGTTCTCCGAAAAGTTTAACAAGGGACTAGATAGCTCGAGTATGGAATTTGCTCCTCCGACGATGGAGAGATATTCTTAGGGCCCTCTCAGTGTGACGGCATCCATTGTCTTCGGGCCAGACACAGGTGAGTACGTCACAGGGATGCCGGAACACTTCAACGAGAAAGAAGAACAAAACCGGTAACGAGAAGAACGGTATAGTGAGCATGTGCCTGACTCAGGAGGATACCAATCATCTTGGGTTTTGTAAAGTATCGCGAAGCGAAGGGAACATCACATGATAACAAAAGGTTCACTCGAATATCATTCTTGTAATCATAGGGATCGATATGGACGTCCACGGTTCCGCTATCGGTCATTGAACGAAGGGGTTTCGTTCATGTCTATGTTTTATCGAACCTACTAGGTCACAAGCTTAAGGTAATCATGACATGTTGAGTGTTAGTAGGACGAGAGTATCGAGGATTTATTTGTGGAATTGTTTCATTAATTTTCGGAATAGTTCCGAGAGGAACCGGAAGCGTTTCGGGGTCACCGGAAGGGTTTCGAGGTTTATCGGGCAATACCGGGTATTACCGATAAATAATATATAGGTTTTTTTGAGACATTAATAATATATAGGTGGAAAATGTTTCCAGAGATGTTAAATTAATAATAAAAGGCTCTAATAATAGTTAGGAGGCTTTTATATTTAATTTAATATCAACGTGCCTTAAAAAGCCAAAAGGTGGAGAGTTACTTGGGCCACTTGGGCCCAAATAGGTGGAGGCGCGTCCTTCCTCCTTGTAGAAGGAAGGGGAGGCCGAATTGGAGGGGGATTCCCCCCTCCATGGCCAGCCAAAGGGGGAGGTTTTCCTCCCCTTGTGGCGCTGAAAGTGCAACTAATCCCCGGGTGGTTTTGGTAATCAATAACAACATATAGTTCATTGAACTAACTCTTATTGCTAGTGAATTTTAGAAAAGATCAATGATTGGCATGGCAAGGACTAATGGATGTGGACCCCTCAAAATGTCAAGGACAAGTTTGGCATCCACAAGACTCTTCATTTTCATTTTAGTGATCCAAGATCACATTGAGTCCCTTAGGAAAGCCAATACTATTAAAAGGGGATGAGGTGTTAATGATGAGGTTGTTGCTCAAAGTGCTTAGTGGTATTGCTCGAAAACCCTCAGTCATTCTCCCATGATCACATTTGTCCAAACCCTAAAACTCAATCTCGATCCCACCAAAACTACTCCATCCGGACTCACCGAGACTACTCACTCATATTGCCACTGCCAAACCCTAGCAATTCGGTTTCACCGAAAAGGATCTCGGTCTCACCGAGATGGCTTTGCCAAGTTTCTGTAAAGCCATTATTTCACTTCAGAATCATCGAGTTGAAATAATCAGAATTTTTGAAACCGAGCTCTGCCCTAGCCATTGCACTTTTGGTCCCACCGAGTTGTTCCACTTCGGTCCCACCAAAAAGCCTAAAGTTCACACTTTTTACACTAGTCGGTCTCACCGAGTTTATGTTTGGTCTCACCGAGTTGGGTCAAAAAGTGTGTAACAGTTGGATTTTTGGTGAAGGCTATATATACCCCTCCACCACCACTTACTCTCTAAGAGAGCCATCAGAACGTGCCTACACTTCCACCATACATTTTCTGAGAAAGAACCACCTACTCATGTGTTGAGATCAAGAGATTCCAATCCAACCATTTGAACCTTGATTTCTAGCCTCTTCAAGTTGCTTTCCACCCCAATCCTTCTCCTACCCAAGCCAAATCTGTTAGAGAGAGATTGAGTGTTGAGGAGAATATCATTTGAAGCACAAGAGCAAGGAGTTCATCATCAACACACCATTTATTACCTTTTGGAGAGTGGTGTCTCCTAGATTGGTTAGTGAAAGCACATTTGCTCCCTTGGTGGTTTTGGTAATTAATAACAACATATATCTCATTGAACTAATGTCCATTCAAGTTAAAGATTTCAGGATGTTCAATGATTGGCATGGCGTGGACTAGAGACGTGGACCCCTCAAAATGCTAAGGACAAGGATTGGCAAAAGCTCAAGACTCTACATTTTTGGTTTAGTGATCCAAGATCACATTGAGTCCATAGGAAAGCCAATACTATTAAAAGGGGATGAGGTGTTGCTTAATGGTCTTTTTGCTCAAGTGCTTAGTGACAGTACTCCTAAATCCTCAACCACTCTCTCAATCCCAAATATGTCCAAAACCTACATTCCAACTCGGCCCCACCGAAATTCTCTATCCGGCCCCACCGAGTTGATCCAAGACTTAGCCACTGCCAAAACCCTAACAAATCGGATCCACCGAAATGGATCTCGGTCTCACCGAGATGGCCTTGCCAACTCTCTGTAATCGTTTGCACTTACTTCGGTCTCACCGAGTTTTGCAAATCGGTCTCACCGAGATGGCTTGCCAACTCTCTGTTGCCTTATTGCTTCACTTCGGTCCTACCGAGTTGATGCAATCGGTGCCGCCGAGATGAGGATTGCCCTAGCCATTGCACTTCGGTCCATCCGAGTTGTTCGTATTGGTCCCACCGAGATTCCTAAAGTTCATATCTTTTACACAGTTCGGTGCTACCGAGATTATTGTTTCGGTGCCACCGAGTTGAGTCAAAAGTGTGTAACGGTTGGATTTTGGGTGGAGGCTATATATACCCCTCCACCACTCCCTTCTTAGTAAGGAGAGCCATCAGAACGTGCCTACACTTCCACCATACATTTTCTGAGAGAGAACCACCTACTCATGTGTTGAGATCAAGATATTCCATTCCTACCATTTGAACCTTGATCTCTAGCCTTTCCCAAGTTGCTTTCCACTCAAATCCTTCTTCCACCATAGCCAAATCTGTGAGGAGTTGTTTGAGTGCTGGGAATACTATCATTTGAAGCACAAGAGCAAGGAGTTCATCAACAACACACCGTCTATTACCTTTTGGAGAGTGGTGTCTCCTAGATTGGTTAGGTGTCACTTGGGAGCCTCCAACATGATGTGGAGTTGAACCAAGCAGTTTGTAAGGGCAAGGAGATCGCCTACTTCGTGAAGATCTACCCCGAGTGAGGCTAGTCCTTCGTGGACGTAAGCCATGGTGGAATAGACAAGGTTGCTTCTTCGTGGACCCTTCGTGGGTGGAGCCCTCCGTGGACTCGCGTAGACGTTACCCTTCGTGGGTTGAAGTATCCATCAACGTGGACGTACGATAGCACCACCTATCGGAACCACGCCAAAAACCACCGTGTCTTCATTGCGTTTGAATTCTCCGAACCCCTCCTTTACATACATATGCAATTGCTTACTTTCCGCTGCTATACTCTTAGAATTGCATGTGTAGGGTGATGCTTGATATGTATTATTGCTAAAATCTGCCCACAATTAAAATCTGGGAAAATGTTAGTTTTATTTGGTCAAGTAGTCTAATCACCCCCCTCTAGACATACTTTCGATCCTACAAGTGGTATCAGAGCTTTGGTCTCCTTAAGCCTTGATTTCCATTGCTTTGGTGATCATAGCCTTGGTTTCACAACCTAGGAGAGTATGGCGTCTAGTGAGGGTAACTATCACCGTAGAGGTCCATATTTTGATGGTACAAACTTTGCTAGATGGAAACATAAGATGAAAATGCATATTCTTGGTCATAACCCTGCCGTTTGGGCTGTTGTTCGTGTTGGCTTGCAAGGTGACTTCTTTGAGGATGGCAAGGAACCGGATCGTGAAGCAACCCCGGAAGAATTGAAGATGTTGCAATACAATGCTCAAGCTTGTGACATTCTATTCAACGGTTTATGTCTCAAAGAATTCAACAAAATCAGCCGCCTCGAGAATGCAAAGGAAATTTGGGATACTTTGGTTGATATGCATGAGGGTACCGAGTCCGTCAAGGAATCTAAGTTGGATGTGCTTCAAAGTCAACTTGACAAGTTCAAGATGAAGGATGGTGAAGGAGTTGCTGAGATGTACTCTAGGCTTGCTCTCATCACAAATGAGATTGCCGGCTTAGGAAGTGAAGAGATGACCGACAAATTCATCATCAAGAAGATACTTAGAGCCTTGGATGGAAGATATGATACCGTCTGCACATTGATCCAATTGATGCCAAATTAAAAAGATCTCAAGCCCATGGAAGTCATTGGAAGGATTATTGCTCATGAAATGTCACTCAAGGACAAAGAGGAGCTGCACAACAAATCAAGTGGTGCTTACTGTCGGTACCAAAACCGGCAGATCTCGGGTTGGGGGTCCGAACTATGGGTCAAGGGGTCGATGGTAACAAAGAGCGTAGAGACAGCGATTTACCCAGGTTCGGGCCCTCTCGAGGAGGTAAAACCCTACGTCCTGCTTGATTGTATTGATGTGATTGTATTAAGGTTACAGAGTTGATCTACCTCGAGATCAGATGGGCTAAACCCTAGATTATGAGTTTATTCCCTACGGACTAAAACCTCCTGGTTTATATAGACACCAGGGGGGCCCTAGGGTTACATATGGTCGGTTACCATCAGGGATAACATGCCGGTCACGCCATCTATTCCTTGGAGGAGACGCCAAGACTTCCGAGATTTCCTTCTATCATACGGGGTCGTCCACAATCCAGCCTTCCATCGACGTGTAGAGAGCGGCCCACCAGTCCGGCCCATGAGAGATAGGCCGGCAGCCCGAGTACCCCCTAGTCCGGGACACCCTCAGTAGCCCCCGAACTAGTCTTTGAAGCCGAGGTAGATGCCGAACACCATCGGCTTTGTGGACCAGTTCACTTTCCTCCATGACACCGGTAACATGCCTGTATTACTCCGAGTTGTATTTTCAAGCATTATCCGGTCGTGTATGCGCCGAACTGTATCTTGGTAACGAAGTATAATAATAACTTAGCCCCGAAGGCTAGCCGCTTCGGCGTGAACAGTGTTCTCATCTGACAACTTTTATCGAAGGGTCACACCTTGTCACGACCGCAAGTTGGTTTATGACAAACTCGATTCGCGGTTCGAGGTGGTTCTCATTGGCACGTTCCATCGATATGGAGATCGTGTCCTGTTTTCAAGGGATATAATCAATAATCCGCCTCACCCCACGCGCGCATAATGGCACGGTTATACGGGGAAGCGGCGAGGACTGCGGCGCAGTAAAGGGACCGTGGGTTTTACAGCCCATAAAAGGGGCACAATCCTTGTTTCGGTCGCACGCTCTCATTCCCCCCTTTCGCCATTGCCTTCCCCGATTCCTGAGCTCCAACACCCAGATCTGCTCTCCCTCCCAAGAACCTTTCCATCCACCCGCCTAATCCGGCAATGGCGGGTTCCGGGTCCAAGGGCAAGTGGGAGGCGTCCGTCGTCACCGAAAGCGCCATCATGGAGTTGAAGGGCGCGGGATATCTCCCTGCCAACGTAGCCCACCGCGCTCTAGAGGCCGGCCAGGCCGTCCCCACACCGCGACCGGGCGAAAGGGTGGTGTTCGTCCCCCACTTCCTCCGAGGTTTAGGATTTCCCCTTCACCCCTTCGTCAGGGGTCTTATGTTCTTTTACGGGCTTGACTTCCACGATCTCGCGCCGAATTCCTTTCTACATATCTCGGCCTTCATCATCATCTGTGAAGCCTTTCTCCGGATCCGGCCACACTTCGGCCTGTGGCTGAAGGTCTTCAACATCAAGCCGAAGATCGTCGACGGCCAACAAGCGGACTGCGGGGGTGCTATGGTCAGCAAACTCCCCCGAGTGGAATGGCCAGAGGGCACCTTCATCGAGACCGTTAAGGTTTGGCAGAGGGAATGGTTCTACATCACCGAGCTGAGGAGCGCAGGTTGGGGGGCGATTTCGGCCTTCCGATCCGGACCCCCTACGAGGTTGGTCTCATGGACCAAGAAAGGCCTCGACTGGGGGGTAAACAAGGAGGTGGAGCTGCTACAGCAACGAATTGCCAAGATGATAGGGAAAGGCGTCGAGCTGCCCAACGTGGTCCAGATCATGCTCGGCCGTCGAATACTCCCATGCCAGGATAGGGGCCCCCCCATGTGGGCCTACAAGCCCGAAGACCCGGTCACCGTGCGCAACTTCTTCCGCACCACCCACGCCCAGCTATGGAGAGCGCTGTTCAAGCCGCAGAAGGACTGACCGGCCGAGGGAGAGGACATCGGACTTGACGCCGCAAACCCCCACGGGAGGTATGACTAAGTTTGTTCTTGTATCCGAACTATTTCCCTTTAATAAGGTACTCAGCTTCTTGACTTCTCATCCACAGAAATGGCTGAAGAAGGCCCAACGGATTGACAGTCCGGCGTCGCTGCCAGAAGGACCCAGGACGCCCCTCCTGACGGCCATGTTGGCCATGGAGCCGTACGAGGTGCCGGAAAGGAAGGAGAAGAAGAAGCAACAGGGGGAGGCCAGAGAGAGCCTCCGCTCCCGAAGACCCCCGGGTGCTAGATCCGGGGACACCAATGCTCCCTCCGCGCAAGAGGAGCAGAAGGAGCAAGGAGAGGACGGGGAGGAGGACGATTCCTCCCAAACAGGGAAGAGGGTGGCGTCCGAGGATGCCGAGGAGGAGCCTCCTCGACTCGCTCCCAAAAGACCGTGCAAGGCCAAGGTAGCCTTGTCCGGCGATAGCTCGGCTTCTGCCGAGGACTCTGAGGCCTCAGAAGAGGTTCCTCGGAAAATTCCCAGGGCCAAACCGCAGGCCCAAAGGTATGCGCTCTAGCGACTACCTGAGCGTCTTTAGCCGAACTGGGTTGATACTGATCAAGTTTCCATGTGCAACTTTGCAGTCCGCTGCGCGATCTCCCCGCTGACCGAGTTTCGGAGGGGGATTCTCCACCGGCGGCGGTAGCGGAGAGCGGCACTGGATCCCGCGCCTCGCCTTCCCCAATCGTGAAGGAAACCGAGGAGGTCCTGTCGAGGAGGACTCCTCCCATGCCACACACAGGGGAAGGAGGCGATACTATCATGGCCGAGGTGAATGCCTCGGCCGCCGAAGACCAGGAGGGGAGGGCCCCTCTGATGAACGAGAGGGAGGAGCTCGGACGAACCGAGCTCTCTCCGAGGACCACTCCAGAGACGTCAAGGCATCCCGAGTCCGGTGCTCCGGACTTGGAGAAGGAAGGAGCCGGAGTACCACCGCCACCCCCGCCTGCCCAAGAGCAGGCATCGACCAGGTGGCCGGACGAGATGGAGGACGCTGTAACCAGCTCCTCCATCGCCGAAGAGCACCGTGCACTTATGGGCGCGGTGCTACAGAGTATTCGGTCCGTGGATAACGGACTGAAGGAGGCTTTTAGTGGCCTTCTGACTGGCTTCAAGGTGAGCGAAGTAATGCTTTTTCCTTAGGGAAATTCATTTGTGCAAATATATAGCCTCATACATAGTAGCCCCCGAGACTCTGGCTGGCTGAGCAAAGCCGGTCGGAGGATCAAAAATCGACATCTCGGATATTAACGGGTGCAGAATAATGCGCAGGCATCATCCTCGGCCGCAGCTGCCAACGCCAAAGAGTTGGCCGAGCTGAATCGGAAGCTAAAGAGCTGTGAGGACGATCTGAGCCTGGTGAACAAGAGGTTCGACGAGGCGCAAGGTAAGGCCGAGTTGTGATAGTGAATACAACCGTAGATTTGAAGCAGTGTTCGATGTATCCTAACGGAGATAACCGATTGAACTGCAGCTACCGCCGCGGAGGTCGAAAGCCTCAAGGCCGCACTGAGGACAGCTCAGGCGGACGCGGCGACGCAAAGGCCGGCAGCCGAACAGGCAGCTGCCGAGCTGGCGGCGCTGAGAACCACAAGTGAAAAGCACGAGGCCAGGGTGCTGGAAGTGCAGCAGGAGCTCGGGGATGCCGTCACAAGATGTGAGGCCCTTGAGCAAAAGAATAAGGAGCAGGCCGCCGAGCTAACCTCGTTAGTAGCGGTGGCTAAGGAAGCGCGGACAGAGGCGCGCGGTTACCAAGAAGAGCTCCGCCAAGTCAGGCTGATCGCGGACGGTAAGCCGTACTTGTTACAATGTGTCTTTGGAGGTAACAGGTTCGCGTTGCTCACGCGGGTATGGCGTTCCGCAGGCGCCTTTGCGGACCTCCCGAAGAGTGCGGCGGATGCGGCGAGGTTCTTCGCCGGCCAGGAGGGTTGGGCCGAGCAGAGGCTTTTCTGGGCGCAATTTCAAGCGCCCGAACACCCTCCCCTCCTCAACAATCAGATGAAACAGCTAATGGAGCTGCATCGGATGGCGGAGCCGGCGATGAAGGACCTCTGCGTCAAACTATGGCCGTCGGAGCCGCTGCCGAGCAGCTACTTTGGTCTGGTGCAGAGGCTGTTCGGCGCTCCTGCTCAGGTCGATGCCTGGAAGCGCTCCACATGTATCGAGGGTGCTCGGATGGCCTTCGGCAAGACAATAGTACACTGGCCGAAGCTAAAACCCGTTGAGATAGCCACCGGACCTCCGCCGCCAGGGAAAGAGCATAGGCGTCCCGAGCAGTACTTTCCAGCCGTGATGGACGGTGCTCGGGTAGTAGATGCCCAATGCCCAAAAGATGTAATTTATGAGTAGATGTAGTTTCCTTGTAACCAAGGAGTTGAAACTTTTGCTTTATTGTAGTGCAAATGATCGGCTATGGATATAGTGCCGGATTAATTTTGACTCCTGTGCGGCCGATTTGAAACTGAAAGTTACCAGTCGTCGGCTTCAGCCCCCTGGCAGATACTGCATGGGGTGTTTTCTCGTAATACGTGAACCCTTAGCCGACGTCTCGGTGCCCCGGGGCGGTTGTATGTACGGAAAACCAGGCAATCAGACTATGTGGTTTTAGTGCTTTCACTTAGCCAGAGGAGCTTGACGGTGGGGGCCGGTGACGAGCCCCCGGTGTTTGTGATATTCGGACGAGCCGCGGTTGATACCATCATCACATGGTTTCTGTGACAGAGAACCCTTCGTATGACACGGACTAACCTCCAACGATTTTAGGCTAACTCCAGTCATCGGATCGCCGACCAGTTCTCACTTATTGGGACAGTCAGTTTTCGGCTTTCTCCACTGAGGTACTTGACCAGGCGAGCTAGAAGTATAATCGCAGTGGTTCTCCCTTTACCCTCTTAGCCGAACAGTGCGGAACGTAAGAGGGTAAACACAGGAGCCGGGCAACCCAACTATTGACCAAAGACGCAATTCGGAACTGATTCATATAATGCAATATCCGTGACACCGAGCACATGAAAAGAGAAGTCCCGGTATAAAGTTTTAAGGCAAGATCTATGGTCGAGCCCCCGGTCTAGTAGACGGTTTAAAATAAATGTATCGTGATAGTTTACTTCGGCGGAAAAAGGCGGAAAGGAATATGCAACGTGAATGACTGCACGAGTATACCATAATAAAGTGGTCTTTACTTCCTTTGAATGTGTGACGTCCAACCGTACAATCCGTATTGCCGAAGTAGCTTAAATAGATACTTTAAAGGAATGTATATATTGAGAGTAAAGGTTTACACAGGGCTTCCATGAGTGGTTTGACGTCCCTACTACGCCCTGCTGCACGTCTACGCCTTTGCTCGTCAAGAAGCTGTCGTGGAAGCGAAGCTGTCCGCCGTGTATTCGGCGGAAGAAGTAATCTTTGGCGGGCGAGCCCTTGAAAAAGGGTTTTGAGAAGTCGCCGTGGTATATCAGCTGGACGCTGATCGGGCCCTAGATGGTGCCCATTGTTGATGTCGATTTGAAGACATTTGGTGGCCATTGGTCGGTCGAACCGAGCTCTGGACCTTTTGTTTGCTGTGTCCCCACAACTGCCCATGGAATTTTGAGCGCGAAATTGTGCACGCGAGGTACGCATTTCGCAACTAGGTGGGCCGTGCTGTGGGGTGCGTATCCCTATTTGGGTGGAGAATGGGAGCGCGCCGGGACCGAGGCTGCAGGTTGGGAGCGCTTGCATGTGTCCAGTGTCTTGACAGTGGACTGGGATTGCGACGCCTCTTCGACAGCTTGGACTTCGGCGGCGAGAGCCGCAGTGTGTTCCTCTGTTCGGAGCGAGTGCTCGGTATTACCGTTAATGGTAATAACGCCCCTTGGTCCTGGCATCTTCAGCTTCAGGTACGCATAGTGCGGGATGGCGTTAAAGTGAGCGAAGGCGGTCCGTCCGAGGAGTGCGTGATAACCACTGCGGAAAGGAACGATATCGAAGATCAAGTCCTCGGCGCGGAAGTTGTCGGGCGAGCCGAAGACTACTTCCAAAGTCACGGATCCCGAGCAGCGTGCCTCGACGCCAGGTATTACACCTTTAAAGGTGGTGTCGCTGGGTTTGATCCTTGACGGGTCGATCCCCATCTTCCTCACTGTATCTGCGTAAAGCAGGTTAAGACTGCTACCTCCATCCATCAGGACTCTAGTGAGGTGAAATCCGTCCACGATGGGGTCGAGTACCAGAGCCGCCGTTCCTCCAAGGCGTATACTGGTCGGATGATCTCGACGGTCGAAAGTGATCGGGCAAGCCGACCAAGGGTTGAATTTCGGGGCTACCGGCTCTAAGGCGTAAACATCCCGAAGCGCGCGTTTCCGCTCCTTCTTTGGTATATGCGTGACGTAGATCATGTTCACGGTTTTGACCTCCGGAGGGAACTGTTTTTGGCCTCCATTGTTTGGCCCGCGAGGTTCGTCGTCGTCCTCACCGCGGGGGGCCTTGCCCTGTTCTTCGGCTATGGCCTTGCCGGCCTGCTTGATTACCCAACAGTGAAGGTTGGTGTGGTTAGCTGGCTTGTCGGGGGTGCCGTGAATCTGGCAGGGCCTATCCAATATTCTGTCCAGCGCATACGGGCCATCTTGGTTCCCTTTAGAGGGTTTTCTCCGCTGTCCCAATTTCGAGCCGCTGAATCCGGCGTTCACCGCTGCGTCATCGGCTTCACCGCCGTTGTTTGAGTGTCAGCGCTTGTTGTTCCTATTACGCCGGGGTTTGCCATTCCCGTCCCGGGTCTCTGAAGTACCGGGGTCTTCGGGGTGGTTGCTTCGACGAGCTAACCAGCTATCCTCACCTGTGCAAAAGCGGGTCATGATAGAAGTAAGGGCCAACATTGTTCTTGGCTTGTCTTGGCCGAGCTGGCGAGCGAGCCACTCGTCCCTGGTACTGTGTTTGAATGCCGCAATTGCTTCGGCGTCCAGGACAGTCGACGATCTGGTTCTTCTTGGTCAAGAACCATTTCTAGAATTGCCGGGCTGACTCTCCGGGCCGTTGGATAACATGGCTCAGGTCATCGGCGTCCGGTGGTCGAACGTAGGTGCCCTGAAAGTTAGCTCGGAATGCATCTTCGAGTTCTTCCCAGCTCCCGATGGAGTTTTTGGGTAGGCTGTTCAGCCAATGCCTGGCCGGTCCCTTAAGTTTCAGTGGCAAGTACTTGATAGCATGGAGATCATCTCCTCGAGCCATATGAATGTGGAGAAGAAAATCCGCAATCCACACAGCTGGGTTAGTTGTCCCATCATAGGATTCTATATTAACGGGTTTAAACCCCTCGGGGAACTGATGCTGCATCACCTCGTCAGTAAAACACATTGGGTGTGCGGCGCCCCTGGCCCGGGCCGCGTCGCGCCGAAGATCAGTTGTCATCCGGGCACGGTGCTGATCCCGAGCCCTGTCATTTCTATCGCGCCAGGCCTGGTATCCGTCCCGTCCAGCGGGTGCGTATCCTGTGGGTCCATAGATGGACCTCGACTGAATCGCTCGTGTGTTCAGGTCGTGGCGCAGATCGTATTGGTCATCCGGTTGAACCGGGTCTTTGCCTGCTCGGCGAGAAGGCACGAGTGGGTATTCGGCTTCCCTGGCCGTCCTATCCCGTCCTCGAGGGGGCACGGGTGGGAGTTTGGCTTCACCGGCCGCTCTATTTCGTCCTCGAGGGGGCGCGGGTGGGTGTTCAGCTTCTCCAGCCGTTCTATCCCGTCCTCGAGGGGGCCGGTCGGGCTGGTCTGCGTAAGTTCGTCTGGGAGGTACGGGCTCGAAGGCCTCATCCTCGAAGTCTGGAAGGAGGTGCCGCCGCGGATAACTCCTATACTGGCCCTGACGTTGATCTTCGAGGCCTTCTTCGGCGGCTAGGACCATCGTCCATCTATCGTTGAGTGTATCCTGCTCGGCCCTGAGCTGTTGTTGTTTCATCTTTAAGCTTCGGGCAGTGGCAATGAGTTGCCGTTTGAATGTTTCTTGTGCCAGGGGATCCTCTGGGACGATAAAGTCCTCGGGTTCGAGGCTATCTTCCTCTTCTGATGGGGGGAGGTAATTACTGTCCTCGGAATCATCGTGGTCCTCGGGGTCACCCTAGTCCTCATGCCCTTCAGGGGAGTCAGGTCGTTGCTCGGGCGTGTTGTCGCCGAGCTCCCCCAAATTATCCGGAGTCTCGTTAGCTCCGGTGTCGTTTGTGTCTGTGTGATTTTCCTTGCCCTTCCCCCGCCCTCTGGCTCGCCGTCGTCGGTGTCTGGGCGGGTCTTCGGTGGTGTCGTCGCCGCCTTTGTTGGTTGTGTCACCGTCCTTCACGGGGGTGTCAACCATGTAGACGTCATAAGTGGAGGTGGCGGTCCACTTTCCGGTATTTGTAGTGGCAAGGAACGTGTCCGTGGAGGGCGGGACGTCCATGTCCTTGTCCATGTAGTCAGCCTCCTCGGAGGCGTAGTCCAGCGTGTCGGTTAAATCTTCGACAGTGGCTACCAAGTGGGTGGTGGGTGGGACGCAAAATTCCCCGCGGCCGGCATCCTGTCCGACCTGCTCCTGGTCCGGGGACGGGCCGTCCGCGATATTTATCATCTGGATTCGGTCCAGCATCTCGCTTAAAATCGAGGGATCCACCGGATCTATGTTCGGACGGTCCCTGGAGTTGAGCTCTGGTGCGTCGTTAACGGGAGTGTGCTCGGCCAAGGGTGACCCTTGGTTCTCCGGCACCGGGTTTGGAGCCAAACTCAAGGTCAGGTTCGATCCGAGGCCCGCCCCGAGGACTGGGGCGGGGAAGGGATCCGAAGTCAAGGCCTCGGGGTTGGTGGGTTCCTCGTGTGAGGCCGAGAACCCAGTAAAGATCAAATCGCCTCGAGCGTCGGCGATGAACTGAAGGCCGCCGAACCTGATTTCCTGCTCGGGGGCGAAGTTGCCGACCTAGTCGAGGTGACCGGTCGGATCGGCGTATAACACGATGCTGCCGAACGCGAAGAGCTGGCCGGGGACGAAGATTCCCCTGCTACGAACTCCGTCGCTGAAGAGAAGAGCTGTCCGAGGACGATGATATCCCCGCTGCAGATTCCATTGCTAAAGAACTGCCCGGGGACGGTGAGCCATTGATCCTTGGCGACCCACAACGGGACTCTCAATGAAAGCACCAATGTCGGTACCAAAACCGGCAGATCTCGAGTAGGGGGTCCGAACTATGGGTCAAGGGGTCGATGGTAACAGAGAGCGTAGAGACAACGATTTACCCAGGTTCGGGCCCTCTCGAGGAGGTAAAACCCTACGTCCTGCTTGATTGTATTGATGTGATTGTATGAAGGTTACAGAGTTGATCTACCTCGAGATCAGATGGGCTAAACCCTAGATTATGAGTTTCTTCCCTACGGACTAAAACCTCCTGGTTTATATAGACACCAGGGGGGCCCTAGGGTTACATATGGTCGGTTACCATCAGGGATAACATGCCGGTCACGCCATCTATTCCTTGGAGGAGACGCCAAGACTTCAGAGATTTCCTTCTATCATACGGGGTCGTCCACAATCCAGCCTTCCATCGACGTGTAGAGAGCGGCCCACCTGTCCGGCCCATGAGAGATAGGCCGGCAGCCCGAGTACCCCCTAGTCCGGGACACCCTCACTTACAAGGCCTCAACCGATGCTCCAACAACTTCAAGTGACAAGCTAGTATCAAATGAAGAGATAAGCCTAATGATGAAAAGGTTCAACAAGTTCTACAAGAACAAAGGGAAAGAAAGAAGCTCTAGCTCAAGACACTATGAGAGAAGATCATCAAGTCGTGACCGTAATTGCTACAATTGTGGGAAGCCCGGACACTACTCAAATGAGTGTACGGCTCCCTGCAAGAAAAGAGACGAATCACCAAGAGGAAGACATAGAAGAGATGAATCACCTCATAAGGAGAGAAGAAGTAGAGATGATCGTTATGAACGAAGACACTCTCGAAGAAGCAAGGATTCGGAGAGGAAGGACAAGTCATCCAAGAGCTACACAAGAAGAAGACATCAAGCTCATGTTGGTGAATGGGTTTCCGGCTCCGACTCCGACAACCACTCCGAGGGAAGTTATCACTCCAACTCCGACTATAGTCAAGATGAAGGTGTTGCCGGACTTGCACTTGTGTCATTCAACTCCTATGATCTATTTGACTCACCAAATGAAGGAATTGTAAGATGCTTCATGGCAAACGGCCCCAAGGTATCACACCCCGAGTATCTTGATTTCAATAGTGATGAAGATGATTTGCTTGGTGATGATGATTTACTTGTTGATAGGGCTAGTGATGTGAGTTATAATGAAAATGCTAGTAATCATGATAGTCAAGAGGAAATGAGTAACAATGCTATGAAGGAGATTGAACGTCTAACTAAAGAACTAAATGCTCTTAAGTTAGCTCATGAAACAACTCAAGAGGATCATAGAGAACTTCTAAGAACTCATGAGAAGCTACGCTTCGAGAAGCTAAATTTAGAGCAAGAGCATGAGTTTCTTAAAGCTATCAATGACGATCTTCGAAAGAAGAGTTCTTCATATCTTGCCAAACGTTTACTGTTGTCTACCTTTATGCCACAAGTTAAACCTAAGCAAACTAGCAACAAGGGTAAAAATGGTTCTACCTCTAGTAGTAACAATAAGAATGCTAAATTCAATGTTGTTTCTTCTAGTAGTTCTATTGATTCCACTAATGATTCTCTTAGCCAAGTTACACTTGAGCAAGAAAATATGCTATTGAAAGGAATTATAGAGAAAGGTGTCTACAAGAGTCTTGCTGGGAGTAAGCAATTTGAGGAAATTGTACGCAAGCAAGGAAGGCACCGGAAGAACCAAGGTGTTGGTTTTGAACAAAAGTTCAATGCCAATGGAGTTGAGTGGGAAGAAGATCAATACCCCAAGACGAAGTTTGTTCCTCAACAAGAGAAGTATGATCCCACTTCCTTCAAGGGAACACAAGCACAAGAAGATCTTCCACCACAAGACCACAAGCTAAAAGGCAAGGACAAGCTTCAAGAAGAGATTGATTCATTTGAAGAAGCTCCTCAAGCCATGGTCAAGTGGGTTCCCAAGACTTCATCAAGTTCTACTTCATCAAGTGCTACTACAACTCCAAGGATTCCCATCAAGTTGATGTGGGTCCAAAAGAAGAAGAACTAGAGAGTTCTTGAGGGTGACTCCGCCAACAAACTTCACTCATATTCTTTATGGCAAGAACTTGTGCAACCAACTTCCACATTTTGCACTAGTTCATGGAGTCACAAACCATCTTGTTGGTAAGGCAAGGGACAAGGTATTCGATGCATTCATGGACATCATCATATGTGTATTTCACTCTATGTCTATGGATATCCTTTTATGTTCCTTGTGTGGGACTAACCCATGTAGGTATTGAAAGCACAAAACTCCAAAGGATTGCTCCCAACTCTTGATGGTCTACATCAACATTGAGCATCCACATCTTCAACATCTACATGAAGTCATCATCGACAAAACCCAAGGTTAGTTCATCCTTCTTAGGGGGGATATCACATCTAGGGGGAGCTTTACTCTAAACAATTGAGCTAAAGCAACTCTAATGGTGTGAACACATTAATGCTTTATGTAAAAGTGGTAACCCCACTTGTGCTTAAACGATGAGTATGACCTATGATCAAATGTTCTCATTTGGCTCCTAAGTCAATATACTCATATATAGATGACCTAGTCATCGCCATTGCTTGATAGATGCTAGAATTGGTTGTGCATGTTTGACACATATTTCATTTGCTATCTTATTGTGTGAGCATGTTGGTTTGCATGTTTTCATCATTCGAGGACATCCATTTGATGTTTTGATTGTCTTGGTTTTTCTGGCCAAGTGGATGTACAAGAATGCCTAAGTACCTTCTCTAGCTATCTATGCTTTCTTGTCTCGGATTCTATTCTTGCTGCATCACAAAAATTGAACAAGTCATTTTCGGACCCTCCGGGTGAGGAGCACTCGGAGCCACCGATCTGAAAGGGCTAAACCTCCAAAACCTTCTAAATGATTTCGGCCGAATCAATTCACTCAAACTCGGTCCAACCGAAATCACTTAGATTGATCTAGGTTTTCCATCTCGGTGCTACCGAGTTGAACCATTTCGGAGCCACCGATGTGCTGACCTACGTGCAGTTACACATATCGGTGCCACCGAGTTGTTCAACTCGGCACCACCGACAGCGTACGGGTATATATATTGCGCGGACCGAACGGTTGAAATTTCTCGACCCCACTCGTTCCCACTCCCCGTTGCTGCCGTCGCCTTCGTCTCCGGACTTCGCCGTCGTCTCCAGCGCACCCTCGCCGCCGGATTCCGCCGCCGTCAACGGCAATCTGCCCCGCCGTTGCCGTCGTAGAGGATCTCCACCAAGTTAGGGTGATATTCGATCCCTTTCGTGCTTCCTTTTTCCGATTCAATGCACGATTGGACTGCCTGAATTCATGCCACGGATTGAGAACTCCTATTACACTGCAAACTCCGTAGATTAGATGCGAGTAAAAAATTTAGGTTTAAGTTTCCACCGAATGCATCTCGGACCGACCGATTTGAAATTTTCGATACCACCGATTTGGTCTCTGACCATAGCACTAGTACGTCTCGGTTGCACCGAGTTGTACGAATCGGTGAGACCGAAAGTAAAATCTCAGTGAAACCCTAGCATCTCGGAGCCACCGAACCCCATCTCGGTCTGACCGAAGTGGCATGTAAGGTTTCTGTAGTATGCTTTGGTGTCACCGAGATGATCAACTCGGTCCATCCGAAATGCATCCTGTGAAAACTTGAAACTAAGAGTTGAACTCAAATTTTATGAAAAATCTCTGCTTTTTGTGATGACTCATCTACTCTGCCCATACCTATCTATTCACAGGGTCAGCTCAGCAAGATGTCAAGTGGCAGTGACAGTCAGAACAAATCTGAACAGCAGGCAGAAATGAGTGAAGGGTCAAGCCCTGATGAGAGTTTTTATGAGGGAGAGAGGAGCTCTCCAGATCTTCCCAAAGCTGCAACCAGAACAAGGAAGAAGAAAACCTCTGACAGCGAGGATGAGGATTTTGTTGCAAGTGAAGCTGCAACTAAGAAAAAGAGAGTAGTGCTTGCTAAGGAGTACAGCACCAAGCCTACTTCTACCAAAGAGAGGACTGCTGTGAGGAAAGTGCCTCAGCAGACTATGCAATTAACTCTTGAAGAGCCTAGTAACACAGAGGCAGCTGGAGGAACTAAGAAGAAGAGAGTAAGAAAAACTCATGCCTGAGTGATTGGAAGACCCTCCATGATGATTGATGAGGAAGAAGAAGAGGAGGAGCCAGCAGCCACTGCACCCCCTGCAAAAGCTCAAAAGCTTATGACTGATGCAATCAAGACCGCTGCCCCCAAGTCCAAGCCTAAGGTGTCAGCACCAAAGAGATCTACCAGGAACATTTCAGCTGCTGAGAAGAACAAGGCCCCAGTGCCTGAGTCAAACGTTGATGAAGAGCCACTAGTGCTCAGAAAATTGAAGCCTAAGATTCCAGACCATGACAATGCACACCCAGTTGCGGAGAACATGATGCTGAGGAAGGATAAAGGACTGCGTCAATGGAGACAGTCAGATCCTTATGCTATAAGGAGGAAGACAACATGTGATTATCGCTTTCACACTCGTGAACAACATGACTTTTATGAGACAGTTTTGCTTGATAAGAAGCCCATAGTCAGTGACATGAGATGGGTGGATTGGGAATACATTGATGAGAATGAAGATTACTTTCCCCATGTCCATGAAAGCTTCAGAATTGCAGGAGTTGACGACTTTGTCGGACAGAAGTTGACCAAGTGGAATGATGAAATGGTCATGCAGTTCTACTCCACAGCTTACTTCTATCCAGATGGCAGAATAGTGTGGATGACAGAGGGTATCAGGTACCAGTCAACCATATCTGAGTGGGGAAGTCTTCTTGGTGCTCCCAAGGAAGAGGATGATGACATATACATCTATGCTAAGCTCAAGATGGATCACAACTCCATGAAGAACATGTACACTGCAATTCCAGAGAAAGACCTTGAGACTCACAAACTTGGATCAGTGAAGCATCTGCTACCAGGATTGGCCACCACGAACACAATCTTGCGGTACCCCTTGCTACCCAAGTCAGGAGATGACAAAATGATTCGTGGCCACTCTATCAATTTGCTGCATTTGTTTGATACACCTCAGAAATTCAAGGTGACGAGCCTGATAGTAGAGACTATCAAGAGGACTGCAGCAGATCAGAAGAGATCGTGCGGATATGCTCCACACATTCAGCTATTGATAAATTCCAAGGTTGGAACCAGCACATACCTTCTTGATCGAGAGCATTTGCCATTGCATCCAGAGTTTGAGGACAATGTGATAGTGATGGATCCTTCGCATCCCACTTCAGCACAAGCCCAAGAGAAGATCCGCAAAGCCAAAGAAGCAAAATCAGCTCAGGAGGCATCAGCTCCAAATGCTCCAATTGCCAATCTCAAGACACCCAAGGATCAAATGACATATCTGCTTGAAGCCACTCTGAGGATTGAGCGAAGTTTGACCAACCTCACCCAGACCCAGGCTAGTTTTGAGCGGATTATTGAGACTAAATTTCATGATCTAGATGTCAAGGTGACAGAGATTCAGACGACAGTGGAGCAGCTGCAGAATGATGTTGATGCTGTCAAGATAGCCCCATCTGATGACAGTGGAGATGACAGACCTACCACAGAGCGCTTTCAGACAGTGCCTAGGGCAGCCAGGTCAGCTGCAATACCAGATGTGGATCCACGGACCACAGTATCTGCACCAGCTGCTACAGCCACAGTGCCACCTCAGGTCTCCACTCAACCAGCCCCACAGACATCTGCAGAAGTCTTCGCGGATGCTCTTATCTCAATGCCGTCTACGTACACCGGAGCTGCCAGCAGGAGATCGCCTTCAGGAGCTTTGGAGGACCATGCCTAGAGTGCTGACTAGTCCTATACCTATTCGAACTTTTTGGTACTTGTTGCCAAAGGGGGAGAATTTGTATAGATCATAGGCTTCGAGAGAGAGTGTTTTGCTTTGATTTGCTCGAGTTCTTTTGCTACCTGTTTGTTTGATGCTACTTTGCTATGTGTGTGATTGCTACAGTGTCTGTGAGATATTCTATCGTTTATGCTTGTGATTGGTCATACTATGCTTATTGTGATGATCAATGCTTATCCTTATCATTATCTTGTGATGATCAATTACTTATGTTGGTGATGCATGCTTACTATTTCAATCATATCATTTTGCGCGCTCCACCAAGAGGTATGTGACATGGAAGAGTGACCCATGAGCCTAATCGATTGTGCATTTGCATTCAAACGCAAATCTTTAAATAATGCACAAATTTAGGGGGAGCTCTTTCTTATCACATACTTCTCAAAGCGACGATGCATTTCATTCATTTAATCATTTGTCGAAGCTTTGATCTATATGTTGTCATCAATTACCAAAAAGGGGGAGATTGAAAGCACATTTGCTCCCTTGGTGGTTTTGGTAATTCATAACAACATATATCTCATTGAACTAATGTCCATTCAAGTTAAAGATTTCAGGATGTTCAATGATTGGCATGGCATGGACTAGAGACGTGGACCCCTCAAAATGCTAAGGACAAGGGTTGGCAAAAGCTCAAGACTCTACATTTTTGGTTTAGTGATCCAAGATCACATTGAGTCCATAGGAAAGCCAATACTATTAAAAGGGGATGAGGTGTTGCTTAATGGTCTTTTTGCTCAAGTGCTTAGTGACAGTACTCCTAAACCCTCAACCACTCTCTCAATCCCAAATATGTCCAACACCTACATTCCAACTCGGCCCCACCGAAATTCTCTATCCGGCCCCACCGAGTTCATCCAAGACTTAGCCACTGCCAAAACCCTAACAAATCGGATCCACCGAAATGGATCTCGGTCTCACCGAGATGGCCTTGCCAACTCTCTATAATCGTTTGCACTTACTTCGGTCTCACCGAGTTTTGCAAATCGGTCTCACCGAGATGGCTTGCCAACTCTCTGTTGCCTTATTGCTTCACTTCGGTCCTACCGAGTTGATGCAATCGGTGCCGCCGAGATGAGGATTGCCCTAGCCATTGCACTTTGGTCCATTCGAGTTGTTCGTATCGGTCCCACCGAGATTCCTAAAGTTCATATCTTTTACATAGTTCGGTGCTACCGAGATTATTGTTTCGGTGCCACCGAGTTGAGTCAAAAGTGTGTAATGGTTGGATTTTGTGTGGAGGCTATATATACCCCTCCACCACTCCCTTCTCAGTAAGGAGAGCCATCAGAACGTGCCTACACTTCCACCATACATTTTCTGAGAGAGAACCACCTACTCATGTGTTGAGATCAAGATATTCCATTCCTACCATTTGAACCTTGATCTCTAGCCTTTCCCAAGTTGATTTCCACTCAAATCCTTCTTCCACCATAGCCAAATCTGTGAGGAGTTGTTTGAGTGCTGGGAAGACTATCATTTGAAGCACAAGAGCAAGGAGTTCATCAACAACACACCGTCTATTACCTTTTGGAGAGTGGTGTCTCCTAGATTGGTTAGGTGTCACTTGGGATCCTCCAACATGATGTGGAGTTGAACCAAGCAGTTTGTAAGGGCAAGGAGATCGCCTACTTCGTGAAGATCTACCCCGAGTGAGGCTATTCCTTCGTGGACGTAAGCCATGGTGGAATAGACAAGGTTGCTTCTTCGTGGACCCTTCGTGGGTGGAGCCCTCCGTGGACTCGCGCAGCCGTTACCCTTCGTGGGTTGAAGTCTCCATCAACGTAGACGTACGATAGCACCACCTATCAGAACCACGCCAAAAACCACCGTGTCTTCATTGCGTTTGAATTCTCCGATCCCCTCCTTTACATACATATGCAATTGCTTACTTTCCGCTGCTATACTCTTAGAATTGCATGTGTAGGGTGATGCTTGATATGTATTATTGCTAAAATCTGCCCACAATTAAAATCTGGGAAAAGGTTAGGTTTTATTTGGTCAAGTAGTCTAATCACCCCACCTCTTGACATACTTTCGATCCTACAGTTAGGTGTCACTTGGGAGCCTCCAAGATCATGTGGAGTTGAACCAAGGAGCTTGTAAGGGGAAGGAGATCACCTACTTCATGAAGATCTACCCCGAGTGAGGCTAGTCCTTCGTGGACGGAAGCCATGGTGGAATAGGCAAGGTTGCTTCTTCATGGACCCTTCGTGGGTGGAGCCCTCCGTGGACTCGCGCAACCGTTACCCTTCGTGGGTTGAAGTCTCCATCAACGTGGACATACGATAGCACCACCTATCGGAACCAAGCCAAAAATCATCATGTCTTCATTGCGTTTGAAATCTCCAAACCCCTCCTTTACTTACATGTGCAATGTCTTACTTTCCACTGCTACACTCTTAGAATTGCATGTGTAGGGTGATACTTGACTTGGTGTATTTGCTAAAATCTGTCATCAACTAATTGGGAAAATGATAGATTTTTATTTGGTCAAGTAGTCTAATCACCCCCCTCTAGACATACTTTTGATCCTACAGGCGCCCCCTCTCCCCTTCCTCTAACCTATATATACTTGAGGACTTTGGCCCTTTGGAGACACAAGTTTTGGAGCCTCCTCTAGTTCATCTAGTTCTAGTTCTAGTTGGTCCTAGTTGACTAATTAGAGCTTGAACTAGTTCCTCTAACCCTCATAATTAGAAGCCCAGTGTGGTTCTAATTCTCCGGTGACGATTAGCCCTAGACGGCGAAGCACTGCCGGATCGTGAAGACTGTACGCTTGCAACCAAGTAGAGAGGCTGTGCTTTCGGTCTTCCATTCGAGGAATATGATAACCCACAAGTGTAGGGGATCAATTGTAGCTTTTTCGATAAATAAGAGTGTCGAACCCAACGAGGAGCTAAAGGTAGAATTTATATTCTCCTCAAGTTCTATTGACCACTAATACAACTCTACGCACACTTAATGTTTGCTTTACTTAGAACAAGTATGAAACTAGAAGTACTTTGTAGGTGTAATGCTGATACGTCTCCAACGTATTTATAATTTTTGATTGTTCCATGCTATTATAGTATCAATCTTGGATGTTTTATATGCAATTATATGGTATTTTATATCATTTTTGGGACTAACCTATTAACCCAGTGCCAGTTGCTGTTTTGTGCCTGTTTTTGGTTTTTCAGGAAATCGGTACCAAACGGAGTCCAAATGCTATGAAACTTTTTGATGATTTTTTTTCTGGACAAAAGAGACCCTAGAAGCTTCGGGAGGAGGCCAGAAGCGGCACGAGGAAGCCACAGGCAACTCCACGCGCCCCCAGGGGGGCACGCGCCAAGATGCCTTGTGGGCCCCTCGTGGCTCCTTTTGACCTAATTCCACCTCTATACATTACCAAATATTTGGAAACCAACAGAGGGCCCCATGAAATAACTTTTCCGCCGCTGCAAGCTTCTGTTCTTCCGTGATCCCATCTGGAGGCCTTTTTCGGCACCCTGCCGGAGGGGGAATCGATCACGGAGGGCTTCTATATCAACCTTGCTACCCCTCCGATTATGTGTGAGTAGTTTACCATAGACCTACAGGTCCATAGCTAGTAGCTAGATGGCTTCTTCTCTCTCTTTGATCTTCAATAAAATGTTCTCCTCGATCTCCTTGGAGTTCTATCCGATGTAATCTTCTTTTCCGATGTGTTTGTTGGGATCCGATGAATTGTGGGTTTATGATCAGATTATTCATGAGAAATATTTGAGTCTTTTCTGAATTCTTTTATGCATGATTGTTATAGCTTTGTATTTCTCTCTGATCTATCCATTTGGTTTGGCCAACTAGATTGATTTATCTTGCAATGGGAGAGGTGTTTTGTGATGGGTTCAATCTTGCGGTGTTCTATATCCCAGTGACAAAGTAGTGGACAAGACACGTATTTGTATTGTTGCCATTAAGGATAAAATGACGGGATTTATTCATATTGATTGGGTTTACTTTGTCTACATCATGTCATCTTGCTTAAGGCGTTACTCTATTTTTATTAACTTAATCCCTAGATGCATGCTGGATAGCGGTCGATGGGTGGAGTAATAGTAGTAGATGCAGACAGGAGTCGGTCTACTTGTCTCGGACGTGATGCCTATATACATGATCATTGCCTTGAATATCGTCATAACTATGCGCTTTTCTATCAATTGCCCAACAGTAATTTGTTTACCCACCGTATGCTATGTGTTCGAAAGAAGCCTCTAGTGAAAACTATGGCCCCCGGGTCTACTTAAATCATATAAAAACCTAAAAATACCTTGCTGCAATTTTATTTCCTTTATTTTATTTTGCAATTTATTTTATCTATCTATCACTTTCAGAATTAATCCTTGCAAATAACGAGTTCAAGGGGATTGACAACCCTCTTGCCCGCGTTGGGTGCAAGTATTTGCTTTTGTGTGTGTAGGTGCTGTTCATGAGGTTCTGCATGGTTCTCCTACTGGATTGATACCTTGGTTCGCACTGAGGGAAATACTTATATCTACTGTGCTCCATCACCCCTCCTCTTCGGGGAAAATCCCAACGCAGTTTACAAGTAGCATGAAGAATTTCTGGCGCCGTTGCCGTGGAGACATCACCAAAACCTATCAAGTACCTTCGCATAAACAATCATCTACTTGCTCTACTTTTATTTGCATTCGCCTCTCGTTTTCATCTCCCCCACTTCTCATAAAAATTACAAAAACACAAAAATATTTTATTTGCTTGTTTGCTCGTTTGCTTGCTTTGCCACTATGGCTAGTTCTTCAATTGTTGCTTGCACTCCTGAAAATGAAGTTTTAAATTTTAAGCAAAGGGGAGGAGAGAGTTTAAAAGATGCTTGGCATATGATTTGCAATACTCAAAATAGATCAACTCGTAAGCAATCCACTACCATCCTCCTTCGCAATTTTTATGTGGGAGTTACTACTTGGTATCGATTTGTGCTAGACACTTGTCGTGGTATTCTCACGGCAGATGCCATGAGATGGCTAAAAAGGTGGGGCTACGGGAGGACGCCGGTGGGTTCTGGAGGTGAGGTTGGCACACGCAAGTGTGAGCCACGAGACGTACCCAGGTTCGGGGCCCTCCGGAGAGGTAACACCCCTAGTCCTGCCGAATGGAGTATGGAGTGCACAAGGGTTACAAGGTTGCTCCTGGAGCTGTGTGGGTGGAGGAGAAAGAAGGGGCTAGGCCGCCGTTCGGTCTCTCCTGTGAGTGTGCATGTGTGTGTGTACTACGAATGGAGCTCAACCCCTTTGCATGGAGGCCTCCCGGGGGGTCTTATAGGCTGACCCCCAGGGTTACATGGGTAAAGATGTACGGGCGCGGGACCGTGGTGTCATCGCCCAGGAGCCGGCGGTGGGGGCCACCGGGTCGCCGAGTGCGCCGGGTGCGCCGGGTCTGCCGGGTGCGCTGGGTCCGCCGGGCATGGGTCCGGTCGGTAGCGCGTCATTGTGGCGGGTCTTGTCCTTCGTCATAGGGCGGTCGACGCCGCCTAGCAACAGGATTGCGCCGCCCGGACACCGCCCGCCCCGGGCGGGGGCGCAGGGAGTGTTGTAGCCATGCCCGCATGGGTCAGCGCAAAGGAGGGGGTGCTGTCACCATACTTGTCTTTTCGTGAGGGTTTGCCCTCTAGCGGCCAGCCGGCATGGGCCAGCCGGCCAGGCCGGGTCGCCATGCCGAGCCGGCTCGCGCTGGGGAGCCGGCGCAGGCCAGCCGGATTGAGGGTCTTGTCCTGCACCGATGTTTAGAAAAGAAGGGATATCCGGACTCCGTTGCCTACCCGGGGATCATGCCCCCGACAGTAGTCCCCGAAGCTGTGAAGGTTCGCCGGCTCCAGGCAGGAGGGCCTTCGCAGCTTACCCCCCTGTGGAGCCGGTTTGTTGATGAAGTGCTGGAGTCCGGCCAGGCGGCTCCGTCCGTCCGCGCGTCGGCAACGCGGCAGCGGATGCCGGGAACACCCGCTGGGCGCCGGCTCCCGGAGGCCGGATCGCGACATCCCGGCCAGGGCGGGAAACGGAAACGTTCGCAAGCCGAGTCTTGTATCGCACGACGATTCGCGCCCGCCGCCGTTCGACGTGCCGCCACGTGCCGCGCCGCGGCGGCCGAGGCCTGCCAGACCACGCGCACGATGGGACGCGACTATGGACCGGGCCCACCACGCCGCGCCCTCGGCCCGCGCGTGGGGGATTTATTGTGGCTGCCCTTGGCTGTTGCGCTTCCCTACGTAGTTAATGCGCATAGGAAACGTGCGCGCACAATGCGGGGGAGTGGGGATCGTGGCGCCGACGATCCCACTTCCCCACGTTCTCTCGTGGTTATAAATGAGAAGGGGAGAGTGCGGCGGAAACGTTCACGCACGCACCCCCGCCTCCTGCTCCTCCTCTGCTTCCCCTCCGCCGCGCTCGAGCGAGGTGCCGCCACCGCATGCTTTGCTCGCGCCCGCCGCCGCGCACCGCGACCAGAGGTCCGCAGCGCGCAACTCTCCCTTCCTCCTCCTCTTCATCGCAACATCTCCATGCCTGTAGAGCTCTCCAATGGCGTTGCCGAAAGGCTCTTGGGAGGGTCCATCACGACCGAGGAGGACATCCGATACCTCCGTCGCACGAAGCGGCTGCCGCCGGCGGAGGAGCTGCTGACGCGCGCGCCCGGCCTGGAGACAGTGCCGCAGCCGCGGGCGGGCGAGCACATCGTCTTCTACTTGCATTTCGAGCGCGGGCTCGGCCTCCCCGCGAGCCTCTTCTTCCGTGCTTTTCTCGACTTCTTCGGGTTGCAGCCGCATCACCTCGGTGCTAACGCCGTGCTGCAGATCGCCGGCTTCGCCACGCTCTGCGAGGGCTACCCCGGCATGCTGCCAAACGTAGACTTGCGGGCGAAGATGATCTTCCTCAAACAGCAGGGGGCGTCGGCTGGCGCTATGTTCGACTGCGGGGCAGCGGTGGTCACCGGTAGGCCGAACGAGCCATTTCCCAAGCTGCCCCTCGAGGACTCGGCAAAGAAGTGGTAGACGACCTTCTTCTACGTCCGAAACGCCGACCCGGCGGTGGACGTCATAAATCTTACGCCCTTTGTCAACACGGCGCCGCTCGCCAAGCTGAATTGGGTCTACTGCCCCAAGAAACCTCCGCAAGAGCTGCTGAACATCTACTGCCGGGTCAGGGAGATGTCAGATCGCGAGGGGTTGAAGCCGGCTGACCTCATCGCGGCCTTCATCGCCCGCCGGGTTCTGCCGCTGCAGCGCCGGTCGCACCGGATCTGCGACATGAGCGGCCGGCATGACCCGACCCGGATGTCGACCAAGGAGCTGACACCGGCCGGGATCGCCCAGCGGGTGAACTACATCTCCAAGGCCGGGTTGAAGGAGGAGGAGTGGGGCTTCGGGAAGGAGCCCTACCACCGGGGGAACCCGGCGCCGGCGGTAAGTCCTTGGTCATTATTCTTTGCCGCTTCAACGCTATTCTTGTGTCCTGACGCGACAGGAGGGCCGCAGCTATTCGCCAGCCAGTGGAACCACGACGGGCCGAATCCCCAGATTTTGCTAGCTGACTTGCCCGACTCGGACGTGGAGGAGGCCGGCGCCGAGGCGGAAGAGGGGGCGATCGAAGCGCGCCTGGCCGACGCCGCGGCCGGCGGGCCGCGGCATGCGGGTAAGTCTCAGCCTCCAGATCTTCTGCGCGACTGGCCGGATGACGACGAGGAGGGCCTGACCGGTGCCCACGGTGCAGCGGCCTCGGCTGGGGAGGACGCCAGTGTCGACCCACTAAGACGGCTGCGGAAGACGGCCGGCGACGGGCCGGCCCGCGCGGCGGCGTCCGTCAGCCGGCCGCATGGGAAGGATGTGGTCGAGACGAGACCGGCCGCGAAGCGCCCGGCGGCGGCGGGTCCGGCGCACGAGAGGGCCGTCGTCAAGAAGAAGCGCCGGCTCACCCCGTCGGAGGGCCAGAGGCAGGAGGTCCCGAAGGTCATTGGGTAAGTGTGTTTTGTCTTTTTCTGGTCTCTTGCTTGTTTCTTGTCCATGCCTTTATTGTGATAAACTTGCTGTGTACATGTCCGCCCTTGACTTGGCGGTGGTGGCAGCGGAGGCCGCGGTGCGCGAGGCCGTCTGGAGGAAGACCAGGAGCAGCGCCGTCGACCGCGAGTCGGACCAGACTGCGGAGGAGGACCTCGCGGCCCGCCAGTCCGGCCAAGATCTTGACGCGGCCAGCCGCAATGCCTGGCGGGATCGGGCGGAGGCTGAGAAAGAGATGGCGGAGGCCTCGGCCCGGGCGTGGGAGAGGGCCTCCACGAAGCGGGCCAGGACCACCGCGGACCCGGCCTGGCCGGAGATGGAGAGGGGCTCGGCGCCGGCGGTGACGATCATCGAGCCGCGGCCGGAGGGAGCGGGCGAGCCGGCAGGGCGGACGGAGCCGGCCAACGGCGAGTCGGACGTCGATGAGAATATCGTCGTGGACACGCCGCCCCGGGCCGACCCGGCGGGAGGAGGCGAGGGCGGCGGAGAGAGGCGCGAGGCGGACTCCGCACCGTCCGGCCAGGCACAGCCGACGCCGGCCCCGGAGGCCGCGGCCGGGGACGCTGGTGCCCTGGTGGTCGTTCCGTCCCAAACTGCTGCGAACCCCGAGCGGCCGGGTGGAAGCAGATCCGGCGCTGGGACCGCGATGCAGCAGCCGTGGGCGAGCGCCGGCGAGGTCGTGGTCGGGCCGCGCACCCGGGAGGACGAGGCGGCGGATGCCTTGCGTTCGTAGCTTCGCGGGCGGAGCGAGCGCCCGCAGGCCTTCGTCCGGGAAGACCAGGAGTGGGCACGGAAGCTGGAGCAAGCAGTCGCGGTAAGTTTTTACTCTTTGCTTGTCTTGGCCGTTGAATCAGTGGGGGCGCGCCAGCGCACCCACTGGGTGTAGCCCCCGAGGCCCGGGCTGGCTGCGAAGCAGCCGGGTCGGGTCTTTATATGCGTTTCTTGCATTCCTCTAATTTTTGTCTTCGCGCAGCATCTGTACGACCTGCGTTCAACGCGTACAGCCGGCTTCTAGAGCGGTTCCGTGAGGCCAAAGCCCAGCTCGCCGCAAAGGAAGAGGAGCTGTGCCGGGTCCAAGGTACATCTTGCATGCCTTCAATGGGGGCGCGCCAGCGCACCCACTGGGTGTAGCCCTCGAGGTTCGGGCCGGACTACGGAGAAGCCGGGTCGAATCTTAGAGCTTGTCTTTTTCTTCTTATCCTTGCTTCCGGCGTCAGACCTAGAACCCTGTCGCGCAGCCGATGCGGCCGAGGTGCCTGGCCTCCGAGGCCGGCTTGCCAAAGCTGGCGGGCAGCTCGATCTTGCCGTTGTCAACCGCGACCGGCTCCAGGCCGAGGTGGACCGGCTGGATGCCGAGAAGGCCAAGACGGAGGATGCCCACCAGGCGGAGCTAGGCCGGCTGGCGGAAGAGCGCGCCAAGGCGGCGGAGGAGCTGGCGGACGCCGGTAGGAGGATTGCCTAGCTCGAGAAGGATCTCGAGGCCCAGGCCCGCGCGTCGGCCCTGCGGGAGAACGGGATGTTCGGCGGGGCGCAGCATCTCGACGAGGCCTTCACCCGTGAGTGCTATCCTCTTTTTGGTCCGACCGGCCTAGCCGGCCAGTTATCTTCTTTTGGCTAAGTTGTTTCCTTCCTTTGGCAGGAGTCTTCCCTGAGACGCAGGAGGCGGCCGATGCGGCCGTGTACGCCCACCGGGCGGACCAGCGCGTGCTAGGGGCGGAGATCGACGTCTACGCCGCCTGGACCTTCTCGGAGCTCGTCCTTGCCGGCGAGGCCCGTCTTGGAGCTGTCGAGGGGCACATGCGCTGTCTGTTCGATGCCGGGGTGGGCATGGCGAGCAGCCTCTGGCCGAATGCAGTGGCGCCGAACAGCGTCACCCGGTTGGTGCGATGGCTGGAAGCCAGGGTGGAGTGACTCGGCGCGTGGAGGGCCTCCGCGGCCCGTGCCGGAGCAGAGATGGCGCTGCGCTTTGTCGTGTCCTGGTATCCGGGCGTGGACCTCGACCGCTTGGCGGCGCAGCGGGCCGACGCGGAGGAGGACTTGGCGGCACGGGAGCGGCGGATCACCGGGCGGGCCAGCTATCTGGCCTCGTTCGCCCCGTATGACGAGTTCGTCCTGGAGCGTACGGAGGACGGCGAGGAGCTCCCAGCCGACGAGTTCGGCCTGCTGCTCAATGACCCAGACGACAGCTCGGCCGAGACGGGAGCCTATGCCGACGACGAGGCCAACCCGGACGACACCGCCACGACCGAGAGGCCGGAGAGCTCTGGGCCCGACCCGGCGGCCGCGTCCACCACAGCTGAGCCGACGTCGGCCGGAGATGACGCGGACGCCGCTTAGGAGTTTTTCTTTTTATCTTCAACCTTCCTGTACTCGAACTCAGTTAGGTAGCAGGTCCACCCACTGTGGGTGTAGTTACATGTAATGAACTTGTGGCCGAGGGCCCTTGCTGTATATAAATTTGCATGTCGTTTTGCTGTTTGCTGTTCGGCCTTGGGCCTTTTCTTGTTTGTCTTTTCTCCAAGCTTCCTTCCCGCTAGCCGGACAGCCGGGTGGCGGACTGTGGCTAGGACGGGTTTCGGCCTTGAGGGGGGGGGGATGCACAATACTTAGGATTTTTTGAACGTTGAGCGCGAGCGAAACACCCACTGGGCCGGCTGGCGGCAGGCGGCGAAGCCGGCTGGCGCGTAGCCGGTCGTGCGGTGAATAAGTGAGAGAGGGCGGGTTGGGCCGGATTGACCGAGCCGGGCCCTCCTCCTTAGCCGTTCTCGCATGACGATGCTTCCGGACTTTAGCTCTTACCGGCCGGACAGCCGGGAGCCGGCTGTGGCTGGCAAAGAGAGGGCTTTGGCGGTTCGTACGCTGCGGAATGGACTAAGGAAAAATGGCAAGGCGTGGTCTAGCCGGCTAGCCCCCGAGCCCCCGAGCCGGCTGCGCCGGCTCGGCGGGAGAATCAAAAACGGGGAAGTGCATAGACACAGAGCTTAGAAAAAACGGAAAAGGAAGCCCCCGAGCCCCCGAGCCGGCTGTGCCGACTCGGCGGGAGAAACGAAAACGGGGGGGGGGGGCTTGCTGCTTTCATTAAACCCAAAAGGTGGTGATACATACATGCATGAGTTCAACTGTAAAACGGACGGAGGAGCTCCGCGTTCCAGGGCTGGCTGGACTCCTCGCCGGCTGCATCTCTCTTGCGTTTGTTCGGCTTCTGTGCGTCGATGAGATAGTACGCGTTCTGGTCGTAGAGAGCCTTGCTGATGATGAAGGGGCCCTCCCAAGGAGAGGCCAACTTGTGCTGGCCGGCTGTCCGTTGGACGAGCCGGAGCACGAGGTCACCCTCACGGAATGCGAGGGGCTTGATCTTCTTGCTGTGGTAGTAGCGCAGGCCTTGTTGGTAGATGGCTGACCGGCTGAGGGCCAGGAGGCGTGCCTCCTCGAGCAGGTCGACGCCATCTTCGCGTGCCTCCTCTGCGTCGGCTTCTGTGTACATGGTCACCCGGGGTGAGTCGAACTCGACGTCAGTGGGAATAATGGCTTCGGCTCTGTAGACGAGGAAGAACGGGGTGAACCCGGTTGAGCGGTTGGGTGTCGACCGGAGGCTCCAGGGGACGGCCGGCAGCTCATCGAGCCAGCTGCCGGGTGAGCGCACGAGCGGCCCGACGAGTCGCGGCTTGATGCCGGCTAGAATGAGGCCGTTTACCCGCTCGACCTGGCCGTTCTACTGGGGATGTGCGACGGAGGCCAAGTCAAGCCGGATGCCGGATGCGGAGCAGTAGTGGGCCAGCGCGCCCTTGGCGAAGTTGGTGCCGTTCTCCGTGATGATGCTGTGGGGGACGCCGTAGCGAACCGCGATGTCCTTGATGAACCGGACGGCCGTGGGCCCGTCGAGCTTCTTGATTGGTCTTGCCTCGATCCACTTGGTGAACTTGTCGACGGCGACCAGCAGATGCGTCATGCCGCCTCGGGCGGTCTTGAAGGGCCCCACCATGTCGAGCCCCTAGACGGCAAAGGGCCATGTGATTGGGATGGTTTGGAGGACTGAGGCCGGCTGGTGGCTGCGCTTGCTGAAGTGTTGGCAGCCCTCGCATTTGAGGACCAGCTGCTCGGCGTCTTGCAGGGCCGTGTGCCAGTAGAAACCATGGTGGAAAGCCTTGGCCACCAGGGACCTCGAGGCGGCGTGGTGCCCGCACTCGCCCTGGTGGATGTCGAGGAGGATCTCGATCCCTTTGTCCTGCTTGACGCAGCGCTGGAACACGCCAGTCGTGCTGCGTTTGACGAGCTCGCGGTTGATGATGCTGTAGGCGGACGCTCGCCGCTGCACTTGCCGGGCTTCGGTTTCGTCGTTGGGAAGGTCGCCGTCTTCCAAGAAGGCGAGGATCGGACGAGCCCAGGACGGCACCGTCACCACTGTGAAGATGGCCACCAGGATAGGATCTGGGACGGCAACCCCCGAGCCGGGGCCGGCAGTCCCCGAGCTCGGGCCGACAGCCCCCGAGCCGGAGACGGCAGCCTCCAAGCCTGGGCCGCCAGCCCCCGAGCTGGAGACGGCAGCCCCCGAGCCGGAGCCGGCAGTCCCCGAGCCGGAGCCGGCAGTCCCCGAGCTTGGGCCGGGAACTCCAGGGTCGGGTGGGAGCGCGTCGGGGTCGTCCGGGACGAAGATGGATTCCGACTCGGGAGACGGCTTGATGGACGGCTTCCGCAGGTGCTCGAACGAGACGCCGGATGGGATGGCTTGCCGGGTGGAACCCACTTTAGCCAGTGCGTCGGCCGCTTCGTTGTCCGCGCGGGGGACGTGGAGGAACTCACAACCGTCTAACCCGCCGGAGAGTTGCTGGGCCAGGAAGCGGTAGCTGGCCATGTTGGCGTCTTCGGCGTCCCAGTCACCGGAAACTTGCTACACCACCAGGTCCGAGTCGCCGTAGCAGAGGATGTGCCGAATGCCGATCTCCCTGGCCAGCCGGATGCCGTGCACGAGAGCTTCGTACTCAGCAACGTTGTTGGAGGCGGCGAAATGGATCTGCAGTACGTACCGCAGTCAGTCGTTCTTGGTGGAAGACATCACGATGCCGGCTCCCAAGCCATTGCGCATCTTGGAGCCGTCGAAGTGCATGTGCCAGTGAGTCGACTCGGGCGCCGGTGGCAGGTACTGGGTCTCTGTCCAGTCGACGAGGAAGTCGGCCAACGCCTGGGACTTGATGGTGGTGCGGGGCTCGTAGAGGATCGTGTGGCCGGCTAGCTCGATGGCCCACTTGGCCACCCGGCCAGAGGCATCCCAGCAGCCCATGATCTCGCCGATGGGGGCCGTACTCACCACAGTAATGGTATGCTCCTGGAAGTACTGCCTCAGCTTCTTGGCGGCAAGGTACACGCCGTAGCACATCTTCTGGTAGTGGGGGTAGTTCTGCTTGGAGGCGGAGAGCACCTCGCTCAGGAAGTACACTGGACGCTGGACCGGCTGCACCTTGCCCTCCTCAGGGCGCTCGACCACCAGCACCGTGCTGACCGCGCGGGAGGTGGCGGCGATGTACAGCAAAAGTGGCTCTTTCTCAGCCGGCGCGGCCAGAACGGGTGCGGTGGACAGCATGCGCTTGAGGTCGCGGAACGCCTCGTCCGCCTGGTCGCTCCACTCGAACGATGTCGTCTTCTTCATCAGCTGGTACAGGGGCAGGGCCCTCTCCCCCAGCCGGCTGACGAACCGGCTGAGAGAGGCCAAGTAGCCGGTGAACTGCTGGACGTCGCGCAGCCGGGCCGGCTTGTGCATGTGCTCGATTGCCTTGATCTTTTCCGGGTTGGCTTCAATGCCACGCTCTGAGACGAGGAAGCCGAGGAGTTGGCCCGCTGGCACGCCGAAGACGCACTTCTCTGGGTTGAGCTTGATCTGGAACCGGCGCAGGTTGGCGAAGGTCTCCTTGAGGTCGGCCAGGAGCGTGAGGTGCTGCTTGGTCTTCACCACGATGTCGTCGACGTAGATGTGCACATTTCTGCTGATCTGGGGCAGCAGGCATTTCTGCATGCAGCACTGGAAGGTGGCGCCGGCATTCTTCAAGCCGAACGACATGGTGATGTAGCAATACGCCCCAAAGGGCGTGATGAAGGACGTCTTGAGGGCGTCGGCCGGGTCCAGCTTGATCTGGTGGTAGCCGGAGTAGGCGTCCAGGAAGGACAGGAGTTCGCAGCCAGCTGTGGAGTCGATGACTTGGTCGATCCGGGGCAGAGCAAATGGATCTTTGGGGCAGGCCTTGTTCAGGCTGGTGTAGTCGATGCACATGCGCCAGGTGCCATTCTTTTTCAGGACGAGGACTGCGTTGGCCAGCCACTCGGGGTGGAATACTTCCATGATGAAGCCGGCTGCGAGCAGCCGGGCGATCTCTTCACCGATGGTTCTCCGCTTTTCCTCGGAGAAGCGGCGTAGCGGCTGTCGGACAGGCTTGGCGTCCTTGCGGACGTGAAGTTTGTGCTCGGCGAATTCCCTTGGGACACCCGGCATGTCTTTGGGAGACCATGCGAAGATATCCTGATTCTCACGGAGGAAATCAACAAGCTCGCCTTCCTATTTGCTGTCGAGGCGGGTGCCTACGACCACGTACTTGCTGGAGCTGGGGTCGGCCGGGTCGAGTGGGACCCTCTTCGTGTCTTTTGACGGCTGGAAGGAGGCCTTGCTGTCGGCCGACTTGGGCGGGGTCGGCACGGCCGGCTGCGCGCTAGCCAGCGCCACGATCCGGTCGAGCTGGCGCCTCTCCTCGGCGATGATCAGTGACTCGGCCAGCTGGGAGCCGGCTTTGGTGCACTCGAGGGACTTTTTGTAGTCGCCGACGATGGTGATGAGGCCCTTGGGACCCGGCATCTTCAACTTCAGGTAGGCATAGTGGGGGACCGCCATGAATTTGGCCATCGCGGGTCGGCCCAGCAGCGCGTGGTAGGGGCTGGCCAGGTCCACCACCTTGAACCAGATCGGCTCGTGGCAGAAATGGCTGCTGGAGCCGAACATGACGTCAAGCCGGATCCGGCCGATCGGAGAGCAGGAAAGACCCGGCACGATGCCGTGGAACACCGTCCGGGTCGGCTCTAGCTGTCGCGCCTCGATGCCGAGCTTGGTCATGGTGTCACGGTACAGGATGTTGATGCTGCTGCCGCCGTCGATCAGTACCCGCGAGAAACGGCAGGTGCACTTCTCGGAGACGAAGGTGGGATCGAGCACGAGGGCGTAGCCACCCGGCGTGGGCATGACGGCCGGGTGGTCTTCCCGAGTCCAGCTGGTCGGACCAATGCATGTACTGGGGAACCGGAGGGACGACGGCGTTCACCTCGGCCGCGTGCTTGCGCTTGGCGTGCTTGACGTCGCCCTCGCTGGTGAAGACGACGTAGGACGCGTCCGGGCGCGGGAAAGGGTTGTCGGCGAGGGCGCCGGGTGGCGGCGGAGGCGGCGGAAGCGGCGGCTGGCTCCAGGTGGCGGGGGTGGAAGGTTGCCCTTCAACAGGCGCTGGGTGAAGCTGCACTGCCGGAGCGTGTGCGTCGACGGCTTCGCGCCGCTGTGGTTTTTGTAGGGGGCGTCGAGCATCTGCTCGAAGGACAGCTTGGGCTGCCAGGCGGCCTTGCCGGTGCGCGGGCGCTGGCTGGAGCCTTGCTCGGTTGTCGTAGCGGGGCGCCTGCTGGTCGTTCCTGTGCTTGCCGTTGTTGTTGTTGTCTTGTCGGCGCGGGTTGTTGTCGCCAGCCGGCTTGGGGGGCGCCGGCTGGACCGGGAGGAGTTTGCCGTCCGCGTCGATCGTGATCTTCACGTTCATCGCAGAGTCGGCCGTAGCGTACTTGTCCGCCACGGCCATGAGCTCCGCCAGAGTCTCCGGCTCGTCGCACACCAGCCGGTGCTTGACCAGAGTGTCGTCTTGGCATCCGTCGATGAAGTACTGGATGGCCTGGACCTCGTGGACGCCCTGGCAGGAGTTGCGGAGCTCCGTCCATCGCGTGAGGAAGTCGCGAAGGGGCTCGCCTGGCTTCTGGACGCACATGGAGAGCTGGCGAGGCTTGCCGGGGCGCTTGTAGGTGCTGGTGAAGTTGCGGATGAACTCGTCTTCGAAATCCAGCCAGGAGTTCATGCTGCCGGCTCGGAGGCTGTTAAGCCATGTTCGGGCCGAGCCAAGCAGCATGAGTGGGACGTATCGCACAGCCACGCGCCGGTTGCCGCCGGCTATGCCGACAGCCGTGGTGTAGTCAGTCAGCCAGTCCTCCGGCTTGGTGACGCCGTTGTACTTTGGGGGAGTCGCGGGGTAGCGAGAAGCCTTTGGGGAAGGGCTCCTCGTGAATACGGGGGCCAAAGCACGCCGGGCCGACAAAGCTTTCCTCCTCCAGGGCCGTGGAGCGCGCCAGCCGGTCGATGCGGTGACGGGCGTCGTTTTCGTCGTAGGGCTCGCGGGGACCAGCCACGGGACCGAGGGGACCAAGACGGTCAGCCGTGGGACCGCGGGGTGCAGGGTCTTCCGGGGCCGGCTCGAGCCGCTGAGCTGGTCGCATCGGGGGCTCCGGCGGCTGAACCCGGCCGTCGCCAGCCGTCTCGGCAACAATGCCGTCTCTAGCGGTTGTGGCACGATTGTGCCGGCTCCGACCGGACCGGTGCCGGCCAGAGCGGCTCGCGCTAGTGGCGTGGGAGGACGTCTGCTGCGCGTCCCGGAGGGCCCTCTCCGGGTTTCCGGTTTTTCCTGAGGCGGAGGCGGATGGCTGGGCCGGGTCGAAGTGCTTCTGCTGTTCATTCGCCGCGGTGATGAGGTCGCGGATGCGCTGCTGCTGCTGCAGCAGCTCCTCGCCCTCCAGGAATTCGAGATCCGCCATGGCCGCCTGCACCGCGCGCATGTTCTTGACAGGGGTGTCGTACACGGGCCGGCCTGCGCCTAGCGCACGGCCGATCGCGCCCCCACGGATCCGCACTTCCGTGACCCGGCTGGGCTCGGCAGCGGGCGGCGTGAAGCCGTGGGCGCTGTCGTACTCTCGCTGGGCGGACTCCAGCCGGTGCCGCATTGCCGTGAGCTCCGTGGCCTCGACCAGCAGATGCTGACGATCCTCGTTGAGCTGAGCCGCTGCGGCCGCCGTGTCGGCGTTGGGCGTGATGGGGGCTTTCAGGCTCCGGATTGTCTCGCGGAGCGGGTCGGCCCGGCGTGGCGGAGCCGCAGCCACGGCAGCAGCAGCCGCGGCGGCTTTCTCCTTGCCGCGCGGGGAGCCGGAGCTGGCGCCGATGGTCAGCACCTCCGCGTGGGCGCAGAGGTTCGCGACGTCGTCGGAGACAGCGCAGTCAACGAGGACGGGCGAGTCGGTGAAGCTGCGCACCTCGCTGGGAAACACGTCGGGGACGAGCGCGACGAAAACGCGCAGTGCGCCGAAAGGGACGACGAGGCTGCCTGCGGGGCAGGCGACGTCCGCGCCCGGCGCAGCGTTGCAGCCGGCCGGGTTGGCCGTGCGAGGCGCGCGGACCAAACCATGCACGACGCGCTCGCCGGAGCTGATGAAGGGCCTCGTCCGGAACTTGACTCCGGCCGGCGCCGCGAGTAGCCCCACGGTGGGCGCCAACTGTCGTGGTATTCTCATGGCAGATGCCATGAGATGGCTAAAAAGGTGGGGCTACGGGAGGACGCCGGTGGGTTCTGGAGGCGAGGTTGGCTCACGCAAGTGCGAGACACAAGACGTACCCAGGTTCGGGGCCCTCCGGAGAGGTAACACCCCTAGTCCTGCCGAATGGAGTATGGAGTGCACAAGGGTTACAAGGTTGCTCCTGGAGCTGTGTGGGCGGAGGAGGAAGAAGGGGCTAGACCGCCGTTCGGCCTCTCCTGTGAGTGTGCGTGTGTGTGTGTGTACTATGAATGGAGCTCAACCCCTCTGCATGGAGGCCTCCCGGGGGGTCTTATAGGCCGACCCCCAGGGTTACATGGGTAAAGATGTATGGGCGCGAGGTCCTGGTGTCATCGCCCAGGAGCCGGCGGTGGGGGCCGCCGGGTCGCCGGGTCCGCCGGGTGTGCTGGGTCCGCCGGGCACGGGTCCGGTCGGTAGCGCGTCACTTTGGCGGGTCTTGTCCTTCGTCATAGGGCGGTCGACGCCGCCTAGCAACAGGATCGCGCCGCCCGGGCGGGGGCGCAGGGAGTGCTGTAGCCATGCCCACATGGGTCGGCGCAAAGGAGGGGGCGCTATCGCCATACTTGTCTTGTCGTGAGGGTTTGCCCTCTAGCGGCCAGCCGGCATGGGCCAGCCGGCCAGGCCGGGTCGCCATGGCGAGCCGGCTTGCGCTGGGGAGCCAGCGCGCAGACCAGCCGGATTGAGGGGCTTGTCCTGCCCCGATGTTTAGAAAAGAAGGAGGATCCGAACTCCGTTGCCTACCCGGGGATCATCCCCCCGACAACACTATTCCTGGAGGGAATTTCTTAAGTAGTCACCCTATGGATGCTTTCAATGCTATGGGTAATTTATTGGGATCACCACCTATTACTATTAATGAAACAATGTTGACTTTGGAACATGTTATGCAAAGGTTGGAAGCTATTGAAAGTAAAATGTCTACTATAGAACATTTTGAGAATCTAGATAAAAAGGTCCATAATCATATCACTCAATTTGGTTCTAAGGTAGGAACTACATTAAAGATTTTAAAGGAAAAGGAACCAATAATTAATGAAAGGATAGAACAAGGTCCTGCTAGAATCGATAAGTTGGAGGAAATTATCAATAATTTGGGTTCCGCCTTTGCCTCCGTTAAAACTATTGATAGAACCCCTCCTAACAAAAATTGCAAGTTTATGTATGTTCCTAAGAATAAAAGTGCCACATCTAGTAAGGGAAACGAGGATCTTAAAATGATTAGTTTGCACCCTAATTTCATTGATATAATAGAGGCACCTATTGATGAAAGCAAATTTCTCAACTTTGTCCCTGGCAGTGTGATGATAAGAAATTCCTATGCTAGACCTCCTAGGAAGAGTGGATGTGTAATTGAGGATTTGGAAACTAAGGATGATAATACTTGAAACAATGCATTATGCCTAGCTAGGGGCATAAAACAATAGCGCTTGTTGGGAGGCAACCCAATTTATTTTATCTATCTATCACTATCAGAATTAATCCTTGCAAATAACGAGTTCAAGGGGATTGACAACCCTCTTGCCCGCGTTGGGTGCCAGTATTTGCTTTTGTGTGTGTAGGTGTTGTTCACGAGGTTCTGCGTGGTTCTCCTACTGGATTGACACCTTGGTTCTCACTGAGGGAAATACTTATCTCTACTATGCTGCATCACCTCTCCTCTTCGGGGAAAATCCCAACGCAGTTTACAAGTAGAAAATGCTAGAACTAATTTGCAAGAATAAAACTAGGAGTACTTTGCGAGATAATAAAAGTTAGTTGTTTAGTAGAAAGCTTTTTGTAACACAAAGAGAAAGATTGTCCATAGGCAATTGAATATAACACGATAGATACTTATCATATGCAATGATGGAGAGGCATACGCTAACATACTTTCCGTACTTGGATCATATGCACTTATGATTGGAACTCTAGCAAGCATCCGCAACTACTAAAGATCATTAAGGTAAAACCCAACCATTGCTTTAAGTAACAAGTCTCGTGTACTCCCATACGCAACAACCCCCTTACTCGGGTATAAGCTTATGTCACTCTCGCCACCCACTATAAGCGAATCATGAACATATTGCAAAACTCTACAACGGTAATCCCACACACTTGCGCGACACGGAGGGCACCATAGGACAGCACCAATTTAACATACAACTTATATCAATCACACCATACCACAATTAACCCGTAGGACAAAATAAATCTACTCAAACATCATAGGATTGCCACACATCATTGGATAATAATATATAGCATTAAGCACTGCTACTTGTAGACTGCGTTGGTATTTCCTCGAAGAGGAGAGGATGATGCAGTATAGTAGAGATAAGTATTTCCCTCAGTTAGGAACCAAGGTTATCAATCCAGTAGGAGAACCACACAGAACCTCGTTAGCAGCACCTACACACACAAAAGCAAACACTTGCACCCAACACAAATAAGAGGGTTGTCAATCCTCTTAGCGGTTATTTGCAAGGATTAATTCTGATAGTGCTAGATAAAAAGTAAATTGCAAAATAAAATAAAAGTAAATAAATTGCAGCAAGGTATTTTTGGATTTTAATATATGATAAAAGTAGACCCGGGGGCCATAGTTTTCACTAGAGGCTTCTCTCTCGAACACATAGCATACGGTGGGTAAACAAATTGCTGTTGGGCAATTGATAGAAAATCAAATAATTATGACGGATTCATGGCAATGATCATGTATATAGGCATCACATCCGAGACAAGTAGACCGACTCCTGCCTGCATCTACTACTATTACTCCACCCATCGACCGCTATCCAGCATGCATCTAGGGTATTAAGTATAAAACAGAGTAACGCCTTAAGTAAGATGACATGATGTAGACAAAGTAAACTCAAGCAATATGATTAAACCCCATCTTTTTTATCCTTAATGGCAACAACACAAATACGTGTCATGTCCCTTTCTGTCACTGGGATTGAGCACCGCAAGATTGAACCCATCACAAAGCACCTCTCCCATTGCAAGATAAATCAATCTAGTAGGCCAAACCAAATCGATAGATCGGAGAGAAATACAAAGCTATAACAATCATGCATAAAAGAGTTCAGAGAAGACTCAAACATTTCTCATGAATAATTTGATCATAAACTCACAATTCATCGGATCCCAACAAACACACCGCAAAAGAAGATTACATCGGATAGAACTCCAAGAACATCGAGGAGAACATGGTATTGAAGATCAAAGAGAGAGAAGAAGCCATCTAGCTACTAGCTATGGACCCGTAGGTCTGTGGTAAACTACTCACACATTATTGAAAGGGCAGCAAGGTTGATGTAGAAGCCCTCCGTGATCGATTCCCCCTCCGGCAGAATACCGGAAAAGGCCTCCAGATGGGATCGCGGAAGAACAGAGGCATGCGGCGGCAGAAAGGTTTTCTCTTCTGTCTCTTTGGTATATTGGGAATATCTGGGAATTTATAGCGCTGGAATTAGGTCAAGAGGTGCCACGAGGGGCCCACAAGCCTGGGGGGTGCGCCCTACCCCCAGGGCACGCCTCCCGAGCTTGTCGCTCCCTCGTGACTCTTCTGGTCTTCTCCCGAAGCTTCGTGGGTCCCTTCTGGTCCAGAAAAAATTAATCCAAAGTTTTTTCTCCGTTTGGACTCTTTTTGATAATGATTTTCTGAACAGGCAAAAAACAGCAACTGGCATTGGGCACTGGGTTAATAGGTTAGTCCCAAAAAATTATATATAATGGCATATAATTGCATATAAAACATCCAAGATTGATACTATAATAGCATGGAACAATCAAAAATTATAGATACGTTGGATATGTATCATGCATCCCCAAGCTTAATTCCTGCTCGTCCTCGAGTAGGTAAATGATAAAAACAGAATTTTTGATGTGGAATGCTACCTAACATGTTTCATCATGTAATCTCTCTTACGGTATGAATAATAAGATCCGAATAATTCAAAGCAATAGTCTATAATTTGATATAAAGACATCAATACTTAGGCATACTAACAAACAATCATGTCTTTCAAAATAAAAATACTAAAGAAAGTTATCCCTACAAAATCATATAATCCTGTCATGCTCCATCTTCTTAACACAAAATATTTATCATGAACAACCCCGGTTTTAGCCAAGCAATTGGTTCATACTTTTTAACGCGCTTCAGCTTTTTCAACCCCCATGCAATACATGCGCGCAAGCCTTGGATATAGCACTATGGATGGAATAGAATAGGCTGGTAGATATTAATAAGGGGAAGTCAAAAATAAGAAGATAGTCTCACATCGACGAGGCTAATCAACGGGCTATGGAGATGCCCATCAATTGATGTCAATGCAAGGAGTAGGGATTGCCATGCAACGGATGCACTAAGAGCTATAAGTGTATGAAAGCTCAACATGGAAACTAAGTGGGTGTGTATCCAACTTGTTTGCTCATGAAGACCTCGGGCATTTGAGGAAGCCCATCATCGGAATATACAAGACAAGTTCTATAATGAAAAATTCCCACTAGTATATGAAAGTGACAAAACAGGAGACTCTCTATATGAAAAACATGGTGCTACTTTGAAGCACAAGTATGGAAAAGGATAGTAACACTGCCCCTTCTCTCTTTTTCTCTCATTTTTTTCTTTTTTTTTTCTTTTTTTTCCTTTTTTTTCTTGTTTTTTCTTTTCTTTTTTCTTTCCCCTTTTTTTGTGGGCTCTTTTTGGCCTCTTTTTTCCCTCGTTGGGACAATGCTCTAATAATGACGATCATCATACTTCTATTTACTTACAACTCAAAAGAAAATCACAACTCGAAACAAGAATAAAATATGACTCTATATGAATGCCTCTGGCGGTGTACCAGGATGTGCAATGATACTAGCGTAACATGTATGAAAATGATGAATGGTGGCTGAGCCACAAATACTATGTCAGCTATATGATCATGCAAAGCAATATGACAATGATGATGTGTGTCATAAAAACGGCACGGTGGAAGTTGCATGGCAATATATCTCGGAATGGCTATGGAAATGCCATGATAGGTAGGTATGGTGGCTGTTTTGAGGAAGATATAAGGAGGCTTATGTGTGATAGAGCGTATCATATCACGGGGTTTGAATGCACCGGCGAAGTTTGCACCAACTCTCGATGTCAGAAAGGGCAATGCACGGTACCGAAGAGGCTAGCAAATTGCGGAAGGGTGAGAGTGCGTATAATCCATGGACTCACATTAGTCATAAAGAACTCACATACTTATTGTGAAAGTTTATTAGCCCTCGAAGCAAAGTACTACTACGCATGCCCCTAGGGGGGAGGTTGGTAGGAGTTAACCATCGCGCGCCCCCGACCGCCACACAAAGGAAGTCAATCAATAATAAATCATGCTCCAACTTCTTAGCATAACGACAGATCATACGTGCATGCTTCTAGAATCACAAACCTTAACACTAATATTCTTACTAAACCACAATTATCTACTAGCACCTCCCAAATATTACCATCTTAATATCGCAAAACTACTGCAAGGAATCAAACTTATCATATTCAGTGATCTACATGAAAGTTTTTATTATATCCCTCTTGAATACCTATCATATTAGGACCAAATTCATAACCCGTGCATATTACCATTGCTATTCATTAGACTCTCAAAAAGATATAAGTGAAGCATGAGAGTGCAACTATTTCTTTAAAATATAACCACTGCCGTGCTCAAAAAGATATAAGTGATGTACTAGAGCAACTGCCTAGCTCAAAAGATATAAGTGAAGCACATAGAGTATTCTAACAAATCACGAATAATGCGTGTCCCTCTCAAAAAGGTGTGTTCAACAAAGATGATTGTGACAAACTATAAACCAAACAAAAGCAAACAAACTATAGCACAAGACGCTCCAAGTAAAACACATATCATGTGATGAATAAAAATATAGCTCCAAGTGAGTTACCAATAGATTGTAGACGAAAGAGGGGATGCCATCCGGGGCATCCCCAAGCTTAAACACTTGAGTCTTCCTTGAATATTACCTTGGGGTGCCTTGGGCATCCCCAAGCTTAGGCTCTTGCCGATCCTTATTCCTTTATCCATCGTAGTCTCACCCAAAACTTGAAAACTTCAGCACACAAAACTCAACAGAAACCTCATGAGATCCATTAGTATAACAAATAAATCTTAAACTTTAGGTACTATTGTAAATTGATTCATATTTAGTACTAGCATAATTCTACTGTACTCCAACTTCTCCATGACTCATACCCCCCGATATGATCCATAGATTCATCAAAATAAGCAAACTATGCAACAAAAACAGAATCTGTCTAAAACAGAACACTCTGTAAAGATCTGAATTAACATCATAGGTCTGTAACTCAAAAAATTCTGAAAAATTAGGACAACGTGGGAAATTCATATATCAATATTGTGTAAAAAATTCCAGAACTGGACGCAAAAGTTTCTGTTTTCTAACAGCATCAATTATACTATCTTCCAAATCATCCCAAAGGCATTACTTGGCACAAACACTAATTAAAACATAAAAACACAATCATTAAAGTGGCTATAAATGTGTAAACACACAAGAACAGAAAGTAAAACAAAAAATTATTTTATTCATGGGGTTGCCTCCCAACAAGCGCTATTATTTTATGCCCCTAGCTAGGCATAATGCATAGTTTCAAGTGTTGTCATCCTTGGTTCCCTCATCTTGAGAGGGATGCTTGTCAGGAGGTTTTTCAAAAACAATGTGGAACACATCATCAATCAAGATTTTATCATCATTAAGGCTCCTTTCATCATACCCTTGTTGGTTCCCTTTTACAATCCAAGAATATTTCTGATTAATACCATTGAAAACTTGTTGAATAATATGTAATGGAGAAACTTCCTTCTTAGTGTTCTCATCAAAAGTATGATCATCGCTAAACATAAACCTTAACATATAATCCTCATTATATAAAATTTCATCTATCACAGGATGTTCTTGACTCATATTGTAAAAATAAAAGATCTCTCTAGCCTCCCGAACTATGTAGTCATACTCATTCATAAGGATAAGCGTGGCTATCTTTTTAGCTTTAGGATTATTTATAACAGGTAACTCATAGAACAATCTTTGCAAAGTGGGATGAGTACGAATAAATCTTCTTTCAAGTTTAAGAACAAGGGCAGAAATAGCCTCAATATAACTATTGGTTCTCTTAAGAATGGGAATGTCATTACAAACCAAAGTTCCAGTGCAAGTAAAGAATTCTTGAATAATACTTTTTCCTATAATATTCCCACTTCCCGTCACAAAAATTTTAGCATCCAAATTTGCGGGAATCTCTATCTTAGGGATTTTACCATCCTCACTCTTTTCAATAACAAACTGAGACATGATAGCAACTTGGACAAGCAAGCAAACGGAAATATTTTTTGTGTTTTTGTAAAATTGTTTTAGAAGTGGGGGGGATGAAAACGAGAGGCAAATGCAAATAAAGTAAATGCAAGTGGATGATAGTTTGTGCGAAGGTACTTGATAGATTTTGGTGATGTCTCTCCGGCAACAGCGCCAGAAATTCTTCCTGCTACTTGTAGACTGCATTGGTATTTCCCTGAAGAGGAGAGGATGATGCAATATAGTAGAGATAAGTATTTCCTTCAGTTAAGAACCAAGGTTATCAATCCAGTAGGAGAACCACACATAACCTCGTTAGCAGCACCTACACACACAAAAGCAAACACTTGCACCTAACGCAAATAAGAGGGTTGTCAATCCTCTTAGCGGTTATTTGCAAGGATTAATTCTGATAGTGATAGATAAAAAGTAAATTGCAAAATAAAATAAAAGTAAATAAATTACAGCAAGGTATTTTTGGATTTTAATATATGATAAAAGTAGACCCGGGGGCCATAGTTTTAGAGGCTTCTCTCTCGAACACATAGCATACGGTGGGTAAACAAATTACTGTTGGGCAATTGATAGAAAAGCAAATAATTATGACGGATTCATGGCAATGATCATGTATATAGGCATCATGTCCGAGACAAGTAGACCAACTCCTGCCTACATCTACTACTATTACTCCACCCATCGACCGCTATCCAGCATGCATCTAGGGTATTAATTATAAAACAGAGTAACGCCTTAAGCAAGATGACATGATGTAGACAAAGTAAACTCAAGCAATATGATTAAACCCCATCTTTTTATCCTTAATGGCAACAACACAAATACGTGTCATGTCCCTTTCTGTCACTGGGATTGAGCACCGCAAGATTGAACCCATCACAAAGCACCTCTCCCATTGCAAGATAAATCAATCTAGTAGGCCAAACCAAATCGATAGATCGAAGAGAAATACAAATCTATAACAATCATGCATAAAAGAGTTCAGAGAAGACTCAAATATTTCTCATGAATGATCTGATCATAAACTCACAATTCATTGGATCCCAACAAACACACCGCAAAAGAAGATTACATCGGATAGAACTCCAAGAACATCGAGGAGAACATGGTATTGAAGATCAAAGAGAGAGAAGAAGCCATCTAGCTATGGACCCGTAGGTCTGTGGTAAACTACTCACACATCATTGGAAGGGCAGCAAGGTTGATGTAGAAGCCCTCCGTGATCGATTCCCCCTCCGGCAGAGTACCGGAAAAGGCCTCTAGATGGGATCACGAAAGAACAGAGGCTTGCGGCGGCGGAAAGGTTTTCTCTTCTGTCTTTTTGGTATATTGGAAATATTTGGGAATTTATAGCACTAGAATTAGGTCAAGAGGTGCCACGAGGGGCCCACAAGCCCCGGGGGCGTGCCCTACCCCTAGGGCGCGCCTCCCGAGCTTGTCGCTCCCTCGTGACTCTTCTGGTCTTCTCCTGAAGCTTCGTGGGTCCCTTCTGGTCCAGAAAAAATTAATACAAAGTTTTTTCTCCGTTTGGACTCTTTTTGATAATGATTTTATGAAAAGGCAAAAATAGGCAAAAAAAACATCAACTGGCATTGGGCACTGGGTTAGTAGGTTAGTCCCAAGAAATGATATATAATGGAATATAATTGCATATAAAACATCCAAGATTGATACTATAATAGCATGGAACAATAAAAAATTATAGATACGTTGGAGACGTATCAAGCACCATGTTCAAGTAGAGATTATAGCGGGGAGAAGAGGTGTTACACCGCTGCATAGAGGGGGAGAAACTTGGTGGTGACGGCGGCGAAGTTGTTGGTGTAGATCGTCGTCACGATGGTTCCTCCAGCGGCGTTCCGGTGCCACCAAAAGAGAGGGGGAGAGGTCCCCCTCCGTCTTCTTGCTTGGCCTTCCCCTAGATGGGAGAAGGGTTCCCCCTATGGTCCATGGCCACCATGGCTCCCGGAGGGCAGGAGCCTCTCCGAGATTGGATCTCTCTCTCTGTTTCTCTTCTATTTCGTGTTCCTGTTTTCTGGCCTTTCACCGTTTCTTATATTCCCGGAGATCCGTAACTCCGATTGGGCTGAACTTTTGAGGGGATTTTTATCCGGATATTATCCTCCTTGCTGCAGAAGGACACACCAAACCGACCTTCGAGGTGGCCACAATTGCAGGGGGCACGCCCTGGGGTAGCGGGAGTGCCCTGTGAGCTTGTGGGGCATGTGGGCCACCCCTTATGCTGATTCTTTTTCCCAAAAATGACATATATTCCAAAATAAATCTCCGTAGAAATTTATCGCGTTTGGACTTCGTTTGATATGAATTTTCCACGAAACAAAAAACATGCAACAAACAGGAACTGGCACTGGGCACTGGATCAATATGTTAGTCAAAGAAAATCATATAAATTGTTGCCAAAAGTATGTGAAAGTTGTAGAATATTGGCATGAAACAATCAAAAATTATAGATACAACGGAGACGTATCAGGATCATTCAAGGGCGGTTCGCGGGATCGTCATCAACGATACGAGGGACTCCAAGTACGATCTACACCGACTCGTCTACTTCCGCTGCACTCCGAAGTAGGTAACGATCGTGATCCAAACCTTATATGCATCTTCATATTGTTCCTGGTTGATAGTAGGGCGATTTTTTTCTACTACATTTCCCAACACAACAACCCCTAGTCAAACCTCAAACTTTATTCAGTAGCCTGTCTCCCAACCCTTGTTTTGTATAGTTAACTTCAGTGGTCAGATCTTGTATGTGGTGGGTGTTGAATTTGTGTTGCCATTATCACATCGGCGGGGAGATGTTGTAGATATAACCAGACTAGATTGTAGCTAGGATTGTTGTAACATTGGTTACCACGCTTTGTCTTCTTTTAGTTTTTTTTGCGAGGAAAACTTCCAATCTATTCATCAACTGTCAAGATAGTACAAAGAACACCAGAAGTAAAAAATACATCCAGGTCCATAGACCACCTAGCAAGGACTACAAGCACTGGAGCGAGCCGAAGGTGCGCCGCCATCATCGCCCCTCCCTCATCGGAGCCGGGAAAACCTTCTTGTAGTAGATAGTCAGGAAGTCGTCGTGCTAAGGCCCCATAGGACCAGCGCACCACGACAACAACCGTCGATGATGAAGCGATGCGTAGATCAGAAGGATCCAACCTGTAGACACATGAACACAGACAAACGATGATTGGATCCACGTGGATCCATTGAAGACAAACACCGACTGAATCCCGCGAGATTTGCCAGAGACAAACCTCCACACGCCCTCCGATGATGCTAGAAACACCACCAGAACGGGGGCTAGGTGGGGAGGACCTTATTCCATCTTCAGAGAGCCACCGCTGCCTCACCTCTCTGAGTATGTGAAATATCGAGAAGACAGGTCTAGAGGGGGGGGGGGGTGAATAAACACTTAACAAGGCAAAGGTGCAATTTTTAGTTTTCTTGATAATTAGGCAGATTTTGGCACTAGTTAAGTTGCAACCAATACTTCCTACACATGCATATCTAGAGATAGGGCAGCGGAAATAGTACAACATGCAAGTGTGCGGAAAGTAAAGTGGGTAGAGATAGGAAGATCAAACGCAATGAAGACACGGTGATTTTTGGCGTGGTTCTGATAGGTGGTGCTATCGTACATCCACGTTGATGGAGACTTCAACCCACGGAGGGTAACGGTTGCGTGAGTCCACGGAGGGCTCCACCCACGAAGGGTCCATGAGGAAGCAACCTTGTCTATTCCATCATGGCTTACGCCCACGAAGGACTAGCCTCACTCTGGTAGATCTTCACGAAGTAGCCGATCTCCTTACGCTTACAAACTCCTTGGTTCAACTCCACATGATCTTGGAGGCTCCCAAGTGACACCTAACCAATCTAGGAGACACCATTCTCCAAAAGGTAATAGACGATGTTGTTGATGATGAACTCCTTGCTCTTGTGCTTCAAAAGATAGTCTCCTCAACACTCAATCACTCTCTCACAGATTTGGCTTTGGTAGGAGAAGGATTGGTGTGGAAAGAAACTTGGGGAGGCTAGAAATCAAGGTTCAAATGGTTGGATTGGAATGCCTTGATCTCAACACAAGTGTAGGTGGTTCTCTCTCAGAAAATGGATATGGGAAGTGTAGTTTCGTCTTGGTTGCTCTCACCAGAGTAGGTGGTGGCGGACGGGTATATATAGCCTTGATACCTCCTTTTATTGATCCCATAATGGAACAGAAAAGTGTATCCCACACCTATTTCCCCAGAGGTGACCCTGGGTTATTGAACCCATGAGAGGAAGATTCCCTTGAAGTGACGGTCTCTAGCAAGCTTTTGTTAAAGTGTCAAATCCAGCTTTTGACCGGATCAAGCAAGCAAATAATGATTCAAACACTTATAATAAAATGAGGTACGGGTATGAGGTCTTAATGCTTACAACCATGTATTTGTGTTGGGACCAGATATGATCTTAATTTATGCACTGGAAGTCACCAATCGAGATGTGCTTGTTACAGATCGAAGTGGGGGATGTGTCCAAATAACATCTTGACCGACACGAGTCCTGCATCAAGAATCGTTTGTCCTACTGCAGGCCCTATCCATCGCGCGGGGTTGCCTTGATAATGAAGATAATAAAATCAGACAAGGGCTTTGGGCGTTTAATCACTACACCTCATGTATCCCCAAGGATATGATCCATGTTACCCTACTGAACCTTGCTAGGGATGAAGATCGCGGACAAGACAAGAGACATCTACGGAACAATTTTATTTCACACATACGAGACGTTATTTCAAAGCCCTTCCATTGATCCCCACAACAAATGCAGAGGGTTGCAAGGCTCATGCCTCAACCCATACCTTACCGGACTACTCACACATGGAGATCAGATCGCGAGAAGAAACAACTGAAGAACACATCTTGAAGATTGATTGATTGCAAATATGTCTTACAATGGATGCTTTCTGCGATGCATGATTACATGTATGTACTAGATGAGGAAGCACCATGGTGGTGATGGTAGCTATGGAGATGGAAATGGTGGTGGCTAGGGTTTGTGGATGAAGATGATGTTGAAGGTGTTCTGGCTACTGATGACGCTCTCCCTGTGCTCGTGCTGTTGACATTTCGATGGGTCCCCTTTATAAAAGTTGTACAGGTGAATGATCTGCCTCGGTTTCCACGCCAGATGGGCGCTCGCGCCCATATGGAATGCCGTCTTTTCCTCTGTTTCCGCAGAGACGCCTCCTGTTGATTCCTTCTTCTTCCATTCTCCTGCCTTTCCATTCCCACATGTGATTTCTTCCCTTTTTAGCCCATTTCCTGTGGAAACACATCAAGGAGAGGATTTGTTGAATCCTTTGCATTAATTAGTCATTAGTAACAATATCGGAGCAATTATCTGTTTTTGAATTAAATATCTGAGTTTAAACAAAGGTGAACACTAGTGCAGTGACGTGCTATACAAACGGTTTTTACCCGCTTTCCGCGACAGAGTTTTAAACCGTCGCCTTACCTGTGTGTGCGATAGGGGGGGGGGGTCTTCCCACATGATCCATAAACCATTGGCGATAGGGAGCACGCAAGCATACGTTTCGTAGAACTAAGCGTATGCGATGCCCGCATCTTTCCCAAACGCTCCGTCCTTGCTACTCGTGTGTGCTCGCATTACCATCGCACTCTGTATTCTGTGGTGCAACGTTTATGATGCTCGCCCCATCACAAATAGTCCACGATTGTACACCGTATGCGAAGCTTGAATATATCCCACACATTTGTCTGTACATAAATGTTTGAGATGTATAAAATGTCCCAAATGATTCATCCATATTACCCGTGTCGGATGAAGGCCTATCGCACATGTTCTTCTATGAGCAAACGTTTACGATGCACACGGCATCATAAACAGTTCATAATTGCCTAGCGTGTGTGATAAGGTGACTTTCACAAACATTTATTAAGAAGGAACTGTGTGCACTGTTGTTGTTAATGGCACATGTTTTTTCTTGTCTGGTCGTGTGTGCAGTAGAGTTTCATTGCACACGTACTGATCTGAGAAACGTGTCTGATCTTGACGTTTATCAGAGACGTTTTGCTTTCGCAAACCATGTGCAATGTAATGGCCTACAAAGCATAATTTATCCGTAATTTAATCCCTACATTTAAAATTCACAAAATTTGAATTTGAAACAGATTTTCAATATGAAAGTAGGCAATCACTTATTTCATATCGAACCATGTTTATTACAAATACAAGTTCAAGGATGAAAGCATAATTCGATGCACAGGTACATATACTGAAGAACTACAGAAGCAGCAAGTAAAGAATGATGAACCACAGTTGTACTAAAGACTGTAAAGAGAGAGGTGGAAGACATTCTGGTTGCTGGAGAAGGTGAAGCGGAATGCCCATATTGTGCCCTCCTCCATGCCTAATGCACGCACGACTCTAGGCCAACCCCTTGTGATGGCGCCCGCCCATCCTTCACTGTCTTCATTAGGACTTCTCGATGCTCATTGTAGTCTCGATGAAATACTTTAACCTTCATTGCATGTCCACCAATCATGTACTTTGCGAGGCAATCTTGAGTAAACTGCTTTGGGAACCACTGCAAACGAAAAAGATTCAGACATTGTTGTCTAACAACTCATTATGGGCAGTAAAAAGAGAAGGCTACAGAGTTCATAGTTACCATCCTACAGCTCACTGTTGTGTTGGATAGAGCGTAGACAAATAATTTAATTGCCATCGTTCGTATCTTTTTGGTAATAATTCTTATCAGTTTCCTCACTTGATGCTGGTTCATGAATATCTCATTTCTCCATACGCAAGAAGGGACGAGGCGTGGATCTTTGCATAGGACATATGTACCTACAAGCAACAAGTCAATATTAGAAGCTAAAAAGTGTCCAGTTGTGGATCTGTATGCACTACATTATGGAACGGAGGCAGTATAAGCCGAGGGATGAAACTAACCTCGGTGGAAAATGCTGGCCACTCCTGTTGTTGTCCTGCGTAAGTACATGGAAAGGCGTGATAAGTACTACAGGCTTAACATCAACCAAATATAGCCATGGTAAACAACAATATCTCAAAATGATAGCTTGAATGTGTTGGTTTTAGCATGCTGTTAAAGCAGATAAAAATGGAAGGGAATGTTAACTACAATAGGCTTAACAGGGACCAAATATTGTAATTCAAACTGGTACTGTTGAAAATGAATAGAATGTAGCTCATGCTTAAACATCACACTACATAAAATGTGTAAAACTGAAATAAAGGGCATGTGTTAACTTCACCAGGCATAACAGGAACCAAATATAGCCGTTCAAACTGGTATTGATAAAATCGAACTGCACAGTTTATACTTGCACATAATGAACATCACATTGTGAATTACTGAAATAAACAAGGCATATATGCTCACTATAACAACCTAATATAGCCATTGAAAACTGGACAGAGTCTCACGGCAACCAACCTAATAAGCAAATACAGATAAACAAGGCATCTGCTTGAAAACTGGACAAAGGCTCACTGCAACCAACCTAACAAGCAAATACAGATAAACAAGGCATCTGCTTGAAAACTGGACAAAGGCTCACTGCAACCAACCTAACAAGCAAATACAGATAAACAAGGCATCTGCTTGAAAACTGGACAAATGCTCACTGCAACCGACCTAACAACCAAATACAGATAAACAAGGCATCTGCTTGAAAACTGGGCAAATGCTCACTGCAACCAATCTAACAAGCAAATACAGATAAACAAGGCATCTACTCACTATAAACAACCAAATATAGCCATTCATGAAACTGAAGTGGACAATTCATCCTTAAACATCAGATAGCCCTATTGAACATTACATTTTTGCATAACTGAAATAATTAAACACAGCATAGTTAAAACATCGCATGGCAAAAGCTACTACAACAATGGGTACAAGTTGTCTAGCTAGAAAAAGTAAGATTTGCTTATAGGATATTGCCTCACTTGTCATGGACGGGATCCTTCCACTTGGAAGAGCACAGACCCAGGGTGCGCTCCCTGATGTCATAGATGGGCTGTTTCATGGTGGGTGCCCTTCGCATGGTCGTGGTCGATGAGATCGGACTTGGCAGCTGAGGATCCCAAGCCACCGCCGTAGAACATGTCCTTCAGAAATGACATAATGGGCTCGATGGCGTACAAGGATCGCAAATCCTTGACCGCGAGGTGGAGGAGATCAGTGGCGGGGCCTTCGAAGAGATTGACGGTGGTTGAACCAGAGGCGTTGGGGATGGACCACTTAACCTGTGACATGGCCCGCGTGAAGCCTTTGCTGTCTATGAGCTTGATGTCGTAGCCGGCTGTACTGAGATTCAGTAATACGCAAGCCCGCTGATGTGAAACCTTCGGCATGGCGACATAGTCAACGTCCTCGCCGGCTTCCATGGCGAGGTGTTCGTCCAGGATCGATAGGTCGGCACGAACGGCGGCCACATCGACATCGTCCGGCGAGAGGCCATGATAGACCTCCTTTTGCCCGTACGCTCCTCGGGCTCCCCGGGATATGTGGTCGGTCTTAGCCTGTGACTCTCTGGAGTAGGGGATCTGGATCTGGGGGGGAGGGACACTGCAGGCCTCATCTAAAAACTCAGGGCGGCGAGGGTATGGGAATCGGTGGGTAACCTGAACTTATCTAAGCTAGGAGGCACGGGCAGACCGGCAGGGGTTGGTGGCGGCGGCGAGCTAGGGTTTGAGCGGGGGGGGGGGGTGTAGACTGTGGAGGGGGGCGGGGTTAGGGCGGGTGGTGTTTGAGGATATGCCGTGGCTATTGAAAATTTTAGTAATGGTGGATGGAGATGGTGGTGGACGAGGGAGTGCGACAGTTCAAATGCCTCGTCTACTGGAATTTTACTATGAGGTCGGTGGTGGAGGAGTGAGGGCGACGGTTGAAATACCATGACAACTAAAATTTGGGTAAAGGAAATGAAGCGGGGTGGGAGCAACCAAGATCGCACACGGTCCAAACATAATAATTGTGTATGATAATAAGGAAAAGCCACAGAACCACCAATTTTTGCATCATTCAACGCGGGTAGCTTTTTTTTTAGATTTCTAGCTAGCTGGTTTATCGCACACGGTTCGTCCTAATTTTCAGACGCATACATGGAATTCATCGTAAATATCCTGTACACATTACCCCTTCACCCTTGCTGGCGCTTGCGAAGTCGTGGTGATTTTATAGGGCACGAGCTTCGCACACGGTTAAGCCAGTGCACCTGTGTCCGTTGCGCGTACGTTCGCAGGCAGTTTTTCATCCGAGTCATTTGCTATTTTATATTGCACCATTTGGCAACAAAAAATGCGAGAGAGGGTAAGAACACAACCACACCAGCATGTGGCCCAAATATATATATGTATGAAAAGGGTGGTCTGTGATGTTCAAATTCCCAATGCACAACTTTGACGCGCGGGCCCATGGGTGGGTGCATGGTCGAAGATCGGGTGAGAGGGGCCAGAAGACAACAACCACCTGGAAGTGGCCAAATATATGTAGGAATAAAGGGTGTGATGGTTAAATACACAATGCACTACTTTGATGTGGACCTCCCTTGCAAACCGGAAAGCCCCCTTGGATATCTATAATGACAGGTTATGGTCGTAGCTAGGGTGCTTGCCCCACCCCCACTTCGTGTCGGCGGGACGCATGCACATACTCATACTTTGGTCGAACATGCATGCATGTCACCATGACCTACCATAAGATGGACCAAGTGAATCTATCTTGGCCAAACGACCACTGTTGTTGTCGGTCAAAAAGGGATATAATAGACCGCTCGGGCCCATAGATTGGACCATCACCGTAAACCGCACGAGAGGGGCCACAAAACTAGCACCACCTGCATGGGGCCCAAATTGATGTACGTTGGAAGGGTGACGTGTTTTAAATACCCAATAACGTACAATTTTCATGTGGTGCCTACCTCACAAAATGGACAACCCCCATGAAAGGTAGGTAGTAATTAAGGACGACGTCGACGTACATAGGGTGTCGATCCAACCCACCAATTCGAGCGCATGGGAGGGAATCCTGAGAACGCATGAGCTCGAACTTTGCTCGTACATGTCACCATGACCCGCGGTAACACGAACCAGGAGGAATCCATTCATGGCCAAACCCCCTCGTTGTCGGCCAAAGGGATGATATATATAGACCATGCCCACAGATAGGCGTGTCATTGAAAACTGCACATGGGTGACGGGGTCGATCAGAAGACCCTATACCCTACATGCGGCCCAAATATATGTATGGGTGGTGTGTGATGTGTTCAAATCCCCAATGCACAACTTTGATGGGGCACCAGCTGCATTACAAACCGAACACCGTACCCCCAGGAAGCCAGGTTACGTATGATCTCAGTTCCCCAACTTCGAGCAGGCGGGAGGGAATCCAACAAATGTTCCCAAACTAAATTTGGTCTGACATGCCGCCATGACCTATACCAAGAGGAACCCGTCATGGTCAAACCCTTCTCGTACGTTGTGGGTCAAAGGATAGAACATGCGGGCCCACAGATCTCAAACGTTGTGGGTCAAAGGATAGAACGTGGCGGGCCCATAGATCGATCTCGATCATTCTCCAATTTTTCAAAACAACAAATAAAAAAAAACATCATTCTCCAAATTTTCAAAACAAGGATCTCAAGGTTTTTTTAATCGACATGACTTGTCACTATAGACACATTTAGATGCTAAATATCTGTAATGACCGTATCATGGCGCTTAAATGAAGCTTGAGCTATAGCAACTTCCCACCCGGTCACCCATCCTTAGACTGCTCCAGCCCGAGCACGCTTAACTCATGCGGTCTATTCGACTTGGCTAGCGGATGGCAAGCTGCCTCTTGCTGATGAGAGTTGCCTCCTCGCGTGTAAGGCATTTACCGATGGTCACCGTGTGGGACCTACTCCTTACTATCACACACATTTGTACTTTTAGAAACTGTGTGCAATCTTTACATACCGGACCACTTCCATTAAAACTTACATTATTTTTTTACTACTTAAAACTAGCCGAAAGAAGCAAAAGCTTTGCCTTTTCATTAATTAAGAACAAGATAGTTGCCCAGTTAATTGCGGAAAACCGGGCGAAAACCAATACAAACAGGGCCTAAACCTATGGGAACTCTTGGCTGAGCATGAACTGGTACATGCCTTCGTCCACGCGTCTGATACGCTTGTGGAACTTTTGTGCTGCAATATCGATCTCCGCCCAGGATATTTCATCGGCGATGGTTGATTCCAAGCCGTGATGAGCATTTTGCTCCGCTTCGTCGTTGGCGGCACCTGGGGGGCCGAGGAGGTCGAAGAGCCAATCGACCAGCCCGTTGGCGTCGTGGCGGCGGATTCTTGCAGTGCGTACGCCGTCCGGCGCAATTATGACGCTGACGGCGGCTGCCCATTCCTGGCGGGGAATCGGGATGCTTACCGGCCCTGGAAACGGCCTCTCAAGTGGTTGAGTCAACAGGATGCTGACACAGCTCCGCTCAGATAGTGCGGCGCACCGCACCTGATGCGCGGCGACGTTCTCCCACTCTTGCGCGGCAGCGCTTTCCCACTCTTGCTTCGCTTCGCTCCATGGGCGGCGACGAACACATGTGTAGACATTGGCCCGCTCAAGCACTGGGGCGCGATGATACCGCTCACGCTCAGCGGCGCACTGCCACTCTTGCTCGGCGGTGCACGGCTGTTCTGGCTCTCCGGCCTGCTCCGGCTCATTCTCCTCGTCGAGGAGGTTGATGGCGGCGGCGCTTCGCCGGATTGGCATTCTTGGAATGGTATACTGCGATATGGCCGGTGTGTCGCCGCCTAGCCTTCTATGCCCACTGACACTGGCAACGGGAAACTGATGAGGGGGAGTGGTGGGAAACCGACTGGGGGGAGTGGCGGGAAACCGATTGGGCGAGTGGCAGAAAACGGTAGCGTGTTTGGATATATAACACCATTAATATGGAAAACTTGTGAAAGATGGAAGCGCGAGCTAGCACGACGCGTGCGCACAGTGCTTACCCACGGGTGCCAGACGATTGAACAAAACTGCTTTAAATTACTCAGGGTTCGTTTGGCATTTTTTATACATTATAATAGAGTTTTCTAGGCATTTAATTTGCATAACTCAAATTTGAACTACAAATACATGCTCCAGTGCAGCAAAATGGGTTGAAAAATCATAGATGTGTCCTTGGGTGCATGATTAGGTCCCATGCAAGGAATGGGGATGAATTACAAACATCTCGACGTCCTGGCTCGGCCTCAAACATTGAGAATCTTGGTTTTTAAATCCCCATAAATCCAAAATTCACCTGAAATTCATGACATGGCACATATATGCCATGGTAAAAAAACTGACCAATTTGGGGCAAGTTTTGGTACAAGCCTCTTACAAATCGGAGCTTCTAGCAAGAAGCCTTGTGGTTCCGATTGGGAACGTGTCACCCTTGTGGGCGAAACGACAATCGCTGCCTCTTCTTGCCTTGTATTTTTTTCTACGAGCAACATAGACCAATAGGAGATTCGTGCTGAAATATGGAAATATTCAGGGTTCGTTTGGCCTTTTTTATACATTAATTGACTTTTCTAGGCATTTAATATCCATAATTCAAATTTGAACTACAAGCACATGATCCAGTGCACCAAAATGGCTTCAAAAACCATAAATGTGTCCTTGGGTGCATGTTTGGGTCCCATGCAAGAAATGGGGATGAATTACAAACATTTCGGCGTACTGGCTCAGCCTCAAACGTTGAGAATATTGGTTTTTAAATCCCCGTAAATCCAGAACTCACCCAAAATTCATGAAACTTGGCATCGTGTCATGACATGGCACATATACGCCATGGTAAAAAATTGTCCAATTTGGGGCAAGTTTTGGTACCAGCCTCTTACAAACCGGAGCTTCTAGCAAGAAGCCGATAGGGAACGTGTCACCCTTGTGGGTGAAACGACAATCGCTGCCTCTTCTTGCCTTGTATTTTTCTTCTACACGCAACATAGACCAACAAGAGATTCGCGCTGAAATATTGAATTATTCAGGGTTTGTTTGGCCTTTTTATACATTAATTGAGTTTTCTAGGCACATAATTAAAATTTGAACTACAAGCACGTGCTCCAGTGCACCAAAATGGCTTCAAAAACCATACATGTGTCCTTGGGTGCATGTTTAGGTCACATGCAAGAAATGGGGATGAATTACAAACATCTCGGCGTACTGGCTCGGCCTTAAACATTGAGAATCTCGGTTTTTAAATCCCCGTAAATCCAAAACTCACCCGAAAATCGTGAAACTTGGCATCGTGTCATGACATGTCACATATATGCCATGGTAAAAAAATTGTCCAATTTGGGGCAAGTTTTGGTACAAGCCTCTTACAAACCGGAGCTTCTAGCAAGAAGCCTCGTGGTTCCGATAGGGAACGTGTCACCCTTGTGGGCGAAACGACAATCGTCGCTGCCTCTTCTCGCCTTGTATTTTTTTCTACAGGCAACATAGACCAACAGGAGATTCGCGCTAAAGTATGGAATTATTCAGGGTTCGTTTGGCCTTTTTATACATTTATTGAGTTTTCTAGGCATTTAATGTCCATAATTCAAATTTGAATTACAAGCACATGCTCCAGTGCACCAAAATGGCTTCAAATACCATACATGTGTCCTTGGGTGCATGTTTAGGTCCCATGCAAGAAATGAGAATGAATTAAAAACATCTTGGCGTCCTGGCTCGGCTTCAAACATTGAGAATCTCGGTTTTTAAATCGCCATAAATCCAAAACTCACCCAAAATTCATGAAACTTGGCATAGTGTTATTATATGGCACATATATGTTGTGGTAATTTTTTTGTCCAATTTGAGACAAGGCGCACACATTAATAACCAACGTAGGCATTTTGGAACAAATAGATGACACGTTAATATCGCAAACGGTTGTATTGTTTGAACCATGGGCGTTCCACTGACCATTTACGTGCGGCCACGCGTCCCTCTTTTTATTGTAGAGTACTACCTCAGTCCTGGTTTATTGGTCGTCTTTGTATTTTGTGCCAAAATTTGACCATACTAGGTGGCATGTGTGCAGCTGTTTGATTAGACGGGATGAGTGCGAGAAGTCCGCCGCGCAGGCTCGATAGGACGCGTGCGAGCAGTCCACCGCGCAGGCTCGACGGGATGCGTGCGAGCAGTCTGCCACGCAGGTGTAGGATCGAAAGTATGTCTAGAGGGGGGTGATTAGACTACTTGACCAAATAAAAATCGATCCTTTTCCCAATTTTAGTTGTGGGCAGATTTTAGCAAGTACACAAGTCAAGTAACACCCTACACATGCAATTCTAAGAGTGTGGCAGTAGAAAGTAAACAAGTGCACATGTAAGTAAAGGAGGGGATCAGAGATTTCAAACGCAATGAAGACACGATGATTTTTGGCGTGGTTCCAATAGGTGGTGCTATCGTACGTCCACGTTGATGGAGACTTCAAACCACGAAGGGTAACGGCTGCGCGAGTCCACGGAGGGCTCCACCCACGAAGGGTCCACGAAGAAGCAACCTTGTCTATTCCACCATGGCTTACGTCCACGAAGGACTAGCCTCACTCGGGTAGACCTTCACAAAGTAGGCGATCTCCTTGCCCTTACAAACTTCTTGGATCAACTCCACATCATGTCGGAGGCTCCCAAGTGACACCTAACCAATCTAGGAGACACCACTCTCCAAAAGGTAATAGACGGTGTGTTATTGATGAACTCCTTGCTCTTGTGCTTCAAATGATAGTCTCCCCAACACTCAACTCTCTCTCACAGATTTGGCTATGGTGGAAGAAGGATTTGAGTGGAAAGCAACTTGGAGAAGGCTAGAAATCAAGGTTCAAATGGTAGGAATGGAATCTCTTGATCTCAACACATGAGTAGGTGGTTCTCTCTCAGAAAATGTATGGTGAAAGTGTAGGCACGTTCTGATGGCTCTCTTCACTGAGGAAGAAGGGGTGGAGGGGTATATATAGCCTCCACACAAAATCCAACCGTTACACACTTTTGACCCAACTCAGTGGCACCGATCAGAAATCTCGGTGGCACCGACCTGTGTAAAAGATATGAACGTTAGGAATCTCGGTGGGACCAACTGGAACAACTCGGATGGACCGATGTGCAATGGTTACGGAAACCTCGTGTCGGTGGCACCGATTGCATCAACTCAGTGGGACCGAAGTGAAGCAATAAGGCAACAGAGAGTTGGCAAGCCATCTCGGTGGTACTGATTGCAAATCTCGGTGGGACCAAAATAATTGCAACTAGTAACAGAGAGTTGGCATGGCCATCTCGGTGGGACCGAGATCCATATCGGTGGATCCGATTTGTTAGGGTTTGGCAGTGGCTAAGTCCAGATGAACTCGGTGGCTCCGGATAGGAAATTTCGGTGGGGCCGAGTTGGAATGTAGGATTTGGACATATTTGGATGGAGAAAGTGGTTGAGGGTTTTGGAGCAATGTCCCTAAGCACTTGAGCAAATAGATCATTAAGCAACACCTCATCCCCTTTTAATAGTATTTGCTTTCCTATGGACTCAATGTGATCTTGGATCACTTAACAAAAATGTAGAGTCTTGAGCTTTTGCCAATCCATGTCCTTAGCATTTTGAGGGGTCCACATCTCTAGTCCTTTCCATGCCAATCATTGAACATCCTGAAATATTTAACTTGAATGGACATTATTTCAATGAGATATATGTTGTTATGAATTACCAAAACCACCTGGGGATTAGTTGCACTTTCAATCTCCCCCTTTTTGGTAATTGATGACAACATATAGATCAAAGCTTCGACAAATGATTAAATGAATGAAATACATCATCGCTTTGAGAAGTATGTGATAAGAAAGAGCTCCCCCTAAATTTGTGCATTATTAAAAATTTGCGTTTGAATGCAAATGCACAATCGATTAGGATCATGGGTCACTCTTCCATGTCACATACAACTTGGTGGAGCGCACAAAATGATATGAATGGAATAGTAAGCACGCATCACCAAAAACATAAGTGAATGATCATACAAGGATAATGATAAGGATAAGCATTAAGCATCACATGAAGCATAGTATGATCAATGACACACATAGTATCTCACAAGCATATCAAACCAAAGTAGCATAAACCAAATAGTAGCAGAAACTCAAGAAAAACCAACGAGCAAAAGCGAGACACTCTCTCTCAAAGCCTAATGATCTATACAAATTCTCCCCCTGTGGCAACAAGTACCAAAATGTTCGAATAGGTATAGAGCTATACATCTCTCTAGGCACGATCCTCTGCAGCTCCTGAAGGTGATCTCTGGCTGGCAGCTCCAGTGTGCGTAGATGGCGTTGAGAGAAGTGCATCTGCGAAGGCTTCAGCTGACGTCTGCTGGGCTGGTGGAGTAGAAACTGGAGGTTGCACTGTAGCAACAGCAGCAGGTGCAGAAACTATAGTCCTCGTATCTGCAACGGGTACTGCAGCAGACTTGGATGCCCTAGGCACTGTTTGGAACCTGTCCGTCATCGGTCTATCATCTCCACTGTCATCAATAGCAGCCCTGACTGTGTCAACATCATCTTTGAGCTTCTCCACAATAGTTTGAACCTCTGTGATCTTCACATCAAGATCATGAATCTTAGAATCGACTATCTACTCTAGGTTTGGCTGGTTCTTGGTGAGGTTGGCCAGACTTCGCTCAATCCTCAGGGTGGCTTCCAGCAGATAAGTCATTTGATCATTCTTGGACTTGAGGTTTGCAATAGGAGCATTGGGAGCAGATGCCTTCTTGGCTTCTTTTGCTGCTGCAGCTGCCTGAATTTTCTCTTGAGCTTGGGCAGATGTAGGGTGTGAAGGGTCCATCACCACTACATTGTCCTCGAACTCTGGACGCAATGGGAGATGCTCACGATCAAGTAGATATGTGCTCGTTCCAACCTTGGAGTTGATGAGCAACTGAATGTGTGGAGCATATCCACAAGATCTCTTCTGGTCAGCTGCGGTTCTCTTGATTGTTTCAACAATAAGGCACATCACTTTGAACTTCTGCGGTGTATCAAACAAGTGTAGCAGGTTGATGGAGTGGCCACATATCATCTTGTCATCTCTAGACTTGGGCAAAAGAGTATACCTCAAGATTGTGTTGGTGGTGGCCAAACCAGGTAGCAAGTGCTTCACAGAACCAAGCTTGTGTGTCTCAATGTCTTTCTCTGGAATTGCCGTGTACATATTAGGCATGGAATTGTGGTCCATCTTGAGCTTGGCATATATATCAATATCATTCTCCTCTTCTTCTAGAGCACCAAGAAGAGCAGCCCACTCAGAGATGGTTGACTGGTATCTGGATCCCTCAGTCATCCACACAACTCTACCATCTAGATAGAAGTGTGCAGTGGAGTAGAATTGCATGAGCATCTCATCATTCCACTTGTAAGCTTCTTCCCAACAAAATCATCAACACCAGCTATTCTGAAGCTCTCATGAACATGGGGGAAGTAGTCTTCATTTGCATCAATATATTTCCAATCCACCCATTTCCTATCACTGACAATAGGCTTCTTGTCAAGTAGCATAGTTTCATAGAAATCCTGTTACTCTCTGGTGTGGAAACGGTAATTACAAGCAGCCCTCCTTCTTGCAGCATATGGATCAGTCAATCTCCACTGACGCAATCCTTTGTCCATTCTAAGCATCATGTTCTCTGCAACTGGATGAGCATTATCATGATCTGGAATCTTTGGCTTCAACTTTCTGAGCACTAATGGATCTTCATTAGCATTAACTTCAGGCACTGGGGCCTTGTTCTTCTCAGCTCTTAGGTGCTGAAGCTTTGGGCTTGGACTTGGTGGGGGCAACAGACTTCAAAGCATCAGACATGAGTCTCTGAGTCTTGGCAGGAGGTGCACCAGCTGCTGGTTCCTCCTCCTCCTCCTCATCCATCATGGAGGGTTTGCCAACCACATAAGTTGTAGTCTTCCTTGCCCTCTTCTTCTTCTTTCCTGTAGCTGATGTCTCTGTGTCACTTGGCTCCTCAAGTGTAAATGTCATGGTCTTCCTTGGAACTTTCTTCACAGTAGTTTTGTCCTTGGCAGAAGGTCTTGTGCTAGCACTTCTGTCATACTCCTTAGCAATCACTTTCTTCTTCTTTGATGTGACCTCACTAGCCACAAAATCCTCATCCTCATCATCTGAGGTTCTCTTCTTTCTTGCCCTAGTAGCCGCTTTGGGCAATTCTGGAGAACTCCTCTCTCCCTCATAGAAACTTTCTTCAGGACTGGATCCTTCACTGAGATCTGCATGCTGTTCTGACATATTCTAACTGTCACTTGCATCTGTCATCTTGCAAACTGACCCTGTGAATAGATGGGTATGGGCAGAGTAGATGAGTCATCACAAAAAGCAGATATTTTTCAAGAAAATTGAGTTCAAATCTTAGTTTCAAGTTTTCACAGAAGGAATTTCGGATCCACCGAGTTGATAATCTCGGTGATACCGAAGCAGTCAACAAAAACAAAACACACCATTTCGGTCAGACTGAGATGTGGTTCGGCGTCTCCGAGATGCTAGGGTTTCACTGAAACGTTACTTTCGGTCTCACCGATTCGTACTACTCGGTGGCACCGAGATGTACTAGTGCAATGGCCAGGGCCAAATCGGTGACTCCGAAAATCTCAATTCGGTCGGTCCGAGATGCTTTCGGCGGAAACTTAAACCTAATTTTTTTGCTTGAAACTAATCTACAGAATTTGCAGTGTAAAGAGAGGTTTCAATCCGTGGCAAGAATAATGGCAATCCATCCGTGCATTGAATCGGAATTTGAGCACAGAGGGGGTCGAATCTCACCCTAACTTGGTGGAGATCCTCTATGGCAGCAATGGCGGGGAAGATTCCTGTTGACGGCGACGGATTCCGGCGGCGAGGGCGCACAGGAGACAAGGGCGATGATCCAAAGACCAAGGCGGCGGTAGTAATGGGGTGCGGGGGTCCTGACTTTTGAAGTAATTTTCAACGTACGGGCCGCGAAGTATATATACCCGTATGCTGTCAGTGGCTCCGAGTGGAACAACTCGGTGGCACCGATATGTGTAACTGCAAGTAGTAGCACATTGGTGACTCCGAAACGTTCAACTCGGTGACACCGAGATGGAAACCTAGGTCAATCAAACTGTTTCGGTGAGTTTGAATAGGACTGGATTGGTCACGCTGAAACAAATTTCAAGGTTTTGGAGGTTCAGCCCTTTCAGATCGGTGACTCCGAGTGCGCCTCACCCGGAGGGTCCGAAAACGACTTGTTCAATTTTTGTGATGTAGCAAGAATAGAATTTGAGACAAGAAAGCATAGATAGCTAGAGAAGGTACTTAGGCATTCTTGTACATCCACTTGGCCAGAAAAACCAAGACAATCAAAACGACAAATGGATGTCCTAGAATGAAGAAAACATGCAAACCAACATGCTCACACAATAAGATAGCAAATGAAATATGTGTCAAACATGCAAAACCAATTCTAGCATCTATCAAGCAATTGGCGATGACTAGGTCATCTATATATGTGTATATTGACTTAGGAGTCAAATGAGAACATTTGATCAGAGGTCATACTCATCGTTTAAGCACAAGTGGGGTTGCCACTTTTACATAAAGCATTAATGTGTTCACACCATTAGAGTTGCTTTAACTCAATTTTTAGAGCAAAGCTCCCCTAGATGTGATATCCCCCCAAAGAGGGATGAACTAACCTTGGGTTTTGTCGATGTTGACTTCATGTAGATGTTGAAGATGTGGATGCTCAAGGTTGATGTAGACCCTCAAGAGTTGGGAGCAATCCTTGGAGTTTTGCACTTTCAATACCTACATGGGTTAGTCCCACACAAGGAACATACAAGAATATCCATAGACATAGAGTGAAATACACATGTGATGATGTCCATGAATGCATTGAATACCTTGTCCCTTGCCTTACCAACAAGAGGGTTTGTGACTCCATGAACTAGTGCAAGATATTGAAGTTGGTTGCACAAGTTCTTGCCATAAATGAATGTGAGTGAAGTTTGTTAGCGGAGTCACCCTCAAGAACTCTCTAGTTATTCTTCTTTTGGACACACATCAACTTGATGGGAATCCTTGGAGTTGTAGTTGAACTTGATGAAGTAGAAGTTGATGAAGTCTTGGGAACCCACTTGACCAAGGCTTGAGGTGCTTCTTCAAATGAGTCAATCTCCTCTTGAAGCTTGTCCTTGCCTTTTAGCTTGTGGTTTTGTGGTGGAAGATCTTCTTGAGCTTGTGTTCCCTTGAAGGAAGTAGGATCATACTTCTCTTGTTGAGGAACGAACTTTTTCTTGGGGTATTGATCTTCTTCCCACTCAACTCCATTGGCATTGAACTTTCGTTCAAAACCAACACCTTGGTTCTTCCGGTGCCTTCCTTGCTTGCGTACAATTTCCTCAAATTGCTTACTCCCGGCATGGCTCTTGTAGACACCTTTTTCTATAATTCCTTTCAATAGATTGTTTTCTAGCTCAAGTGTAACTTGGCCAAGAGAATCATCAGTGTAATTAATAGAACTACTAGAAGCAACAACATTGGATATGGCATTGTTATTATTAGTACTAGAAGTAGAACCCTTTTTACCCTTGTTACTAGCTTGCTTAGGTTTAACTTGTGGCATAAAGGTAGACAAGAGTAAATGATTGGCAAGATATGAAGAACTCTTCTTTCGAAGATCATCATTGATAGCTTTAAGAAACTCATGCTCTTGCTCTAAATTTAGCTTCTCGAAGCGTAGCTTCTCATGAGTTCTTAGAAGTTCTCTATGATCCTCTTGAGTTGTTTCATGAGCTAACTTAAGAGCATTTAGTTCTTTAGTTAGATGCTCAATCTCCTTCATAGCATTGTCACTCGTTTCCTCTTGACTATCATGATTACTAGTATTTTCATTATAGCTCACATCACTAGCCTTATCACCAAGTAAATCATCATCACCAAGCAAATCATCTTCATCACTATTGAAGTCAAGGTATTCGGGGTGTGATACCTTGGGGCCTTTTGCCATGAAGCATCTTCCAATTCCTTCATTTGGTGAGTCAAAGAGATCATAGGAGTTGGATGACACAAGAGCAAGTCCGGCAACACCTTCATCTTGACTATAGTCGGAGTTGGAGTGATAGCTTCTCTCGGAGTGGTTGTCGGAGTCGGAGCCGGAGCCAGAAATCCATTCACCAACATGAGCTTGATATCTTCTTGTGTAGCTCTTGGATGACTTGTCCTTCCTTTCTGAATCCTTGCTTCTTCGAGAGGGTCTTCGTTCATAACGATCATCTCTACTCCTTCTCTCCTTATGAGGTGATTCATCTCTTTTATATCTTCCTCTTGGTGATTCGTCTCTTTTCTTGAAGGGAGCCGTACACTCATTGGAGTAGTGTCCGGGTCTTCCACAATTGTAACAATTTCGGTCACGACTTGATGATCTTCTCTCATAGTGTCTTGAGCTAGAGCTTCTTTATTTCCCTTTGTTCTTGTAAAACTTGTTGAATCTTTTCACCATTAGGCTTATCTCTTCATTGGATACTAGCTTGTCAGTTGAAGTTGTTGGGGCATCGGTTGAGGCTTTGTAAGCACCACTTGATTTGTTGTGTAGCTCCTCTTTGTCCTTGAGTGACATTTCATGAGCAGCAATCCTTCCAATGACTTCCGTGGGCTTGAGATCTTTGTAATTGGGCATCATTTGGATCAATGTGCAAACGGTATCATATTTTCCATCCAAAGCTCGAAGGATCTTCTTGATGCTGAACTTGTCGGTTATCTCTTCACTTCCTAAGCCGGCAATCTCATTTGTGATTGGAGCAAGCCTAGAGTACATTTCAGCGACTCCTTCACCATCCTTCATCTTGAACTTGTCAAGTTGACTTTGAAGCACATCCAACTTAGATTCCTTGACAGACTCGGTACCTTCATGCATATCAACCAAAGTATCCCAAATTTCCTTTGCATTCTCGAGGCGGCTGATCTTGTTGAACTCCTCGGGACACAAACCGTTGAAGAGAATGTCACAAGCTTGAGCATTGTATTGCAACATCTTCAATTCTTCCGCGGTTGCTTCACGATCCGGTTCCTTGCCATCCTCAAAGAATTCACCTTGCAAGCCAACACAAACAATAGCCCCAACGGCGGGGTTATGACCAATAATATGCATTTTCATCTTATGTTTCCAACTAGCAAAGTTTGTACCATCAAAATATGGACCTCTACGGTGAAAATTACCCTCACTAGACGCCATACTCTCCTAGGTTGTGAGACCAAGGCTATGATCACCAAAGCAATGGAAATCAAGGCTTACGGAGACCAATGCTCTGATACCACATGTAGGATCGAAAGTATGTCTAGAGGGGGGGGGGTGATTAGACTACTTGACCAAATAAAAATCTATCCTTTTCCCAATTTTAGTTGTGGGCAGATTTTAGCAAGTACACAAGTCAAGTAACACCCTACACATGCAATTCTAAGAGTGTGGCAGCGGAAAGTAAACAATTGCACATGTAAGTAAAGGAGGGGATCGGAGATTTCAAACGCAATGAAGACACGATGATTTTTGGCATGGTTCCGATAGGTGGTGCTATCGTACGTCCACGTTGATGGAGACTTCAACCCACGAAGGGTAACGGCTGCGCGAGTCCACGGAGGTCTCCACCCACGAAGGGTCCACGAAGAAGCAACCTTGTCTATTCCACCATGGCCTACGTCCACAAAGGACTAGCCTCACTCGGGTAGATCTTCACGAAGTAGGCGATCTCCTTGCCCTTACAAACTTCTTGGTTCAACTCCACATCATGTCGGAGGCTCCCAAGTGACACCTAACCAATCTAGGAGACACCACTCTCCAAAAGGTAATAGACGGTGTGTTGTTGATGAACTCTTTGCTCTTGTGCTTCAAATGATAGTCTCCCCAACACTCAACTCTCTCTCACAGATTTGGCTATGGTGGAAGAAGGATTTGAGTGGAAAGCAACTTGGGGAAGGCTAGAAATCAAGGTTCAAATGGTAGGAATGGAATATCTTGATCTCAACATATGAGTAGGTGGTTCTCTCTTAGAAAATGTATGGTGGAAGTGTAGGCACGTTCTGATGGCTCTCTTCACTGAGGAAGAAGGGGTGGAGGGGTATATATAGCCTCCACACAAAATCCAACCATTACACACTTTTGACCCAACTCAGTGGCACCGATCAGAAATCTCGGTGGCACCGACCTGTGTAAAAGATATGAACATTAGGAATCTCGGTGGGACCGACTGGAACAACTCGGATGGACCGATGTGCAATGGTTACATCAAACCTCGTCTCGGTGGCACCGATTGCATCAACTCGGTGAGACCGAAGTGAAGCAATAAGGCAATAAAGAGTTGGCAAGCCATCTCGGTGGTACTGATTGCAAATCTCTATGGGACCAAAATAATTGCAACTAGTAAAAGAGAGTTGGCAAGGCCATCTCGGTGGGACCGAGATCCATATCGGTGGATCCGATTTGTTAGGGTTTGGCAGTGGCTAAGTCCAGATGAACTCGATGGCTCTGGATAGGAAATTTCGGTGGGGCCGAGTTGGAATGTAGGATTTGGACATATTTGGATGGAGAAAGTGGTTGAGGGTTTTGGAGCAATGTCACTAAGCACTTGAGCAAATAGATCATTAAGCACCACCTCATCCCCTTTTAATAGTATTGGCTTTCCTATGGACTCAATGTGATCTTGGATCACTTAACAAAAATGTAGAGTCTTGAGCTTTTGCCAATCCATGTCCTTAGCATTTTGAGGGGTCCACATCTCTAGTCCTTTCCATGCCAATCATTGAACATCCTGAAATATTTAACTTGAATGGACATTAGTTCAATGAGATATATGTTGTTATGAATTACCAAAACCACCCGGGGATTAGTTGCACTTTCAGCAGGCTCACCGAGAAGCGAGCTCTTTGACCTCCACCCGCCGCCTCGCTCCCAACTTCTCCATTAATGGCGGCCGAGCAGGCTCACCGGGAAGCGAGCTCTTTGACCTCCACCCGCCGCCTCGCTCCCAACTTGTCCATTAATGGTGGCCGAGCCACTATTTAAAATGCGGTTAATGCACCTGGACGGAGGGTGTTAGCTTGTGATCCCATGGCCCCGCTCAACGCTAGCTAGCACTGTTTTGTTCGTGCCTCGCTGAGAACGTGACTTATAGCCTGTTTTCGACTCGTATACATGTACCTATGAGGTTATGAACGAAATAATACAATGACAAATTAACAATGGCAACAGATAATAATTGTCTTAGATATCCTGGATAATTTAAAATGCCACTTGCGGCAACGCCCGAAAGACACAGGGACAAGAGAAGAAGGAAGTCGCTGCTCTCTACTTCTCGATGGATCGCTGGGCGAGGAGTTCTTCCAGCTCCTTCTTCACATCCTCATGACTTTGCTTGACAGCAGCCACGGATTCCTCCACCTGCAGCTCGCGCTCGATGCGGAGCTTCTTCAAGTCATCCCTAAGTTCATGGACGACGGCTGTCAGCATCATCCGCGAGGCAATGCTCTTCTCATACAGCTTCTTCCAGCCGGCGACCTCCTCCTTCTGCTTGTCGAGCTCCTTGTGGAGCTTCGCATTGTCACCCATGAGTTGCTCGACGAGGCTGGTCGCCTTATCAGCGGAGGCATCGCTAATCTCGAGCAGCTTCTCCAAGCCGGTGACCAGCTTCTGCTGGTTAATTAGGCCAGCGAGAATGTCGTCTTCGCTGGCTAAGGACTTCAACCCCGCTAGCTCGTGGAGTTCACCGACGCAGCGAGTGCGCTTGTGAGAGCCCTCGCCTGCCCGTGAGAGCTCGTTCGAGGGCTCCGCGGCGTGGCAGGACATCTCTGCTGCGGCTGCCGCGTTGCGGTGGGACCTCTCTAGTGCTTCCGCGGCCTTGGTCTTTGCTCCCTAGTTATATGTCGACCCAGAACTCCTCCTACTGGCCATGGCAGACGCGAGGAATGACTTAAGAGGAAAAACCTGTTTTTTTGGTGATGAGGAGAGGAATGTGCAGTAATTTTCGAGTGGGTAGTTTTTATAGCCCAGTGCTAATTGGGAACACGTTTAGGTTTGATCGGTGTGAACAGATTTGCAATTACTTATTGCATGGTAATTTGGAATGTGATGTGGGCCCCCATTCTCGGATGTGTACGTGTCTGTCCAGTATCACAAACAGTCTAGATATCGCCAGCGTGTCCGATGGATGGGCCGTCACACCTCCCTCGCGTGCTAGACGGTTGACCAGAACTGTTATACGCAGGTGGTTGCTCGCCGTTGAGGCAGCCGCGGTGTGCTCTGCTTGCGTCCCTTCATGCGCTTTTGTCGACGTTGAGGCGGCCGCGGCGCACTCTGCTCGCGTCCCTCCATGCGCGCTCTTTCAGCGGTTGGGGCCGGCACACGATCACGTTTTGGGCGCCATATGCATGCGGTTGCGTCCGCGCGCGTCGCCATGATGCAATTAATACATGCGGCACAATGCAGTTACGCGCTGCAACAACTGCCATCCGTGCGTGCTGATACTCCAGGCCGTTCGGCCTCTCCATTTATTCCCACGGCCATTATAACCTTAGTCTCTTCAACCTTTCGATTGCGCCCCACAACACAACAAGCACACCCACGACGACACATTGACAGAGGATATCCAGCGGCGCTCCAATGGAGTTCGGCGTGCATTGTGTGGACACCCATGTGAGGGAAGGACCTCTCGGTGGTGTACACCATCGACCCGGCCGTGGTGGAGGACTCCATCAACACCATGGAGCAGTTGCTTGCTAAGGACGACAGGTACAAAGTGGTCGGCTTCGACCTCCAGTACACCATCGGTCGTCCAGGGGTTGATCAGGCGGTTGCCATCGCCCAATTGTAAGTGGGCCATGATGTCCTCGTCTACCACTACTGCCTGGCCACAAGGCCTTGTGAGCGTTTCGATAGGTTTGTCAAGAGCCCCAACTACAAGTTCGCTACGGTGGACACCGCCGATGATGTAAAAGCGCTCCAGATTTTGGGCTTGGCCTGCCCGAAGCTTGTCGACATCCGTGGCCACTATAGGGTTTGGGGCAGCATGAAGAAGGACTCCCTGGTTGAAGTTGCCGCGGCCATCATCGACCCCTACTACCAAAACATGAAGGAAGGTGCCAAGAAAAATCATGTATCCTGGCACGGTGCCTGGGTGCGGAGACTGGATGAACCTCACCTCAAGTTTGTAGCCAAGAGCGTGTACACATGCTACGAGATGCACAAGCGGATCATCGACATGAGGGAGTGCCTCCTTCCTATAGACGATGAGGGATCGAGCCACCAACAGAGTAGCGGCAAGTGTCACAAGAAGAAGTAGATGATGATTAGATATGATCGTTTATCCTAGTTTATTATGCATGTAATGGTTTACTTTGGTGTGTGCAAATGTTATGTGTGTAGTTAGTTTTGTAATTGGATGTTTAATTTGGTTATGCAATCATGTCCTTATAAGTATATATGTTGTTGTTCTGTAGACAGAGCATAGATATTGTGCCGACAGAGCAAGGGAACCCATCGGTGATGATTTCATCAATCGCTGACAATTGTATACCAGCAAGCGTTTGCCCACAACACACACGGGTTATTAGCAGGAATCGTCCGTATTGTTATCTGTCTTCTCACACATTTCGGATTAATGACCTGTTTGCCGCGTATCACACACATCTTGTAAAGTTGAACTATTTCTGTTGTGTTGGGTAGTCGCAAACAGTTCATCCGAGTGAACTGTATGCCGTGTATCGCACACACCTTGATCTGTCTGACCGTTTCTGTTGTGTTGGGTAATCACAAACAGTTCATCCGAGTGAACTATATGCCATGTATCCCACACACCTCAAACTGGCTGCCCGTTTCTATTGTTCTGGCTCATCGCAAATAGTTCGTATGGATCAACTATGTTCCACGTATCGCACACGCGTCTCTAATCTGAATCGTGCTTGATGTCTCCGCCATCGCACATAGTTCGTCTTATTGTTGACGGTTTTATTACGACACCGTTTGCGATTCATGCATCGCACATAGTTTGGTCACGGGGTCTCTGATTCATGTGTCGCGTTAGCGGTCGCCTGCAGTAGTGGAATGAGTGTAAAAATATCACTCATCAACTCCCCCAAGCTTAAACTTGATCGTCCTCAAGCAATATAAAGAGAAATCTGAATCATAAGGAACTCAGTTGTTTAAACCGAAATAATGAGAAGGTTTTGGTTCACTTACGATCGGTACGCCTAGATAGCCCTCCGCTTCTTGATCTGAAAACTTAGCATAGCTATAGCGGTGGCATGGTTATAGTGCAAGTGTTAGTGAAGCAAAGATAATCCACATAAAGTTCTTGATCTACAAGATAAAACAACTTTGTGTAAGTGCATCAAGTGCCCCCTTAGTGGTTTTGGAGTATTGAAGACAAATAAGTTAAGGGACTAATGAGTTTGTGAGTGTACACAGGAGAAATTAGTCCCTGAAGACTTGGTTTAACCACGGAAGTCGACCCCTAAAAATGTATTTCTTCAAGTGAAGAATTTGGTGCGGCCTTTGAGGAAATTGATGTGAAGACTTGGAAGCTTGAAGACTTTGTTTTCATAGTTTCTTTTTCTTCTTATTTGAGTCATAGGAAAAACCGTACTGTCAAAGGGGGTCTAGGTGAAACATATTTCATACTTCAAAGCGATGCTCAAGCCTATACACTTTACAGCCGCTTCGAGTGAAGCCTTTGGAAACCTCCGGAACAGCTGATGAATTTGACAGTGACAGTGACGAAGTTCATCTGGTCTCTGACGAATTTTGTCAGGTTGAGGAGTTAGGATTTTGCCAGTGCGATCTGCCTATCGCGAGGAAATAGAGTGCCCCGACGAAATTGAGAGCTTAATTTCCGACCGTTGCTGCGCCGCGTGTCAGCTGTCGAGTGGATTCTTATCCTGACAACGGTCATGTCTGAGAAGGGCATTTATGACAATTCATGTCGGGTTGCCCTGGCTATAAATAGCCGCCCCCCACAACCACTAGTTGGTTGGCTGCTCTAGAGAGAACTTGAGAACAACCCTTCCTCTGACGACTTTGTGAGAACCCAAGTGAGGAAAAATCCAACCAGAGCCTAAGTGACTGAGCATCACTGAAGAAGTTGATCTGTGTGATCTGACCCTTATTACCTTTGAAGACTATCATTCTTCTAGACGGTTAGGCATCATGTTTCGAGCACCCAAGAGTAATTGTGGTGTGCCGGTGAACAAGTCTGTGAAGGTTTTGGAAGTCTACCTTGAAGACTTACCATGAGTGATTGGGCAAGGTCTAAGTGACCTTAGCTCAAGAGGAATACGGTGAGGACTAAGTGTCCTCCGAGGTAAGACTCAGCCGCCTCAACCAGACGTACAGTTGATACAACAACTGGAACTGGTCTACCAAATCGCTGTGTCTTCATCAAGCCCAACTGGTTTCAAATTCCTCACCCCTTTACCTTTACGCATTTCCGTTGCTGAAGAACTTGTGCTCTACTTTTCGGATGAATTTGAACTGAAGACTTTCATCATGTTGTATATCATTTCTTCAGTTCATCTTCTTCATGCATGTCTGCTTGTATGACTACTTGTTCTTCACTTGTATGTATTTTGTTTGCATGCTAATTACATCTGTGTCGATCTAGTTTCACTCTTGTTTCTATTTCATCACTCTGATTTTCGTCAAAATCTTCGGAGTTTGACGAATTTCTAAAAATCTCCCATTCACCCCCCTCTGGGAGTTAACCTGCGCTTTCAATTGGTATCAGAGCAAGGTACTCCCTTATTCTGTGTGATTTTGGTTTAACCACCTGGAGTTTTAGTTATGTCGACCGCAGGTATGATCAAGGTATCCGCTGCGTGCCCCATCTTCAATGGCACAAACTATACATACTGGAAGGTCATGAGGCGAAAGCGTCTCTTGGCCATGGACAGTGAACTATGGACGGTCACGGAACTAGGGCTGACCGACCTCTGCAAGATGGCGAATGCTGATGACATTCACAAGTACACACAACTCGATGCTCGGGCCAAATACGTCATCTACTCTCGTCTGACCAAGAATGAGTTCACTCGCATCTGGGCAATGCAAAGCTTATCTGGGATAGGATCTCTGACGTCTATGAAGGAGCATATAGACGTGATGATCCCTGGCTTGTGGAATTCAGGAATTCCCTCAAATCACGTGATCCTGATCCTGCCTCAACTTCGTCTGCCGCCTGCCTCATGGCAAGAGGCACCAAGGTACTGCAAAGACCTTTATCTTCCTCTAGTGAAGGTGAATCTGATGAAAACATGCCCCCCAGCTATTCCAAGCTTGCTAGTATTGCCACTCGGCAACAGAATGCCATGGAAAGAATTCAAAACTTGTTAAACAAAAGCGATGATCTGTTGAACGACGAAATGTAACGCTCACAGACCCTAATTGAAGAAATCAAACGTCTTCCGTCAAGGTTTGACGAACATGAAGGTCATCATGCGTCCCTCTCAGCCGAACATGAGAAGTTGTCCTATGAATTTCTTCAAAGGAAGCAAGATCTCGAGAAGCTGAGAGCATCTCATGATGATCTTCAAAAAGAAAACGATTCACTCCTCTCTCAACAGATCAGTACCGCTCAGGAAGAATTTGTTGCACCATGCCTAAAATGCCTTGAATGTGATAATGCAAATTCTTCAGCTGAATGTTCAAATGCTTCTATACTTTCAATTGCTTCAACAGCCACCAGTGATACTGATGAAAATGCAGGGCTGAAGGAATTATATGTCACTGGGATGTACAAAAGCCTCAAAGGGCATCAAACCCTGTGTGACGTGCTCAAAAAGCAAATTCTTAGTAGGAACCCTAGGAAAGAGGGTATTGCTTTTGAGAGAAAGCTCAACGCTGATGGTTTGTATTGGAAGCCTGAGCAGTATCCCAAAACCACATGGGTTGCTGCAAAGGGACCTCCAATAGATCCATCCACTTTATCTGGCTATACTTGTGATACTTCATATTCTTCAGATGAGTCATTTGACTCCAACTATAAACTGTTCAAGAATAAGAATGGTGAAGTCTTTGCTAGATTTATTGGTACAAACTGCAGGAACGGTCCACCTGTGAAGAAAATCTGGGTTCCTAAAAGCCTTTTGGAAAATCTTCAGGTGAATGTCATCATGACGCCACCAATGAAGAAGAAACCTCCCAGGGCAAATTCTTCACAGGGATCAACGTTGTCAAATGGACGCAGATCCACTTATGGTCGTGCTAATGCCTCTGTTTTGCAGGGAAACAAACAATGATTTGATGAATATGAGCATTATTCTTTGAACCAGTATGTTCACAAATCATCGAAGAATTTCTCTGCTTATTCATTCAATTACTATAACCCTCCTGTGAAGAGAAATGCATATTCCTCAATGCCTAAGTTCTCCATTAATGCACTTCGCTACATTGCTTCTCAGCCACCCATACAGAGGTGGTGGTTAAGAAGAAGAACTAATCTCTTCTGCAGGGTCAGGTCTTCAGACAACTGAAATGTCTGATGAATTTTGCTGAAGACCTGACAAAGTGCCTGTTGGGATGCAGGCTAATCACGATGAAATGAATAACTCATTTCACACATCCCTATGCTGCTAAATACTATTCCTTGATGAAATTGTATGACGAAATTGATCATCATCATATTCTTCACTTTGAAGTATATGAATTTGCAAGTCAGACTAATGCTTCTATAGGATGATACACCTTCAGCCACTGAATGGGTCTTGGATAGTGGCTGCACGAATCATATGACTGGAGATAGGAATCTTCTCACTGACGCTCCCCTTACTCTGTCTCATCTGAAGCATATCACATACGCTGACAAAGGAAAAAGCAAGGTATTGGGTCTAGGTAAGGTTGCTATCTCAAAGGATCGACACATGGAAAAAGTGATGCTTGTCGAGTCCCTAGGACACAACCTCATGTCTGTCTCAATGCTTTGTGATCTTGATATGATTGTCATCTTTGGCAAATATAGATGCATTGTGCTGTTGGAATCTGACAAATCCAAAGTCTTCGAAGGCTTTAGGAAAGGTGATTTGTATATTATAGATTTCTCTCTAGGTCCTCAGCCTGCCACGTGTCTACTGGCAAAAGCTTCAGCGTGCTGGCTATGGCATCGACGTCTTGGACACCCTGGCATGAGGAATTTGAGCACACTCGTCAACAAGAAGCACATCATTGGCGTCGAAGGCATCAAATTCATCAAAGATCATTTGTGTGGTGCTTGTGAGTCTGGAAAGATGACCAGATCCAAGCATACGGCTAAGACAATCATGACCACTACTCGTCCCTTTGAATTACTTCATATTGATTTGTTTGGTCCCACACATTATGCCACACTAACCAATGCAGCATCTCTCTACGGATTCGTCATTGTTGATGACTACTCTCGTTACCCCTGGGTGCACATCATTTCCTACAAGACTGAAGTTCAGGATGTCTTCAGACGATTCTCCAATCGGGCCATGACGAATTATGGTCTCAAGATCAAGCACATCAGGAGTGACAATGGCACTGAGTTCAAGAACACAGGCCTCGACGACTATCTTGACGAACTTGGTATCACTCATGAGCTCTCTGCTCCCCACACGCCTAAGCAGAATGGGGTCGTGGAGCGCAAGAACAGAACACTCATCGAGATGGCACGTACTATGCTTGATGAATACAAGACACCTTGTCATTTTTGGCCTGAAGCAATTGACACTGCATGTCACATCATCAACCGGGTATATCTTCACAAATTCCTCAAGAAGACCTCATATGAGCTCCTCACTGACAAGAAACCCAATGTGAGTTATTTCAAAGTCTTTGGTGCTAAATGCTGGATTAGAGATCCTCATCACAGTTCTAAATTTGCACCGAAAGCACATGAAGGTTTTATGCTTGGTTACAGAAAGGACCCGCACACCTACAGAGTCTTCAACTCCTTCCACCACAAGGTTGTTGAAACTGTAGATGTGCGGTTCGATGAAACTAACGGCTCGCAAAGAGAGAACCTGCCTCCTATGCTAGATGAAATGCCTCCTGGGGAATCAATCAAGCTAATGGGCATTGCTGAAATTGTGCCCAGTGAAGAAATAGCTGATGAAGAAGTACTAATCCCTCGTCATGAAGAAACTGCTAATCATGAGGAAAATGATGCTGAGGATTCTGCACGGCAACAACAATAGCAAGGCCCTCGTCCAGCACACCCATGAGTGGCGAATGAAGTCCAGATTGAAAAGATCCTCGACAACATCCATGCACCTGGTCCCCTCACTCGCTCAAGAGCTTCACATCTAGCTAAATTTTGTGGGCATTACGCGTTTGTCTCTATTTCAGAGCCCACCAAAGTTGATGAAGCATTTCTTGAACCAGAATGGATTCAAGCGATGCAAGAGGAATTGCATCAATTCCAGCTCAACAACGTGTGGGAGCTTGTCAATCCTCCCGACCCACACAAGCACAATGTCATCGGCACCAAATGGATCTACCGCAACAAACAAGACGAAAATGGCCAAGTGGTGAGGAATAAGGCCCGTCTTGTAGCTCAAGGCTACACACAGGTTGAGGGTATTGATTTCGATGAAACATTTGCACCTGTTGCTAGGCTTGAAGCCATTCGTATATTGCTTGCATATGCTAACCATCATGATATCCTCTTATATCAAATGGATGTGAAAAGTGCATTCCTCAATGGTAAGCTTGAGGAAGAAGTATATGTTGCTCAACAACCAGGTTTTGAGGACCCAAAGCATCCAGACAAAGTCTTCAGACTCAACAAGGCTCTCTATGGCCTTAAGCAAGCCTCGAGGGCTTGGTATGATACACAGAAGGAGTTCTAGAAGAAAAAGGGTTTCAAACCCGGTTCACTTGACCCTACTCTTTTCACAAAATCTTATGATGGTTAACTGTTCATATGCCAAATATATGTTGATGATATTATCTTTGGTTGCACTAACAAGAAATAAAGTGATGAATTTGCATATATGATGCAAGAAGAATATCAGATGTCGACGGGGGAGTTGAAATTCTTCCTCGGACTTCAAATTCGTCAATAACGAAATGGCATTTTCATATCTCAGGAGAAATATCTCAAGGATTGCCTGAAGAAACTCATCATGCAAGATTGCAAAATCCTCAAGATACCAATGCCAACAAATGGTCAACTCTGCACTGACGAAAATGGTAAAGATTTCGATCAGAAGGTATATCGCTCCATCATTGGTTGGTTGCTTTACCTATGTGCATCTAGGCCAGATATTATCTTAGCGTTTGCATGTGTACCCGCTTTCAAGCGTCACCAAAGGAGTCACACCATCAGGCTGTGAAACGAATTCTTCGATATTTAGCTCACACACCAACACTTGGATTATGGTATCCCATGGGCTCAACATTTGATCTTGCTGGATTTTCTGATTCTGATTATGCTGGAGATCGTGTGGATCGCAAGTCAACGTCAGGCACATGTCATTTCCTCACACGATCTCTTGTTTGTTGGTCCTTGAAGAAGCAGAACAACGTCTCACTTTGCACAGCCGAGGCTGAATACATTGCCGTTGGTGCCTGTTGCTCACAACTTCTATGGATGAAGCAAACCCTCAAGGACTATGGCGTCAACGTGAAGAAAGTGCCACTCTACTGCGACAATGAGAGTGCCATCAAGATCGCCCACAACCCAGTGCAACACTCTAGGATGAAGCACATCCAGATTTGTCACCATTTTCTTCGTGATCATGTGCTGAAGGGAGACATCGTCATCAACCACGTGAAGACTGAAGACCAGCTTGCAGATATCTTCACTAAGCCCTTGGATGAGAGAAGGTTTTGCATGTTGCGATGTGAGCTAAACATCCTAGAATCTTTGAATGTCCTTTGAAAAGGACACACATCCTAACGCTTATGCATTCTTGATGACTTTGATGCACAACACATGAAGTAACATTTTTCTACAATCAATGAAGACTAACCCTCTAAGTGTGAAGAAATTAATGAAGAACTTGATTCTCAGAACCCTATGACAATTGTACGCGGTGTCTGAAATCATCATAATTCTTATACGATGGGCAACGCCACCACCCACTTTTGATTTGCTTCAATTTGGGTTCTCTTCGTCATTTGCAATTTCGTCAAAACTTTTCAAATTTGTCATTTGTGGTTGTTCTTCATTGCTTGAGTCAATACTTTCTATTTATATATGTCTGAGTTTTCCATGTCCTCTACAACATTCACATATTGCTATTTCTTCAAGTTGTTTTTCCGTCTATGTGAATGTGATTGGACCCGCTCCCCTCTATGCTAAACTCAAACCACTCTGTTCACAATCTCTTCATGTGCGTTCTATTTGACACCGTTCAAAGTCTTCACTGTGTCCTTGACAGCTGAAGAAATTGCTAACACACTTTAAAAACTTCTATTCATATTTTTTGGCGGTTGCCACAGTAACTTAATCCTGCGCACCCCACGCGTGGATAAGCGCACTCAAAATGCATGTGTGAAGCGTGTCACAGAAATGCGAAGAGCCAGTGGCTTATCCGTCCAAAAATTTTGGACCACTCAGTGTCACCGCGCCTATATAATGGCTTGACCACGTCAAACCTAGTTCATTCACTCTCGCGCCCTTGTCGCTCTCAAAACCCTAGTGCTGCCGCTGGATTTCATCATCGCCGGAGAGGAAGAGCTTCACTGCCTCGACTTCTTCGTCGTCGTACTCACGCCGGCCGCGGATTTCTTCACCTCCGTCGTTGCCGTAGCTGTCTTTCGTCGCCAAGTTAGGGCACGAGAGATCTGAGCTAACGATTTCCTTTGACTCGTCGTCCAGTTCATCGAGTTCATCCTTGGGGTAATTAAAACTTATTTTTACTGCCCAAGTTTGATCTTTTTACTTTCTCAAATTCTTCAAGTGCTCTTTTTATCACTTCTTCCCAAATCTTCAGCACTCCCTTTTTGGCCAGTCTTGGTAATTTCATCTAAGTTGCACTTCATGATTAGATTCCTCATTTGTGTAATTGCCTCAATCTGTACAGCTCTGAAATCTAAGTCAAGAACACTTAGAAAATTTCTTCAAGATGATAAGGGTCAATTTCCTCAACTGGGCTTTATTTTGAAAATCTATGAGAACGCATGTGACTCTTCCCAATTTCCTTGCAACTATATTCTATTCACAGGTACCCATGTTTGTAGACGAATCTCTTGGTTCTCATCAACTTAATTCATTTGCAGCATTGCTTGAGGAAAATCTACAGACTTCTTCAGAAACATCAAAAGTTCAAAACCCTCAGTTGAAGAAAATGGCAGATGGCAAAAAGCCTCAGAAGGGAGGCAAGAGGAAAGAGGAACACATAGCTTTTGAGATACCAGATGAACTGTATGCAGGATATTGCACACCCGATGAAGAAATTCATGGAAAAGAAACTGACAAGCAGCGCAAGATGCGCATGAAGAAAATTAAGAGGCGATGGGCCTATGAATGGAGAAGTTACAGATACGTCACGCAAAATACATGAAGGACTTTGCAATCAAACCTCCATGCAAGAGGCCCCTGCTAGCTCCTGGACAGACTGCTGATCCAACAAGCATCAGAAGGGGTGAAGAATTTCCCAAAGAATGGGAAAAATATCAAGCTAAACTGAGGAAACAGGCTCAAAAGGCTGTTGAAGAGTTCAACAGGGCCTCAAAGGCTTCACAAGATGCGGGTGTAGGCTCTAGTGGTAGTGCGCCCAAGAAAGCTATGAAAAAGAAGCCAGCTCAAAAGCCTAAACCTTCGACTGAAGTGCCCTCATGGCCAAAATCTTCGTCAAAGCCCTCAGAGCCCAAGCCATCTTCCTCAAAGGCCTTAGCGCCTAAGGCACAAACTGCTCCCACTTCATCTACACCTCCACCATCCGTAAGTTCCTCAAGGGCTGCAGCTAGAGCATCAACGCCAGTTGTGCTAGCTTCATGCCAGCGCACTGAAGGCTTTCCAACAGCCTCCATTGCTGCATCAAGTGCCTCAGCATCAGGGCGTATTTCCTCAAACACGCCAATGCTGAAGAAGAAGGTCACTACAGGCCAAGGAACAAGGCCCAGCCCCAAGAGCAAGGCTATGTTGCCTCAAGCTGATGAACATGGAATGGCTGATGAAGATGAACTTGCAGAATTTGTACAGAGAAGAATGGAAGAGGCCGCTCGTGCCAAGAACTCCTCAGTCCCAACATGTCTAAGTCCGAAAAAGATCCTTGACTTCATTGATGTTTGGTGTCAGAAACCAGATGCACCACTTGACGACTTGGATTTGCCACCTGGGCCAAGTCATGTTCTTTCTGCCTTTGTCCTCAACGAAAAGCACAAGATAGAGAAGGCAAAGCTTGTAAGAAAAGAGATGAAGAAGAAGCAGAAGGAGCTCAAGGATAGAATGCTCTCTATATCCCCTCAGCAACTTGTTGCTATGCAAACAGAGATTCCGCGCTTGTCTGATGAATATGAGTGCCAGGCTGAGCATTGCTGTGGAGTGAAAGACAGATTCATCAGCGCTTCAAACAAAGTCATTGATGACTATAATCAAAGGAAGGCTGCGAAGTGTGGTCAAGCTCCTCCAACAAGTTCTTCAGCTCCACCGCAAGAACCTACCAGGGCAACTGAGACTGTTGCGCCTGAAGAAAATGCCAGAGCTACTACAACAGTTGCGTCTGATGAAATTATACCAACAAGCTCCTCAGCGGCACTACCAGACCTGTCTTCAACCTTGAAGCTTATCACAGTACCTTCTGCATCAGAAGCAAAAAAGACCGCTGTTAAAAGAAAAGCTTCAGTACCCTCTGCCGCAGAATCTGTGAAGAAATTGAAGGTGGCTCCAATATCTTCAAATGCACCTATCGATGCCATACCAATTTCTTCAGCCCCTCCAACCAGACCCACTCAAGAGCTTCAGATCATCCCCTTCGGTGTGGACTAGTTCATCCCACCTGAAGATGAAGAAGAGAATTCCCACTCTGCGGCTTCCACAGAGCAAGTGGATGAAGAAATTGAGATTGAAGCAGATGCATCATCGCCTTCAGTCCATGTGACTGATGAAGAAACTGATGAGGACGTGGATGTGGGTTCTTCAACGCCTGTTAGCCATGGTGATTTCTGGGATGTCGCACATCCGAACTCACCCCTCACCACGCCGCTCACGCAAGTACCTCAGTCTCCTGCTGTCACTGAGGAAATACAAACTGGTTCTGAAGGTCATCAACCATCCCTTCAAACCATCAATGAGGAAATTCCAGCTGCATCAGCTGAAGAAATTGTGCAACAAGGGAATGATGAAGAAGTTGCACCTCCTCCACCTCAACAAGATGATCCAACTCCCTCAGTAGATTCTGACACAGTTCCATTTGCAACTGCTGAGGAAGTTGCAAAATCTTTGGCCATCACAGATCCCAATGATTCAATGGGCTCTACGAGACCCATCTTTGATGTAAGGCCAAAGAAGATAAACCTTCAGCTAGTGCCCTCAATGCCCAAGGTTGGCAAAAGCGTCAGAAGGCCAAAATTTGACAATGCCGCCTTCTTCGAAGAGAAGAATTTCTTCATAGGCGAGTCCCCTTATGACTCTGCAAAAATCAGGCGTCAGAGATTTTGGAAAAATGCTCAAATGAACTTCTATTCCTCACTGCTATTTGACAAGAACAAAGTATTCCTGCATTGTCATATTCCTCATGTGGATATGGAATCATTACCGTGCTTTCGGCCAGTTCTGGCTGTTCTTCATGATGCCGGGCTACTCAGCTTCATCACAGATGTGTGTGATTGGAATGAAGAACTCATTCTTCAGTTTTATGCCACCTTGCATCTATCTGGTGATGTTGATGATATTCACTCATGGACTCTCGACTGGATGAGTGAGAACACACATTACAAGGCTCCTGCTGATGAATTTCTTTGAGCTCTTCCTGTTGATTTGCCCTCCACTGAAGCCAAAAAGATCTATGAAGAACCTGAGCTGCCCAATCATCTGATGCAAGTACTGATGAAGCCTTTGGCTCAAGGAGAAGCTCAGAGAACCACGTTCTTAGTGAAGGATTTGCTATTTGTGCCAAGGACAGTATATCACATTCTGGCCAAAACCCTCAGTCCTTTCAAAGGCCACAATTCTGAGACTAAAGAAGTTGTGGGAATCATGAAGAACTTGCTATTCAATATCATCCATGGTATTCCTATCAATATACATGATTTCTTCATGAGGACTTTGGCCATTGTCGCACAATCTCCATTTGACTTGAAGCCTTATGCTCCCTGGCTCATGAGATTCATCCGAACAAGATCATCAATCAACTACAAAGCTGACAGTCAAAATCATCTCAGTTTTCTGCCAGATGTCGAAATTCTTCAAAGCACAATTGCTTCAGTTCATGGCAAAGGGAAAGCTGTTATTGATAAAGGAGTCCGTCCCCTTGATGGCCAATTTCGTCAGCCTGTCTCGCAATCCACAGGATATGATTCTTCAAGCCATGACACTGACGCAAATGCCACTCAGCAAACTCCTCAAGGTGAAGCTCCTCGAGTGATGACTGATCGTGAGATCCTCATATTTCTTCATCAGGAAGTTGACAAGAACCACAACTGGGTTAAGCGTCAACTCCTTGCAATTCTAGGCAATATGACTGTGACGCAAAATTTAGTCCGGAAAAATTATTATTATCTGTATGAGATCTTTGATAGGAGTTGGGCCATTCTTTCACATCTGAAGACCCCTGATGAACTTGAACAAATGGAGTTCCAAATGAACTTCGATTGGGCCAATCCACCCAAGAAGAAGTTCAAGAAGGTTCAAGTTCCTCTGATGGTCCCAAGCTCTGTGTCTTCTTCACGAGCTACTGATGAAAATGAAGATGTTGAAGACACTGTAGCAGGCCCTTCCTCAACTCGCGACCCCAACAACGACGCTGGCGCTCCCTCCACTGCTTCATGATGTGATTTCTTCAGGGGCGTTAGTTCTCAGTGTCGTCTCCTTTTGGTCATCTGATGACAAAGGGGCAGAAATTTGAGTTAGTCTTCAAGCGGGTCTTATATCGGGTTGTTTCTTTTGATAAGTTGCAACTCTTGGTTTTTCATTTGATTCGCTCCTTTGATGAGTTGTAACTTAAATACTGTTGGTGGTCTAACATTCTTCTGCGACGTTTTATTTTGCATGCGTGATTATGCTCTGATCCTCAAAAAAATATCTATGCATGCATGTTATAATTTGTTAGACACCAATTGTCATCATGCATTCAAATTCTTCAATAACTTATGATCATGCATGATTGGATTCCAGGATATAGGGGGAGATCTCGACAATTTCAACCTGCCATGTGCATTTGTAATCCAGAGCAAATTCTTCATATGCACATCTTCAGGGGGAGTTCCTCAATATCTTGTAACCAATGTCTTCACATTCTGTACTTACACTTCCACTATTTTATTCCGGTTGAAAACTTAACTGATTTGTCATCAATCACCAAAAAGGGGGAGATTGTAAGTGCATCAAGTGCCCCTTAGTGGTTTTGGAGTATTGAAGACAAATAAGTTAAGGGACTAATGAGTTTGTGAGTGTACACAGGAGAAAATAGTCCCTGAAGACTTGGTTTAACCACGGAAGTCAACCCCTAAAAATGTATTTCTTCAAGTGAAGAATTTGGTGCGGCCTTTGAGGAAATTGATGTGAAGACTTGGAAGCTTGAAGACTTTGTTTTCATAGTTTCCTTTTCTTCTTATTTGAGTCATAGGAAAAAACGTACTGTCAAAGGGGGTCTAGGTGAAACATATTTCATACTTCAAAGCGATGCTCAAACCTATACACTTTACAGCCGCTTCGAGTGAAGCCTTTGGAAACCTTCGGAACAGCTGATGAATTTGACGGTGACAGTGACGAAGTTCATCTGGTCTCTGACAAATTTGGTCAGGCTGAGCAGTTAGGATTTTGCCAGTGCGATCTGCCTATCGTGAGGAAATAGAGTGCCCCGACGAAATTGAGAGCTTAATTTCCGACCGTTGCTGCGCCGCGTGCCAGCTGTCGAGTGGATTCTTATCCTGACAACGGTCATGTCTGAGAAGGGCATTTATGACAATTCATGTCGGGTTGCCCCTGGCTATAAATAGCCGCCCCCCACAACCACTAGTTGGTTGGCTGCTCTAGAGAGAACTTGACACTTGTCATTTGAGAGCAACCCTTCCTCTGATGACTTTGTGAGAACCCAAGTGAGGAAAAACCCAACCAGAGCCTGAGTGACTGAGCATCACTGAAGAAGTTGATCTGTGTGATCCGACTCTTATTACCTTTGAAGACTGTCATTCTTCCAGACGGTTAGGCGTCATGTTCTGAGCACCCAAGAGTAATTGTGGTGTGCCGGTGAACAAGTCTGTGAAGGTTTTGGAAGTCTACCTTGAAGACTTACCACGAGTGATTGGGCGAGGTCTAAGTGACCTTAGCTCAAGAGGAATATGGTGAGGACTAAGTGTCCTCCGAGGTAAGAGTCATCCGCCTCAACTAGACGTACAGTTGATACAGCAACTGGAACTAGTGTACCAAATCACTGTGTCTTCACAAGCCCAACCGGTTTCAAATTCCTCACCCCTTTACCTTTACGCATTTCCGCTGCTGAAGAACTTGTGCTCTACTTTTATGATGAATTTGAACTGAAGACTTTCATCATGTTGTATATCATTTCTTCAGTTCATCTTCTTCATGCATGTCTGCTTGTATGACTACTTGTACTTCACTTGTATGTATTGCGTTTGCATGCTAGTTACATCTATGTCGATCTAGTTTCCCTCCTGTTTCTATTTCATCACTCTGATTTTCGTCAAAATCTTCGGAGTTTGACGAATTTCTAAAAATCTCCCATTCACCCCCCTTTGGGAGTTAACCTGCGCTTTCACTTTGCAACACTCTATTCTATTTATTGTAGACAACACTTGCTTTCCGGTGATGTCTACTTCGCAACTTTATTCTTGTAGACACTATTGGGCCTCCAAGCGCAGAGTTTTGTAGGACAGTAGTAAATTTCCCTCAAGTGGATGACCTAAGGTTTATCAATACGTGGGAGGTGTAGGATGAAGATGGTCTCTCTCAAACAACCCTGCAATCAAATACAAGAAATCTCTTGTGTCCCCAACACACCCAATACAATGGTAAATTGTTTAGGTACACTAGTTCAGCGAAGAGATGGTGATACAAGTGTAGTATGGATAGTAGATATAGGTTTTTGTAATCTGAAATAATAAAAATAGCAAGGTAGCAAGTACCAAAAGTGAGCACAAACGGTATTGCAATGCTTGAAAACAAGGCCTAGGGTTCATACTTTCACAAGCGCAATCTCTCAACAATGCTAACATAATTGACTCATATAACAATCCCTCAACGTGCAACAAAGAATCACTCCAAAGTTCTTATTTATCGGAGAACATAAGAAGAAATTGTTGTAGGGTACGAAACCACCTCAAAGTTGTCCTTTCCGATCAATCTATTAAGCCATCCCTATAAGTGTCACAAACAGCCCTAGAGTTCGTACTAAAATAACACCATATGATACGCATCAACCAACTCTAATGTCACCTAGATACTCCAATGTCACCACAAGTATCCGTGAGTTGATTATTCCATATGCATCAAACAACTTCAGATTCATAACATTCAATCCACACAAAGAACTTCAAAGAGTACCCCAAAGTTTCTATCGGAGAAAAGAAGATGAAAACGTGTACGAACCCATATGCCTAGATTACCCCAAGGTCACGGGAATCCGCAAGTTGATTACCAAAACATACATCAAGTGACTCAACAGAATACCCCATTGTCACCACGGGTATCCACATGCAAGACATACATCAAGTGTTCTCAAATCCAAAGTATTCAATCCGACAATAACGAAACCTCAAAGGGAAAGACTCAATTCATCACAAGAAGATAGAGAGGGAAGAAACACCATATGATCCAACTATATTAACAAAGCTCGTGGTACATCAAGATCATGCCAAATCAAGAACACGAGAGAGAGATCAAACACATAACTACTGGTACATACCCTCAGCCCCGAGGGTGAACTACTCCCTCCTCATCATGGAGACCGCCGGTATGATGAAGATGGCCTCCAGTGATGATTTCCCCCTCCGGCACGGTGCTGGAAAAGGCCTCCAGATGGGATCTCTTCAGAACAGAAGGTTGCGGCAGCGGAGTCGAAGTTCTAGGTTTATTTCTAGGGGTTTCTCTATTTATAGGATTTTTCAGTGTTGGAATTACGCGAAAAAGAGTTACGAGGGGCCCACAAGGCAACCCCGCGCGACCCCCTCCCCCGGGGCGCGCCGGGATACCTTGTCGCCTCCTCGTGGCTCTTCTGGTCCTCCCACGAAACTTCGGGGGTCTCTTTTTGTCCATAAAAAATCACAATAAATTTTGGGGTCAATCCAAGAACTTTTATTTCTGCACAGAAAACAACACCACGGTAGTTCTGCTGAAAACAGCGTCAGTCCGGGTTAGTTCTATTCAAATCATACCAAAACAATATAAAATAGTTATAAACATGGCATGAATAATAATAAATTATAGATACGTTGGAGACGAATCAGCATCCCCAAGCTTAATTCCTGCTCGTCCTCGAGTAGGTAATTTATGAAGTGTGAATGTTAGAATAGTGCATAAGTTTGATCAATGGTAATTTCAATCACTTTTTCTAGCATCATAACAACAACTCTTTCTCATAAAAGTCATCATGATAAAGTAACAACAATCCGTATGTTATAGTTTAAACAATACATTCTCTTGAAACTTAACAAGCTATGTTCTTAGTCACCAAACAATTTCAATGCATCTCATTTCCAACAAAGTCTAAGTAAGAGCTCCACATACTTAATTATCATATAGTCTTCTATGATTGCTAATACTCAAAGCATATTTTTAGAACAAATAGCATCCATCGAACACAGAGAAAGATAGGGGCTTAATGCTTCGCCTCCCAACTTATTTATCATAGAGATAATTGTCAACAATAATAATTCATGATCAAATATATTTGAATGGATATATGTGTCTGGATCTTTCCCCACCACATAATGCTTGCCAACTAGAGAATAGGTTGGAATAAGAAGTTCACTCAACAAAAATAAATAACATGAAAGTAAATAGCATAAAAGTAAATAGAATGTCCCTTCGCAGAGGGAAGCAGAGATTTGCAGAGGTGCCAGAGCTCATAGCTTAAAACAGAGATGAATACATTTTGAGTGGTGTGCCTTTGCTGTCAACATCACGACTAAGGTATTCAATATCTTCCATGCTAAACACATTATTGGCGGTTCCCATGCAGAAATGAAAAGTTTAACTCCCCCTCAACCATTCAAACACAAGCCATGGCTAGCCGAATTCACGGGTGCCCTCCAAACTTTCAACTTCCGAGGGGGAGCCTTTGTTTTATTATATTTTTTTTAATTTTTTATTTAAGGGACTGGGCATCCTGATTACCAGCCTCTCTCGTTTAATCACAAGTGAATAAACACCCATCATGAGAATAACCCGCTTAACATGGAAGATATTAACCGCCCCGCCGCTCCATGAGCGGTACGGGCACACAAAACAGATGTTTATTTGAAGGTTTTAGAGATGGCACATGCAAATTTACTTGGAACGGCAGGGTAATACCGTATATAGGTAGGTATGGTGGACACTCATGTAAGAAACTTGGCTCAAGGATTTTGGATGCACAAGCAGTATTCCCGCTTAGTACAGAAATTTTGGCTAGCAAAAGATTCAAAACAAGCACCACATGTTGGAGGATCCATAACAATATAACTTCTATGCAAATATACCCAAACATAACTCATTACGTTGCCTTCCTTGTCCAACTTCAACTAATTTTCTCAAGTTTGAAAATAATTAATGAGTATTCACAAGATGTCCAAGATAATATATTTGTATGTGAAATTTCTCTTCCATATACTAAACATTCATGAATTGCTCGTATGACCAATATTGTGATTGTCAAACTTCAATAGATCTTACTTTCTAAACCCAATGAGAAATATTACTAAGCATATGGAACATGGATAATTTCAGATTTATGGTATTTAATTCATTCAACAATTTACTCAAAGGATATAAGTGAAGCACAAGAATGAATGACAAACTACTCCAAAAGATATAAGTGAAGAACAAAGAGTAGTTAAACAATTAAGTAGCTATGTGAGGAATCTCTCTAATTTAAAACTTTCAGATCTAAATGTTTTATTCAAACAAACAAAATAAAAGAAAAGGACACTCCAAGAATAGCACATATCATGTGAACAAGTAAAAACTTAGGCTAACCGATATGTGTTGATGAAGAAAGGTGGGATGCCTACCGGGGCATCCCCAAGCTTAGTTGCTTGAGACTTCTTGGAATGTTATCTTGGGGACCCTTGGGCATCCCCAAGCTTGAGCTCTTGTGCCTCCTTAATTCCTCTCATATCATGGCTTCTCCTAAATCTTAAAAACTTCATCCACACAAAACTCAACAAGAACTCGTGAGATAAGTTAGTATAAATCAACTCAAAACCTTAGCATTCTCTACTATAGCAAATCACTAAAATTATAATTAAATGTTGCATACTAAATGCCTCTGCATATTTAATACTCCTATCCACAAATAGAAACATTAAACAAGCAAACATATGCAAACAATGCAACTATAACTGAAATCTGTCTAAACAGAACAATCTGTAAAGGGGGAATAAAAATTCATAGTTCCATAACTCCAAAAATTCTGAAAAATTACCACGTGACAGAGAACTCATGCATGCTTACTGTGTAAAAAAATTCAGATTTTTCTCATGTTCTGACAATTCACACAAATTCAGGACATAACAGAAACCTTTCTGTTTTCAAACATCAACACATAAACTTGCAAACTGAGCATGGTAAAGGCTATAATTGGCATTTTATTGAACTAATAGATACAAAATATGATTATTGATAACAGAAAGAAAATATCAACAAAATAAAATGACGCTCCAAGCAAAACTCATATTATGTGACGAATAAAAATATAGCTCCAAGTGAGGTTACCGATAGTGTTGAAGACGAAAGAGGGGATGCCTTCTGGGGAATCCCCAAGCTTAGACGCTTGAGTCTTCCTTGAGTATTACCTTGGGGTGCCTTGGGCATCCCCAAGCTTAGGTTCTTGCCACTCCTTATTCTCCTCATATCGTTATCTCACCCAAAACTTGAAAACTTCAATCACATAAAACTTAACGGAACTTGTGAGATTGGTTAGTATGATAAAAATAAATCATCCACTTAGGTACTGTCAAGAAAATATTCATAATTGTTCTCACATAATGCCTACTATATTCTATCATTTCCACAATTTATATTACTAAATATAAGCTATAGAAACTATAGAACAAGCAAACTATGCACCGAAAACAGAATCTCTCAAAACCAGAACATCTTGTAGTGAGCGAATTAAAAATCATACTTCTGTGCATCCAAAAATTCTGAAAAATAGGAAAACGTAAAAAAATTGTATATAAATACTGTTTAAAAATTTCAGATTTTTCTTACTCTCCAGTACAGAATAGAAATTCCAGCACTGGACGCAAAAGTTTCTGTTTTTGCACAAAATCAAATCAACAAGTATCCACACTATCCCAAAGGCTTTACTTGGCACATTATTGAAATAAAACATATAAAACATGACTACTACAGTAGCTCAATCATGTGGACACACAAAAATAGTAGGTATAAATATTGGGTTGTTTCTCAACAAGCGCTTTTCTTTAATGCCTTTTAGCTAGGCATGGCGATTTCAATGATGCTCGCATAAAAGTAAAGAATTGAAACATAAAGAGAGCATCATGAATCATATGACAAGAAAATTTAAGCCTAACCCACTTCCTATGCATAGGGATTTTTCGAGCAAACAATTTATGGGAGCATGAATCTACTAGCATAGGAAGGCAAAACAAGTATAATTTCAAAACTTTCAACACATAGAGAGGAAACTTGATATTATTGAGATATGTAGAAGCATATATTCCTCTCTCAAAATAATTTTCTGTAGCATCATGAAGAAATTCAACAATATATCCATCACACAAAGCATTCCTTTCAAGATCCACAAGCATAGAATTTTTACTACTCTCCACATAAGCATTTTTCTTCTCATTCATAATAGTGGGAGAAAACTCAACAAAATAACTATATATCATGAGATACTTGATTGGCATAATCCAATTGAAAATTAAAATCATGTTGACAAGTTTCATAGTTATCATTATTCTTTATATCATAAGTTTCATCACAATAATCATCATAGATAGCAACTTTGTTGTCATAATCAATTGAAACCTCTTCCAAAATAGTGGAATCATCATTAAATAAAGTCATGACCTCTCCAAATCCACTTTCATAATTATTGCCATAAGATTCAACACCCTCCAAAATAGTGGGATCATTAGTAGCTAGAGTTTACACTCTTCCAAATCCACTTTCATCAATATAATCATCATAAATAGGAGGCATGCTATCATCATAATAAATTTGCTCATCAAAAGTAGGGGGGCTAAAAAGATCATATTCATCAAACATAGCATCCCCAAGCTTATGGCTTTGCATATCATTAGCATCATGGATATTTTCAAAGAATTCATACTAATAACATTGCAATCATGCTTGTCATTCAAAGAATTTATGCTAAACATTTTATTGAATTCTTCTTCTAACACTTTGGCACAATTTTTGATCCATCATTTTCAAGAAAGATATTATAAAGATGAAGCATTTGAGGCATCCTCAATTCCATTTTTTTGTTGTTTTATTTTATAAACCAAACTAGTGTAAAACAAGAAACAAAAAGATTCAATTGCAAGATCTAAAGATATACCTTCAAGCACTCACCTCCCCGGCAACTGCACCAAAAAAGATCTTCATGTCTACTACGCAACTTTATTCTTGTAGACTCTGTAGGGCCTACAAGCGCAGAGTTTTGTAGGACAGTAGCAAATTTACCTCAAGTGGATGACCTAAAGTTTATCAATCCGTGGGAGGCATAGGATGAAGATGGTCCCTCTCAAACAACCCTGCAATCAAATACAAGAAATCTCTTGTGTCCCCAACACACCCAATACAATGGTAAATTGTATAAGTGCACTAGCTCGGCGAAGAGATGGTGATACAAGTGTAGTATGGATAGTAGATATAGGTTTTTGTAATCTGAAATAATAAAACAGCAAGGTAGCAAGTAACAAAAGTGAGCACAAACGGTATTGCAATGCTTGAAAACAAGTCCTAGGGTTCATACTTTCACTAGCGCAATCTCTCAACAGTGCTAACATAATTGAATCATATAACAATCCCTCAATGTGCGACAAAGAATCACTCCAAAGTTCTTATCTAGCGGAGAACATAAGAAGAAATTGTTGTAGGGTACAAAACCACCTCAAAGTTATCCTTTTCGATCAATCTATTGAGCCATCCCTATAAGTGTCACAAACAGCCCTAGCGTTTGTACTAAAATAACACCATATGATACGCATCAAACAACACTAATGTCACCTAGATACTCCAATGTCACCACAAGTATCCGTGAGTTGATTATTCGATATGCATCAAACAACTTCAGATTCATAATATTCAATCCACACAAAGAACTTCAAAGAGTACCCCAAAGTTTCTATCGGAGAAAAGAAGATGAAAACGTGTACCAACCCATATGCCTAGATTACCTCAAGGTCATGGGAATCCGCAAGATGAAAATGTGTACCAACATACATCAAGTGACTCAATAGAATACCCCATTGTCACCACGGGTATCCACATGCAAGACATACATCAAGTGTTCTCAAATCCAAAGTATTCAATCCGACAATAACGAAACCTCAAAGGGAAGGACTCAATTCATCACAAGAAGATAGAAAGGGAAGAAACACCATATGATCCAACTATATTAACAAAGCTCGCAGTACATCAAGATCGTGCCAAATCAAGAACATGAGAGAGAGATCAAACACATAGCTACTGGTACATACCCTCAGCCCCGAGGGTGAACTACTCCCTCCTCGTCATGGAGACCACCGGGATGATGAAGATGGCCTCCGGTGATGATTTCCCCCTCTGGTAGGGTGCCGGAAAAGGCCTCCAGATGGGATCTCTTCGGAACAGAAGGTTGCGGCGGTGGAGTCGAAGTTCTAGGTTTATTTCCGGGGGTTTCTCTATTTATAGGATTTTTCAGCGTTGGAATTACGCGAAAAAGAGTTATGAGGGGCCCACAAGGCAACCCTGCGCGACCCCCCCCCCCCCCCAGGCATGCCGGGATACCTTGTCACCTCCTCGTGGCTCTTTTGGTCCTCCCACAAAGTTTTGGGGGTCTCTTTTTGTCCATAAAAATTCACCATAAATTTTGGGGTCAATCCAATAACTTTTATTTCTGCACAAAAAACAACACCATGGTAGTTCTGCTGAAAACAGCGTCAGTCCGGGTTAGTTCTATTCAAATCATACCAAAACCATATAAAATTGGTATAAACATGGCATGAATACTTCATAAATTATAGATACGTTGGAGACGTGTTGACATCAGATTTTGGCACGGAAGAAAGCGTTTAAGATGACCTCAAATGAATAAGTGATCTACATGAAGAAGTTTTGTATGATCGACATGAACATCTTTGAAATTTGGGTCATCGTCATCCTATCCCTTCTAAAAGGCCGAAACTATGCTTGAAATACTGAGATTTTGGCACTCAGAGTACTGTTCGGCCAATTACGCCCTTAAGACGTCCTAATATGAGAAAACTTTCTACATGAATTGTCTTCGTCTCGTCGAATCGGTTGATTTTGATATAAATTTTTTCCCAATCCGAGTTCGTATGCAAAAGTTGGAGGCAATACTCTGCGGACCGGCACTGAGTGTAAAAGTGGCGCGAGGTACCAGACACCCACCTAGGCGATGTCTGATGGGTAGCGCGAGCTATTCGGCCTTGCCGACCGAATGAGTGCTTTCCGGAAAGCTTTGCTTGCCGGAAAGTTTTGCTTGCCGGAAAGTTTTGCTTGCCGGAAATACGTGCTTGCCGGAAATGCTTGCCGGTTTTGAGTGCTTGCCGGACAGTTTTGCTTGCCGGAAATGAGTGCTTGCTGGAAAGTTTTGCTTGCCAGAAATAAGTGCTTGCCAGAAATGAGTGCTTGCCCGAAAGTTCTGCTTGCTGGAAATGAGTGCTTGCCGGTTCTCGAAGGCTTGCCGGTTTGAGTGAGAATCCAAACAGAAGCTGAAGATGGGCTCAAAAGATTATCTAGATGACCTCGGATGGAAAAGTGTTCTACACGGAAGTTATGCATATCGTCGAAACAATCAACTTTGCTTTTGGAGTCATCATCATTTGAGATAGTATATGGCCTGCAAAGTTTCTACAAGACTCGGACAGTTCAGAAAACTGAATGAGCGAGTCCGACTGGAAGTTAAAGATGAGCCCTAAAAGTCATCAAGACGGCCTTAGAAGGAGTAGTGGCCCATGTTGTCTTATGCAGATCATCTAGGCGGACAAGTTTGATGTTCGACTCGACTCCATCCGAGTTAGTATGCGATTTCTACAGCCCACGCAAGAAGCATGACAGAAGTATGGGACAGATCCGAGCCAAATCCGAGTTGGACTAGAACTAGGATTTTTTAGGAGGTGAATTAATGTAATATTCTTGTAAGGAAAGCCTAGATGATTCCTTTACTTGTACGGGAAGTCCATCCGCCTCTTATATATATTGGGGGTGACGGCCGATTGAACAACACACAATCAAACAAATCAATATACTACTTTTTCATCTCCCCATCGTTTTCTCTCTCGTTCTTCGTTGTTCCTCAAGTTTGAGAGCTGGGAATCTCAAGGCTCTAGGGGCGAGTGAATCGACCTAGGGCAGCCCATAGCCGCCGCACTCCCTGACGGGGTCCCTCCCGGGTGTGTGGGATTTCGGGTCTTCAAAAGCGTCTGCCGGCTGTCTTGCGTATCGCGCTGCCGGACAGACCTCCTTCGACGTGAGTTGTGGTGCATCACCCCCAGTGTTGAGGGTACACGTGACGTGTTTGTGTGTCAACACACTTTTTGGCGACTCCGCTGGGGACCGAAGGTCAATCATCATCATCATCCATCATGTCCGATCTTCCCAAGCCATCTGAGGTAAACGCCGATAACATCATTAAGCCAAGTCTTGACGAGCCATCAGCCGACCATCGCCAAATCTATGAGGAGTACAAGAAGGCGCGTGAAGAGAAAGAGCTGCAGGAATTTCTTGGAAACTTCAAAAAGGATCGCCAAGGCAATATCACTCCGATTGGAGAAATCAAGCTCCCTCCTCTTCAAGCCGAGCAGGTTAAACCCTCTGTAAGTACTACCTTTTCTCCTGAGCAGTGCACTGAAATTGAAAGTCATATTGCTGATGGTAATAATCTAGTTTATCAAACTTTCTTAGAGAATACCAATGCTCAGAAAAATATGCCTCAATCATCTAGTGGTAATGTTGGCATGCATGCTAGTGCAGAAAACCCTAGTCAAGCTTTACCTCTTTCATCGGCACCTCCCATGCCAATGAATTATTATCCTACCCATGCTAATCAAATTGTGGCTGCACCTATTAGTCCTGTCATGAATGTGCCAAGTTCGGTGGCAACGCCGAACCAAACCCTACCTATTGGTGCAAACGCTGCTAGACTATTGCCGAACTATGGTTCGGCATACATGCCACAGTTCCTACCTACAGCTAGCAATCCTACTCCACCTATGCCACTGCAGCAAGCTTCATCATCTACTATGGATGATGCTCTAGCTAATTTTAGAGAGGAGATGGCTAAGATGCTCCGAGAAAATTTTGGTGTCGAATTACCTAGGAATCGGATTTACCAAAAACCGTATCCCGAGTATTTTGATGCAATACAGTGCCCTCCGGGATATAAAATTCCAGATTTTGTTAAGTTTAATGGAGAAGGCACAAAGATCACATGGGAGCATATTAGTCAATACTTGGCACAATTGGGTGAAGCAGGCTCATTGAATGAATTGAAAGTGCGTTTATTTCCTTTATCCTTAACTGGTACCGCATTTTCATGGTTTTCCTCTTTACCGCATGGTTCTATTCGTGTGTGGTCGCAGCTAGAACAGAAATTTCATGATCATTTTTATAGCGGTGATAATGAACTTAAGTTGTCACATCTTACATCGGTTAAGCAAAAGCATGATGAATCAGTCTCCGATTACGTCAAGAGATTTAGAGAGAGAAAAAACGGTGTTATAGTTTTGTGATAATCGAGAGAGACTTGGCAGACCTTGTGCTTAATGGCTTAAAAACTCACATTAGAGAAAAGCTGGAAGGCTGTGAGTTTTTAAATATCAACCAAGTCTTACAAAGGGCTTTGGCTCAGGAAAGCCGAAGCAAAGATCTCAAAGAAGTGCATAGATATAAAGTTGGTCATCCTAAGATGAATATGGTTGAATATGATAGTGATCACTCGGACGATGAGGGTGATATTTATGCAACTGAATTTGTTTGGTCATCCAAAGCCAAACCATTTACTTGCAATGATCTGAAACCAATTCATAAGAATCGTGATGAAGAGATGAAGTTTACTTTTAACATTGCTAAGTGTGATAAAATATTTGATGCTTTGCTGCAAGCTAAGATTATTAGGATATCTCATGCTTTACCGCTGTTTGAAGAGCTGAAACGGCGTGCTTATTGCAAGTATCATAATTCTTTTTCTCATGCTACTAATGATTGCAATGTTTTTCGACGACAGATACAATCGGCCATTAATGATGGACGATTGAATTTTTCTGAGATGCAAGTTGATAAACAGCACTTTCCAATGAACACCATGGATATGGAGGGGAAGAAGTTTCTCATTCGGCCAGAAGTAGCCGAATCTGCTAATAAGTCCAATGTTGTCATAGGTGAGCCTAGGAAAAGCAAAGAGGACTGCAAGGTCTTGGGGAGACAAGTTGTGCTTGACAAGCAACCCGATGGCAAGGAAGTAATCAAGATCACCATCAGGAATCCTACACTCGGGGGGCAACCACAAGTGCAAGAAAATACTCGTGTTAAATTTGTTAAGCCCAAGAGTCCAGAAGTTGGCAGGTGGAAGACGAATGAAGCTAAAGTGTAGCGCAAGAAAATCAAACCAACTTTTGATATGTTGCTGTCCAAATATGCCAATCAAGCGGCCAGTTCTAGTTCTAACCGGTCATCAAATTTGAAGCGCTCAAGATCACCTCCAAGGCAAGAATTTCAGCATCATGCGAGGCCATGGGCACCAGGACCATGGATGGCGCAACCCCCCTATGTGCCATACTATATGGGAGACTTCAGTGGAGGATGGGGGCAGCCCCCAATGGCCCCTTATGCATTTCATCCGGGGTGGGCAGAACCAAGGAGGCCCGCTCGTGAGAGGCATTCTTACCCCATCCGAGGCCGTTTGAACAATGGTGTGAATCGGGCAGTGCAAGATAATCAAAGAAGGGTCAGCAATCAAGTGTGGCGTGCTAAGTCACCAAGTGCTGCAGCAGTTGTGTCGGGAAAAGGCATGGAAAAAATTGATGCCGACTCACTCATCTTGGGCACCGAAACATTCACCATACAGCAGCCGACTGTGCATAGCAACCCAACTGAGCCGATACTTGCTATCGCGCCAAAGCACTCGGCTAATGAGCATGGAGCTAACACAAGCAAGGCTAAGCCAAAGGATCCAAAATATACGCAACCTAAGTGATGTCCTCCAGGGCTAACAAAACACAGAAGAGGAAACTACATAGGTTAAGGAGTCAAGATATGGTAGAACAGGAGGCCAAGAGACAAAGGGATAAATTGTTCAATGACACTCGGCCCATGTTACCTACAAAACAAATACGGATGCCCAAACAAATGGAAGATGTAGCAGCTCCTATGACCATCGTAGCAGCACCTACACCACCAAAGGAGGAGGATGCGAACACTATTACATTGTCCGCGACACCTATCACTTCACTTTTACTCGGACAAGTTTCAGAATCGGTGGATACACTTGAAGAAGGAGATGAGATGGTGGATTATGAGCCTACACCGGTCCATGAAGGTATGGATATCAATATGGTGTATTACTTACCCACTGAGTTTCGTGCTGTAGATGAAGAAGGGGAGGTGGCTCAGCTGGATTTTGGCCCTAAGAATGCAATAATTGAGAAGCCAAAAGAACCAGTAACACACTTGAAACCGTTGTACCTCAGAGGTCATATTAATGGATCACCGATTTCTCGGATGCTTGTTGATGGTGGTGTTGTGGAGAATCTCATGCCCTATTCGGTCTTCAAGAAATTGGGTTTGCCCGATGAAGAATTGATCAAGACCAATATGGTGCTTAATGGATTTGAAAGCAAAGAGAAAACCAAAGCCAAAGGAGTGATGTATGTGGAGCTTACAGTCGGGAGCAAAACTTTGGCTACTGCATTCTTTGTCGCCGAGGTGCAAGGTAATTACAACGTCATACTAGGCCGTGATTGGGTTCATGCAAACCAATGCGTGCCATCCACTATGCACCATTTCTTAGTTCAGTGGGTTGATGATGAAGTGGAAGTCATTCATGTGGATAATTTGGCTTGCGTTGCTTTAGCTGATGCATCGGTGGATTGGCAACACCCTGATGTCTACTACCCAACTTATTCTTGTAGACTCGTGTTGGGCCTCCAAGCGCAGAGTTTTGTAGGACAGTAGCAATTTTCCGTCAAGTGGATGACCTAAGATTTATCAATCCGTGGGAGGCGTAGGATGAAAATGGTCTCTCTCAAACAACCTTGCAATCAAATACAAGAAATCTCTTGTGTCCCCAACACACCAAATACAATGGTAAATTGTATAGGTGCACTAGTTCGGCGAAGAGATGGTGATACAAGTGTAGTATGGATAGTAGATATAGGTTTTTGTAATCTGAAAATATAAAAACAGCAAGGTAACAAGTAACAAAAGTGAGCACAAACGGTATTGCAATGCTTGAAAACAAGGCCTAGGGTTCATACTTTCACTAGTGCAATCTCTCAACAGTGCTAATATAATTGGATCATATAACAATCCCTGAACGTGCGACAAAGAATCACTCCAAAGTTCCTATTAGCGGAGAACATAAGATAGAAATTGTTGTAGGGTATGAAACCACCTCAAAGTTATCCTTTCCGACCATTCTATTGAGCCATCCCTATAAGTGTCACAAACAGCCCTAGAGTTCGTACTAAAATAACACCATATGATACACATAACCAACTCTAATGTCACCTAGATACTCCAATGTCACCACAAGTACCCGTGAGATGATTATACGATATGCATCAAACAACTTCAGATTCATAATATTTAATCCAACACAAAGAACTTCAAAGAGTGCCCCAAGATTTCTACCGGAGAAAGTAGGACGAAAACGTGCATCAACCCCTATGCATAGATTACCCCAATGTCACCTCGGGAATCCGCGAGTTGAGTGCCAAAACATATATCAAGTGAATCAATATAATACCCCATTGTCACCACGGGTATTCATATGCAAGACATACATCAAGTGTTCTCAAATCCATAAAAGTATTCAATCCAATAATAGTGAAACCTCAAAGGTAAAAACTCAATTCATCACAACAAGATAGAGAGGGAGAAACACCATATGATCCAACTATATTAACAAAGCTCGTGGTACATCAAGATCGTGCCAAATCAAGAACACGAGAGAGAGAGAGAGAGATTAAACACATAGCTACTAGTACATACCCTCAGCCCCGAGGGTGAACTACTCCCTCCTCATCGTGGAGACCGCCGGGATGATGAAGATGGCCTCCGGTGATGATTTACCCCTCCGGCAGGGTGCCGAAATAGGGCTCCAGATGGTATTTCGAAGGTACAGAGGCTTGCGGTGGCGGAGTCGAAGTTCTAGGGTTATTTCTGGGGGTTTCTCTATTTATAGGATTTTTCAGCGTTGGAATCACGTCAAGATGGGCTAAGATGGGCCCATGAGGCACCACGGCACGCCACCCCCCTGGCGCGCCGTGGTGTCTTGTGAGCACCTCGTGAGGCTTCTGGTCCTTCCACGAAGCTTCGGGGGTCTCTTTTGGTCCAAAAATAATCGTCAAAAAGTTTCGCTGCATTTGGAGAACTTTTATTTCTGCACAAAAAACAACACCACGGTAGTTCTGCTGAAAACAGCGTCAGTCCGGGTTAGTTCTAATCAAATCATACCAAAACCATATAGAATTGTTATAAATATGGCATGAATACTTCATAAATTATAGATACGTTGGAGACGTATCAACATCCCCAAGCTTAATTCCTGCTCGTCGTCGAGTAGGTAAATGATAAAACAAATAATTTATGAAGTGTGAATGCTAGCATAGTGCATAAGTTTGATCAATGATAATTTCAATCACTTTTCCTAGCATCATAACAGCAACTCTTTCTCATAAAACTCATCATGATAAAGTAGCAATCAATTCACATGTTATGGTTCAAACAATGCATTCTCTTGAAACTTAGCAACCTATGTTCTTAGTCACCAAACAATTGCAATTCAACATAATTTCAACAAAGTCTAAGTAAGAGCTCCACATACTCAATTATCATATAGTCTTCTATGATTGCTAGTACTCAAAGCATATTTTTAGAACAAATGGCATCCATCGAACACAGAGAAAGATAGGGGCATAATTTTTGCCTCCCAACTCATTTATCATAGAGATAATTGTCAAGAATAATAATTCATGATCAAATATATTTGACTGGCCATATGTGCCTGGATCTTTCCCCACCACATGATGCTTGCCAACTAGAGAATAATTAAGGTTGAAATGAGAAGTAATACTATTGACTCTTGCATAAAAGTAAATACATAAAGTAAAAGATAGGCCCTTTGCAGAGGGAAGCAGAGGTTGTCATGCGCTTTTTATTTTTGGATGTGCAAGGCCTTAATGCAAAGGAACGTCATGTTATATTGCCCCTTGTGATAGCAACCTTTATTATGCAGTCCGTCGCTTTTATTTCTTTACCATCACAAGTTCGTACAACGCTTATTTTCCCTTGCAATAAAAGATCATACATATTTTAGGAACAATTTTTTATTGCTTTTTGCATCGATGACAACTTACTTGAAGGATCTTATTCAATCCATAGGTAGATATAGTGGAGACTCATGGGAAGAAACTGGGTTTAAGGGTTTTTGGATGCACAAGTAGTATCTCTACTTAGTACTAATTTTTGGCTAGCAAAAGATCCTAAGCAAGCACCACATGTTGGAGGAGCCATAACAATATAACTTCTATGCAAATATACCCAAACATAACTCATTACGTTATCTTCCTTGTCCAACTTCAACTAATTTGCTCAAGTTTGAAAATAATTAATGGGTATTCACAATCATAAAAGATGTCCAAGATAATATATTTATATGTGAAAGTTCTCTTCCTTATACTAACCATTCATGAATTGCTTGTATGACCAATATTGTGGTTGTCAAGCTTCAATAGATTTCACTTTCTAACCCAAATGTGAAACTACTACTAGACATGATACAAGCATATGAAGCACATATAATTTCAACTTTATGATATTCAATTCATTCAACAATTTACTCATATGATATAAGTGAAGCACAAGAGTAAATGACAAACTACTCCAAAAAGATATAAGTGAAGATCAAATGAGTAGTTAAGCAAATAGGTAGCTATGTGAGGACTCTCTCTCGTTTGAAAATTTCAGATCTTATTATTTTATTCAAACAGCAAGAAAAACAAAATAAAATGACATTCCAAGAATAGCACATATTATGTGAAGAAGCAAAAACTTAGGCTCAACCAAAACTGACCGATAATTGTTGATGAAGAAAGGTGCGATGCCTACCGGGGCATCCCCAAGCTTAGATGCTTGAGACTTCTTGAAATATTAATTTGGGATGCCTTGGGCATCCCCAAGCATGAGCTCTTGTGTCTCCTTAATTCCTCTCATATCATGGCTTCTCCTAAATCTTTAAAAACTTCATCTACACAAAACTCAACAAGAACTCGTGAGATAAGTTAGTATAAATCAACTCAAAACCTTAACATTCTCTACTGTAAGAAATCACTAAAATTATAATTAAACATTGCATACTAAATGCCTCTGCATATTTAATACTCCTATCCACAAATATAAACATTAAACAAGCAAACATATGCAAACAATGCAATTATAACAGCAATCTGCCAAAACAGAACAGTCTGTAAAGGGGGAATAAGAATTCATACTTCCCTATCTCCAAAAATTCTGAAAAATTACCACGTGACAGAGAACTCATGCATTCTTACCGTGTAAAAATTTCAGATTTTTATCATGTTGTGACTATTCAGGAATATTCTGGACATAACAGAAAACTTTCTGTTTCCAAACAGCAACACATGAACTTGCAAACTAAGCATGGTAAAGGCTATAATTGGCATTTTATTGAACTAAAAGATACAAAACATGATTATTTATAACACCAAGCAAATATTAACAGAATAAAATGATGCTCCAAGCAAAACTCATATTATGTGACGAATAAAAATATAGCTCCAAGTAAGGTTACCGATAATGTTGAAGACGAAAGAGGGGATTCCTTCCGGGGCATCCCCAAGCTTAGATGCTTGAGTCTTCCTTGAATATTACCTTAGGGTGCCTTGGGAATCCCCAAGCTTAGGGTCTTGCCACTCCTTATTCTCCTCATATCGATATCTCACCCAAAACTTGAAAACTTCAATCACACAAAACTTAACGGAACTTGTGAGATAGGTTAGTATGATAAAAATAAATCATCCACTTCGGTACTGCCAAGACAAGATTCATAATTGTTATCACATAATTCCTACTGTATTCTATCATTTCCACAATTAATATCTCATAATATAAGCTATGGAAACACTAAAACAAGCAAACTATGCAATAAAAACAGAATCTGTCAAAAACAGAACATCATGTAGTGAGCGATTTAAAAAACCATACTTCTGTACCTCCAAAAATTCTTAAAAATTAGGAAAACGTAAAAAATTTGTAAACCAATGCTCTGTAAAAATTTCATAATGTTATAACGCTCTAGTACAGAATAGAAATTCCAGCACTGGACGCAAAGGTTTCTGTTTTTGCACAGAATCGAATCAACAAGTATCCACACTATCCCAAAGGCTTTACTTGGCACATTATTGAAAGAAAACATATAAAACATGGTTACCACAGTAGCTTAATCATGTGAACACAAGAAAAACAGTAGGTATAAATATTGGGTTGTCTCCCAACAAGCGCTTTTCTTTAATGTCTTTTAGGTAGGCATGATGATTTCAATGATGCTCATATAAAAGTAAAGAATCGAAACACAAAGAGAGCATCATAAAGCATATGACTAGCACATTTAAGCCTAACCCACTTCCTATGCATAGGGATTTTGTGAGCAAATAGTTTATGGGAGCAAGAATCAACTAGCATAGGAAGGCAAAACAAGCATGACTTCAAAACTTTCAACACATAGAGAGGAAACTTGATATTATTACAACACCTACAAGCATAGGATCCTCTCTCAAAATAATTTTCAGTAGCATCATGAATGAATTCAACAATATAGCTATAACAAAAAGCATTCTTTTCATGACCTACAAGCATAGGATTTTTATTACTCTCCACATAAGCAATTTTTTTCTCATCAATAATAGTGGGAGCAAATTCAATGAAATAACTATCATGTTATACTTGATTGGCATAATCCAATTGAAAATTAAAATCATGATGACAAGTTTCATAGTTATCATTATTCTTTATAGCATATTGTAAGTGCATCAAGTGCCCCCTTAGTGGTTTTGGAGTATTGAAGACAAATAGGTTGAGGAACTAATGTGTTTGTGAGTATACACAAGAGACAGAGTCCTTGAAGATTTGGTTTAACACATGGAAGACGACCCCTAAAAATAGATTTCTTCAAGTGAAGAATTTGATGATGAATTTGGTACGGCCTTTGAAGAAATTGATGTGAAGACTTTGAAGCTTGAAGACTTTGGTTTTCGTAGTTTCTTTTCTTTTTATTTGAGTCATAGGAAAAACCATACTGTTAAAGGGGGTCTAGGTGAAACATATTTCACATTTCCAAAAGTGATGCTCATAACTTCTCAAACCTATACACACAAGCCGCTTCGAGTGAAGCCTTTGGAAATCTCCAGTACAGCTGACGCATTTGCTAGCGAAAGTGACGAAGTTCATCTGGTCGCTGACGAATTTGGTGCTGCTGAGGAGTTAGGAGTTCGCCAGTGCGAGCTGCCTACCGTGAGGAAATTGAGTGCCCTCACGAAATTGAGAGTACAATTTTCTGACCGTTTCTGCGCCGAGTGCCAGCTGTCGAGTGGATCCTTATCCTGACAACGGTTGAATCAGACAAGGGCATTTATGACAATTTATGTCGGGTTGCCCCCTGGCTATAAATAGCCACCCCCCAACCAGTTGTTGGTTGGCTGCTCCGAGAGAACTTGACACTTGTCATTTGAGAGCAACCCATCCTCTGACGACTTTGTGAGAACCCAAGTGAGGAAAAACCCAACCAGAGCCTAAGTGACTGAGCATCACTAAAGAGATTGATCTGTGTGATCCGACGCTTGTTACCTTTGAGGACTGTCATTACTCCAGACGGTTAGGCGTCATGTTCTGAGCACCCAAGAGTAATTGTGGCGTGCCGGTGAACAAGTATGTGAAGGTTTTGGAAGTCTACCTTGAAGACTTACCACGAGTGATTGGGCGAGGTCTAAGTGACCTTAGCTCAAAAGGAATACGGTGAGGACTAAGTCTTCTCTGAGTTGCGACTTAGCCACCTCAACTAGACGTACAGTTGATGCAGCAACTGGAACTGGTCTCCCAAATATCATTGTCTTCACCGAGCCAACCTGGTTTCAAATTCCTCACCCTCCCTTACTTTATTCCGCTGCTGAAGAATTTGTGATCTATCCTCTGACGAATTTGAATTGAAGTATTTTATCATGCTATCGTTTATTTCCTCAGTTCATATTCTTCATGCGTGTATGATTGTATGATTGCATGTTCTTCACCCTTATATATTCTGTTCGCATGTACTCTGATTCTGTGATGACTTAGTTTCCCTTGCATTTCTATTTCTTCACTCTGATCTTCATCAAATTCATCAGAGTTCGACGAATTTCTAATAATCTCCCATTCACCCTCCCCCTCTGGGAGATAACCTGCGCTTTCAATTGGTATCAGAGCAAGGTGCTTCCTTGTTCTGTGTGATTTTGGTTTAACCACCTGGAGTTTTAGTTATGTCGACCGCTGGTATGATCAAGGTCTCCACTGCGTGCCCCATCTTCTATGGCACAGACTATCCCTACTGGAAGAACAAGATGTGAATGCATCTTGAGGCTATTGACAATGATCTCTGGTTCGTCGTTGAGAACGGCGTCCCCACCATTTCACCAAGTATCAATGCTGCTGATGTGAAGAGATTCAAGCAACCGGACTCTCAAGCGAAGAACATCATTTGTGGTCATCTCAACAAAGGACAGTATGGCAGAGTGAGTGCACTGGAAACCTCGAAGCTTATCTGGGACCGGCTTTCAAAAGTGAATGAGGGTGTTTCCACTCAACGTGACTCCCGAGTTGATGTTCTGCGCAATCTCTTCAATCGCTTCAAAAGACTCGACAATGAAAATGTGCAGCAAACCTTCGACCGCCTCACTGATATTTCCAATGAGCTTCAAGCTCTTGGTGCTCCTGACATCACCGATCATGAGGTGGTGAAGAAATTGCTGAGTTCTCTGGACAGTTCCTTCGACACTTTGGCACTGATGATTCAAGAGCGCCTAGATTACAAGTCACTGGATCCTGCTGACATTCTTGAGAGGCTCAACACACATGAATTCCAGCAAGCAGAGAAGAGAGACATGTATGGACCCAGCTATGGTCGCCCCCGCGCTCTGAAGGCTAAAGCAAAAGCCAAGGCAATTTCTTCATCTGAAGAAGAAGAATAGGAATATGAGAGCAGTTCCGACGGTGCTGAGGAAATTGGCAGAGAGCTGGCTATGCTGGTGAAGAAGTTACAGAAGTTTTCCTGCTCGAGAAATTCGGAAAATCTTCAAAGTATGACTCGAAGAACACTGGAGAAGCGTCTGCTCGAGAATACAACAAAAGGACCTGTCACAAATGCAAGAAGCCAGGCCACTACATCGCCGACTGCCCTCTTTGGCAGAAGAAGAAGAAGAAGAGCAGGGATGATGATGAGTCTGATGGGAAGAAAAAGAAGTCCTCAAAGTCTTCATCAAAGTCCTCATCTCACAAGAAATCTAGTTCTAGCAAAGCTCGTGCATTCCTTGGGAAGGAAATGGATTCTGAAGAAGAATCTGATGATCAGCAAGCTGAGGAATCTGAGGAGGAGTCCGACACTGGTGTGGCAAGCCTTGCACTCGCTACTGAGTACATCAGCAAGTCCATCTTCAACACTGAGGATAATGGTATCTCCACCAACAATGATGACTGTGCTGATGACTACACTCCCACCTATTGCTTCATGTCTCGAGGCGCAAAGGAAACCTCACGAGAAGCTTACTTTGAAACCTCCAGTGATGATGACTCTGAGTGTGAATCTAAACCAAGCTATAAGAAACTTGCTAAAATTGCAACTGAACAGCAACATGCCATGGAAAAGATTCAAAAACTGCTAGACAAAAGCGATGACCTCTTGGACGAGGTAATGGATCGTAGTCAAGCCTTGTCTGAGGATCTCAGAAGGCTTAAGTCTCAATATGACGAACTTGAAAGTCGTCATGTGTCCCTCTCAGCTGAACATGAGAAGCTGTCCTATGAATTTCTTCAAAGGAAGCAAGATCTCAAGAAGCTGAGAGCGTCTCATGATGATCTTCAAAAAGAAAATGATTCACTCCTCGCTCAACAGATCAGTACCGCTCAGGAAGAATTTGTTGCACCATGCTTAAAATGCCTTGAACGTGATAATGCTAATTCTTCAGCTGAATGTTCAAATGCTTCTGTGCTTGCAATTGCTTCAACTGCTACGGTGGCCACTAACCCCTCATCTGAGGAAGCCACCGGTGATACTGATGAAAATGCAGGGCTGAAGGAATTATATGTCACTGGCATGTACAAAAGCCTCAAAGGGCATCAAACCCTGTGTGACGTGCTCCAAACGCAAATTCTTCACAAGAACCCTAGGAAAGCGGGTATTGCCTTTGAGAGAAATCTCAATGCTGATGGTTCATACTAGAAGCTTGAGAAGTATCCCAAAACCACATGGGTTGCTGCAAAGGGACCTCCAGTAGACCCATCCACTTTATCTGGCTACACTTGTGATTCTTCATATTCTTCAGATGAGTCATTTGACTCCAACTATAAACTGTTCAAAAATCAGAATGGTGAAGTCTTTGCCAGGTTCATTGTTACTAACTGCAGGAACGGTCCACCTGTGAAGAAAATCTGGGTTCCTAAAAGCCTTCTGGAAAATCTTCAGGTGAATGTCATCATGACACCACCGATGAAGAAGAAACTTCCCAGGGCAAATTCTTCACAGGGATCAAAGTCGTCAAATGGACGCAGACCCACTTATGGTCGCACTAATGTCTCTATTTCGCAGGGAAACAAACAGCGATTTGATGAATATGAGCATTATTCTTCGAACCACTATGTTCACAAATCATCAGAGAATTTATCTGCCTATTCATTCAATTACTATAACCCTCCTATGAAGCGAAATGCATATTCTTCAATGCCTAAGTTCTCCATCAATGCACTTCGTCACATTGCTTCTCAGCCACCCATTCAGATGTGGGTGGTTAAGAAGAAGAACTAATCTCTTCTGTAGGGTCAGGTCTTCAGGCAACTAAATGTCTGATGAATTTGCTGAAGACCTGACATAATGCCTGTTGGGATGCAGGCTAATCATGTTGGAATGAATGTTTCATTTCACACATCCCTTATGCTGCTAGATATTACTCATTGATGAAATCGTCTGATGAAATTGATCATCATCATATTCTTCACTTTGAAGCATATGAATTTGTAAGTCAGACTAATGCTCCTACAGGATGAAACACCTTCAGCCACTGAATGGGTCTTGGACAGTGGCTGCACGAATCATATGACTGGAGATAGGAATCTCCTCACTAATGCTCCCCTTACTCCGTCTCATCTGAAGCATATCACTTACGCTGACAAAGGAAAAAAAGCAAGGTATTGGGTCTAGGTAAGGTTGCCATTTCAAAGGATCGACACATGGAAAAGGTGATGCTTGTCGAGTCCCTTGGATTCAACCTCATGTCTATCTCAATGCTTTGTGATCTTGACATGATTGTCATCTTTGGCAAATATAGATGCATTGTGCTGTTGGAATCTGACAAATCCAAAGTCTTCGAAGGCTTTAGGAGAGGTGACTTGTATATTGTAGATTTCTCTACAGGTCCTCAGCCTGAAACATGTCTAATGGCAAAAGCTTCGGAATGCTGGCTATGGCATCGACGACTTGGACATGCCGGAATGAGGAATTTGAGCACTCTTGTCAAGAAGAAGCATATCATTGGCGTCGATGGTGTCAAATTCGTCAAGGATCACCTCTGTGGTGCTTGTGAGTCTGGAAAGATGACAAGAGCCAAGCACCAGGCGAAGACAATCATGACCACTACTCGTCCTTTTGAATTGCTTCATATGGATTTGTTTAGTCCTACAAATTATGCCACACTAACCAATGCAGCATCTCTCTACGGATTCGTCATTGTTGATGACTACTCTCGCTACACCTGGGTGCACATCATTTCCTACAAGACTGAAGTTCAGAATGTCTTCAGACGATTCTCCAATCGGGCCATGACGAATTATGGTCTCAAGATCAAGCACATCAGGAGTGACAATGGCACTGAGTTCAAGAACACAGGCCTCGATGATTATCTTGATGAACTTGGTATTACTCATGAGCTCTCTGCTCCCTACACTCCATGGCAGAATGGAGTCGTGGAGAGCAAGAACAGAACCCTCATCGAGATGGTGCGCACTATGCTTGATGAATACAAGACTCCTCGTCACTTCTGGCCTGAAGCAATTGACACTGCATGCCACATCATCAACCAGGTATATCTTCACAAATTCCTCAAGAAGACTTCATATGAACTCCTCACTGACAAGAAACCCAATGTGAGTTATTTCAAAGTCTTCGGTGCTAAATGTTGGATCAGAGATCCTCATCACAATTCTAAATTTGCATCGAAAGCACATGAAGGTTTTATGCTTGGTTACGAAAAGGACTCGCACACCTACAGAGTCTTCAACTCCTTCCACCACAAGGTTGTTGAACTGTAGATGTGCGGTTCGATGAAACTAATGGCTCGCAAAGAGAGCACCTGCCTCCTGTGCTAGATGAAATGCCACCTGAGGAATCTATCAAGCTGGTGGGCACGGGTGAAATTGTGCCCAGTGAAGAAATAGCTGCTGAAGAAGAAGTGGTTGTTCCTCGTCGTGAACAAAATGAACATCCTGACGAAAATGATGCTGAGGACACTGCACGGCAACAACAACAACAAGGCCCTCGTCCAGCACATCCACGAGTGGCGAATGAAGTGCAGATTGAGAAAATCCTCGACAACATCAATGCACCTGGTCCCCTCACTCGCTCAAGAGCTTCACATTTAGCTAACTTTTGTGGGCATTATGCATTTGTCTCTATTTCAGAGCCCACCAAAGTCGATGAAGTATTTCTGGAACCTGAATGGATTCAAGCAATGCAAGATGAATTGCGTCAATTCGATCTCAACAATGTGTGGGAGCTAGTTAAGCGTCCTGATCCACGCAAGTACAATATCATCGGCACTAAGTGGATCTACCGCAACAAACAAGACGAAAATGGCCAAGTGGTGAGGAATAAGGCCCGTCTTGTAGCTCAAGGCTACACACAGGTTGAGGGTATTGATTTCGATGAAACATTTGCACCTGTTGCTAGGCTTGAAGCCATTCGTATATTGCTTGCATATGCTAACCATCATGATATCCTCTTATATCAAATGGATGTGAAAAGTGCATTCCTCAATGGTAAGCTTGTGGAAGAAGTATATGTTGCTCAACCACCAGGTTTTGAGGACCCAAAGCATCCTGACAAAGTCTTCAGACTCAACAAGGCCCTCTATGGCCTCAAGCAGGCCCCTAGGGCTTGGTATGATACACTGAAGGAATTCCTGAAGAAAAAGGGGTTCAAGCCCGGTTCACTTGACCCTACTCTTTTCACTAAATCTTATGATGGTGAACTGTTCATATGCCAAATATATGTTGATGATATTATCTTTGGTTGCACTAACAAGAAATACAGTGACGAATTTGCTCATATGATGCATGAAGAATATCATATGTCTATGATGGGGGAGTTGAAATTCTTCCTCGGGCTTCAAATTCGTCAACAACCCAATGGCATCTTCATATCTCAGGAGAAATACCTCAAAGACTGCCTGAAGAAATTCAGAATGCAAGACTGCAAAGGCCTCAAGATACCAATGCCAACAAATGGCCAACTCAACACTGACGAAAATGGTAAAGATTTTGATCAAAAGGTATATCGCTCCATCATTGGTTCGCTGCTTTACCTATGTGCATCTAGGCCAGATATTATGCTTAGCGTTTGCATGTGTGCCCGCTTTCAAGAGTCACCGAAGGAATCACACCACCAGGCTGTGAAACGAATTCTTCGATATTTGGCTCACACCCCAACGCTTGGATTATGGTATCCCAAGGGCTCATCACTTGATCTTGCTGGATATTCCGATTCTGATTATGCTGGTGATCAAGTGGATCGCAAGTCAACATCAGGCACATGCCATTTCCTCGGACGATCTCTTGTAAGTTGGTCCTCGAAGAAGCAGAACTGCGTCTCACTTTCTACTGCCGAGGCTGAGTACATTGCTGCTGGCGCCTGCTGCTCTCAGTTACTATGGATGAAGCAAACTCTCAAGGACTATGGCGTCAACGTGAAGAAAGTGCAACTCTACTGCGACAATGAGAGCGCCATCAAGATCGCCCATAACCCAGTGCAACACTCAAGGACGAAGCATATTGACATTCGTCACCATTTTCTTTGTGATCATGTGTTGAAGGGAGACATCGTCATCGACCACGTGAAGACTGAAGACCAGCTTGCAGATATCTTCACAAAACCCTTGGATGAGAGAAGGTTTTGCATGTTGCGGTGTGAGCTAAACATATTAGAATCTTCAAATGTCATTTGAAATGGACACACATCCTAACGCTTATGCATTCTTGATGACTTTGATGCACAACACACGAAGTAACATTTTTCTTCAATCAATGAAGACTAACCCTCTAAGTGTGAAAAAATTAATGAAGAACTTGATTCTCAGAACCCTACGACAATTGTACGCGGTGTCTGAAATCATCCTAGTTCTTATGCGGTGGGTAACACCACCACCTCTTCTAACGTTCTTCAAATTTGAGTTTTTTTTGTCATTTGCAATTTCGTCAAACTTTTCAAACTCGTCATTTGAGGTTTTTCTTCACTGCTTTTGGTTCTATACCTATATATATATATATATATATATATATATATATATATATATATATATATATATATATATATATATATATTTGAGTTTTTCATGTCCTCAACAGCGTCCACATATAGCTAATTCTTCAATCGTGTTTTTCGTCATCTATGTGGATGTGATTGGACCCGCTCCCCTCTGTGCTAAGCTCAACCCACTCTATTCACAAATTCTTCATATGCGTTCTACTTGACACTGTTCAAAGTCTTCACTGTGTCCTTGACAGCTGAAGAAATTGCGAACACCTTTTGAAAATTTTCTAATCATTTTTGGCGGTTGCCACAGTAACTTCATCCCGCGCTTCGCACGCGAGGATAGAGATGAAAAATGCATGTGTGACGCGTGTCACTCAGATGCGAATCACCAGGGGCTTATCCGTCCAAAATCTTCAGGCCACTCAGTTTTTACCGCGCCTATATAAAGGCTTGACCCCGTCAACCTCAACTCCTTTCACTCTCGCCCCTGTCGCTCTCAAACCCTAGCGCCGCCGCTGGATCTCATCGTCGCCGGAGAGGAAGAGCTTCACTGCCTCGACTTCTTCGCCGTCGTACTCACGCCGGCCGTGGATTTCTTCACCTCCGCCGCCGCCGTAGACGTCTTTCGTCGCCAAGCTAGGGCACGGAAGATCTGAACTGACGATTTCCATCGCCTCGTCGTCCAGTTCGTCGAGTTCATCCTTGGGGTAAATAAAAGTTATTTTTAACGCCCCAGTTTGATCTTTTTACTGCCACAAAATCTTCAAGTCTTGTTTTTACCACACTTCCAATTCTTCAGCACTTCCTTCTGGCCAGTCTTGAGTATTTACATCTGAGTTACACTTAACAACTAGATTCCTCAATTGTGCAATTGCTTCAATCTATACAACTCTGGAACCTTTGTCAAGAACACTTAGTGAAATGCGTCAAGACGATAAAGGTCAATTTCTTCACCTGGTTTATTTTGAAAAATCTCTGAGAACGCATGTGACTCTTCCCTATTTCCTCGCAACTATACTCTATTCACAGGTACAATGTCTGCAGACGAATCACTAGGTTCTCATCAAATTAATTCATTTGCAGCATTGCTTGAGGAAAATCTTCAAACATCTTTAGAGTCCTCAAAAGTTCAAAAACCTCAGCTGAAGAAAATGGCTGATGGGAAAAGGCCTCAGAAGGGAGGCAAGCGGAAAGAAGAACATACAGCTTTTGAGATTCCTGACGACTTGTATGATGGATATTGCACTCCAGATGAGGAAACACACGGAAAGGAAACAAAGGAGCAGCGCAAAACGCGCATGCAAAAGATCAAGAGATACTGGACATACCAGTGGAGGGACTACAATTTCGTCACCTCCAAGTACATGAAGGACTTTGCTGTAAAGCCACCGTGCAACAGGCCACCTCTTGCTGAAGGCCAAACTGCTCATCCAACTAGCATCCGTAGGGGTGAAGAATTCCCCAAAGAATGGGCAAAGCAATAAGCTAAATTGCAGAAACAGGCCAAAAAGGTCGTTGATGAATTCAACAAGGCCACAAAGGCCTCAGCTGAAGCTGGTGCTAGTGGGAGTGCAAGTGCTCCGAAGAAAGCCATGCAGAAGAAGCCTGCCAGCAAACCAAAGCCATCAGTCCTAAAGGCTTCAGCACCCAAGGCATCAAAATCTTTAGTGCCTCCTCCTGCTACAAGTTCTTCAGTGGCAGTAGCAAAATCTTCAACACCGGTCGTGCTCGCATCTTGCCAGCGCACCGAGGGCTTTGCAACAGCCTCAATCGCTGCATCAAGTGCCTCAGCTTGTGGGCAGTCATTATCTTCATTGCCCACGCTAAAGAAAAAGGCAACTGCTGGCCGTGGAACTAGGCCAAGTCCCAAGAGCAAGGCCGTCGTGCCTCAGGCTGATGAACACGGGCTGGCTGACGAAAATGAGCTGGCGGAGTTCCTCACAAGAAAGCAAGAGCAAGTTGCCAGTGCTAAGAATTCTTCAGTTCCAATGATGCTTAATCCCAAGAAGCTGCTAGACTTCATTGATCTGGTGCACCAAGACAGACACGCCTCTAGACGAATTGAACCTACCTCCTGGTCCGAGTCATGTGCTGTCTGCCTTCATCTTGAACGAGAAGCACAAAATTGCTCAAGCTAAACTGGTGAGGAAACAACAGCCGCAGAAAGAGAAAGAGCTGCGGAAGAACATGCTTTCCATTTCCCCTCAGCAGCTTGTAACTTTACAGACTGAGATTCAACAGCTGTCTGGGGAATTTGAAAGACAGTCTAGTCACTGCTGTGGTGTGCGCGATAGATTCATCACTGCAACCAACCAGGTTGTTAAAGACCACAACAAGCGTGAAGCCGCCAAGTTTGGTACTGTGCCACCCACAAGTTCTTCAGCTTCACCACCACCTGCTCCGGCCAGTGAGACTGCGCCCTTATCTCCGTCAGAACTAGAAAGGGCAACTGAAGAAGTTGTTCCTGAAGAAACAGCCAGGGCGACTGCATCAGTCGTTCCTGAAGAAACTGAACCAACAAACTCCTCAGCAGCAGTACCACCAGCGTCCTCATCTGTAAGGCATATCACACTTCCTTCTGCATCAGAAGTGAAGAAAACCAAAGCTGCTGAGAAGGAAGCAAAGAAGAGAAAAGCTTCAGCTCCTCCTGCCAGCACTGCACTAGTTAAGAAAGTGAAGACGACACCATTGTCTTCTGAAGATCCGATTGATGCCATACCGATCTCATCAGCGCCCCCTACTCCTGCCACTACAAATCTTCAACTTGTTCCATATGGGGTGGAATATGAAATTCCTCAGGGTGACGTAGATGCCCACTCTGCTGCTACCACAGAGCAAGTGGATGAAGAGATTGAAGTCGAAGATGATGCTTCGCTTCACCAAGTTGTGTCACGGAAGCGTTCACAGGTTCCGTTGACTGAAGAAAATGACACTGCTTCGTCTACAAGTAGTGAAGCAACTAAAGAGGATGTGGATATAGATGGTGCTACAACCCCACCGATCGTTGATGACTTTTGGGAAGCTTTCCATCCAAAATCGCCCCTCACCACACCTCTGTCGCAAGTGCCACCGTCACCCGCCGTCACTGAAGAAATTCATACGGGCTCTGAGGAGAAACAACCATCACCCTTCCAGAGCATTCCTGAAGAAATACCAGCTGCAGCAGCTGATGAAACTGCTCAAGATGAGCCCACTATTGATGTCGTCAATACATCTCCTCGTACAGACTCAATTCCTTTAGCAGACACAGATACAGTTCCTACCGCCACTGCTGAGGAAATTGCTAAGTCTCTTGCTGTGACCGATCCCAATGATTCCACTGGGTCCCCACGACCAGTGTTTGATGTTCGCAAGAAGATGCATAACCTTCAGCCAGTGCCAGTGATGCCCAAGATTGGCAGAACCCTTAGGCGGCCTCAGTTCGACAACGCCAAATTCTTCGAAGAGAAGAATTTCTTCATAGGCGAATCCCCTTATGACTCAGCCAAGATCAGGCGCCTACGATTCTGGACAAGGACCCAGATGAATTTCTATGCATCGCTACTGTTTGACAAGAAGAAAGTATTTCCTCATCGCCATATTCCTCATGTGGATATGGAGTCTCTACCGTGCTTTCGGCCAGTCCTGGCTGCTCTTCACGATGCAGGATTACTTAGATTCTACTCTGACGTGTGCGATTGGAATGAAGAACTCATTCTTCAGTTCTACGCCACTGTGCATTTTTCTGGAGAGGCTGAAGACATTGCAACATGGGCACTGGAATGGATGAGTGAAGACACTCACTATAAAGCACCAATTGAAGAACTTCTTCGTGCTCTCCCAGTTGATCCGCCCCAAGATGACCCAAAGAGAATTTATGAAGAACCTGAGCTGCCTGACCACCTGATGCAAGTGCTGATATAGCCAATGGCTGAAGGAGATGCTCCTAGGACAACCTTCCTCGTGAAGGACTTGCTCTATGTGCCAAAGTCTGTTTTTCGCATTCTGTTCAAAATCCTCAGTCCAATTAAGGGTCACAACTCCAACACTGAAGAAGTTGTGGGAATTATGAAGAACTTGCTGTTCCACAAAATTCATGGCACTCCCATCAACATTCATGACTTCTTTCTGAGGACTTTGGTCACAGTGGCACAGTCGCCTTTTGATCTGAATCCATATGCTCCGTGGATCATGAGATTCATCAGATCCCGATCTGCTATTCACTACAAGGCTGACCGTCAGAATCACTTGAGCTATTTGCCTGAAGTAGAAGTTCTTCAGAGCACCATCTCCACAGTACCTGGCAAGGGCAAGACACCCATAGACGAAGGCTTACGTCCTCTGGATGGACATTTTCGTCAACCAATCTCTAGCTCCAATGCTGATGAATCTGCTAGCCAGGATACAGCAGCAAAAGCTTCAAGGCCAACTACTTCACCAGAAGCACCACGCGTCATGATGGACCGTGAGCTACTTATAAGCCTTCACCAGAAAGTGGACAGGAATCACAGATGGGTTAAGCGTCAGTTTGCTGCAGTTCAAGCCAACATGACTGTGACGCATAACTCAGTCCGCAAAAACCGCTACTATCTTCATAAGATATTTGACAGATCATGGTCCATCCTTTCGCATCTCAAGACCAATGAAGAACTTGCTGATTTGGACTTCCAGATGAACTTTGACTGGGCAGAACCGCCAAGGAAGAAGTACAAGAAAGTCCAAGTTCCTCCACTTATGCCAAGCTCAGAGTCTTCATCACACACCACTGATGAAAATGAAGCTGTTGAAGACGATGCGACTGGACCATCTGCTTCACGCGACCCCGACACCGCTGGCGCTCCCTAGTCTTCACCGCGATGTTTTTCTTCAGGGGCGTTAGTCCTCGCCTTGTCTCCTTTTGGTCATCTGGTGACAAAGGGGGAGAAGTGTGAGTTAGTCTTCAAGCGGGTCGATATATGGACTGTTTTTGGCTTAAGTTGCAACTCTTGGACTTTGCTGGATTTGCTCTTTGATGAGTTGTAACTTAAATACTATTGGTCGTCTGACTCTTTTGCTACATTTATGATGCGTGCTCTGATCCTAATATATCTGTTCATTATGCATGCACAATTTTGTCAGACACCAATTTTCATCATGCATTCATATTCCTCAAATATCTTATGATCATGCATGATTGGATTCCAAGATATAAGGGGAGATCTCCACAATTTCAACCTGCCATGTGCATTTGCAATCCAAAGCAAATTCCTCATATGCACATCTTCAGGGGGAGTTTCTCAATATCTTGTAACCAATTTCTTCAAACTCTGTACTTACACTTCAATTATCTTTACTCCCGTTGAAAGCCTAACCAATTTGCCATCAATCACCAAAAAGGGGGAGATTGTAAGTGCATCAAGTGCCCCCTTAGTGGTTTTGGAGTATTGAAGACAAATAGGTTGAGGAACTAATGTGTTTGTGAGTATACACAGGAGACAGAGTCCCTGAAGATTTGGTTTAACACATGGAAGACGACCCCTAAAAATAGATTTCTTCAAGTGAAGAATTTGATGATGAATTTGGTACGACCTTTGAAGAAATTGATGTGAAGACTTTGAAGCTTGAAGACTTTGGTTTTCGTAGTTTCTTTTCTTTTTATTTGAGTCATAGGAAAAACCGTACTGTTAAAGGGGGTCTAGGTGAAACATATTTCACATTTCCAAAAGTGATGCTCATAACTTCTCAAACCTATACACACAAGCCGCTTCGAGTGAAGCCTTTGGAAATCTCCAGTACAGCTGACGCATTTGCTAGCGACAGTGACGAAGTTCATATGGTCGTTGATGAATTTGGTCATGCTGAGGAGTTAGGAGTTCACCAGTGCGAGCTGCCTACCGTGAGGAAATTGAGTGCCCTGACGAAATTGAGAGTACAATTTTCTGACCGTTGCTGCGCTGAGTGCCAGCTGTCGAGTGGATCCTTATCCTGACAACGGTCAAATCAGACAAGGGCATTTATGACAATTTATGTCGGGTTGCCCCCTGGCTATAAATAGCCACCCCCCAACCAGTTGTTGGTTGGCTGCTCCGAGAGAACTTGACACTTGTCAGTTGAGAGCAACCCATCCTCTGACGACTTTGTGAGAACCCAAGTGAGGAAAAACCCAACCAGACCCTAAATGACTGAGCATCACTAAAGAGATTGATCTGTGTGATCCGACGCTTGTTACCTTTGAGGACTGTCATTCCTCCAGACGGTTAGGCGTCATGTTCTGAGCACCCAAGAGTAATTGTGGCATGCCGGTGAACAAGTCTGTGAAGGTTTTGGAAGTCTACCTTGAAGACTTACCACGAGTGATTGGGCGAGGTCTAAGTGACCTTAGCTCAAGAGGAATATGGTGAGGACTAAGTGTTCTCTGAGTTGCGACTCAGCCGCCTCAACCAGACGTACAGTTGATGCAGCAACTGGAACTGGTCTACCAAATATCATTGTCTTCACCGAGCCAACCTGGTTTCAAATTCCTCACCCTCCCTTACTTTATTCCGCTGCTGAAGAATTTGTGATCTATCCTCTGATGAATTTGAACTGAAGTATTTGATCATGCTATCGTTTATTTCCTCAGTTCATATTCTTCATGCGTGTATGATTGTATGATTGCATGTTCTTCACCCTTATATATTCTGTTCGCATGTACTCTGATTCTGTGATGACTTAGTTTCCCTTGTGTTTCTATTTCTTCACTCTGATCTTCATCAAATTCATCAGAGTTCGACGAATTTCTAATAATCTCCCATTCACCCCCCCTCTGGGAGATAACCTGCGCTTTCACATATATGTCATCACAATAATCATCATAGATAGCAACTTTGTTGTCATAATCAATTGGAACCTCTTCCAAAATAGTGGATTCATCACAAAATAAAGTCATGACCTCACCAAATCCACTTTTATCATTATAATCATCATAAATAGGAGGCATGCAATCATCATAATAAATATTCTCATCAAAACTTGGGGGACTAAAAATATCATCTTCATCAAACATAGCATCCCCAAGCTTATGGCTTTGCATATCATTAGCATCATGGATATTCAAAGAATTTATACTAGCAACATTGCAATCATGCTTATCATTCATGGATTTTATGCCAAACATTTTATTGAATTCTTCTTCTATCAATTGAGCACAATTTTCCGCTCCATCATTTTCAAGAAAAACATTATAAAGACGAATAATATGAGGCAACCTCAATTCCATTTTTTTCTTGTAGTTTTCTTTTATAAACAAAACTAGTGATAAAACAAAAAACTAAAAGATTCAATTGCAAGATCTAAAGATATACCTTCAAGCACTCACCTCCCCGGCAACGGCGCCAGAAAAGAGCTTGATGTCTACTACACAACTTATTCTTGTAGACTCGTGTTGGGCCTCCAAGCGCAGAGTTTTGTAGGACAGTAGCAATTTTCCCTCAAGTGGATGACCTATGGTTTACCAATCCGTGGGAGGCGTAGGATGAAGATGGTCTCTCTCAAACAACCCTGCAATCAAATACAAGAAATCTCTTGTGTCCCCAACACACCAAATACAATGGTAAATTGTATAGGTGCACTAGTTCGGCGAAGAGATGGTGATACAAGTGTAGTATGGATAGTAGATATAGGTTTTTGTAATCTGAAAATATAAAAACAGCAAGGTAACAAGTAACAAAAGTGAGCACAAACGGTATTGCAATGCTTGAAAACAAGGCCTAGGGTTCATACTTTCACTAGTGCAATCTCTCAACAGTGCTAACATAATTGGATCATACAACAATCCCTCAACGTGCGACAAAGAATCACTCCAAAGTTCCTATTAGTGGAGAACATAAGATAGAAATTGTTGTAGGGTATGAAACCACCTCAAAGTTATCCTTTCCGATCAATCTATTGAGCCATCCCTATAGTGTCACAAACAGCCCTAGAGTTCGTACTAAAATAACACCATATGATACACATCAACCAACTCTAATGTCACCTAGATACTCCAATGTCACCACAAGTATCCGTAAGTTGATTATACGATATGCATCAAACAACTACAGATTCATAATATTCAATCCAACACAAAGAACTTCAAAGAGTGCCCCAAGATTTCTACCGGAGAAAGTAGGACGAAAACGTGCATCAACCCCTATGCATAGATTACCCCAATGTCACCTCGGGAATCCGCGAGTTGAGTGCCAAAACATATATCAAGTGAATCAATATAATACCCCATTGTCACCATGGGTATTCATATGCAAGACATACATCAAGTGTTCTCAAATCCATAAAAGTATTCAATCCGATAATAGTGAAACCTCAAAGGTAAAAACTCAATTCATCACAGCAAGATAGAGAGGGAGAAACACCATATGATCCAACTATATTAACAAAGCTCGCGGTACATCAAGATCATACCAAATCAAGAACACGAGAGAGAGAGACTAAACACATAGCTAATAGTACATACCCTCAGCCCCGAGGATGAACTACTCCCTCCTCGTCATGGAGACCGTCGGGATGATGAAGATGGCCTCCGGTGATGATTTCCCCCTCCGGCAGGGTGCCGGAATAGGGCTCCAGATGGTATTTCGAAGGTACAGAGGCTTGCAGCGGTGGAGTCGAAGTTCTAGGGTTATTTCTGGGGGTTTGTCTATTTGTAGGATTTTTCAGCGTTGGAATCACGTCAAGATGGGCTAAGATGGGCCCACGAGGCACCACGGCACGCCACCCCCCTGGCACACCGTGGTGGCTTGTGAGCATCTCGTGAGGATTCTGGTCCTTCCACGAAGCTTCGGGGGTCTCTTTTGGTCCAAAAAAATCGTCAAAAAGTTTCGCCGCATTTGGAGAACTTTTATTTCTGTACAAAAAACAACACCACGGTAGTTCTGCTGAAAACAGCGTCAGTCCGGGTTAGTTCTAATCAAATCATACCAAAACCATATAGAATTGTTATAAATATGGCATGAATACTTCATAAATTATAGATACATTGGAGACGTATCACACCCCAATGCTACTTGCTTGACGGGACGGGACTTATCAGAGTTTGATTTTCTCAGCACCACCAAGAGTTGTTTTGTGCCCGTTTATTTAAAGCTGGTTGGTGGCAATCGGCTCCAAAGTATAATGTATTTAAATGGATCCTAACTCTGAGTGGTTACAAAAGCGACTTACAGAATATCGGTCCAGTGAGAACGATATGTATGAGTCTATAGAAGTGTTAGATGATATGGATAAACTTGGACAAGGTTTTACATCGGCCGGTCCAATAGAAGAAATAGATATTGGAGATGGTTCAGTTCCTAAACCGACATTTGTAAACAAAAATTTGAAAGCCGATTGTAAAGCCAAGTTAATCGAGCTATTGAAAGAATATGTTTGTTGCTTTGCATGGGAATATCATGAAATGCCAGTTTAAGCCGAGAGCTAGTGGAGCATCGGTTACCTATAAAGGCCGGTTTTAGACCGTACAAACAATCGGCCAGAAAGTTTAATCCAAAAACATATGACCGGATCAAGGAAGAGATCGGTCGTTTGCTTAAAGCTGATTTTATTAGACCTTGCAGGTATGCCGAATGGATTTCTAATATTGTGTCAGTGGAGAAGAAAGGCTCCGACAAGTTGAGGGTGTGCATTGATTTCAGAGATTTGAATAGAGCTACACCCAAAGATGAGTATCCCATGCCCATAGCTGATATGCTTATTAATGATGCTTCTGGACATAAGGTCATTAGCTTCCTTGATGGTAATGCGGGGACAGTGATGACCTTTGGATTAAAGAATGCCTGTGCCGAACGGCTTTTCGGTGCCCCGGTTTCCTTGGTTTATTTGAGTGGACAGTGATGACCTTTGGATTAAAGAATGCCGGTGCCACGTATCAAAGGGCTATGAATTTAATTTTTCATGATTTACTCGGTGTTATACTTGAAGTCTATATTGATGATATTATTGTCAAATCGGATGCTTTTGAGTCTCACTTAGCCGATTTGCGTTTAGCTTTTGAAAGAATGAAGAAATATGGACTGAAAATGAATCCTTTGAAGTGTGCATTTGGCGTGTCGGCTGGCAAGTTTTTGGATTTCATTATTCATGAAGATGGCATAGAGATTGATCCCAAAAAGATAGAAGCTATACAAAAAGTGGAGGCTCCAACATGCAAGAGAGATATGCAAATATTCCTCGGCAAGGTCAATTATTTGAGGAGGTTCATAGCTAATTTGTCAGGGAAAGTTGATGCATTTACTCCTATCCTTCGGTTAAAGAATGATGTTGATTTTACTTGGGGGGCAAAACAGCAAGACACATTTGATATGATCAAAAGATATTTGTGCACTCCTCCGGTGATGAAAGCACCCAAGCACAAGGAGCCCTTCAGGCTTTACATTGCAGCGGAGGAAGGTATTATTGGTTCTATTTCGACTCAAGAGACCGAAGTAAAGGAGCATGTTATCACTTATTTGAGCCGCTGCTTGTTGGATGCCGAGACAAGGTATACATTTATTGAAAAGTTATGTCTATGCTTATATTATGCTTGCACAAAATTGAGACATTATCTAATGCCGAGTGTTTGCATAGTAGCTTTTCAAACCGATGTCATTAAATACATGTTGCAAAGACCAATTCTTAGTGGTAGAATTGGCAAGTGGGCTTATGCTTTAATTGAGTAGGATTTGGCTTATGAATCTCTAAAATCCATGAAAGGCCAAATTGTTGCTAATTTTATCATTGAGCATCGGATTAATGACAAGCATGATGTTGATATAAACCTTGTCTCATTGGTACCATGGAAATTATATTTTGATGGTTCAGTTTGTAGCAATGGCCAAGGTGTTGGTATTGTGTATATATCTCCTCATGGTGCTGTTTTTGAAGCCTCATGCCGCTTAGAATATTTTTGCACAAATAATCAGGCCGAGTATGAAGCATTGTTATTCGGCCTGGAGATGTTGTTGGCTATAGGTGCTATGCATATTGAGGCTTTTGGTGATTCGTTATTAGTAGTGCAACAAATATCCGGAGTTTTTCAATGTTTTGATGAATCACTTAATGTTTATCTTGATAAATGTCTAGATATAATTTCTACTTTGGATTATTTTAGCATTGCTCATATATCTAGGCACGATAATTGGAGAGCAAATGAATTGGCACAACAGGCATCCGGCTATCATGTTGACCATGGCATGCTTCATATTTCTCAAAAGCCGATGTCTAGCCTTGTAAGTGTAGAGGCCGAACCAGAGCCCACTGCTTCGGCCACTAACGAGCAATCTAGTGTAGGTGAAAATCAAGACTGGAGAAAGCCCATTATTGATTATCTGTGTAATCCGAGTGAAAGGGTGGACAGGACCGTTCGGCATATGGCTTTCAAATATACAATGAGAGATGATGATCTTTATCACTGAACTGTTGATGATGTTCTGTTAAAGTGCTTGGACAAGGACCAAGCGAGAGTTGCTATGGGAGAGGTCCATAAAGGAATTTGTGGCACTCATCAGTCGGCCCCCAACATGAAATGGTTACTGCGACGTGCTGGGTTTTATTGGCCGACTATGATCAATGATTGCTTCAGGTATTACAAAGGATGTGAAGCTTGTCAAAAGTTTGGTGATATTCAGTTGGCTCCTGTTGCTATTTTACATCCTATTATCAAACCGTGGCCTTTTAGAGGGTGGGGGTTAGACTTCATTGGAGAAATTCATCCATATTCTTCAAAGGGGCATCGGTTCGTATTGGTGGCAACCGATTATTTCACTAAATGGTCTGAAGTAGTACCTCTCAAGAATATGACACATACGGAGGTAATCCAATTCATAACTGAGCACATTATTCATAGATTCGGCATTCCTCAAACATTAACTACAGATCAAGGTTCGTCTTTCATGTCGCACCGAGTTAGAGAATTTGCCAAATCTTATAACATAAAGATGCTCAATTCCTCTCCATATTATGCCCAAGCTAATGGACAAGATGAGTCTAGCAATAAAATATTAATCAAGCTCATCAAGAAAAAGATTGAGGATAATCCAAGGAAATGGCATGAGTTGTTGTCCGAAGCTTTGTGGGCAAATAGAATCTCAAGACATGGCGCACAAGGGTAACTCCGTATGAGCTAGTATATGGTCAAGAGGCCGTTTTACCAGTGGAAGTGAATCTGAAAGCTTTGAGGATAGCCAAACAAAATGATTTATCGGCAGTGGACTTTTATAACTTGATGATGGATAATATTGATGAGGTTGACGGTAAACGTTTGGTTGCTTTAAAGGCCATAGAGAGAGACAAGTTGAGGGTGGCAAAGGCTTGCAATAAAAAGGTCAAGCTGAAGAACTTTCAAGTTGGCGATCTCGTGTGGAAGGTGGTCTTGCCTATTGGTTCAAGAGATAGAAAATTTGGGAAGTGGTCTCCAAGCTGGGAAGAACCTTTTGAGGTTACAAGAGTAGTTCCCAGAAACTCATATTTGGTGGAATCCATTCAAGGGGCATTGTTACCACGACCTCTCAATGACAAATATTTGAAGAAGTACCACCCGAGTTTGTGGCAAGAAGCCTAAGTAGCCAATGGCCGATATATGATTATCGCCCTTAGCATAAAACATGGCCAATACATGCTTATCACCCTAACAAAATTTAAAATGGCCGATGGAGTGTTGACATCGTCCTTAGAACAAGCACAATGCAAATTATTTTTCGGCATACAAGTTTTGCCGAAAAACAGGGGGGCATGTGTTGACATCAGATTTTGGCACGGAAGAAAGCGTTTAAGATGACCTCAAATGAATAAGTGATCTACATGAAGAAGTTTCGTATGATCAACATGAACATCTTTGAAATTTGGGTCATCATCATTCGATCCCTTCTAAAAGGCCGAAACTATGCTTGAAATACTGAGATTTTGGCACTCAGAGTACTGTTCGGCCAATTGCGCCCTCAAGATGGCCTAATATGAGAAAACTTTCTACATGAATTGTCTTCGTCTCGTCGAATCGGTTGATTTTGATATAAAAATCATCCCAATCCAAGTTCGTATACAAAAGTTGGAGGCAATACTCAGCGGACCGGCCCTGAGTGTAAAAGTGGCGCGAGGTACCAGACACCCACCTAGGCGATGTCTAATGGGTCGCGCGAGCTATTCGGCCTTGCCGGCCGAATGAGTGCTTGCCGGAAAGTTTTGCTTGCCAGAAATAAGTGATTGCTGGAAATACTTGCCGGTTTTGAGTGCTTGCCGGAAATGAGTGCTTGCCGGAAAGTTTTGCTTGCCGGAAATGAGTGCTTGCCAGAAAGTTTTGCTTGCTGGAAATAAGTGCTTGCGGAAATGAATGCTTGCCAGAAATGAGTGCTTGCGGTTTGAGTGAGAATCCAAACAGAAGCTGAAGATGGGCTCAAAAGATTATCTAGATGACCTCGGATGGAAAAATGTTCTACATAGAAGTTATGCGTATCGTCGAAATGATCAACTTTGCTTTTGGAGTCATCATCATTTGAGATAGTATGTGGCCTGAAAAGTTGCTACAAGACTCGGATAGTTCAGAAAACTGCATGACCGAGTCCAACTAGAAGTTAAAGATGAGCCCTAAAAGTCATCAAGACGGCCATAGAAGGAGAATTGGCACACATTGTCTTATGCAGATCGTCGAGGTGGACAAGTTTGATGTTGGACTCGACTCCATCCGAGTTAGTATGCGATTTCTACAGCCCGCACAAGAAGCAGGACAGAAGTATGGGACAGATCCGAGCCAAATCCGAGTTGGACTAGAACTAGGATTTTTTAGGTCATGAATTAATGTAATATTCTTGTAAGGAAAGCCTAGATGAATCCTTTAATTGTACGGGAAGTCCAGCCACCTCTTATATATATTGGGGGTGACGGCCGATTGAACAACACACAATTGAACATATCAATATACTACTTTTTCATCTACGTTTTATCTCCCCATCGTTTTCTCTCTCGTTCTTCGCTGTTCCTCAAGTTTGAGAGCTGTGAATCCCGAGGCTCTAGGGGCGAGAGAATCGACCTAGGGCAGCCCATAGCCGCCGCTCTCCATGACGGGGTCCCTCCCGGGCGTGTGGGGTTTCGGGTCTTCAAAAGCGTCTGCCGACTGTCTTGCGTATCGCGCTGCCGGACAGACCTCCTTCGACGTGAGTTGCGGTGCATCACCCCCGGCCTCAAGGGTACACGTGACGTGTTCGTGTGTCAACAAGGCGTATCAGCCGGGAATGCATGGAAGTGTTTTCTTTTGATGCTCTAGTGCTGCACACCCACAATTATTTCCTCCTCAAGGCTCTTAATTCAGCACTTCATTACAATCATTGTTCGTTGGAACTTTGGTTGTCACGTGAAGGGATTATGCCAAATAAGTGATCATGCATAGAGTTTCGATGTGGCTTAATGTTTGTAAACTATGGAACTTTGATATATGTCGCTTTCGAGCTCTTTTGATTAGTCCCCTTTATTTACCACATACACACCCATTCAAGAGAAAGTCGAATAATATGTGTTTGTAGTGTTGCCACTACGTACGGTAACAATCTCATAGCCGAAATCCGAGCTATCGCTCTTGGTGTATCATTCATTAGCTAGCGGAGTCCTCAGCATAACATCAAGAAAGCTGACGAAGCCACATTTACACACGTACACGTGCATAGAGTAGCTGGGCCATGGCACCAGCGAGAAGCTGAAGCACCATGTAAGAGATACAACACAGATTTTTGGCATAATCTCGTTCACCCTTGAACTAAGTTCCTCTAGACAATTTAATCCACAAGTGCTATCATGTTTATTAAAATTAACAACATGGGGTTGAGCATTTCAAACATCATTTCTACTACAATTTTTCTCAACTCCCAAGTCTTTGAAGGCTTTCTCTTGTGCATGGTTATTCTTAGTTAAGATCATTTCATTTAAAAACAGTCCCACGGAAGTCTTGGTTGTCTAAACTAAATAGAGCAAAGGCTACAAAATTATTTCAGCTACTAGAAGAAAACCTTTGTCTTAATTATCAAGACTCAATCACATTTACACATATCACACATACTACTACTACATCTACTCTAAGTATTTCAAGTGCAAAAGATGGGAGTCGTAGGACATACCTTCACGGTTGTGAATTTACACACTTCTCTTCCTTACTTTTGCATTCCTCATTGTCCGGTGTAGATCAACTCCTCTGAAAACAAAATGCAACCAAACTCCAAGGGGCAAAATAAATAGCAAAGCAAAGATTATTCTATTTTTTTGGTTTTTGGGTTTTTGAAAACTAACTTGCAAACGAAAAATTGCAAAGGCAAAAGCAAATAAAAACAAAGTGTTGGAACAAACCAACACGAGTGTTTTGAAGCTCCACGAGGTTAAGTACAACCTCATTACAATTAATTCAAATAATACCGCCACATCTTGATGTAGAAGTGGTGATGACCTCCCCCAAGCTTAAGCTTTTGCAAGCCCGAACCGGCGGGATCATTGTGGCGGTTGGTCAGGAGCTCATTCTTGGCTCCAGTTGGAGAAGTTCATGTTCATGTAAGCGGACGTGCCTCGAAGAGACTCGGCGAGGTTGCTCATATCTTGGATAGAGCCCTGGAGGTTGTTGAGGTCCGCATAGGTGGTGTAGTCTCCTTATTGTGGCTGCTCTTGGGGCTGCTCCTCTTCTTCGTCGGTGGCGAGATCTTCTTCATCTATTTGTTCTGGTTCTTCTTGGTCAAAAGCTGCATCTCCTGCCTGTGCAACATAATGCGATTGTCCATGTTCTATGAAACAACGGTTAGGCATAGGAGTAGGCAACAAGTATGCCACTCCAGCAATTCTGATGCAATGACGGCCATTACGAACTACTACCATTCCAGCGCTAGTGAGAACACGAATATTAACAAGGGTGTTACCGACAAAGGGGCGAAGGTGATTGTAGTTGAGACCAAGGGAGTTGGCCGACATAGTGATCGCTCCTCCACACACGATATCTCCTTGTGCATGATTTGCTTGATGCGCGAGGTGTAGCAAAAGTATTGCCCCTAAGTTGGGCAAATAACCGACGTCAAGGGTTGTTGCTTTCCCGAGAACTAGAATGTTCTCATCATTAACCTTAGAAACTTTTCCTCGTGCCTGCAACGAGTTAATGATAACATAATAGAAATAACTCATAGCAGGACTTTCAATGCAACTGGCTCTTGAGCCACTTATGCTCATCAAATTGAAGGATTGCTAATAAATCATAGACATATCTAAGATCATCATCATTGTTGGTGAAGCCAAAATAATTACACCACTCTTTGAGAGTGATGTTGAAGTCTTGGTCCAGGAGACAGAAAGTGATCCTCTCCTCCTCATATGCATTTAGCACCAAACCAACATTATGCGAGAGAGTGCTAAGAAACTCAAGCGTCATGCATTCATATGTCTCACATCCCTGATAAACAAAATGATGCAACCCGGCATTATGACAAAGCAAATTGAAATCATTAGTAATACCTAGCTTGGCGAGTGTTGTCACGCAAGCCCATTTGGTTGCTTTGATCTTCCTTGTATTGAGTTTTTCGAATTTCTTCCGTGCTTCACGGTCGGTGAAGACGATCCCCTGAGTGAATACTTGTTGTGGCATTGCAGTGGATGAACTCAAAGCACCGCATACACGAGTAGACCTCCTTGTAAACATCTACAAAACTATTTTTTCAGTCCAATACAATTAAAAAAAATTGATCCTACGGTAGTCACAACATCATACTCCTCTAAAAACATCAAGGAATCCAAGCCAAACTCAAATTTGGATCAAAAATATGAATCTCCTAGTCATGGCAATGCTAGCATGTAGAACACGGATTCACGAAAAATAAATTCGGGATCGGAGGAGAAACATACCGTAGATCGACCACGCGGAAGGATTTGAACTGAAATCGAGCGAGTAGAGAGATCGGGCGAAGTTTTGCTAGGGTTTGGAGAGGTTTGGAGGAAGAAGAAGAAAAGAGAGAGATGGGGTGATTTATCCTCTTCCTCGGGCTTATTGGGGCCGCCAGGGGTCAAAACGATCGCTCATCCAAGCGCATGTGCCCATATGGAACGTCGTCGTTAACCCTGATGACTTACCTTCGTCTGTGCATAAATGAAATGACCGCTGAAACGGGTGGTGGCGTAGGTTTGGTACATGATACCTCCTTTTTTTGATCCGGTAATGGAACAGAAAACTGTATTCCGCACCTATTTCCCAAAGGTGACCCTGGGTTATCGAACCCACGAGAGGAAGATTCCCTTGAAGTGATGGTCTCTAGCAAGCTTTTGTCAAAGTGTCAAATCCAACTTTTGACCGGATCAAGCAAGCAAATAGTGATTCAAACACTTATAATAAAAAGAGGTACGGGTATGAGGTCTTAATGCTAATAACCATGTATTAGTGTTGGGACCAAATTTGATCTTAATTTGTGCGCTGGAAGTCACCCATCGAGATGTGCTTGTTATGGATCAAAGTGGGGGATGTGTCCAAATAACATCTTGACCGGCATGAGTCATGCATCAAGAATCAGTTGTCCTACCGCAGGCCCTATCTGTCACGTGGGGTTGCCTCGATAATTAAGATAACAAAATCAGACAAGAGCTTTGAGCGTTTAATGACTACACCTCATGTATCCCCAAGGAAATTATCCATGTTACCCTACTAAATCTTACTGTCACCGGTGTTCGGTATAACACTTCATGGTCTCCTCGCTCCAAGCCTCACCGATGCTCGATCTCCTTGATCCTGGGTACCAGCACGGATGTGATACGTCTCCAATGTATCTATAATTTATGAAGTATTCATGCCATGTTTACAACAATTTTATATGGTTTGGATGCACTTTTATATGATTTGAATGGAACTAACCCGAAATGACACTGTTTTCAGCAGAACTATATGGTGTTGTTTTTTGTGCAGAAATAAAAGTTCTCGGATTGGGTAAAAATTTACGGTGATTTTTTACGGACAAAAAGAGACCCCCAAAGCTTCGAGGAAGGGCCAAAAGAGCCACGAGGGCATGACAAGCCTGGGGGGCGCCCCCTAGGGCGCGCCCCCTGAGCTTGTCACTCCCTCATGAGCCCCCGTGGCGTAAATCCAACGCAGAAAATTCCTATATATTGGGAAACCCCCAGAACGAAACCTAGAACTTCCACGCCGCCGCCGCAAGCCTCTGTTCCAAAGCGATCTCATCCGGAGCCCTGTTCCGGCACTCTGCCGGAGGGGGAAATCATCACTGGAGGCCATGTTCATCACCCCGGCGGTCTTCATGACGAGGATGGAGTAGTTCACCCTCGGGGCTGAGGGTATGTACCAGTAGCTATGTGTTTGATCTCTCTCTCTCTTTCTCTCTCTCTATCTCTCTCTCTCTCTCATGTTCTTGATTTGGTAGTATCTTGATGTACCACGAGCTTTGTTAATATTGTTGGATCATATGGTGTTCTTCCCTCTCTATCTTGTTGTGATGAATTGAGTCTTTCCCTTCGAGGTTTCATTGTTATCGGATTGAATATTTGGGATTTGAGAACACTTAATGTTTGTCTTGCATGTGGATACCCGTCGTGACAATGGGGTATTCTATTGAGTCACTTGACGTATGTTTTGGTAATCAACTTGCGGATTCTCGAGGTGACATTGGGGTAATCTAGGCATAGGGGTTGGTACACGTTTTTGTCCTACTTTCTCCGATAGAAACTTTGGGGGTACTCTTTGAGGTTCTTTGTGTTGGATTGAATATTATGAATCTGAAATTGCTTGATGCATATCGAATAATTGACTCATGGATACTTGTGGTGACATTGGAGTATCTAGGTGACATTAGAGGTATTGATGCGTATCATATGGTGTTATTTTAGTACGAACTCTAGGGTTGTTTGTGACACTTATAGGGATGGCTCAATAGATTGATCGGAAAGGATAACTTTGAGGTGGTTTCGCTACCTACAACAATTTCTTCTTATGTTCTCCATTTGCTAGGAACTTTGGAGTGATTCTTTGTCGCACGTTGAGGATTGTTATATGATTCAATTATGTTAGCACTGTTGAGAGATTGCACTAGTGAAAGTATGAACCCTAGGCCTTGTTTCTAAGCATTGCAATACCGTTTGTGCTCACTTTTGTTACTTGCTACCTTGCTATTTTTATTTGTTTAGATTACAAAAACCTATATCTACTATCAATACTACACTTGTATCACCATCTCTTCGCCGAACTAGTGCACCTATACAATTTACCATTGTATTGGGTGTGTTGGGGACACAAGAGATTGTTTGTATTTGATTGTAGGGTTGTTTGAGAGAGACCATCTTCATCCTACATTTCCCATGGATTGATAAACCTTAGGTCATCCACTTGAGGGAAATTTGCTGATGTCCTACAAAACTCTGCACTTGGAGGCCCAACAGAGTCTACAAGAATAAAGTTGCGTAGTAGACATCAAGCTCTTTTCTGGCGCCGTTGCCGGGGAGGTGAGTGCTTGAAGGTATATCTTTAGATCTTGCAATTGAATATTTTAGTTTCTTGTTTAATCACTAGTTTGGTTTATAAAAGAAAACTACAAAAAAAAATGGAAGTGAGGTTGCCTTAAATTCTGTCTTTATAATGTCTTTCTTGAAAATGATGGATCAGAAAATTGTGCCAAAGTGTTGGAAGAAGAATTCAATAAAATGTTTGGCATAAAACCCTTGAATGATAAGAATGATTGCAATGTTGTTAGTATGCTTTCTATGAATATCCATGATGCTAATGATATGCAAAGCCATAAGCTTGGGGATGCTATGTTTGATGAAGATGATATTTTTAGTCCCCCAAGTTTTGATGAGCAAATTTATTATGATGATAGCATGCCTCCTATTTATGATGATTATATTGATGAAAGTGGGTATGGAAGAGTGTCAACTCTAGGTACTAATGATCCCACTATTTTGGAGGGTGTTGAATCTTATGTCAATAAATATGAAAGTGGATTTGGAGAGGTCATGACTTTATTTAATGTTGAATCCACTACTTTGGAAGAGGATTCAATTGATTATGACAACAAAGCTGCTATCTATGATGATTATGGTGATTACATATATGATATAAAGAGTGATGATAACCATGAAACTTATCATCATGATTTTAATGTTCAATTTGGTTATGTCAATCAAGTATCACATGATAGTTATTTGTTGAGTTTGCTCCCACTACTATTGATGAGAATAAATTTGCTTATGTGGGGAGTAATAAAAATTGTATGCTTGTGTATTATGAAAAGAATGCTTTATGTGATAGTTATATTGTTGAATTTGTTCATGATGCTACTGAAAATTATTTTGAGATAGGAATATATGCTTCTACATATCTCAATAATATCAAGTTTCCTCTCTTTATTTTGAAAGTTTTAAAGTTATACTTGTTTTGCCTTCCTATACTAGCTGATTCTTGCTCCCATAAATTATTTGCTCAAAAAATCCCTATGCATAGGAAGTGTGTTAGACTTAAATGTTCTTGCCATGTGATTCATGATGCTCCCATTGTGTTTCAATTCTTATTTCTATATGAGCATCATTAGAATCATCATGCCTAGCTAAAAGGCATTAAAGAAAAGCGCTTGTTGGGAGACAACCCAATATTTATACCTACTGTTTTTGTCTTTAACATGATTAAGCTACTGTAGTAATCATGTTTTATATGTTTTCTTTCAATAATGTGCCAAGTAAAGCCTTTGGGATAGTGTGGATACTTGTTTATTTGGTTCTATGCAAAAATAGAAAGTTTAGCGTCCAGTGGACGATTTTATATTCAGTACTGGAGCGTGAGAAAATTCTGAAATTTTTACACAATACTGATATACAAATTGTTTCCGTTGTCCTAATGTTTCAGAATTTTTGGAGCTACAGAAGTACACATTTGAATTCGCTCACTACATGCTGTTCTGTTTTTGACAGATTCTATTTTCAATGCATAGTTTGCTTGTTTTATAGTTTCTATGGCTTATATTGGTCAATATAAATTGTAGAAATGATAGAGTAAAGTAGACATTATGTGAGAAAAATTATGAATCTTGTCTTGACAGTACCTAAGTGGATGATTTATTTTTAAAATACCAACCTATCTCACAAGTTCCGTTAAGTTTTGTGTGATTGAAGTTTTCAAGTTTTGGGTGAGACAACGATATGAGGAGAATAAGGAGCGGCAAGACCCTAAGATTGGGGATGCCCAAGGCACCCCAAGGTAATATTCAAGGAAGACTCAAGCGTCTAAGCTTGGGGATGCCCCGTAAGGCATCTCCTCTTTCGTGACTGTCCTGTTTAGACAGATTTCCGTTATAGTTGCATATGTTTGCTTGTTTAATGTTTCTATTTGTGGATAGGAGTATTAAATATGTAGAGGCATTTAGTATGAAATGTTTAATTATAATTTTTGTAATTTTCTACAGTAGAGAATGTTAAGGTTTTGAGTTGATTTATACTAACTTATCTCACGAGTTCTTGTTGAGTTTTGTGTGGATAATTTTTTTAAGACTTAGGAGAAGCCGTGATATGAGACGAATTAAGGAGACACAAGAGCTTAAGCTTGGGGATTACCAAGGCTCCCCAAGATAATATTCCAAGAAGTCTCAAGCAACTAAGCTTGGGGATACCCCGGTAGGCATCCCACCTTTCTTCATCAACGACTATCGGTTAGTCTCGGTTGAGCCTAAGTCTGTATTTGTTCACATGATATGTGCTATTCTTGGAGTGTCCTTTTATTTTAATTTTTTTTGCTATTTAATGAGCTCATTAGATGTGAAAAGTTTTTATTGAGAGAGAGTTTATACATAGCTACTTAATTGTTTGACTACTCATTGATCCTCACTTATATCTTTTGGAGTAGTTTGTCATTTACTCTCGTTCTTCACTTATATCCTAAGAGTAAATTGTTGAATGAATTGAATATCATAAACCTCAAATTATATATGTTCCATATGCTTAGTAATATTTTCACACTGGGTTCAGAAAGTAAAATCAATTGAAGTTTGACAATCACAATATTGGTCATTTAAGCAATTCATGAATGATTAGTATAAGGAAGAGAACATTCACATACAAATATATTATATTGGCAATCTTTTATGATTGTGAATACCCATTAATTATTTTCAAACTTGATCAAATTAGTTGAAGTTGGAGAAGGAAGACAACGTAATGAGTTATGTTTGGGTATATTTGCATAGAAGTTATATTGTTATGGATCCTCCAACATGTGGTGCTTCTCTATAATCTTTTGCTAGCCAAAATTTCTATACTAAGCGGGAATACTGCTTGTGCATCCAAAATCCTTGAGGTAAGTTTCTTCCATGAGTGTCCACCATATCTACCTATATACGGTATTACCCTGCCGTTCCAAGTAAATTTGCATGTGCCATCTCTAAAATCTTCAAGTAAACATCTGTTTTGTGTGCTCGTACCGCTCTTGGAGCGACGGGGCGGTCATTATCTTCCATGCTAAGCGGGTTATTCTCATGATGGGTGTTTATTCACTTATCTTTGCACGAGAGAGGCTGGTAATTGGGATGCCCAATCCTGCTAAACAAAATAAAATATAATATAATAAAACAAACCCCCCTGGAAAGTTGATTGTTTGGAGGGCACCCGTGAATTCGGGTAGCCATGGCATGTGTTTGTATGGTTGAGGGGGAGTAAACTTTTCCTTTTCACATGGGAACCATCAATAATGTGTTTAGCACGGAAGATATTGAAATCCTTAGCCGTGACATTGACAGGAAAAGCACACCACTCAAAATGTATTCATCTCTGTTTTAAGCTATGAGCTCTGGCACATAAGCAAATCCCTGCTTCCCTCTGCGAAGGGCATATCTTTTACTTTTTCTATCAATTTCATTTTTGTTGAGTCAACTTCTTATTTCAACCTCAATTATTCTCCACTTGGCAAGCATCATGTGGTGGGATAGATCCAGGCACATATATCATGTCAAATATATTTAATCTTGAATTATTATTATTGATAATTATCCCTATGATAAATGAGTTGGGAGGTGAAACATTAAGCCCCTATATTTCTCTTTGTTCGGTGGACGCTATTTGTTCTAAAAATATGATTTGAGTACAAGAAATCATAGAAGACTATATGATAATTGAGTATGTGGAGCTCTTACTTAGACTTTGTTGAAAATAAGATGCGTTGAAATTGTTTGGTGACTAAGAACATAAGTTGTTAAATTTCAAGAGAATGCATTGTTTGAACCATAACATGAGAATTGATTGCTACTTTATCATGAGGAGTTTTATGAGAAAAAGTTGTTGTTTATGATGCTAGGAAAAGTGATTGAAATTATCATTGATCAAACTTATGCACTATACTAGCATTCACACTTCATAAATTATTTCTTTTATCATTTACCTACTCGAGGACGAGCACGAATTAAGCTTGGGGATGCTGATACGTCTCCAACGTATCTATAATTTATGAAGTATTCATGCCATGTTTACAACAATTTTATATGGTTTTGGTGCACTTTTATATGATTTGAATGGAACTAACCCGGACTGACGCTGTTTTCAGCAGAACTACCGTGGTGTTATTTTTTGTGCAGAAATAAAAGTTCTCGGATTGGGCTGAAAATTTACAGTGATTTTTTATGGACAAAAAGGAAACCCCCAAAGCTTCGAGGAAGGGCCAGAAGAGCCACGAGGGCACGACAAGCCTTGGGGGCGCCCCCCTAGGGCGCGCCCCCTGAGCTTGTCGCTCCCTCATGGGCCTCCTAGGCGTAAATCCAACGCAGAAAATTCCTATATATTGGGAAACCCCCAGAATGAAACCTAGAACTTCCACGTCGCCGCCGCAAGCCTCTGTTCTGAAGCGATCTCATACAGAGCCCTATTCCGGCACTCTGCCGGAGGGGTAAATCATCATCAGAGGCAATCTTCATCATCCCGGTGGTCTCCATGACGAGTAGGGAGTAGTTCACCCTCGGGGTTGAGGGTATGTACCAGTAGCTATGTGTTTGATATCTCTCTCCCCCTCTCTCTCTCTCGTGTTCTTGATTTGGCACGATCTTGATCTACCACGAGCTTTGTTAATATAGTTGGATCATATGGTGTTCTTCCCTCTCTATCTTGTTGTGATGAATTGAGTCTTTCCCTTCGAGGTTTCATTGTTATCGGATTGAATCTTTTGGATTTGAGGACACTTGATGTATGTCTCGAATGTGGATACTGCTACTTGTGAGCTGCGTTGGGATTTTCCCCGAAGAGGAGAGGAGATGCAGTACAATAGAGATAAGTATTTCCCTCTATGAGAACCAAGGTTATCGAACCAATAGGAGAATCATGCAAAGCCTCGTGAACAACACCTGCACACACAAAAGCAAATACTTGCACCCAACTCGGGCAAGAGGGTTGTCAATCCGCTTGAACTCGTTACTTGCAAGGATTAAATCTTGTAGTGGTAGATAGATAAATTGCAAAACAAAATAAAAGAAATAAATTGCAGCAAATATATTTTGGTTTTTTATATATGATTTAAGTAGACCCGGGGGCCATAGTTTTCTCTTGAGGCTTCTCTCTCGAACACATAGCATACGGTGGGTAAACAAATTACTGTTGGGCAATTGATAGAAAAGCGCATAGTTATGATGATATTCAAGGAAATGATCATGTATATAGGCATCATGTCCGAGACAAGTAGACCGACACCTGCCTACATCTACTACTATTACTACACCCATCGACCGCTATCCAGCATGCATCTAGGGAATTAAGTTAATAAAAATAGAGTAACGCCTTAAGCAAGATGACATGATGTAGACAAAGTAAACTCAACTAATATGAATAAACCCCATTGTTTTACCCTTAATGACAACAATACAAATACGTGTCTTTTCCCTTTCTGTCATTGGGATATAAAGCACCGCAAGATTGAACCCATTACAAAGCACCTCTCCCGCTGAAAATAAATCAATCTAGTTGGCCAAACCAAACGGATAGATCGGAAAGAAATACAAAGCTATAACTATCATGCATAATAAAGTTCAGAAAAGTCTCAATTACTTCTCATGAATATTTAGATCGTAAACCCACAATTCATCGGATCCCAACAAACACACCGCAAAAGAAGATTACATGAAATAGAACTCCAAGAACACCGAGGAGAACATTGTATTCAAGATCAAACGGAGAGAAGAAGCCATCTATCTACTAGCTATGGACCCGTAGGTCTGTGGTGAAATACTCGCGCATCATCGGAAGGCAGCAAGGGTGATGTAGAAGCCCTCCGTGATCGATTCTCCTCCGGCAGAGTACCCGAAAAGGGCTCCAGATGGGATCGCGGAAGAACAAAAGTTTGCGGCGGTGGAAAAGTTATTTCTGGTGGCTCCCTGTTGGTTTCCCAATATTTGAGAATTTATAGAAGAGGAATTAGGTCAGACGGAGCCACGTGGGGCCCACAAGGTAACAGGGCATGCCTACCCCCCTGGGCGAGCCCTGTTGCCTTGATGTCTCCTCGTTTGCCGTCTGGTCTCCTCCCGGAGCTTCTAGGGTCTCTTATGTCCAGAAAAAAATCGTCAAATGTTTCGTAGCATTTGGACTCCGTTTGGTACTGATTTTCTGGAAAACAAAAAACAGGCAGAAAACAACAACTGGCACTGGGCACTGGGTTAATAGGTTAGTTCCCAAAAATGATATAAAATAGCATATAAGCATATAAAACATCCAAGATTGATAATATAATAGCATGGAACAATCAAAAATTATAGATACGCTGGAGACGTATCAGCATCCCCAAGCTTAATTCCTACTGGTCCTCGAGTAGGTAAATGATAAAAACAGAATTTTTGATGTGGAATGCTAACTAACATGTTTATCATGTAATCTCTTTACGGTATAAATATTGAGAAACGATGAATTAACAACATCAACATAATAATATCCATGAATATAAGAAGCATAATCATTAAACTTTCAAAATGTACGATCCTTAACGAATGTTATTCCCCACTCATTTTATCATGTTAGCATGGCATGACTCCGCCTTCACTGCATAAATATAAAGCATGAGCACCCCGGTGTTAAACCAAGCAATTGGATCGTACTTCTAACGCGCTTCAGCATTTTCAACTTCACGCAATACATGAGCGTGAACCATGGACATAGCACTACAGGTGGAATAGAATGCGGTGATAGGGATTAATAGGAGAAGTCAAAAAGGAAGAAAGTCTCGCATCAACTAGGCGGATCAACGGACTATGGAGATGTCCATCAATCGATATCAATGCGAGGAGTAGGGATTGCCATGCAACGGATGCACTAAGAGCTATAAGTGTATGAAAGCTCAACAGAAACTAAGTGGGTGTGCATCCAACTTGCTTGCTCAGGAAGACCTCGGTCATTTGAGGAAGCCCGTCATCGGAATATACAAGCCAAGTTATATAACAAAAAATTCCCACTAGTATATGAAAGTGGCAAATCAGGAGACTCTCTATATGAAGAACATGGTGCTACTCTGAAGCACAAGTGTGGAAAAGGGTAGTAACATTGCCCCTTCTCTCTTTTTCTCTCATTTTTTTTGTTGGGCTCTTTTTGGCCTCTTTTTTTTCCTTTTTTCGTCCGGAGTCTCATCCTGACTTGTGAGGGAAAGATAGTCTCCATCATCCTTTCCTCACTGGGACAATGCTCTAATAATGATGATCATCACACTTTTATTTACTTATAGCTTGATATTACAACTTGATAACTAGAACAATATGACTCTATATGAATGCCTCTGGCAGTGTACCAAGATGTGCAATGATCTAGCGTAACATGCATGATAATGATGAATGGTGGCAGAGTGACAAATACTATGTCAGCTATATGATCATGCAAAGCAATATGACAATGAATATGTATGTCATAAAATGTAACGGTGGAAGTTGCATGGCAATATATCTCGGAATGGCTATGGAAATGCCATAATAGGTAGGTATGGTGGCTGTTTTGAGGAAGATATAAGGAGGCTTATGTGTGATAGAGCGTATCATATCACGGGGTTTGGATGCACCGGCGACGTTTGCACCAACTCTCGAGGTTAGATCGGGCAATGCACGGTATCGAATAGGCTAGCAAATTGTGGAAGGGTGAGAGTGCGTATAATCCATGGACTCACATTAGTCATAAAGAACCCACATACTTATTGCAAAGCCTATTAGCCCTCGAAGCAAAGTACTACTCGCATGCCCCTAGGGAGGAGGTTGGTAGGAGTTAACTGATGACCCACAAGTACAGGGGATCAATCGTAGTCCTTTCGATAAGTAAGAGTGTCGAACCAAATGAGGAGCAGAAGGAAATGACAAGCGGTTTTCAGCAAGGTGTTTTCTGCAAGCACTGAAATTATCGGTAACGAGTAGTTTGGTAGCAAGATAATTTGTAACAAGTGACAAGAAGCAATAGTAACAAAGAGTGCAGCAAGGTGGCCCAATCCTTTTTGTAGCAAAGGACAAGTCGGAATGGTCTCTTATAGTAAGCAAAGCGTTCTTGAGGACACATGGGAATTTCATCTACTCACTTTCATCATGTTCGTTTGATTCGCGTTCGCTACTTTGATAATTTGATATGTGGGTGGACCGGTGCTTGGGTGCTGTTCTTACTTGAACAAGCCTCCCACTTATGATTACCCCCTCTCGCAAGCTTCTGTAACTACAAAAGAAGAATTAAGATAACTCTAACCATAGCATTAAACATATGGATCCAAATCAGCCCCTTACGGAATAGCGCATAAACTAGGGTTTAAGCTTCTGTCACTCTAGCAACCCATCATCTAATTACTATTCCACAATGCATTCCCTTAGGCCCAAAGATGGTGAAGTGTCATGTAGTCGACGTTCACACGACACCACTAAGGGAATCAACAACATACATATCATCAAAATATCGAACGAATACCAAATTCACATGATTACTTATGACAAGACTTCTCCCATGTCCTCAAGAACAAAAGTAACTACTCACAAAACATAATCATGCCCAAGATCAAAGGGGTATTGAATAGCATAATAGATATGAACATATAATCTTCCACCGAATAAACCAACTAGCATCAACTACAAGATGTAATCAACAGTACTAGCAACCCACAGGTACCAATCTGAGGTTTTGAGACAAAGATTGAATACAAGAGATGAACTAGGGTTTGAGATGAGATGGTTCTGGTGAAGATGTTGATGAAGATTAGTCCTCCCACGATGAGAGGATCGCTGGTGATGTCAATGGCGACGATTTTCCCATCCCGGAGGGAAGTTTCCCCGGCAGAATCTCTCCGCCGGAGAGCAAAAGTGCTCCTGCCCAAGTTCCGCCTCGAGACGGCGGCGCACCGTCCAGTCTTCTCTATATTTTTTCTAGGGCAAATGGGCTTATATACCAGAAAATGGGGGCCAGAGGCTGGCCAGGGGGCCCACGAGGTACCAGGGCGCGCCTGGGGGAGGGGGGGTGGCGCGACCTGGTGTCTCGTGGGCACCTGGGTGGCCCCCTCTGGTACTTTTTGCTTCCAGTATTTTTTATTTATTCCAAAATAAATCTCCGTAAAATTTCAGCTCATTTGGAGATGTGCAGAATAGGTATCTCTGACATAGCTTTTTCAGGTCCAGAATTCCAGCTGCCGGCAATCTCCCTCCTTGTGTGAATCTTGCATATTAAGAGAGAAAAGGCATTAGAATTGCTCCACAAAGTGTTATATTGATTAAAAACACTATAAATAATAGTAGCAAAACATGATGCAAAATGGACGTATCATTAACCATCGCGCACCCCCGATTATAACAGCACTCAAGGATTTCATTTCAGACCTAAGAATGCTCAGACCCCCCACCATGCCATGACCAACACTTAGATGAGAAGTTAATAACAAACTTTAATACCAATATTTCTACTAACCAATGATCATGAACCAATATCCTTTCATATTACGACATCAATATCATTAAACCATATGTTTCATATTTAGCGATCTACATGAAAGTTTTTATTATATCCCTCTTGAATACCTAATCTTTATGAACTTGTCTTATAACCCGTGCAAATTGCCATTACTATTTATTAGACTCTCAAAAAGATTTAAGTGAAGCATGAGAGTGCAACTATTTTTTTTAAATATAACCACCGCCATGCTCTAAAAGATATAAGTGAAGCACAAGAGCAACTGCCTAGCTCAAAAGATATAAGTGAAGCACATAGAGTATTCTAACAAATCACGAACAAATGTGTGTTCCTCTCAAAAGGTGTGTCCAGAAAAATATGATTGTGGCAAACTAAAAAGAAAATAAAGCAAAATAAAAGTATGGCACAAGACGCTCCAAGTAAAACTCATATCATGTGATGAATAAAAATATAGCTCCAAGTAAGTTACCGATAGATTGTAGACGAAAGAGGGCATGCCATCCGGGGCATCCCCAAGCTTAGACGCTTGGGTCTTCCTTGAATATTACCTTGGGGTGCCTTGGGCAACCCCAAGCTTAGGGTCTTGCTGCTCCTTATTCCTTCATCCATCGTAATCTCACCCAAAACTTGAAAACTTCAGCACACAAAACTCAACAGAAACTTCGTGAGATCCGTTAGTACAATAAATCAATCATCCACTTTAGGTAATGTTATAAACTCATTCATAATTATTCTTGCATAATACCTGCAGTATTCCAACTCTTCCATGACTTATACCCCCCGATATAATCCATAGTTTCATTAAAGCAAGCACACTATGCAATAAAAACAGAATCTGTCTAAAAGAGAACAATACATAATGACAGAATATTATCTATACTTTTGTATCTCCAAAAATTCGGAAAATTTCAGAAAATGTAAAAAAGTTGTATTCGAATACTGTGTAAAAATTTCAGATTTTTCTGACATTCCAATACAGAATGAAAATTCCAGAACTGGGCGCAAAACTTTCTATTTTCAAACACCATCAATTATACTATCATTCAAATCATCCCAAAGGCATTACTTGGCACAAAAACTAATTAAAAGATAAAAATGCAATTATAACAGTAGCTAAAATTGTGTGACACAAGAAAAATAAAAAAATGTAATAAAGATAAATATTGGATTGCCTCCCAACAAGCGTTGTTGTTTTATGCCCCTAGCTAGGCATAATGCATTGTTTCAAGTATTGTAATCCTTCAAATTAATTCCATAGGTGGCCCTCATAATGGATTCATATGGTGGTTTAATTCTATTTCTAGGGAAGAGTTCCATTCCTTTCTTTAATGAAAATTGAAACCTTATATTTCCTTCTTTCATATCAATAATAGCACCTATGGTTCGTAGGAAAGGCCTACCAAGTATTATAGGACAAGACGGATTGCAATCAATATCAAGCACAATGAAATCAACGGGTACATAATTTCTATTAGCAAGAATAAGCAAATCATTTATTCTACCTAATGGTTTCTTAATATTTGAATCCGCTAAGTGCAAATTCAGGGAACATTCATCCATATCGGTGAGGCCTAGCACATCACATAAAGGTTTGGGTATAGTGGAAACGCTAGCACCTAAATCACATAAAGCATTACATTCATACTCTTTAATTTTTACTTTAATAGTAGGTTCCCATTCATCATGCAATTTTCTAGGTATTGAAACCTCCAACTCTAGCTTTTCTTCATGAGCTTTTATCATAGCTTCTACAATGTGTTTAGTAAAAGCTTTATTTTGTTCATAAGCATTGGGTGAATTTATCATGGATTGCAACAAAGAAATAAATTCAATTAAAGAGCAACTATCATAATTAAAGTCTTTGTAATCCAAAGTAGTGGGTACATCATTATTTAAAGTCTTGACCTCTCCAAACCCACTTTTATCATTTTTATCATTAAGATCAACACCCTCTGAACAATTGGGACGCCCTCTAGCTAAAGTTGACTCATCTCCAGTCCCTTTTTCATCAAGTTTTATATTACTAAATAAAGATTCAATATGTGAGACACCAATCATTTTAATATCTTCATCATCATTACGATAAAAACCGGGTGGAATAGCTTTTTCTAACAATTCTCGCTTAGCTCTCAACCTAGCGATCCTCTCTTTACTTTCATTAATGGAGACATAGATAGATTTAATAGACTCATTAATATCATGCTTGGGTGGCAAAGTTTTAATTTTAAGATTTTCCACATCATGAGCAATCCTATCCATGTTTCTAGACATTTCATCAACTTTATTCAATTTTTCTTTTACCATAGTATTAAAAATCTTTTGGGAATTAATAAATTCTTTAATATTGTTCTCAAGATCAGTAGGTATCCTATTATTATTTTTATATAAATTACCATAGGAATTACCATAATTATTAGAGGAATTTTCGGGAAATGGTCTAGGATTAAAATTTCCTCTATAAGCATTATTGTTGAAATTATTCCTAGAGACAAAATTCACATCAATAGCATCATTATTTTGCTCAATCAAAGTAGATAATGGCACATCATTAGGATCAACATGAGCATTTTTACTAGCAAGCATTTTCATGATAGCATCCATTTTATCACCCAAAGTAGAGACTTCTTTGACAGAGTTTACCTTCTTACCAGTTGGAGCGCTTTCGGTATGCCATTGAGAATAATTTGTCATAATATTATCAAGGAGTTTTGTAACTTCTCCCAATGTAATTTCCATAAAAGTACCACCTGCAGCAGAGTCTATAAGATTTCTAGAAACAAAGTTTAATCCCGCATAGAAATTTTGTATAATCATCCATAAGCTTAAACCATGAGTGGGACAATTTCTAATCATTAATTTCATTCTCTCCCATGCTTGTACAACATGCTCTTGCTCAAGTTGCTTAAAATTCATTATTTGATTTCTAAGAGAAATAATGTTAGCGGGAGGGAAATACTTGGCAATAAAAACATCCTTACACTTATCTCATGAATCAATACTATTGCGAGGCAAGGATGAAAACCAAGTTTTAGCACGATCTCTTAGCGAGAATGGAAATAATTTGAATTTAATAATATCATTATCCACATCTTTTTTCTTTTGCATATCACATAATTCAATGAAAGTATTAAGATGGGATGGAGCATCCTCATTAGGAGTTCCAGAAAATTGTTCTTTCATAACAAGATTTAGCTAAGCAGCATTAATATCATATGACTCCGCACTAGTGGCGGGAGGAGCAATTGGAGTACTAATAAAATCATTATTATTAGTATTTGAAAAGTCACACAACTTGGTGTTTTCTTGAGACATAGCGACAAAGCAAGCAAACGAGCAAATAAAAATATTTTTGTGTTTTTATATTTTTTATGAGAAGTGGGGGAGATGAAAACGAGAGGCAAAGGCAAATAAAAAGTAGATCAAATAGATGATAGTTTGAGTACTTGATAGGTTTTGATGATGTATCCCCGGCAACGGCGCCAGAAATTCTTCCTGCTACATGTGAGCTGCGTTGGTATTTTCCCCGAAGAGGAGAGGAGATGTAGGACAGTAGAGATAAGTATTTCCTCACTGAGAACCAAGGTTATCGAACCAATAGGAGAATCACACAAACCCTTGTGAACAGCACCTGCACACACAAAAGCAAATACTTGCACCCAACGCGGGCAAGAGGGTTGTCAATCCCCTTGAACTCATTACTTGCAAGGATTAAATCTTGTAGTGGTAGATAGATAAATTGTAAAACAAAATAAAAGAAATAAAATTGCAACAAATATATTTTGGTTTTTTATATATGGTTTAAGTAGACCCGGGGGCCATAGTTTTCACTAGAGGCTTCTCTCTCGAACACATAGCATATGGTGGGTAAACAAATTACTGTTGGGCAATTGATAGAAAAGCGCATAGTTATGACGATATTCAAGGCAATGATCATGTATATAGGCATCACGTCCGAGACAAGTAGACCGAGTCCTGCCTGCATCTACTACTATTACTCCACCCATCGACCGCTATCCAGCATGCATCTAGGGTATTAAGTTAATAAAAATAGAGTAATTCCTTAAGCAAGATGACATGATGTAGACAAAGTAAACTCAACTATATGAATAAACCCCATCGCTTTACCCTTAATGGCAACAATACAAATATGTGTCTTGTCCCTTTCTGTCACTGGGATATAGAGCACCTCAAGATTGAACCCATTACAAAGCACCTCTCTCGCTGAAAATAAATCAATCTAGTTGGCCAAACCAAACGGATAGATCGGAGAGAAATACAAAGCTATAACTATCATGCATAATAAAGTTCAGAAAAGACTCAATTACTTCTCATTAATATTCAGATCATAAACCCACAATTCATCGGATCCCAACAAACACACCGCAAAGGAAGATTACAACGAATGGAACTCCAAGAACACCGAGGAGAACATTGTATTGAAGATCAAACAGAGAGAAGAAGCCATCTAGCTACTAGCTATGGACCCGTAGGTCTGTGGTGAACTACTCACGCATCATCGAAAGGCAGCAAGGATGATGTAGAAGCCCTCCGTGATTGATTCCCCCTCCGTCAGAGTACCGGAAAAGGCTTCGAGATGGGATCGCGGAAGAACAGAAGTTTGCGGTGGTGGAAAAGTTATTTCAGGTGGCTCCCTATTAGTTTCCCAATATTTGAGAATTTATAGAAGTGGAATTAGGCCAGACGGAGCCACGTGGGGCCCACAAGGTAACAGGGCACGCCTACACCCTGGGCGCGCCCTGTTACCTTGCCGTCTCCTCATTTGCCATCTGGTCTCCTCCCGAAGCTTCTAGCGTCTCTTATGTCCGGAAAAAAAATCGTCAAAAGTTTCGAAGCGTTTGGACTCCGTTTGGTACTGATTTTCTGGAAAACCAAAAACAGGCAAAAAACAACAACTGGCACTGGGCACTGGGTTAATAGGTTAGTTCCCAAAAATGATATATAATAGCATATAAATGCATTTAAAACATCCAAGATTGATAATATAATAGCATGGACCAATTAAAAATTATAGATATGTTGGAGACGTATCAGATACCCATGGTGACAATGGGGTATTCTATTGAGTCACTTGATGTATGTTTTGGTAATCAACTTTCGGATTCCCGAGGTGATATTGGGGTAATCTAGGCATAGGGGTTGATACACGTTTTCGTCCTACTTTCTCCGATAGAAACTTTGGGGGTACTCTTTGAGGTTCTTTGTGTTGGATTGAATATTATGAATCTTAAATTGCTTGATGCATATTGAATAATTGACTCATGGATACTTGTGGTGACATTGGAGTATCTAGGTGACATTAGAGTTGATTGATGCGTATCATATGGTGTTATTTTAGTGCGAATTCTAGGGCTGTTTGTGACACTTATAGGGATGGCTCAATAGATTGATCGGAAAGGATAACTTTGAGGTGGTTTCTCTACCTACAACAATTTCTTCTTATGTTCTCCGTTTGCTAGGAACTTTGGAGTGATTCTTTGTCGCACGTTGAGGGATTGTCATATGATTCAATTATGTTAGCACTGTTGAGAGATTGCACTAGTGAAAGTATGAACCCTAGGCCTTGTTTCTAAGGATTGCAATACCGTTTGTGCTCACTTTTGTTACTTGCAACCTTGCTGTTTTTATTTGTTCTGATTACAAAAATCTATATCTACTATCCATACTACACTTGTATCACCATCTCTTCGCCGAACTAGTGCACCTATGCAATTTACCATTGTATTGGGTGTGTTGGGGACACAAGAGATTATTTGTATTTGATTGCAGGGTTGTTTGAGAGAGACCATCTTCATGCTACACCTCCACGGATTGATAAACCTTACGTCATCCACTTGAGGGAAATTTGCTGCTGTCCTACAAAACTCTGCGCTTGGAGGCCCAACAGAGTCTACAAGAATAAAGTTGTGTAGTAGACATCAGGATGAAGATTGCAGACAAGACAAGAGACATCTACGGAACAATTTTATTTCACACATACGGGACGTTATTTCAAAGCCCTTCCATTGATCCCCACAACAAATACAGAGGGTTGCAAGGCTCTTGCCTCAACCCATACCTTACTGGACTACTCACAATTGGAGATCAGATCGCGAGAAGAAAACATTGAAGAACACATATTGGAGATTGATTGATTGCAAATATGTCTTACAATGGATGCCTTATACGATGCACGATTACAAGTATGAACTAGATGAGGAGGCACTATGGTGGTGATTGTGGCTATGGAGATGGAAATGGCGGCGGCTAGGGTTTGTGGATGAAGATGATGATGAAGGCGTTTTGGCTGCTGATGATGCTCTCCCCGTGCTCGTTCTGTTGACATTTCGATGGGGTCCCCTTTATAAAAGTTGTATAGGTGGACAATCTGCCTCGGTTTCCACGCCATACGGGCGCTCATACGGGCGCGCGCGCCCATATGGAACGCCGTCTTTTGATCTATTTCCGCAGAAACACCTCCTGTTGATTCCTTCTTCTTCCATTCTCCTTCCTTTGCATTCCCACACGTGATTTCTTCAATTTTTAGCCCATTTCCTGTGGAAACACATCAAAGAGAGGATTTGTGGAATCCTTTGCAATTATTAGGCATTAGTGATAATATCAGAGTGAATATCTCTTTTTAAATGAAATATCTCTGTTTAAACTAAGGTGAATGAGTATAAAAATATCACTCGTCAACTCCCCCAAGCTTAAATTTGATGGTCCTTGAGCAACATAAAGAGAAATCCGAATCATAAGGAACTCAGTTGTTTAAACCGAAATACCGAGAAGGTTTTGGTTCACTTACGATCGGTACACCTAGATAGCCCTCCGCTTCTAGACCTGAAAACTTAGCATAGCTGTAGCAGTGGCATGGCTATAGTGAAAGTGTTAGTCAAGCAAAGATAATCAACACAAAGTTCTTGATCTACAAGCAACTTTGCAACACTCTATTCTATTTATTCTAGGCAACACTTGCTTGCCGGGAATGCACGGAAGAGATTTCTTTTGATAGAGCCATAAAAACATATGTTAGGGAGTGAAAAGCCTGTAGAAAAGTTGCGATGCTCTAGTGATCATAAGCACACCCACAATTATTTCCTCCTCAAGGCTCTTAAGCACTTCATTTCAATCATTGTTTGCTGGAACTTTGGTTGTCATGTGAAGGGATTATGCCAAATAAGTGATCATGCATAGAGTTTCGCTGTGGCTTAATGTTCCGGAACTATGGACTTGATATATGTCTCTTTCGAGCTCTCTTGATCAGTTCCCTTTATTTACCACATACACACCCATTCAAGAGAAAGCCGAATAATATGTGTTTGTAGTGTTGCCACTACGTACGGTAACAAACTCATAATCGAAATCCGAGCTATCGCTCTTGGTGGATCGTTCATTGGCTAGCGGAGTCCTCAGCATAACATCAAGAAAGGTGACGAAGCCACATTTACATACATACACGTGCATGGAGTAGCGGGGCCATGGCACCAGCGAGAAGCTGAAGCACCATGTAAGAGATACAACACATATTTTTGGCAAAATCTCGTACACCCTTCAACTAAGTTCCTCTAGACAATTTAATCCACAAGTGCTATCAAGTCTATTAAAATTAACAACATGGGGTTGAGCATTTTGAACATCATTTCTACAACAATTTTCTCGACTCCCAAGTCTTTGAAGACTTTCTCTTGTGCATGGTTATTCTTAGTTAAGATCATTTCATTCAAAAACAGTCCCACGGCAAGTCTTGGTTGTCTAAACTAAACAGAACAAAGGCTACAAAATTATTTCAGCAACTAGAACAAAACATTTGTCTTAATTATCAAGACTTACTCCCATTTGCACATATCACACATACTACTACTACTACTACTACTACTACTACTACTACTACATCTACTCTAAGTATTTCAAGTGCAAAAGACGGGAGTCGTAGGACATACCTTCACGGTTGTGAATTTACACACTTCTCTTCCTTACTCTTGCATTCCTCGTTGTCCGGCGTAGATCAACTCCTCTGGAAAAAAAATGCAAACGAACTCCAAGGGGCAAAATAATGAGCAAAGCATAGCATATTCTATTTTCTGGTTTTTGGGTTTCTAAAAACTAACTTGCAAACGAAAAATCGCAAAGGCAAAAGCAAATTAAAAGCGAAAGCAAATAAAAGCAAAGTGTTGGAACAAACCAACACGAGTGTTTTGAAGCTCCACAAACTTATGTACAACCTCATTACAATTTATTCAAATAATACCACCACATCTTAATGTAGAAGTGGTGATGACCTCCCCCAAGCTCAGGCTTTTGCAAGCCCAAACCGGCGGGATCATTGCGGCGGTTGGCCAGGAGCCTATCCTTGGCTCCAGTTGGAGAAGTTCATGTTCATGTAGGCGGACGTGCCTCGAAGAGACTCGGCGAGGTTGCCCATATCTTGGATAGAGCCCTCGAGGCTGTTGAGGTCCGCATAGGTAGTGTAGCTTCCTTGTTGTGGCTGCTCTTGGGCTTGCTACTTTTCTTCATCGGCGGCGAGATCTTCTTCATCTATTTGTTCTGGTACTGGGCCTTCTTGGTCAAAAGCTGCATCTCCTTCCTGCGCAACATAATGCAATTGTCCATGTTCTATGGAAAAATGGTTAGGCATATGAGTAGGCAACAAGTATGCCACTCCAGGAATTCTGATGCAATGACGGCCATTACGAACTACTACCATTCCAGCGCTAGTGAGAACAAGAATATTAACAAGGGTGTTACCAACAATGGGGAGAAGGTGATTGTAGTTGAGACCAAGTGAGTTGGCTAACATGGTGATCACTCCTCCAGATTTGCTTGATGCGTGAGGTGTAGCAAAAGTATTGCCGCTAAGCTGGGCGAATAACCGATGTCAAGGTTTGCTGCTTTCCCGAGAACTAGCATGTTCTTATCATTCACCTTCGAAACTTCTCCTCGTTCCTGCAACGAGTTAGTGATAACATAATAGAAATAACGTATAGCAAGACTTTCAATGCAACTGGCTCTTGAGCCACTTGTGCTCATCAAATTGAAGGATTGCTTTGGGTGCTGGTCAGTGAAATCATAAACATATCTAAGATCGTCATCATTGTTGGTGAAGCCAAAATAATTACACCACTCTTCGAGAGTGATGTTGAAGTCTTGGTCCAGGAGACGGAAAGTGATCCTGTCCTCCTCATATGCATTTAGCACCAAACCAACATTATGCGAGAGAGTGCTAAGAAACTCAAGCTTCATGTGTTCATAAGTCTCACATCCCTGATAAACGAAATGATGCAACCCGGCATTATGACAAAGCAAATAGAAATCATTAGTAATACCTAGCTGGGCGAGTGTTATCGCGCAAGCCCATTTGGTTGCTTTGATCTTCCTTGAACTGAGCTTTTGGAATTTCTTCCCTGCTTCACGATCGGTGAAGACGATCCCCTGAGTGAGAATTTGTTGTGGTGGTGCGGTGGATGAACTCGAAGCACCGCGTACACGAGTAGACCTCCTTGTAAACATCTACAAAATAATTTTTCAGTCCAATACAATTAAGCAAAATTGATCCTACGGTAGTCACAATATCATACTCCTCTAAAAACATCAACGAATCCAAGCCAAACTCAAATTTGGATAAAAAATATGCATCTCCTAGTCATGGCAATTCTAAGCATGTAGAACACGGATTCGCGAAAAATAAATTGGGGATCGGAGGAGAAACATACCATAGATCTATGGGAGATATGCCCTAGAGGCAGTAATAACAGTTATTTTGTATCTCCAAGTTTGTAATGAATGTTTATGTTCCATGCTATAACTGCAATGATTCTCGAGTCTACAATATCCACGAGGCTCAGAGGGAAACTCATGTGCACGTGTGGTATAATAAACGGTAAAATGTATTCCTAGTCATGCCTCTAAGACTGGCTCAAGTATTGCATGATGATCCTGTTTTCCTGATCAAGGGCATGACTATGCCGGCAATTTTAAGGGCACAATGTTAGAAGAACACTTGTGTTGAATCGACCCGAATTGATGTTATGCTACGAGATACCTTCGTCACAAGTTAATGGTTTATAACACAGAGAAAGTTAATGTTTTGCATGATTCCTTAGACCATGAGAGTGTCGAGTTCCTTCATTCTTGCTTCGTGAACTTTGGGGTTTGTTAAACGTCATCCGTAACTGGGTGGCTATTACGGCGGCTTACGGGTTCACGGAAAAGTATGACCAGGAACGAGATAGCTCGAGATTGGGATTTGATCCTCCGACGATGGAGAGATATTCTCGGGCCCTCTCGGTGTTATGGTATCCATCATCGTCTGGCCAGACACAATGTGATTTGAGCACAGGGATGCCGGAACACGAAAACGAGAAAAGAGAACAAAACCGGTAACTAGGTAACTGGCATAGTGGACAAGTTGTTGATCCATGGGGATGCAGATAAATCTCACCTCGAGTGTTTGTAACATATCATGAAGCAACAGGAATAGCACACGGAAACTGGAGGTTCACTCGAATATTTATTCGTGTGGGTATAGGGATTAATATGGGTGTCCATGGTTCCGCTATTGATCATTGATCGGAAAGTGTTCCGGTCATGTCTATACTTCACCGAACCTATAGGGTCACACGCTTAAGGGTCATCTGTCTACTGAATACTAGACAGGGAGTCTGAGAGAAAGTCACTGGAAAAGTTTCAGAGACAACGGAAGAGTTCTGGAAAGAGAACACCAGAAGAGTTTCGGTAAAACTGAAAAGTTGTTTCGGAGTATACCATTAAGTCAAATTGGTTTCGGCAAATGCTTGGAAATTCTTGGAGGGTGCCAGAATTGTTCTAGGAACTTCTAGGATTTGTTCGAGGAAAAAAACGGAAATGTTCCGAAGCTGCCGGAACCGCTTTGGTTGCTTTTCGCTGATGAAAATCATTGATCTGAAAATGTTTCGGAACGCGTCCAGAATTATTTTAGTGGGTACTGGAATTATTCTAAGACCCACAAAAATATTTCCGGATTTATCGGTCACGGAAAAATGGGTTCATGAATAGTGAAAAGGCACTTTATGGAAAGCCACCTTTTTGGGCTTTGTCCCAAAATATCTTAGGGATGACATGGATGGATTAGAGTCCCTCATGGGGGGGCACTTGTGGTGGCCGGCCAAGGGAGGAGCTCCTCTAGCCTTCCCATTATGCCCTTCTTGAAAGTCCATGTGATGGGTTTTTTGGGTATTTCAAGTGCCACCCTACCCCTTGGGTTTTCCTATAAATAGAGGTGGAGAGGCACTCTCCACACCCACTCTTTCTCACATACAAATGCCATGCATGATCTGGCCTTCTCTCTCCCTCCCCACGAAATAGTTTCGTAGAGCCGAAAGGTTGTCTGGGTTCCGGTGGGAACTAGTTTTGGACGGCGAAGCCCTGCCGGATAGCTGACACCGTATGTGTGCAACCCCGTAGAGAGGTCGTAGGTTTGATCTTTTGCCCGAGGGGCTGTTCGAGGGTCCTCCCGAAGGGCTGTCCGAGTTACCGTTCGAGCCTCGAGGGTCCTCCCGAAGGGCTGTCCGTGACATCGTCCGAGGGACTGTCCGACCGTCTCTCGAAGGGCTGTCCGATGAGGGAGTACATCCTCGCGGTTGGGAGGTTATAAATCCTAGCTGCGGGGATCTGCACCAATGATCTACATCGACTCTACTTCCGCTGTGCTACGAGTCGGTAATGATCAGATCAAACCTTGTATGCCATCTCCATAGTGATCCTGGGCGTGCTCGCTGTACCGAATTTTTTTGTTTTCTGTCGCGTTCCCCTACAGTGGCATCAAGAGCCTTGCTATGCGTAGATGCAGGTTACGATCTAGAATACATAGAGATGTATGGGTATTGCATGATATAATTTTGTAGTAGATGAGATCTATTGCTGAAAATTATTTATGCGGGTAGCAGATGAAATCTGTTATCCGATGTTCTGGTTGCTTCCCTAGAATTTGCGTATTTCTGATCTTGAAACGGCATGGTGGAATTTCACAAAGTTCTGGCAATCCGCGATCCTAATTGATCAATGAAGTGCTATCAGTTCTGTGGGTTCCACCATAGTTAAAAGAAAGATGAAATTTCGCAGACGAAAGGGCAATGCAGATATGATCTGCACGGGGGTCATGCGTATGACGAAGTTCAGTATGGGGCTCGAGATTTTATTATCTCGTGTTTCATACACCCCGCAAAGTTAATCTAGCGACTTGAATAATCATACTTGATGATAAACGTTGGTAGCTGCGGTTTAAGTCAAAACCTTAGAAGCCACGTAAAATAAAATTTTGCATTAACCGATTAGAGGCGTCTAACTTGGTTTTGCAGGATGTGCATGTGATGTGGTATAGCAGTTCTCATATTAATTCGATTATGTATGAGATGACTATATGATGTAAATTTACTAACATGACCTGCGTGTCATGATTCGGCATGATGGCTGGAGCAAATGATCGTCACTTTAATGACGTGCGTGTCAACCTTATGTAATGCACTTATTTTATTAGCTATAAATATAGCAATATTATCTGGTGCATTGACAAGGTGGTGGCAATCTTTGCGAAGGTGAGCACCGACGCAAATGCCGAAGACGAAGAAATACAAGACTTCTCCGTCAGAAAGGGCTATACCATATCATGCTATTATGAATTGCCTGAGATGTTTATCCCTTATGATGCACCCTTTTTGATTGCGCGGTAGTCGCTTTTTATTAGGGTGATCTCTCACTTAGAATATCAAGTAGTTAATGTTCTCCCAAGTGTAGCACCGTCACGGCACCTAGCTCTTCGGGGCATCACATGATCTCCATGGGTGCAAACAATTAGAGAAGTGTGAGGCGGGTGAGTTGAGACCTCGTAGCAAGATCACTTGGTTGACTTGACGTTCAGGCAGGACAGTCCTGAGATCAGAACACACGCATCGAAAGATGAACAAGAATCACATAGAGATGTGATCGACAAGTTTGCCTACCGATTGAAGTTCACGCCATTTGTGTTCATCTCGAACCATGGTGTTGAATGGAAATGCGGGTCTTGAATCACTCATAATCAATTTTGAGAGATATTGATTTGAGTGGGAGCGCACTTTAGAATAAAATTGTTTATTCACTAGTGCAAATTAATTATGAACAAAGTCTAAGTGAAACTTGTGTTTACCGTTGTAGATCAAATGGCTCGCAATGCTGCGTTCAACTTAGGCCCGATTTTAGAGAAAGAGAAGTTAGCTCCGACTGGAAACAACTATGCGGACTGGGTCCATAACCTGAGGATTGTCCTCAGGAGCGCTAAGAGAATGTATGTGCTTGAAACTCCTCTTCCAGCTAAACCGGCGGCAACTGCCCCGGAAGATGAACAAAATGTCTGGGCCACTAAGGATGATGATTACAACTTAGTGCAGTGCCTTATGCTAGCTTGCATCAGTCCAGAGCTTCAAAAACATTTTGAATTCCATAATGCCCGCGATATGATCCGGGAATTGGATGCTCTGTACAAGGAAACCGCACGGTCTAAACGTTTTGATATTATGAAGACCGTGATGGATTGCAAGATGGCTGAGGGCAGTTCAGTTGGCGAACACGTGGTCAAAATGATTGGCTATGCTGAAAGGCTTAAAACCCTGGAATTTCCAATTCCACTAGCCCATATGATGGACATGTTGCTTTCTTCACTCCCCCCGTCTTACGACGGTTTTATCATGAACTACAACATGAGTGGGATGGAGAAGACACCAAATGAGGTGCTCGCCATGCTGAAAACTGCGGAAGGATGACTGCAGAAAAATCGCAAGCAAGTGTTGCTTGTGAATAAAACCGTCAGTAAAAAGAAAGGCAAGTCCAAGAAGGGTAAGGGCGCCGGTAAGACCGGCTCCCAAAGCAACTCTAAGGGCGGAGCCAAGAATGAAACTGAGTGCTTCTACTGCAAGGGCACATGACACTGGAAGAGAAACTGCAAGAAGTATCTGGAAGACAAGAAGTTCGGGAAAACCGGAAAAGGTATAACTGTTATACAAGTTAATGTCATTGACGTTTTGCTAGCTAGCGAAAATTCTAAGTCTTGGGTATTTGATACCGGATCGGTTGCTCACATTTGCAACCCGATACAGGGGCTTAAGAAGGTGCGCAAGCTAGCAAAGAATGAAGTCGTGATGCGCGTCGGGAACGGCGCTGGGATCGCCGCTCAAGCCGTCGTCGTTATGCCTCTACGTCTCCCTTCAGGATTTACCTTAGAACTAAGTAACTGTTATTTTGTTCCGGCATTGTGTAGAAACATTATCTCTGGATCATGTTTAGTACACGATGGGTACTCTTACAAGTCTGAGAACAATGGTTGTTCACTTTATTGTAAGGATATGTTTTATGGATTTGCACCCATTGTTGGGGGCCTTTTCATACTAAATCTTGAATGTGGAAATGATGTCTTTAACATGAATGCTAAATGCCTTAAGAAGGCTGATACCACCACCACTTACTTGTGGCACTGTCGGCTTGGCCACATCGGAAAGAAACACATGCAAAGACTCCATAAAGATGGAGTTTTACCGTCTTTTGATTTTGAATCATTTGACACATGTGAAGCTTGTCTGATGGGGAAAATGACCAAGACGCCGTTCATGGGTCATCCCGAATGGGTGGGTGAATTATTGGAAATAATACATAGTGATGTATGTGGTCCGATGAGCACAACTGCACGGGGTGGGTATTTCTACTCCGTGACTTTTACTGATGATTTGAGTCGGTATGGCTATATCTACTTGATGAAGCATAAGTTGGAAACCTTTGAAAAGTTCAAAGAATTTCAGAATGAGGTAGAAAATCATCGTAACAAAAGGATTAAGTTTCTGCGATAAGACCGCGGGGGCGAATATCTTAGTCATGAGTTTAGCCAACATCTGAGTGACCGTGGAATCGTTTCACAGCTTACGCCTCCTCGAACTCCACAGCGAAACGGAGTATCATAAAGACGTAACCGAACCCTGTTAGACATGGTAAGGTTGATGATGTCTCTTACAGATCTACCGATATCTTTTTGGGGTCACGCACTACTCGCTGCCGCTTATACATTAAACAGAGAACCGTCTAAGTCTGTTGAGACGGCGCCATTTGAATTATGGTATGGGAAGAAACCCAATGTGTCGCATCTCAAGGTTTGGGGTTGTGAAGCTTATGTAAAACGTTTACAGCCAAGCAAACTCGATCCCAGATCAGACAAATGTTACTTTGTAGGTTATCCAAAAGACACCATTGGGTATTCCTTCTACCACCAGTCCGAGGGCAAAGTGTTTGTCGCAAGAGTTGGACACTTTCTCGAGAAAGAATTTCTCGCTAAAGAATTAAGTGGGAGGACAGTACAACTTAATGAGATTAGTGAATCTTCGGCGACCGTTGATATGGCTAAGGAACTGGAAGTAATTCCGCAAATTATCCCTACAACCAAGCCGGAAGTTGTCGCATGTGATGCGGAAACTTCAGACAATGTTGTAACTGAACCACGCAGATCAGGTAGGGCTATCTAGTCACCTGAGTGGTTTCATAACGACATCTTCATCCTTGAAGACAATGAACCTGTGCACTACAAGGAAGCGATGGCGGGGCCCAGCTCAAGGGAATGGCACAAGGCCATGAAATCCGAAATGGAATCCATGTACGAAAATCAAGTTTGGAACTTGGTAGAACTTCCAGAAGGCGTAAAGCCCATTGGTTGTAAATGGATTTTCAAAAGAAAGACAGACGCAGATGGTAACATTACTATCCATAAAGCTAGACTTGTCGCGAAAGGGTTCACGCAAGTTCCAGGAGTGGACTACGACGAGACTTTCTCGCCTGTAGCTATGCTTAAGTCTGTACGGATATTACTAGCAATTGCTGCTTATTTCAATTATGAAATATGGCAGATAGACGTCAAAACGGCTTTCCTAAATGGAAATCTCAAAGAAGATGTATACATGATACAACCTGAAGGTTTTGTCGTTCATGAGGATACTGGAAAGGTATGCAAACTTCAGAAGGCCATTTATGGTCTGAAGCAAGCATTAAGGAGCTGGAACATTCGTTTTGATGAAGTGGTCAAACAGTTTGGCTTCATCAGGAATGACGAAGAATCTTGTGTTTACAAGAAGTTTAGTGGGACCGCAAAAGCATTTCTAATCTTGTATGTGGATGACATATTGTTGATTGTAAATGACATGAATTTTCTTAGCGAAATAAAAGACTCATTGAAGAAGATTTTTTCAATGAAAGACTTAGGCGAAGCGGCATATGTATTGGGCATCAGAATCTATAGAGATAGATCAAAACACCTGATAGCGGTTAGCCAAAGCACGTACATTGACAAGGTGTTGAAATGGTTCAACATGGAGAACTCCAAGAAAGGCCTACTCCCCATGTCACCTGGCACAGTGCTTTTGCAAGAATCAGTGTCCCCGGACTCTCGATGAGCGAGTACAAATGAATGATGTTCCATATGCTTCAGCAGTTGGTTCTATTATGTATGCCATGCTATGTACAAGACCGGATGTTTCCTATGCGCTAAGTGTTAGCAGCTGGTACCAAAGTGATCCAGGATTGGAACACTGGGCCGCAGTCAAAAATATTCTTAAGTACCTCAGAAGGACCAAGGATTTACTCCTTGTGTACGGAGGTGATGAAGAGCTCATTGTAAGTGGTTACACTGATGCAGGCTTCATGACTGACTCAGATGACTTCAAATCTCAATCAGGCTATGTTTTCATATTGAATGGTGGCGCAGTTGATTGGAAAAGTTCCAAACAAAAGACTGTGGCGGATTCTACGAAGGAGGCGGAATATGTTGCTGCTTCAGAAGCCTCCAAGGAGGTGGTATGGATCAAGCAGTTTCTTGAAGACCTTGGTGTGGTTCCAAGTGCGCTGGACCCAGTGGAGATCTATTCTGATAATAGTGGCGCCGTGGCTCAGGCTAGGGAGCCATCTTCGCACCATAAGACCGGACATATTGAACGCAAATATAAACTCATTCGACATCATGTCGAAGCGGGTTTAGTGAAAGTATGCAAAGTTCACACGGATCTGAACGTGTCAGACCCGATGACAAAGCCTCTACCACGAGCAAAGCATGAGCAGCACCGGATAGCCATTGGTGTTAGGGAAGCCATGTAACTGGATTATGACTCTAGTGCAAGTGGGAGTCTATAGGAGATATGCCCTAGAGGTAGTAATAACAGTTATTTTGTATCTCCAAGTTTGTAATGAATGTTTATGTTCCATGCTATAACTGCAATGATTCTCGAGTCTACAATATCCACGAGGCTCGGAGGGAAACTCATGTGCACGTGTGGTATAATAAACGGTCAAATGTATTCCTAGTCATGCCTCTAAGACTGGCTCAAGTATTGCATGATGATCCTGTTTTCCTGATCGTGGGCATGACTATGCCGGCAATTTTGAGGGCACAATGTTAGAAGAACACTTGTGTTGAATCGACCCGAATTGATGTTATGCTATGAGATACATTCATCACAAGTTAATGGTTTATAACACAGAGAAAGTTAATGTTTTGCATGACTCCTTAGACCATGAGAGTGTCGAGTTCCTTCATTCTTGCTTCGTGAACTTTGGGGGATGTTAAACGTCATCCGTAACTGGGTGGCTATTACGGCAGCTTACGGGTTCATGTAAAAGTATGACCAGGAATGAGATAGATCGAGATTGGGATTTGCTCCTCCGACGATGGAGATATATTCTCGGGCCCTCTCGGTGTTACAGTATCCATCATCGTCTGGCCAGACACAATGTGATTTGATCACAGGGATGCCGGAACACAGAAACGAGAAAAGAGAACAAAACCGGTAACGAGGTAACTGGCATAGTGGACAAGTTGTTGATCCATGGGGATGCAGATAAATCTCATCTCGGGTGTTTGTAACATATCGCGAAGCAACAGGAATAGCACATGGAAACTGGAGGTTCACTCGAATATTTATTCGTGTGGGTATAGGGATCAATATGGGTGTCCATGGTTCCGCTATTGATCATTGATCGGAAAGTGTTCCGGTCATGTCTATACTTCACCGAACCTATAGGGTCACATGCTTAAGGGTCATCTATCTGCTGAATACTAGATAGGGAGTCTGAGAGAAAGTCACTGGAAAAGTTTCGAAGACAACGGAAGAGTTCCGGAGAGAGAACACCGGAAGAGTTTCGGTAAAACTGAAAAGTTGTTTCGGAGTATACCATTAAGTCAAATTAGTTTCGGCACACGCCTAGAAATTCTTGGAGGGTGCCAGAATTGTTCTGGGAACTTCTGGGATTTTTCCGAGGAAAAAACCGGAAATGTTCCGAAGCTGCCGGAACCGCTTTGGTTGCTTTTCACTGATGAAAATCATTGATCTGAAAATGTTTCGGAACGCGTCCAGAATTATTTTAGTGGGTACTGGAATTATTCTAAGACCCACAAAAATATTTTCGGATTTATCGGTCGCGGAAAAATGGGTTCATGAATAGTGAAAAAGCACTTTATGGTTACTTTATGGAAAGCCACCTTTTTGGACTTTGTCCCAAAATATCTTAGGGATGACATGGATGGATGAGAGCCCCTCATGGGGGGGGGGGCACTTGTGGTGGCCGGCCAAGGGAGGAGCTCCTCTAGCCTTCCCATTATGCCCTTCTTGAAAGTCCATGTGATGGGTTTTTTGGGTATTTCAAGTGCCACCCTACCCCTTGGGTTTTCCTATAAATAGAGGTGGAGAGGCACTCTCCACACTCACTCTTTCTCACATACAAATGCCATGCATGATCTGGCCTTTTCTCTCCCTCCCGCGAAATAGTTTCGTAGAGCCGAAAGGCTGTCTAGGTTCTGGTGGGAACTAATTCTGAACGGCGAAGCCCTGCCGGATAGCTGACACCGTATGTGCAACCCAGTAAAGAGGTCGTAGGTTCGATCTTTTGCCCGAGGGGCTGTTCGAGGGTCCTCCCGAAGGGCTGTCCAAGTTACCGTTCGAGTCTCGAGGGTCCTCCCAAAGGGCTGTCCGTGACATCGTCCGAGGGACTGTCCAACCGCCTCCCAAAGGGCTGTCCGACGAGGGAGTACATCCTCGCGGTTGGGAGGTTGTAAATCCAAGCTGCGGGGATCTGCACCAACGATCTACATCGCCTCTACTTTCGCTGCGCTACGAGCCGGTAATGATCAGATCAAACCTTGTACGCCATCTCCATAGTGATCCTGGGCGTGCTCGCTGTACCGAATTTTTTTGTTTTCTGTCGCGTTCCCCTACAAGATCGATCACACAAAAGGATTTGAACTGGAATCGAGGGAGTAGAGAGATCGGGCAAAGTTCTGCTAGGGTTTGGAGAGGTTTGGAGGAAGAAGAAGAAGAAAAGAGAGACATGGGGGTGATTTACCTTCTTCCTCGGGCTTATTGGGCCCGCCAGGGGTCGAAACGACCGCTCATACAGGCGCATGCGCCCGTATGGAACGACGTGGTTTACCTTGATAAGTTACCTGCGTCTGTGCATAAATGAAATGACCGCTGAATCGGGTGGCGTCGTCCATTTGAAACACCGTCTTTCGCCCTGATCTTTTTCTTCTTCTGGTCGAGGATGTCATACGATTGCTCGAACGGGCGCGTGCGCCCGTTTGGAACACCGTCAAATGCTCTGGTCTCTTTCTCGTTTCTAAAGAGAGTTCAAATGACCCCTAAAACGAGCACTTACGCTCGTTCGAAACAGCATTGTTTACTCTGATGTCTCTGGTTGTTTTGCGTTGGAACCTCCAGCAGGTCATACGACTGCCTATACGACCGTTGCGGTCGTTTTAACGGCTGTCTTTTGATCTATTTCTTCCAAAACTTTTCTTTTTCTTTGTTCTCATGCGGGGTTAGTTCCAAAGCAATACATAGACATATTTCCAGGCATCCAAACATCAATACGACATATATTTCAACTTGCACATAGCAGGGCCTTCATTAGAACAACTCTTCCAAACTTACTTCTTCATAGAGAACTTCAATCACTCTTTTATTAAAACAAAAATAAAAAAAACTTACTTGTCTACTTTATTCGCGTGGGTTGCCTCCCATGAAGCGCTTGTTTTCGGTCGGTTAGCTTGACCATCGTGGTGATCAAGGCGGTGCAAACACACAGAGACCGTAGCTTCGGGCATTCACGATGATGCCTTCTCCTGTGTAGGTCTTCATTTTCTTTTTCCTGGGGAAATGTCTCACGAAAGGATCTTTACCTGGTAAGTCAAATATCACATTCCCCTCAAACATATTTATCACAGCTTTAATAATCCTTAGAAAAGGTCTATCGAGAATTATAGGCGCTATTGGATCTTCAGGCATATCTACTATCACAAGATCAATCATGATTGGGCAATCATTAATTTGGAGTATAACTCCATGCTTAATGCCTACTGCCCGAGTAAAAGTAGAATTAGCCATATTCAATATAATCTCAGTAGTTGCATAAGGACCTAGATTGAGACTATCATAAACCGATTTAGGGATAGTGGAAACACTAGCCCCTAGATCACATAAGGCACTGAATTTATTCCATCCAATCTCAGTCTCTATTATAGGTTCAAAAGCATCTTCTTGCTTAGCTAGTAATTTACTGTAAAGCTTCTTCCTTTCATCATCAAGTTCACGTACCTTGGCTGGAACCTGTTCAACAAAGACATTATATGCTTCGTTATCAGTTAGCTCAGGTAGTGGATACTTCATGGATATAATCTTTACAAAATCAGCAATGGTGTAGTTGTACTCCGACACATGGCTTGTGTCAAGTACTTCGGCCTTCTCTTCGTTGCTTCTCATCATTTCAACATCTTCAACCAGGTTAGGCTCCAGTTTGCCTGCAAACTTGGATAAAATTAATGTTTGGCTCTCTGCAATTTTAGCCTTTGTGCTTCCATATTCTTGGATCTTCCTTCAAGTATCTGCACGTCATTTGTTAGTCCAACAACCTTACAAGTCAATTGACCAAGCAAGTTATCATGGTTCTTCAAGATGCTCTTGAAATTTTCATTTTGCTCTGTCTGACTAGCAATAAAACTTTTAAGAGTTTCTTCAAGAGTATTTCTATTGCTACCATTAGCTCCATTAAAATATTGGATGCCCCTCCATTACTAGGGTAAGGGAGTCTAGGAGCATACCCATTATTTTTCCAATTAGGATTGTAGCTATTACGAGCAATAAAATTCACATCACTAGTTTCTTCATTAGTGATGGCATTCACATTTACCTCTTCTTTACCTTTCATCACGGAGATAAGTTCATCAAGCTTGGTTGTCAACTCTGTGTTACTTTCTTCAATGGCATTCACCCTCTTGGCGGTGGATCTTTCAACATGCCATTGGGCATTGTTCTCTTGCATATCATCTAGTAGTTTCTTGACGTCTTCTATGGGCTTTCCCATGATTGTTCCTCCTGCAGCTGTATCAAGCATAGTTTTTGACATGTGATTTAAACCATTATAAAACATATGAAGTATTAACCATTCCTCCATTCCATGATTGGGACAGTTCCTTATAGCTTCTTTCATCCTATCCCACGCTAGAACTAGTGGCTCACTTTCTTCTTGCTTGAAACCTGTAATCTGAGAACGTAATTGCATAATCTTTGCAGGTGGACCAAACTTAGATAAAAATTTGCTGCAACAATCAGCCCAAGAAGTAAAACTGCCTCTAGGTAGAGCTAGAAGCCATTCATTAGCTCTTACTTTCAGAGAAAAAGGAAATAGATGCAATTACAAAGCGTCAGGGTCATAATCTTTAATGCGTGTCATGTTGCACAATTCAGTAAAATTATGCAAGTGCATACCGGCATCCTCAGAAGCAGAGCCTCCAAATTGGTCCTGTTGAACCATGTAAACTAAGTTTGGTTTGATCTCATACTCAGCGGCTGCAACCTCAGGTTGTGCTATAGGTTCACGCATGAAGTTATTGCTGGCAGTAGCAAAACTCCCAAGATTACGAGCCATAGTAATATTTTTCGTTTTTTCTCCACTGACAAGACTTGCAACAAAAATTAAACTTAAACTAAAGCCAGAAAAGTAAAAACAAAAACTGAAAATTAACTTTAACAAAAACTCAAAACACAAAGACTAGGAATACTAAACTCCTCCCTGGCAACGGCGCCAGAAAAAGGGCTTGATACCTCCTTTTATTGATACGGTAATGGAACAAAAAAGTGTATCCTGCACCTATTTCCTAGAGGTGACCTGGGTTATCAAATCCACGAGAGGAAGATTCCCTTGAAGCGATGGTCTCTAGCAAGCTTTTGTCAAAGTGTCAAATCCAGCTTTTGTCCGGATCAAGCAAGCAGATAGTGATTCAAAGAATTATAATAAAAAGAGGTACGGGTATGAGGTCTTAATGCTTACAACCATGTATTTGTGTTGGGACCAGATATGATCTTAATTTGTGCGCTGGAAGTCACCCATCGAGATGTGCTTGTTACGGATCGAAGTGGGGGATGTGTCCAAATAACATCTTGACCGGCACGAGTCCTGCATCAAGAATCAGTTGTCCTACCGCAGGCCCTATCTATCGCGTGGGTTGCCACGATAATTAAGATAATAAAATCAGACAAGAGCTTTGGGCGTTTACTGACTACACCCCATGTATCCCCATGGATATGATCCATGTTACCCTACTGAACCTTACTGTCACTGGTGTTCGGTATAACACTTCACGGTCTCCTCGCTCCTAGCCTCACCGGTGCTCGATCTCCATGATCCTGGGTACCTGCAGGGATAAAGATCATGGACAAGACAAGAGACATCTACGGAACAATTTTATTTCACACATACGGGGCGTTATTTCAAAGCCCTTCCATTGATCCCCACAACAAATACAGAGGATTGCAAGGCTCATGCCTCAACCCATGCCTTACCGGACTACTCACACATGGAAATCAGATCACGAGAAGAAAACATTGAAGAACACATCTTGGAGACTGATTGATTGCAAATATGTCTTACAATGGATGCCTTGTGTGATGCACAATTACATGTATGAACTAGATGAGGAAGCACTATGGTGGTGACACTCTTTTGGTGCCGGTTGGTATCGCGCACACATGCACACACTTAGCATAATGTCAGGACGTGAGGCATATAGATATAACAATGAACCAATCATAGATCGGTAAACCTTTTGGCCAACCAGTTTGCCATCCTTTGTCAAGTCAAGATGCCCACTAGTAGGCATGGGAGTTTTCATATCTTTACTCTCTTGCATGTTGAACTTCTTAAACAAGTCCTTGGTATACTTTGTTTGATAAACAAAGGTACCCTCCCTAGTTTGCTTGATTTGCAAACCAAGGAAGAATTTGAGTTCACACATCATAGACATCTCGTGCTTCTCCGACATCAACCTTCCAAACTTTTCACAAAAAGAAAGGTCAGTAGATCCAAATATTATATCGTCAACATATATTTGGCATACAAATAGTTCACCATTAACTCTCTTAGTGAATAAGGTTATATCCAATTTTCCCAATTTCAAAACCTTTTTCAAGAAGAAACTTCATTAAGCATTTGTACCAAGCTCTAGGAGCTTGTTTGAGACCATAAAGAGCTTTATGAAGTTTATAGACATGGTTTGGTTTCTTGGGATTAACAAAGCCGGAAGGTTGTTTAACATAAACTTCGTCCTCAATTTCACCATTCAAGAAGGCACTTTTAATATCCATTTGATAAAGGGTGGTATCATGATGATTGGCACGAGCAAGAAGAATGCGAATGGACTCAAGTTTAGCAACGGGAGCATAGGTCTCTCCATAGTCCATACCTTTGACTTGAGTGTAGCCTTGAGCCACTAGGCGAGCCTTGTTGCGTACAACTTGTCCATCCTCATCTTGCTTGTTCCAAAACACCCATTTGGTTCCGATGACGTTTTGCTCATCTTTGGGCTTCTCAACCAATGTCCACACTTGATTTCTTTCGAAGTTTTGTAGCTCTTCATGCATAGCATTCACCCAATCTAGGTCTTTGAGGGCTTCATTTACTTTCATAGGTTCAATACTAGAGATGAATGAGCAAGGTTCACAAAAGTTAGCTAAACGAGTTTTTGAGCGAGTGATTCTTCCGGATTTGATGTCGCCAAGAATTTGTTCGACGGGATGACTCTTGTCAATTCTTGCTCTAACTCGAGGTAGCTTTTGCTTGGGTTGTGGAGGAGCTTCCTCCTCCTCATCATCATCATCTTCATTAGTGTTGGCGTCATTGTTCTCTTGAGGTGGTGGAGAAGGAGGTTGAGGTGGATCTTCTTGTTGCATTTCCTTGTTCCCTTCCTCTTGACGTGTACTACATGTGGATGCCTCCATGTCAACTTGTGGTTCACCTTGATGTGAAGTTGAGGCTTCCACTTGAATAGACGAAGTGCTCTCATTCACCTCCATAGGACGAATCTTGCCAATGGACAAATCTTGAATTGCTTCCGAAGGATCTTTGTCTCCTACATCAATTGGCAATTTCTCTACTTGCGAGCTATTAGTCTCATCAGACTTCACATCTACCGTCTCTTCAACTTTTCGAGTGTAGCGACCCGACCCAAAACGGTCAAGTCTTTGTGTATCTGTGCTATCCCTGGATCATGCTAGCACACACAGTACATCAATGTATATATCGAAGTTCAATCACATGCTTTATTACATCAAAAATCTCATATCGAGTCTTTATTACAAATAATAAATTGGCCAAAGGCTAACTCATGAGATTAAAACTACTGCGGAAGCGGCGAAGGTAGATGAGTCCATCCGACTCCAGGGGCAACACCGAGCATAGAACGTAGACCTTACTCCTCATAGGAAAATACCGCAAACTCCGCCGGCTTCTCCACCGCCTCCCGAGGCTCGGTTGGCCCTGCCTCGGCCTCCCCTGAAGTTTTTGCGACGCTCTCTTCCCCATCCCATGCTCGCCTTCCTCTGAGAGTCACTGCAACATCAGATCCGAGCTCATTTCCGTCATCTTCCCCAACTCCGGCGACTAACTCCGGTGAGCTCCATGAAATTCCCGTAATTCAATTTTCAGAAGAAAAAAATAGCCAATCTTACAAAAACCATATCTTTTCTGTTTTCGACCCAAATTGAGTGATTCAAATTGCTACAGTTTCATAAAATTGTGTAGTTTCTGTTGGGTCCAAAAGTTTTTATGTTTGAAGTTTTTAGATTTGAATTTGAACAGATTTGCTTAAAACACTAAATTGCTCATAACTTTTAGATAAAAATAGGTTTTTGTTTGATTCTTTTTGCTACTATTTTCTTTATGTCTTGTTTCTCCAGAGGAGTAATAAAAATAATTTTTTAAAACTATTTTAAATCTGTTTTGTTCAGTTTCAAATCTGAACATATTACACTTGTTTTAATGAAAAAGAAATTGCTTTATTTTGTTAAAAAATAATTCTTTTTTCACTTTAATCTAATTGAATTAAAGTCTCAGTTAGTTAACATAAATAAAATTCTAAGTTGAATCTTGTTTAGGCCATAACTTTGGATCTACAAAAGCTTTTAATTTGATTCTTTTTGCTAATGAAAGATTTACTAAAATACTTTCTGCTAATCCAATAATATTATGTTTACTTTATGCTAAACTTTTATTTTGATCAGAAAACTATTTCTGTTTTTGTTTGATTAGAACTTGAGTTTTCCCTAAGTTTTATAAAGTTTCTTTTAACTTTTCTTTGGTTTTTCTTTTGGATTTCTTTATGTTTTTCTTTATAATTATTTACTTGTTGGTTTCCTTTGATTTTTAGAATGATTGCTTACGTATGTCATTGTTTGCTTCGTTAGATTATCCGGAATGCGAAGCTTGCTACTACGAATCTCTAGAGTTTCAAGGACATCATCAAGGCAAGTCACATTCATCATATTTTTGGCAATACCCATGATTTTATTGCATTAGATTTAACTTTCCACCATTCATCAAGTAGGTAATATTGAAACTTGTTCTTGAGTAGTATCATGAGGTAGGAAACGCCACACTCCTGTTACCAATGCCCGGGAAACGATCAATTTATTAAGTTGCTACGCTCTAGTAGACGGGGATTGGTTGGGAGATACATGGGAGTTGTGAGTGTGATATAAAATTTTGATCAAGACTACAAAAGATTTCAAGACTTCAAGACCAAGACTTCAATATACCTCTGGGTGGAATGGTTGAAGGGCACCCTGGAATACCAGTGGATTTACCAGTGAGCTGGAGTAGGCCAGTCATCCTGAGGAAAGCTCCACCCAGGCTCAAAGAGATGGATGGATACTTCAAGACCGGAAGCTTACCTGTGCAACCACAAGTTAATATGGGCTCTGGCTTGGTTGGTCTTAGTTGTGACTCTGACCAGACAGTGCTACGAGATGTAGACGAACGGTAGGATTGGATGGGCACTGTCATTGCCTCAGGGAAACTCTCTGAAAGACCATGTTTCGGTCATCCTGTTCTCAAACACCAGGCAGTGCGAGGACATAAAAGGAGGGATCAAATCTTGTGGGGAAAGTGTGCAAAACTCTACAGAGTATTAAACTAATCGATTAGTCATGTCCCCGGTTACGGACAACTTGAGCCTCTGTAATTGGAACTATCAGGAACTCTCGACACAGTTACTATAATTGAATTGGGTTAAATTATAACTTTGGGTTATGAGAATTTGGTTGGCGGAACCATCTCATTAGTGACATTAATTTGTAGTAATTAATTTGATTCCTCTTGAGTAGGGAAAAATTAGCTTTTATGCAAAAACTTAAACTTAGAGCCACCACAGCCATATTGCATATAGTGATAGTATTTTTATCTGTTCTCTCCATGACTTTGCCGGCATATTCAAAATGCTGACCTACACGATTGCAACTTATCATGTTGCAGAGGTATTTTCTGACGAGGAGTAAGGTCTACGTTCTATGCTCGGTGTTGCCCTTGGAGTCGTATGGACTCATCTACCTTCGTCGCTTCCGCAGTAGTTTTAATCTCATGAGTTGGCCTTTAGCCAATTTATTATTTATAATAAAGACTCAATATGAGATTTTCGATGTAATAAAGAATGTGATTGAACTTTGATATATACATTGATGTACTGTGTGTGCTAGCACGATCCAGGGATAGCACAGATACGCAGAGACTTGACCGTTTCGGGCCGACTCGCTACATCGAGTGAAGTTGTTGTAGACACGGTAAGTGTGAGAGTTCAATCTGTAACCGAGTAGGAAACCTTCATGAGATTTAGGAGAAAATTTTGAACGATGATACTTATCTAGAATGTAACACTTTGAGCCAAATACTCGAAAGTATCCAACTTGGGGTTTGTTACCGATGAGTAGCTCGTATGCCGTTTTACCAAGAAGCTTGTGAAGGTAAAGCCGATTTGTAGCATGACAAGCCGTCTCAACCGCTTCCGCCCAAAAGTGTTTTGGCATCTTGTACTCATTTAGCATCGTTCTTGCCATCTCGATGAGAGTTCGGTTCTTCCTCTCAACAACTCCATTTTGTTGAGGTGTGTACATAGCCGAGAACTCATGTGAGATACCCTCTTCATCAAGAAAGGTGTCCACATTTGTGTTCTTGAACTCCGTTCCGTTCTCGCTCTGAACTTTATTGATCTTCACCTCAAATTGATTTTGGGCCTTTCTAGCGAAGGTCTTGAAGATCTTTTGTACCTGCGATTTGTCATCGAGAAAGAACACCCACGTAAATCTGGAAAAATCATCAACTATGACCAAACCGAGAGAGTTACCACCAAGACTCTTGTATGCATTGGGACCAAAAAGATCCATGTGAAGTAACTCAAGTGGTCTTCTCGTGGTCATGATGTTCTTCACGGGATGACTTCCTCCAACTTGTTTTCCTGCTTGACAAGCACTACAAAGTCTATCTTTGTCAAAGATAACATCTTTAACACCAATAATATGATCTCCTTTGACAAGCTTATCAAGATTTCGCATACCGACATGTCCTAGCCTTCTATGCCATAACCAACCTTTAGAAGATTTTGCAATAAGACATCTATGAGGTTGGGCTCTTTTACTGAAATCAACAATATATAGATCACCTCTACGAATGCCGGTAAACACCATATTATGATTATCTTGAAGAAACACTTGGCAATCTACTTCGGTAAATAGAACATTGAAACCAAAGTCGGCTAGTCTAGATATAGAAAGAAGATTGTAACCAAGAGATTCAACAAGCATGACATCTTTAATAGAGCTATCATTGGATATGGCCACTTTACCAAGGCCAAGTACCTTACCCTTGGAGTTGTCTCCAAAAGTCACATACTTGCGTGGACCATCATTGCTTTCATGCTCACGAAACATGTCTCTATCTCCGGTCATGTGATCGGTGCATCCACTATCAAGAATCCACTCTTTTCCTCCGGATATGTAATCGCGGAGATTAGCCATGAGACTAAGATTCTTCATAGTCTTCTCATATTCGATGTTGAACTCTTCATCTTCATCATAATAGCCATGTTCAACATTTTCATCATCGTTTAAGGCGGGTTCATCACCTAGGGCAACAAATTCGTTAGTTTCATGATCATGACAATGTTCAAGAGAATGAATTCGAATAGCTTCTATGATGATATTGCTAATAGTTCTAACATCGCCTTTAGCACGCATGAGATCACGAAGCTCAAATAGACAATCATCAAAGTTAGGGTCACTAGGCTTCATCTTGTGAAAAGCAATAGTCTTATGAAGAATCTCATCAAGATTCTTTAGAGAGTAGTCGGGATATAGCTTTTCCAAGTCATTCCACAAGGTATAGGCGCACTCAAAGTTTTGCATACAATCAAGCACAGTTTTAGGTAATCCTCTAATGATAAGATTGATGATTCTAAGATTACGAAGCATGTCAATCTCTTCCTCATGAGTGGGATGCAAGGGATCAATGGGAGGCACATATGGGCTATGGATATACTTGCTCAAGTTAAATTCATCAAAGATATCAAGCATTTCATCTTTCCAAAAGTGATAATACTCTCCATTGAGAATAGGCACTCACAGAGGGTAACGGCTGCGCGAGTCCGCGGGGGGGCTCCACCCACGAAGGGTCCATGAAGAAGCAACCTTGTCTATTCCATCATGGCTTACACCCACGAAGGACTAGCCTCACTCAGGTAGATCTTCACAAAGTAGGCGTTCTCCTTGCCCGTACAAACTCCTTGGTTCAACTCCACATGATCTTGGAGGCTCCCAAGTGACACCTAACTAATCTAGGAGACACCACTCTCCAAAAGGTAATAGACGGTGTTGTTGATGATGAACTCCTTGCTCTTGTACTTCAAAAGATAGTCTCCTCAACACTCAATCACCCTCTCACAGATTTTGTTTGGATAGGAGAATGATTAGAGTGGAAAGCAACTTGGGGAGGCTAGAAATCAAGGTTCAAATGGTTGGATTGGAATGCCTTGATCTCAACACAAGTGTAGGTGGTTCTCTCTCAGAAAATGGATATGGGAAGCGTAGTTTCGTCCTGGTTGCTCTCACTAAGAGTAGGTGGTGGTGGAGGGGTATATATAGCGTTCACCAAAATCTAACCGTTACAAACTTTATGCACAACTCGGTGACACCGAAATGAAATCTCGATAAGACTGAACAGTGTAAAAGATTCAAACGTTAGGCTTTTCGGTGAGACCGGATGGATCCACCCGGTGAAACCGAGTCGCGATGACCTAAGCAGATTCCACGTCTCGGTAATTCCGATCAGTTCAACTCGGTGATTCTGAAATGAACTAGTTGGGTTACAGAAACTTGTTCACTGCATTTCGGTGGGACCGAATGCCATCTCGGTTGTACCGAGTTTCTAGGGTTTGGCTTTATGGCTCTCTCTTGGTTGACTCGGTGGGTCCGGATGTGAATGTTTTGGTGGGATCGAATTTGACTTAGGGTTTTGGATAGATGGAATGTGGGAAAGTGGTTGAGGGTTTTTGGAGCTATATCTTTATGCACTTGAGCAACTGACTCATGATCAAAACCTCATCCCCTTTTAATAGTATTGGGTTTCCTATGGACTCAATGTGATCTTTGATCACTTAAACAAAAATGTAGAGTCTTGAAGCTTTTGCCAATGTGTTTCCTTAGCATTTTGAGGGGTCCACAATCACATTTCCTAGCCATGCCAATATTGAACTTTCCTGAAATATGCTAGATGAAAATGTTAGTCCAACAACATTTATGTTGACATGAATTACCAAAACCACCAAGGGAGCAAATGTGCTTTTAGTAGGACACAAACCCTAACAAAACTCAAAAAACCACGCTTAGGGTGCCCTTGCGTACGTGGGCATTCCTTCATTTGCCCTTAGAGATTTAACGGGCAACTAGCTTAATGGATCAATTCCTTTCGGGCTTCTAAAGAGAAGTCAAGATGGCTCCCTTGTCTTCTTTTAGTTAACAATGCAAGTCACCGACTCAATTAATAGATTGATCCAAACTTGACTCCCGGTTTCGAAAAGTTCAAAATGAAAGACAAGATCTTCCCCTTAATAATGATTTGGATGTTTACAGTTGTGGTTGGGTGTACGTATGTACTTCGCTTATGATTGGGTATCAAGATTCTACATGATCCATGACTTAATGGTGAGAGTAGAGTTTTTTTCATCCATGACTCAATTTCGAGGCATTATCAACAAGATGGCCTCTAGATTGGCACAGTGGAAATCTTCCAGCTTGTCGAAGGGCGGGAAGGCTCATCCTTATCAAATGTGTGCTCTGCGCCTCCACTCTTCGTACCATGATGTGGCTTGACTTATCGCCGAAGGTCATGGACATGATGAACAATATTTGATGTGGATTTTTTTGGCAGAGGCGTACCGATGTGATGGGTGGGCACTGCGTGGTGGTTTGGCATGTTGTGTGCACGCCAAAGCGAGTGGGAAGTCTTGGACTCCTGGGTCCGAGGTAGATGAACATCACCTTGCGTACTAGCTAGATGTCTATGGATCAAACTTCCTGGTGCTTCAAAGCCTTGGGATGATCTCTACTTGCCTGTGTTGCATGACTCCTCAACTTGATGACCTTGACAAGCGTGGGCGAATGTGAGACCAGGCTATTCTAGTTAGACCGTTCACCGTTGGTTGGATGGGGGATGCTCCAAGAATGATGGCTCCATTTTTGTGCATTAGTTTCACCTCGCTTAAGAACGGTGGTTGATGCCACCAAAGATGGTTGATACGTCTCCAACGTATCTATTATTTTTGATTGTTTCATGTTATTATATTATCAATCTTGGATACTTTATATGCTTTATATGCAATTTTATATCATTTTTGGGAACTAACCTATTAACTCAGTGCCCAGTGCCAATTGCTGCTTTTGCTTGTTTTTGGCTTTTCAGAAAATCAGTACCAAACGAAGTCCAAACACGATGAAACTTTACGGTGATTTTTTCTGGACCATAAGGGACCCTAGAACGTTCGAGAGGAGGCCAGAAGCTCTACGGGAGAGCCACGAGCTCACACGGAGTGCCCCCTGGGGGGGCGCCACCTGAGCTCGAGGGTCCCACGCAGCTCCGTTTGACCTAATTCCACGTCTATAAATTCTCAAATATTCCCAAACCAACAGAGAGCCACCCGAAATAACTTTTCCTCCGCCGCAAGCTTCTGTTCTTCCGCGATCCCATCTGGAGGCCTTTTCCGGTACTCTGCCGGAGGGGGAATCGATCACGGAGGGCTTCTACATCAACCTTGCTGCCCTTCCGATGATGTCTGAGTAGTTCACCACGGACCTACAGGTCCATAGCTAGTAGCTAGATGGCTTCTTCTCTCTCTTTGATCTTCAATACAAAGTTCTCCATGATCTCCATGGAGTTCTATTTGATATAATCTTCTTTTGCGGTGCGTTTGTTGGGATCCGATGAATTGTGGGTTTATGATCAGATTATTCATTGAAAGTAATTGAGTCTTTTCTGAACTTTATTATGCATGATTAGTATAGCTTTGTATTTCTCTCCGATCTATCCATTTGGTTTGGCCAACTAGATTGATTTATCTTCACTGGGAGAGGTGCTTTGTGATGGGTTCAATCTTGCAGTGTCCTCACCCAGTGACAGAAGGTGTAGTGAGGCACGTATTTGTATTGTTGCCATTAAGGGTAAAACGATGGGGTTCAATCATATTGTTTGGATCTATTCTGTCTACATCATGTCATCATACTTCATGCATTACTCTGTTTGTTATGAACCTAATACGTAGAGAGGCAAGCATACACTACTGCAGGCGACTGCTAACGCGACACATGAATCAGAGACCCTGCGACCAAACTGTGTGCGATGCATGAATCGCAAACGGTGTCGTAATAAAACCGTCACCAATACGACGAACTGTGTGCGATGGCGGAGACATAAAGCATGATTTAGATTAGAGACGCGTGTGCGATACGTGGCATACAATTAATCCATACAAACTATTTGCGATGACTCAGAACAATAGAAACGGGCAGCCAGTTCGAGGTGTCTGCGATACACGACATACAGTTCACTCGGATGAACTGTTTGTGATCACCCAACACAACAGAAACGGTCAGACGGATCAAGGTGTGTGCGATACACGGCATACAGTTCACTTGGATGAACTGTTTGTAATTACACAACACAACATAAACGGTTCAACTTAACAAGATGTGTGTGATACGCAGCAAATAGGTTAGTAATCAGAAATGTGTGGGAAGACCGATAATAACACAGACGATTACTCCCAATAAGTCGTGTGTGTTGTAGGCAAACACTTGTTGGTAAACAATTGTCAGCGATTGATGAAATTATCACCGACGGGTTCCGTAGTTTGCACAACATCTACGCTCTCTGTGTACAGAACAATATTATTTTGTGTGAATAGTGTGCTCTGTTGGGCACATGAGATATATGGATCACACCCGTGGGCAAGCAATGTGCACGCACGCGTCGTGCTACCTCGCGCTTCCTTCTATGCTAAGTTTCCATTAATTGATGGCGTTTTATGAACACGCCACCATTTCCCGTCATTTCCCCATCGGTTTCCCACCGCCACCCAGCGATTGCGCATAAGCCTAGGTGGAACGCGACACACCAAGGCACAAGCGCAACCTATAGCCCCTCTAGCTATCTTTTCCAAGCATGCCAACCCACTGAAGCGACGCCTCTGCCATCAACATCCTCGACGAGGTAAACGAGCAGGCGCCATGGCCCGTCGAGGCCAAGGGCGTCCCCGGCAACGCGATGGACGACGCCATGCTGCGCTTCATCGCCATGGTTGAGCAGACCCTTGGCGGACGGCGCTTCAGCGCCGCGGATCAAGATAGGCAACTCAGCGCCGAGAGGCTGCAGCTCAACGCACAACATGATCGGTGGTGCGCCGCAGGGAAAGATAGGCGCGTTCGCGTTGATAAGCTGTGGCTCGCCGCACAGCGGGACCGATGGACCACCGCAGAGCGAGAGGCGCGGCGCGCCACACAGCAAGAGCGATTCCATCAGTGCTTGCCTGCTGTCGCCAGGGCGTTGCAGCTGGGTACATGGCCCATCAGTAGCCCCATTCCTCGCCAGGAGTGGGCAGAGGCCGTCTGTGCCGTACTAGCACCAGAGGCCGGCCGGGCCGTGCTTGCACCGGACGCCGGCCGCGCCGTTTACATGGGCCCCGCCATTTGCCTTGTCCGCGGCCTGCTCGATGCCGACGCGCTGGTCGCTAGGCTCGAGCGCCTCCTTGGCCCTAGTGTCCACATAGGTGCAGTAAAGGAACATGGCCGTCGCATCCTCGAGCTGGTGATCTCTGATGAAATAGCCAACTTGGAGCTCGAGATCGCGCTCCAAATGTACTGCGAGCGTGTCAACCGCTTGGACGAACGCCTGCACGAGTTCAGGCAGAGGCAAGAGCTACCGTAGGCAGGGGTGGTTGTCATGGACGCATTTTATTTTGTTGAGTCATTTTGATGTTGATCCCTATGTATTCCCAACAATCATAATATTGCTCTGTTTATTGCTCTGTTTCAATGTGTGTACTCTGTTTTCCGTTCTTATATATTGTTCTATTTCAATGTGTATGTTTTCCATTCTGTACATGTGGATGGTAAATAGCTAGATAGAAATTACTACGAAAATGAACAATACGTGATGATACTTAACTGGGATCCCATACTTAACTACTAAGTACAATGCATAAAATTGAAAACGAACAATACTAAAACTAATAATCCCTCCTTATGGGGCCAGTATTCCGGCAGCCCCTTGCTAGTAGCTCCCTGGTGCGCGGCGGCCTCCCAGCGCGGAGGGAGTTCTCCGCTTCTTCCGCCTCGCAGCGCTTGACGTGCCGATCTGCCTCTTGCTGGCGGACGCGCGCGAACGATCTTGCCATTTTGTTGGGCGCCCACCGAAGATCCTCGTCGGTAGTACGCTGGAGCTTATTGGCCCACCTCCATGCAGCGATGATGCACCTAGCACCTTTGCCCTTCTTGGAGAAGTACCGGTTGTCTTCGTACACCTTGTCCGCACGTCGACGTGCCCGCCGCCAAAGCTCCAGCTTCTCCTATTCCCAGGCGGCCTCACGGGCTTCACAGGCCGCCTGGTACCTGGCGCGTTCCTCCGCCAACTCCTTCTTGAATGCCACTTGCCTGGCATTCTCAGCCGGCGGTAGCGCTTTCCACAGACAAAGATTGTACTGGCCCCAAAACCACTCCAAAGTTGGGGGTTTCGGCACAATCGTCTAGTGGCGTGTAGGGGTCCTCCTCATCGCTGCTCTGCACCTGGACGTTCTCACGGGGCGGCGGCTCCTCCTTGATGGGTGGATAGATCGTCGGTGCCATGGCAGAGTTTTGTGAGAGAGAGGGGGGCAAGCGAGGAGAGAATGTAGATGAGAATGCAGGCAGGACGACATGGGCGGGGTAGTATTTATTGGCGGCCGGAATCTAGATCGACGGGAGCAGTAGAAGTGCCGGTGGCCGGAATTTACGAGTACTATAGCTTGAATTACACACGATTCCCGCAGCAAAATCCGTTTGTGAAATAAGTCGCTGACAGTTCCCAGGACTGAACCGCGTCTGATTAATAACCCGCGCCACTCACCTTCCAAACCTCGGGGCGCGAAACAGAGTGCTAATCTTGTGGGGCCCAGTTGTCTTGCCAGATATTTACATTTTCTTTTCAAATGTTTTGCATGAATACTTATTTCGTGTTACCATGATATTGTTGGAAAATGTATTACATAAATGATTTTTCCAACCCATGATGATATTATGTTGCATGTACATGTAGTCCAAATTTGAATTACGGCCATTAAACGGTTAGAAACTCACTTAATGTCTTAAAAATGTCAAATAACCCCTGAAAATTTCCAAATTTTAACATGAAAGTTGTATTCGTGCAGGTTAACGGTAGAAAAAAATGCCAAGCCATAAGAGGAAGCGACTGTCGGTTCATCATCAACATGCATATTCTTTCCTCTCGGAACCACGAGTCTTCTCGTGAGATGCTCCGATTTGTGAGAGGTGTGTGCCAAAACTTTCAACAAACATGCCCATTTTTTTACCACGGCATCTTGGTACCATTTCATGACATCAAGCAAGGCTTCATGTATTTCTGATCATTTTAGAATTTCTTGGATTTTAAAAGCCATGGTTCTTAATGTTTATGTCCAAGCCATGACACCAATATGTTTGAAAATTCCTTCCAATTTACTGCACAGGGCATTAATCGCACACAAGGACACAAATATGATTTTCCAACCCATGATGGTTTGCCGTTGCTTGTACATGTAGTTCAAACTTGAATTACGGCCATTATATGGCTAGAAACTCACTTAATGTCTTACAAATGTCAAATGAACACCGAAAATTTCAAAAAATTAACATGACCATTGCATTAGTGCATGTTAACGGTAGAAAAAAAATCAGGGTCATACGAGGAAGCGAGCGCCAGTTCATCATCAAACATGCATTGTTCCCTCTCGGAACCATGTGTCTTCTTGTGAGATGCTCCGATTTGTGAGAGGTGTGTGCCAAAACTTTCGTCAAAGTGGCCAATTCCTTTACCACAGCATCTTGGTGCCATTTCATGACATCAAGCAAGGTTTCATGTATTTCTGATCATTTTTTATTTTTTTGGAATTTAAAAGCCATGGTTCTCACTGTTTGTGTCCAACCCTTGGCACCAATATGTTTGAAAATTCCTTCCAATTTACTGCACGGGGCATTACCTCACACACAAGGACACAAATATGATTTTCCAACCCATGATGGTTTGCCGTTGCATGTACATGCAGTTCAAATTTGAGTTACGGCCATTATATATGGCTAGAAACTCACTTAATGTCTTAAAAAGGTCAAATGAGCCCTGAAAATTTCCAAAATTTAACTTCTCTGTTGTATTAGTGCATGTTAATGGTAAAAAAAATCAGGGTCATACGAGGAAGCGAGCGTCGGTTCGTCGTCAAACATGTATATTGTTCCCTCTCGGAACCACGTGTCTTCTCGTGAGATGCTCCGATTTGTGAGAGGTGTGTGTCACAACTTTCGTCAAACTGGCCAATTCTTTTACCACTGCATCTTGGTGCCATGACATGACATCAAGCAAGGTTTCATGTATTTCTGATCATTTTTTATTTTTTTGGAATTTAAAAGCCATGGTTCTCAATGTTTGTGTCTAAGCCGTGACACCAATATGTTTGAAAGTTCCTTCCAATTTACTACACAGGGCATTAACTTGCACACAAGGACACAAATATGATTTTCCAATACATGATGGTTTGCTGTTGCATGTACATGTAGTTCAAATTTGAATTACGGCCATTATATGGCTAGGAACTCACTTAATGTCTTAAAAAGGTCAGATGAACCCTGATAAATTCCAAATTTTAACATGACAGTTGTATCAGTGCATGTTAATGGTACAAAAAAATTTGAACAATTTCCATCACCATCCATTGCTAGTGTACTCCAAATAAGTCTGTCACAGGTAAATAAAAAATGGTCTACATCGCACACAGTTGGTTATAAGAACCGTTTGCATTGAAAATTCATGGGTCTTTTTAGGTCTTCCTCCATAAGCTTCGCCGGATTTGTCTGCTCAAGCGTCGTTCACCCCCGAATCCTCGAGTCCCTGATACCCATTCCCCATCCCCTTCTTGCAAAGAATGACGCCGTGGAGACGCTTCGTGAGGGCTCGTACGGTCACCGAGTCCTCCCCGAGCGGCTCCGCCTCCGCCGAGAGCGCTGCCGCATCCGCATTGAGCGCGGCTGCAACAGCCGAGAGGGCGTCTGCGGCAGCCGATAGGGCAGCTGCAGCAGCCAAGACGGTTGTAGCTGCTGCTGCGATGGCAGCTGTAAACGCAGACAGTGCTCGAGCAGCCGTCCGTGCCGCGGAGGTCGCCCTGGCCCGGGTCGAGGCCATCCATGCCCAGGTCGAGGACGCCCACGCCAAGATATTCCATGCCTCCTCGTAATCCAGCATGCACCCCATGTCCGAGAAGGCCTCGGAGATGCTTGTCGACGATGCGGCGGCGGAGGCCATGGAGCCCCTGCTTCGTCATGAGATCGCCAAGCGGGAGCTAGAGATGCTGGAGGCGGCGGAGATCGAGGAGCACTGGGAGGAGGAGTTGCGCGTGGCTAAGGAGGAGGTAGAGAGCCACCTGTCCGTCGAGGAATCGGCGGTGGAGTACCAACCCGAGCTCTGGCGCCGCCAATACTACGAGTACTACAACCTTGAGGGCGGCACCGAGGACGAGGACGACGACGCGGTCGACTTAAGCCTGGGGGACACGGAGTCCACCAGCGGCGGTAGGTCGCCAGGACAAGTCATCGACATCTCATCTTACACCGGCGAGGCATAGGGCGGTGGCCCGTTGGCGGCTTTGTTTAAATTATGCGTCCTTAGCCTTTCTTTATAACGCTCATCTTTTGTTAGAGCAATGTTTAGGGCAACTGGCTCTGTTTAATTACTAAAATTGCTCGATTCAGTAAGTGTGGTCCGTGTGTTGTAGGCTCTTTTGTGTATCCGCCAAATTAGCAAGTGATGTTAAATATGCAATGACATGGATGAGCACTGTACCCAGGGAAATTTCCACCAAAATTCAAGTGCTCAAACTCATCGCATGCGCGTAAAGCAGAAGAATAGTTTGCGATGCACACATTTGTTCAAAGTGAATGGTGTCCGATGACACTGCGCGCCAAGTCCCCCCCCCCCCCCACCTTTCAAATTTTTTTGCCTACCGCCGAAATATCTAACCCTTCCCCCCTCCCCACCCCCTTTTCTCCCCGACCACGAGCCACATTTCCCTTGTTTACTCCTTCCTTCCTTCCCAAGCTATAGCCGCTTCCTCGCTTGCTTTCCTCGCTCTCGTCATCTCGCATCCGACCGCCGCAGACGCCATGGTCTTCTTTGACCTCTCCAGTGGTTCCTCCTCCAACGACGACTATGTCACCAGCCAGGTATGCCTCTCTCCTCTCTCTCGCCCCCTAGGCTTAGGGTTCTGATTTGTAATAAAGAATTTTAACCCGGAGGCCAATTTGAGCCATTTGTTCCTCTTGTAGCTCCCTAGGACCATCACTTGCAAGGAATGGAGCGGGGTAGCTGAAGATCTGCCTGCTCGTTGTCACCGTCAATCTCCATGCGTGAAGTTAGTGGCTTTTGAATCTGTGGACAGTGGGAGGAAGTTTCTGGCATGTGCAGAGAAGATTAGCCCCACTTTCGTTGTTACAAATGATTCGTTAGATGTGATTCAGACACTGTCACTGTGCTATGTTAATATGGATGTGATTAAGACACTGTCAAAGTTTCTACCTAGTATCTAAAAATGTTGCCATCTCATCAGCGGTGCCCTGAGAAAATTATTTGGCACCGCTTCAGCAGTTTGTGCACACAACTTTGCTCCCCACATCCGAGCAGCTAAGCAGTAAAATACTAATACTTTATGGCACGAAGGAACTGGGTATCGGAGCAACTAGGTGCTCTGGTTCCCTTAATTTTTCCTCTGGCAACGACTCAGCAGTGCAGGGCACCGGTGCCAAATGTAGCAACAGTTGATTTGACACCGGTTTTGGCCTACACAGTGGAGAGCCTTTATTGGTATTAGTTCTATGTTATTAAATTTGTGCATGTACATACCTGTTATTATTAATTTGATGGCATTGAAACACTGTCGCTGTGATGTTGTAGTAATATTTAGCTTCCTCATAAAATGGTCAATTTGTTATTATAGTACCTGACTAAGAACTTAATTATAGCTTGTGATGTTCCTGAATTTGGTTGTTGTCTCAGTAGCAATTAATTCATTTGCACATTAAACTTTTTGAGAAGATATGTCATAATAAACGTGTTTCTTCACTTTTTCAAAATATGTATGTGGTGATTTTCTATGTTGCTAGAAACCCATTTTCCCTACAACTGTAACTGATTTAGTTTTAAATATTATAGGATGAACGGAAGTGTTCTTACCTGGAGTGGGTTGATCAAGAGTGGCCATCGTCTTTGAAGATGTGCCTAGCAAAGCTCTGGAGCATGTTTGAGGAAGAGAATAGAGATAGGCTTAGAGAAAATGTTGTCAACGCTGAAGAATATTTCAAGGTACTGGAAAAAAGAGGAAGATGGAGAATGAGCTCAGATTTTTTAAATTAGACTTTGCTAAGATGGTGTTTGCGAAGGAGGAGACACTTTTCGAGTTGGTCAGTGCAAAACAGGTTCTTACTGAACTGAAAGCAGAGGTGGAGAAGACTAATTTGGCTGATCATGCATCAGTCGATTAGGGAAATGAATATATTATTTAATATTGTGCTCAACATACTACTTGTGCTTATGAAGGTGAACTAGCTATATGCTATACTGTGATGTATTCTCATAGCTATCGTACAGTGATGTTAAAATATATTTGTGTGCCTGATATGAAAGTGGTAAACAACTGTTCGATATGAAATTGGAATTTGCTTAATACTGGAGGTATTAATAGTAAACTAATAAACCTGCTAAATGGGTCATGGATTTTAGTAAAAGCGTGTGTGATGGATAGCCCAATGGCATACTGTTTTCTTCATCGAATCATGTGTGATATACTTGAACAACGCAAACGTTTGTTCCATAATTACTATGTGGGATGGCAAGACGATCTCCCACGGCTTGTCCTACGAAAGCGTCTGCGTTATCTCCCCCGATCGCACACGAACGGAAAAATTGTGTGCGATGTACATATGAACGGAAACGTTTGTCTGGGATTCACTATGTGGGATCTACATATGCACGGAAACGTTTGTCTGGGATTCACTATGTGGGATGTACATACGAATGGAAATGATTGGGCCAGTATAATTGTCTGCGATGGCTCGCCTGATCGCACACGAGCTCTTTTTACCCCGCGTGTGTGACAGGAGGCCCTATAGCCGACGGTTTCTTGGGTCGTGTGGGAAGGACCCCCCCTATCGCACACACAGGCAAGGCGCCGGTTTAAAACTCTGTCGCGGAAAGGGGCTAAAAACCGTTTGTATAGCAGGTCGCTGCACCAATGATAGAAGCGCTCTCGAAGTGGAGTAATAGTAGTAGATGCAGATTGTTTCGGTCTACTTGTCATGGACGTGATGCCTATATACATGATCATTGCCATGAATAACATCATAACTATGCGCTTTTCTATCAATTGCCCAACAGTAATTTGTTTACCCACTGTATGCTATGTTTTGAGAGAGAAGCCTCTAGTGGAAAATATGGCCCCTGGGTCTACTTTTATCATATTACTAAAACCTAAATTACCTTGATGCAATTATTTTACTTTTAATTTACTTTTCAATTTATATATCTATCACTATCAGATTAGATCCTTGCAAGTAACGAGTTCAAGGGGATTGACAACCCTCTTGCCCACGTTGGTTGCAAGTATTTGCTCTTGTGAGTGCAGGTACTGTTTGACTAGGATTTGCTTGGTTCTCCTATTGGTTTGATAACCTTGGTTCTCACTGAGGGAAATACTATCTGCTACATATTGCTTCACCCTTCCTCTTCGGGGAAAATCCCAACGCAGCTCACAAGTAGCAGAAAGAATTTCTGGCGCCGTTGCCGGGGAGACATCATCAAACACTTACAGGTTCCTACATTCACATTATCATTTACTTGCTCTACTTTTTATTTGCTTTTATTTGCCTTTTCTTTTTCATCTCCCTCCACTTCTCAAAAAAATATTTTAAAAACACAAAAATATTTTCTTTTGCTTGCAATAATCATGTTATCACACAAAAACATAAAATAAAGACATATGGATCCTCATCCGCTTGCTAATCTTTTCAAACTTGTTGCTTATTGTAAATCAATAACAAATAATGAAGAAGTGATAAAAGAAAATGCTATTGGGATAAATTTATTGAACGAAAAGCATGATTGCAATTACGTTAGTGTAAATTCTATGAATGTTTATTGTGCTAATGATCATGATTGGGTGATAAGCATGATGTTTCTTGTGATCTTGAGAATTCTGAGCCTCATAATGAATCTACTATTGATTCTAAAATTTGCAATACTATTGAAAGTGAGCTTGGAAGAGTGTCAACTTTAGGTAAAAATAATCCCACCATTTTGGAGAACAATCAATCTTATGAAATTTTTGATAAAAGTGGGTTCGGAGAGGTCATGACTTTAGTTGATGTTAATCCCACTATCTTGGAAGATTATAAAACTTTTATCCATGTGGATCATGAAGATAATATTTTATATGATAGCTATATTGTTGAATTTGATTATGATCCTACATGTAATTATTTTGAGAGGGGAAAATATGGTTGTCGAAACTTTCATGTTATTCAATTGCCTCTCTTGATGTTGAAATTATTAATGCTTCATTCTTCCTATTTGCATATGCTAGATGATGTTTGTCTTGATAATTTGTTTTCCTATAAAATGCCTATGCATAGGAACAGGGTTAGACTTAAGTGTGGTTTTCACATGTTGTATGATGCTCTCTTTACATTTCAATTCTTGTCTTTTATGCGAGCATCATTTAAAATCCCAAGCCTATCTTAATGGCTATAGAGAAAGAGCTTGTTGGGGGACAACCCAATATTTATCTTTATTGCAATTTTTATTTTTCTTGAGTCACATGATTATTGCTACTGTGATGATTGTGTTTTTATCTTTTAATTAGTGTTTGTGCCAAGTAATGCCTTTGGGATGATTTAAATGATAGTATAATTGATGTTGTTTGAAAACAGAAAGTTTTGCACCCTGTATTTTATTTTACATTTATTACTAGGACCTCAGAAATATCTGAAATTTTTACACAGTATTGGGGTACAAATTGTTTACGTTGTACTAATTTTTCAGAATTTTTGGAGTTATAGAAGTATGGATAAATATTCTGTCATTGCATACTATTCTGTTTTAGAAAGATTCTGTTTTTATTGCATAGTGTGCTTGTTTTAATGATGGTATGGATTATATCGGGGGGTATAAGTCATGGACAAGTAAGAATATAGTAGGTATTATGCAAGAAAAATTATGAATGAGTTTATAACAGTACCTAAAGTGGATGATTTGATTTATTATACTAACAGATCCCACGAAGTTTCTCTTGAGTTTTGTGTGCTGAAGTTTTCAAGTTTTGGGTGAGATCACGATGAATGAAGGAATAAGGAGCGGCAAGACCATAAGCTTGGGGATTCCCAAGGCACCCCAAGGTAATATCCAAGGAAGACCCAAGCGTCTAAGCTTGGGGATGCCCCGGATGACATCCCGTCTTTCGTCTACAATCTATCGGTATGTTACTTGGAGCTTTATTTTTATTCATCACATGATATGAGTTTTACTTGGAGCGTCTTATGCCATAGTTTATTTTGCTTGTTTACTTTTTAGTTTGCCACAATCATTGGATGCTGAACACAGAGAGACACACATTTAGCGTGATTTGTTAGAATACTCTATATGCTTCACTTATATCTTTTGAGTTAGGCAGTTGCTCTTGTGCTTCACTTATACTTGTTAGGGCACGGCGGTGGTTATATTTTATAGAAATGATTGCACTCTCATGCTTCACTTAAACCTTTTTGATAGTCTTAAATAGGACGTGTTAATTAATGTGCACGAGTTATGAGATTAGACCAAAAAGGATAGGTATTCAAGAGTGGTATAATAAAAACTTTCATGTAGATCACTAAATATGAAACGTATGTTTTAATTATATTGATGTCGTAATATGAAAGGGTATTGGTTCATGATCATTGGTTAGTAGAAATATCAATATTAAAGCTTGTTATTAACTACTCATTTAAGTGTCCGACATGGCATGGTGGGGAGGTTTGAGCACTTTTATGTCTGATCGAAATCCTTGAGTGTTGTCATAATCGGGGGTGCGCGATGGTTAACTCCTACCTACCTCCTCCCTAGGGGCATGCGAGTAGTACTTTGCTTCGAGGGCTAATAAAACTTTCACAATAAGTATATGAGTTCTTTATGACTAATGTGAGTTCATGGACAATTACGCACTCTTACCTTTCCGCAATTTGCTAGCCTCTTCGGTACCGTGCATTGCCCTTTCTCACCTCGAGAGTCGGTGCAAACTTCGCCGGTGCATCCAAACTCCGTGATATGATACGCTCTATCACACATAAGCCTCCTTATATCTTCCTCAAAACAGCCACCATACCTACCTATTATGGCATTTCCATAGACATTCTAAGATATATTGCCATGCAACTTCCACCGTTCCGTCTAATGACATGTGTGTTCATCATCATATTGCTTTGCATGATCATATAGAGCTGACATGATATTTGTGGCAAAGCCACCATTCATCATTGTTATACATGTTACACTAGACCATTGCACATCCTGGTACACTGCCAGAGGCATTCATATAGAGTCATCTTGTATCAGTTTATCGAGTTGTAAGTAAATAAAAGTGTGATGATCATCATTATTAGAGCATTGTCCCATAGAGGAAAAGAATGATGGAGACTAATGAGTCCTCCAAAATATGGGGATGAGGTCCATGAGATTGTTCTAAAAAAATGAGAGAAAAAAGAGAAGGGGCAATGCTACTATCCTTTTACCACACTTGTGCTTCAGAGTAGCACCATATTTTTCATATAGAGAGTCTCCGGTGTTATCACTTTCATATACTAGTGGGAATTTTTCATTATAGAACTTGGCTTGTATATTCCAATGATGGGCTCCCTCAAATGCCCGAGGTCTTCATGAGCAAGCAAGTTGGATGCACACCCACTTAGTTTCCATTGAGCTTTCATACACTTATAGCTCTAGCGCATCCGTTGCATGGCAATCCCTACTCCTCGCATTGATATCGATTGATGGACCTCTCCATTGTCTACTGATCCGCCGAGTTGATGCGAGCCTTTCTTCCTTTTTGACTTCTCCTATATATCTCTACCACCACATTCTATTCCACCCATAGTGCTAATGTCCATGTCTCACACTCATGTATTGAGTGGAGTTGAAAATGCTGAAGCGCGTTAAAAAGTATGATACAATTGCCTGGTTTGACACCGGGGTGCTCATGATTTATATTTATGCGGTGAAGGCAGAGTCATGCCATGCTTACATAATTCAATGAGTAGGCATAACATTCGTTGAGCATCGTATATTTTGAAAATTTAATGATTATGTTCTTGTATTCATGGATTTTATTATGTAAATATGAATTACATCATCGTTTCTCAATATTTACACTGTAAGAGAGATTACATGATAAACATGCTAGGTAGCATTCAACATCAAAAATTTTGTTTTTATCATTTACCTACTCGAGGACGAGCAGGAATTAAGCTTGGGGATGCTGATACGTCTCCAACGTATCTATAATTTTTTTATTGTTCCATGCTATTATATTATCAATCTTGGATACTCTATATGCTTTATATGCAATTTTATATCATTTTTGGGAACTAACCAATTAACTCGGTGCCCAGTGCCAGTTGTTGTTTTTTGCCTATTTTTTGGTTTTTCAGGAAATCTATATCAAACGAAGTTCAAACACGATGAAACTTTACGATGCTTTTTTCTGGACCAGAAGGGACCCTAGAACGTTCAGGACGAGGCCAGAAGCTCTACGGGAGAGCCACAAGCTCAGACGGCGCGCCCCAGGGGGGGGCGCCACCTGAGCTCCTGGGTCCCACGCAACTCCGTTTGACCTAATTCGACTTCTATAAATTCTCAAATATTCCCAAACCAACAGAGAGCCACCCGAAATAACTTGTCCGCCGTCGCAAGCTTCTGTTCTTTTGTGATCCCATCTGGAGGCCTTTTCGGTACTCTGCCGGAGGGGGAATCGATCACGGAGGGCTTCTACATCAACCTTGCTGCCCTTCCGATGATGTGTGAGTAGTTCACCACAGACCTACGGGTCCATAGCTAATAGCTAGATGGCTTCTTCTCTCTCTTTGATCTTCAATACAAAGTTCTCCATGATCTCCATGGAGTTCTATTTGATGTAATCTTCTTTTGCGGTGCGTTTGTTGGGATCCGATGAATTGCGGGTTTATGATCAGATTATTCATTGAAAGTAATTGAGTCTTTTCTGAACTTTATTATGCATGATTATTCACTACAAAAAAAAAAGACACATCCGTGACATTATGGCCCGAACGAAAACTTTTTGTGTCATGGTTGTGACACTTCTATGACAATAATTGTGACAAAAACACGTATCATCATAGATGTGGTGGGCTCCTACTTCTATGACAAAAAATTATGACAGAAAATGGGATTTTCGTCCTGGGCAGGCCGGAGACGCACCCGCATGACATTCTTTGGGCCGTCCATGACGTAAAAAATCGTGGTAGAAGTGAGGCCGAGGAAATTTTCGGGGAATTCCCGGTTACGGTGGGTGGTCGGGGCCGAGCGATGCAGTGTGGTTTGCACGTTTCTCTCGTACGCGCGCGTGTGTGCGAGGGCGTTCGCTAACTGAACCCGAGCGAGGCGTTCGCTTACTGAACCCGAGCGATCGCATGCACTAGCTACATACTGAAGCCGATCGATCCCTTCGCTGCTAACTGAACCCGAGAGATTCCTTTGCTGCTAACTGAAGCCGGTCGAGCCCCCGTACATGCGAGACATAGCCGGTTGGGGTTGCCTCTCGATGAACAGTGCTCATTGCTGCCACGGGCGCGATACATAGAATGAGTCGAGACGCATCGATCGAGCCCCTTGCGCGAGACGTGGTGAGTTGACCTAGCCTGTTGGTTGGCTGTGGATGAACAATTCCCGTTGCTGCCGCCCGCTCGTACGCCCCCCCCCCCAGCCGGTTGGTTGGCCGTGGATGAACAGTACCCTGGCCGTGTGAAGGTGGTTGGCGCTGGATAAACAGGACCCCGAGGAGGCCAGCCGGTTGGGGGTGGATGAACAGGACCCCGTGGAGGTTGGATGAACAGTAGCTGGTGGAGGCTGGAGGAAGTCGACGGTGGATGAACAATAGCTGGTGGAGGCTGTGGAGGGAGGTCGACTGTGGATGAACAGTAGCCCGTGGAGTCCCGTTTTGCGGTACGCCACACCCCTCCCGATGAACAGGACCCTCGTTTCCACCGTAGGAGGTTGGGGAGAAGTCCGTTTCCTCTGTTTTGCAGTACGCCAGAGCCCCCCTGATCAACAGGACCCTGTTTCGACCGTAGGCACTCGAACAGAAGTCCGTTTCCTCCGTTTTGCGGCAGGCCAGACCCCCAGCCGATGAACAGGACCCCGTTTCGACCATAGGCGGTCGAACAGAAGGCCGTTTCCTCCATTTTGGGGTACGCCAGACCTCGAGTCGATGAACAGGACCCCGTTTCGGCTATTCCGTCCAAGCCGGTTGGCTCCCGATGAACAGGACGTGTTCCGACCCAGTCGCTTGGCTCCCGATGAACACGATGATGTTTCCTCCATTCCGACCTAGCCGGTTGGCTCCCAATGAACAGGAGGCTGTTGCTGTCGTCCGTTGCCTCTCTCTCCATGTACACGAACCCTGGCCGTACGTATGCGCAAGTACGCGTTCGAGACCCCCCCCCCCCCCGTATATATACATACATGGCCATATTTTTTGATGTGTGGTTGTACGTACGTGTACACGATTTAGACGGGGCTGCCTGAACTGCTACGTCGGGGGCTCTACTATGACATGTGCCGGTCCTTACACGCCCACGGTTCATCGTTGCAGAGAGACCGATCGACCAGTATGTACGTACACGTTCGCGGCCAGATAGACAACGCTACGTATGCTTCAACCAGGTGGGTCCCAGCTGTCAGGGAGGATTAGGAGGCACTTCCTTGCGTGCAAAGATATAGCTGCTGGGTCCCAGTTGTCAGGGGGAAGGAATCATTTTTTTTGCGCGTAATAAGGAGGCTCTTCCTTGCGTGCAAAGATGTAGCTGGTGGGTTCCAGCTGTCAGGGGGAGGAAACATTTTTTCCGCGTAATAAGGAGGCACTTCATTGCGTGCGACCATGGACCTCATGGGCCCCAGCTGTCAGCCTCTCCACGTACAGTCCTCTTCCGATGGCTGTCGTTCATTGACCGCGTTGACGACGCCGTACCGAGTGCAGCAAGGCGGTGGACCACGGCGAGGCCTAGGAAGGGAACGACCCAGAGCCGGGGAAGACAAGGCAGTGGTTGCCCACGCAGAGGGAAGTACGGGGGTTTACTGGTTCGGCTGTGGTGTGAGGCTGTCGTCGCCAGAGAATAACAGGAGGTGTGGGTGAGTAGAGGGATGGCCTGGCCAGCGGTGGGAGTAGGGTTTGGCGGTGAGGCCTGCGCGGCAGCATAGCCGGCCACGGGAGGCAGGAGCAGGCGGTCCCGCCGGCGCTGGTATGGGCGGCTGGAGCAAGAAGATCAGAGATTGAAGAAGCAGCACGGACGTTGGATTAACATCCAACGGTCACTGCTGCTAGAATCATTTGTTGACTAAGTTGACAAAGCCCTGCGTACGTGTCAACTTGGTAGGCCCACAAGTCAGCCTCCAAAGTAGGTGGGTCCTAGCTAACAGGGGGAGGAATCATTTTTCTTACGCGTAATAAGGAGGCACTTCCTTGCGTGCGACCATGGACCTCGTGGGTCCCAGCTGTCAGCCTCTCCACGTACAGTCCTCTTCCGATGGCTGTCATTCGTTGACTGCGTTGACAACGCCGTGCCGAGAGCACCAAGGGGGTGGACGATGGCGAGGCCTAGTAAGGGAACGACCCGGAGACGAGGAAGACTTGGCAGTGGTTGCCCATGCGGAGGGGAGTACGAGGGTTTACTCGTTCGGCTGCGGTGTGAGGCTGCCGTCGCCGGAGAATAACAGGAGATGTGGGTGAGTAGAGGGATGGTCTGGCCAGCGATGGGAGTAGGGTGGGGCGGTGAGGCCTGCGCGGCAGCACAGCCGGCCACGGGAGGCGATAGAAGGCGGTCCAGCCGGCGCTGGTTTGGGCAGTTGGAGCAAGAAGATCAGAGATTGAAGAAGTAGCATGGCCGTTGGATTAACATCCAACAGTCACTGCTACTAGAATCATTTGTTGCCTAAGTTGACAAAGCCCTGCGTACGTGTCAACTTAGTAGGCCCAAGTCAGCCTCCAAATCTGTGGCAAACATCACACAACACATTTGCTATTATTTTTAATAATTTACAACCCATTTGCTCTTTCTTAAGGATTTTTTGGAGGCACATATTCTTTTTGTTAGCATTACAGCCAATATTCTGGCCACGGTTAAAAATTTCAATGAAATTTTGCATATTTTGTTGGGCTCCGAACTGTTTTTAATCCCGATGTTTTGAGTCTGATTCAGACTAATTTGAAAAATAAAATTATATTAATTATAATACAATGATATTTTCACCGCAGAAAAATCCAATGAAATTTAAAATTTCAAAATCCAGATGAAACGAAATTTGAAACTAATTACCGGTTTGCTGTGTTTTTTAAAATTTACAGCCCATTTCTTATTGCTTATAGGCCATTTTCTTTTTTTAGGGAAATATGCCATTTTGTGGGCAAGCCGAATGCATCCCTCCTCGTGTTGAAAGATTTGAAGCCCAGCGGGGCTGAGAAAAGCAAGTAGGCCTCGGTTGGGTATTGTGCCAAAGAAAATAGAACTGGGCTAGCCGTTTCAAGAAATAAAACAAAACTAGGCTGGTGATGTGGTAAACATAAAATAAAAGACTGGTCATTGAAAGTTTCGAACTATTTCTAATCACGAAATTTCGAGCCCGATAAAAACAAATTTTAAAATATATTTAAATTATGTTAAAATCCAATGAAATATGAAAAAATAAAATAAAATTTGCAAGTTGAAACTAATTGCCCATTTGTTGTGTTTTTTATATATTGACACCCCATTTCATATTACTCACAAAATTTACAGCCTTTTTTTATAGCCAGGCCGAATGTATCCCTCGTCGTCTTGAAAGATTTGCAGCCCAGCAGGGCGGGGAAAAGGAAATCGGCCTGTGTAGGGTATTGTGCGGAAAAAAAGGTGCGCTAGTCATTTTCACAGACAAAAAAAAAGTTGGGCTCGTCATGTTGTAAATAAAGCCTGGGCTAGACGGGCCACAAACGCCGCACAGCCCAGTTGATACCCTGCTCCGTCTCAACAACAACAACAACAAACTGCTCGAGCTACTGGGTCCCTGGTGTCAGCCGCTCCTTGTGCAATTCTTTCATTTATTGACTACATTGACAATGTCGTAGGTCCCGGATGTCAGCAAACCATTAGGAGGAAGCATTTTTTTCATGTAATAAGGAGGAACTTGCTTGCGTACGGCTATGGACCTGGGGGTCCCTACTATCATCCTCTCCACGTACAGTCCTCACCGATTCCTATCATTTGTTGACAGTCGCTCGTTGTGCAATTCTCTCGATTATTGACTACGTTGACAATGGGGTGGGACCAAGATGTCGGGAAACCATTAGGAGGAAGCATTTTTTTGGCTTGTAATAAGGAGGCACTTGCTTGCGTACTGCCATGACCCTGGTGGGTCCCTATTGTCATCCTATCCACGTACAATCATCTCCTGATTCCTCTTGGTTGTTGACCATGTTGACAACGCCAGAAGGCGGTGCCGCGGTGAGGGAACCAAAGCGGAGGACGACGGCGAGGCCTCGGACGGGAACGAAAAGGAGCCGTGGAAGATGCTGCAGTGTGGTCGGAAATGGAGGGGAGTACGAGGGTTGGTGCGGGGTGGGGATGCCGTCGCCGGAAAATAACAGGAGGTGGGGGCGGGTGGGGGTGTAGAGGGATGGCCTGGCACCGATTAGGGTACAGTGGGACAACAATGAGTGGGCGGCTGTGCAGCAAGCCGCGGAAGGCGGGAGCAGGCGATCCCGTCGGCGTTGGTTTGGTTTGGGCGGCTGGAGCCTGGAGGAAGAAGACAAGAGATTGAAAAAGCACGACAGACGTTGGATTGACATCCAACGGCTTAGGCTGCCACAATCGTTTGTTGACTAAGTTGACAAAGCCTTGTGTACGCGTCAACCTAGTAGGCCCACAAGTCAGCCTCTTAATCCATGGCGGACAAATACAGCCCATTTAAAAATATAACAGCCCATTCCGAACGTTCAATCGGAAAGTTCAACATTCAGAGCAAAGTAACAGGACTGGTTCAGAGATAGAGTACTGAACTTCCACGTTGACAACCATCATAGCCAACTTAACTATCTACTCCCACTAATACTCGAGTTTAGAACAACTAACATACTCTTAGCTAACTAGATGATGCCGGCCACCATCTGCGGCTCAGGCTAAATGCCGGGACCGACGTCCACCTCCTCGCCTCAGACTTGGCAGAGGTGCGATAGGGCGCGTTGCTCGCGCCCGTTGGCCCTTTCCATGCCGGCGTGGTCCACCGAAGCTTCGGCTTCTAAGCGGGAAACCCACTTGATGAGCTGGAAATAAAATTCAGCGTCGCGCACGCGTGCTTGCCCGACAGCCTCTAGGGCTATTCGTCGGGCGTCGGCCTCCACGTAGTCGGCCCAGTTGCGGGCGCTTTGCTCACGACGCAGAGCGGCGGTGCGCTGCTCCTCCTCCATGCTCTGCTGGCGGCGCAAATCGGTGGTACACTGCTCCTCCGCCATGCGGTCGCGCTCCAAGGCATCCTCATACTCCGCATTACCATCTAAAGACCGCTAGAATACCTCCTCCCTCCGTCTGCCTTCCCGTGAAAAACTGAACACTAACTCCGGTGGTGAGCGCCTCTGGAGGCGCCAATTGCTACCGCGCGGGGGCATCACGGACGTGGCGAGAGCGAGGGCAAGTGGCGAGCGACGTCAGGCCGGTGGGGTCTTGTGAGGATAGGGTGCGTTGGGTGAAGGTGCCACCGGAGCACGCCGGGAACCAGTAATTATAGGCAGACGGTAGGTAAACCGGCGTGTCGCGGGAAATGCAACGGTCATCGGAATTCAATGCATAAGCAGGCATGGCTTAGCGCGCCAGCTTGCCGTGGAAAACTGGAAAAACTGAAATTATGACTGTACCGTACTCCCGTCCCGTCCCGTCGGTGCTGGGTCGCACATCGGCACGACAGTCAAACGAGTGCACTCCATTTATCCAGATGAGGTATGTGTGTGATCCGCTGGTTATTCATGTAAGATCGAGTCAGTCGAATAGTGTACGTGTAGGATCGCAATAGATGATGAACGTTCGCTGGGAGAGAAGGCATTTGCGAATGTTTTTGTTGGCAGTTTCTTCAAATTCGCATGGCATTTTCTTCAGAACAGCATGTCAGTTTCTTCAGAGGAAGGCATTTTTATTCTAAAAATTGCCACCCTTGGATCTTGCGTCGCAACTAAAACTACCAGGAGTCTATTAGTAGGCTAGCTAGTGATCGATCAACAACTTGTAAACACTGAGTGTCGGGGGGATGACCCTCGAGTGGGCAATCAAACCCGGAGCCCTTTTCAAACTTCGGGGCAGCCCATGCCCCTCCAAACCGGCTAGCCGTCCAGTCGGCTTCCCAACGCTGGCCGGCTGGGCCCGGCCCCGCGCCGGGTCCGGCTATCCGCTAGTCGGCCGGCAACGGGTCGGCAGCCGTCCCATCGCTCCGTACGACAAGACGGCTCTCCACAACGGGAGAGCGTGGCTACAGTGCAACATGCCTCGGGAAGGCGCGGCAACAGTGCCGCCCACCCCGCTGACCGGGGTGACCAACGTCAGCGCCAGCGCGCCACTGTAGCCCCACGACGCCAACCACTCCATGACGCACGAGGCGACGGACCACAGTGCCGAGCAGCCGGCGGGTCCCAGCAGCCGGCGGGCCCCACAACCGGCTCCAGACTCCGACATCCGGCTCCCGCCCGCGTGTACCAATGTAACCCAGGGGGGTCGGGCTATAAGACCGCCCAGGAGGCCTCCATGCAGAGGGGTTCAGTTCGGTAGCAACCCTCACACACACTCACACACAGGAGAGGCAGAAGGGAGAGCTAGCTCCTTCTTCCTCCTCCGCCCAAACAGCTCCAGGAGCACCATTGTAGCCCCTATGCATATCATCCCATTCGGCAGGACTAGGGGTGTTACCTCTTCGGAGGGCCATAAACCTGGGTACGTCTTGTGTCCCACACTCGCGCGTACCGACCTCGCTTCCAGAACCCGCCGGCGTCCTCACGCAGCCCCCCACTTTTAGCCATCTCATGGCATCTGCCGTGATTTCACCACGACCGTTGGCGCCCACCATGGGGCTGCTCGCGGCGTCGGCCGGAGTCAAGTTCCGGACGAGGCCCTTCACCAGCTCCGGCGAGCGCATTGCGCACGGCTTGGTCTGCGCGCCTTGCGCGGCCAACCCGGCTGGCTATGACGCTGCCCGCGCCGCAGGTTGCTCCATAGTCCCCTTCGGCGCACTGCGTGTCTTCGTCGCACTCGTCCCCGACGAGTACCCTGGCGAGGTACAGAGCTTCACCGACTCACCTATACCCGTCGGCTGCGCCGTCTCCAGCGACGTTGCGAATCTCTGCACTCGTGCGGAGGTGCTGACCATCGGCGCTAGCTCCGGCTCCTCACGCAGCAAGGAGAAGGCCACCGCGGCTGCAGCCCAATCCAGGAGGGCCGACCCGCTTCGCGAGACGATCCGGAGCCTGCAAGCCCCCATCACGCCCGACGCCGACCCGGCGGCTGCGGCAGCTCAGCTCAACAAGGACCATCAGCAACTGCTAGACGAGGCCACGGCACTCGCGGCGACGTGGCGCCGGCTGGAGTCCGCCCAGCGGGAGTATGACAGTGTTCACGGCTTCACGCCGGCCGCCGCTGAGCCCAGCCGGGCTGCGGAGGTGTGAATCCGCGGAGGCGCCATCGGCCGTGCGCTAGGCGCAAGCCGGCCCACCTACGACACCCCCATCAAGAACATGCGTGCCGCGCAGGCAGCCATGGCGGATCTTGAGTTCCTGGAGGGCGAGGAGCTGCTATAGCAGCAGCAGCGCGTCCGCGATCTCATCACCGCGGCGAACGAGCAGCAGAAGCACTTCGATCCGGCACAGCCTGCCGCCTCTGCCTCAGGAAACACCGCGGACCCGGGGAGAGTCCTTCGGGACACACAGCAGGCGTCTTCCCCTGCCAGCAGCGCCAGCCGCTCTGGCCGGCGCCGGGCAAGCCGGAGCCGGCACAACCGCACCGCGATCGCCGGCGACGGCGTCGCTGGCAAGACTGCCGGTAACGACCAAGCCCAGCAGCCAGAGCTCCCTTCCCCGCCGCCTCGACGGCCCCAGCCGGCTTCTGCCGGCGCGGTGCCACGCAGCCCCGTCGCGAGCCGGCTGGGTCCCCGCGAGCCCTACGACAAAAACGACGCCCGCCATCGCATCGACCGGCTGACGCGGTCCGCGGCCCTTGAGGAGGAGAGTTTCGTTGGTCCCGCCTATTTTGGACCCCACATCCGCGAAGAGCCCTTCCCCAAAGGGTTCACGTTGGCCCGCGACACCCCCAAGTACAGCAGCGTCACCAAGCCGGAAGACTGGCTAACTGACTACACCACGGCTGTCGGCATAGTCGGCGGCAACAGGCGCGTGGCGGTCCGCTACGTCCCCCTCATTCTGCTCGGCTCGGCCCGGACATGGCTTAACAGCCTGAGGGCCGGCAGGGTCAACTCCTGGTTGCAACTTCGAGGAGGCGTTCGTACCCAACTTCACCAGCACATACACCGGGTCGGCCTCGCCAGCTCTCCATGTGCGTTCATGGCCCGGGCGAGCCTCTCCGCGACTTCCTCACATGGTGGACCGAGCTCCGTAACTCCTGCGAAGGGGTCCATGAAGTGCAGGCCATCCAGTACTTCGTCGACGGGTGTCGAGACGGCACCCTGCTCAAGCACCGGCTGATGTGTGATGAGCCAGACACCCTGGCGGAGCTCATGGCTGTGGCGGACAAGTACGCCACGGCCGACTCCGCGATGCGCGTAAAGATCACGGTCGACGCAGGCGGCAAGCCGGTCCCGGTCCAGCCGGTCACCCCAAAGCTGGCTGGCGAAACCAACCAGCACTGGCAAGACAACTACAACAACAAGCAGAAGGCCGAGCAGCCGGCTCCCCGCTACAACAACCAGCAAGTAGCCGCCGTGGCGGAGGAACAGCTGGCCGAGCAAGGCGGCGTCAAGCGCCAGCGCACCGGCAAGACGGCCTGGCAGCCCAAATTCTCCTTCGAGCAAATGCTCGACGCCCCCTGCAAGCACCACAACGGCGCGAAGCCATCCACGCACACACTCCGGAACTGCAGCATCACCCAGCGCCTGATGCGCGGTGACTTTCCACCGCCACCTCCCGGTCCCGACCCGCAGCTCCCGCCGCCTCCTCCGCCACTTCCGGCAGCCGGCGCCCTCGCCAACAATGCCTACCCTCAGCAGGACGCGGCCTACATCGTCTTCACCAGCGAGGGCGACGACAAGCACAGCAAGCGCAAGTACCAGCACGAGGTGAACGCCGTCGTCCCCCCGGTCCCCCAGTACATGCACTGGTCTGACCGTCCCATCAGCTGGACCCAGGAGGACCACCCGGTCGTGATGCCCACGCCGGGTGGCTACGCGCTCGTCCTTGACCCCACCTTCGTTGCTGAGAAGCGCACCTACCACTTTTCGCGGGTACTGATCGATGGCGGCAGCAGCATCAACATCCTCTACCGCGACACCATGGTCAAGCTCGGCATCGAGGAAAGCCAGCTGCAGCCTACCCAGACGGTGTTCCACGGCATCGTGTCGGGCGCCTCGTGCTGCCCCATCGGCAAGGTTCGGCTGGACGTGCTGTTCGGCACCAGCGCCCACTTCCGCCGCGAGCCGATCTGGTTCGAGGTGGTCGACCTGGCCAGCCCCTACCACGCGCTTTTGGGCCGGCCCGCCTTGGCCAAGTTCATGGCGGTCCCCCACTACGCCTACCTCAAGATGAAGCTGCCGGGTCCCAAGGGCATCATCACCATCACCGGCGACTACAAGAAGTCCCTGGAGTGTGCCAAAGCCGGCTCTAAGCTGGCCGAGTCACTGGTCATTGCCGAGGAGAGGCGCCAGCTTGACCGTCTCGTCGCGCTGGCTGGCGAGCAGCCGGTCATGCCGGCTCAGCTCAAGCAGCCGGCCGACGAGGGGTCCTTCAAGCCGGCCAAGGGCACAAGGAAGGTTTCGCTTGACCCGTCCAACCCCAACTCCAGCGAGTACGTTGTCATGGGCTCCATCTTCGACAGCAAATAGGAAGGCGAGCTCGTTGACTTCCTCCGTGAGAATCGGGATATCTTCGCATGGTCTCCTAAAGACATGCCGGGTGTTCCGAGGAAGTTCGCCGAGCAGAAGCTCCACGTCCGGCCGCATGCCAAGCCGGTTCGGCAGCCGCTACGCCGCTTCTCCGAGGAGAAGCAAAGAACCATCGGTGAAGAGATCGCCCGGCTGCTCGCAGCCGGCTTCATCATGGAAGTGCTCCACCCCGAGTGGCTGGCCAACCCAGTCCTCGTCCTGAAGAAGAATGGCACCTGGCGCATGTGTATCGACTACACCAGCCTGAACAAGGCCTGCCCCAAGGACCCGTTTGCCCTACCCTGGATCGACCAAGTCATCGACTCCACCGCCGGCTGCGACCTTCTGTCCTTCCTGGACGCCTACTCCGGCTACCACCAGATCAAGCTGGACCCGGCGGATGCCCTCAAGACGTCCTTCATCACCCCCTTCGGGGCGTATTGCTACATCACCATGTCGTTCAGCCTGAAGAACGCCAGCGCCACCTTACAGCACTGCATGCAGAAGTGCCTCCTACCGCAGATCGGCGGGAACGTGCACGTCTACGTCAACGACATCGTGGTGAAGACCAAGCAGCACCTTACCCTCCTCGAGGACCTCAGGGAGACGTTCGCCAATCTGCGCCGGTTCCAGATCAAGCTCAACCCGGAGAAATGGGTCTTCGGCGTACCGGCTGGCCAGCTCCTTGGGTTCCTCGTGTCGGAGCGCTGTATTGAGGCCAATCCGGAGAAGATCAAGGCGATCGAGCACATGCGCAAGCCGGCTCAGCTGCGCGATGTCCAGAAGTTCACTGACTGCTTGGCCTCTCTCAGCCGGTTCGTTAGCCAGCTGGGGGAGAGGGCCCTGGCCCTGTATCAGCTAATGAAGAAGACGACGCCATTCGAGTGGTCCGACCAGGCGGACGAAGCCTTCCGTGACCTCAAGCGTATGCTCTCCACCGCGCCCGTCTTGGCCGTGCCGGCTGAGAAGGAGCTGCTCCTGATGTACATCGCGGCAACCACCCACGTGGTCAGCGTGGTGCTGGTGGTAGAGCACCCCGAGGAAGGCAAGGCGCAGCCGGTCCAGCACCCTGCGTACTACCTGAGCGAGGTCCTCTCCACCTCCAAGCAGAACTACCCCCACTACCAGAAGATGTGCTATGGCGTGTACTTGGGCGCCAAGAAGCTGAAGCAGTATTTCCAGGAGCATGCCATCACCGTGGTGAGCACGCCCCCCCTCGGCGAGATCATGGGATGCCGGGACGCCTCTGGCCGGATTGCCAAATGGGCCAACGAGCTAGCCGGCCACATCATTCTCTACGTGCCCCGCACGGCCATCAAGTCGCACGCGTTGGCCGATTTCCTCGTCGACTGGGCAGAGACCCAGTACTTGCCGCCGGCCCCTGACGCAACGCACTAGCACATGCACTTCGACGGCTTGAAGATGGCCTCCGACTTGGGATCCGGCATCGTGCTCTCCTCCCCCAAGGGCGACCGGCTGCGCTACGCGCTCCAAATCCACTTCGTCGCCTCCAACAACGTCGCCGAGTACGAAGCCCTTGTCCACGGCCTCTGGTTGGCCAAAGAAATCGGCATCCGGTGTATCCTCTGCTACGGCGACTCCGACCTAGTAGTCCAGCAGGTCTCTGGTGAGTGGGACGCCAGGGACTCCAACATGGCTAGCTACCACAACCTGGTCCAGCAGATGACCGGCAGCTTCGATGGCTGCGAGTTCCTCCACGTCCCCCGAAACGAGAACGAGGCGGCGGACACTCTAGCCAAGCTTAGCTCTAGCCGGCAAGCAATCCCAACCGGCATCTCCCTCGAGCACCTACGCAAGCCCTCCATCAAGCCGTCTCCGGATTCGGAGTCCATCTTCGTCCCGGCCGACCCAACAGTCCCTGCTTCTGGCTCGGGGGCTGCCGTCTCCGACCCAGCCCCGGGGGCTGCCGGCTCCGGCTCGGTGACTGCCAGCGCCACCTCGGAGACTGCCATCTTGATCCCAGGGGCTGCCATCTCTGAGCCAGCCCCGGGGGCTGCCGGCTCCGGCTCGGGTGCTGCCGTCCTAGTCTCGGGGGCTGCCGGCTCCAGCCCACCGCCTCCCAACCCGGCCGAACCTACGCAAGTGGTCGTCTTCACGGGGGTGGAGGCACCGTCTTGGGCCCAACCGATCCTCGCCTTCCTGGTGAGCGGCAAGCTCCCGGCAAACGAGGTCGAGGTTCGGCAAGTGCAGCGCCGGGCCTCCGCCTACAGCATCATCAACCACGAGCTTGTCAAGCACAGCACAACCGGCGTCTTCCAGCACTGCGTCGAGACGGCTAGGGGCCTCGAGATCTTGCGTGACATCCACCAGGGCGAGTGAGGGCATCATGCCGCCTCCCGGTCTCTGGTGGCCAAAGCATTCCGCCACGGCGTCTACTGGCCGACTGCTCTGAAGGACGCCGAGGAGCTAGTCCTCAAGTGCAAGGGCTGCCAACACTTCAAGGCTCAGAGCCACCAGCCGGCTGCGGCTCTCCAGACCATCCCCATCGCGTGGCCCTTTGCTGTCTAGGGCCTCGACATGGTGGGACCCTTCAAGACCGCTCGAGGCGGCATGACGCACCTATTGGTGGCCGTCGACAAGTTCACCAAGTGGATCGAGGCAAGGACAATCAAGAAACTCGACGGTCCCACAGCCGTCAAGTTCATCAAAGACATCGCCGTCCGCTACGGCGTCCCCAACAGCATCATCACCAATTACGGCACCAACTTCGCCAAAGGCGCGCTGGCGCGTTACTGCTCCGTCTCCGGCGTTCGGCTTGACCTGGCCTCCGTCACACACCCTCAGTCAAATGGCCAGGCGGAGCGGGCAAACGGCCTCATCTTGCCCGGCATCAAGCCGTGACTCGTTGAGCCACTTGTGCGCTCACCCGACAGCTGGATCGACGAGCTGTCGGCCATCCTCTAGAGTCTTCGGACCATGCCCAACCGATCAACCAGCTTCACCCCTTTCTTCCTCGTCTACGGGGCCGAGGCGGTCATCCCCACGGACCTCGAGTTCGACTCGCCTCGGGTCACCCTGTACATGAAGATAGAAGCCAAAGCAGCACGCGAAGATGGCGTCGACCTGCTGGAGGAGGCACGCCTGCTGGCCCTTAGCCGGTCGGCCATCTACCAGCAAAACCTACGCAACTACCACAGCAAGAAGATCAAGCCCCTCGCCTTCCGCGTGGGCGACCTCGTACTCCGACTGATCCAGTGGACAGCCGGCCAGCACAAACTGTCCTCCCCATGGGAGGGCCCCTTCATCATCAGCAAGGCCCTGCGCAACAACGCGTACTACCTCATCAACGCGCAGAAGAAAAACAAGCGTAAGAGAGACGCATCCGGCAAAGAGACAGAACGCCCCTAGAACACGGAGCTCCTCTGTCCGTTTTACAGTTGAATCATGTATGTATGTATGTATCACTACCCCTTTTGGAACTTAATGAAAGCAGCAGGTCCCCCGAACGACACTCGGGGGCTACCTTTTCATCTCTATCGAGTTCTTGCGCACTTTACCGCATTCGTCTCCCTCCCACCGGGTCGGCACGACCGGCTCGGGGGCTCGGGGGCTCGCCGGCTAGCCCGCGCCCCGCTCTTCTAAACCCGGCCAGCAACGTGCGCCCCGCTGAAGCCCTCTCTCTGCCATAAGCCACAGACCGGCTCCCGGCTGTCCAGGCTGGCAAGAGTCAAAGGCTGAAAGCATCCTAACGCGAAAAGCGGCTAAGTACGAATGTCCGGCTCGGCCAACCCGGCTCTCTCCCTCTCTTTCACTCTCCGCCGCACAGACCGGCTGCGCTCCAGCCGGCTTCGCCGCCTGTAGCCTGCCGGCCCAGTGGGTGTTTCGCCTGTGCTCAAATCCTGAAGCCTAAGTACTGCTCGCTCTCTTTCAAGTCCGGCTCCCCGTCCCAGCTGCAGATCGGCTCCCGGCTGTCCGGCTGGCGGGGAAGAGGCCGAGAACGGGAGGGAACAAGAAGACGGCTAAGGAAATAAGCAAGAGCGAACCACCAGACGGCAGACACAAGCATAGAAGGAAACGAGCATGCATATATACACAACAGAGGCCCACGGCCAATAGTTCATTACATAAACCTACACCCCAGTGGGTGGACCTGCCAACTAACAAATGATTCAAGTTCAAAAGAAACAAAAGTATAGGAAAAGTAAAACGCCCTAGGCGGCGGCGGCGGCGGTGTCGCTCTGCACCGGATCCTCCGTGGCGGTGGTGTCGTCCAAGTCGGCGGCGGCGTCGTCCGCTCCGGCTCCCGTCTCGGCCGAGCTACCCTCTGGGTCCTCGAGTGCCAGCCGGAAGTCGTCGGCGGGAAGCTCCGTGCCGTCTGGCGCCCGCTCCGGCACGAACTCGTCATGCGGGGTGAACGACGCGATGTCGCTGGCCTGCACAACGATTGGCGTCGCTCGCTCCTCCAAGTCCGCCTCCGCCCGGCCCTCCGTGCGCGCAGCTGGTCCAAGCGGATGCTTGGGTACCAGGACAGCACGAACCCGAGCGCCATCTCCGCGCCGGCCCGGGCCGCGGAGGCCCTCCACGCGCTAAGTCGCGTGATACGTCTCCAACGTATCTATAATTTATGAAGTATTCATGCCATGTTTACTATAGATTTGTATGATTTTGGTGCACTTTTATATGGCTTTTATATGATTTTTATGGACTAACATATTGACCTAGTGCCCAGTGCCAGTTGCTATTTTCTGCTTGTTTTTGGTTCTCCAGAAAATCCATATCAAATGAAGTCCAAATGCAGTGAAACTTTTTGACGATTTTTTCTGGAAGGAAACAGACCCAGGAAACTTCGGGGGAGCAGCAGAAGAGCCACAGGGGCCCCATGAGCCACCTGGGCGTGCCTGCCCCCCCCCCCCCCAGGCGCGCCCTGGTGCCTCGTGGGCCCCCTGTGGCACCTCTTTTGCGTGATTCCAACGGTGAAAAATCATATATATTCAGAAACCCCCGAAAGTTAACCTAGATGAGTTTTTACACCGCCGCAAGCCTCTATACCTCCACGATCTCATATACAGCCCTATATCTACTATCCATACTACACTTGTTACTTGCTACCTTGCTGTTTTTATATTTTCAGATTACAAAAACCTATATCTACTATCCATACTACACTTGTATCACCATCTCTTCGCCGAACTAGTGCACCTATACAATTTGCCATTGTATTGGGTGTGTTGGGGACACAAGAGATTTCTTCTATTTGATTGCAGGGTTATTCGAGAGAGACCATCTTCATCCTACGCCTCCCACGGATTGATAAACCTTAGGTCATCCACTTGAGGGAAAATTGCTACTGTCCTACAAAACTCAGCGCTTGGAGGCCCAACACGAGTCTACAAGAATAAGTTGTGTAGTAGACATCATCGCGTCGCGCCGGCTGACAATGGTTGGCACCACTGCACCCGGCCAGAGAGCAGCCACCATCGACAAACCGGCTTCGAAAAGCCGGTTCATGTCGCGCTCCACCGTCTCCAAGCGGGCCTTGGCAGCCACGGTGATCTCCGCCACCGACCAGGCGGCGTACTCCTCAACGACGGCTCCCGCCACCCTCTGCTCCTGCCGGTGGGTGTTCACCGCCTCCTCGGCCGGCACTTGGGTCTCAGGGAAGACCCCTGGAAAAGAAAAAAGGAGAAGATCGGTCAAAAGGTTGAAGGGCCAGAACCAGGAAGAAACCAAGAGAAAGACAAGCAAGAATACTTACGTGTGAGGAGCTCGTCGATGTACAGTGCCTCCTGCAGCACCTCCCGCTCCCTCGCCGCCAACGCGCTAGCGCAGCGATCGCGGTCCGCCTTGAGCTGGGCGACCTCCTCGGCGGCCTTCTTCGCCTCTTCCTCCTGCCGCACCGCCGCCTGGCGGCGCTCCTCGGTGAGCCGGTCCAGCTCGGCCTTGTGGGCGGCTGCGGACTCGTCCCTCTCCTGGACCGCCCGGGCCGCCTCCTCCTGCAGCCGGTTGCACTCTGCGGCCGCCTGGTCACGGAGCTGGCCGGCTTCAACCAGCTGGCGCCGGAGCCGCTCCATCTCGGCCGGGTCGACGGCGGCGGCTGCGCATCCGGATCCGGATTCCGGTCAGGAGCCGGACAAGAAAGCAAAATGTGAAGCAAGAAGATCCGACCCAGCTGCGGCGCAACTGGCCCGAATCTCGGGGGCTACACCCAGTGGGTGCGCTGGCGCGCCCCCACTGGAAAAATGCAAAAAGCTCGAAGAAGTACCTTTGGCCTGGTGAAGCTCCTCCTCCTTGGCCGCCAGCTGGTCCCTAGCCGTGCGGTACCGGCCCAGGAGACGGTTGTACACCGCCACCCGCTGGTCATAGATGGACTGCAAGGAAAGAAAATTAGCACATAACGCCTGAGAAGGCCCGACCCGCCTGTTGCGCAGCCGGCCCGGGCCTCAGGGGCTACACCCAGTGGGTGCGCTGACGCGCCCCCACTGGAAAGCGACCAAGTCGGTCGAGAAAGGGAAAGAAGAAACAAGACGCAAGAAAACACGAAGGATAAGCGAACTTACCGCGAAGGTCCACTCCAGCTGCAGCAACCGGCCGTTCTCCACCTGGGCGAAGCTTTGCCACTGGCCGCGGTGGTTGGCGAGCTGCACCCGCAGGGAGTCCACCGCCACGTCCAGCTCGCTCCGGGGGGCGGCGCTCGTTGCCTCGGCCATCTCCTTCTCGGCCTTGGCCCGCGCCCTCCAGGCATCCCTCTCGGCGTCCTCCAGGGTGGCGCCGGACTGACGGGCCGCGAGCGCCTCCTCGGTAGTCTCCACCGCGCGCGCTCCTCCGCGCCGTCCTGGCCCCTCCGCCGATCGGCCTCCTCCGCGGCCGCCGCTGCCGCGGCCGCCTCCGCCAGCTCGAGCGCACTCCTAGACGACACGCGAGGAAGATAAGGAAGAAGAAAATGGCACGGCAGTGAAAAAGGCAAGAACCGAGCAACAAAAAACTCATCCTATGGCCGTGGGAACCACCCGCTTCGGGCCCGCCGACGGCGCCACCCGGCGCGCCTTCTTAACGGACCTCTTCATGGCACCCGGCTGCCCCGTAGCTGGGCGCTTCATGGCCGGCCGCGCCTCGACCGGCTACTTCCCGTGCGGCCGGCTCCCCGGCCGTCCTCCGTTGCCGCCCCCTGGGGGCGGCCCCATCGCCCACCTCCGTATCCGGTGGCACTGCATCGCCCACATCATCCTCGTCATCTTCATCGTCGTCCGGCCATTCGTGCAAAGGACCTGGGATTAAGGACTTACCGGCTTGGTCGGACCCGCCGGCTTCCACGTCTCTCCCACGTCGCCGTCTCCCTCCTTCTCCGGGTCCGAGTCGGCCCGATCCGGCTGCAGGACCATGGGATTCGGGCTGTCATACACCAGCTGACTCAGGAAGTGCTGCAGCCGGCCCAAGGTGTCAGGGCGCATGAAGAGGGCGGACGCTGCGAAGAACAGGGACCAAGGGCTCACCACTGGCGCCGGGGCATCCCGGTCGTACGGCTCCTTGCCGAATCGCCCCTCCTTCACCTTGAGCCTGGTAGCGGAGGCGTCGTTCATGCGCTGGGCGATCTAGGCCAGCGTCAGCTCCTTCGTCGACAGCCGGCAGGGGTCGCGCCGGCCGCTCATGTCGCAGATCCGGTGCGGCTGCCGCTGCAGCCACAGCACCCGGCGACCGATGAAGGTCGCGATGAGGTCCACGACGGTGAGCCCCTCGCGGTCCGTCATCTCCTTGACCCGGCGGCAGACGCCCACGATCTCCGCGGATGGGTTCCTCGGGTTGTGCCACCAATTCAGCTTCTCAGCCGGCGGCACGTCGACAAAAGGGGGAAGATTGATGCGGTCGTCGGCCGAGTCGACGTTCCTCACATAGAAGAAAGACTTCTGCCATTTCTTGGTCGATTCCTCTAGCGGCAGCTTCGGGAAGGGACCCGCCGTCCGGGTAACCAACACGGCCGCCCCGCACTCGGACATCATGCCGGCCGACACTCCTTGCTGCTTCAAGTAGAACATCTGGCACCACAGCTCCACATGCGGGAGGAGGCCGACGTAACCCTCACACAGCGTCACGAAGGCCGCGAGCTGCAAGATTGCGCTCGGGCCTATGTGGTGCGGCTGGAGGCCGAAGTAGGTGAGGAAGCGCCGGAAGAAGACGCTCGCGGGGAGCCCGAGCCCGCGGAGGAAATGGGTGTAGAACACCACCACCTCGCCGTCCCGCGGGGCCGGCGCCGTCTCCGCGCCGGGCGCGGGCGCCTCCCCCAGCTCCGCTAGCGGCAGCCGTCACATGCGGCGGAGGTACCCAATGTCGTCGGCAGTCACCACAGACCCCTCCCAAGAGCCTTTCGGCGGCTCAATTGGCGAGAGCGGGAGGGACGCGGCCGAGAAGAATAAGCAGCGACGATGCAGAGGGAGAGGAAAGGCCGCCCGTGGCTCACGGCGCGGCTGCAGCTCGAGCGGGCGACGGCGTGTGACGGTGGGGTGCGCGAGAAGGAAGCATAGGAGGTGGAGATGAAGCAACGGGCGGGGGCGAGGGAACGAGTGCCTCAGCCTCCCCCCTCCCTTCTCATTTAAAGGCCACGACGAACGTGGGGTGGTAGGATCATCTGCGCCCACAATCCCCACTCCCCCGCAACGCGCGGGCACATTATGATGTGCAATAACTGCCCCGAGAACTCCAACAGGCGCGCGCGGCCAAAGTAAATCCAGCGCGCGGGCCGAGGCCGCGGCCTGGTGGCGCCCAGCCCACCGCGACGTCCCGTCGCGCGCGTGGCCTGGCAGGCGTCATCTGCCGCTGCGCTGCACATGGTGGGGTTTCGTCAGTGGCTGGCGCGATCCCCCATACTGGCTGGTCTGGCCGGCCGGACCATTCGAACTCCGTTGTGGCTAAGCATCCCGACCCAGCTCCTGGCAGCCGGCGTTCGCGGCATCAAGCCGGCACTTCTTCATCAACAACCGCTCTCCTTCGGGGGGGATAAGCTGCAAAGCCTCCCCCGCTTGGAGCCGGCGAGCCTTTACAGCTTCGGGACTACTGTCGGGGGGATGACCCCCGGGTGGGCAATCAAACCCGGAGCCCTTTTCAAACTTCGGGGCAGCCCGTGCCCCTCCAAACCGGCTGGCCGTCCGGCCGGCTTCCCAATGCTGGTCGGCTGGGCCCGGCCCCGCACCGGGTCCGGCTGTCCGCTAGCTGGCCGGCAACGGGTCGGCGGCCGTCCCATCGCTCTGTACGATAAGACGGATCTCCACGACGGGAGAGCATGGGTACAGTGCAACATGCCTCGGGAAGGCGCGGCAACAGTGCCGCCAACCCCGCTGACCGGGGCGACCAACGTCAGCGCCAGCGCACCACTATAGCCCCACGACGCCAACCACTCCGTGACGCACGAGGCGACGGACCACAGTGCCGAGCAGCCGGCGGGTCCCGCAGCCGGCGGGTCCCAGCAGCCAGCGGGCCCCACAGCCGGCTCCAGACGCCGACATCCGGGTCCCGCCCGCGTGTAGGTTTACCAATGTAACAATGAGGGTCGGGCTATAAGACCCCCCAGGAGGCCTCCATGCAGAGGGGTTCAGCTCAGTAGCAACCCTCACACACACTCACTCACAGGAGAGGCAGAAGGGAGAGCTAGCTCCTTCTTCCTCCTCCGCCCAAATAGCTCTAGGAGCACCATTGTAGCCCCTGTGCATATCATCCCATTCGGCAGGACTAGGGGTGTTACCTCTCCGGAAGGCCCCGAACCTGGTTACGTCTTGTGTCCCGCGCTCGCGCGTACCTACCTCGCTTCCAGAACCCGCCGGCGTCCTCACGCAACCCCCCACTTTTAGCCATCTCATGGCATCTACCGTGATTTCACCACGACACTGAGCAAAGAGAAATAAGGAACATGTTGGACCATTTGGTGCGAGAGGAATGCTAGGGTGTTCCGGCACAAGTCTACTCTTCCATCCATCCTGTTGTTCAACATCCAGTCTGAGGCAAAACTTTGGGTCACCGCGGGCGCAAAACATTTGGGTCACAACATGCCGGGAGAGTAGTGTCTTTGTAATTTCTGTCTCGCTTTTCTTTGTAAAAGCAACTGTGAACTCCTTCTTAATTAATGCATGAGGCAAATCTTTTGCCTCCGTTTCGAAAAAAAGAAAACACTGAGCGAAGAGAAAAAAGGAACTGATGTGCACAGTAGTAAGAGCCGATCCGCTCTAAATGTTCAGACCAGACTCACAGGCCTGGCTTACTAATATGTTCACATTAATAGCCCAAATTCACAACCAACTGGTAGGATTCCCATACAGAAGATCAACATGTTTTTGCATCTCAATGATTCACAGATCATACACAATATATCTGTTCTTGCTACTAACATGGATGCTTCTCAGGGCCAACATTCAATACAGAGTGAATGACAAATTTGTTTGTAAAGTCTACATTTCCTCTAGAAAACGTAAGTGGTTTCACCAACAGATGGAACCATGAGAATCAACCACACATGATGAAGGAACATCCACTGAAATATGTTATGGTCATCTGTCGATCACACGGCAAGACTATTTTCAGAATTCAACTTTAAGTTTGGCAAGATGATGCCCATTGGATGATCAGACCAGAGTAATGAAGCACCTAGTGTTGGCCAATAAATAGTTCAGTACTACTTTTGTGCAGTCCATGCAGTGACTGTCCAATCCTTCTGTGTCTATTTTCAAATGGCACTGCATGCAGTGACTATCCTATTCTTTTGTGAAGTTCCACAAAAATTGAGGTCCCTGTGTTTGTTTGCCAAATAGCAATGAGCAGACATCTGTTTGCACAAATATCAAGTAGCTAGTTAACATATACCCCCACCTTGTATTTTTGGTTTAAGCACGTCTCTGCTAGTCGTTTCCGCCAAGCATCTGTCATGTTTTGCACTGGACAATTTGATACTGAATTGATTTGCTGGTACAGAGAAGAAATATAGCGCCTATTCTTCATCAGACCAAGGATATCCATGTTTGCAGGGATGGAAGAGGTGAAATTGATACAACCGAAAGTGAGCATCCAATCATTGATTCATGTCCTGCACCACCAATGGAGGTCCACCCTGGCAATAAATTTACATGCAAACCACTAATATTACTATCTAATGACAGTACAAAAAACAGAAGCAAGATAGTAGCAAGATAGCAGCAAACCATGTACCTTGGTAATGAACAGCTCATAGTGCCACCGATTGGATATAACTGTTTGCAGAAAATAATGGTCATAATGTTGCACCATCTGGACTTTTTGTGAAGTTCCACTAAAATCGAGCATCCCTGTTTGCACAGATATTGAAAGTGTGCTTAAAAGTGGCACTAGTTGACAGTTAACATAGACTCACAAATTTAAGCATTCCAAATTTCTTAATGGGAAAAGGTAGCAAGACAGTTTCTAACCGCCTGTTCAAAGGAATAAAGAAGGCAACAGCGATGGATGTCATGATGGCATACATAGTATTTTATGAAAGATTGAACCATTCCAGACCTTTCCTCTTCTTTTAAGAATTTTTTGTGCAGTTCAACTGAAATAAAATGCCATCACCACCTTGACATTTCGGTGACACTGTACAAAAAAATTGACTTACCATTACATCATGATGTTAGGTATGTAATCAACAGGCAACATAGACAAAAATGCAGACCTCCTCCGATAACATAATGAACATTAGTTTTAACAAAGGTGTGACTTGCTTTGCCGTCATAATTTGAGGAATTCTACACCCTCTGTTCCTTAATATAAGACGTTTTCGCAGTTCAATTTAATGTACCAAAACATCTTGTATTTTGAAAGAGAGGTAGTAGTTTTCCTGCCTTTCTTTCCTTTTTCAATTTATCGGTGGCATTAGACTGACTGTGGCATTAGTTAAAAGTGGCATCACTTTAGCAGTCGCATAATTTTACCGGTGGTGTTATACTAACAGCAAAAAAGTGGCAATAAGAGCATGGTGTTGGCTGTGTGCATCAGAGGCCGGGTGTGTGCTTACTGTGTTATGAATCTTCTTGATGCTCCGTTTTGAGCCAATAAAATCCACCCTTGGTCAAAAAAGTACAATGTACCTCCATGGACGCATAGACTGGTGAAGCAGGGATGGTTGCCCAGAGCAACAAATATCCAAGCAGCATATCTAGATTACATCCCATTTTTGTTCTCTTTAGCCACCTTTTACCTATGTGAGGACAACAAACCTATCGACCTGGTCATTCTCTATTGCGTTGTCCTGCCTTTCTTTCCTTTTTCAACCAAGAGATAAGAGACTAGTTCCTCGGCTACTACTACTTTTCCCCTTTTCAACCAAGATGCAGGTTCGATACCAAGTCGCTTCTACAGTACCACTTTCCCCCTTTCTTTCCTTATTCAACCCAGACATGGATTAGTCTGCATGAAGTAGGGTTTCCTTTAATAGTGCAAATTAAGGTTTTCCTCTGCATGACCAGCAGAGGCTAGTAACTTCGGGAGATGGGGCAGTGGAAAAACAACCGCATGCAGCGACATGGGCAGATGGGGCAATAGCACAAGGGTATGGTTCGAAAAGAGGTAGCATACCAAAGGGTCGGCGGGAAGCGGCTTCTCTCGTCGTCCTCCTCCTCCGCCGACACTACGGCAGCGAGCTTGGGGACGGAGGCCATCCCGCGCCGGTGCTAGGTCTGAGAAGACAGCCTTATCGTCAGTGCACGTCCTCCTCTTCCCCGGCGGATGGGATCAGGCCGGATCTGTGGCCACCGGTGAGTAGGGAGAGAGAGTGGCCACCGCCGTCTTTTTTAGATCTGGAGAGGGTGATAGTGTGAGAAGCAAGTGGGCAGCCCTTGCAAGCAAGCGCTGAAGCTCTAGCCTATATACTACTATATTATACTTGGTAGAGTACCTCCATCAAGGTTTTCTAAGTCCCGCGTGCCGGAGCAACAGGGCCAATAAATGGGGCAAATTAAGGCTTCGATCTCTCTCCCATGCATGCACTTTTTGTCTCTCCTGCATGCACCCAATGGATAGCGTGCATGTAACGTCTAGCCTAATAAATTGGGACGACGTGTAGTAGTAATGCTTCAAAATTGAACGGCATGCCATTAAAAAAAATATGTCGAGAAATAACGCGGCACGATCGCATTTTGCACGAGAAATGAGAAACCATGTTTCGTTGACGTGTTGTCCCGTTCCAACGTGTCAGTGAGAAGACGGCGAGTCCTTTTGTACAATTTCTGAACGGATGTCAATGTACAGCCGGGTCGCCTCTTCCTATACCGTGGCAACCATCCGCTCCCCTCTCGCCTCTTCCTATACCGTGGCAACCGTCCACCGCCTCTTCCCCTTTCCCTCTCGATTTGGGAGTTGGAACTGCTGTCGCACGCTCTTCCTCCCTCCATTTGCCTTGACCCTTCCTTCTGCCATTGTTCGTCTTATCGATGGAGGAAAGTAGCAGGACACGGCCCCGTTATTCTTGCCCCAATCTGACAGATGACGCGGTGGAGGAAACCATTGATCGGTGCGACATCATCACCGCGGCTAGCATGGCAGGTTTGTTCAAGAACATTCTCGACTCAACAAATAAGATCATTACAAACAACCCAAGGGTTCAAGAGCGGTTTGATCTCCCCTATCTTCTTCGCTATGACCCTGCTCTCTGGTACAGGGACGACGGGAAGGCTCGCCTTGTGCAAGTTGATGCCACTTGATAATGATCCGTGTGATGTTAAGATGCCATCGCTTTAGCGTAAGGATTGGGCAGGCGCAAATGGAGATTGGGTTGTTTATATTGGGGACAACTGCGAGTGGTAGCTTGTGAATGTGTACACTCGTCACCGGATTCCAATTCCAAAAATCTCAGACTGCCCTGAGGTTGAGCACACCGATACTCTACGTACGTTCAAATACAATCATGGTGACTGTCGTCTACAGAAGATAGCAATTTGTCGAGTTCCCACACGCTCTTGGAGTTATCGGAACTATTGTGTTGTCACTGTCTTCGACAAGCTTGTTGCCGTCTTTACTCCTGGAGGGATTGGATGGACATTGCTTAAAAACCAGTTTCTGTACACGAGGGAGTACTGTGATGCAATTCAATACGAGCGTCTTGTGTTTGCTGTCACCACTTGTGGCACTGTTTTTGCATGGGATCGTTCTTGCTTCGGTACGTTTGTCTTCCACCTTAATTAGAATTGTTTCATTCACCATGCATGTGAGTTATCCCTTTACTAATTAACCTTCAAAAATTTCAAGGTCCTGTCAACATTCCGCCACCGATACTTGGAAACTTTTATAACCAAGGGGGAGATGACGATGGTGATGATGATGATGATGATGATGACGATGGTGATGATGATGATGATGATGGTGATGATCACGAGCATGAAGACGAGCAATACCTACCTACTAGATGGTACCTAGCTACTTATTTCGATGGATCACCTCTTCTTGTCTGTATACAGGGCATTGCTAATGTTACAGAGGAAGCAGGTAGTAGTATTGTCTCGCATGGTCGTACTCTGCGGACCTATGCCAACTTCTGTTGTAGGCTATTCGGGATGGATACTAGTGTGCTAGCGCCACGAGCTTCTCCCTGGTTCAATATCGACAGTCTTGGAGAACACTCGTTTTTCCTTGGACTAAACTATCCAATGATGGTGAAAGGCGATCCAGCGCCCGTTGGCACAACCTTGCCATTTATGAGAAGCAACTCTATCTATACCACAGACACTGCTGTTGCTGCTCACTACTCCAATGCAAGTATTGCTCCTGATATTGGCCGCTTCAGCCCGGATGGTGAGTCTTGCATTGGTCTCAAGATTGACAATACCACCGGGCCCTGGTCAGAGACTCGCTTCTGGTTCAAAGCAAGCGTTACCAACGTCGAGGATTGGTTGACGTGAAGGTCGTTTTCATTTCTTGTATGTGTTGTGTGAGAAAAACTTTAGTATTTACAATGTATATCCTCGTCGTTGTTGTGCATTGTAGACTTGTTGTATGTAGTGTGAACGGTATATTTGCATATGCATGTGATAAACTTACTTAATTTATGAATGGATTTCAAGTCACTTCTCAGAGGGTGTGCTGCGACGCGGCAAAATACTTTTCACTGATAGTATGTGGGACCGAATGTCAGCAAACCGACGATGGGCACACTCCGCGTGTCTGTCGGCTGGCTGATAAGAGAGGGAGAGGAGGGCCGAGCATGGACTCCGGGAAATTTGCTGACAGTGTGAGGTGGGCCGCCTAGTACTAGTGGTGCCGAACTCCTGAAGAAATAATGTGTTTTTCTTTTTGCAAGTTGGAGAGATAATGTGTTCGCTCTACGTAACCAGTACCTCGATATAGTGGGGTGGCATGGGCCAAAACAAGCATTAACGTCTAGGAGTATGGCACACGCCACCACCAAGAGTCCCATCTGACACCAAATTTCTTGGATTCCGTGCTACACCTAGCTCTTCGCTCTCCTCGTTTCTCTAACTCAACCATCGCGCGGTGGCCGGGGGGGTTTAGGTGATACGAAGCTGCCTATGCTCCCATGATACGTCCTTTTGAAAGCCCTTGGATTTGAGATCAAACGGTTGCATGCTGAGCTCCTGCAAGTTTGCAAAAAAGCCCACTAGGATCTAAACATTACGCACAGGTCTAGAATCTCGGCATGCCAGCATTCGATCTCAGATCCAAGGGCTCTTAGAAGCTGGTATCATGGGAGCATGGACAAGTTGGTTTGCCGATAGTCGGTTTGCTAAACTGCGGTCCCACTTGTTAGTCAAAATGCAAGACAGCAAGCGTTCCCCCTTGAGCGGCGTGCCAGACCAACCGTGAGGGGGTACGACGCGAACCGTGTGGGGGTACAGTGCGAACCGTGTGGGGGTCCTTTTGAACTTGTAAGTTGTAACATTTGGTTCTGCTCCTTGGCGCGGCCGATAGATACAAATATAACGATTTTCCCTCAAAAATTAGAAATAACGATTAAAAACGCTATCGCAGGGCCACCGCCATCTTTTTTTAGATCTGGAGAGGGTCCCGTTCCAACATGTCAGTGAGAAGACGACGAGTCCTTTTGTATAATTTCCGAACGGGCGTGTAGGCCGGGTCGCCTCTTCCTCTACCGTGGCAACCGTCCGCTCCCCACTCGCCTCTTCCTGTACCGTGGCAATCGTCCACCATTTCTTCCCCTTTCCCTCTTGATTTGGGAGTTGGAACTGTTGTCGCACACTCTTCCTCCCTCCATTTGCCTTGACTCTTCCTTCTGCCATTGTTTGTCTTCTCGATGGAGGGAAGTAGCAGGACCCGACCCCGTTATTCTTGCCCCAATCTGACAGATGACGCGGTGGAGGAAATCATTGATCGGTGCGACGTCATCACCGCGGCTAGCATGGCAGGTTCATTCAAGAACATTCTCGACTCAAAAAATAAGATAATTACAAACAACCCAAAGGTTCAAGTGCGGTTTGATCTCCCCTATCTTCTTCGCTATGACCCTGCTCACTGGCGCGGGGACGACGAAAGGCTCGTGTTGTGCAAGTTGATGCCAGTTGACAATAATGATCCGTGTGATGTTAAGATGCCATCGCTTCGGCATAAGGCCTGCGCAGGCGCAAATGGAGATTGGGTTGTTTATATTGGGGACAACTGCGAGTGGGAGCTTGTGAATGTGTACACTCGTCACCAGATTCCACTTCCAAAAATTTCAGACTGCCCTAAGGTTGAGCACACCGATACTCTACGTATGTTCAAATACGATTATCGTGACTGTCGTCTATAGAAGATAGCAATTTGTCGAGTTCCCAATCGCTCTTGGAGTTATAGGAACTATTGTGTTGTCGCTGTGTTCGACAAGCTTGTTGCCGTCCTTACTTCTGTGCCTCAATGGATATTGCTTGAAAACCAGTTTCTGGGCACGCATGTGTACTGTGATGCAATTCAATACGATCGTCTTGTGTTTGCTGCCACCACTTCTGGCACTGTTTTTGCATGGGATCCTGATTGTTTCGGTACGTTGTTTGTCTTCCACCATAATTATAATTGTTTCATTCACCATGCATGCCAGTTATCCCCGTACTAATTAACCTTTTTTTGCGGGGTCCTGTACTAATTAACCTTCTTGTGTTTCCAAGGTCCTGTCAACATCCCCCCACCGATACTTGAAAACTTTTATAACCAAGGGGGAGATGATGATGGTGATGATCACGAGCATGAAGACGCGCAGTACCTACCTACTCAGTGGCGCCTAGCTACTTACTCCGATGGATCACCTCTTCTTGTCTGTATACAGGGCACTAGTGATGTTACAGAGGAAGCAGGTGTTGTCTACCATGGTCGCAGTCGTCTCCGGACCCGTTCCAACATCCGTTGTAGGGTATTCGGAATGGATACTAGTGTGCTAGCGCCAGAACCTTCTCCCTGGTTCAATATTGATAGTCTTGGAGAATACTCGCTTTTCCTTGGACTAAACTATCCAATTATGGTGAAAGGCGATCCGGCGGCTGTTGGCACAACGTTACCATTTATGAGAAGCAAATGTATCTATACCTCGCACATTGGTATAATTCCCTACGCTGGCTATCACAATTTTCATACTCCTAATATAGGCCGCTTCAGCCTGGATGGTGGATCTTGCGTTGCTCTCGATGTTGACAATAGCTGGCCCTACCCAGAGGTTCACTTATGGTTCAAAGCAAGCATTTCCAACACCGAGGATTGGTTGAACTGAAGTTCATTTCATTGCTTGTTATTTGTTGTGTGATAAAAACTTTAGTATTTAGAATGTATCCTCGTTGTGGTTGTGTGTTGCGGACTTGTTGTATGCAATAAATGGCATATTTGCATATGCATGTTATAAACTTACTTAATTTATGATTGGTCGCCCGTCAGATGGGACTCATGGTGGTGGTGTGTGCCGTACTACAGCTATCTCTTGTAAGTGAAAATTAAGTAAGTTATTTCTTGGAGTCCGTGCTATAGCTATCTCTTCTCCCTTCTTGTTTCTCTCAACTGCGGTCGGGCGGGGTGGGGATTTGCCGATAGTCGGTTTGCTCAACTGCGGTCCCACTTGTAAGTGAAAATGCAAGACATCGCGCGTTCCCCCTTGAGCGTTGTGCCACACCATCCGTGTGGGGGTGCGACGCGAACACGGTAGGCTTTTCCTTTTGAACTTCTAAGTTGTAACATTTGTTTCTGCTCCTTGGCGTGACCGATAGATAGAAATAACGATTTTCCCTCAAAAATTAGAAATAACAATTAAAAACGCTAGCGCTGGGCTTTTCCCGTGCGATAAGCGGGGGAGTTTTGCCAATTTCGGCCATCATCGCTTTGCTTGCATGCGGTCCCACATGTAAGTGATATGCCTAGCCAGTGTGCGTTGGTTGTGGGCTGGAATGACCGTCTGGGGTGCGACGCGAACGGGACTATACGTGAACCAGACTGTGCATTGAGCAAGGGATCACACACGTCTTTATCAGCTGGAATGGGAATGCAATGCAGTAATAATCAAGGCCACGATGACACAATGCAATGGTGGTTACACGAGGCCAAATGAAACTTGCGAGCGGCCCAACCAAACACGCCCATGGTGCTGGGTTGCTGGCTGCATGCCGCTTCTCCCATTTAGTAGTACTATTTCCCTCAGCATGCGAATTGAAGGAGGATAAACATCAATGGCCGTTCATCAGGAACCGCTACCCTCTACTTTATTTTGCATTCAAGCCATCCCGAAAACCATACTCGTTTACTAGCCCCCCTTGTATTTTGTGTCATATTTTGGACCTTAATCTAACTAATAAAATTGTGTGACCTATTTAATGTCATTGGAAAACATATTCAAATACGAATCCAACAAAAAAATGTGTGACATGCTACTCAAATACTCCTACTACGTAGTAATGTCATTGGAGTAGTAGGAGTAGTATGTTTGTCCATCGTTGACCCAAAATAAGATGAGACTAATAATCCAAACGTTGGTAGTTGTACTGGGGAAAATCTTGCAAAGTTTGGAGGCTTCTAGAGGGCAGGGGTGATCCTCCTTCACTAAAAAAAAAGAAAAAAAAGTACTACTCCTATAACCTAACCATCTTCCCTTCTCCATTTTCTTGCATGTGCACAAGTGGGACATTTGATTTGCTTATTGGGCGATAAGACGTTAGTAGTACTCCGTCCCCTAGGACAAGGATTTATTGCACGTAGAGCCAAGCTTTTGCACGTACTACTTGTGGGACGCAAGACCGATGAACCCTCCCTCCCTCCTGAGTCGTTTATCAGAGTGGGTGGTGCCACGCGGCCAAATATTTCTAGCGCAATAGATAATTGCCCGAGCATTGCAACGAGCTATATATATTCTCTAGTACGTATGTCAGCCCATAATTTACAGGTCAATATTAATATGCATACGGATCCATAAACGACATCCTCTAGCCCTAGTGCGCCGGGCCATCAACCGACGGGTGAGGAGCAGCGGCATTGGTGGCGAGGTCAACGTGCTTCTGAACAATGCCGTCCAAGGTTGCTCTGTAGTCCAAGAAGGCCACCGTCCTATTGTCCTCCTCTGGCACGTAGTGGTCCTTGTGGACGATTTCCTTGTAGACGTGGGTGATTATGTCGATGGTGTCTTGCTGGGCGAGGCGCTGCGTGGCGAGCGCGACCTCGAGGTGGACATTCTCCGGCGTGACGGCGGGCAGTCGCAGGGCCACCAGTGCATCAAAGAGGTTCTCACCATAGAGGCCAGTGAGGGTGGCGAGCATCGCAGAGCCTGGGCTGGAGGCGTACGTCAAGGTCGTCCGCGAGCTTCTTGACGATGGTGAACTTGTCAAGGAAGCCGACGAGGGCCTCGTCGAATAAGGGGATGAAGCTATCGTCCAAGAGGCCTCTTGCCCTGGCGGCCTCAAGCACGACCTAGAGACGTTCCTTGGTGCCGGGCCGCAGGCTGGCATCGTGGACCATCTGGCACAGCCGGCTCATGCTCGCGCTCATCGCCTCCATGGCTCTAGCTTCTGGTCAATTAATCTTGCGATTGGAGTGATCACTCTTGCCCTTGGTTAGGGTGCGTAGGTGCGTAGGATTTCATAGATGGATTGGACTGGTGGGGAGCCTTTATATGAGAAGTGCAGACTGCGTTTGGATTCACATGTGCGTTGCCTATCTACTCCTCGCTCCTTTTTTCTCTACGCCTAAGGTCGAGCACGCATACCAAGGGTAGACTCAGTCTGTTTTTTCTAGACATAATTGCCCTTGCGTTTGCAGAGTATCGCATGCCTGCTGCTGCCTCAAATCCTGCTCCGCATGCACGCACTGCTCCCTGTCTCGCTGCATGTGCGCATAGTTACGAGAAGATTGAGGTAAATTCTGCGTGCAATTATGTTGGAAGCTGGCGCAATTAATGTGGGGCGAATGCGGTGCAAGTACTAGTGTGGTTGATGAGATTTCATATTTGAGCCCTCAACGGAAGGGAGAGTGTATAATATCATCGGAAACTACACTCAAATACGCCCCGTCAAAAAAAACTACACTCAAATACGAATAAAACAATACCCCATGTAGTATTATTTATGGAGGGAGTAGTAGTATATTTTTTGTGACATGCATTACTATACTCCCTCCATTCCTAAATATAAAACCTTTTAGAAATTCCACTATGAACTACATACGGAGAAAAATAAGTGAATCTACACTCTAAAATAGGACTATATACATCCGTATGTAGTTCATAGTGGAATCTCTAAAAGGTCTTATATTTAGGAATGGAGGGAGTATATTGTTAGTCAAATGCTAAATCCAAACGGAGGTGGTAGTACTACTAAATCCAGACGGAGGGAGTTGTAGTACTAGTACCAAAGTACTACCCGTTGGTCAAATTATTATGTGCTGCTCCTCACAGTGAAGTGACAAGACCCTGCACCGGAGATGACACCAGAGTGCAGGCGGCGTGTTCGGGTTACCAAAGTCAGCCTCACTGTGTGCAGTCACTATCATCAAGGCTGTAGAGCTACCCTGCTTACAACAAGCCGTGTTCTAGATATTTTCCCGTGCGTTGCCACGAGTTAGAATAATATATTGCAATGGGTATATTGGTTACTACATCGTTGCAGCACCTATGCACGCGAACATAATCGTAACGTACTACCACGTGCTGGATAGTCGTAATTTTACAAGGTTCAAACTGATATTACAAATGCTAGTAGTAATATTGCACCTACGAAGAGGGAATTATTAGGAAGTTTACGTAAGAAGTTTCGTTACTTTAGGTGGATGCAGCATTACCATACAAACTAAAATCCACCGCCCCTGACAAGTCACTAATCGGCAAATAAACTTGCGCGTCTGTCGGCACTTGATCTTTTAAAAACAAATTCAGCTTCTGCAGAGCCTCTGTCATTCAGCTTTAGAAGCTTGCGATGATCAGCACACCATTCATTGTTGCGCCAGAGAACGCCAAACCTCGTTACCTTGAGCACACTTGCCTTCAGAAACAAGAACCTGGCCAATTTAATCTCGGATGTGGTGCCTCGGTAGTCGATCAAATCAATTTCTGTAAGATGGAGATCAAGGCATTCGATGAGCTTGTTATATTGCAGCACATTTTTCACTTTCGGGTCTTTTTTTATCTGCAAAGAAGAGAACATATTAGAGGAGCTGGATATACTTCGTATAAGATTGTTGTGTCATCAAGAGCTACCAATATCATTCGCTCATACAATAGGGTTGGCTGTAAGGCTAGTGATAATTTTCACTCTCTCTCTCTCTTTCCTCTCATTTACTCACTTTACGTCCGTCTTGGTTTATAGGTCCCCTTCGTATTTAGTGCAAAATTTTGACCATAGATTTACCTAACAAAATGTCAATAAATGTCACAAAAAATTATACCATTGGAAATTATGTTCAAATATGAATCCAACGATATAATTTTTAGTGACATGCATTAACATTTCGTTAGTTAAATCTATGGTCAAAATTTCATACTCCAAAATACGAAGGGGACTAGTAAACCAGGACGGAGGTAGTACTTGCTCCTAGGATAAAGTTACTTCCCACTATGACTAGCCTTGGCTACAACAACAACAAAAAACGATGCAGGTGATCACGTGAGAAAAAAATACTAAAAACATTTCTTTCAGTATAGTGCCTAGATGCAGTTTTGAACACTACATTTGTCATTGTAACTTGGGAAAAATTATGAAAAAATTGAGCTCCATTGTGGTTCACATTAATAGGAAAGGAGTTTCACCTCGATGAGTAGCTTCTCCGTGCACGGAAAGCATCTAAGGAATCCAACAACTTGATCCAGATTGGGGCCGATAGATTTTATTGCCAAAATCTTCACTGTGCGCACAGACTGGGTCAAGCTTGTGGGAATCATTTTCTGGATGACAGTCGAACATACATCAAGAAAAAAATTAAAATGTGAATTTCAAGAAGAAGAACGAGAAGAAGAAGAGTGTTGTACCTAAACATTTATGGATCCAACAACAAGTTCAGAGAATTTGGCAGACGAGTAGTCCAACGTTGTCAATTTCGGCGCGTCAATGACCCTGATTTCTGTTGGACCTTCTAGATCAGATACAAGCAATCTCTCAAGGAAAGGTGCATTCTCAATGACCATATCGTGAAACAGCTCAACTGATCTCTTCCCAAGTAATGTCCTGTTGCGGGTCCAGCAAGACACATAAATCCATCGGAGATTCGTCGAGGCGATGTGGAGGCTAATGAACCCGTGGATCTGTTGAAGACAAAGGTACTCGAGCGCTGTACAGCCGCGGAGCAGCCGCTCCATAGCCTCCTTCGAGATACCAATGTCGAAGAGGCTGAGCTGCTTGAGTTGAGGAAGAAGAAGAGCGGGCGCAGCATCAATCTGGGGAAAATAGCAAGAGCTGAACCTGGTGCGGCGCAGCGTTGGCACGTGGCGGAGCATGGACAGCGGCAGAGAACGACATCGTCCACCTTCAAACCTAAGCTCCTCAAGTTGATGTAGGGCGGGGAATAAGAACCACTCGTCGAACTTGGCTTGGACATTGCAGTTGGTACTAAACATGTGGATGTCAAGGCGTCTGGCTGGCCCAGGGTGCGATGCAAGGATCTTGGAGACTGCGGTCGTGCATTTGCAATCCCCATCATAGAGGCAGCTGTCGACGGTGAGGTTGAGGGGGACGCAGCGCCAGAGGGGGCGCCACCGCCGGGAGAGAAGGGTGGTCCGCACGCCAGATTTGGTGGGGAGGAGGGTGATGATGACGAGCAGCATGTCATCGGGGAGGCTGCTGATGAAGTCCAGGCTCGCCGGATGTGGTTTTGGCTCGAGCCGCCTCCGCTTGTTGGCCGCCTCGTCCTCCATCTTAGCCGGCGGCGACGCCGGTGTACACGTGTGCTAGTGTGTATTGTGTGTTGGGTGTGCGCGAGAGCGTCCTTGCGTGCATACCGCGCAGTGGTGTATGTGCGTTGTCGTAGTTTGTGTCCGTGGTGGCGTCTAAGAAGGTGTTAATCTAGTACTCCCTCCGTTTATTTTTAGTCCGCATATAAAATTTGGTCAAAGTCTAACTATGCAAAGTTTGACCAACTTTATATCAAAAGATATCAACATTTACAATACTAAATCTATATGCTATGAAAATTAATTTCAAGATGCATCTAAATATATTGATTTCATACTGTGAATGTTGATATTCTCCTATAAAGTTAGTCAAAGTTTACGAAGTTTGACTTTGACCAAATTTTATATGCAGACTAAAAAGAAACGGAGGGAGTACTACAGTACTGTTTTAACGAGGAAGAAGTGTGCACTCAATTTAGTAGCGTGTGGGGTTCTACCGCAAGTAGTTTCTAGTTTGTTTATTTCACCCTGTGGCAGATGGGCCTCTAGTTTATTTAATTTCACCCACTTCCACATGGGCCCACGCACCCATAGAGAACACGAGCTGACAAGGTACCATGTAGACTGGTTGACCGGTCAACTAGACAATATACGGATCTATACGCTGGGCCAGTGACCGTATAATCCCTCTGTAAAGAGAGATCGAGTGAGAGGGGAGGCCCGTGAGAGGTAGAGATAGAGAAAGAGATACTCCCTCTGTTCGATAATGTAGTGCCTATAAATGTTTGAAAAGTCATACTTCTGAAAGTTTGACCAAGTTTATAGAGAAATTTACTTATATCTATAATACCAAAGATATATGATATGAAACTACATCTTGTGATGAATCTAATGATGTATGTTTGTCCCTCCAGATGTAAATGTTTTTCTCCACATATACCTGGTCAAACTTTGTGAGGTTTGACTTTTCAATAAATGTATATATGCTATGGACCAGAGAGAGTACATGACTAGAGAGAGATCAAGTGTGTGTGAAGGAGAAAGAGTGAGTGTGCAAAAAGAGAGAGTGTGTGTGTGAAAGAGAAAGGGACAACACATGATAAAGTAGAGAGAAAGTGTGTGTGTGTCTTATGAAAACATATCACGCATGCAACTCCGAGAGAGAAACCGAGGTGAGGAGATACACGGAGATATATTGTGTGGTTGTTTGCAACGGAGAGAGAGAGACCCCTGGCACATGGCCAAGAGAGGTTTGGCAATCAAGGGAGAGACGAGGTCGAGAGAGACGTATGGAGAAAATGGAGGCATGGGGAGGGAGAGAGGGTGTGTTTGTGAGAGAGAGATCCCCTAGAGATCGTGTGGGGACTATATGGGTGGGAGATCGAGAGATAAGGTGCGTGTGCGATAGAAAGATCCCCCGAAAGAGAAATGAGATATGCCTAGCTAGGGAGGGAAGGAGACAATGTGTGTGTTTGTGATGGAGAGTGAGAGATGGTCATACCTAGAGGGAAGTGCATGTGCGTGTGATGGAGTGAGAGATAATCGTACTTAGGGGGGGGGTGTGCGTGCGTGTGAGATAGAGAGAGAACGAAGGAGAGAGAGTGTTAGATGGGTCTATCTAGTGCGAGCAAGATATGTGTATGTGTGACCTAGGGAGATAGAAAGTTTGAAAAAGAGAGAGAAGAGCCCCGAGACGGCGGAGTGGTGCGTGAGGGAATTGAGAGAGAGAAAGAGATACTCCCTCCGTTCGATAATGTAGTGCCTATAAATTTTTGAAAAGTCAAACTTTGGAAACTTCGACCAAGTTTATAGAAAAAATCATTTATATATACAATACCAAAGATGTATATATAATATGAAACTACATCCTGTGATGAATCTAATGATATATGTTTCCCGTTCCAGATGTAAATGTTTTTCTCCACATACCTGGTCAAACTTTGTGAGGTTTGACTTTTCAAAAAATCTATATGTTATGGACCGGAGAAAGTACCTAGGTAGAGAGAGATCAAGTGTGTGTGAAGGAGAAAGAGTGAGTGTGCGAAAAGAGTGTGTGTCTGAAAGAGAAAGGGACAACACACGATAAAATAGAGAGAAAGTGTGTGTGTCTCTTATGCAAACATATCACGCATGCATCTCTGAGAGAGAAAGCGAGGTGAGGATATACACGCAAATAGTGTGTGGTTGTTTGCAATGGAGAGAAAGACTCCTATAGCACGTGTCCAAGAGTGGTCTGGCAAACAAGGGACAGAGGTCGAGAGGGACGTATGGAGAAAATGGAGGCATGGGGAGGGAGATAGGGTGTGTTTGTGATAGAGAGATTCCCTCGAGATCATGAGGGGACTATATGGGTGGGAGATCGAGAGATAAAGGTGTGTGTGCGGTAGAAAGATGCCTCGAGAGAGATCGAGATAGTCCTAGGGAGCGAAAGAGACAATGCGTGTGTTTCCGATGGAGAGTGTGAGAGATAGTCATACCTAGGGGGAGAGCGTCGATACTCGTACTTAGCTAGGGGGGAGATTGTGTGTGTGTGTGTGTACGCGCACGCGCGTGTGAGACAGAGAGAGAACGAGGAAGAGAGAATGTTACATAGGTCTATCTAGTGCGAGTGAGATATGTGTATGTGTGACCTAGGGAGATAGAATGTTTGAGAGAGAGAGAGAGAGAGAGGAGCCGGGAGACGACGGAGTGGTGCGTGAGAGAGTTATGGACAACGAGCGAGAGAATTTGTGTGTGTACTATGAGTGCACCCTAGCTAGCTATTTAGCCTAGACCAGAGAGTCATATATTGTGTGCGAGGGAGACCTATACATAGAGTGTGCATGCGAACTAGAAAGACCTGGAGAGTGAGAGAGAGGGGGGGAGAGACAGAGAGAGAGAGAGACCGATAAGGATTGTGTTCATGTGCGCGCGATAGAAAGATGTCGGCTAGAGAGAGAACGGGAGTGTTGGAGAGGGGAGAGGTCGCGTTTTTGCATCGAAGATTGATATAAACCATGATTCAGTATAAAATTGTATTCAAATGTTTGAATTGGAGAACATGGTGTTTGCAATTCACACATGAACGGAGATATGCGTATCAAACAGGTTCATTAATTTGACTTTGAGCATGTTCATGGAGTACTATAATACAACATGCTATTCAATTGATGTGTTCGATTTTGGATGTAGTCCACAATTTTGACCGGGTCAAAAAGCTATTTCATTGAATTGAGATATTTCATTTCTGGTTTGATTCCCGTTTTTAAGTGGGTCAACTATATGTAAAATTAATCGGTAGCAACGAGCATGTAAATACACATTAGTCCCGAGCATCATCTCACCATCTAAAAAAGAAGTGGCAAGACGTGACACTATAGAACTAATATTTCTAAATATGATTCGGATCGACTTGGTATGGTAGACGTGGATGCTTGTTCTCCCAAAATTTGAACGAACCGCTAAAACACCCTCTGCTCGGTGGAATTCGCCCGAGCAAATAAACGGGAGATGTGAAATTACCAGCCTATCTGGGACCCGCATCAATTGGCCAGTTGTATACCGAGGGTAGGTTAGTAACTTCATCGAAGCATGCCCTCTCATCGGCCGAAATGACAGACGCCGAATAATTCATAAACCATGGGCGGCAAAACACCCTCTCCTTGGCCGAAATCGCAGGCGCCGAATAATTCATAAACCATGGGCGGCAAAACACCCTCTCCTCGGCCGAAATCGCTCGCGCCCACTATTTCAAGCACGCCCTCCTCGCTGGCGCCCACTATTTGGGAGAAGCAAATTTACCCTACTATCCCGACCCTCAAGGCTCAGACCCAAGCCCACAAGCCAAAACACAGGGGTAGAATTGTAACTTCCCCCACATTTCAGACAAATGCGTCCGTAAGATATGAGCCCCTCCCAATTCCCCATTTATACACCGTGGGCGCCAAATCACCTTCTCCCCTGCCGTGAAACCTCAGCCCCTCCTCCATGCCCCACCCACTGCACCAGATTCACCGTCGCCCTCCTCCCCAATGCCGGAGCTGCGGTCCGTTTGCCGTCGGGCACTGGGCCATGTGCCTCTTACTCCGTGCTGCCGGAGCTGCCTCGACGACGACCGCGTGAACCGTGCAGGAGCCGATTCAACCGCGCAATCGTGCACGGTGCCGGAGCAGCTCGTACTTCGGATGCGTCCAGCGCACCGGCACTGGTCCCCCGTAGCCGTCGACCGCCGCCACATATCTGCTTTCCCGCCGCCGGCAGCCACCGCAACCACGCCGGCCTCACCGACTCGGCAGATGGAGTTGCCTACTTCACCGAGCCGCAAGATAGGTCGTACACTCATCTTACTCACTTTACCTAGGTGCAGTCGCCTGGATTTTTATTCTGGGTCAGTCGGTTCCAAATGGAAGGAAGCAGCTCCCCTCGAGGCGGCGGAGCTCCTAGGCTGCCGATTGGCCGGGGAAGGAGTGCCTCGGTGTCTATCATAGGGGTGCGGGCAGGGGGCGCAGGTTCGCCGCGGAAGCAGCGCTTCGGTGCCTATCTTAGTGTTGCGTGGGGTCAAGGTACTGCTGGCGCCAGATCTGGATGACGGCGAGTATTTGAGGTATGGCCGGGGGACGGCGCAACCACGGCAGTGCGGTGGGGCGGGGGCGGGGTCGAGGTCAGAGCTGTCGTGGCCAGGGGTGATGGAGGCAGGCTACTCTGCCGGTGCTCGCTGGCTGTTCGAGGAAGATCCTGAACAGTGACAGCCGGGAGGCACAAGACGGCCATCCAGCCATCCGGCGTAGATCGGACAGTGAAAAAAAAGCGTGTGACCACAATTTAGTTTTCAGTGAACTGACATGTGACATGTCTCGTACCTAAGTGTTGATCGTATTTCTTCATATCAGAAATATGTGTCATTCTTAACATTGTGTGTTTTCTGCATCTTCAGCCACACCGTCTTCCTTCTCACCGGAGCTGCTCCAACAAGGGACGCATGCACCAGATGGGAGCTATACCCCCCCACTCAAGAGTTCCCTGCCTCGTATGTGCTAGCCAGACATGGACAGCCACAACAACCGCAGCGCCATCGATGATTCAGCAAATGATGCTCACTCCTACGGAGGGCGGCAAGATAGGTTGTACCCTCATCTTACTTGTCTGCAGCATTTATGGCTTCATTCTTCATCTAAGCTTGGAAAATAGATTATCACTTGTCATTGTACATTCATGTTGATCTCTTAGTCTTACTTCAGATAAGAGACTTGTGCAGGAGTTAACGTTGTTCCATAGTTATCGTCCCTTAGCCAAAGCTATCCCACAGGCTGGTGATTATACCCCTTCTAGTATTACCTGTGCTGTTGTTCTATAGTACTTTTGTGTGCCATTTAGTTAATCTCGAGTACAAACAGTATATATTTTATAGCTATCATGTGTGCTCTCTCTTTAGTCTTTGAGGTATCATCATGTTGCTGCTATTTAAGTGGACTCCTACTATTTATGTCGTCTCCTACAGGCACTCATTACATAATCTCACTACTAGTTGTTTTCCATGCATGTCAGATATTATTGCACACAGTGATATTGAAAATCAGAACAAATCCACTAAAAGAAACTCGCAGAGCAATGCAACGGCCAACATACTCGACCTCAATGATATTCAATATGATGGAACAGTTAAATGTAGTTCTTCAGAAGAGTTACAGAGAGATAATGATTCCTATTCACCACAGAAGGTCTTTGCTCTATCTTGACCCGTGATATGGGTAGCATCATGCATATAATGTCTTGCAATGCATCTACTCTGTTGCAATGCCATGTGCTTAGCCTGCTGATCATACATGTGAATATGTCATGCCTTCCAGTTTGTCTGTACCTATTCCATTCATGATAACATCTTTTCAAATTCAAGTACTATCATTCTACTCTGTTGCAATGCCATCTGCTTAGTTTGGACATCATCCTTCTGAATATCTCATGCATTGTTGTTCGTCAGTATGTACTCCATCCGTCTACCATACCATGGTTTTTTACATTGAAGTGTTGTTCTACTGTTCTGTTGCACTTTGATCTTAGTTTGCCCATCAGACCTGTGAATATGCTGCCTTGCTGTTTTTCTGTACCTATTCTAGCTATCATACAGTTTTACATTCAACGACTGTTTCTTTTACTCTGTTGTCCTGTCGTATCCTTAGCTTATACTCCCTCTGTAAAGAAACAGTGATCTAAACACTATTATATTTCTTTACGGAGGGAGTACATCATACTCCCTCCTTCTGTATTACTTGTGGCAGAAATGCATAAAAATGGATGTATGTAGGACTACAATACGTCTAGACACATCCATTTATTTCCGAATGGAGGGAGTACATGTCAATATGTCATGCCTTTCTATTCTTCAGTACCTATTCCATCTCTCTGCCATAGCATGTTTTATAACTGAAGCACCATTCTTCTGTACAAGGCATGTAAGCGGAAGAGGGCTATGTTAGAATCTGAAGGGGTACAAACAAGTTCTTTGCAAAAGATCCAAACTCCAGGAGATAGTAACCCAACTCAAGTGTTCATCGGAACTGCTCCAGCACAGAGAAACCCAAGTCCTCCAGATAATAACCAGATTCTAGTGGCCAAAGAACCAGTCAGCTCCATTTCAAGAAAAACATGTCAACTCCTTGCTAGGAAGAGTGTGTGTATCCTCGCATCATGAAATTTTATAGTATTCAGATCACATTTGATCTTATATATTCTACATCTGTCTTACACATCTTTGTTGTAGAAAATATGCTTAAAGGACAACAAACGTTCTAAACTGGGATCGTGTTCGAGGAAAGTATCTTGCAGCAATGCTCTGCGCTCCAATGCTGATGTAAGTACCTATTGTATATCACTATAATTTTACATCAGTATGTAGTTTATTAAGTACCATGGGTGTTGGGGATATTTCCCTGACATGGTGACCCGGCAGGTATCTTGACCCGGCCAGGAGAAAGACTCCATGGGCCAGAGACCAGACCGGGTCAGGACGAGGGCAAGGTAATGCCAGGAAGACCCGGCTCAAGGCCGGCTCATAGAAGAAACTAACGGTCCGACTCATGGTGAGGCCCAGAAGGAGGAGACCTGGCCTGTGTAGACCCGGCCCAGAGAGAAGACCCGGAATTAGTATCTGGCTTGTAATAGGAAAGAGACTAGTCCTAGTCCTGCTAGGACTCTACATGTAAGCCAGCCCCTTCAACTTATATAAGGAGGGGCAAGGCACCCCAAGGGGGGACCAGTTGAGAGACAGACAAGTTTTAGACAAGTTACAAGCTCTCGAGTACTAGGTTAGCCAAGTTGCACCCTTGTAATCGAGATCATCATCATCATCAATAACACTCAAGCAGGACGTAGGCTATTACCTCCATCGCGAGGGGCCGGACCTGGGTAAACTCGCGTCTCTCGATTCCGACCAACCCCGTTCAAGCCGCCACATAGTTGCGATGGCCTCACGACTAAGTTCTCTCACGAAGACATCTGGCCGTGACAAAACCACGACAATGGGCGTGAATCCAACCTTCACTACCCTACACCAATTATATGATCTAAATTTACTTGTAGCAAAAAGTATAATTAAGGCGCTAATGTAGATTTTTGTAAGGGTAACTGCCTCGTAGTTTTGCATATTGAGCTGCATGATTGTACTATCTCATATATTGCACATTACTAAAATCTAGTGGTGTGGTCTTTTTGCCCAATCGTTCATCGTGTCAATGTTGCTTTCCTATAAACTTACCCGGCTGATGATAGCAGTGCCATGTTGTGTTAATTCGGTGTAGGCTGGTGTGGTCTGGTTGCCCAAACGTTCATTGTGTGAATGTTACTTTCCTATTAAGTATTAACTGACCTGGCCGATGATTTGGTGCAGGCTGCTAAAGATAATACGACAAAGTCTCAAGACAGTAAGGCAACCCCATTGTTTCTCTCCAATAAATCTAGCGAAGGTAATATGGCAATAACTCTTGATTAATCTGTTCAGTTTCCCCTCTTATTTAAGTTATGATGCAGTGGTCGAGACACTCTCCACTATCAGTGATACAAGCTTGCCAAAATCGCCATCTGAATCTGTTCAGTTTCCTCTGTCTCGAATCCAACGGAAAAGATGTATGTTTGTGAACCAATTACTGGCTGAAGCAATGATGGAAATAGTGGAGGAATCAGAGGTGCACATTCTTGCGCAACAACAACTGATCGATGATTTCAGTGACAGTATAGCAAAGAAGAAAGAACTTGCTCAGATGCTTATGGGCGTCATCCGCGCTGAGGTTGCAGATTGTGAGGTTGTAGATAGTTAAGCTCTGTTCGTTTATTTGCACCGGCATCAATCTTTGATTGCCCAGTGGATGTAATTTCCTGTAATATATGCTTTGATGTGCTACATTTTCCCTTTTATGCGTATATTTGCTTAGCGCGGGGTTGCACCCGAGCTTTCTCGGCCGAAACCTCCACTGGCGGCAAACAAGCCAAAATATGCAGTGAAATTAATAACTGGAACAATGCGACGTGGGCCTTTCTTCTAGGGGAACGGCCCAGGGCCTGTAATGGCCCGGTAGTCAGCCTGTAATTACTAGATGGGCTCTGCCACAGTCCATAATTGTTCCTCGTAATGGGCTCAAAGTAGTAGCTGGGCCCAAATCGACGTGGGCCTTCGATGGACTATATTTGGCCCTGTCATTCAATGGGCCTGTAGCCATGCAGGAAATTTAGCAGGCCCAATTAGTCGATAGACCGTTAGCGGGCCGGAACCTACATTGGGCTCCAACAGTGGAAACGGGCCTACGGGCCCTTAACAAGCCAAAATAGATCAAAATTACTGCTTGGCCCATTCCGAGTCGGGCCGTTAACAGGCCGAAAGCCAATCGGGCCATAAGTGGGTCCATATACAAAACGGGCCTTTAACAGGCCGAAACTCATATTGGGATGGAATTGGTTCATGGAGAACATGGGCCGTTAAGAGGCCGAAAGTCAGTTCGGAATGTAAATGGCCCAACTACGGTGTGGGTCGTTAACAGGCCGAAGATACACCGGGCTGGACGTTGGCCCAAATCCCTAATGGGCCGCTAAAAGGCCGAAATACGTACCGCCAGGAAATTGGCCCATGCCTATATTGGGCCTCTAACGGGCCGAAAGTCGTACAGCCTGGAAATTGGCCCATCTCCATAATGGGCCTCTAACAGGCCGAAAGAACCTCGGCCGGCAAATGAGCCCAAAGACATAGCGGGCTGTTAACGGGCTAGAATAGAAGATGGGCCGCAATGGTGTCAAATCGTTAACGGGCCATTGACGGGCCGAATTGGCATATCTCGTATGGGCCGTTTTTGTAAATGGGCCAGACAAAAGTTGGCCATAAATGGGCCGGCCCGCTTATTTCGACTGGGCCGGCCTTTTTAGCTAAATGGGCCTGTTTTGGGCCGTGCCACGTGTCACTTTTCCATAGGCGTGTCTCGTCCATTGGGTGGATGACATCTGTCGCGACGCCGAGCGGACACGTGGATCGGCCGGCGAATGAGAAATTTACACATGGAAAATCGCCATTGGTCAGGGCTGCTAATGGGTTATCGGATCCAAACCCACACCCGATAGCTTAACGGCGACCCGTTACGGTGGATGCCACGTGTCGGTCACCCTTGACGAAAACACTTCCATGACACGACATTTATCGTCATGGAAGTGGACACTTCCGTGATGATAATTTCAGTATTATCATGGAACACTTCTACGACAGCACAGGTGTGACTATCTTGATTCTGTCATAAAATTATCACGGATGTACATGCATGATAGAAAACTTGACCTACTGTGACAAAGACGTATCATCACGGAAGTGCTTTTTTGTTGTTGGTGATTATAGCTTTGTATTTCTCTCCGATATATCCGTTTGGTTTGGCCAACTAGTTTTCAATTTATATATCTATCACTATCAGATTTGACCCTTGCAAGTAACGAGTTCAAGGGGATTGATAACTCTCTTGTCCGCGTTGGGTGCAAGTATTTGCTCTTGTGTGTTCAGGTACTGTTTGACTAGGATTTGCTTGGTTCTCCTATTGGTTCGATAACCTTGGTTCTCACTGAGGGAAATAATATCTGTTACTATATTGCTTCACCCTTCCTCTTCGGGGAAAATCACAACGCAGCTCACAAGTAGCAATGGTCCATGGATAGGGGACGTCGAGCCAAACCTCCTCATAGTTGCACTTCAGGAGTACTTATCCTTATGGGAAATGCTTCTCACCTTTGAGCTATCCGAGGGGATCAACGATGAGATAAATAGTCCTAGGAGACATAAGACATATATTCGGCTAGTTAGATCAACATATAATGCCCTATTTGCAGGGTGGAGGATGTGCCATCTGTTGAGGCACTTTGGAGCTTGCGCGCTCCATTGACTATTTGTTTCTTTACGTGGCTCACCATCCAAAACTGTTGATGGACGTTCAGTAGGCTAGAGGGTGGGGGCTCCCACATCAGCCATCATGCCCTTTTCCAACCAAATAGGGATAATCATTGATCATACAATATTTGGTTGCACTTACGTGTGTGTGGTGTGACTAGAACCGGGTATGACACCAGGTATGCAACTACTTGCATAAGGTGGATTGGGTTATGTCGGTGACACTTCGCCCCCAAGGGGTGGTGCCCATCGCATGCTCCGTTTAGCATATAGAAGGATCTGCACACCATGATCATTCTGGTACTATGGGAGTTGTGGAAGCACAAGAATGGCATGGTCTTCAACCACATGACACCCACGATTAAGACAATTCTTTGACGGATTGGAGTGAGGGGTGGGAGGGTGTCTAGGTTGAAGGATAGTCTCTTGCAGCGGGACGATGGGCCATTTTTTAGTGCGTCGAGTGAGTAGTTGTCTGGTGTAGTAGTGGACGGTTGCGCATGATTGTTGGGCAACGTTGTATTTGGCTTCTTTAGCCACTTCTCCTTGAGTACATGATACACATGCCATATCCTACATAGAAGCATCAACAAGCGAACACGCACAGACTCATCAATCTCGCAAACTAGACGAAGAAACCAGTCATGCATAGGTTGAATACTAGTAAATGCTGGCAACTCCCATTCCGCAAACATGGCCCGACACAATCTCTTTGCATTATCACATGCAAAGAAGACTTGGAAGTGTCTTCATCCTCCACACCACAAGCCGGGAAGGCACTCTGCACTTCTAGTGTCCTTCTGTATTTATTGCACCAAGTAGCAAGTGAGTTAGTCACTAGTCGTCAATCAAATGAGAGCACTTTTGGTGGAGCAACGAGACCAGATCACCTCCAGCCGCCTCGACGGCCATCATGATTGCTACCGGAAGAGGCGATCAAGGGGACAGAAACTTCATCGGTTGCTAGTCGGTATGTGCTCCTAACGTTGAAGATACTATTTTTCTTAGGGGCCCAAGCAATGAAATCCTCTCCCAACCAAGGTGAACGCCGAATTTTGCGGATCTCACACATACGTCCACCTTCAGAAAAAATTAATCCAAACGAGCCAACTCAAACAGCTTTGACACCCATTTGAAACGACACCTTCCCTTGCTTGATATCAAACCACTAGTAGCTCCAAGTATATTCCATTGGTCACGACATATGCGAATGTTCTGACCATTGTCAATCCTCCAAGCGAAGCCTTTTGAAGGAATCCTAAGCCATGACAGATTGCTTGGGATTGCTAGAGAACACAATATCCTCAAATCATCCACTAGGTAGTATTTGGCTTTCAACACCCTTGCACATAATCTATCCGGGAACACTAGGAGAAACCTGGGCTGCCTTGCCAATAAAGCTTGATTAAAAATCCGGAAATGTCGAAAGCTAGACCCACCTCGTCATTTTATGCCATGCATACCAATGGGTCTTTCATTTTCACTTGTCAACACCCCAATAATAATTCCTCACCATACGATATATGTCGTCACATACTTCCATGGGGACCTTGAAAACACTCATAATATTGGTGGGGGTAGATTGGTTTGACCAAAACCTCCTTTCCATCTTGTGTCAGGTGCCCGGCATAAGAGAAGAGTCACTTAGTTAATTTAAACTGCATATTCTAAAATTTTCCTTTCGACATCCTCTCGTCTAGTGTAGGCAGCCCCAAATACTTCTCTTCGAACCCCCGACTTGGTGACCTCAAGCTCAACTTTGACAGCATACATAACAGGATCAGGGCAAGAGCTACCAAATAAGATGGAACGTTTTGAGGGGTTTAATAGTTGACTCGTAGCTTGACCATAAGTCTGGAGAACACTTCTAACATAACGAGCATACTGGCCACAAGCTTTGAGGAACAAAAGATTGTCATCGGCAAATAGGAGATGGGAAATGTCAGGAGCTCTTCTAGTTAGTTTCAGTGGGTAAATATCACTAGACGCAATGCCCTTATTGATAATAGTAGAGAGACCATCAGCAACAAACAAAAATAAATATGGGGATGTTGGATCACCTTGCCATAGCCCGTGCGATGGTGCAAAAGAATCCAAGATGGCACCATTCAATTTTACGGAGTATCTCACCGAGGTCACACAAACACCGAGGTCACACAAGACGTAATCCAATGAACCCGCCGGTGAGTGAACCCAAGCCTTTGCATCATTCGCTTAAGGTAAATCCAATCAACCCTATCATAGGCCTTGGAGAGATCCAAATTGTAAGCAAAAACTCCTAGTAGGATCTTTCTCTTGCTTGATAAGATGAATGCATGCTAAAGCAACCAAGGAATTATCAGTGATCATACGTGCTGGGATGAACACACTTTGTGTCGGCGAAATAATATCATACAGGACCGGTCTTAGCCAGTTAACCATTCACTTGGAAACCACTTTGTAAATAACATTACACAAGCTAATCAACCTGAACTTCATGAATCTTCAATGGGTTTGGGATTTTTGGGATCATCACAATAACCATATCATTTACCTCAAGGGGTATACTACATGTGCGGAAAAATTCATTCACTGCTGAGATGATGCTTTCCTTCAAAGTGCCCCAATTATGTTGAAATAAATGTGCAGGAAAGCCATCAGGACCGGGTGCCTTCAAAGGACCGATCTGAAAAATGGCGCCAGATATCTCCTTATCTGAGAATTCAGCACACAAACTCGCATTACTATCATCACTAATCACAAGCTCAATAAAATCAATAATCCGTGAGGCACCTAAGTTGTGATCAGATGAAAAGATGTTTTGAAAATAACTTGTGGCCGCCCGCCCCATAACTTTATTCTTAGTATAAATATTTCTAGTTGAAATTCTACTTTAAATTGTCGTTGAAATCATGTTTGGAAAATTCTCATTGTTGTTTGATGAGATGGGGAAGGAAGAGGTCTTGTTAGAGCATCTCTAACAGCTGCCCAATAACAGGGCAACCAAATTGGTTGGGTAAAAATTGGGACTCCTAAAGCGGTTTTTAGGGGACATGAAAATATTCATCTCCAATAGCAGTCCTAAAATAGGGCACCACTGCTCCAACAGCTGCCCTAAAATAGGGCAGCTGCACCAAATCTTTCTTCTTCACAATTGCATACATTTTGAAACAAATAATATCAAACTCATCTCAAATGAATTCAAAACAAACATAACAACAATTCCATCAATTCACAACATCAAATTATTACATAGTTCATCAAATCCACAACATCAAATGCAACTCAAATTGTTCATCAAACAGTACAACACTGTTCATCACACAACACAATATAGTTCATGACACATGACATAAAACATAGATATGAAACTAGTGGGCTTGTTGCCCATGCCATGCCTGCCACTCCTCCATGAGATTCTTTTGAAGATCGTCGTGCCTATCAAAATGTCTAATCTCGTGGTACACCTCAAGAAAACGTTGGATTCAGTTTCTCCCTTCTAAGAGGACGCATCGATTTTCCCTTCCAATGCATGCAATCAATGTAGCCAAGCGTACCTAGAAATCCATGGGCTTTGTTCATATCCGAAAGCCTCGCTATGTCCTGAGCATTGGGTGCTCTCAAATACTCTGGTCTGAACACTTCGACCACCGCCTTTGCAAATTGCTTGACATAAAATATTGAAGTGATCTCTCCCATTGCCAAGTTATCCTCAATGAAATCTGCCGGAACACCATATGCCATCATGCAAAATGTGGTAGTCACCTTCTTCTCAATGTTATATCCAAGCATTCCGGTGCAATTCCTTCTCTGCTTGAAGGACCAATCATGTTGCTTCACACAGTTGGCAATGTGAAGGAACAAATCTGGAGACATCCTAAACCGCCGTTGAAAGTATCGCTCCAAATACACCGCATTTGGACCAAAAAAGTTGTGCATCAATCTATTATGAGCCTCCTGCCTATCCCTCCGTAAGATCTCACGGCCGAAAATGGTACCACCATGCTTCGGCCTCTTGTTCTTGTGCATCATCACGAGCAAAGCAATGTCCTCCTCTTGGGTCATGTAATATTCCTCTTCTAATCATCCCAAAGAGAGGAGCCACATGAACTCATCTATAATACAACAATCTCCATCAATTACTCCTCCCGCGATAACGAAGTCGTGGTTCTCAACGCCGGTAGTCGGCGGCGGGAGTGGATCTTCGTCCGGCTCTGGGCGCCGCTGCCCTCTCTCTCTAGGGCCCTCAGGCTCCACGGCCACCAGCTCTCCGGCAAGGAGGAGATCGCCATCTCCTCTGGCGACGAGGAGGACCAGGCGCCACAGCAGAAGCAGCCGCGCCTCCTCTCGGAGGCCGCTCTGACCGAGCGCCAGGCGGCAGCCCCGCGCCCTTCTGACGTTGGATGGACGACGACGGCGGTGCGGCCGGGCAGGGTGGCCAAGCGAACGAGGTCGTTGTCCGCTACAAGTTTGTCTCCTGGTTTTTTTTTTCTAGTTCTTGGCTAAACGGTCAAAATATCAGCCGTTTTATGTAAATTATGTCTGAACTTTAATGAAATCTATCGTGTTTGATATAATATTTCTAATTTATTCAAATTTAATTTGAAATGCATGCGCGCAGCTTTGGATGGCCGGTTCACGCATTAGTGTCCGTGGACCGGTCCTCACCGGTCCACGGACAGATACCGGTTTGTGGGTCAGCCTTGGAGATGCCCTAAACCAACGTCTCTTCCCGAACGAGGTAGTGATGCATATGGTAGTCCACCTAGCATTCGCGATATCCACCTAGTAGTTGTAGTACTGTGGTGGACGGTGCAAAATAAGTGCCAGTACCCTCCTTCCATTGGACTGCAAGGCCGTCCTCTCTGATTAGTTGCATGGTGCATTAAGAACCTGAGTTGGTAAAAAAAAGCAGTTGGGTTGGGTTATGGCGGTGCAGTGGAGTGGAGTCACACAGTCTGCGTGTCCGTGCATCGTGGCCGAGCGAGCCGTATCCCATTCCTATTCCTGTCGGGTAAACCGGTCACGAGAAAAGCAGGCCACGCCTTTTTGCTTGGATACGTGGTACTCTCATCAGCCCAACCCCAACGGAAATGAGTACTCCTACTAGACAGGTAGGGTGCACATTTTCGTGCTGGGAGAAAATGAAGTTGCACGTTTTGTACGTCGTAGTACTGGTACCGATCGCAAACCAACCTGTGGTTGGATGGTTGGAGGGACTGTGGTATCCCCAGCCCATCAGGGTTCAAATCCTGGTGCTCGCATTTATTTCTGGATTTATTTCAGGATTTCCGGCGATGTGCATTCAGTGGGAGGAGACGTTCCCGTTGACGACGAGGCGCCTATGGTGACTTCGTAAATTTCAAGATGATATGTCGGCTCAGTCATTCGGAGGTGCTCATAGGGGTAGGGTGTGCGTGTGTGCGTTCATAGGGGTGAGTGTATGCGCGTGTATATGAGCGCTTGCGTCTGTACTGTGTTAAAAAAAAAGTACTGGTACCGATCCATCGATACTTGCTTTTCTTTCGTCATCACTGCAATTATACGTAGTACATAGGCAGCTCCGCCCTGACTGGAAAGCCTACTCTTCGAAATTTACTCCTTCACAAGGATTGTATTCAGCGGGTAGAATATATAATACGTAAGGGCATCTCCAAACACTCACCCGTAAATTTGCTCCCGCATCTATCCACGGACCAACACTGCACGCATACATTTCAAACCAAGTTTAAACAAACCGAACGAATTTCATGCAAACACGACGGATTTCATTAAAATTCGGACTTAATTTACATTAAAAGATCGATATTTCGACCGTTCAACTAAAAACTAGAAGAAGAAAAACAAAACTAAACCCTATACCGGACGACCACCTCGTACGCGTGGTCGCTCTGTCCTGCCGCACCGTCGTCGTCCCTCCAGCGGCGGAAGGGCGCCGGAGGGCCGCTGCACCCTTGTCCGGCGGCTGCCTGCCGCTCGCGGAGTAGCCACTCCGCCTCCTGCGGCGCGGTGCCGAGGTAGTGGAGGATGCGGCCCCGCGCCTTCGTGATTGCAGGCGATAGCTCCTCCTTGACGAGGCGGCGGTTGCGGCGGGGCGGCGAGGCAGGCCCGTCGATGCGGGTGTACCGGTTGTGCGCCGGTGACAACGCGGGATCGTCCTTCACGCGGCGTCCGATCTGGACGCCGCGGGGGCGAGGCCGGCTAGTCCTTGACGCGGCGTCCAATTTGAACGCCGCCGCTGTTGCACGGGGGGGGGGGGGGAGGGGAGCTCCTCCTTGACCCGCTGGAGGGGCTCGGAAAGGAGGAGGAGGAGGTGGGGCTCGGTGTGGATTTGCATCACTGGTGCGCGGCGGCCAGGCGAATAGGCGGTCAGCTCGCTTAAATGTGGCGTGGCGGCCGAAGTTGGTTTCTCGGCATCAATGCCGGCCGATGCATGCTCGGCATCAATGCCGGCCTTCACGTCTGGTCGCGTCGCTCGGCATCAATGCCGGCCGATGCATGCTTTGGGCCGGCATGAATGGGGCGCAGCAAGCGGCGCAGGCGTTGGATGGAAAGCGCGGGAGAGACGGGTGGGTGTTTCGGGTGGGCCATGGCAGTCAGACGCGGACGTGGCAGCAGTCCGGACGCCGGCAAAGACCCCCCCCCCTCCCACACACACTGTCTCCGGTTTGCAGGAAAAAGTACGGCTGCACCACCTAGCGAACCGATACAGGACTGCGTTGAATGACAAAACACGTCCGGACTGCGTAGTCCGAACATATGCAGACGGTTTGAGGGTCGGCGTTAGAGCATCTCTAGCAGATCCCGCAAACGGCCGGCCCGCAAAAGTCATATAAGGGCGCCCGCAAAACGTTTTTACTGGACTGCAAGTGCTCCGGCGGAACAGATCCCGCAAACCCGTCACGCAAATGTTTTGCGGGACGCGTTTGCAGGATCTGTTCCGCGCCGGAGGGCTCGCGGCACCGCAAATAAAATCATAAGACAAATATTATCATCACTAGTTCATCATCATATATATACAACTAGTTCATCACATCCAAAATTATGCGCAACATACTAGGTATCAAGTTTATGTTTGCAAATGCGTGATCAAACAAAACAAAAGATGCTCAAATGACATCCGGTCATGGATAAATCAATCAACATCCACATTGTTGCGAAGACCACCATCTTCAACTTGGCCTGAAGAACGAGCACCACCACCATCATCTTGAACTTGGATCGTAGAACAAACACCACCTCCATCCACATGGTTTGTCGAAGCATCAACCTCACTTCCACCACCATGGCCGAAACCAACACCACCTCCAAACGCCCCTCGTCAACCACCATTGCCGAACCCACCTCCTCCACCACCTCCAAACCCAACACCACCACCCATGGCACCCATGCAGAAACCTCCACCACCTCCAAATCCTCCACTACCCATGGCACCAATGCCGAACCCAACACCACCACCCATGCCGAACCCTCCACCACCGGCCATAAGATTTTGAAGCTCCATCTTCCTTCGACACATGATCTCCATTCTTTTCATCTCCCAAAATTCTCTTGCCATTGCATCCATGCCCTCCGGATTCATTATCATGAACCGGTCCTCCTCGGCGGTCTTCTCGTCCTTCCTCTTTTGCTCCTCTAGGATGAGCTTGCGCTCCTCGAAGGCACACTTTTTTCCCACTTCTTCTCTTTGTGCTTCTCTTTCTTCTCGGCCGTGGCCACTTTTGCATCCCAATGCTTGGCTAGCATAGCCTCTTTCATCTTCGCCATCTCACCAATTTGATCCCTCAAAGTGATTGCCTCGGCCGTCCTCTTGACTCTTGCTTTCTCCTTCTTGTTTCCATCCGGTTTGCCCTTGTTTCTTCCTCCTATTGGTGCATCATCACTATCATCATCATCCTCATCCTCCACTTTGATGCCTCTCTTTGGAGGGGATTCTTTGTCCCTCACCCTCCACTTCTCACTATCCCGGAGCCATTTCCAACAATGATGAAGATTGAATGACTGGCCTTTGGAGGTTTGCTTGTAGTACTCATTGGCGATGCGATCCTACACACAAACATTGAGACAAGTATGAGCATATAATCTTCATATGAACATGGCTAGTGACATGAAGAGAAAGAAAAGCTCACATAATCATCAATGGTGACGCCACTTCGTGGTGCATTCCGCACTTGCTCCAAGCATCCACTCCAACGGCCACAAGCTTTGTTGATGGTCTCCCAACGGCCTTGAAGGCCTTTCAAGCTCCGGCCGGAAGGGAATGGCATCATTTGATGAAATTTGTCCTCGATCCTTTGCCAATAGTTTCTAAAGGTTTGATCCTTGCCGACAACAAAGTCAAGAGAGATGCTTTCCCATGCTTTAATTAAGCACACATCCTCCGTCTCCGTGTAGTTGCCTGTCCTCCCCACCCTTGCATCATAGTTGGCCTCCTCGATCTCTTGCACGTCATCATCATCTTCATTCTCATCATTCACCTCCGCGTCGACCTCAACGTATGATGCATCGAAATCGCCGAGGGGGGCACTCAAATTCACCGTGCTCTCGGCCAACATCTCCGTATATGTATAGGGCACATTTTGGCTACAAAGAACAACAGCAAAAGCTCAAGCAAGTGTTCTGAACGGACGAAACATAGATGACCGGAGCAAACCAAGCAAAAGAAAAAAATTATACCTCCCGGCCGTTTCATCGAACACGTTGTAGGCGTGACCGGTGGCTTCGCCGTCAATGTGATGCCGGAGTCGGCCGAAGGCGGAGGAGGAGCCCGACCCCTTGACGCGACCGCCTTCTTCCTCGGGGGCTTCGCCCGCGCACCGGCGGGGCCGGTGGAGGCGGTCTTCTTCCTCGCGCCCTTGACGCGTGGAACCGGAGCGGGTGCCGGTGGTGTCGCGCCGGCTGCGCCTCCTTGAACGAGATGGCTCCCTTGCCGCTTTCTCTTGATGGCGGCAGTGGCGGCGGCGGGAGGAATTGGGGCCGTGGGAGGCCCGGCCGGACGGAGCGGCGGCGGCGGCGCATGGTATGGCGCACCCGGGGGCGGCGGGTAGTCCATCCGGCTGAATTCCGGCGCCGCGAGGCCGGACGGCGAGGTCGGAGGACGCATTGGCGGCGGCGGCGGGGCGGGAGGCAGGAAGTGAAGCCAGCGGAAGTGGGTTCGTGCCAACCGAAAGGGATCCGACAAAATCAGGTGAAATCCCGCAGATATGGAGGAATTGGGCTCGCGGATTCGGAATCCCACAAAAAAATCAGGACGGCCGAATTTGAGGTATCTGTTCGGGACGGGAATACGGGATTGATCCCTGGCGGTTATTATAGCGGACGGCCCGGTTTACGGATATGCCAGAGATGCTCTTAGAGATGCCCAAAGCATACCATGTACCCATGTTTTCAGGTAGATTCTGTGGCGCCTCCGCCCTCCAGCAGCAAAGCCAATATACTGCCGTGGCGCCACGCTGTGGTGAAGTAAACTCGCCGCCATTTGAGTTGCCACTGTGGAGTGGCGTGGGTGGAGAGAGTGTCGTCCACTTTTGGGTTTGCAGGGTAGGACTCGGCAATTGTGGTGATTTTGCAGGTTGCCAAGTTGCTGTTAAGTAGTGCTAAGAAACGGTAGAGGAGCCCAAGATGATTAAACTAAACATTGGCTACTGGTAAGAAGCACGGTCAGACGGACGGGGGAAGAAGAAAGGAAAAGGGCAGGTAAAAAAAAGAAAAATGGTCGTCCTGCTCCCTCCCTCTTAACGGTATGATTAGGATTAGGGTGGTGCCCGACAGCGAGTCATGGAGTTAAACAAGAGCAGAGGAGAGGAGAGGTCCCTCTCCGTCTCCGCGCGAGCGAGCGAGCGCGCCTTTATAACTCTCTCCCCCCCGCCATCCAGTACTCACCATAACCATCCTCTCCTCCTCCAACCTCACCTACTCCACCTCCTCCTCCTGCTGCTGCTGTCTCTCGCGCGCCACAGCGGAATCAGCAAGCTCTTCCAAAATGCAGTCCAGGCACCGGGTGTTCGCCGAGGACCTGCTCCTCGCGCTGCTGCAAGGGGAGGACCACTTCGACAGCGTGCCGGACTCGCTCGTGCTCCTCATCTTCAACAAGCTCGCCGACGCGCGCTCGCTCGGCCGCTGCTCCGCCGTCTCGCGCCGCTTCAACGCGCTCGTCCCGCTCGTCGACGACGCCTGCCTCCACATCGACCGCGTCATCACCGCCGACGACGCGCTCGGCGTCTCGGGCGGCCCGCGCCAGCGCGGCGTCATCTCCAGCCTCCTCAAGACCGTGCTCCTCGCCGTGCTCAAGCCCTTCGGCCACTGCGACGCCGGCGCCAGGCCCGGCGGCCACGCGGGCGGCAAGCACGCGCCGCACCACTCGCCCGCGCAGGTGCTCAAGAACTTCAGCAGCATCCGCAACCTCCGCATGGAGCTCCCCGTCTCCGACGTCGGCACCGACGACGGCGTCCTCCTCAAGTGGAAGGCCGTCTTCGGCACCACGCTCCAGAGCTGCGTCATCCTCGGCGGGACCAGGCTGGACCACGCCTCGCACGCGCCCTCCGCCTCCGCCCCGGACGACCACGACGCCTCGGCCTCGCAGCAGGGGGACGACGACAATGGGAGCATACCGGAGTCCTTCTACACCAACGGCGGGCTCAAGCTGCGCGTGGTGTGGACCATAAGCTCGCTCATCGCCGCGGCCACCAGGCACTACCTCCTCCGCGAGATCGTCAAGGAGCACCCCACCCTGGAGCGCGTGGAGCTGACGGACGCGCACGGCCAGGGCACGCTCTGCATGGAGCGGCCGCAGCTCAAGGAGTTCACCGACAAGCCGCTCGCCGCCGCCGCCGCCGCGAACCGCACGCAGGTGCCGGCCTGCAACATGAAGCTCCGGTACGCGCCGATGCTGGAGCTGTCGGACGGGACGAGGATCCAGGGCGCGACGCTGGTGGTGATCAAGCCCGTGGGCGAGGCCGGCGGCATCGGCGGTGGGCGCAAGGAGCTGGACGAGTTCGTGGCCGGCGCGTTCGACGGGCCATTCAGGGAGGCCGTGTCGATGCTCAGCAAGCGCCGCACCTACCTGCTAGAGATGAACGGCTTCTAATCTAGCTAGGGTCCCTGTGACCTTGTGCGCGCGCGATGGCGATGGCGATGGCAATGGCCACCAGATTGCTCTGTTGCTTCCGCTCTGCTCAGTGGCAGGCATGGCACACCGAGGTGTTCCTTCCTTTTTGTAACAGCAGCGATCATGTCTAGTCATACCTCATTTCTTGGCTACTGCCTTAGCATCATTTCGCTGCGGTGATCTCATCTGATCGATTAATGGATGAATGAAATGAAGGGATACGACATTGCCACATACAGTACATCAATAAAGTGTTGTTTTATACTCCATTGTTCTCATCAACATAAAAAATGTCTAAGATTTACTGAATGAAAAGTTAAGCTTTCCTCAACATCAAAAAGAGGAAACTGCATAGATAGTAAACCGAGGTACTGTGAGTTTGTGACCAGGAAACTTAACCACTAGTGGGATGCTTCAGGCGGATAAGCTCCACGTTGGTGTGGGAATGCTTTCTTGTCATGAAATGAGAGATTTCAATCCGTCTGCCCCGAATTTGCACTTGCTTCTATCCTAATCCTAATCCTATTGTCTCATTTCCCCCACGTTGGTGTGGGAGCGCTTTCTTGTGGGCATGACTGGGCGGTCGGCATCAAGTTTTGTCCCCTTTGCTACATTCTGCGCAGACAGCAGAGCACCATGAACCGAGAGATTTAGCTCCCATCAATCAGTCTGCCCTGGATTTGCATTGCTCCTATCCTAATCCTATTGTCAAGAATGGTAATCCTGTTGCTTCTCTCTTGCACTCTCTGACCCTTCTCCCTACCATATACTGCCATGCCAGCTTTGCAGTTACTCAAGTGTTGGGGATAAGCTTTCCGTGATGCATGCACACAATATCCATACAACAGTAAGCGCAACCACGCAGCATTTCGGACCGGCTTACTTCATCTGCACTGCACATTTTTGTGCATCTGCACGCCGCGCCAGATTAGACAAACCTATTCCGGAGTACATATATATACTTTGTGTAATGTAATCCACGCATTATTGACTGGGAACTGAAGGAGATGGACATTGTCAAAATGCTTGCAGCATACGTGGAGGCAGTTGAGATGCCCTTATCTGGACTGTCTCTTCCCTTACCTGAGTCGCATATGCGTGGTATTCCCAATCAAATATCTCTGCTTCTTGACTTGTTAACATACCGAAAACATGTAAGAAGATGGGGATAATGCATGCTTAGCTGGGTTTGCATGCATCATTGTGAGCTCTCATACGTAGATGACGTGTGTGTGGCGATTACAGAGGGGATTAGACTAGACATGCATGTTTTCCAGCTGTTTGATTCCTTGGCATATCCATGAGATGAGAGCCTGAATTATTCCTGTTGGTTACCAACCACCAGGCAAGTAGTGATTGTTGGTTGAATCGGCATTGTGCTATATAGAGTATATATTTCGCGTTAGGTGACCACGCATGACTGCGTAAAACACATTTTCTTGTGTTGATGTAATGGAGCAGCGCAGCTGCGATCCTGGATTTGATTGATTAATCCGGTCTGTCTGTTGTGGAGGAGCTGGTGGAGGAGTGCTAGGTTGTGAGGGAAGAAGAAAAGGTAAGCGAGCGAGAGTAGTACACATATACACTCTGTTGCTGCTACTCCAATAAGGATTAGGTTTTGCACAAGCGTGTGTGTATACTACTACTCCTAAATGAAATAAAATGGAATGGAATGGAATGGAATGAAAAGGAAACATTTTTTTTTGAGGAACTGGCAGATCATCTGCCTATATATTGAGCAGGAGTAAAACAAATACAAAAGTCCTTACAGGAGGAAGAGAAATAAAAGACTAGCCTAGCCTAATCAGGTTCAGGTTCAGGAGAATTCTGTGTGTCACTAGTCCAATGAAAGGAGAGCATTGGCTGGAGGATGTCTTGCTTGATCAGGTTAAGTAGCTCATCTTCATGCTGCACATGCTTCCCGAACACCCGTCGATTCCGCTCTTTCCAGATGTTCCATCCCGTGTAGATGGCAGTGTTGATCGCCTTGGCCCCAAGTGGGCAAATGTGATCATTCCACCAGTTGACGATCGAGCTTGCTTGCTGCGCCGCCCTCATAAGTGCAGGAAGGTCTTGCCAATCTCCCACCAGCAACCAGGTTGATCGTGCAAACGGGCACTGGATGATGAGATGCAGCGCTGATTCCTCAGACTGATCACATAGAGCGCACTTGGGGCCATGAGGAATTCCCCGCTTGGCCAGGTTGTCATTGGTGAGAATCTTGCCTTTGAGAAAGAGCCAGAAGAAGAACCTACATTTGGCCTCGACCTTGGACTTCCAGAGTTTGTCATAGTTGGCGACGGCAAAGGAGCCAAGGAAACATTCTACGGCTTTTGGACGGTGGTTGGGTTAAAGGCCAATCGCTTTGCTGATGGCCACCGATGTGTGTGATCCTTGATGGACTCCATCTCATCTCATGTGTAATGACAAAAACTGCAGCTATGAGCCGGCACAGCAATCAGTGCCAGAATCATGATGGGTATGAGCCGGCACAGCAATCAGTGCCGGAATCATGATGGGAGAGCAAAGGAGGAACAAGATTCTTACAGGCAACTATTCGGATGTGAAATGGGATCATTGCCGTTTAGTTACCTAGGGATTCCCATTCATCATAGACGTTTGACGAATAGGGAATGGAAATGTATTGAAGATAGATTCGAAAAAAGACTAAGTTGCTGGAAGGGCAAGCTTATGTCTTATGGAGGTCGGCTTGTGTTGATAAACTCGGTTTTGACAAGCCTGCCGATGTTCCTTCTATCTTTCTTTGAAGTACCGGTAGGGGTACGGAAAAGACTAGACTTTTATCGATCTCGTTTCTTTTGGCAATGTGACGAGGCTAAGCAGAAATACAGATTGGCAAGATGGGACATTATTTGAAGACCCAAAGATCAAGGGGGTCTCGGCATTGAGAATTTAGAAGTGAAAAATAAATGCCTACTTAGCAATGGCTTTACAGGTTATCTACTGAGACCGAAGGGATGTGGGTACAAATCTTGAGGAATAAATACCTACAGTCTAAGACATTGGCCCAGGTTACTGCTAGACCTAATGACTCACCCTTTTGGAAGGGGTTAATGAAGGTGAAGGTAACCTTCTTCCAGCAGGTGAAGTTTTTAGTTGGCAACGGTACCACAACCAGATTCTGGGAGGATACATGGCTTGGGGAGGCGCCTCTAGCTCTACAATATCCTACTCTATATAATATTGCACAACGTAAGGAAGATTATGTTGCCACAGTATTACAGTGGGTACCTCTGAATATCCAATTCAGGCGATCTCTAGTGGGAGAACGCTGGAATTCTTGGCTACACTTGGTCAGGCGATTGATGGATATTCAACTCTCTGATCAGGCAGACAATATTCACTGGAAATTAGCTACGAATGGTATTTTTTCAGTAAAGTCGATGTACATGGATCTAATAAACTCTGGGCCTCTTTCGAGATCGTTACATATTTGGAAAATTAAAGTGCCACTTCGAATTAAAGTTTTCATGTGGTTTGTACACAAGGAAGTTGTACTAACCAAGGATAACTTGATAAAACGAAGATGGATAGGCAGGTCTACATGTTGCTATTGTGATCAGAATGAAACTATAAGACACCTCTTTCTCGATTGCCCACTTGCAAAATTATTATGGCGCACTGTTCATATAGCCTTTAACATTAATCCATCAATGAGCATTAATACGCTATTTGGGACGTGGCTCAATGGAGTAGACGTAGCTATAGCGAATCATATCCGGATTGGTATAAGTGCTTTATTTTGGGCTATATGGAACACTAGAAACGATATGATCTTTAATGGCAAGAACTTCAATAATTTTTTGCAGGTTATCTACAGAGCCACGTCTTGGATCCGTACGTGGTCGTTACTCAACCATGCGGGCTCCAGGGAGCTTATGGCTATTGGGTGCAACCGGTGGGAGACGGTCGCACGGGCTATCTTCAGCCGATTTGGATGGCAAGCTAATAATAGGCTAGGTGTATAGGCATCATAGCCTACTTTTGGTTTCGCCGGCCGTGGCAGATTTTATTTACTTTAGCACTTGTTTTCATGCTCAGTTCGTGAGCTCATTGTGGACCTAAGACTTTGTTATTGTTCTTTTTTTATAATATGGCTGCATGCATCGATTGATGCAGAGGCCGGGGGCTTTGTTCCTCCTTTTCAAAAAAAAAAAAACACTTAACAGCACACCCATCATCAGTTAAATCACCAACATTAAGACCATGCATCGTCTCAACTGTCTTGAGCAAGAAGCAGCAAGCCATCTCATCTCATGGATGGATGGATGGATCCACGGTCGGATCGTCTGGCCATGTGAGCATTATCCAGACAGACATGTTGAGGCCTGAAACCACATCCAGGTCAACCTTCATCTCATTTTCCGTGGCTAATTAAACCAACGGCCGCATATGCGTATGCACTGGTGTGCAGGACGAGGGAATATTAGTCCCGCCAGCCACATGGGCTAATAAACTACTACTGCTAATACGTTGCGGTTAGTCTCTAATCCGTATCTTCGGAGAAGCGAAAAAACTATTAGCCTCCAGCGTGGCGTCGCTGGTCTTGTCTTGCCGCTGGTTGGCACTACGTGCGTGCGTCTGCCGTTGATGTTGTGCCAGCCAGCTTTGAGTGTGCTCTCAACAAAATTCGTTCGTTCCGTTGGGTTTGAGTGTGCTTTGTTTTGTTGAAAGGGTTGGGGCCTGTCTTAGGGGGTAATCAAGATTTGGTCCTGTTTTCTTTCGACGCAAGAATCAGTTTACTTTGCTCCCGGCTTCACATGGACAAATGCGAAAAGAGGGAAGAGAAGCGCTCGTGCTAAGCTATGAAATGAATGACGACTTGGGCAACATGCAGATTGCTTGTCATCACAAAAAAGGAACAAGTTTTTTTTTTTTTTTTGAGAGAGAGAGAGAGGGAAAAAAAAGGAACAAATTGACAACAACATATGATGAATCTTGAAAGTTCACAAGATATGGTGGAATGCAAATCTTGAATGGACTACTTTGCCGATTCCTTTGCGTTTCTTTTCTTTTCTTTTCGAGGAGTGGTAGTAAACCTTTTTCTTCTCAAGAGAAGAAGAAGAAAAGAGAGAATGTATTCGGTTGTCCAGAAAGGCTTCTTCATCGGCTTTATAATAAGAATAATGATGAAAAGAATAACAAATGGTGTATGTTTTTCATCCACCAACATTGTTCTCCCTTTCTAACTAGCGGCAGGAAACTAGATAGATATGCTACACATACATACAAGTGTAAATAAACAGAAGGATAAATCATACTAGTTGCGTCTGAACCTGTCCTGATCACAGCTTGTCTATTCGCTAAAGGATTGGACTCTGGAACACTAGTAGCAGTGGCAGAGAATATCTGTCCACTAACAAACGGGGACAGGAACATGGGCCACAGTAGCAATTTCCGGGCCTGCTCGACCATATTGAGTTTTTTTATATGTAAGCTTGTAAAGCAACAACATCATCACCTAATAAATCAATCACCCCTAAAAAAAAACCTAATAAATCAATCATCTCTCGTACCACCATATTGAGTTTTTAAACACCAGCTGTTGTCCTGAAGCGGTGGAAAGGAGCTGTTTCTCTGTAGATTAATGAATGAATGAATGAGTGAGCAAACAATCACAGTGAGAGAGGGACACACTTGAGGATCTTCAAACGGGAATACTTATATTTATATTTCACGCCCATATCGTCGACATATCACATCGAAATAGTGGTTTTAATACTGTGTGCGTTTTAATGTGCTCCGATGCTCTTAAATTGGAATGGATGAACATCAAACAAGGCGTGGAACGGAAGAGATGGTGACAGGAGGCCAATTTCGTACGTACGTACTACGTTTGGTGCCACGCTCGCGTTCTGAGAGCGCATCGTTTATACGATCGTCGATGATACTACGTAGTAGTACGTATTCGTATCGCTTTTCCCTTTGAATAATAGCCCTTTTTTGATCCATTGAATGCTTGTTCCATAACGAACGCATTGAAATTGAATCCAACACTCAGCATCGTCTCGAGTCCAGAAACATCCTTTTGCCACTACTGAACTAAAATCCCCCATTGGTTGATTGATCCGACCGGGACACTCCACCCACACTGCGCTGCGTCGCCGGAGGGGGGGGAGCAGAGCAGAGCAGTTGCTCCGACAGAGCGATCACTCTCAAATCGCATCATTTGATGGATGGATCCAACTTTGGCGCCAATATTCCTCCTGTCCGGGCCTTTGGCGGCCAGGAACATGAAGCACATTCCCCCCCTCGCTCGCTCGCTCTCACGCAATTAAGCCCGATGCATGTTCCCCCCGTCTCCGTGTCCATCCCTTCTTCCATTCGTCTCCTCCCGCTTTCTTCTTTCTTTCTTTCTTTCTCTCGCTCTGAGGAGGAAAAAGGCATGGATGATGATGTGATGGGGACGAAGTCCGTGCAGCCATTAGCGAGCTTCCAGGGGATAAAGCGCCGGGCCCAGACGGTTTCACCGGGGCCTTCTTCAAGGAGTGCTGGGACATCATAAAGCCGGAGATTATGCAAGTGATCAACAACTTCTCCAACCTTCATGTCTCAAACCTACACTGGCTTAACTCGTCCAACATAGCCCTCATTCCGAAAAAAGATGGCGCGGAGGATATATCTGACTTTAGACCCATCAGTCTCATTCATGCGATTGCAAAGATCATTGCTAAGATGATGGCCACTAGGCTAGCCCCTCACATGCCCGCACTCGTCTCCAATACGCAAAGTGCATTCATCAAGAAAAGAAGTATCCACGACAACTTTATGTATGTTCGGAACCTGGCCCGTCGCTTTCACCGCACCAACACTCCAACCTTGCTTCTCAAGCTGGACATCAAGAAAGTTTTTGACTCGGTTAGATGGGATTACCTCATGGATCTCTTGCGTCATCATCACTTCCCGAGCCGCTTCAGAGACTGGATCTCCGCGCTTTTATCAACGGCCTCCTCTAGAGTTTTGCTAAATGGGGTTCCGGGCGACCCGGTCAAGCACGGGCGTGGCCTACGGCAGGGGGACCCCCTCTCCCCCCCTTCTTTTTGTCCTTGCAATTGATCCTCTTCATCAGATCCTTGCCAAGGCTACTGAACAAGGCAACCTTCACCCTCTTCGTGGCCAACCTATCCGGGCATCCCTTTACGCCGATGATGCGGCCATTTTCGTTGCGCCAGTCAAGGAGGATATTCAGTTCTTGGCATCGACCCTTCGTTCCTTCGGGGATGTCACGGGGCTTGTCACCAACTGTTACAAGAGTCTTGTGGCACCAATCCGCTGCACCAATATTGACCTTGATGACATTCTGCAAGCCTTCCCGGCGGTCCAGACCTCCTTCCCTATGCGGTATCTTGGGCTACCTTTGTCGGTCACGAGACTCAAGCGCATCCACTTTCAGTACCTCGAGGACAAGGTTGCGGGCAAGCTTCCACCATGGTCGGCGCTGCACGTTGCTGCCCCTAGACGTATTGTGTTGGTTAAGGCGGTCCTCACGGCCATTGCGATTTATCACCTTACGCCCCTGGATCTCCCTGTCGAAGTGCGGAAGAAAATTGACAGCCTAAGACGTGCATATCTCTGGGCAGGTTGTGATAAGGTCTCTGGTGGCAAATGTAAGGTGAACTGGGACCTTGTCTGCAAACCCAAGGTCTTTGGGGGATTGGGTGTGCTAAATTTGGAGAAATTTGCGACCGCCCTTCGGCTACGTTGGCTCTGGTTCGAGTGGGCTGACCCTCCCAAGACTTGGGCGGGGATGGAAACGCCATGTTCTGACAGCGACAGAGATCTCTTTGCGGCGGCCACAAAGGTGACTCTCAGTGATGGCACAAAGGCAAAATTCTGGGAATCTCCCTGGTTGAATGGGCTTCGGCACAAAGACATCGCGCCTAACATTTTCGAAATATCCAAAAAGAAGGGGTGCGTGGTGAGAAAAGCCCTTGACAACAACTTCTGGGTCCATCAGATTAACACTAGGCAAGGCCTCTCTTTGACCCATATCCAGGAATTTGCTCCCCTCTGGGAGATGATTGATGGTGTTGCTCTCAACTCCGATTCGAAGGACACGATTTCGTGGAAGTTCACAACCAGTGGTGAATATTCGGCCTCTACGGCGTACATGGCACAATTTGCGGGGCTTGTCCTCAGTCCCACCGCTGCTATAACCTGGAGGACGTGGGCGCCGCCCAAGTGCAAATTCTTTGCGTGGTTAATCCTGCAAAACCGTGTGTGGACTGCTGACCGGTTGCATCGGCGGGGGTGGCCAAATTGCGGCCTTTGCCCTCTGTGCAGACAGGCCCCAGAGACTGCCGCCCATCTCCTCTTCCAATGTAGATTCACCGCCCGAGTTTGGAACGAGGTCGTCATTTGGCTCGGCATGCAAGGCCACTCGCCGATGACTTGGCAACATGAAACTTCGGTCCAAGCCTGGTGGCTGCGTTCGGTGAATGCCGAAGGGCACGCCAAAAAGGCCATTGCCTCGGTGATGATGCTTGTCTCTTAGGAAATTTGGAAGGAGCGAAACGCAAGAATCTTTAGCAACACTGCCGCCCCGACCGCCATCGTTGTTGCGAAGATCAAAGAGGAGTCCCATCTTTGGGCATTGGCGGGGGCGAAGCACCTGAGTATTCTTATGTCGCGAGAGTAGTTCACTTTGTTTCTTTTGCCGCCTTGCGGCCTTTGTCTAAACCTTCTCCTTAATCAATGAAAGTGGCAAGTCTTTTGCCTTGTTTCAAAAAAAAATGATGTGATGGGGGCTTTTCCTGCCGGCGATGAGCGTGCGTCGGGTGCCCGCCATGGCCCATGGGGATATTGGGAGAGAGGATCGGCCACGTGAAAAGGCCCCGCATGAGCCCATGATACGTCCTTCTCCGCGATAATGCCACCGCCGCGCCGATTCGACAAGCCCGGCCGCCGGGCCCCAGACACTCCTGCCTATTTTCGCACGTTTCACGCAAGCCGCTACATCAACTGGTCCACTCGCCACCAAATATACCCAAACACATATTATTATGACAGACGGCCGAACGGATCAAAATGGAGTTTTCAGCAACGTTGAATAGAGGGTTTTCAGTATGTTGTTACACAAGACTTGACCTATAAGACAAACACTGCGATCCGGTTGCTTACACAAGAAACAAGAAACCTCTATGGTCCGTCTGGGATCAAATAATTAGCAAAACACGAGTGACAAGATACTGTATTACAATATCGAGTGACCAAAATTCCTCCTGAGCTCTCTGCTCGCCTTTCCAGGGCAACTCAGTTTCTGGCTACCGTCCTACTGGCTGGCTACATGCTGCTGCTCAAGCTGGAATTACCCGAGCTTTCCGATCTCCATCTTCTTCTTGATTGCACGATGACCATGGTACACAAAAGAATCTATGATGCCAGCCACAGTGAATATGCCTGCCACGGTGAAGATCAACAATGGGTTAGAAATTTCACCTCTGCCATGCACATACAACGTATTTTGGAAGGAAAGCACCAACACATGGTTACAAGTGTATGACAGACCTCCAACAATAGCACATATGTTTGTCAAGAAGTGAAGAAGCGATGTATTTTCTTCAGTAAAATCAACCTGTCAAAGAGTAATAATCACACAAGGTTTCAGTTTTCAGGATGGCCACCGAAATACCTGTACAAGATGGTGATTTTTACATGTTCTCTACAAGGGCTCAACATGATAAGAAACAAACCAAAAGTGCCACCTCATGGATTAATAACCAAGGTAGATGAACTGTCAAGTGCAGCTCAAGCTTCAACAGTAACAACACATAAAAGAGATCCCTTCCTAACCTTAATTGGTGAAAATTCGTAGAAGAAATATACACCGGGTGGGGGCCTCGGGAGGCCAATTGCTTCTCTAAAGTGCTCCGTCACAGAAAACTGCAGATGGAAGTCAAGTATTGGCCAGAAACTTTGGCTTGGTAATAAAAGTAAACATTAAAACCATGATGTTTACCTGATTTGAGTGAATCTTCCGCCCCCTAATATCTGTATAGATAGTAGGAACAACCTGTATAAAAAAGAGATGATTAGCGAATTGAAGCAGAAAGGTCGGCATCTCTCCATATACATAGCAGTGTAATGGTGAACAGACCAATCGTTGAGTTGTACTGGACTGGGTTTTCCCATTTTATTTTCTGGTTTGTAAGACACTGTTCCGTTATACTTATAGTGGAACGCGGCTCCCCGTTTGGGAGGCGTATGGAAAAAAAAAGTGAACAGACCAATTGAGGAATATGATAGCTTGATCAGTGTCTAAAATCTTACCTTCACAAAATACTGGTACATCCCTGTTAATCCAGTTGTCTGCTCCTGTTTCCACTCTACACTGAAATACTCAAGAGGATCAGGGACATGGAAAATTGCAAACCAAAGAGAGACAAAATAACTTGTTCGGCTTCATGAATCGAGAAACTGATAACTAAGTACCGAATCGTACCCATCAAGAGGATTGACAACACCAGGGAACTCTTTCCCAAAGGACAGTTTGTTTATCTTGTGGCTTATCTGTTTCAGGGAAAGGGGGTAGTTGGCCGTTAAAGGTTCATGTTTATGTTCAATACAATAATTGCTTCAGGACTGTGGATAGAAGAAAATAATTCTACTTGCATTGTAATTTTCTGGCTGGAAATTCAACATATCTTGAAGGAAGTTGAATGCATGGTCCAAGCTTTTTCCTGGGGCAAAGTGAAAATTTCCAGCAACTTTATTGACATCTACAAATCCATGAATGTTGCAACCTTCGCCTTGTTCATCTTTTAACCTTCGAACGAAGCCCTCTCTCTTGCACTGAAGAGTGTGCAAAGAAAGGAAAAATAGCAATAAGCAAAATACCAAAAGACGTCCACACTGATCAGTTGCAGACAGTAGCGACGGTAAACTAATTTCATAAAGAAACAGAACAGAATGCAATAATAAGCTAAAGGGATTCATATATTCATGTGGCTTTCAAAAAACTAATCAATAATGTGTTCTAAATCAAAGCTAATGAGAAGCATGACCAGAACCAATCTAGATACAAGAAGGGTTGGGCGCGCTTTGCTGCGTTGTTGGTGTTGTTGGGTTTTCATAATTTTTTTACTCCCTCTCTTTCAAAATATAAGGTGTATTAGGTTTTTGAAAAGTCAAACCTCTTTAAGTTTGACCAAATTTGTAGAGAAATATATCAATATCCATAATATCAAATTGGTATTATTAGATTCATCATGAAATGAATTTTCAAATTTTATTTATTTAGTATTGTGGATGTCGATATTTTTGGCTTTGAACTTGGTCAATGTTAAAGAAATTTGACTTCTGAAAAAACAAACACACCTTATATTTTGAAACTGGGGGAGTATTTGGTTTGGCGAATGTGCGAGATGATCGAGTGTGTTTTTCTTTTTATTTATAATGCGGTGTTTTGGTGGGCCTTTCGCGCTATGATTCTGTGTTATCTGCTAATCAATCCATACTTATGTGGCAAAAATTTCTGCATCGGTGTCTGCTTGCATGTTATACTTGTGCTACAATATCACATGTTGACGCTTCTTTTTTTTTTCTAGATGGTGAGGGTTGATATGTTTTATAGGCCGGTTGCTGCTGACTAATTTGAAAAATCGTTGACCCGGTCAAAATCATGAACCAAATCCTGAATACCTCAGTCGAATGAAAAGGCTCCAAAATTAAGGAGCATAGTGAATTAAAAGAATTGAATGAGAGCGCTCCTTGAGAAATTATTGACCCGATCAAAATCAGATGAGCCAATTCTAAGTTGGAGACCTCAATTGATTGTGAGGCCTTAAAATTATGGAGCATAGTGAATTAAAAGAATGAATGAGAAAGCTTCTTGAGAAATTGTTGACCCGGTAAAAATCGGATGAACCAATTCCAAATTGAAGACCTCAATTGATTATGAGGCCTTAAAGATTAGGGAGCATAGTGTATTTATAGATAGATTTCCCAAACAATAAGACAAAAACAGTTGTATTATAAAATTCTTCTTTTTGATGGATGCACAGTTGATAGCCAATGGGAATGCTTACTACCATATCACTAGATGAAGACCAAGTTACTACTAGCATATGACAACATCAGAATGAATCTGTAAGGTGATGAAGATACATGACTTAACGTATGTTGCAGGTACACCATACACATTAGTCAGCTTGTACTCTACCACATGTGGCTTACTGAATTTACAATATACTGTTGTAAGCTATTGCTTTAATAGCTTCCTTTTTAGCAGATAAACAGACAGAGGACCCAAGGAACACATCACATGTCACTATTGGGAACTACAGAGACAGTATTTGGTAAGAACCATGTACAGGAACAAAATTATGCTATCAAATAGAAGTGGAGGAACATGATTGTCCAATACCTGATCAATTGATTCTACGTTAGTGAGTGCCCAACCTTTCTTCCGATAGGCATCACGAACTTCTTCACAGGAGTTACAACACTGGCCATCTGACTGGTATAATTGTAAGTGCAATATTAATGATATTTTCAATAGAACTGAAATCATTGTGGCAATAAGCTTAGGATATGGTTGGGGTCATAAGATTGACATAAACACATAATATCATTGCACTAGAAGTACCTACCTCTTCGGAACCATAGCAAGACCCACAGTAAACTTCATTGTGGTCAAGCCTTCCACCATGATTCTGCAATGGTCTTTCAATCTAGAAGAGGACACGGAAGTCAGTTCAAAGTCAAGAAGAACAATACCCCGTTACATGCATATGTTGTGCACATATTTCCCATTTATCATTTAATATTTAATAGGAAAAATATATCAGTCACTTCAAGCCACCACCCACCAGGCCACCATGCCTGAATATGCACAAATTGCAATTGGTTTCTCTGTTGTGGTTTCCAATATGTACCATGATGAATTGCTCCCTATGTTTCAAATATACGGCCTACATTCTTGTGGTTTGCTAGTAACAAATACTATAACATGCATGCAAATTTGAGATTTTTTTTCTTTTTATTTAATCATATTCCCTCCTTTTTTAACATCAATGGGTAAACAACCATAATAATAACACCATGAATAGCATGGTCCCTCAAATATTATCTCGGTTGCATGACCTACTTGCTGGTCCCCGTACTAGAAAAAAATACGCCTTATAAGCACAAATGAAGGGAGTAATACTTGATATTTCAACCCTAGGTGGTTCTCAAAAGGCACAACATGAACAGTCATTATCAACTGCTAGGCTGCTAGCAATCTTAGTATACAACCATTCAAATTCTATGGAGGCAAAACTCATCAGCACTAGCATCGGCTATCTTGAGAGTAAAGAAAAAGATTCAAAAATTCTAGATTTGATTATATTATGATTGATCAATTGCAATGGATCTTGAATTAGCCATGCTAAAACGTATAAGCAGATCAAGTTATGATAAATGGTTAGATAAAAACACAATAGTTTCAATAACACACTACTTTAGTTTGGGAAAACGTACCTTAGGGGAACCAACTCCATCTTTTCTTGATTCAATTACATTACCAAGATGATCGATTCTTTTCTTCATTATGTCATGTCTCTGCAAAGTAGGCATTCAGCATCTCAAACAAGATAACAGAGATATGCAGTAGAGCTAGGCAAACATTTTACATGATGATAAGAATAGAAAAGAGGGAAACTGTTGAAAAGTGTATACACATACTATATCATAATGTTGCTCTCCACTAACATCCATAGTATCAATAGCAACAAGAGAACAAGGAAGAGCGGGGAATGTAACATCAAACTGCAAAAACAAACATGTTTGTTAGCAATGTGAAAAGAATAGAAAGTGTCTCGGCAGGAATGGCATATATGGTCTGGGCTTCCATGACTTAGCAAATATTTTCAGCTAGCTGGCTATCACTTGTTTTTAAGGTTCTTATGACAGATCGTCCATACAACATCTAAGAATATCATGCTCATTATTTCTCAACTCGTAGAGGTCCGGACTAGAAAATGAAGGCTGTCTAAGTCTAACAAGCAAATCAATTCCAGAAATTGACAGAACGGAAGGTAAATAGAGTTTTAGACTACAAAAAAATGAAGCCAAACTGATAAAAACATGCAATTTAGTATAATTAGATATTAGTTACATGCTTTCGAAACATCTAACAAGCATGGAAGGGCCAACATTAACACCAAGGAAATAGACAAAACTGTCTAGAAATACCAAACAAATGGAAAGTTTGGAATGACAGAATGAGCATTTGCACTAACATTGATATGTAACCTTTCCCCTCTTGAGGTATCAACTGTGAGCTTACTCTCTGTGGCAGCATATAGATACAACCCTGCATATAAGTTAACACAGCAATAAGCTAACGCATAATGCCACCGAAGGCAAGCACCGAATAAAATCAGAAAGGTAATCAGATAGCCACATTTCAGGAAAACGTAGTTGCAACATGTAACAGAGACCATCCCCCTTTACAGTTTTAGCATGCCAAATTAATTTATGAGCAATAGCCCCGTGGTAAGATGGTAAGACACTGCGTCACTGCACCTTATATATTGACCCTAAAAATCCTGAAACCTGTAGCGAAAACAAAATTATAGGTGTCCCCAATCTAATTCAACTCCAATTGGTTACATCAAAGTTTATCAAAAATGTAATGGAACTCCATTTCTGGTAGTTTATATGTTACCGAAAGAAAGAAAAGAACTTCACCGTGGTAGCAGCATAGCCAATCTAATCGATGCAAAATTAACCACATCGGCACATCCACACACAAACGTGCACGCACACACCATTCTGGGATTCTGATGTCATCAACTCATAAATAGCATTGAAATAGAACAAACAGCACCACTAGTAGAACTAGTCTAGTCCAAATGCATATAGCATGATAATAGAATTGCGATTTTTTCATCCACTATTTTAATTTCTCAATTTAAACCAACAACATGGCCAACAAGCATACGTCTCAACCGCATCAAACATACTCGATTTTCGCACCGGAACGCATGTAATTATCGGAAGGCAAGCAAAGTTATCGGGGACGGAACGGCGTGATCGAACTATGTCGGTGACAGAGTAAACGAAATTAAAAGGGATCTGAGACGGCGATGCGGGAGAGAGGGGGTGGTACGTACGGATCTCTGAGAAGAAGAGGAGGAGGATAGCGAGGGAGGAGACGATGGTGATGAGTCCGCCGGAGAGGGTGCGACTGTAGAAGTCCTCGTTCACCTTCGGGTAGGCGTCGAGGCTCCTCAGCTTGCTCCACAGCTCCATCTCTCCCGCTCACACAGCCAGAGAGATCGCCGGAGCCTTAGGACGAGAGGAGATCTGCGTTGTCGCCCTCGCCGTCGCCGCCGCGACAAAACGGAGAGGGTGTTTGTGCAATTTGTCCGGGAGCGAAGGGGGGTAATTTCGTTTTGCCAGGCTTTGTCTGGATTCGTGTAGAAATGCTCCCCACTGGGGCCTCGGGCGTAATTAGCCACTAGTAGTAGAAGAAATGCGCGTTTTGCCCCGCGGCCGTTTGCTTCTTCTTTTTTAATTTAAGTCAATTACATCACAGGTTGCTCAACTTGGCGAGAAAAATCAGTTTGATACTAAACTTGCGGATACATTGAGCCAATACTGCTTCTGTCGTACGTCGTCGGCGTATTTGCAAAATAGTCCCTGACTTTTCCAGTAATTAACCCGCAACCCCTTTTTAAGTGGGGGAAAACGCTTCGTTTTTACAAAACAAACCCTGGATCTGTAAGAATTCAACCCGCGAATCCTCTGTCTCATCTTATCCAGATGCTCTTCCTCCCTTTCGAGCGGTGGCGGAGCAGGAGAAGTTGAGGGGCGGGGCTATAGCCACGACGGGGTAGAAGGCGGATGCCATGGGCGCGCCCCTCCGCCACGAACCACTACCGCTGGCCCCGTCGTCGTGCCCACCCCTACCTGAAGGGCCCCCACCCACACGACTTTCCACCGCCGGCGACAATCGACGCCGCACCTTCTCCAATTCATCTTTCTCCTCCTGCTTTGCCGCTGCCACTCTCCGTCGGCCGGCCAACTCCCTCGAGTCCCACCCCTCCCCCACACAACCGCCTCCTATTCTCTTCCTTTGTGTGTGTGTGTGCGTGCGGGCTCTCGATCCCGATCCACCCCTTTCCTGGGTGCATCTTAGAGGAGAGCTCCTTGAAAAACAGCCTGGTTTGAAGCAACAATAGCCTTGAAGAAAGAAAGCAGAGGTGCAGACGGAAAGAACGAACGCCAAAAGGAAGTTTAAGTGGTAATCTTACAACGGAAGAGGAACAAAATATGGCGCATGCCGCCGGCTGTAGGGGCTGAAAACTCAGTCGCCTCCTCGGCTCGTTCGATGCGACACGCATGATCCCCGATAGCGCCGCTGCCTCGCAGCGTCGTCACCGAGTCCGCCCGTCAGAGAATCGTCCCGACTGCACAACATCCTCGCAGCAGCAACCGTCGTCGTCGCAGCATCCTTGCCACAGTAGCAACATCCACTGTCACCGCGCCCGGCCGGCCGTGCATCGTCCCGGTCGCCGTCGCAGCGGCAGCAGCATCCGCCGTCACCGCCTCTCGGCACTGGCGCTCCGGCCGGCGAGCAACCTGGCGGCACCGGCACTCCCACCAGCGAGTGGCCTTGCATCGGATGCTTCCGGCGGGCAACCTCGCGGCACCGGCGCTACCGCCGGCGAACGGCCTCGCAGCAGCCGCCATTGTTGCTACCACGAGAGCCGCGCGAGAACGCTCTCCGCTGCTGCAACCTCTCGCCGTCGGCAAATCGCCGTCAAACACGCCATGGCTGGACTTGTGCTTGCAGAAGCATGGTTGGTGCATGCGGCTCCAGCTTGCAGTAGCCTTGGCGGTGGCTCATGCTTGCAGCAGTGGGGATCCTCGCCGGACAAAGATAAGGGGGGAGAAGAGAGGAAAGGGAATCGGGGAGGGCGAGAAGAAAGGCGTCTCAGAAGATAAGGTTGAGGGACAGCGGTGGGTGGGCCTGACCACATGCGTCGCCTGCGCGAGAAGGCTGGTGGCATATGTCTACAGCCGCTGGACACGGGAGCACTCACCGAATCGTATAAGAAATGTCGTAGGTAACCTCGTGTAAACTCTCAATCAGATCAAAGAAAGAATTTACTCAAGATGGACACACTCCTTTATCAAATCGCTTGATTACTCAAGAGGGAGACGCTTCTTTGCCCAACAAATCGCTTGATTCTCATCGTGCATGCATTTGTTTGCTTCTCCAAATCTACATGCACACAATTGCTGGGTTTGGTTCTAATTTTTTTTCAAAGGTTGATATGCATATGTTTGTGTTTTTGATGTACTCATACTAACTACACAGGTTAGATACACACAGCAAATACATATATGCATGGACGCCCAATGAAGTAAATATATAAAAAATCTTCGGGCGTTGTTGATCCTGATTTATACGAGTGCATAAATAAACCATCGACCTCAAAACATAAGCATTTACATGCCATGGGCGCATTTGGTTATGAATGACTATATTTTTATGCCATCGAGAAACAAGAACAATTGCATCCAGGTAAAATTACTTTGAAAGTGATGCATATAGGATATTTTTATTGTCTGATGTAAGTGCAATAGTTAATCTGTCGGTGTGGTATGCTTTTTCACTAGGCATCGGCGGACTGATCTACAACATCGTACTGAAGTCGTCGGACAAAAAACATGGTGTGTATATAGCAATGGTCTTAATTTAATATCATTTTTCCGGTTTCTAAATTGCTTCAAGGAAAAACATGATACTCTAGCATGCAAACAATACATATATTCTGATACTTATGTCCAGCGTAATTAATTTGATTATAAGTAGCTAAATACGCTCTATTTGTGATGCAAATTTCATGTCAGTTGTTAATCAACAACAGATTCATACAGTATACAAAACTCTCATGCATGCAAGCAATTTGGATGGCAATCTCGAGTCATGGATGGTAAGGAACAAAAAAGGAAACATGATAGAGAACGGTATACACGGATGACCAATGAAGACAAAATAGGAAAAACTGAAAGAAAAAACATCGTGAAGCCTATCAACTAAAAAATGAATCAAAGATTCGCTCCAGTTGCCAAAAAAAACAATGAAGAAAGAAATATGCAAAGATGAAGAAAATGCAGAAGATAAAAAAGTGCGGATGGAAAATGCAGAAATACACAAATATGCAACAAGAACAAAACAAAGCCAGAATAGAGCAAATTACAGCTAACCGTGAATTGAGGCGCAACACACTAAGCAAAGATTCAATTATGATGGAGAATGCTACATGTACGCGACATAACAAAAAGTTAGTACATCTATGCGACAAAGACTTCATGGTTAGCGCACACACATAATATGCCTTGACGCTAGGCGAAGTATACGACATTTTTATTGTGTGATATCTGTAACTCAACATAAGTGTTGTGCGTATAATATTTTTATTATCAATATGATGGTTAATTTACTGGTGAAATATGTTTTTCACTATATATTGACGTGTCCGATCTAAAACTTCGTATTGAAGTAAGATGAAAAACATCATGTGTTTTCATACTTAAAAAATAGTCCTTTGAATTAGTAACTGAACTCTTGAAGAATGTGTTTCAATGCCGAGAAAAAATGCACTTGACGGAAGTCCTCCGTACACCCCTCTCTCTCCAACCACTGCCTGTTCAACCCGTAGCAACGCACGGGCATGTTTCCTAGTTGAGCCAATGACAGAACTTGACTCAGACGGTACGAATCGTGTTTGTATACAAACACAATGCTCTTAGTTGTTCTCGGGGTAAGCGAGTCAATACAATCAATTGCACAACCGTCCAATCCATATCATAATTGTCATAATCAATCATATCAGTAGGTGGCATTCTTGCATGTTCAAGTCCATCTACTATGAATGTGGACTAGGGCGTCAAATTCTTTGTTTGCATTTGTTCAAACTGGAGCTGATTTGTACTTCTACTTGAATCAGAGAGAAAAAGCATTTCTCGGTTTATCCGGTGAACAAGTAGAGTATACTAGGGCGTCAAATTCTTTGTTTGCATTTCGTTCAGAGTAGAGTTTTCTCCTTTTTTCCATTTTTTTATTTTTTAAGGCGAACTGGACCAACTCGCAGCTCGTAGCGCGCCTGCGTGGCGTGGGACCCACTGTCGGTGACCGAAAAGCGGGAACGAGGGCATGTGGCTTGGTTTTTGCGAAAAACACCTTGGAATTATTATTTTCATCACGAAGAAGCCCCTCAATTTTTTTCTTAAAAAGCCCCTAATGAATACCAAATCTTGCAAAAAGCCCTTGAAACATAGCTACGTCTCTAACTATTGGGCCCCACCCATAACGAATCAGTACGAAGACGAAATTTATTTAATAATATGCAAGAGACACTCTCGTGCAAAAAGCCCTTGAAACGTAGCTACATCTCTATGACTGTTGGGCCCCATCCATCTAGTTGATAAGTATGTCTAGAAGGGGAGTGAATAGACTACTAAGACAAATATGGACTCTATTTCCAAAATTTATTTCCCTTGGAAATTTGGGCTTTTCTAGCAATCTATCAAGCACCCTGCACATGCAAGTCTACAAGAGTATAGATAGCGAATATATGTTGGGAAACGTAGTAGAAAACAAAAAAAAATATCCTACGATCAAACCAGGAACATTATGAAGATGCATTAACGATTTAGATCAGATCGTTACAAACTCCGAGTTGCAGCGGAAGAAGAGTCGGTGTAGATCATACTTGAAGTCCTTCGAACCGTTCATGAACGACCATCAAATGGAAGGCCGGAAGCACGACCTCTCCACAGTTTGCAAGCGTATGGTCTTCACGATCCGGCAGCGCTTCGCCGTCTAGAGCTAACCGATGCCGGAGAATTAGAGGGAGAAGATTAGAACCACGTTAGGCTTCTAATTATGAGGACTAGAGAGGATCAGATCTAGCTCTAATTGGATCAATTAGAACTAGAACTAGAGAACTAGAGGAGGCTCCAAAACTTGTATATCTGATACGTCTCCAACGTATCTATAATTTTTTATTGTTCCATGCTATTATAGTATCAATCTTGAATGTTTTATATGCAATTATGTAACATCCTCATGTATTAAGCTACAGTGATCACGCTTTTGATAATGCCAAGTCACCATGATTAACAGTGCTTGATCATCATTTGAATCATAACTCATTTCAAATTCCAATTCAAATTGGAATTCAAATATGAAGTGAAAATAAAAGTTGTTCAAATTTGAAACTAAAATGTTCATAATATTGCTTATAATCCAAAAGAAATTATAAAAATAAAATCAACATTAATTAAATTAGTTAAATGACTCTAACATCCTAAAACAGTACCAAAACAGCAAAATTTAATCCATTTTCATTTAAATAAAATTCAAATGAAAACATCTGGACTCCAAAGCTTTTTTATGGCAGTGCTAAATATTACACTGTATTTGTGTGGCTAAGTCACCTATTTTACAAAAATGAAATGGTGGCCAAACATTTTACAAAACAGAAACTAAAAAGAAAACAGAAAAGATTAAAAAGAAAAAGGGGAAAATCACTGGTGCACTAGGCCTTGAGTGCACAGTGCAGGCCCAGCCCACCAGCGCCCTGGGTCGTCTCCCTCCCACTGCTCATCCGACCGTCGCGGCCCGCGCCCGCACGTCGCCGCCCGACCACCACGCCGGCCGCGCCGACGAGGGGATAAGGGCGCCACGCCCCCAACGCCTTGGTCCACTCTCCCACTCGCCCTCGTTCGCCCTCTCCTCCCTTTCCCCCTTCTCAGATCCGCCTCGCCCGAGCGCCATCGCCGCCGTGCACCGCACTCCACCGCGGTCACCGTCGCCCCCCCCCCCCTGCGTCCATCCGCCGTGTCCACGAGCTCCGCCCACGTCCGCTACACCGACTCCGACCACGCGCGCGGGCCGGGAGCCACCGGAGCGCCCGCATCGCCATCTTCTTCCTCCTCTGCCCTGCCGGAGCTCCGCCGCCTCGTCTCACTCCGGCAAGCCCTCCCCGAGCCCGCGTTGCACATCTGCAGGGCCCGGTGAGCACCCCGTCCGGCTCCCCTCTCTCCTCTGTCCCTCCCCGTAGCGCCGTCCCCGTCGAGGCCCGAACGTCGCCGCCGCCTGCCGTCGTCGCAGCGGCCATCTCCGGCCATCCCAGCCGCTCCCACCGCCACCATTGGACGCGCCCTGTCGCCCGCACCCGAACGCCACCGGCCGCGCCCCAAATGGGGGCCGGTAGCCCGTTCTCCGACGAGGGCCCGAGCCCTCCGCCGCGCAGAGAGGTCACCGGAGCCCTCTCCGGCGCCGTGCCGACGTGGCCTGGCCGGGGCCAACCCCCTGGGTCACTGGCCGGTGGGCCCTAGGGGCCCAGTTGACTGGTTTGACCAGTCAACTCTGCTGACTGGGCGGCCCCAGCCCCTGACAAGTGGGGCCCACCCCCCTAATTAAGTAAAATTGAATTAAAAATAATTAGTTAATTTAATTAGTCACTGACATGTGGGCCCTAGGGGCTAATTAACTATTTTAGTTTAAAATTAAACTCTGTTAACCTTACTGTCTATGACAGGTGGGACCCACTGGTCAGATTGACCAGTCAACCGGCTAGGTTGACCCATGACGTCATGCTGACGTCACATTTTACTATTTCGGATAATTCTAATTTAATAATTAAAATAATTCCAGAAATTGTTTAAAACTTTGAAAAATCATATAAAATAATCCGTAACTCGGATGAAATAATTTATATATGAAAAACGATCAGAAAAATATGAAGAATCCGAATATGCCACCCACATACCTGCCACACCCCTCTAACATACTGAACATGGAACCGTCCCCTCCGGTTCAGTGTATCGATAATTGCCCGGAGCTGGTAAAACACCACCAGATGTTTCCCGCTCCGACTAACTTGCGTAGTACTGCATTAGAGCACCCCTCGAATAGCGTGCTGCCATGCCATGCCTCTGGGATTGCATTTGCTGCTTGTATTTATTGTTTCTTCCCCCTCTTCTCTCCGGTAGACTCCGAGACCGACGCTACCCCTGTGATCGACTACTTCACCGACGACCCTGCTTCCTTTCAGCAAAGCTTCCAGGCAAGCAAAACCCCCTTGATCATTCCTATATCGCCTACTCCTTCTCCCTCATGCTTGCATTAGATTTTGCTACTGTAATTGCTTGCTCCTATTCTGATGCATAGCCTGTTTTTGTAACCTGTTGTTGTTACTTTACCTGTCATCCTAAATTGCTTAGAATAGGTTGGTTAGTGATCCATCAGTGACCCCTCACCCTTGTCCCTGTTGCCCCGCTTTGTTACTAGTACCTCGATCATTGTGATCGATGTGCAGATACTGTCACATCACCGCACAACCCCCTTAGTTGTACGACTCTGCAGGGCTACTATCGAGTGCCGAGGGTGATACCTCGTACTGCACTCATGATCATATCTCTGTAGTGTAGCACATCGGTGGTGATTGCAGAGGGTGATTCCTCCCGCTTCCCTTCCCGATGATACCCTGTCATGCAACCCCTCAAGTGTGGATCATCGAGGGTGATTCCTTATGGTTCTCCTTGACGGACTACAACGAGTAGGATTCCAACGAGGGTGATTCCTCGGATTCCCCCTTGATGTGATGAACACACGGGTTACCCTACTTTTACTTCAGGCCCCTGGTTAAAGTCGGGTCGACCCCGAGGGGTACTCGCGAGAGAATAATATTAAAGACGGGTCGGCTCCAAGAGCACCCGCGAGCCGTGTATTTCCAAGTCGGGGCGATAGGAATCCTGTTCGTCTTCGCGAGTTTCTAAACACGCCTAACGGATTTGGGTATTTGATCTGAGTTGGCCGCTGGCCATATACGCACTACCACCACGTGGGATAATGGTTATGGGACCCTCGGCGCCGTATGTATCAGCCAAAAGCTCTGTCAGACGTCCAGTTCAGCATTGTGGGCCTGTCGGGCCAGTGCCATACAGGATGAGGTGGTGCTCGTCTCGGCTCGTCGCATAACGACCCGGAGTGCAAAGGGCGATGGGCCCAAGACCACTGAGCGCTTAGGATGTAGACCGGCGGGGACCTCTCTGTTGAGCCTAGGTAGGACTACGTCGTGTCGATCAGCCGAGGCCGGGCATGACCCGGAAAAGTGTGTCCGGGCAGAGTTAATCGAGTGTGTTGGGTAACAATAGTGCACCCCTGCAGGGAAGTTATCTATTCGAATAGCCGTGTCCACGGTAACAGGACGCTCAGTGTTGTATCCCGATCTACCACAACTTGAACCGAATACATGTTACTTTAATTGTAAGCTCCAGGGTCGCTTTCTCATAGGGAGTCGAGGAAGGATCTCTGGGCTTTGCTTCTACGTGTTTGTTACTTTATATTATGCTAATCTGCACTCTTCTAATGCTGCAAGACGCTGAAGATGCTAGTCTTCGATAGGCTAGTCCTTCCCCTCTATTCTGGCATTTCTGCAGTATAGACCACAGATACAGCCCCTTCCTTTGATACCAATGCATACTTAGTATAGTTCTGATGTCAGTCTTGCGAGTACTTTGGATGAGTACTCACGGTTGCTTTGCTACTTCTTTTCCCCTACCCGGTTGCTGTGATCAGACGACGGAGTCTAGGAGCAGGAGATCCCCGGAGGCACCTACTACTACGTTGAGCCGTCAACCAGGAGTAGTTCGGAGGCCCTAGGCAGGAGGCCTTCGCCTTTTCGATCAGTGTCGCTGTTGTGCTAGCCTTCTTAAGGCATCCTTGTTTAACTTGGTGTCTGTACTCAGATACTTTTGCTTCCATTGATGCTTGTGTAACTTGAACTTATGTATTCGAGCCCTCGAGGCCCCTGGCTTGTAATATAAAGCTTGTATTATTTTGTTTTGTGTCTAGAGTTGTGTTTTGATATCTTCCCGTGAGTCCTTAGGCTTGATCATGTGCATTTGCGTGTATGATTAGTGTACGATTAAGTCGGGGGCGTCACAAATTATATGCCATTATATACCATTTTTGGGACTAACCTATTAACCCAGTGCCCAGTGCCAGTTGTTGTTTTCTGCTTGTTTTTGCCTTTTCAGAAAATCATTACCAAAAAGTGCCCAAACGAGAAAAAAACTTTGAATTAATATTTTCTGGACCAGAAGAGACCCACGAAGCTTCGGGAGAAGACCAGAAGAGCCACGAGGAGGCGGCAAGCCTGGAGGGCGTGCCCCCCAGGCTTGTGGGCCCCTCGTGGCACCTCTTGACTTAATTCCAGCGCTATAAATTCCCAAATATTCCAAAACCGACAGAGAGACAAAAGAGAAAACCTTTTCGCCGCCGCAAGCCTCTATTTTTCCGCAATCCCATCTGGAGGCCTTTTCCGGTACTCTGCCGGAGGGGGAATCGATCACGGAGGGCTTCTTCATCAACCTTGCTGCCCTTCTGATGATGTGTGAGTAGTTTACCACAGACCTACGGGTCCATAGCTAGTAGCTAGATGGCTTATTCTCTCTCTTTGATCTTCAATACCATGTTCTCCTCGATGTTCTTGGAGTTCTATCCGATGTAATCTTCTTTTGCGGTGTGTTTGTTGGGATCCGATGAATTGTGAGTTTATGATCAGATTATTCATGAGAAATATTTGAGTCTTCTCTGAACTCTTTTATGCATGATTATTATAGCTTTGTATTTCTCTCCAATCTATCGATTTGGTTGGGCCTACTAGATTGATTTGTCTTGCAATAGGAGAGGTGCTTTGTGATGGGTTCAATCTTGCGGTGCTCAATCCCAGTGATAGAAGGGGACATGACACGTATTTGTATTGTTGCCATTAAGGATAAAAAGATGGGGTTTAATCATATTGCTTGAGTTTACTTTGTCTACATCATGTCATCTTGCTTAAGGCGTTACTCTGTTTCATACTTAATACCATAGATGCATGATGGATAGCGGTCGATGGGTGGAGTAATAGTAGTAGATGCAGGCAGGAGTCGGTCTACTTGTCTCGGACGTGATGCCTATATACATGATCATTGCCATGAATCCGTCATAATTATTTGCTTTTCTATCAATTGCCCAACAGTAATTTGTTTACCCACCGTATGCTATGTGTTCGAGAGAGAAGCCTCTAGTGAAAACTATGGCCCCCGGGTCTACTTTATCATATATATAAAACCTAAAAATACCTTGCTGCAATTTATTTACTTTTATTTTAATTAGTATTTTAGTTTATCTATTTATCTCTATAAGATTTAATCCTTGCAAATAACCGCTAAGAGGATTGACAACCCTCTTATTTGTGTTGGGTGCAAGTGTTTGCTCTTGTGTGTGCAGGTGCGCTTAACGGAATTTTGCTTGGTTCTCCTACTGGATTGATAACCCTGGTTCTTAACTGAGGGAAATACTTATCTCTACTGTATTGCATCATCCTCTCCTCTTCGGGGAAATTATCAACGCAGACTACAAGTAGCAGGAAGAATTTCTGGCGCCGTTACCGGGGAGACATCATCAAAATTACCAAGTACCTTCGCACAAACTATCATCCACTTGCATTTACTTTATTTTCTTTTTATTTGCATTTTCCTCTCGTTTTCATCTCTCCCACTTCTAATTTTTTTTACAAAAACACAAAAAAAAATATTTGCCCGTTTGTTTGCTTGTGTTTCCATGTGCCTTCTATTTGCTTGCATCTTCGCTTGCTAAAAATCTATTGATATGGATCCTCATCCACTTGCTAATCTTTTCAAAAGATCCAATTATGATGAACCAATTGCTAGTGAGTTGAGTGCACTTGATTATCTCTATGAAGTTTTGCTTGAAAATCATGAATTTGAAAAGTGTGATGAAGTGTTAGAAGAAGAAATTTATAAAGTGATTCATGATAGCTCCTTGACTGAAAAGCATGATTGCAATGATGTTATTATAAATTCTATTAATGTCAATTGTGTTAATAATATGCAAAACTACAAGCTTGGGGATGACGATTTTGTCATGTCCACTACTTATTGCAATGATCATGATTGGGGTGATAATGCTTCTTATGACCTTGAAAATTTATTTAAGCCTCATGATGAATATGTCATTGATAATAATGTTTGCAATAATATTGAAAGTGGGTTTGGAAGAGTATCAACTTTAGGAAAAAAGAATCCCACATATTTGGAGAGTGTCCAATCTTATGAATTTTTTGATAAATGTGGGTTTGGAGAGGTCATGACTTTAGTTGATGTTAATCCCACTATTTTGGAAGATTATAAAACTTTTATGCATGTTGATCATGAAGAGAATATTTTATATGATAGCTATATTGTTGAATTTGATTATGATCCTACATGTAATTATTATGAGAGAGGAAAATGTGGTTGTAGAAATTTTCATGTTACTAAATTACCTCTCGTTGTGTTGCGATTGTCAATGTTTTATTCTTCTTCCTTACATATGCTAGATATTTCTTGTCTTGATAATTTGTTTGCTTATAAAATACCTATGCATAGGAAGTATGTTAGAATTAAATGCATTTTTCACATGCTACATGATGCTCTCTTTGTGCTTCAATTCTTGTTTTTTATGTGAGCATCAATAAAATCTCAAGCCTATCTTAATGGCTATAAAGAAAGAGCTTGTTGGGAGGCAACCCAATGAATAATTTATTTATTTTACCTTCTATTTTTGTGTGTTTACACAATTATAGCCTCTGTTATGATTGTATTTTTATTTTTTAATTAGTTTTTGTGCCAAGTAATGCCTTTGGGATGATGTTGATGATAGTATGATTGTTGCTGTTTGAAAACAGAAACTTTTGTGTCCAGTGCTGGAATTTTGGTTTTTCGCTGGAGTGTCAGAACCTTCTGAATTTTTTACACAATATTGATATATGAATTTCCCACGTTTTCCTCATTTTTCAGAATGTTGGAGTTACAGAAGTATGACGTTAATTCAGATCTTTACAGACTATTTTGTTTTAGACAGATTCTGTTTTTGTTGCATAGTTTGCTTATTTTGATGAATCTATGGATCGTATCGGGGGGTATGAGTCATGGAGAAGTTGGAGTACAGTAGCATTATGCCAATATTAAATATGAATCAATTTACAACAGTACCTAAAGTTTAAGATTTGTTTGTTATACTAACGGAGCTCACGAGGTTTCTGTTGAGTTTTGTGTGCTGAAGTTTTCAAGTTTTGGGTGAGACTACGATGGATAAAGGAATAAGGAGCAGCAAGAGCCTAAACTTGGGGATGCCCAAGGCACCCCAAAGTAATATTCAAGGAATACTCAAGCGTCTAAGCTTGGGGATGCCCCGGAAGGCATCCCCTCTTTCGTCTACAATCTATCGGTAACTCACTTGGAGCTACATTTTTATTCATCACATGATATGTGTTTTACTTGGAGCGTCTTGTGATATAGTTTGTTTGCTTTTTTTTGCTTTTTATTTTGTCACAATCATCTTTGCTGAACACACCTTTTTGAGAGGGACACACATTATTCGTGATTTGTTAGAATACTCTATGTGCTTCACTTATATCTTTTGAGCTAGGCAGTTGCTCTAGTGCTTCACTTATATCTTTTAGAGCACGGCGGTGATTATATTTTAAAGAAATAGTCGCACTCTCGTGCTTCACTTATATCTTTTTGAGAGTCTAATGAATAGCAATGATAATATGCACGGGTTATGAATTTGGTCCTGATATGATAGGTATTCAAGAGGGATATAATAAAAACTTTCATGTAGGTCACTGAATATGATAAGTTTGATTCCTTGCAATAGTTTTGCGATATTAAGATGGTAATATGTGGGAGGTATTAGTAGATAATTGTGGTTTAGTAAGAATATTGGTGTTAAGGTTTGTGATTCCCGAAGCATGCACGTATGATCTGTCGTTATGCTAAGAAGTTGGAGCATGATTTATTGTTGATTGTCTACCTTATGAGTGGCGGTCGGGGATGAGCGATGGACTTGTCCTACCAATCTATCCCCCTAGGGGCATGCATAGTAGTACTTTGCTTCAAGGGCTAATAAACTTTCGTAATAAGTATGTGAGTTCTTTATGACTAATGTGAGTCCATGGATTATACGCACTCTCACCCTTTCGCAATTTGCTAGCCTCTTCGGTACCGTGCATTGCCCTTTCTCACATCGAGAGTTGGTGCAAACTTCGTCGGTGCATCCAAACCCCGTGATATGATACGCTCTATCACACATAAGCCACTTTATATCTTCCTCAAAACAGCCACCATACCTACCTATCATGGCATTTCCATAGCCATTCCGAGATATATTGCCATGCAACTTCCACCGTTCCATTTTTATGACACACATCGTCATTGTCATATTGCTTTGCATGATCATATAGCTGACATAGTATTTGTGGCTCAGCCATCGTTCACCATTTTTATACATGTTACACTAGCATCATTGCACATCCTGGTACACTGCCAGAGGCATTCATATAGAGTCATATTTTTTGTTCTAGTATCGAGTTGTAATATTGAGTTGTAAGTAAATAATGTTGGAAATATGCCCTAGAGGCAATAATAAATTGGTTATTATTATATTTCCTTGTTCATGATAATCGTTTATTATCCATGCTATAATTGTATTGATTGGAAACTCAAATACATGTGTGGGTACATAGACAACACTGTGTCCCTAGTAAGCCTCTAGTTGACTAGCTCGTTGATCAAAGATGGTTAAGGTTTCCTAGCCATTGACATGAGATGTCATTTGATAACGGGATCACATCATTAGGAGAATGATGTGATGGACAAGACCCAAACTGTAAACGTAGCATTTGATCGTGTCAGTTTATTGCTATTGTTTTCTGCATGTCAAGTATCTGTTCCTTTGACCATGAGATCATGCAACTCACTGACACCGGAGGAATACCTTGTGTGTATCAAACGTCGCAACGTAACTGGGTGACTATAAAGGTGCTCTACAGGTATCTCCGAGGGTGTCTGTTGGGTTGGCATGGATCAAGACTGGGATTTGTTACTCCGTATGACGGAGAGGTATCTCAGGGCCCACTCGGTAATACAACATCACATTGAGCCTTGCAAGCAAAGTGACTAAAGAGTTAGCCACAGGATCTTGTATTACGGAACGAGTAAAGAGACTTGCCGGTAACGAGATTGAACTAGGTATAGTGATACCGACGATCGAATCTCGGGCAAGTAACATACCAAAGAACAAAGGGAACAGCATACGGGATTAACTGAATCCTTGACATAGAGGTTCGACCGATAAAGATCTTCGTAGAATATGTAGGAGCCAATATGGGCATCCAGGTCCCGCTATTGGTTATTGATCGTAGAGGTGTCTCGGTCATGTCTACATAGTTCTCGAACCCGCAGGGTCTACACACTTAACGTTTGGTGACGATTAGTATAATTGAGTTATTATGTTGGTGACCGAAAATTGTTCGGAAGTCTCGGATAAAATCCCGGACATGACGAGGATCTCCGGAAGAGTCCGGAGGTAAAGATTGATATATGTGATAATAGTGTTTCGATCTCCGGAAGAGTTCCAGAGTTCACCGGAAGGGGTTCCGGATGTTTACCGAAGTGTTCGGGTGCAGCAACACTTTATATGGGCCAAGGGATAAAAGCCCACGAGGTATTGGAAAGTGCAAAAAGTAGTTTTGCTGCCGCGTAAGCGGTACTACCGCTTGTGTGAAGCGGTACTACCGCCCAAGCGGTACTACCGCTTGTGTGAAGCGGTACTACCGCCCAAGCGGTACTACCGCTTGTGTGAAGCGGTACTACCGCTTGTGTGCGGCTGTGCACGGTTCGGCAGGGATCCGAGTTGGACTCTTTCCCTGCGGGCCAAACCGACCTTGTGCGGGGAAAACCGACCTGGAGGAGGCTTTTACTCCAAGTTTAGACCCCAAGGCTCAACATATAAATAGAGGGGCAGGGCTAGCACACGGGACACATCAAGATTTCCCCAAGCCGTGTGCGGCAACCCTAACCCTCTAGATCCTCCGTCATAATCTCCGTAGTGCTTGGCGAAGCCCTGCAGAGATTGTTCCTCACCACCATCACCACGCCGTCGTGCTGCTGGAACTCAACCACTACTTCATCATCGCTCGCTGGATCGAGGAGGTGAAGGCGTCATCAAGCCGTACGTGTGTTGAACGCGGAGGTGCCGTCCGTTCGGCACTAGTTCGTGATCGGATCGAGGGACAACTTGCGATTTGGATCGCGGAGACGTTCGACTACATCAACCGCGTTTCTTAAACGCTTCCGCTTAGCGATCTACAAGGGTATGTAGATCCACTCTCCCTCTCGTAGATGCTCATCACCATGGATAGATCTTATGTGTGCGTAGGAAAATTTTTGTTTCCCATGCAACGTTCCCCAACAGTGGCATCTGAGCTAGGTCTATGCGTAGATGAGATCTCGAGTAGAACACAAACGAGTTGTGGGCGTGGGTGTATACATATTGCTTGCCGTTACTAGTTGATATTTGATTCGGCGGTACTGTGAGATGAAGCGGCCCGGACCGACATTACGCGTACACTTACGCGAGACAGGTTCCTTCAACTGACATGTAACTTCGTTGCATAAAGATGGCTAGCGGGTGTCTGTCTCTCTCACTTTAGTTGAATCGATTTCAATGAAGAGGGTTCTTTTAGAAGATCAAAAAGCAATCACTACACCACGTTGTGGTTTTGCGTAGGTAAGAACGGTTCTTGCAAACCCGTAGCAGCCACGTAAAATTTGCAACAACAATTAGAGGACGTCTAACTTGTTTTTGCAGGGTATGTTGTGATGTGATATGGCCAATTACATGATGAGATATATGTGATGTATGAGATGATCATGTGTTGTATAGAATATCACGACTTGCATGTCGATGAGTACGGCAACTGGCAGGAGCCATAGAGTTGTCTTTAATTATTGTATGACCTGCGTGTCAATCATTAAGCGCTATGTAATGCTTTACTTTATCGCTAAACGTTAGCAATAGTCGTGGAAGCAACAGTCGGCGCGACAACCTTATGGCGACACGTTGATGGAGATCAAGATGATGGAGATCATGGTGTCATGCCGGTGACGATGGAGATCATGCCGGTGCTTTGGAGATGGAGATCAAAAGCACAAGTTCATGGCCATATCATGTCACTTATGATTTGCATGTGATGTTAATCCTTTTATGCATCTTATTTTGCTTAGGACGACGGTAGCATTATAAGGTGATCCCTCACTTAAATTTCAAGATAAATTGTGTTCTCCCCAAGTGTGCACCGTTGCGAAAGTTCGTCGTTTCGAGACACGCCGTGATGATCGGGTGTGATAGACTCTACGTTCGCATACAACGGGTGTAAGCCATGTTGCACGTGCGGAACACTCGGGTTAAACTTGACGAGCCTAGCATGTACAGACATGGCCTCGGAACACAAGAGACCGAAAGGTCGAACATGAGTCATATAGTAGATATGATCAACATGAAGATGTTCACCATTGAAACCACCTCAACTCACGTGATGATCGGACTTGAGTTGGTGGATTTGGATCATGTTACACTCGAATGATCGGAGGGATATCAATTTGAGTGGGAGTTTTTTAAATAATATGATTAACTAAACTCATTATCTAGAACAATAGTCTAAGTTGTCTTTGCTATATTTATGTTGTAGATCATGGCTCGCGCAGTAGCACCCCTGAATTTTAATGCGTTCCTAGAGAAAGCTAAGTTGAAAGATGATGGAAGTAACTTTGTGGACTGGGCCCGTAATCTAAGGATTATCCTTACGGCTTCCCAGAAGGCTTATGTCCTTGATGCACCGCTTGGTGATCCACCCGCTCCAGTTGAGTCTCTAGACGTTGTGAACGCCTGGCAGGCTCGTTCTGATGATTACTCAATAGTTCAATGTGCAATGTTGTATGGCTTAGAACCGGGACTTCAAAGACGTTTTGAACGTCATGGAGCATATGAGATGTTCCAGGAATTGAAGTTTATCTTTCAGAAGAATGCCCGGATCGAGAGATATGAGATCTCCGATAAGTTCTATGCTTGCAAGATGGAGGAGAACGGGTCTATCAGTGATCACGTGCTCAGAATGTCTGGGTACTCCACCCGTCTGGCTGAGTTAGGGATGCCCCTTCCGCCAGAGGCTATCACTGACAGAGTTCTTCAATCATTGCCACCTAGCTACAAGAGCTTCGTGTTGAACTATAACATGCACGGGATGAACAAGTCAGTCGCCGAGCTGTTTGCGATGCTGAAAGCCGCTGAGTCTGAAATTCAGAAGGAGCATCAAGTGTTGATGGTCAATAAAACCACTAGTTTCAAGAAAAATGGCAAGGGTAAGAAGGGTAACTCCAAGCAGAGTGGCAAAGCAGTTGCTCCTCTCGTGAAGAAACCCAAGGCTGGACCCAAACCAGAAACTGTGTGTTTTCATTGCAAGGGAACTGGACACTGGAAGCGGAATTGCCCCAAGTATTTGGCTGACAAGAAGGCGGCCAACAACAAACAAGGTATATATGATATACATGTTATTGATGTGTACCTTACCAACTCTCGTTGTAGTGCCTGGGTATTTGATACCGGTGCGGTTGCTCATATTTGCAACTCAAAACAGGAACTGCGGAATAGACGGAGGCTGGCAAAGGACGAAGTGACGATGCGCGTGGGAAATGGTTCCAAGGTTGATGTGATCGCCGTCGGCACGCTCGCTCTTCGATTACCGTCGGGATTAGTGATGAACCTAAATAAGTGTTATTTGGTGCCTGCGTTAAGCATGAACATTATATCTGGATCTTGTTTATTGCGAGACGGTTACTCATTTAAATCAGAGAATAATGGTTGTTCTATTTATATGAGTAATATCTTTTATGGTCATGCACCCAATGTGAGGGGTTTATTCTTATTGAATCTCGATAGTAATGATACACATGTTCATAACAGTGATGCCAAAAGATGTAGAATTGATAATGATAATACCACTTTCTTGTGGCACTGCCGTTTAGGTCATATTGGCGTTAAACGCATGAGGAAGCTCCATGCTGATGGACTTTTGGAGTCACTTGATTTTGAATCACTTGACACATGTGAGCCATGCCTCATGGGCAAGATGACTAAAACGCCGTTCTCTGGAACAATGGAACGGGCAAGTGACTTATTGGAAATCATACATACTGATGTGTGTGGTCCGATGAGTATTGAGGCGCGCGGTGGTTATCGTTACTTTCTCACCTTCACTGATGACTTAAGTAGATATGGGTATATTTACTTAATGAAACATAAGTCTGAAACATTTGAAAAGTTCAAACAATTTCAGAGTGAAGTTGAGAATCATCGTAACAAGAAGATTAAATTCCTACGATCTGATCGAGGAGGAGAATATCTGAGTTATGAGTTTGGCAGTCACTTAAGACAATGTGGAATTGTTTCACAACTGACACCGCCTGGAACACCACAGCGTAATGGTGTGTCCGAACGTCGTAATCAAACCTTATTGGATATGGTGCGATCTATGATGTCTCTTGCCGATTTGCCACTATCGTTTTGGGGTTATGCATTAGAGACAGCTGCATTCACTTTAAATAGGGCACCATCGAAATCCGTTGAGACGACGCCATATGAACTTTGGTTTGGCAAGAAGCCAAAACTGTCGTTTCTTAAAGTTTGGGGATGTGATGCTTATGTCAAAAAGCTTCAGCCTGAAAAGCTGGAACCCAAAGCGGAGAAATGCGTCTTCATAGGATACCCAAAAGAGACAGTTGGGTATACCTTCTACCTCAGATCCGAAGGCAAAGTGTTTGTCGCTAAAAACGGAACATTTCTTGAGAAAGAGTTTCTCTCGAAAGAATTGAGTAGGAGGAAGATAGAACTTGATGAGGTTGTTGAACCTTTACTTCAACCTGAGAGTAGCGCAGCGCAGAAAGTTGTTTCTGTGGAGCCTACATTAGCTGAAGAGGAAGTTAATGATGATGATCATGAAGCTTTGGATCAAGTTGCTATCGAACCTCGTAGGTCGACAAGGACGCATACTGCTCCTGAGTGGTACGGCAACCCTGTCTTAGAAGTCATGTTGTTAGACAACGATGAACCTACGAGCTATGGAGAAGCGATGATGAGCCCGGATTCCGAGAAGTGGTTAGAGGCCATGAAATCCGAGATGGGATCCATGTATGAAAACAAAGTATGGACTTTGGAAGTATTACCTGAAGGGCGTAAGGCCATTCAGAACAAATGGATCTTTAAGAGGAAGACGGACGCGGACGGTAATGTCACCGTCTATAAAGCTCGACTTGTGGCAAAGGGTTTTTCACAAGTTCAAGGAGTTGACTACGATGAGACCTTCTCACCCGTAGCGATGCTTAAGTCCGTCAGAATCATGTTAGCAATAGCTGCCTTTTTCGATTATGAAATTTGGCAGATGGATGTCAAAACAGCGTTCCTTAACGGTTTCCTTAAGGAAGAGTTGTATATGATGCAACCAGAAGGTTTTGTCGATCCAGAAAATGCTGACAAAGTTTGCAAACTCCAGCGATCCATTTATGGACTGGTGCAAGCATCTCGGAGTTGGAATCTTCGTTTTGATGAGGTGATCAAAGCGTTCGAGTTTATACAAGTTTGCGGAGAAGCTTGTATTTACAAGAAAGTGAGTGGGAGCTCTATAGCGTTTCTAATATTATATGTGGATGACATATTGCTGATTGGAAACAATATAGAAATGTTGGAAAGCGTAAAGGAATATTTGAACAAGAGTTTTTCAATGAAGGACCTAGGAGAAGCTGCTTTCATATTAGGCATCAAGATCTATAGAGATAGATCAAGACGCTTAATAGGACTTTCACAAAGCACATACCTTGATAAGATTTTGAAGAAGTTCAAAATGGATCAGTCCAAGAAGGGGTTCTTGCCTGTTTTGCAAGGTGTGAAGTTGAGTAAGACTCAATGCCCAGTGACTGCAGGAGATAGAGAAAAGATGAGTGTCATCCCCTATGCTTCAGCCATAGGCTCTATCATGTATGCAATGCTGTGCACAAGACCCGATGTCAGCCTTGCCATAAGTATGGTCGGAAGGTTTCAAGGTGATCCAGGAATGGAACACTGGACGGCGGTCAAGAATATCCTGAAGTACCTGAAAAGGACTAAGGACATGTTTCTCGTTTATGGAGGTGATCAAGAGCTCGTCGTAAAGGGTTACGTCGATGCAAGCTTTGACACTGATCCGGATGACTCTAAGTCGCAAACCGGATACGTATTTATTCTTAATGGGGGTGCGGTTAGCTGGTGCAGTTCCAAGCAAAGCGTGGTAGCTGATTCTACATGCGAAGCGGAGTACATCGCAGCCTCGGAGGCGGCAAAGGAAGGTGTCTGGATGAAGGAGTTCATGACAGATCTTGGAGTAGTGCCTAGTGCGCTTAACCCAATGACTCTGTTTTGTGATAACACTGGTGCCATTGCTCTAGCCAAGGAACCAAGATTTCACAAGAGGACCAGACACATAAAACGACGTTTCAATTCCATCCGCGATTACATCAAGGAGGACGACATAAATATTTGCAAAGTACACACGGATCTAAATGTTGCAGATCCGATGACTAAACCTCTTCCAAGGGCTAAACATGAACAACACCAGAACTGCATGGGTGTTCGATTCATTACAATGTAAATCACATAGTGATGTGAACTAGATTATTGACTCTAGTGCAAGTGGGAGACTGTTGGAAATATGCCCTAGAGGCAATAATAAATTGGTTATTATTATATTTCCTTGTTCATGATAATCGTTTATTATCCATGCTATAATTGTATTGATTGGAAACTCAAATACATGTGTGGGTACATAGACAACACTGTGTCCCTAGTAAGCCTCTAGTTGACTAGCTCGTTGATCAAAGATGGTTAAGGTTTCCTAGCCATTGACATGAGATGTCATTTGATAACGGGATCACATCATTAGGAGAATGATGTGATGGACAAGACCCAAACTGTAAACGTAGCATTTGATCGTGTCAGTTTATTGCTATTGTTTTCTGCATGTCAAGTATCTGTTCCTTTGACCATGAGATCATGCAACTCACCGACACCGGAGGAATACCTTGTGTGTATCAAACGTCGCAACGTAACTGGGTGACTATAAAGGTGCTCTACAGGTATCTCCGAGGGTGTCTGTTGGGTTGGCATGGATCAAGACTGGGATTTGTTACTCCGTATGACGGAGAGGTATCTCAGGGCCCACTCGGTAATACAACATCACATTGAGCCTTGCAAGCAAAGTGACTAAAGAGTTAGCCACAGGATCTTGTATTACGGAACGAGTAAAGAGACTTGCCGGTAACGAGATTGAACTAGGTATAGTGATACCGACGATCGAATCTCGGGCAAGTAACATACCGAAGAACAAAGGGAACAGCATACGGGATTAACTGAATCCTTGACATAGAGGTTCGACCGATAAAGATCTTCGTAGAATATGTAGGAGCCAATATGGGCATCCAGGTCCCGCTATTGGTTATTGATCGTAGAGGTGTCTCGGTCATGTCTACATAGTTCTCGAACCCGCAGGGTCTACACACTTAACGTTTGGTGACGATTAGTATAATTGAGTTATTATGTTGGTGACCGAAAATTGTTCGGAAGTCTCGGATAAAATCCCGGACATGACGAGGATCTCCGGAAGAGTCCGGAGGTAAAGATTGATATATGTGATAATAGTGTTTCGATCTCCGGAAGAGTTCCAGAGTTCACCGGAAGGGGTTCCGGATGTTTACCGAAGTGTTCGGGTGCAGCAACACTTTATATGGGCCAAGGGATAAAAGCCCACGAGGTATTGGAAAGTGCAAAAAGTAGTTTTGCTGCCGCGTAAGCGGTACTACCGCTTGTGTGAAGCGGTACTACCGCCCAAGCGGTACTACCGCTTGTGTGAAGCGGTACTACCGCCCAAGCGGTACTACCGCTTGTGTGAAGCGGTACTACCGCTTGTGTGCGGCTGTGCACGGTTCGGCAGGGATCCGAGTTGGACTCTTTCCCTGCGGGCCAAACCGACCTTGTGCGGGGAAAACCGACCTGGAGGAGGCTTTTACTCCAAGTTTAGACCCCAAGGCTCAACATATAAATAGAGGGGCAGGGCTAGCACACGGGACACATCAAGATTTCCCCAAGCCGTGTGCGGCAACCCTAACCCTCTAGATCCTCCGTCATAATCTCCGTAGTGCTTGGCGAAGCCCTGCAGAGATTGTTCCTCACCACCATCACCACGCCGTCGTGCTGCTGGAACTCAACCACTACTTCATCATCGCTCGCTGGATCGAGGAGGTGAAGGCGTCATCAAGCCGTACGTGTGTTGAACGCGGAGGTGCCGTCCGTTCGGCACTAGTTCGTGATCGGATCGAGGGACGACTTGCGATTTGGATCGCGGAGACGTTCGACTACATCAACCGCGTTTCTTAAACGCTTCCGCTTAGCGATCTACAAGGGTATGTAGATCCACTCTCCCTCTCGTAGATGCTCATCACCATGGATAGATCTTATGTGTGCGTAGGAAAATTTTTGTTTCCCATGCAACGTTCCCCAACAAATAAAAGTGTGATGATCATCATTATTAGAGCATTGTCCCAGTGAGGAAAGGATGATGGAGACCATGATTCCCCCACAAGTCGGGATGAGACTCCGGACGAAAAAAAGGAGAAAAAAAAGAGGCCAAAAAGAGCCATGAAAAAAATGAGAGAAAAAGAGAGAAGGGGCAATGTTACTATCCTTTTTCCACACTTGTGCTTCGGAGTAGCACCATGTTTTTCATATAGAGAGTCTCCTATTTTGTCACTTTCATATACTAGTGGGAATTTTTCATTATAGAACTTGGCTTGTATATTCCGATGATGGGCTTCCTCAAATACCCGAGGTCTTCATGAGCAAGCAAGTTGGATGCACACCCACTTAGTTTTCATGTTGAGCTTTCATACACTTATAGCTCTTAGTGCATCCGTTGCATGGCAATCCCTACTCCTCGCATTGACATCAATTGATGGGCATCTCCATAGCCCGTTGATTAGCCTCGTTGATGTGAGACTATCTTCTTATTTTTTGACTTCCTCTTATTTATCTCTACCACCACACTCTATTCCACCCATAGTGATATATCCATGGCTTGCGTTCATGTATTGCGTGGGGGTTGAAAAAGTTGAAGCGCGTTAAAAAGTATGAACCAATTGCTCGGCTTGTCATTGGGGTAGTGCATGATAAATACTTTGTGTTAAGAAGATGAAGCATGATAGGATTATATGATTTTGTAGGGATAACGTTCTTTAGCATTTTTATTTTGAAAGACATGATTGTTTATTAGTATGCCTGAGTATTGATGTCTTTATATCAAATTATAGACTATTGCTTTGAATCATTCGGATCTTTCTATTCATACCGTAAGAGAGAGATTACATGATGAAACATGATAGGTAGCATTCCACATCAAAAATTATGTTTTTATCATTTACCTACTCGAGGATGAGCAGGAATTAAGCTTGGGGATGCTTGATACGTCTCTGATGTCTACTACACAACTTATTCTTGTAGACTCGTGTTGGGCCTCCAAGCGCAGAGTTTTGTAGGACAGTAGCAATTTTCCCTCAAATGGATGACCTAAGGTTTATCAATCCGTGGGAGGCGTAGGATGAAGATGGTATCTCTCAAACAACCCTGCAACCAAATAACAAAGAGTCTCTTGTGTCCCCAACACACCCAATACAATGGCAAATTGTATAGGTGCACTAGGTCGGCGAAGAGATGGTGATACAAGTGTAGTATGGATAATAGATATAGGTTTTTGTAATCTGAAAATATAAAAACAGCAAGGTAACTAGTAGCAAAAGTGAGCACAAACGGTATTGCAATGCTTAGAAACAAGGCCTAGGGTTCATACTTTCACTAGTGCAATCTCTCAACAGTGCTAACATAATTGGATCATATAACAATCCCTCAACGTGCGACAAAGAATCACTCCAAAGTTCCTGTTCGCGGAGAACATAAGATAGAAATTGTTGTAGGGTACGAAACCACCTCAAAGTTATTCTTTCCGATCAATCTATTGAGCCATCCCTATAAGTGTCACAAACGGCCCTAGAGTTCGTACTAAAATAACACCATATGATATGCATCAACCAACCCTAATGTCACCTAGATACTCCAATGTCACCACAAGTATCCATGAGTTGATTTATAAGATATGCATCAAACAACTTCATAATCATAATATTCAATCCACACAAAGAACTTCAAGGAGCACCCCAAAGTTTCTATCGGAGAAAAGATAATGAAAACGTGCATCAACCCCTATGCATAGATTACCCCAATGTCACATCGGGAATCCGTGAGTTGAGTGCCAAAACATACATCAAGTGAATCAATATAATACCCCATTGTCACCACGGGTATTCATATGCAAGACATACATCAAGTGTTCTCAAATCTGAATATTCAATCCGACAATAACGAAACCTCAAAGGGAAAAGATTCGATTCATCACAACAAAGATAGAGAGGGAAGAAACACCATATGATCCAACTATATTAACAAAGCTCGCGATACATCAAGATCGTGCCATATCAAGAACACGAGAGAGAGAGAGATCAAACACATAGCTACTAGTACATACCCTCAGCCCCGAGGGTGAACTACTCCCTCCTCGTCATGGAGACCGCCGGGATGATGAAGATGGCCTCCGGTGATGATTCCCCCCTCCGGCAGGGTGCCGGAAAAGGGCTGTAGATGAGATCGTGGAGGTACAGAGGCTTGCGGCAGCGTAAAAACTCATCTAGGTTAACTTTCGGGGGTTTCTGAATATATAGGATTTTTCAGCGTTGGAATCACGCGAAGAGGTGCCACAGGGGGCCCACGAGGCACCAGGGCATGCCTGGGGGGGGGGCAGGCGCGCCCAGGTGGCTCGTGGGGCCCTTGTGGCTCTTCTGCTGCTTCCCCGAAGCTTCCTGGGTCCGTTTCCTTCCAGAAAAAATCGTCAAAAAGTTTCGCTGCATTTGGACTTCATTTGATATGGATTTTCTGGAAAACCAAAAACAAGCAGAAAACAGCAACTGGCACTAGGCACTAGGTCAATATGTTAGTCCATAAAAATCATATAAAAGCCATATAAAAGTGCATCAAAATAATACAAAACTATAGTAAACATGGCATGAATACTTCATAAATTATAGATAGGTTGGAGACTGATGACCCACAAGTATAGGGGATCAATCGTAGTCCTTTCGATAAGTAAGAGTGTCGAACCCAACGAGGAGCAGAAGGAAATGACAAGCGGTTTTCAGCAAGGTATTTTCTGCAAGCACTGAAATTATCGGTAACGAGTAGTTTGATAGCAAGATAATTTGTAACAAGTGACAAGTAGCAATAGTAACAAAGAGTGCAACAAGGTGGCCCAATCCTTTTTATAGAAAAGGACAAGCCGGAACGATCTCTTATAGTAAGTAAAGCGTTCTCGAGGACACATGGGAATTTCATCTAGTCACTTTCATCATGTTTGTTTGATTCGCGTTCGCTACTTTGATAATTTGATATGTGGGTGGACCGGTGCTTGGGTGTTGTTCTTACTTGAACAAGCCTCCCACTTATGATTACCCCCTCTCGCAAGCATCCGCAACTACGAAAGAAGAATCAAGATAACTCTAACCATAGCATTAAACATATGGATCCAAATCAGCCCCTTACGGAATAACGCATAAACTAGGGTTTAAGCTTCTGTCACTCTAGCAACCCATCATCTAATTACTACTCCACAATGCATTCCCTTAGGCCAAAAGATGGTGAAGTGTCATGTAGTCGACGTTCACACGACACCACTAAGGGAATCAACAACATACATATCATCACAATATCGAACGAATACCAAATTCACATGATTACTTATGACAAGACTTCTCTCATGTCCTCAAGAACAAAAGTAACTACTCACAAAGCATATTCATGTCCAAGATCAGAGAGGTGTTGAATAGCATAATAGATCTGAACATATAATCTTCCACCAAATAAACCAACTAGCATCAACTACAAGGTGTAATCAACACTACTAGCAACCCACATGTACCAATTTGAGGTTTTGAGGCAAAGATTGAATACAAGAGATGAACTAGGGTTTGAGATGAGATGGTGCTGGTGAAGATGTTGATGAAGATTAGTCCTCCCACGATGAGAGGATCGCTGGTGATGTCGATGGCGACGATTTCCCCCTCCCGGAGGGAAGTATCCCCGGCAGAATCTCACCGCCGGAGAGCAAAAGTGCTCCTACCCAAGTTCCGCCTCGAGATGGCGGCGCACCATCTCAAAAGTCTTCTCTATATTTTTTTCTAGGGCAAATGCACTTATATACCAGAAAATGGGGGCCAGAGGCTGGCCAGGGGCCCCACGAGGTACCAGGGCGTGCCTGGGGGGGTGGCACGCCCTGGTGCCTCGTGGGCACCTGGGTGCCCCCCTGGTACTTCTTGCTTCCAGTATTTTTTATTTATTCCAAAATAAATCTCCATAAAATTTCAGCTCATTTGGAGATGTGCAGAATAGGTATCTCTGACATAGCTTTTTCAGGTCCAGAATTCCAGCTGCCGGCAATCTCCCTCCTTGTGTAAATCTTGCATATTAAGAGAGAAAAGGCATTAGAATTGCTCCACAAAGTGTTATATTGATCAAAAACACTATAAATAACAGTAGTAAAACATGATGCAAAATGGACGTATCAACTCCCCCAAGCTTAGACCTCGCTTGTCCTCAAGCGAAAGCCGATATCGATAATCATGTCCACATGTTTAGAGAGAGAGAGGTGTCGATAAAAACAAAATACGGACATGGTAGCATCATGATCATTATTATAACAGCAATATTTATTATCATAAACTTCTCATGAGCAAGTAACAATTCATCACAACAATGGAGTATAAGGCATAAACTTTCTTGAAAACTAACAAACTATGTTCTCAGTCAACAATGCAAGTGCAATTCATCACATTTTCAGGAAGGGTCTCATGTAGGAGCTTTTCAGCAAGTCCACATACTCAACCATCATTTAGTCTTCTATGATTGCTAACACTCACGACATATATATGGAGCAAAAAGTTTCATCCAGACACATAGAAAGATAGGGGCTTGTGAGTTCGCCTCCCAACTTATTCACCTCAAGGGTGATGTCAACAATAATAACTCATGATCACTCATATCCAACTGGATATATACGCTTAGATCTTTCCCCACCACATGATGCTTACAAAAGAGAAAAATAAAAAGGAAATAGAGGAGAACACTGTTGACTCTTGCATAAAAAGTAAATACATAAAAGTAAAGGATAGGCCCTTCGCAGAGGGAAGCAGAGGTTGTCATGCGCTTTTTGTTGTTGGATGCAAGAGCTCTTAATGCAAAGGAACGTCACTTTATATTGCCCCTTGTGATAGCAACCTTTATTATGCAGTCTGTCGCTTTTATTTCTTTACCATCACAAGTTCGTACAAAGCTTATTTACCTTACAATAAAAGTTCAGACATATTTAGAGGCAATTTTTATTGCTTTTTGCACCGATGACAACTTACTTGAAGGATCTTATTCAATCCATAGGTAGATATAGTGGACCTTCATGACATGAAACTGGGTTTAAAGGTTTTAGATGCACAAGTAGTATCTCTACTTGGTGCGGATTTTTGGCTAGCAAAGATATTGGGCAAGCACCACATGTTGGATGATCTATAACAATATAACTTCTATGTGAATATGAACAAACATAACTCATTATGTTGTCTTCCTTGTCCAACATCAACAATTTGACATAAAATACTTAATGGGGGCTCACAATCATAAAAGATGTCCAAGATAGTATATTTGCATGTAAATCTTCTCTTCCCTTATTAATTCTTTCATGAATTGCATCATTGACTAATGCTATGTTTGTTAACTTCCAATAAATTTTACCACTTATACTTTTCTTTATGTAATGTCATTACTTTCCATAGGATTAGCATATGATCTTTTTCATTATTTTCATTGCTAGAATTGGAACATGAAAGTAAAGAAACAAAACTCAAAATACTCTTTATTATATAACTCTCAACTCGATTACATAGATAGATAGATCACGAAGCTAACACTCGAAAATAGATCATACTAAACTTTTATTCAACTAGATCACGAAATAACCAAGGATCGAACTAAAAATAGGTAAAGATAATAAAAGTGATGGTGATACAATACCGAGGCACCTCCCCCAAGCTTGGCACAAGCCAAGGGGAGTGCCCATACCCATGTGCTCAAGTCTCCTTCTTCGGTGATGGTGGTGGTGATGAAGTGGTGAGCTTGTCCTTCAGCTCAAGCAGATACATCAATCTACGGTTGATGCTCCGAAGGGTGATGTTTTGCTCTTCCAACAAAATAACTTCACGAGTGAGATATGTATTCTGAACACTAACTATTTCAAAGACTCTTAGGGCTTCAATTACAGATGGGGAGAGATGATCATATAAAGGTTGAAGGATATCTCCCTTCTCTGCGGTCTCCTCCATGGGGATGGCTTGCCCTCCTTCCGGAGACTGGGCTCCTGCAACTTCCTCGACCTTGTCCTCCTTGCCATTGTCTTCTTCTCCCGATGACAACTCGTAGTAAACCTCGCTGTAGGGGCGTTTGCCCGGTGATGGTTGCACAATGCGGTGCTTGGCATGGAGCTTTTGGGGAGCCATGGCGATCTAAATCTGTCAGAAAAATAGCACGAAACAAGAACATAGGAGATTTCTGCGATACGGTGGTCAAAACATCCGGGAGTATATATAAAGATTTTTTTATCTTGCAAAACAAGTAATCCAGGAGAAAACGGAGTCGGGAAGGCTCACGTGGGGCCCACGAGCCAACAGGGCGTGCCTGGGGGGGGGGGTGGCGCGCCCTGGTGCCTCGTGGGCACCAGGTGGGTCCCCTCGGCTGTTTCTTATTTTTGTATTTTTTCTAATATTCCAAAACTGACACAAAGTATTTTTATGGAAGTTTTAGAGTCGGTTTACTTACCGTATCACATACCTCTTCCTTTTCAGGAATCTGGAGTGTTCCGGAAGGTCTCTCTTATGTATTCCTCCGGTGTAATTATTTCAATAATATTAGTTTCAACATTAATGGGAGTACCTGAAATATAGTGCTTAATTCTTTGCCCATTCACCACTCTCGGATTAGTGCCTTCGGAGTTATTTATTTTAATGGTTCCAGAGCGATAAACTTCTTCGATGATATATGGTCCTTCCCATTTAGAGAGAAGTTTTCCTGCAAAGAATCTCAAACGAGAATTGTATAATAGAACTTGCTCACCTACTTTAAATTCCCGTTTTTGAATTCTTCTATCATGCCATCTTTTAACTATTTCTTTAAATAATCTGGCATTTTCATAAGCTTGGGTTCTCCATTCATCTAATGAGCTAATATCAAATAACCTCTTTTCACCGACAAGTTTAAAATCATAATTTAGTTCTTTAATTGCCCAATATGCTTTATGTTCTAACTCAAGAGGTAAATGACATGCTTTTCCATAAACCATTTTATAAGGAGACATACCCATAGGATTTTTATAAGCAGTTCTATATGCCCATAATGCATCGTCAAGTTTCTTAGACCAATTCTTTCTAGATCTATTGACGTTTTTTTGCAAAATTAATTTTATTTCTCTATTACCGAATTCAACTTGACCACTAGTTTGAGGGTGATAGGGAGATGCAATTCTATGGTTGACATCATATTTAGCAAGCAATTTACGGAATGCACCATGAATAAAATGTGAACCACCATCAGTCATCAAATATCTAGGGACTCCAAACCTCGGGAAAATAACTTCTTTGAGCATTTTAATAGAAGTGTTATGATCATCACTACTAGTTGGAATAGCTTCTACCCACTTAGTAATGTAATCAACAACAACTAAAATATGAGTGCACCCGTTGGATTTAGGAAAAGGTCCCATATAATCAAATCCCCAAACATCAAATGGTTTAACAACAAGTGAATAATTCATAGGCATTTCCTGACGTCTACCAACATTACCAATTCTTTGACATTCATCACAAGATAGGACAAACTTACGAGCATCCTTGAAAAGAGTAGGCCAATAAAAACCAGATTGCAATACCTTGTGTGCAGTGCTGTCTCCCGCATGGTGTCCTCCGTAAGCCTCGGAATGACACTTCCATAGGATTTGTTCATGTTCATGCTCAGGTATACAACGTCTAATAATACCATCTACCCCTTCTTTATAAAGATGTGGGTCATCCCAAAAGTAATGTCTTAAATCAAAGAAGAACTTTTTCTTTTGTTGGTATGTGAAACTAGGTGGTATAAATTTAGCAACAATGTAATTAGTATAGTCCGCATACCATGGAGTAGTACGAGAAGCATTTATGACAGCTAATTGTTCATCAGGAAAATTGTCATTAATAGGAAGTGGGTCATCAAGAACATTTTCCATTCTAGACAAATTATCTGCTACGGGATTCTCAGCTCCCTTTCTATCAATAATATGCAAGTCAAATTCTTGTAGCAATAGAACCCACCTAATGAGTCTAGGTTTAGCATCTTTCTTTTCCATAAGATATTTAATAGCAGCATGATCGGTGTGAACAGTTACTTTAGAATCAACTATGTAAGATCTGAATTTATCACATGCAAACACAACTGCTAGAAATTATTTCTCAGTAGTAGCATAATTTCTTTGGGCATTGTCTAGAGTTTTACTAGCATAATGGATAACATTTAATTTCTTATCAACTCTCTATCCTAGAACAGCACCAAAAGCATAATCACTAGCATCACACATAATCTCAAAAGGCAAGTTCCAATCAGGTGGTTGGACAATAGGTGCAGTGGTTAAGGCTTTCTTAAGTGTTTGAAAGGCTTCTAGACAATCATCGTCAAAAACAAATGGAACATCTTTTTGCAAAAGATTGGTAAGAGGCCTAGAAATTTTAGAGAAGTCTTTAATAAATCTCCTATAGAAACCAGCATGGCCAAGGAAACTTCTTATACCTTTAATATCTTTAGGACATGGCATTTTCTCAATAGCATCAACCTTAGCTTTATCAACTTCAATACCTCTTTCAGAAATTTTATGCCCCAAGACAATGCCTTCATTCACCATAAAGTGGCACTTCTCCCAATCCAAGACAAGATTAGTTTCTTCACATCTCTGCAAAACTCGATCAAGGTTGCTTAAGCAATCATCAAAAGAAGTTCCATAAACGGAAAAATCATCCATGAACACCTCAACAATCTTTTCACAAAAGTCAAAGAATATAGCAGTCATACATCTTTGAAAGGTAGCTGGTGCATTGCATAAACCAAAAGGCATACGTCTATAAGCATAAGTTCCAAAAGGACAAGTAAATGTGGTTTTCTCTTGATCGGGTTGTGATACGGGTATTTGAGAAAAACCAGAATAACCATCTAGGAAACAAAAGTGTGTATGCTTAGACAATCTTTCTAACATTTGATCAATAAAAGGTAAAGGGTAATGATCTTTTCTAGTAACTTTGTTTAATTTTCTAAAATCAATTACCATCCTATAACCAGTTACAATTCTTTGCGGAATGAGTTCATTTTTATCATTAGGAACAACGGTAATACCTCCTTTTTTAGGGACACAATGAACAGGACTTACCCATCTACTATCAGCTATGGGATAGATTATACCTTCTTCCAGAAGTTTTAATATTTCAGTTCTTACCACCTCCTTCATCTTAGGATTTAATCGTCGTTGGTGATCGACAACTGGTTTAGCATCCGGCTCCATATTAATTTTGTGCTGACATAGAGTGGGACTAATGCCCTTAAGATCATCAAGAATATATCCAATAGCAGCTCGGTGCTTCCTCAAAGTTTTTAGTAATCTCTTTTCTTCATGCGCTGAAAGGTTAGCACTAATAATAACAGGATATATCTTCTTTTCATCAAGGTAAGCGTATTTCAATGTATCAGGCAATTGCTTCAATTCAAATACAGGATCACCTTTAGGCGGAGGAGGGCCTCCAAGAGTTTCAACAGGCAAATTATGTTTAAGGATAGGTGGTTGATCAAAGAACATCTTATCTATTTCATTTCTTTCATTCACATGCATATCGTTTTCATGGTCTAGCAAATATTGTTCTAACGGATCAGTAGGAGGTACGACAATAGAAGCAAGACCAATAATTTAATCTTTACTAGGCAATTCCTTATCGTGAGGTTGTCTACGAAACTTGGAGAAATTAAACTCATGAGATATATCACCAAACTTAACTCGAACCTTTTCTTTAAGACAATCAATTTCAGCATTAACGGTATTCAAGAAAGGTCTACCAATATAATGGGACAAAAATTATCTTGTTGTGAGCCAAGTACTAAGAAATCAGTAGGGTATTTGATTTTGCCACACAAGATTTCAACATCTCTAACAATCCCAAGTGGTGTAATAGTATCTCTATTCGCAAGCTTAATAGTAACATCAATATCTTCAATCTCAACAGGTGCAGTTTCATGCATTACTTCTTGATATAAATAAAATGGAATAGCACTCACACTAGCACCCATATCACACAAACCATGATAGCAATGATCTCCAATCTTAACAGAAACAACAGGCATACCAACTACAGGCTTGTTCTTGTCTAACTTATCTCGTTCATTTCTAACAGGTTTAGCAATTCTAGCAGCCTCCTCACAAAAGTAAATAACATGCCCATCTATATTATCGACTAAGAGATCTTTAACCATAGCAACATCAGGTTCAACTTTAATTTGTTCAGAGGGTCTAGGTGCTCTAATATTACTTTTGTTAACCACAGTTGAAGCTTTAGCATGTTCCTTAATCCTAACAGGAAAAGGTGGTTTCTCAATATAAGCAGTAGGCACAACTGGATCAACATGGTAAATAATTGTTTCTTCTTTAACACTAACGGGTTCCTCAATCTTTTCTTTAACAGAGGGATGATATTTAAACCACTTCTCCTTAGGGAGATCAACATGAGTAGCAAATGATTCATAAAAAGAAGCTACTATCTCATAGTCAAGTCCATATTTAGTGCTAAACTTATGAAAAGCATCGGTGGCCATAAAAGATTTAACACAATCAAACTCGTATTATACCCGACTCATTACCTTTGTCGAGTTCCCAATCTTCAGAGTTGTGTTTAATTCTTTCCAGAAGATCCCATCTGAATTCAATAGTTTTCTTCATGAAGGAGCCAGTCGAAGAAGAATCGAGCGTAGTTTGATTATCATGAGAAAGCCGAGCATAAAAATTCTGTAAGATAATTTCTTTTGAGAGCTCATGATTGGGGCATGTGTACATCATGTACTTAAGCCTCCCCCAAGCTTGAGCGATGCTTTCTCCTTCACGAGGCCAAAAATTATATATATAATTCCGATCACGATTAACCAAATGCATAGGATATTTTTTTTGATGGAATTCTAGTTTCAATCGGTTCCAGTCCCATGTATCAGTATCATCACATAGCCTATACCACATCAATGCCTTTCCCTCCAAAGATAAAGGGAATACTTTCTTCTTAACTCCATCTCCAGATAAACCTGCAAGCTTAAACAATCCGCAAATTTCATCCACATAGATCAAGTGCATATCAGGATGTACCGTTCCATCTCCTTCATAAGGATTAGCTAGCAGTTTCTCTATCATACCCAGAGGAATCTCATAATAAATATTTTCAGTAGGTGCAGTAGGTTGAGGAGCAACTATTTGTGTTTCCGTTCGAGGTGAAGATACCCCGAACAAACCCCTCAAAGGATTACTTTCCATAGTGACAAGTGACAGTAAATTTCAGCACGTAATATAAATGTTTCCTTAGCAAATTCCACTCACCAAAGGCGCTTCACTCCCCGGCAACGGCGCCAGAAAAGAGTCTTGATGACCCACAAGTGTAGGGGATCAATCGTAGTCCTTTCGATAAGTAAGAGTGTCGAACCCAACGAGGAGCAGAAGGAAATGACAAGCGGTTTTCAGCAAGGTATTTTCTGCAAGCACTGAAATTATCGGTAACGAGTAGTTTGATAGCAAGATAATTTGTACCAAGTGACAAGTAGCAATAGTAACAAAGAGTGCAACAAGGTGGCCCAATCTTTTTATAGCAAAGGACAAGCCGGAACGATCTCTTATAGTAAGTAAAGCGTTCTCGAGGACACATGGGAATTTCATCTAGTCACTTTCATCATGTTTGTTTGATTCACGTTCGCTACTTTGATAATTTGATATGTGGGTGGACCGGTGCTTGGGTGCTGTTCTTACTTGAACAAGCCTCCCACTTATGATTACCCCCTATCGCAAGCATCCGCAACTATGAAAGAAGAATTAAGATAACTTTAACCATAGCATTAAACATATGGATCCAAATCAGCACCTTACGGAATAACACATAAACTAGGGTTTAAACTTCTGTCACTCTAGCAACCCATCATCTAATTACTACTCCACAATGCATTCCCTTAGGCCCAAAGATGGTGAAGTGTCATGTATTCGACGTTCACACGACACTACTAAGGGAATCAACAACATACATATCATCAAAATATCGAACGAATACCAAATTCACATGATTACTTATGACAAGACTTCTCTCATGTCCTCAAGAACAAAAGTAACTACTCACAAAGCATATTCATGTCCAAGATCAGAGAGGTGTTGAATAGCATAATAGATCTGAACATATAATCTTCCACCAAATAAACCAACTAGCATCAACTACAAGGTGTAATCAACACTACTAGCAACCCACAGGTACCAATCTGAGGTTTTGAGGCAAAGATTGAATACAAGAGATGAACTAGGGTTTGAGATGAGATGGTGCTGGTGAAGATGTTGATGAAGATTAGTCCTCCCACGAGGAGAGGATCGCTGGTGATGTCGATGGCGACGATTTCCCCCTCCCGGAGGGAAGTATCCCCGACAGAATCTCTCCGCCGGAGAGCAAAAGTGCTCCTGCCCAAGTTCTGCCTCGAGACGGCGGCGCACCGTCCCGAAAGTCTTCTCTATATTTTTTCTAGGGCAAATGCACTTATATACCAGAAAATGGGGGCCAGAGGCTGGCCAGGGGCCCCACGAGGTACCAGGGCGCGCCTGGGGAGGGGGGGGTGGCGCGCCCTGGTGCCTCGTGGGCACCTGGGTGCCCCCTCTGGTACTTCTTGCTTCCAGTATTTTTTATTTATTCCAAAATAAATCTCCGTAAAATTTAAGCTCATTTGGAGATGTGCAGAATAGGTATCTCTGACATAGCTTTTTTAGGTCCAGAATTCCAGCTGCCGGCAATCTCCCTCCTTGTGTAAATCTTGCATATTAAGAGAGAAAAGGCATTAGAATTGCTCCACAAAGTGTTATATTGATCAAAAACACTATAAATAATAGTAGCAAAACATGATGCAAAATGGACGTATCAGAGACGTATCAGTCTCCAACGTATCTATAATTTTTTATTGCTCCATGCTATTATAGTATCAATCTTGGATGTTTTATATGCAATTATATGCCATTATATATCAATTTTTGGGACTAACCTATTAACCCAGTGCCCAGTGCCAGTTGCTGTTTTGTGCTTGTTTTTGCCTTTTCAGAAAATCATTACCAAAAAGTGTCCAAACGAGAAAAAAAACTTTGGATTAATTTTTTTTGGACCAGAAGAGACCCACAAAGCTTCGGGAGAAGACCAGAAGAGCCACGAGGAGGTGGCAAGTCTGGAGGGCGCGCCCAAGGGGGTAGGGCGCGCCCCCCAGGCTTGTGGGCCCCTCGTGGCACCTCTTGACCTAATTCCAGCGCTATAAATTCCCAAATATTCCAAAACCAACAGAGAGACAGAAGAGAAAACCTTTCCGCCGCCGCGAGGCTCTGTTTTTCCGCGATCCCATCTGGAGGCCTTTTCTGGTACTCTGCTGGAGGGGGAATCAATGACGGAGGGCTTCTTCATCAACCTTGCTGCCCTTCCGATGATGTGTGAGTAGTTTACCACAGACCTATGGGTCCATAGCTAGTACCTAGATGGCTTCTTCTCACTCTTTGATCTTCAATACCATGTTCTCCTCGATGTTCTTGGAGTTCTACCCGATGTAATCTTCTTTTGCGGTGTGTTTGTTGGGATCCGATGAATTGTGAGTTTATAATCAGATTATTCATGAGAAATATTTGAGTCTTCTCTAAACACTTTTATGCATGATTATTATAGCTTTGTATTTCTCTCCGATCTATCGATTTGGTTTGGCCTACTAGATTGATTTGTCTTGCAACGGGAGAGGTGCTTTGTGATGGGTTCAATCTTGCGGTGCTCAATCCCAGTGACAGAAGGGGACATGACACGTATTTGTATTGTTGCCATTAAGGATAAAAAGATGGGGTTTAATCATATTGCTTGAGTTTACTTTGTCTACATCATGTCATCTTGCTTAAGGTGTTACTCTGTTTCATACTTAATACCCTAGATGCATGCTGGATAGCGGTCGATGGGTGGAGTAATAGTAGTAGATGCAGGCAGGAGTCGGTCTACTTGTCTCGGACGTGATGCCTATATACATGATCATTGCCACGAATCCGTCATAATTATTTGCTTTTCTATCAATTGCCAACAGTAATTTGTTTGCCCACCGTATGCTATGTGTTCGAGAGAGAAGCCTCTAGTGAAAACTATGGCCCCCGGGTCTACTTTATCATGTATAAAAAACCTAAAAATACCTTGCTGCAATTTATTTACTTTTATTGTAATTAGTATTTTAGTTTATCTATTTATCTCTATAAGATTTAATCCTTGCAAATAACTGCTAAGAGGATTGACAACCCTCTTATTTGCGTTGGGTGCAAGTGTTTGCACTTGTGTGTGCAGGTGGCTAGACGATAATGGATGCCATCACACCGAGAGGGCCTTAAGAATATCTCTCCATCGTCGGAGGAGCAAATCTCACTCTTGAGCTATCTAGCCCCTTGTCCAACTTTCCAATGAACCTGCAAGTTGTCGTTATGATCACCGTGTTACAGATGACGTTTGAGCAACCCCAAAGTTCATCGTACGGTAAGAAGTGATTATGATACTCTCACGGTCTAAGGAACTAAAGCATATGTTAACTCTTCGTGTTATAACGATTGACTTGTGACGATTGTATCTCAAAGTATAACAAACAAGTTTGGGTCAATTCAATATGATCGTTCTCCCAACGTCATATTCTCAAAGTTGTTTTAGGACTATCGTTACACTTAACGATATCCTAAGATCTGAAAAACATGATCACTAACAACACTTGAGATAGTCTTAGAGGCGAGGCTAGGAATCAGGTTTTACCGTTTATCATTCCACACATGCATATGAGTTTTCCACTGAATCGCATATTCCAGGATCATAGCAGTTATAGCATAGAATATAAACTCTTAATTATAAATATGGAAATATAATAATACAATAGTGTTGCCTCTAGGGCATATTTCCAACAATATAAGGACATGCAAGTGAAAGTAAACAAGTAGAGTTAGAGATTCGCAAACACGGGTTGGCTCGGTGAATATTTTTTCCCGTGGTTTGGAAAGTTGGCACTATCTTACATCCATGTTGATGGAGGCTTTGACTTACGAATAGTCTAAGATCACAAGGATCTCGGTTGCGAGATTCCACAAAGGAATGGTCCATGAAGGACACTTACCCACGAAGGGTCCATGAAGGAGCAACCAATCTATTTCCACCATGGTTTATGCCCACAAAGGACTAGCCTCACTAGGTAGATCTTCACGAATTAGGCGATCTCCGAGCCCTTACAAACTTCTTGGGTTATTCACAAACTTGAAGACCTCCAAGCACACCTAGACGATCTAGGATACACACACCCTCCAAAAGTAACAAGATAGAGGCTGCTTGGTGATGAATCCCTTGTTCTTGTGCTTCATAATATAATCTCCTCAATACTCAAACTCTCTCAAAATTTGGCTATTGGATTGGATATAGGGGGAGTGGAAAGCAAGAGGGGATTCGATCTCAAAAGAATTGATTGGATGATTGGAGTATAAAGCCCTTTGAAATCAGCATAAGGAGGTGGAGTTTCTCTCTCAGAAGATATGATGGGAGTGGAATTTGCTCCGAGTGAATAGAATGAGATAGGTGGGCGTATAAATAGGAGGGACCAGAAATCTCACTGTTACCAAGTTTAATACATAGCTTGGAAGCTCCGAACGTGATAAGCTTGGAAGTTCTGACATGCACAAAGGTGGTAACTTTTAGATGGTTCGGACGATCCGACCAAAAGCATTCGGTATCTCTGAGGTATACACTTGGGCAGTGGCACACTGGTATGTCTCAAACGTATCTATAATTTTTGATTATTTCATGCTATGTTTAACAATCACACTTGACCACCCACCATAGATAAACTAATCTCACAATGCTCTCATCTAGGCCCTTAAAGGTGAAGTGACATGCAGTCGACGTTCACACATCACCACTACAGAACCACACCAGAACATAATATAAAAGACTAAACTATATTCAACCTCACAAGATTACCAGCAACAAGGTTTATCCCATGTCCTCAAGAACGTAATAGACAACTCACAAGACATCATATGGATCATGATCAGTGGGGATGAAGAGATGATTAACAATCTGAACATATAAATCTTTCACCGATAAAACTTCTAAGCATCAACTACAAAGAGCAATTAGCACAAGAAAGTACTCTCAGCAAAGCACCCGAGGTAATAGTTCATACATTGAAAACTAGGGTTGGAGATGGTTGACGGTGATGATGGTGTTGCTGCTAATGATGATGTTGAGGATGATCACCATGATGATCGGAGCGTTGGTGATGTCGATAGCTTAGAATTCCACCTTACATAGGGAAAGTATCCCGGAGGAACAACCCTCGAGAAGCAAAAAGGTACACCGCCTCCATTCCGCCTCACTGATGGCAGCGGAAAAATCCCATAAAATTCTCATAAGGGTTTTAGGAAGAATAAAAAATATATGCCAAAGGGCATCGGGAGGTGGTGCATGTGGGCCGCACGCACCCTCTCCACACGACCAGGGGGTGGCCGCTTGGCTTGGATGGCCCCCCTTGGCCCCATCCACTACTAGGGAAAAGCGTATAGGTAGTCGCTTACTAGTAAACATTACTGGTAGCGTGTGGCCTAAAAAACACGCTACTAGTAAATATCCCTAACCATGCCCCGCGGACAGGCCGTAGTAGTAGAGCGGGTTTGCTAGGCCGCGCTACCGGTAGGAACATAGTGGTAGCGCGGCTCACGGGCATGCGCTACAACTAAGGCACCCATCCCTCTTTCTCGCACTGCTCAGAGAAAATCCCTCTCTCTCTCTCGCGTGAGCCCCCACTCTCTCTCTCTCTCTCTCTCTCTCTCTCTCTCTCTATCTCTCTCTCCGTGACTCCTCGCCGCCGCAGCCACATACGCCGGCCTCCTCGCCTCGCTCCGGCGACTCCTGCCACCGCCAGGCATGCTCCGAGCTTGCCTCCCTCTGCTACGTCCTCCCCTCCGGCTGGATTCAACGCTCGTGCCCACCAGCAGCCCTCCCCCGTGGCCAGGGTTTCGGGCGCAGAGGCGCATCTCACTCCGGCGAGTTCAACCCATCCTCCTTCCTCTTCCTATCTCTCCCACTCCCCGTGTCTAATCTCTGGTCGGGTCTTCTCTTCTAGATGTGCAGATAAGAGAGAGATCAACAAGTCCCAGATCCAGCATGCCTCCATGCCATGGACCCTTGACGAACGAAGGTCGAGGAAGGCCACTGCATCTATGCTCGGCCACGAGAAGATGACATGGAGCTCGTCTGCCCGTTCATCCGCTTGTAAGGTCGCATCTATCTTCTCTGCTCCCCACTCTGAAACTGAACCCTTTCTCTGCACATTTGATAGGTTGCAACTTTGTCATTTCAACTGGATAGATGAATGTATTCGGTTCGTCCTGCACTATATTTCTTGCTCAATTGTTGTTAGCGCTTAGGTTGTACTAGTAGAAGCGGCACAAGTACAAGGAGGGTTTCAGATTTCTCACTTGTGCAAAGAATAAGTTCAGTCAATCTAATATTGATATTTACACTGTAAATCCTTATGTAACTTTAGAGAATTCCCTTTGTAATCGTAGTGTTTGCAATGTAAAATTGCAGTGTAAGATAGACTAATAAAAGACTAAAACTACAGTCCAAATCATTGTTACTTAACTAAAAATACTTAGACTGAAAATATGCACTGTAATCACACTGCAACTTCAGTAATTATAGTGTAATTTAATGTGCATTTTTGCCCGGTAACGTGTATTCTTTCTCTTTTTGGTGGCCTGAATTTAAAGTGGTTTTGGACTGTAATTTTCAGTAATATGTCACTTCTAGTTTATCTGAATATTTTTGTATTCTTGTCAGTTTTGTGCCCCATTCTAAAGAAGTTCAGTAAATGTGTACGCCCCATTCTCTAAATACAATATTTTACAAACCATTTAGATACAATGATACGTCTCCAACGTATCTATAATTTTTGATTGTTCCATTCTGTTATATTATCAATCTTGGATGTTTTTATATGCATTTACAGCAATTATATATCATTTTTTGGGACTAACCTATTAACTTAGTGCCCAGTGCCAGTTGCTATTTTCTGCCTGTTTTTGGTTTTACAGAATATCAATACCAAACGAAGTCCAAATGCCACGAAACTTTTTGGAGATTTTTTTCTGGACATAACCAACACCAGAATCTTTGGGAGAAGGCCAGAAGCCCTAGGAGGTGGCCACGAGCCACCAGTGCGCGCCTGGGGGGGGGGCAGGCGCGCCCTGGTACCTCGTGGGCCCACCTCTGCCTCTTTTGACCTAATTCCACCACTATAAATTCCCAAAGATCGGGAAACCAACAGAGGAGTCCCCGAAATACTTTTTCCACCGCCGCAAGCTTCTGTTCTTGAGAGATCCCATCTGGAGGCCATTTCCGGTACTCTGCCGGAGGGGGAATCGATCACGGAGGGGCTCTACATCAACCTTGCTGCCCTTCCGATGATGCGTGAGTAGTTTATCACAGACCTTCGGGTCCATAGTTAGTAGCTAGATGGCTTCTTCTCTCTTTTTGATCTTCAATACAATATTCTCCTCGATGTTCTTGGAGTTCTATCCGATGTAATCACTTTTTGCGGTGTGTTTGTTGGGATCCGATGAATTGTGAGTTTATGATCAGATTATCCATGAATATTATTTGAGTCTTCTCTGATCTCTTTTATGCATGATTATTATAGCTTCGTATTTTGTAACACCCCGATTTTTGGCCCTTTCTTTTTCTTTTGGATTCTTCGAATTTTTATTTGAAATTTCTTTTTCCGTGGCTATGTGGTCTTGAAACCTGGGAAGATCTTCTCTCCAGCCACTTCCTAGTGGCTTGTCACTCCCAAATCTATCCCTAGGCCATGTCATTTCCATCTTAGCCCAACCCCAATTTTTATTTCTTGGGAATATTCCTTTTTCTATTAAAGGAATAACCCTGTTTGCCCTAGGTTGTGAAGCAACCTATATTTTTGTCTTCCAAAAAATTCCCATAAATTCTTTGGATCATATCTTCCACAAATATGTCAAAATCCATCCTTTCCTAGTTCAAAAATAAATCAGGAATATTCATTTTCCATTCTGTCCAGAATGGCACTTTGTGAAGGAAGTGCTATTTATCTTTTCTTGATTGCCCTCAAAATTTTTGGGCACTCTCTCATACCCAAATAATTGCCACATGCCAAAATTCAGCGTCATTTGCCTAGTAAGGCTTCCTCAGAAAATTTCCAAAGTTTCTGTCCAGAGAGAAGCTTTGTGAGGGAAGTACTAGCTAGGATTATCCAAATGATTTGAAATATTGGTAGATCATTTATATGATCAACTAATGACTCTCCAACAAATTTAATCTCCATACAACAATCTATGTGAGCACAACATCCAATCTTGGTTTCTGGTCACAATTTCAGTTTGTGAAGCAACTATATTTTATATTGCTTAACAAATTCTGAAATTAATCCAGGTCCTAAATATCCCTAAATAATGTGATAATGCAAAAAATCACATTATTTTTCCAAGCCATTTTCTTTGGAAAATTCCCCCAAGTTTCTGTCCAGTGTGGATCATTGTGAAGGAAGTACCATTTTAGTGTAACCAAATGGGATGAAATTTTTATGGTACCTTCATATGCCCAAATGACCACACTCCACAAATTTTCAGCCCAATCCAAGTATCTATGTGAGTGCTACTTCCTGATCTAGATTCTGGCCAATTTTTGGCAGTTGTGAAGCAACTGCACTCTAAACTTTCCCAAATGACCTCAAAATTCACAGGATCATAGTACTTCCTACCCTAAACCTCTGTGACATCCCGGTGAATCCTTATCTCATTCCATTTGACCACAGCATCATGCTTAAGTTTGATACAGCAAAGTTCAGTCGATCCCTCCCATCAATACACAGTGGATTTCTTCGATCTATCGCATCAGTGGGACTGTATGTTGGAGGGACAATACGGTAGACACTTTTTGGCAGGCTACCGTGCCCTCTCCGTGCCATTCCATGCGGTGACCACGCCGTTGGCATGCGTTTGGCGCGCTCCGCTCGTCGGCTAGCCTCGGGCCGCCTCTCCCCGCCCGTTTCCTCGCGTCCCTGGTGCCGACCAGCGCCCTCCCCTGCTCCCTTGCCTCCCCGGACGTCCCTCCCCCGCTAGAAGCTCGCCGAACCTAGCCAAATCGACGGGCACGCGTGCACTGTGGCTGCCCGCGCGTGCTCCTCCCCCTGCCATCCCGCGTCCGCCTTTTCTGCCATCCGCGTGCTGCCCCACTCCTCAGTCACTTCCCCGTCGCCGTCCAAGCTTGCACGCGCGCCTGGCCCCCTCGCCGGAGCTCGTCCATTCGGTGGAGGCGGCATCCGGCCCGCGCCCCTCTTCCTCGGCTATTTAAGCCGCCCCGAGGCCTCCCGAGACCACCACCAGCCTCCCCTTCCTCCTCTAGCCCTGACCAGCAACTCCATTTAGCTCGAAGAGCTCTCCCTGCCCTCCCATGGCCGGAGCTCGACCGCCGGACTCGGCTTAAATTAGAGCAACCCGGAGCTCTTCTCCTCATTCTTCCACCTCGAGAGGACCCCCCAGATCCCTGCAGAGCCCCCCATCACTTCGGTTCATCCCCGGGGTGCCTGTACGCTCGAAGCCAATCATGGCCGACGGCCTCCGCCACGGGCGCCCGAAGCCGCAGCCGCCTCGGCCCCCTCGGCGTCCGCATCCAGCTGAGATGGGGGCGGCGCTTCCCTGCGAGCTCGCCGGTGCCTTCCTCTTGGCCGGGAGTGGCCGGAGCTGCCGGGGCCGGCGCCGGCCGTGCCCAGCCTCGCCTCCTCTGTCCGTCGTCGGGAGGAAGAAGACAGGCACGAGAGGAGAGAGAGAGAGAACCCAGCCGGCCCTATCTGTAAGTGAGATAGACCCCGCGGCCCCACCCGTCATCCTCTAAATCCCGGGCCCGCGCGGGAGTAAGTGGAGGCATATTATTTGAAATACGTTTTCTCTTACTGAAAACGCACTCTGGTTCTTCTTCATTCTAAAGTATGTTTTCTCTATTTAAAAGCGCAATCTCAGAAATGCGCTTTCTGTTTTCAGCCGCCGGCCGAAATGGTTAGATTGCGGGCGTTCACCCGTTAGCAGCAGAAATGAATAATTTTTATTTATTTTCTGCCTAACGAACGAACGGCCGTAACTCGGCAACCGTAACTCCGATTCAGGTGATTCCAACGCCCACGATCTCAGTTCGTCGAGCCCGTTCCGATGGTATCATTTTCACTATGATGTAACATTCTGAAAATGACCATTTTGCCCTTGCCCTTATTCAGCCCCCTCCGAGAGGGAATCTTTTCCGGTAATTTTTTTCCACGAGCGTCTCCGCACTTCTCCCTGATGGTTCCTCCATCCCCAGGCAAGCCACGATAGCCACTTGCATGATGGCCTTGCAGTAGCCATGGTTTTCACTTGAATATTTAAATAAATGTTTGCTCATTTAATTATTTTGTGAATATTACATGCTTGTGAATCCATGCTCGTTCTTATGCCTTGTTCATTTGTATCTAGTAAGTTAAATGATTATTTGCTAGTATTATTATTATCATGTTAGTTCTCGGATTTATGTTCCGATGCTAGTGATAACGATATGCTCATCTGGATAGTTAGGGTTTATTATGAAAATACTTGTTATATTCATGATTGTCATTATGCCATGCTCATTTGCATCTCGTAGAATAACTGAGTTATCATTTTTGATGCTATGTTGTTAAATGGTTATGTTGCCCATCCATGGTTACACTGATATCATGCTCATATGCATTGTTATTTCATTATGTTGTTATGACTCAGCTCATCACCTTTCAAGTTAAACCTGACATTAATCGAACTTGAACCCTAATGCGGTCTATTGTCATGCCTCTCGCCGGTGCCTCCTACGAGGGAAGGTTATGGGTGCGCGCTACCCTGATCAGGTAGGCTACCATAGCCTTGAGGACCCGAGTTTTGATGGTACCGAGGTCCCCGTTTGGGACAATGTTGATGTTTGGCCACGACGGTGGCAGCCACAGAGGTGGCAGATGTCACATGTTGACATCAGGGTCACCCAGGACATAGCCCAAAGGGGAGTTTGTCGGAGTGGCCGGGAGAGTGTCATGCAATAGATTGGTTTTGTCGGAACGTCGTTGGTCCACCCGAATGGGAGCACGAGGCCATGAGTTCCGTGGTGTGGGTACAGTGTACTAACCTCTGCAGAGTGTATAATCTATCGATAGCCGCGTCCTCGGTCATGGAAACAGTTCGTAGTAGGTCACATTGTGGGTCAACAGAAATAATAATCTGAATAATAAACAACCCCGGTTCGATGAGAAAAGAAGTTGGTTGATCTTTATGTGGTCATGCGATGATCACAGGTAGAGATCAAGCTCCGTGTGGTCATGTGATGATCACGATGGTAAGTTTGTGGTTACGAGATAATCTTTGAGCAGGGTAAGTTGGTCCATGAGACCTTAAATGTTGACCCCCGTGCATGCTAGTGCTAGTATCATCCTGTTCATATCATGAATTATATGTACATGCCATGTCATGTTGTTGCCATGTTCATGTTGTTGCCATGCTCATGTGGTTCTAGTAGTATCGTGTTCATCATTGATGATTAACCTGTAAATGCCATGCTGTTGTATGTCTTGATTGCTTTGGTTGCTGTGAGCTTGCGAGTACATTCAAAGTACTCACCTGGCGTGTCATGCCAGATTGCAGGTGAAGCCGCGATTGCTTGTTTGTCGAGGACCCCGAGGTTGCGCTCTAGGATACGTCCCAGCCAGCGTCCCTGCGGAGTGGAGTTCATCACCGTCGTCGTTGTTCCGCTGCTAGAAGTTATTCCGCTACGAGTTGTTCCGCTGCTAGCATAGAGCTATCTGAGCAGGCGTAGTGTCGCCGTGCCCCTGTAACCTTCATGCCTTCAGAACCTTTGTACCCGTGTTATTTGTAATAAAGAGCTAATTTGTTCTATGCCAAGCAGTGCCGTATTCCAGAAGACTTGATCTCTGGGCTGGAATACGGGGTGTTCCGGTCTCTCTTAGCCGGGGTGCCACAAGGCTTGGTATCAGAGCAGGTCTGGCTGTAGGACGCCCTAGTCAGCGCGAGCGTTAGAAACCGTTAGTATAGAGTCTAGTCAGCTTGCTGCACTTGATTGCTGCATTTGTTTGTCGCATAGCATGCATATAGACTTATTATATTGTCACTAACGATCTGATCTTGTGAGTGTAGGTGGCATCGGTTTCGATCCACTACCTGCACCCTCCTGTTTAGCATTCTTGCTCGTTGGTGTTTGGTGTCATCTCTGTCCCAACGGAGTGATGCCGAGGTACCTAGTGGTGTCGATCACTTGCCAGATTGATGCACAGGTATCACACCATTATGTTATCTTCAGCCACACCTATTATTTTGGTGGTAGACATGTTTCTACCCCGGATCTTGCCATCCAACTCGCCGTTTTGGCAACCCTTACTGGTCTTTGTTATCAGGAAAGGGCAATGCCAGCAGACCCGGTCTTCCACCACTACTCTATCCCCCATTCCCTGGACAAGTACGATTTCCGTACGCTTGATGATGATGTGGTCGTGACATCCGTGTCACGCTACATGATCACCGAGTCCGTCCTCACCGCTAAGTCGGTACAGATGCAACGGGTGCCGAGCTAGCATTTAGTGTAGCTCTGTTTACACCAACCCCTCCACACGTTGATCCATTTTCGTGCACACCGCCACAGCATATTAGATCGTAGTACCGGAGTTCCCTCGAGAATTGTGTGCTTAAGTAGGCATGCATAGTGAGGTGAATAGCTGTGAAGTGTGATGTTGCTTGTATGTGATCTTAATGCTGTGTGTGCTTTTGTTTTAGTCGTTTCTTTTGACTTCTTTCTTTGGGCCCTCGGTGTTACCTTATTTTCCCCTTATGAAAGTTGCTCATCAACCGACACCGGACCCGAAGAAACAGCGAGGAGTTCAAATATTTAGAAGCTCATCTAAGCATGATGGACTTCTCAGTCGACTGCATCATTTTGGGAATATCTGGTCTGACTGCAAATGACATCTTGGAGTGATTATCAGCATCAAGTTTACACCAGGGTGCAGCCATCACAATCGTAATGAACCAGCTGGAAGACAATTGGTGTGCAAGACAAAAGTACATTTCCAGTCAAAGTTATATCAAGGGTATACATATATATGGCATTCAGTCTACATATCACGGAGAGAAGCTTCTGATGTAAGCACCCCGGTCTTTCTCCGCAAGCTACCAGAGAAGCTTATGACGCAAGGTTCCGCAGTCTTCCTCAGTACGATATGTGGATAGCTTCCCATGTAAGGTACTCAGTCTTCTTCGGTAAGCCACCACAGAAAGCTTCAGGCATAAGGCACCGAATCTTCCTCAGCAAGCAACCAGGAGGAGAAGCTTCTGAGGAACGATACCCAGTCTTCTTCAGCACGCTATCCCGGCAAAAGCTTCAAGCATAAGCTATTCAGCCTTCCTCAGCACGCTACTCTCGGTAGTTTCCAACACAAGCTATTCAGTCTTCATCAGTACGGCACTACAAACCGTCATCTGCATTGGTACAAGATATTACACAGTGAGTTGGCAGCATATGGCAATGCATCCCAAGAATCAGAGCCGCAACAGTTTGGTCAGAAGCACGAGCTACTCAGGACACAAGTGTCTGCCTCAGGAATCAAATGCTCAGATACACATGCTTCCATATACATATTGTGAGCATGCTGCCAAGGTCATGCAAGTCACTCGCACGATGATACAAGCACGGTGAGAATCCGACAACCACAGCAAGAGGAAGAAAGCCAGTATACACCTCAGTGGGATGCAATGTCTGACAAGCTAGGAAGTAAGACAATGTTGGAACAACAATCTTGACAGTGGATATCAAGGCCAGCTTCCTCACACCCGACAAAGTGATATCCTTAACCCCTGTCACCGTCATGCATGATTGACCACAACAGTGAGCTCTATACAAGTAACTGTGAACCTGGTATATGATCATGATGAACCCTTGCTTCCCCTTTTCTCTGGTAACGGCACCACGCCTGTGTTCTGAGCTACTTGCGGCCGTCCAGGGTGGATGCCGATTTTCTATTTCTCTTGTCAGCAACTGGCCCGTGTTCTGAGCTGATTTTCGGCCGTCTCGGGCAGCTGTTGAGTTTCTTTTTGTAGCAGCGACCCTATGCTCTGAGCTGTTCTTCGGACGTCTTAGGGAACTACTACCTTCTTCTTATCAACACTTCCTCATGCTCTGAGCTGCTTTTCAGCCGTCGTGAGCCGTGGTTGAGTTATTTCAGTAATGTCCCAGATCTGAGTTATAAAGACCGTTCTGGTGGCTACTGATTTATTTGTCGATTTCTTGCAAAGGTTCAGATGATCATTGCCCTACAGTTAAAGTCCGAGAGATGATAAATTTGCCAGTTAAACGTTGCTGCACTGCCTGAGGATAAGGATAAGGTATGACTGTTGGAATATTGCACCTGACAGCACCTATGGTCACATGAAGAATTGAGGATATCAATGGCCAAGCTCGTTTCAGCAAAAGATTCAGAAAAAGAGAACAATAATGGATGAGCAAGACCGAGAAATACAGGTATGATAATCAGTGCAGGAACAACATGGTACGGATACCAAAGACAGTCTGATTCCGTATTGATCACCATGAACACACACCCAAGGGGTCTACTCTATTTGCAAGAACCTCATATCAAGGTGACAGCTGAATCGTCGGTACGTATCTGAGACAAAGAAGTCAGCCAAGATGATTTAGAAATCCCTGCGAGCAGTCAGATTCCGCCAAGAGAACGGTTATGATTCTCAGCATTGTTTTGAACCCGAAGGAGATGCATCTAGTAATCCAATGCAATGATTAAGTGATTCATGATCACTGAGAAAATTTGTTCATAACTCCATTGAATACTATCAGTGCTGGATAAAAGAATGTCACGTCAATTGGAAATCACTCCCGGACTTATGGACATCCCATGCATGATAATATCAGATAAGCCAGCAGACATAAAAAAAAGTTAGAGCAAGGATGAACATATGAAGGAAGACCTGTCAGAATATGGGATATGGTGAAGCAAACCACCCCAGAGCAAGGCAGTCCAGCAGATGCAATTCAGAGGGAACATAAACGAAAAAGGATACCCGAGTTGGAAACGGTTTCCTTAAGTCAGAATATTCATACTTGTTCCCTGAGCAACCAAATCTCGAGGACGAGATTTATCGTAAGGGGGGTAGGTTTGTAACACCCCGATTTTTGGCCCTTTCTTTTTCTTTTGGATTTCTTCGAATTTTTATTTGAAATTTCTTTTTCCGTGGCTATGTGGTCTTGAAACCTGGGAAGATCTTCTCTCCTGCCACTCCCTAGTGGCTTGTCACTCCCAAATCTATACCTAGGCCATGTCATTTCCATCTTAGCCCAACCCCAATTTTTATTTCTTGGGAATATTCCTTTTTCTATTAAAGGAATAACCCTGTTTGCCCTAGGTTGTGAAGCAACCTATATTTCTATCTTCCACAAAATTCCCAAAAAATTCCCATAAACTCTTTGGATCATATCTTCCACAAATATGTCAAAATCCATCCTTGCCTAGTTCAAAAATAAATCAGGAATATTCATTTTCCATTCTGTCCAGAATGGCACTTTGTGAAGGAAGTGCTATTTATCTTTTCTTGATTGCCCTCAAAATTTTTGGGCACTCTCTCATACCCAAATAATTGCCACATGCCAAAATTCAGCTTCATTTGCCTAGTAAAGCTTCCTCAGTAAATTTCCAAAGTTTCTGTCCAGAGAGAAGCTTTGTGAGGGAAGTACTAGCTAGGATTATCCAAATGATTTGAAATATTGGTAGATCATTTATATGATCAAATCATGACTCTCCACAAAATTTAATCTCCATACAACAATCTATGTGAGCACAACATCCAATCTTGGTTTCTGGTCACAATTTCAGTTTGTGAAGCAACTATATTTTATATTGCTTCAAAAATTCTGAAATTAATCCAGGACCTAAATATCCCTAAATAATGTGAGAATGCCAAAACTCACATTATTTTGCCAAGCCATTTTATCTGGAAAATTCCCCCAAGTTTCTGTCCAGTGTGGATCATTGTGAAGGAAGTACCATTTTGGTGTATCCAAATGGGATGAAATTTTTATGGTACCTTCACATGCCCAAATGACCAAACTCCAAAAATTTTCAGCCCAATCCAAGCATCTATGTGAGTGCTACTTCCTGATCTAGATTCTGGCCAATTTTTGGCAGTTGTGAAGCAACTGCCCTCTAAACTTGCCCAAATGACCTCAAAATTCACAGGATCATATTACTTCCTACCCTAAACCTCTGTGACATCCTGGTGAATCCTTATCTCATTCCATTTGACCACAGCATCATGCTTAAGTTTGATACAGCAAAGTTCAGTCGATCCCTCCCATCAATCCACAGTGGATTTCTTCGAGCTATCGCATCAGTGGAACTGTATGTTGGAGGGACAACACGGTAGATACCTTTTGGCAGGCCACCGTGCCCTCTCCTTGCCATGCCACGCAGTAACCACGCCGTTGGCATGCATTTGGCGCGCTCCGCTCGTCAGCTAGCCTCGGGCCGCCTCTCCCCGCCCGTTTCCTCCCGTCCCTGGTGTCGACCAGCGCCCTCCCCTGCTCCCTTGCCTCCCCGGATGGCCCTCCCTCGCTAGAAGCTCGCCGAACCTAGCCAAATCGACGGGCACGCATGCACTGTGGCCACCCGCGCGTGCTCCTCCCCCTGCCATCCCGCGTCCGCCTTTTCTGCCATCCCGCGTGCTGCCCCACTCCTCAGTCACTTCCCCGTCACCGTCCAAGCTTGCACGCGCGCCTGGCCCCCTCGCCGGAGCTCGTCCATTCGGTGGAGGCGGCATCCGGCCCGCGCCCCTCTTCCTCGGCTATTTAAGCCACCCCGAGGCCTCCCGAGACCACCACCAGCCTCCCCTTCCTCCTCTAGCCCAGCCCAGCCACTCCATTTAGCTCGAAGAGCTCTCCCTGCCCTCCCATGGCCGGAGCTCAACCGCCAGACTCGGCTTAAATTAGAGCAACCCGGAGCTCTTCTCCTCGTTCTTCCACCTCGAGAGGACCCCCCCAGATCCCTGCAGAGCCCCCCATCACTTCGGTTCATCCCCGGGGTGCCTGTACGCTCGAAGCCAATCATGGCCGACGGCCTCCGCCACGGGCGCTCGAAGCCGCAGCCGCCTCGGCCCCCTCGGCGTCCGTATCCAGCTGAGATGGGGGCGGCGCTTCCCTGCGAGCTCGCCGGTGCCTTCCTCTTGGCCGGGAGTGGCCGGAGCTGCCGGGGCAGTCGCCGGCCGTGCCCAGCCTCGCCTCCTCTGTCCGTCGTCGGGAGGAAGAAGACAGGCACAAGAGGAGAGAGAGAGAACCCAGCCGGCCCTACCTGTAAGTGAGATAGACCCCGCGGCCCCACCCGTCATCTTCTAAATCCCGGGCCCGCGCGGGAGTAAGTGGAGGCGTATTTTTTTAAATACGTTTTCTCTTACTGAAAACGCACTCTGGTTCTTCTTCGTTCTAAAGTATGTTTTGTCTGTTTAAAAGCACAATCTCAGAAATGCGCTTTCTGTTTTCAGCCGCCGGCCGAAATGGTTAGATTGCGGGCGTTCACCCGTTAGCAGCAGAAATGAATAATTTTTATTTATTTTCTGCCTAACGAACGAACGGCCGTAACTCGGCAACCGTAACTCCGATTCAGGTGATTCCAACGCCCACGATCTCAGTTCGTCGAGCCCGTTCCGATGGTATCATTTTCACTATGATGTAACATTCTGAAAATGACCATTTTGCCCCTGCCCTTATTCAGCCCCCTCCGAGAGGGAATCTTTTCCGGCGATTTTTTTTCCGCGAGCGTCTCCGCACTTCTCCCTGATGGTTCCTCCATCCCCAGGCAAGCCACGATAGCCACTTGCATGATGGCCTTGCAGTAGCCATGGTTTTCACTTGAATATTTAAATAAATGTTTGCTCATTTAATTATTTTGTGAATATTACATGCTTGTGAATCCATGCTCGTTCTTATGCCTTGTTCATTTGCATCTAGTAAGTTAAATGATTATTTGCTAGTATTATTATTATCATGTTAGTTCTCGGATTTATTTTCCGATGCTAGTGATAACGATATGCTCATCTGGATAGTTAGGGTTTATTATGAAAATACTTGTTATATTCATGATTGTCATTATGCCATGCTCATTTGCATCTCGTAGAATAAATGAGTTATCATTTTTGATGCTATGTTGTTAAATGGTTATGTTGCCCATCCATGGTTACACTGATATCATGCTCATATGCATTGTTATTTCATTATGTTGTTATGACTCAGCTCATCACCTTTCAAGTTAAACCTGACATTAATCAAACTTGAACAAATCTGTTGGCTGAGTCATGGTGCCACCGAATCGAGCTCACCAGTGCAACCACACTTGCCTGGATGTGGAGGCCCTAATGCGGTCTATTGTCATGCCTCTCGCCGGTGCCTCCTACGAGGGAAGGTTATGGGTGCGCGCTACCCTGATCAGGTAGGCTACCATAGCCTTGAGGACCCGAGTTTTGATGGTACCGAGGTCCCCGTTTGGGACAATGTTGATGTTTGGCCATGACGGTGGCAGCCACAGAGGTGGCAGATGTCACATGTTGACATCAGGGTCACCCAGGACATAGCCCAAAGGGGAGTTTGTCGGAGTGGCCGGGAGAGTGTCATGCAATAGATTGGTTTTGTCGGAACGTTGTTGGTCCACCTGAATGGGAGCACGAGGCCATGAGTTCCGTGGTGTGGGTACAGTGTACTAACCTCTGCAGAGTGTATAATCTATCGATAGCCGCGTCCTCGGTCATGGACACAGTTCGTAGTAGGTCACACTGTGGGTCAACAAAAATAATAATCTGAATAATAAACAACCCCGGTTCGATGAGAAAAGAAGTTGGTTGATCTTTATGTGGTCATGCGATGATCACAGGTAGAGATCAAGCTCCGTGTGGTCATGTGATGATCACGATGGTAAGTTTGTGGTTACGAGATAATCTCCGAGCAGGGTAAGTTGGTCCATGAGACCTTAAATGTCGACCCCCGTGCATGCTAGTGCTAGTATCATCCTGTTCATATCATGAATTATATGTACATGCCATGCTCATGTTGTTGCCATGTTCATGTTGTTGCCATGCTCATGTGGTTCTAGTAGTATCGTGTTCATCATTGATGATTAACCTGTAAATGCCATGTTGTTGTATGTCTTGATTGGTTTGGTTGCTGTGAGCTTGCGAGTACATTCAAAGTACTCACCTGATGTGTCATGCCAGATTGCAGGTGATGCCGTGATTGCTTGTTTGTCGAGGACCCCGAGGTTGCGCTCTAGGATACGTCCCAGCCAGAGTCCCTGCAGAGTGGAGTTCATCACCGTCGTCGTTGTTCCGCTGCTAGAAGTTATTCCGCTACGAGTTGTTCCGCTGCTAGCATAGAGCTATCTGAGCAGGCGTAGTGTCGCCGTGCCCCTGTAACCTTCATGCCTTCAGAACCTTTGTACCCGTGTTATTTGTAATAAAGAGCTGATTTGTTCTATGCCAAGCAGTGCCGTATTCCAGAAGACTTGATCTCTGGGCTGGAATACGGGGTGTTCCGGTCTCTCTGAGCCGGGGTGCCACATATTTCTTCTCCGATCTATTGATTTGGTTTGGCCAACTAGATTGATTTATCTTGCCATGGGAAGAGGTGCTTTGTAATGGGTTCGTTCTTGCGGTGCTCAATCCCAGTGACAGAATGGGACATGACACGTATGTATCATTGCTATTAAGGGTAAAAAGATGGGGTTTATTCATGCGTGAGTTTACTTTGTCTACATCATGTCATCTTGCTTAAGACGTTACTCCGTTCTTTATGGACTTAATACACTAGATGCATGCTGGATAGCGGTCGATGTGTGGAGTAATAGTAGTAGATGCAGGCAGGAGTCGGTCTACTTGTCTCGGACGTGATGCCAATATACATGATCATTGCCTTGGATATCGTCATGATTATTTGCTTTTCTATCAATTGCCCAACAGTAATTCGTTTACCCACCGTATGCTATTTTCTTGAGAGAAGCCTCTAGTGAAAACTATGCCCCCCTGGTCTATCTAAATCATATATTAAAAACCCTAAAAAACCTTGCTGCACTTTTTCTTTATTTATTTTATTTTGTATTTTTGTTTCAATCTATCTATCTATCACATACAATTTAATCGTGCAACTTACCACCGAGGGATTGACAACCCCTTGTTTGCGTGGGGTGCAAGGATTTGTTGTTTTGTGTGCAGGTGCTGCTAACGAGGTGTTGCGTGATTCTCCTACTGGATTGATAACCTTGGTTTCATAACTGAGGGAAATACGTATCTCTACTGTACTGCATCTCCCTTCCTCTTCTGGGAATTACCAACGCAGCTCACAAGTAGCATACAACAACCTGATCTTTGTTTTCTTTATCTTATTTTCCACAAGAAGCTATTTTTGGTTTACATTGCATCCTCTTCATCTTGCAGGTATGACTCACGTCCTCGCATTCTTACTTCGCCTTCGTTTCCTTCAGCTTCTTGATCCTAAAATTTTAAGATAAATTGAAAGTACTCAGTATCATGTTCTTAAGCAAAGCTACTGTTTTTGCTTGAATTTTAGTGTTTTCTCTGACCTATGTATAGTGTCAACAAAGATCTAAATTACAAGCTAGAGATACATTTTTTGGTGGCATCTTACATCATAGTAATTTACAACAAATATAGGTTTACAGTGTTTTTTTGATAGCAACTACAATGCATAGCTGCAGATTTTGTCAAATACACATCTGTATTTTGTATGCATGACAGATCCTGGGGTCAAATAGAATAACAAGTAAATCATTCATTTTGTCTTCATCTTTACTTCAAGAACTGCATGTTCTTCATCTTTGTATGCCCCATGTATTTGCTTGTAAGCTTCGGTAGTGTTATCTATCTAGTCTGATTTATACACTGCATTCCTAAGCTGAAATAACTTTTGTAACTGAAATATATAGTCTGAGTTTCATTCAGTAATTTGTCGCTTTTTAACTGAACATCTATTTGTAACTGAAATATCTGTGTACTTATAGTGCCATGTTCTAAAAATTCCAATCCAAATTGTAGTGTAATTTTCATTTTGTAATTTATCCTATGTAAATTACAGTGTAATGTCAGTGTACTTACATATTTTTACACTGTATTTACACTGTAACTCACTTTAATTTCCTTGTTTTTCAGTGAAATTTTCAGTGTGTTTTCACTGCAATATGTCATTGGAATATGTAGTATGTTCTACTGTGAACATTTTACTGTAAATCTTCTGCTAATTCACTGTAAATCTATTGATAATGCACTGTAAATCTATTGCTAATGCACTGTAAACCTGCTGCAAAATCATTTGGTCTCCGTAGATTGGACATGGAAGGGGCTTTTGTAACTGAAATATCTGTGTACTTACAGTGCCATGTTCTGAAAATTCCAGTCCAAATTGTAGTGTATTTTCATTTTGGAATTTATTCTATGTAAATTACACTGTAATGTCAATGTACTTACATTTATGTTACACTGTAACTCACACTAATTGCCATGTTTTACAGTGTAATTTTAAGTGGTTTTCACTGCAATTGTCACTGGAATTTATAGTTTCTTTTAGTGTGAACTTTCTTACTGTAAATCTTCTGCTAATTTACTGTAAATCTACTGCTAATGCACTGTAAATCTATTGATAATGAACTGTAAAGCTACTGCAAAATCATTGTAAAAACTCACTGTAATTCCACTATGTAAAGGGTGTTTTTTATCATGCTTTTCAAGTCTATGTTCATCCAACAACCCCATGCTCTTTTTCTATTATGGTTTCATATTTTTCTTGCAAAGGTACAGTAACTTCCCCTCTTTTTTCGTGCAGATGCTAAAAAGGTGAGGCGAGCTGTTTCTCAGAGGAGGGAGTAGGTTAAGACCTCACTGTCTGCTTCAACCAAGAGATTTGAAGAGTAGCAAAAGGTAAATTTGAGGCAAATTTCAGTGCATATTCTCATTGTATCAGAATCTTAGTCCCCGTCTCTTGTAGAATCTGAGCATATGCTTCCTCTCCATTTATTCGCTATATCTATATGCCTTGCTGATGCTCATTTCCATCGCTGCAGGATAATGAGATGTTGAAGCGGCAGACTGAATCCATGACACTGCAGTGCAATTGCACCGTTCCTTTGAATATTATTTAGGAATAAGGACATTTCACTGCAGATTAGCTATATTTTTCCTTTTTCATATTATTGGAGTGAGGACAGGTAGAATGAGGAACTGTGTGATAGTAGATACGGCAATTGTAGTAAAAAGAAACTTATGTTTGCAATTGTTAATGACGTACATACTTGCATGTTCTTTGAAGTGGTCACTCGTGAGTAGCAATGCATAATGGAATTGGTGGATTTTTTTTAATACCTAATTAGTTAGTAGTAGCGTGGGGAAAGAACCGTGCGCTACTAGTATTTAGGATACTAGTAGCGTTTGTATTATAGACGCGCTACTACTATTTCGCTAGTAGTAGCGCGGGTCCGTACTAGTAGTAGCACGGGTGGCACCCTCGCTACTACTAAAAAAGTTAGTAGTAGCGCGGGTGCCACCCTCGCTACTACTAACTTTTTAGCTGTAGCGCGATAGCAGTAGTGCGGGTACCCGCGATACTACTAGGCAGTTTACCCGCGCTACTACTAGGCTTTTCCCTAGTAGTGATCTTTTGGCTCCGTGGGTCTTTTCTTACGAAATACTGATACGTCTCCAACGTATCTATAATTTTTAATTGTTCCATGTTGTTATATTATCAATCTTGGATGTTTTTATATGCATTTACAACAATTATATATCATTTTTTGGGACTAACCTATTAACTTAGTGCCCAGTGCCAGTTGCTGTTTTCTGCCTGTTTTTGGTTTTACAGAATATCAATACCAAACGAAGTCCAAATGCCACGAAACTTTTTGGAGATTTTTTCTGGACATAACCAACACTAGAAGCTTCGGGAGAAGGCCAGAAGCCCCAGGAGGTGGCCACGAGCCACCAGGGCGCGCCTGCCCCCCCCCCCCAGGCGTGCCCTGGTGCCTCGTAGGCCCACCTCTGCCCCTTTTGACCTAATTCCACCACTATAAATTCCCAAAAATAGGGAAACCAACAGAGGAGTCCACGAAATACTTTTTCTGCCGCCGCAAGCTTCTGTTCTCGAGAGATCCCATCTGGAGGCCTTTTCCGGTACTCCGCCGGAGGGGGAATCGATCACGGAGGGGCTCTACATCAACCTTGCTGCCCTTCCGATGATGCGTGAGTAGTTTACCACAGACCTTTGTGTCCATAGTTAGTAGCTAGATGGCTTCTTCTCTCTTTTTGATCTTCAATACAATGTTCTCCTCGATGTTCTTGGAGTTCTATCCGATGTAATCACTTTTTGCGGTGTGTTTGTTGGGATCCGATGAATTGTGAGTTTATAATCAGATTATCCATGAATATTATTTGAGTCTTCTCTGATCTCTTTTTATGCATGATTATTATAGCTTCGTATTTCTTCTCCGATCTATTGATTTGGTTTGGCCAACTAGATTGATTTATCTTGCCATGGGAAGAGGTGCTTTGTAATGGGTTCGATCTTGCGGTGCTCAATCCCAGTGACAGAAAGGGACATGACACGTATGTATCATTGCTATTAAGGGTAAAAAGATGGGGTTTATTCATGCATGAGTTTACTTTGTCTACATCATGTCATCTTGCTTAAGGCGTTACTCCGTTCTTTATGGACTTAATACACTAGATGCATGCTGGATAGCGGTCGATGTGTGGAGTAATAGTAGTAGATGCAGGCAGGAGTCGGTCTACTTGTCTCGGACGTGATGCCTATATACATGATCATTGCCTTGGATATCGTCATGATTATTTGCTTTTCTATCAATTGCCCAACAGTAATTTGTCTACCCACCGTATGCTATTTTCTTGAGAGAAGCCTCTAGTGAAAACTATGGCCCCCAGGTCTATCTAAATCATATATTAAAAAACCCTAAAATACCTTGCCGCACTTTTTGCTTATTTATTTTATTTTGTATTTTTGTTTCAATCTATCTATCTATCACATACAATTTAACCTCGCAACTTACCGCCGAGGGATTGACAACCCCTTGTTTGCGTTGGGTGCAAGGATTTGTTGATTTGTGTGCAGGTGCTACTAACGAGGTGTTGCGTGATTCTCCTACTGGATTGATAACCTTGGTTTCATAACTGAGGGAAATACTTATCTCTACTGTACTGCATCTCCCTTCCTCTTCAGGGAATTACCAACGCAGCTCACAAGTAGCAGGAAGAATTTCTGGCGCCGTTGCCGGGGAGACATCATCAGCATCTATCAAGTACCTACGCATAAAACTCTCATCTCCTTGCATTTTCCTTTTATTTGCCTTTGCCTCTCATTTTCATCTCCCCCACTTCTAAAAAGTTTTTACAAAAATACAAAAATATTTTCCGTTTGCCTTTTTCTTGTTTGCTTGTTCGCTTGCTTGAAGATTGTTATCATGAGTGATTTTGGCATGGCGGAAACTGATGACGGTAAAACTCCTAAAATGGGAAGTTCTACCAATCTTGATGCTAAAACTTTTGTGTTGGGACATGGTAATGTTATAGGAAAAAGTGTCATCCAAGAATTCTTTAATTGCATTGGGACCTTGGCTTTTGATGATGCTCCTATACTTAAAGAAACTAAGAATTATGCCGATGCTATTTCCGCACTTATTCTTAAACTTGAAAGAAGATTTATTCGCACCCATCCTACTTTGCAAAGATTGTTTTATGAGTTACCAGTTATAAAAGATCCTAGAGCTAAGAAAATATCTACCCTTGTTCTCATGAATGAATTTGATCACATAGTGCGAGAAGCTAGGGAGATCTTTGATTTTTATGGTATGAACCGTGAGAAACCGGTAATAGATGAGATCCTTTATAATAATGATTACTTGTTGAGGTATTTGTTCCGCAATGACCACATCTTTGATGAGAATATTAAAAAAGAAGTTCCTCCTTTGAATATAATCCAACAAGTTTTCAATAGTGTTAATAGACAATACTCTTGGATTGTAGCCGGTAATCAAGAAGGATTTACAGATGGACAACTTGCTAATGCTAAAATTTCTATGGATGATGTGTTTCATATTACCTTTGAAAAACCGTTGGATGAAAGTGCATCTTTGGATAAGAATAAGAAGGATGATAATACTTGAAACTATGCATTATGCCTAGCTAGGGGCATAAAACAATAGCGCTTGTTGGGAGGCAACCCAATGAATAAAATAATTTTTCCCGTTTGTTTCTGTTATGGTGTGTTTTCACATTTATGCTACTGTTATGATTGAGTTTTTGTGTTTTTAATTAGTGTTTGTGCCAAGTAAAACCTTTGGGATGATTTGGAAGATAGTATAATTGATGCTGTTTGGAAAACAGAAAGTTTTGCGTCCAGTGCTGGAATTTTGGTTCTGTACTGGAGCGTCAGAAAAATCTGAAATTTTTACAAAGTATTGGTATATGAATTTCCCACGTTTTCCTAATGTTTTAGAATTTTTGGACTTACAGAAGTATAGATTTTAAATAGATTGCTACAGACTATTCTGTTTTTGACAGATTCTGTTTTTGATGCACTACATGCTCGTTTTGATGATACTATGGATTGTATCGGGGGGTATAAGCCATGGAGAAGTTAGAATACAGTAGGTATAATGCAAAAATAAAATATGAATGGGTTTGCAACAGTACTTAAAGTAGTGATTTGTTTTGTTATACTAACGGATCTCACGAAGGTTTTGTTGAGTTTTGTGTGATTGAAGTTTTCAAGTTTTGGGTGAGATCATGATGGATGAAGGAATAAGGAGTGGCAAGAGCCTAAGCTTGGGGATGCCCGAGGAACCCCAAGGTAATATTCAAGGAAGACTCAAGCGTCTAAGCTTGGGGATGCCCCGGAAGGCATCCCCTCTTTCTTCTACCAACCATCGGTAATTTTACTTGGAGCTATATTTTTATTCGTCACATGATATGTGTTTTGCTTGGAGCGTTGTGTATTATATGATTCTTTGCTTTGTTTGCTTTTCAGTTTGTCACAATCATCTTTGCTGGACACACCAATTTGAGAGAGCCACACGTTCATCATAATTTATTAGAATACTCTATTTGCTTCACTTAAATTTTTTGAGCTAGGCAGTTGCTCTAGTGCTTCACTTAAATCTTTTTGAGCACGGTGGTGGCTATATTTTGAAGAAATATTTAAACTCTCATGCTTCACTTATATTATTCTGAGAGTTGACAAGATAAAATTTTGAAGAAATAAACTCTCATGCTTCACTTATATTATTCTGGGAGTTGATAAGTTTAAAATTTTGAAGAAATATTTGCACTCTCATACTTCACTTATATCTTTTTGAGAGTTGATAAAAGTAACGGTAATTTGCACAAGATATGAATTTGGTCCCAAAGTGATGAATATTCAAGAGGGGTATAATAAAAACTTTCATATAGATCATTGGATATGATAAGTGTGATTCCTTGCAATAGTTTTGTGATATGGAGATGATAATATGTGAGTCATGTTAGTGAGTAATTGTGATTTAGTAAGAATATTAGTGTTTAGGTTTGTGATTCCCTATGCATGCACATTAAGTCAATAGTTATGCAAAGAAATTATATCCTACTTATGGTGCATTATTCGGTGTTAGTTATGTTCAATGCATGTTTGTGACCGTTTTCGCTTTTTGGTTGGTTGCTTCTCAATCTATTTGCTAGCCTTCATTTGTACTAAGCGGAAATACTGCTTGTGCACCCAAACTCCTTAAACCCAAGTTGTGCCAAATGAGTCCACTATATCTACCTATATGCGGTATTTCCATGCCGTTCCAAGTAAATTTGCATGTGCCAACTCTAATTTTCAAAATAATTTTCCGTTTTGTGTGCCCGTACCGCTCATGAAGCGGCAGGGGGTGGCCAATATTTTCCATGCTAGGTGTGTTATTCTCACGATGAGTGTTTATTCACTTGTCATTGCACGAGAGAGTGGCTGGTAATAGGGATGCCCAGTCCCACAATGAAATCAAAATTAATAACAACAAAATTCCTTGGAAAGTGTTGGTATGGAGGGCACCCGTGGATACGGCTAGCCATGGATTGTGAAAGAATGGTGGAAAGGAAATAAACTTTACTTTCTGTTTGGGAACCGCCTATGATGTGTCTAGCATGGAAGATATTGGAAATTCTCGGTCGTTTTCGTTGACAGGAAAAGCATGCCTCTCAAAATATTTTCATATCTCTAATTTAAGCTTTGAGCTCTGGCACATTAGCAATTCTCTGCTTCCCTCTGCGAAGGGCCTATCTATTTACTTTTATGCAATTTTTATTTTTATTTTGAGTCTCCATCTTCTCTTATAAAGCACCAACTAGAGAGCACTATTGTCATACTTGTGCATTGTCTGTAGCTAATATTTGAGTGTGTTTCATGAATGGATCAATGATTGAGCATAATGGGCTAGGGATAACTTTCTTTAGCGTTGATATTTTGAAAAACATGATTGCTTGTTAGCATGCTTGAGTATTTATATCTTCATGTCAAATTATAGACTATTGCTTTGAATCATTCAAGTCCAAATGTCCATGCTACAAAAGAAAAGAATATATGATGAATATGATAGGCAGCATTCCACATCAAAAATTATGTTTCTATCATTTACCTACTCGAGGACGAGCAGGAATTAAGCTTGGGGATGCTGATACGTCGCCAACGTATCTATAATTTTTTATTATTCCATGCTGTTATATTATCAATCTTGGATGTTTTTATATGCATTTACATCAATTATATATCATTTTTTGGGACTAACCTATTAACTTAGTGCCCAGTGCCAGTTGCTGTTTTCTGCCTGTTTTTGGTTTTACAGAATATCAATACCAAACGAAGTCCAAATGCCACGAAACTTTTTGAAGATTTTTTTCTTGACATAACCAACACTAGAAGCTTCGGGAGAAGGCCAGAAGCCCCAGGAGGTGGCCATGAGCCACCAGGGCGCGCCTGGGGGGGTGGGGCAGGCGCGCCCTGGTGCCTCGTGGGCCCACCTCTGCCCCTTTTGACCTAATTCCACCACTATAAATTCCCAAAAATAGGGAAACCAATAGAGGAGTCCACGAAATAATTTTTCCGCCGCCGCAAGCTTCTGTTCTCGAGAGATCCCATCTGGAGGCCTTTTTCGGTACTCTGCCGGAGGGGGAATCGATCACGGAGGGGCTCTACATCAACCTTGCTAACCTTCCGATGATGCGTGAGTAGTTTACCACTGACCTTTGGGTCCATAGTTAGTAGCTAGATGGCTTCTTCTCTCTTTTTGATCTTCAATACAATGTTCTCCTCGATGTTCTTGGAGTTCTATCCGATGTAATCACTTTTTGCGGTGTGTTTGTTGGGATCCGATGAATTGTGAGTTTATGATTAGATTATCCATGAATATTATTTGAGTCTTCTCTGATCTCTTTTATGCATGATTATTATAGCTTTGTATTTCTTCTCCGATCTATTGATTTGGTTTGGCCAACTAGATTGATTTCTCTTGCCATGGGAAGAGGTGCTTTGTAATGGGTTCGATCTTGCGGTGCTCAATCCCAGTGACATAAAGGGACATGACACGTATGTATCGTTGCTATTAAGGGTAAAAAGATGGGGTTTATTCATGCATGAGTTTACTTTGTCTACATCATGTCATCTTGCTTAAGGCGTTACTCCGTTCTTTATGAACTTAATACACTAGATGCATGCTGGATAGCGGTCGATGTGTGGAGTAATAGTAGTAGATGCAGGCAGGAGTCGGTCTACTTGTCTCGGACGTGATGCCTATATACATGATCATTGCCTTGGATATCGTCATGATTATTTGCTTTTCTATCAATTGCCCAACAGTAATTTGTCTACCCACCGTATGCTATTTTCTTGAGAGAAGCCTCTAGTGAAAACTATGGCCCCCGGGTCTATCTAAATCATATATTAAAAAACCCTAAAAAACCTTGCTGCACTTTTTCCTTATTTATTTTATTTTGTATTTTTGTTTCAATCTATCTATCTATCACATACAATTTAATCTTGCAACTTACCGCCGAGGGATTGACAACCCCTTGTTTGCGTTGGGTGCAAGAATTTGTTGTTTTGTGTGCAGGTGTTGCTAACGAGGTGTTGCGTGATTCTCCTACTGGATTGATAACCTTGGTTTCATAACTGAGGGAAATACTTATCTCTATTGTACTGCATCTCCCTTCCTCTTCAGGGAATTACCAACGCAGCTCACAAGTAGCAAATATTTTTCTGTATTTTTCTTCCGATCTATTGTACTACGAAAAATGCCTTTCTTCACTGGTCATTATTTTGCTCATGTTCTGCAGCTTTCAGATAATTCCCCTCCCATAAATATGCAAATCGAGAGGAAAAATACATTACAATTGAGCTATAATAGGCAAAATATCGATAATAAAGAGGAATTTATAGCAAGAAATAGAGATGCAAAATGGACGTATCACACCCTCTGTTTCCCCTCCTCCACCAAAGGCTGATAGGGCAACTCGTGAAGCTAGGGATCTCCGTCTTCGGTTCGATCCAATCAAGCTAGTCGAAGTCATTCCACAGAGTTCGTCGGAGCAACCCGTGGAACTCGAAGCCGTCGTCGATCCTGACTTCCCCGCCGACCGACAGCTGTACAATGCGATGCGCACTAGCGTGCTAAGCTTGTGCATATCCAGGACGTGGCAAATGCTGCCATGTCCCTGGAGTTCCCTCTGTTTCTCGTCGGAGTTGCGCGGGAATAGGACGACGCCGACCCGGTCAAAATGGTTGACGTGGCCCACCGTCAGCCTCCTGTTTGCTTGGGCCAACGTGTCAGCTATTCACCACAGGGACCAGCCGGTAGCATCTCTCCACCAGCCCATGTGCAGCCGCAGCTGAGCAACTATCTCTCACCCTGCGCGATGGATAGAGGCCCATTCAGTAAGCACTCAACCCAGTGCCATCCCCCTCTGTTTTCTTTTCCAGCGATGTATTGAGCCCGGTTACGCTTTCTCTACTATAAAGCTTATTTCAGTAGATTGCACTTCCGCATGTTTCAGATAAGACTAACAGTTTTGCAGTTTAGTCCCCTTCAAATCTTAGATCTTTTCAACCGTAACTCCGATTGAGGTGATTCAAATTCCTATGTTTTTATTTTGAAGAGCACAATCTTTTGGTGCCACCTTTGTTCACTTTGCTTGACATAAATTTGGCACCCATGTCCATTTTTTCGGTCTTTACAGGAGCAGTGCGTTATTGATAGCCCCTATCCTCGTGTTCCTCGCATCATTCATCAACACTCCCCTGCCCAAGGCAAGCAAACCACCTAACCTATGCCTCTAAGCTTCGCATACGTGTCTTCAAAAAATATTTGTTGACTATGTTTTATATTGCATTCGTTTTATCTATCGGTTTTGTTATATGTTGAAGTTATGATTTATATTTGGATATGTTTGTCCATGCCATGTTGCATAGATGTTATAGATGTGTGATACTTTTATACTCAGGCCATGCTAATGCTTTCAACATATCTTTGTTGTCAAACAAGACTTGGTAATAAAACTAAGACCCTAAGTTGTACCGAAAAGTGGTGGGACCGCTACTTTTGCTTATTATTCAGTGAGGAACACATTTGATTTTATTTGATATTGCTTCTTGTGGGATATCAATCCCACCTTGCTGGTTTGTATGTCACTGTACCAGGTGCATCTCCTTGCATAATGTCACCCAATGTTAGTGTCGGAGAAGATCTTGGTTCCATTAGTGCTTGTGTAAGCTTGTACAAGTATGTTTACAATTCTTTTGTTGATCCCATCGAATATGTGGTATCTATTGATGCTTGACTCAATGGTTACTTTCTTTTATCATACATTGATCCCGGCTTGCCAATTATGTTTATGTTGATCCCGGCATGCCGATTATATTCTGAACTGTACTATGCCCCAACTCGGTGTTGTTGTAATGACACCCGCCTTGGTGGATACATACCATATACCTGTGAACATTACCTTGTGCAAGAATTGCTATTACCTATTATTATCAATTGCACTAATGACTTGATGATGTTATGTTGATTTGGAGTTTAGTCATTATTGCTTTATTGCCCTGGTTGCATACTACCCATGGTGTACGTTGCATATCATGCTTTTGTTGATCTTTTGTGGTGGTAAAAAATCAACTTGATAATAACTTCCTCCAACGTCTAGATCGAGTCTTAGTGCCACTGAACCAATTAAATCAGTACGACCATACGGTCTCATGGGAGATCCTGATTAGGTGCTTAGTCACATATTTTTATTTGGATGTTGCCCATAGAGCAGGTTGAGTGGTAATAGGATCCTGGCCCGCTCGGATTCACTGATAACTCGAGGAGATACCTGACCCATTGGGCTAGTTACTCAATAGAATCACGAGAGGAATATTTGATATCATGAAAAAAGGTGGTAATGTCCAACCCCTCTCCCTGAAAGTAAGATTGGAGTGCTTGCTGGTAACATGGTAAAAATGTATGACTAGTGGTAATCTTGGTGGGGTATCTCTAGTCCACTCTGCATGGGAAGTGTACAGTGATATGGGACAATATGAGGTGCTTCATCGTATCGTACAGTTTATGATCTCTATGGAGTTATATCTATTCGAATAGTCGTGTCCACGATCATGGACGAGTCGGTATAAGTTACACTATTTGGTTATTGTTGAACTTGAAGGTGTCAATCGAAATAAAAGAGCAGGTAACTTAAATCAAGAAAGATTATTGAGCAGGTGAAATAGATAGGACCAGTGATGTTGAGAAATACATGTATGATCCATGGAATGGCTATGGTAAGATCGGTCCTAGCGACCATCAGAGTTTGTGATCTTGGAATGATCATGACAAACATTCGATCATTATATACATTTATATATGTGTATGCTATATCTTCATACTTGCCAGATAAGCTATGCCATGCCATGATAGCTAGAATTGCTATGATCATGTTAAATGCTATGTATTACTTTGCATGTTGATATATGTTGTTTTGTTCTTGCGAGTACTTTTCAAAGTACTCACTGACATTGTTGTTTTGACCAGATCCAACCGAGGTGTCGTCTTCCCCTATCGTGAACTCAAAGAGTTAGTTTGCTAGGAGAATTTCTCAGCCAGTTCCCTGTGGATTAGTGTCCAACCTTTAGCCATTGGAACCCTAGTTTAGTCATCCGTTGTAAACTCTACTTATCAAGACTTTATCTAATTGACACTGTGTTTCACTTTATTAAGGTCCCACGAATCCTTATGTATATTCAATCTATGTGTATGATATCATGTTTGTCAAGACTCGTGTCAACGTGATTTCTAGGCTGGCACGAGCGACACATCAATTGTGTGAATTTGTGTGTGACACAACTTCCCTCTGTCAACATGGCGGCGGCCAACGTGTTAAGCTAAGGCTGTCAGAGCCGGCACAGGGTCAATAGGACCACTGATGAACCACTATATATATTGAGGGAAGTTTTGGATCTAGACGTTGCCTTGTAAAAGAATTAGGACTAACTTGATACTTGTGCGGAAGAATTAGAATTTCCAATGCATTTAACTCTTACTACTTTTAATAAAGGAACCAATGCATTTAACTCAGTAGATAGTGTACATAAAGACGCGGTCTCAGATCCTGCTTCCGAAACGGACAAAGTTCATTTCGTAAGATAGATAGCACCCACGATCTATCGTCAATTTACCGTCCGGCAGTTGACCCTGATCTCCCCGTACGCCCCCGTGAGCACACCGAGATCGCCCAACTTCACCATGGCGGCCGCGAAGTCGCTGCCGAACTGATCATTGTTGGACGCGTAGCTCCTGACCAGACCGTCCGTGGAGCCGCCGTCGTACAGCGCCTGGTCGGAGTGGAGCAGCCCCCGATGGTTGAGGAGGCCGGAGAAGTAGCTGTTGTCGAAGTAGTCGGGCGAGGACGCGTCGAGAGGCGCGAGGCTGCCGTCGTTGCCACCACCCTGTGGGCAGTCGCCTCGCAGCGACGCCGCGAAGGTCCCGTCGATGTCGGTGTCGGCGTAGATCCGGTTTCGGTAATTCTGGCATTGCGCCCGGCCGATGGTGTGCCCCCCTGCAGCAATGTGGATTCACGTGGTGATCGATCGGTCGAGGCATTATCGACAGAGCTGTACCGAAGATCTATCGATGCGTCGCTCTCGCATTTCTCTTTCCAATGTACGTTGTGATAGAGAACATGTAGAGCATGCATGATTGCGTGGTGATTTTCTTCTTTTGAATTTGGAGCAGAGCACGGTGAATGAATTAGTATGAGGTTGTTGGGCCTGAGTGACTACTTGAGTGATGATCAGGTTCTCAAGCAAAAAGGTGATTGATGGCTCGTGCAAGCAGTGGCGGACCCAGGAATTGAAGTTAGCCGGGGCGAACATTTGATGTCCAAATTTTCTTCGAGTTCGACAGCTGCAGCTAGCCCTATCCAATCCACATCTTCACTGTCACCGGAATCCATCACCAGCAGTTCGACAGCAGCAGGCAGCACCGCAGCAGCTAAATCCGGCCAGCACCGCCCCCCACTGCCGCCCCCGCCGCTGGCTCGACCTCCAGCACCAGCACCGCCCCTCGCCGCCGGCCGCCGCAGCTAACTCCGGCCAGCACCGCCCCGGCGCCCCCCACTGCCGCCCCCACCGCTGGCTCGACCTCCAGCACCGCCCCTCGACGCCGGCCGCCGCAGTACCAGCCCCTCCCCTGCCGGCCGCCGATGCAGATGCCTCCCCCTGCGCCCGGCCGCCCGGGAACCCCTGGCCTCTCCGCCTCTGGGCTCTGGCGGCGGCGGCGCAGCACCGCAGTAGCTAGGTCGAGGGAGTCAGGGAGGGGAACGAGCGATGCGTTCTGGGTTTCTGGATCGAGAGCGATTGGTGATTTTTTCCGTTTGACGAGACGAGGAAAGGAGAGAGTTTGGGCCGGTAGTCTGTACAAACAAAGCCCACTCCACCGGCCCAGCCGTCCAGGTCAGTTACCCCTTCGTTCCTCTCCATCGATCGATGCGTGAAACAGGAGCGCCGCCGCCGGACGAAAGTTACATAGGTCAGGGTCGATCTTTGGCCGCCGACGACCCGGGGCGGCCGCCCCAGCTCGCCCCAGTGGTAGGTCCGCCATTGCGTGCAAGCCTTGTCTGGTCGGGAAAAGGAAAGGTGGTGACAAGCGCAGGGACAAGAGCCATCGATCACCATGTTGAATTCAGGGGATGCGGGCAAAACGCTGGCGTGTCCGTTGCTATGATCAGTGATGGATGCACAACTCCATCATTAACTAGGTAGGCAGACCAGACGAAGCAGCCAAGTCTTTAGTGAAAAGGAGTCATAATGGAACAAAAAAGCCTACATGTACCGTATAGCTAGCCATGCATACGTGCGCACTTGGTTGTATGCCAGGCATGCTTCCGGGTAATTTGATCAATGCATGCATGTCTCCGGGTAATTTGTGTATCATGGCTATCAGCTGTGTGCAGGCAGCGCATTTACCTGATAGAGCAAGTGCTGCTTAATCCCTTCTTGGAGAAAGCGGCGAGGAGATCATTGAGGTTGGAGTTGGGGCCGGGAAGGTCACTCTTGGCCAAGGACGCACTTGCGGTGGTGGCGTCCCTCCTCCCGAGTAGAACCGTCCATGATGGCCCCCCTAGCTGCGCAGGAGTACTGATTGTCACTTGCTACGTATACTTCCATTCCGCCGATGGAACGATCGGTGTTTTCGCTCAAGCGCAAGAAGGTAACAGAGAGCTGTAAATTTAGGCTTTAGCTTACGTCGACGACGGCGTCGCGGGCAGCGACGGCGAGGATGTCGGCGCAGGAGACGGTCCGCGGGCAAATCAGCTCCAGCAGCAGCTTGATCCTGTCAATCACCTCGAAACCGATGACGCAGAGGCTCCTGGAACGTCCCCCGACCCCCGCGTCGTCTTCCTGGCGGCTCGGGGGAGAAAAAACCCTAGCCGCCGCGACTCCTCCCCCTCCCCTCCTAGTCTCGCCGCCGCCGGAGGGGTCTCCCTGGCAAAGGCCGGGCGGCCCTGAGGAAGGTGGCGGCGGGGCAACGATTCCCCTGTGGTGGCGCAGGCGTGCGAGAGCTCCGCGCGCGGCAGAGGAGTTGCGGACGGCGGCGGCCACCGCCGCGGGACGGGCGAAGCACGGCGATCCGGTTGGCCTGGCGCTGCGGGCGCCCCGTGCGTGGCGACGGTGTGGCCTAGGCGATCTCCTACTCGGCGGCTTGGATCTGGGGCTCCTGCCCTGGGTCGGGCATCCATGTTGGGGCTTTGCCCGGTGTCGCGGCGACGGCCGCTCTGCTGCGTGTTGGCCTGTTGGTGGTGGCCGGCCAGGAGGCGGCAGTGGATCTGGCTTCAGATCTGTCCGGTGGCGAGTTTGGAGCGGCAAGACTTCCGGTGAAAACCAAGCCTCGACTACGGTCATGGTGGACGATGGCGGCGTCTTTTGGCGTCGTTACCTTGTCGAAGGCATCGTCATAGCAAGTCGCGTCACTCCTTTCGGCCTGCTCTGGGGAAACCCTAGATCTGTTTTCACGGATCGGACGATGGCGACGTCAGGCGTCGCGCTCCTTGCTGGAGGCATCGTTTTGGAGCAGGTACCGACTCGGGTGGACAGGTGGTGGAGCGGCGTGGTTTCTATCGCGTCATCAACGACTGGTCTCGGCGGCGTGGCGCAGCGGGGTCTCGCCGACAGATGCGTGACGATGGACGCGCGCAGGGAGGTGGCGCTGTCTGCCGTCGTGGCGGCGTCGACAGTAGGCCTGACAAGGTCGATGCGTCAGTACCTGCTCTGAAGATGGATCGGTGGATGACGGCGGCGGCGGCCTCTTAGAGTGCGCCGGACCGGTGTGTGACCCAGTCCCGGTATGTGGCTGGGCTGGGGCATCCGGCTTTAAATGTTAGGATTTGGTGCGATGTCTGTTTGGTATTAGGCTCAGACATTCGGCACCCCTTCATCAAGGGGATAGGATTAGCGACAGGTGTTGCCAAGATGGTGGCTTCAGGCTTACTGATGTATTACTTTGTAAGACCTTTGTGAATAATTAATAAAATGGTTGCATGCATCGCCCAGATGCAAAGGCCGGGGGTATATCCTCTTTTTCTAAAAAAAAATTTAGAAAAAATCACCTCGAAACCGCGCAGCGACCCTGCGTTCGGCCGCGCCCCCTTTTCGCCGGTGAAGCTGGCCGTGTCGTCGAGCAGCACGGACGCGTCGCACCCCTAGCGTACCCACACATGGATCCACCATCAAACAAGTTATTGAAAGAGGTCGAGGACCAACGGAATAACAGAGGAAGATCTTTAGGACTTGCTTGCACAAAGCAGTCGTGGAAGTAAAGACGGAGGAGAGAGGCGCCCATGCGGCGGTCGAGCAGCACCGCCGTCGCCACCGTAGTCCTGATGGTGAGAAGCGCCGCGGGGCAAGAAGAACCGTAGTAGTTCTCCGACAGCTGCGCGTTCGCTACTGCGGCACAAGTTGCTGCGAGGAGCAAGAGCAAAGGTGGGAGACGACTGCTAGCACGAGCCATGAGAGATCTAAGGGTCTCAAGGTTCACCTTTCGGCTTTGGGATAGCCCTCCGCGATGCAGTTCCGAAGCATATTTATAGGCAACAACTTGAGGAATTACAGGCATGTACTAGCTCTTATGTCTGCAGGTTACGACTTTATCGTTTATTTACTCTGTATATGCAGAGTATTTCCGCTGTAAGTATTTTCAGTGCGGATACACGTAGCCATAATTTTTACTGAAAAGAATGCAACACAGGATCATTTTGGGCAATGCGGATACACATAACGCAGGTTTTTTTTTTTTTATAAAAGACGCTTTTATTAACTCAAAATGTAGCATCAAGTACATACAACTCATGATGAGCAACACCTGGTCTCTGCATCGCTAAGATGCACACGGCCAAAACCAACAGCCTGACAAAAGAAAAATGAAAACCGACATATCGCCAACAGAATGCTCCCTTAAAATCCTGTTTTGGGATCTCTTTGATACTTGTCAGCAACAAGATGCTACAATTGCTCAAGTCTGGGATGGGGAAAATTTGCACCTTACCTTTAGGATGTGTGCAGATGAGCTCACTATGTCTACGTGGTTCAAGTTGATTGATTTGGTCAAGAACTGTACCTTCTCCACTAGTAGAGATCAGCCAGTTTGGATGCTGAAGCCTTCTGGCAAATATTATGTCTAGTCTTTTTTTTTTCGAAACGGAGGCAAAAGATTTGCCTCATCGATTAAATTAGGGGAGAATAGAGTTTTGAAGTGTTACACAAGGCCGATGGACGGCATGACAACTACTCGCGCGATACAATTTTCCCTAACTGCTTTGCCCCCGCAGTAACCCAAAGGTTGGCCTCATCTACAATAAGCTTTAGGAGGATTGGCGGCGGCGTATCCTTGTGGCGGAAGACCCTAGCGTTCCTCTCGTTCCATATTGTCCAGGACACAAGCATGGTAAGAGAGGCCATGGCTCGTCGATCCGGGATGCTCGAATTAGTGCGCTTGTCCCACCACGCAAGCAGGGATTCCTCAAGGTGCCAGCTAGCAGGGTCCATGTGCGCTAGGCCATACTTGTCAATGAGCATCCGCCGGGGGGGGGGGGGGGGGGTCTTCTGAAATAAAATATTTCATCTAGAAAATCAAAGTCCCACCTAATATACATGTGTTCCTTTGGCTTATCTTTAATAACAAAAGCTTGACTAGGGATAACCTGGACAAGAGGAGACATGTAGATGATGCTTCCTGTGTCTTTTGTAGTGATCCTAAAACTATTCAACATTTGTTCTTTGAGTGCACTGTGCAAGAGAAACTTGGTCTGTTATTGTTGATAGTGTCTGTATTTCTATACCCAATTCTTTTACTTCAACTTCTGCCACCTTGTGGGGCTTATGCCTTTTGTGAAATGATTTTCTGTTTCAGGGGCGAAAATGGCGAAGCATGCGCTGCATCTTAGATATGGTGGGTTCGCTAATCAGGCAATGGAAGATCTAATGTTCAAACGCTCAGGGTGCTCTTCTTCTCCGGTGCTTAAGGCTGCTGGATCATCGGTGTGGGAGTTGCTGTGACGCCCCCGACTCGACCGTGCACTAATCATACACGCAAATGCGCACGATCAAGCCCAGAGACTCACGGGAAGATATCACAACACAACTCTAGACACAAAATAAAATAATACAAGCTTTATATTACAAGTCAGGGGCCTCGAGGACTCGAATACATAAGCTCGAGTTACACAAGAGTCAGCGGAAGCATTAGTATCTGAGTACAGACATAATTAGACAAGGCTGCCTTAAGAAGGCTGAGCAAAACAACGACATCTAGATCGAAAAGGCGCAGGCCTCCTGCCTGGGAGCCTCCTAAACTACTCCTGGTCATCGGTCTCCACGTAGTAGTAGGCTCCGTCGGGGTAGTAGTAGTCATCGACGGGATCAGCTGGCTCCGGGGCTCCGTCATCTGGTCGCGGCAATCGGGTATGGGGAAAAAGAGGTAGCAAAGCAACCGTGAGTACTCATCCAAAGTACCCGCAAGACTTACATCAGAACTATTCTATTTATGCATCGGTATCAAATGAAGGGGCTGTAACTGTGAACTAGATTGCAGAAATGCCAGAATAGAGAGAGGGCCTAGCCTATCGAAGACTAGCATCTTGCAGCGTCTTGCAACATTAGAAGAGTGCAGATTACTAGCATATAATAAAGCAACAAGCATGTAGTAGCAAAGCCCAGAGACCCTTCCTCGACTCTCTGCGAGAAAGCGATCCCGGAGCTAACATATTAATTAATGTAACATGTATCCAGTTCAAGTTGTAGTAGATCAGGATACAACACTGAGCGTCATGTTACCGTGGACACGGCTATTCGAATAGATAACTTCCTTGCAGGGGTGCACTACTGTTACCCAACACGCTCGATTAACTCTGGCCGGACACACTTTTCTGGGTCATGCCCGGCCTCGGCTGATCGACACGACGTAGTCCTACCTAGGCTCAACAGAGAGGTCCCCGCCGGTCTACATCCTAAGTGCTCAGGGGTCTTGGGCCCATCGCCCTTCGCACTCCGGGTCGTTGCGCGCAGGGCGAATCCAGGCGCCACCTCTCTCCTGGATGGCGCCGGCCCAGCCGTGCCGCAATGCTGAGCTGGACGTCTGACAGAGCTTTTGGCTGATACATACGGCGCCGAGGGCCCCATTAAACCATTATCCCGCGTGGTGGTAGTGCGTATAGGCCAGTGGCCAACTCAGATCAAATACCCAAATCCGATAGTGAATTATTAGGAGCTCGCGGACATGAACAGGGCTCAAGGCTCACCTCCGACACCCTGTCGCACCGACTTTGTAACATGCGGACCAACGACCAGGAACCAGGCCCACCTCTCTCCTAGGTGGTCTCCACCTGCCCTGTCGTTCCGCCACAATAATCTCTCGCGGGTGCCCTTGGGTCAACCTGACTTCAACAAAGGTCTGAGGTGAAGGTCAAAATACCCGTGTGTCCGTAACATCATGGGGAATCCAAGGAATCACCCTCGATGGATTCCCACTTGATGTAACCATCAAGGTGAACTTGGAGGAATCACCCTCGATAAGTTCACACTTGAGGGGCTGCACGACAGAGGCATCACCGGAGGTGGTGAAAGAGGAATCACCCTCGATAACCCACAACCGACTAGCTATGCTACAGAGATATCATCAGGAGTGAGGTAGGAGGTATCACCCTCGGCACTCGATAGTAGCTCTATAGAGTCGTACAACTAAGGGGGTGTGCGGTGCTGTGTTCGGTCTCTGTACATCGATCACACTGATCGAGTTACTGGTGGTAAAGCATGGCAACAAGGACAAGGGTGTGGGGCAATTGATGGATCACTAACTAGCCTATACTAAGCATTTAGGATAGCAGGAAAGGTATCAATAGCAGTTACAAAAATCAGGCTATGCATCAGAATAGAAGCAATGAATTACAGTAGCAAAATCTAATGCAAGCTGGGGAGAGAAAGAATGGGCAATATAGGAATGATCAAGGGGGTTTGCTTGCCTGGAAGCTCTGCGGTAAAAGAGGGGTCGTCGGTGGAGTAGAAGTCCTCGGGGGCAACGTCGGTCTCGGGGTCTATCGGAGAGAAGGGGGGAGGAAACAAATAAATACACGGCAAATAAATGCAACACAGATGCAAGACATGGCAATATGCTATGCTAGGGGTGTTCTAATGCAGTACTAAGTATTTTACTCAGAGCAGAAAAATATCAGGGAATATTTTCCCAGCTCTGAACACTATTCATTTAGCGGTTTCGGTAGCCAATGTTCAACGTTCGGTATGTTAGAGGCATGTGACAGGTATGTGGAGGGCATATGCGGATTCGTCATATTTTTCTGATCATTTTTCATATATAAATTATTTTCATCCGAGTTACAGTTTATTTTCTATTATTTTTCAAAGTTTTAAACATTTTCTGGAATTACTGGAATTATTTAAGTCGAATTTAAACAGTGCCATAACTTTTTACACCCAGCCAGAGCTAGCCATAGTCACTGACTGGTGGGGCCAGTCAAAGCCCAGTCAGCAGTCAACGACACAGTCAGCAGGTCAACAGAGTCAACGTTGATTGGGTCAAAAGGTGCAGTGGGGTCCACCTGTCAGCTGGCCACAGTCACTGACAACTGGGCCCGGTCAGAGCTGACATGGCAAGGTCTAACTGACCTGTGGGGCCGGCGAGTTTTATTAAATAAACTAACAGTTTTTTTAGTTTAACTCTAACTGGTTAATTAGTGCCTTGGGGCCCGCTGCCAGTGGGGAATTAGGGAGGGGGTTAGTTGTTAATGGTGCCACGTCGGCGGGGTTAACGGCGGCGAGGCCGAGCGCGCCGGAGTTGGCCGTCCGGCCGTTTCCGGCGACGGATGGAGGCGCAGGTGGGTGCGTTGGGTAGCTGGGACTCGCGCAGTTCGGATGGTGGGCGCTGGATGGCCGGAGGTGCGCTGTAGCGGCGTCAGCGGCGAGCCTAGCGGCGGCCGGGGTTCGGCGTTCGTCGGAAACGCGGCGTCAGTAGTCTAGGGGGTTAGCCGGGGTTTGGGATCGACGCTGCACGCGCTTTAGAGCACGCTAGTGGCAAGCGCGGGCGCTCGGGAGCACGCACGGCTCGCGTGCGGCGGTCATGGCGGCGGCCGAGCTCGGAGCTTGTGGGGATTGGCGCTGTGGCACGAACGAGAGCAAATGAGGGGAGGGGAAGCACGTAGATGCTCACAGTGAGGCTGCAGGGATGCTCAGTGGTCTTGGGGAGGTTTGACGGAGGCGAATCCAATGACGGCGTCCGACGGGGTTGAGGTGGAAGACGATCTCGATGGCGAGGCTGCCGTGGCGCCCTGCTAGAGCTCGTGGTCGTGGGCGACGAATTGGACGACGGCGCACCTTCCTGACAACTTGGAACGGCGAATGGTGGCTGGTAGCTACGGTGTGGCAATGGTGCGGCGATGGTGGCGTTCTGGCGAGATCGGGATCGAGACAGAGAGAGCGACGGCGAGGGGGAAAAAGTGGCCGGGGGCGTCCAAGGGGTCGAGGGGGAACGTCCTTATCCCCTCCGGCCACCCACTCCATCGCCGTGGCGTCGCGCGCCGGCAAGTTCAGTGCCGACACGCACTGGGAGCAGGTAGAAGACGACTGTGCGAGTCGGCTGGGCCGGCACTGTAGCAATAGGCCGAGGGCACAGTGGGTTTTCTTCCTTTCTGTTAATCAAATAGCTCATATTTCCTATTTAGTTTAGCTAGTAAATGAATTTTGCTCAACCTGAAACTTGGCACAAAAAACAGGGCAATATTCTGCGTCTGCACAAAAAGTTTGGGGCCATTTGGAAATGTTTTAATATTTTTAGAAATTGAAAAGGTCAAATAAATTGCTGTTGGTCCACTGTTTTGGTTGGGTCAATTTGGGAATTTAAATAATGTTGGTTTTATTCTTATAATTGCTTAGGGATTATTTGCAATATTATGAACTATTTTGCTTGCAAGTTTGAAGTTTTTATAATTTCACTTGTTATTTGCATTTTGAATTTGAGTTGAATTATTTCTTAATTGCATTTCTTAGGATTTAATGATGATGACTTGGCATCATTAGTGTGAGGTCACTGTGGCATGACACCGGGGGTGTTACAAATCTCCCCCACTACAAGAAATCTCGTCCCGAGATTTAAGAGGTGGGGTATGTTGGGGAACGTTGCATGGGAAACAAAAATTTTCCTACGCACACGCAAGATCTATCCATGGTGATGAGCATCTACGAGAGGGAGAGTGAATCTACATACCCTTGTAGATCGCTAAGCGGAAGCGTTAATAAACGCGGTTGATGTAGTCGAACGTCTTCGCGATCCAAATCGCCGAGCGTCCCGCGATCCAATCACGATCCTTCCGATCTAGTGCCGAACGGACGGCACCTCCGCGTTCAACACACGTACGGCTTGATGACGCCTTCACCTCCTCGATCCAGCGAGCGATGGTGAAGTAGTGGTTGAGTTCCAGCAGCACGACGGCGTGGTGATGGTGGTGAGGAACAATCTCTGCAGGGCTTCGCCAAGCACTACGGAGATTATGACGGAGGAACTAGAGGGTTAGGGTTGCCGCACACGGCTTGGGGAAATCTTAATGTGTCCCGTGTGCTAGCCCTGCCCCTCTATTTATATGTTGAGCCTTGGGGTCTAAACTTGGAGTAAAAGCCTCCTCCGGGTCGGTTTTGCCCGCACAAGGTCGGTTTGGCCCGCAGGGAAAGAGTCCAACTCGGATCCCTGCCGAACCGTGCACAGCCGCGCACAAGCGGTAGTACCGCTTCACACAAGCGGTAGTACCGCTCGGGCGGTAGTACCGCTTCACACAAGCGGTAGTACCGCTCGGGCGGTAGTACCGCTTCACCAAGCGGTAGTACCGCGTACGCGGCAGCAAAACTACTTTTGCACTTTCCAATACCTTGTGGGTTTTATCCCTTTGGCTCACATAAAGTGTTGCTGCACCCGAACACTTCGGTAAACATCCGGAACCCCTTCCGGTGAACTCCGGAACTCTTCCGGAGATCAAAACACTATTATCACATATATCAATCTTTACCTCCGGACTATTCCGGAGATCCTCGTCATGTCCGGGATCTTATCCGAGACTTCCGAACAACTTTCGGTCACCAACATAATAACTCAATTATACTAATCGTCACCAAACGTTAAGTGTGTAGACCCTGCGGGTTCGAGAACTATGTAGACATGACCGAGATACCTCTACGGCCAATAACCAATAGCGGGACCTGGATGCCCATATTGGCTCCTACATATTCTACGAAGATCTTTTATCGGTCGAACCTCTATGTCAAGGATTCAGTTAATCCCGTATGCTATTCCCTTTGTTCTTCGGTATGTTACTTGCCCGAGATTCGATCGTCGGTATCACTATACCTAGTTCAATCTCGTTACCGGCAAGTCTCTTTACTCGTTCCATAATACAAGATCCTGTGGCTAACTCTTTAGTCACTTTGCTTGCAAGGCTCAATGTGATGTTGTATTACCGAGTGGGCCCTGAGATACCTCTCCGTCACACGGAGTAACAAATCCCAGTCTTGATCCATGCCAACCCAACAGACACCCTCGGAGATACCTGTAGAGCACCTTTATAGTCACCCAGTTACGTTGCGACGTTTGATACACACAAGGTATTCCTCCGGTGTCAGTGAGTTGCATGATCTCATGGTCAAAGGAACAGATACTTGACATGCAGAAAACAATAGCAATAAACTGACACGATCAAATGCTACGTTTACAGTTTGGGTCTTGTCCATCACATCATTCTCCTAATGATGTGATCCCGTTATCAAATGACATCTCATGTCCATGGCTAGGAAACCTTAACCATCTTTGATCAACAAGCTAGTCAACTAGAGGCTTACTAGGGACACAGTGTTGTCTATGTACCCACACATGCATTTGAGTTTCCAATCAATACAATTATAGCATGGATAATAAACGATTATCATGAACAAGGAAATATAATAATAACCAATTTATTATTGCCTCTAGGGCATATTTCCAACAGTCTCCCACTTGCACTAGAGTCAATAATCTAGTTCACATCACTATGTGATTTACATTGTAATGAATCGAACACCCATGCAGTTCTGGTGTTGTTCATGTTTAGCCCTTGGAAGAGGTTTAGTCAACGGATCTGCAACATTTAGATCCGTGTGTACTTTGCAAATATTTATGTCGTCCTCCTTGATGTAATCGCGGATGGAATTGAAACGTTGCTTTATGTGTCTGGTCCTCTTGTGAAATCTTGGTTCCTTGGCTAGAGCAATGGCACCAGTATTATCACAAAACAGAGTCATTGGGTTAAGCGCACTAGGCACTACTCCAAGATCTGTCATGAACTCCTTCATCCAGACACCTTCCTTCGCCGCCTCCGAGGCTGCGATGTACTCCGCTTCTCATGTAGAATCAGCTACCACGCTTTGCTTGGAACTGCACCAGCTAACCGCACCCCCATTAAGAATAAATACGTATCCGGTTTGCGACTTAGAGTCATCCGGATCAGTGTCAAAGCTTGCATCGACGTAACCCTTTACGACGAGCTCTTGATCACCTCCATAAACGAGAAACATGTCCTTAGTCCTTTTCAGGTACTTCAGGATATTCTTGACCGCCGTCCAGTGTTCCATTCCTGGATCACTTTGAAACCTTCCGACCATACTTATGGCAAGGCTGACATCGGGTCTTGTGCACAGCATTGCATACATGATAGAGCCTATGGCTGAAGCATAGGGAATGACACTCATCTTTTCTCTATCTTCTGCAGTCACTGGGCATTGAGTCTTACTCAACTTCACACCTTGCAATACAGGCAAGAACCCCTTCTTGGACTGATCCATTTTGAACTTCTTCAAAACTTTGTCAAGGTATGTGCTTTGTGAAAGTCCTATTAAGCGTCTCGATCTATCTCTATAGATCTTGATGCCTAATATGAAAGCAGCTTCTCCTAGGTCCTTCATTGAAAAACTCTTGTTCAAATATTCCTTTACGCTTTCCAGCATTTCTATATTGTTTCCAATCAGCAATATGTCATCCACATATAATATTAGAAACGCTATAGAGCTCCCACTCACTTTCTTGTAAATACAAGCTTCTCCGTAAACTTGTATAAACTCGAACGCTTTGATCACCTCATCAAAACGAAGATTCCAACTCCGAGATGCTTGCACCAGTCCATAAATGGATCGCTGGAGTTTTGCAAACTTTGTCAGCATTTTCTGGATTGACAAAACCTTCTGGTTGCATCATATACAACTCTTCCTTAAGGAAACCGTTAAGGAACGCTGTTTTGACATCCATCTGCCAAATTTCATAATCGAAAAAGGCAGCTATTGCCAACATGATTCTGACGGACTTAAGCATCGCTACGGGTGAGAAGGTCTCATCGTAGTCAACTCCTTGAACTTGTGAAAAACCCTTTGCCACAAGTCGAGCTTTATAGACGGTGACATTACCGTCCGCGTCCGTCTTCCTCTTAAAGATCCATTTGTTCTGAATGGCCTTACGCCCTTCAGGTAATACTTCCAAAGTCCATACTTTGTTTTCATACATGGATCCCATCTCGGATTTCATGGCCTCTAACCACTTCTCGGAATCCGGGCTCATCATCGCTTCTCCATAGCTCGTAGGTTCATCGTTGTCTAACAACATGACCTCTAAGACAGGGTTGCCGTACCACTCAGGAGCAGTACGCGTCCTTGTCGACCTACGAGGTTCGATAGCAACTTGATCCAAAGCTTCATGATCATCATCATTAACTTCCTCTTCAGCTAATGTAGGCTCCACAGAAACAACTTTCTGCGCTGCGCTACTCTCAGGTTGAAGTAAAGGTTCAACAACCTCATCAAGTTCTATCTTCCTCCCACTCAATTCTTTCGAGAGAAACTCTTTCTCAAGAAATGTTCCGTTTTTAGCGACAAACACTTTGCCTTCGGATCTGAGGTAGAAGGTATACCCAACTGTCTCTTTTGGGTATCCTATGAAGACGCATTTCTCCGCTTTGGGTTCCAGCTTTTCAGGCTGAAGCTTTTTGACATAAGCATCACATCCCCAAACTTTAAGAAACGACAGCTTTGGCTTCTTGTCAAACCAAAGTTCATAAGGCGTCGTCTCAACGGATTTCGATGGTGCCCTATTTAAAGTGAATGCTGCTGTCTCTAATGCATAACCCCAAAACGATAGTGGCAAATCGGCAAGAGACATCATAGATCGCACCATATCCAATAAGGTTCGATTACGACGTTCGGACACACCATTACGCTGTGGTGTTCCAGGCGGTGTTAATTGTGAAACAATTCCACACTGTCTTAAGTGACTGCCAAACTCATAACTCAGATATTCTCCTCCTCGATCAGATCGTAGGAATTTAATCTTCTTGTTACGATGATTCTCAACTTCACTCTGAAATTGTTTGAACTTTTCAAATGTTTCAGACTTGTGTTTCATTAAGTAAATATACCCATATCTACTTAAGTCATCAGTGAAGGTGAAAAAGTAACGATAACCACCGCGCGCCTCAATACTCATCGGACCGCACACATCAGTATGTATGATTTCCAATAAGTCACTTGCCCGTTCCATTGTTCCAGAGAACGGCGTTTTAGTCATCTTGCCCATGAGGCATGGCTCACATGTGTCAAGTGATTCAAAATCAAGTGACTCCAAAAGTCCATCAGCATGGAGCTTCTTCATGCGTTTTACGCCAATATGACCTAAACGGCAGTGCCACAAGAAAGTGGTATTATCATTATCAATTCTATATCTTTTGGCATCAATGTTATGAACATGTGTATCATTACTATCGAGATTCAACAAGAATAAACCCCTCACATCGGGTGCATGACCATAAAAGATATTACTCATATAAATAGAACAACCATTATTCTCTGATTTAAATGAGTAACCGTCTCGCAATAAACAAGATCCAGATATAATGTTCATGCTTAACGCAGGCACCAAATAACACTTATTTAGGTTCATCACTAATCCCGACGGTAATCGAAGAGCGAGCGTGCCGACGGCGATCACATCAACCTTGGAACCATTTCCCACGCGCATCGTCACTTCGTCCTTTGCCAGCCTCCGTCTATTCCGCAGTTCCTGTTTTGAGTTGCAAATATGAGCAACCGCACCGGTATCAAATACCCAGGCACTACAATGAGGGTTGGTAAGGTACACATCAATAACATGTATATCATATATACCTTGTTTGTTGTTGGCCGCCTTCTTGTCAGCCAAATACTTGGGGCAATTCCGCTTCCAGTGTCCAGTTCCCTTGCAATGAAAACACACAGTTTCTGGTTTGGGTCCAGCCTTGGGTTTCTTCACGAGAGGAGCAACTGCTTTGCCACTCTGCTTGGAGTTACCCTTCTTACCCTTGCCATTTTTCTTGAAACTAGTGGTTTTATTGACCATCAACACTTGATGCTCCTTCTGAATTTCAGACTCAGCGGCTTTCAGCATCGCAAACAGCTCGGCGACTGACTTGTTCATCCCGTGCATGTTATAGTTCAACACGAAGCTCTTGTAGCTAGGTGGCAATGATTGAAGAACTCTGTCAGTGATAGCCTCTGGCGGAAGGGGCATCCCTAACTCAGCCAGGCGGGTGGAGTACCCAGACATTCTGAGCACGTGATCACTGATAGACCCGTTCTCCTCCATCTTGCAAGCATAGAACTTATCGGAGATCTCATATCTCTCGATCCGGGCATTCTTCTGAAAGATAAACTTCAACTCCTGGAACATCTCATATGCTCCATGACGTTCAAAACGTCTTTGAAGTCCCGGTTCTAAGCCATACAACATTGCACATTGAACTATTGAGTAATCATCAGAACGAGCCTGCCAGGCGTTCACAACGTCTAGAGACTCAACTGGAGCGGGTGGATCACCAAGCGGTGCATCAAGGACATAAGCCTTCTGGGAAGCCGTAAGGATAATCCTTAGATTACGGGCCCAGTCCACAAAGTTACTTCCATCATCTTTCAACTTAGCTTTCTCTAGGAACGCATTAAAATTCAGGGGTGCTACTGCGCGAGCCATGATCTACAACATAAATATAGCAAAGACAACTTAGACTATTGTTCTTAGATAATGAGTTTAGTTAATCATATTTAAAAAACTCCCACTCAAATTGACATCCCTCCGATCATTCGAGTGTAACATGATCCAAATCCACCAACTCAAGTCCGATCATCACGTGAGTTGAGGTGGTTTCAATGGTGAACATCTTCATGTTGATCATATCTACTATATGACTCATGTTCGACCTTTCGGTCTCTTGTGTTCCGAGGCCATGTCTGTACATGCTAGGCTCGTCAAGTTTAACCCGAGTGTTCCGCACGTGCAACATGGCTTGCACCCGTTGTATGCGAACGTAGAGTCTATCACACCCGATCATCACGGCGTGTCTCGAAACGACGAACTTTCGCAACGGTGCACACTTGGGGAGAACACAATTTATCTTGAAATTTAAGTGAGGGATCACCTTATAATGCTACCGTCGTCCTAAGCAAAATAAGATGCATAAAAGGATTAACATCACATGCAAATCATAAGTGACATGATATGGCCATGAACTTGTGCTTTTGATCTCCATCTCCAAAGCACCGGCATGATCTCCATCGTCACCGGCATGACACCATGATCTCCATCATCTTGATCTCCATCAACGTGTCGCCATAAGGTTGTCGCGCCGACTGTTGCTTCCACGACTATTGCTAACGTTTAGCGATAAAGTAAAGCATTACATAGCGCTTAATGATTGACACGCAGGTCATACAATAATTAAAGACAACTCTATGGCTCCTGCCAGTTGCCGTACTCATCGACATGCAAGTCGTGATATTCTATACAATACATGATCATCTCATACATCACATATATCTCATCATGTAATTGGCCATATCACATCACAACATACCCTGCAAAAACAAGTTAGACGTCCTCTAATTGTTGTTGCAAATTTTACGTGGCTGCTACGGGTATCTAGCAAGAACGATTCTTACCTACGCAAAACCACAACGTGGTGTAGTGATTGCTTTTTGATCTTCTAAAAGAACCCTCTTCATTGAACCGATTCAACTAAAGTGAGAGAGACAGACACCCGCCAGTCACCTTTATGCAACAAGTGCACGCAGCGGTGAAACCAGTCTCGCGTAAGCGTACGCGTAATGTCGGTCCGGGCCGCTTCATCTCACAATACCGCGGAATCAAGTATCAACTAGTAACGGCAAGCAATATGTATACACCCACGCCCACAACTCGTTTGTGTTCTACTCGAGATCTCATCTACGCATAGACCTAGCTCAGATGCCACTGTTGGGGAACGTTGCATGGGAAACAAAAATTTTCCTACGCACACGCAAGATCTATCCATGGTGATGAGCATCTACGAGAGGGAGAGTGAATCTACATACCCTTGTAGATCGCTAAGCGGAAGCGTTAATAAACGCGGTTGATGTAGTCGAACGTCTTCGCGATCCAAATCGCCGAGCGTCCCGCGATCCAATCACGATCCTTCCGATCTAGTGCCGAACGGACGGCACCTCCGCGTTCAACACACGTACGGCTTGATGACGCCTTCACCTCCTCGATCCAGCGAGCGATGGTGAAGTAGTGGTTGAGTTCCAGCAGCACGACGGCGTGGTGATGGTGGTGAGGAACAATCTCTGCAGGGCTTCGCCAAGCACTACGGAGATTATGACGGAGGAACTAGAGGGTTAGGGTTGCCGCACACGGCTTGGGGAAATCTTAATGTGTCCCGTGTGCTAGCCCTGCCCCTCTATTTATATGTTGAGCCTTGGGGTCTAAACTTGGAGTAAAAGCCTCCTCCGGGTCGGTTTTGCCCGCACAAGGTCGGTTTGGCCCGCAGGGAAAGAGTCCAACTCGGATCCCTGCCGAACCGTGCACAGCCGCGCACAAGCGGTAGTACCGCTTCACACAAGCGGTAGTACCGCTTGGGCGGTAGTACCGCTTCACACAAGCGGTAGTACCGCTCGGGCGGTAGTACCGCTTCACCAAGCGGTAGTACCGCGTACGCGGCAGCAAAACTACTTTTGCACTTTCCAATACCTTGTGGGTTTTATCCCTTTGGCTCACATAAAGTGTTGCTGCACCCGAACACTTCGGTAAACATCCGGAACCCCTTCCGGTGAACTCCGGAACTCTTCCGGAGATCAAAACACTATTATCACATATATCAATCTTTACCTCCGGACTATTCCGGAGATCCTCGTCATGTCCGGGATCTTATCCGAGACTTCCGAACAACTTTCGGTCACCAACATAATAACTCAATTATACTAATCGTCACCAAACGTTAAGTGTGTAGACCCTGCGGGTTCGAGAACTATGTAGACATGACCGAGACACCTCTACGGCCAATAACCAATAGCGGGACCTGGATGCCCATATTGGCTCCTACATATTCTACGAAGATCTTTTATCGGTCGAACCTCTATGTCAAGGATTCAGTTAATCCCGTATGCTATTCCCTTTGTTCTTCGGTATGTTACTTGCCCGAGATTCGATCGTCGGTATCACTATACCTAGTTCAATCTCATTACCGGCAAGTCTCTTTACTCGTTCCGTAATACAAGATCCTGTGGCTAACTCTTTAGTCACTTTGCTTGCAAGGCTCAATGTGATGTTGTATTACCGAGTGGGCCCTGAGATACCTCTCCGTCACACGGAGTAACAAATCCCAGTCTTGATCCATGCCAACCCAACAGACACCCTCGGAGATACCTGTAGAGCACCTTTATAGTCACCCAGTTACGTTGCGACGTTTGATACACACAAGGTATTCCTCCGGTGTCAGTGAGTTGCATGATCTCATGGTCAAAGGAACAGATACTTGACATGCAGAAAACAATAGCAATAAACTGACACGATCAAATGCTACGTTTACAGTTTGGGTCTTGTCCATCACATCATTCTCCTAATGATGTGATCCCGTTATCAAATGACATCTCATGTCCATGGCTAGGAAACCTTAACCATCTTTGATCAACAAGCTAGTCAACTAGAGGCTTACTAGGGACACAGTGTTGTCTATGTACCCACACATGCATTTGAGTTTCCAATCAATACAATTATAGCATGGATAATAAACGATTATCATGAACAAGGAAATATAATAATAACCAATTTATTATTGCCTCTAGGGCATATTTCCAACAGGGTAAGGGGTATCTTCGGGATCAAGGATGTACAGGAGATTCAAGTTTCGATCCTATGAAATTGCAGTGAGTATGGATTAAGAGTAGAAAGGGCGGTGACATCTTGCACGGTCACGACCACAAGGCATGTCGGAGGAAAGTCTGTCAGCTATGTCGGCAACACGTCGGTACCATGGGCGGGGAACGAAGAGAACCATTTTCCTGCTCGTTAAAACGAGGCGGACCAATAGGCAAGGTTCTCGTCCATCGGTGGTTACCGGAATGTCATCAACAATAGTAACAAGGTTTTATTTGGGGGTGATGACTTAAGCAGGGAATTATCACTGCTCAGATAAAGCCAGATTACAAGAAAGGTTAAATAGACCAATGGAAAGGAAAATGTGATGATCAGATTAAACAGACCAATGGAAAGGAATAATTGCAGACAATCTAGCTCTTCGGTTGGATGTGATCACGAGAACCTAATGTTAGAGTTAGTAAGATCTTTAAACCGGAAACGAAGAGAGATCAGAATCCCAGAGTAAAGGAGAGGAATAAAAGATCCTAAACCCATCCATTAGCAATGTGGGCCCGTAAGCCACACAACAGGGTTAGTAAAACAGTTTTGGAGACTAGACTCAACTTCGGTCAAGGAGTTGGAAAGGGGGTTCCTACAGGCAGTCGGCTCTGATACCAGCTTGTGGCGCCCCCGACTCGACCGTGCACGAATCATACACGCAAATGCGCATGATCAAGCCCAGGGACTCACGGAAAGATATCACAACACAACTCTAGACACAAAATAAAATAATACAAGCTTTATATTACAAGCCAGGGGCCTCGAGGGCTCGAATACATAAGCTCGAGTTACACAAGAGTCAGCGGAAGCATTAGTATCTGAGTACAGACATAATTAGACAAGGCTGCCTTAAGAAGGCTGAGCAAAACAACGACATCTAGATCGAAAAGGCGCAGGCCTCCTGCCTGGGAGCCTCCTAAACTACTCCTGGTCGTCGGTCTCCACGTAGTAGTAGGCTCCGTCGGGGTAGTAGTAGTCATCGACGGGATCAGCTGGCTCCGGGGCTCCGTCATCTGGTCGCGGCAATCGGGTATGGGGAAAAAGAGGTAGCAAAGCAACCGTGAGTACTCATCCAAAGTATTCGCAAGACTTACATCAGAACTATTCTATTTATGCATCGGTATCAAATGAAGGGGCTGTAACTGTGGACTAGACTGCAGAAATGCCAGAATAGAGAGAGGGCCTAGCCTATCGAAGACTAGCATCTTGCAGCGTCTTGCAACATTAGAAAAGTGCAGATTACTAGCATATAATAAAGCGACAAGCATGTAGTAGCAAAGCCCAGAGACCCTTCCTCGACTCCCTGCGAGAAAGCGATCCCGGAGCTAACATATTAATTAATGTAACATGTATCCAGTTCAAGTTGTAGTAGATCGGGATACAACACTGAGTGTCCTGTTACCGTGGACACGGCTATTCGAATAGATAACTTCCCTGCAGGGGTGCACTACTGTTACCCAACACGCTCGATTAACTCTGGCCGGACACACTTTTCTGGGTCATGCCCGGCCTCGGCTGATCGACACGACATAGTCCTACCTAGGCTCAGCAGAGAGGTCCCCGCCGGTCTACATCCTAAGTGCTCAGGGGTCTTGGGCCCATCGCCCTTTGCACTCCGGGTCGTTGCGCGCAGGACGAATCCAGGCGCCACCTCTCTCCTGGATGGCGCCGGCCCAGCCGTGCCGCAATGCTGAACTAGACGGCTCACAGAGCTTTTGGCTGATACATACGGCGCCGAGGGCCCCATTAAACCATTATCCCGCGTGGTGGTAGTGCGTATAGGCCAGTGGCTAACTCAGATCAAATACCCAAATCCGTTAGTGAATTATTAGGAGCTCGCGGACACGAACAGGGCTCAAGGCTCACCTCCGACACCCTGTCGCACCGACTTGGTAACCTGCGGACCAATGACCAGGAACCAGACCCACCTCTCTCCTAGGTGGTCTCCACCTGCCCTGTCATTCCGCCACAATAATCTCTCGCGGGTGCCCTTCAATCAACCCGACTTCAACAAAGGTCTGAGGTGAAGGTCAAAATACCTGTGTGTCCGTAACATCATGGGGAATCTGAGGAATCACCCTCGATGGATTCCCACTTGATGTAACCATCAAGGTGAACTTGGAGGAATCACCCTCGGTAAGTTCACACTTGAGGGGCTGCACGACTGAGGCATCATCGGAGGTGGTGAAAGAGGAATCACCCTGGTTAACCCACAACCGACTAGCTACGCTACAGAGATATCATCAGGAGTGACGTAGGAGGTATCACCCTCGGCACTCGATAGTAGCTCTATAGAGTCGTACAACTAAGGGGGTGTGCGGTGCTGTGTTCGGTCTCTGTACATCGATCACACTGATCGAGTTACTGGTGGTAAAGCATGGCAACAAGGACAAGGGTGTGGGGCCATTGATGGATCACTAACCAGCCTATACTAAGCATTTAGGATAGCAGGAAAGGTATCAATAGCAGTTACAAAAATCAGGCTATGCATCAGAATAGGAGCAATCAATTACAGTAGCAAAATCTAATGCAAGCACGGGAGAGAAAGAATGGGCGATATAGGAATGATCAAGGGGGTTTGCTTGCCTGGAAGCTCTGCGGTAAAAGAGGGATCGTCGGTGGAGTAGCAGTCCTCGGGGGCAACGTCGGTCTCGGGGTCTACCGGAGAGAAGGGGGGAGGAAACAAATAAATACACGGCAAATAAATGCAACACAGATGCAAGACATGGCAATATGCTATGCTAGGGGTGTTCTAATCCAGTACTAAGTATTTTACTCGGAGCGGGAAAATATCAGGGAATATTTTCCCCGCTCCGAACACTATTCATTTAGCGGTTTCGGTAGCCAATGTTCAACGTTCGGTATGTTAGAGGCATGTGACGGGTATGTGGAGGGCATATGCGGATTCGTCATATTTTTCTGATCATTTTTCATATATAAATTATTTTCATCCGAGTTACGGTTTATTTTCTATGATTTTTCAAAGTTTTAAACATTTTCTGGAATTACTGGAATTATTTAATTCGAATTTAAACAGTGCCATAACTTTTTACACCCAGCCAGAGCTAGCCATAGTCACTGACTGGTGGGGCCCAGTTAGCAGGTCAATAGAGTAAACGTTGATTGGGTCAAAAGGTGCATTGGGGTCCACCTGTCAGCTGGCCACAGTCACTGACGACCAGGCCCGGTCAAAGCTGACGTGGCAAGGTCAAACTGACCTGTGGGGCCGGCGAGTTTTATTAAATAAACTAACAGTTTTTTTTGTTTAACTCTAACTGGTTAATTAGTGCCCTGGGGGCCCACTGCCAGTGGGGAATTAGGGAGGGGGTTAGTAGTTAATGGTGCCACGTCGGCGGGGTTAACGGCGGCGGGGCCGAGCGCGCCGGAGTTGGCCGTCTGGCCGTTTCCGGCGACGGATGGAGGCGCAGGTGGGTGCGTTGGGTAGCTGGGACTCGCGCGGTTCGGATGGTGGGCGCAGAATGGCCGGAGGTGCGCTGTAGCGACATCAGCGGCGAGCCTTGCGGCGGCCGGGGTTCGGCGTTCATCGGAAACGCGGCGTCAGTAGTCTAGGGGGTTAGCCGGGGTTTGGGATCGACGCTACACGCGCTCTGGAGCACGCTAGTGGCAAGTGCGGGCGCTCGGGAGCACGCACGGCTCGCGTGCGGCGATCATGGCGGCGGCCGAGCTCGGAGCTCGTGGGGATTGGCGTTGTGGCACGAACGAGAGCAAAGGAGGGGAGGGGAAGCACGTAGATGCTCACAGTGAGGCTGCAGGGACGCTCAGTGGTCTTGGGGAGGTTTGACGGAGGCGAATCCAACGACGGCGTCCGACGGGGTCGAGGTGGAAGACGATCTCGATGGCGAGGCTGCCATGGCGCCTGGCTAGAGCTCGTGGTCGTGGGCGACGAAGCGGACGACGGCGCACCTTCCTGACAACTTGGAACGGCGAACGGTGGCCGGTGGCTACGGTGTGGCAATGGTGCGGCGACGGTGGCGTTCTGGCGAGATCGGGATCGAGAGAGAGAGCGATGGCGAGAGGGAAAAAGTGGCCGGGGGCGTCCAGGGGGTCGAGGGGGAACGTCCTTATCCCCTCCGGCCACCCACTCCATTGCCGTGGCGGCCAGTGGTTGGGGCGTCGCGGGCCGGCGAGTTCAGTGCCGACACGCACTGGGAGCAGGTAGAAGGCGACTGTGCGAGTGGGCTGGGCCGGCACTGTAGCAATAGGCCGAGGGCACAGTGGGTTTCCCTCTTTTCTTTCTCTTATCTTTTCTGTTAATCAAATAGCTCATGTTTCCTATTTAGTTTAGCTAGTAAATGAATTTTGCTCAACCTGAAACTTGGCACAAAAATACAGGGCAATATTCTGGGTCTGCACAAAAAGTTTGGGGCCATTTGGAAATGTTTTAATATTTTTAGAAATTGAAAAGGTCAAATAAATTGCTGTTGGTCCACTGTTTTGGTTGCTAGGGTCAATTTGGGAATTTAAATATTGTTGGTTTTATTTTTATAATTGCTTCGGGATTATTTGCAATATTATGAACTATTTTGCTTGCAAGTTTGAAGTTTTTCTAATTTCACTTGTTATTTGCAGTTTTAATTTGAGTTGAAATATTTCTTAATTGCATTTCTTAGGATTTAATGATGATGACTTGGCATCATTAGTGTGAGGTCACTGTGGCATGACACTGGGGGTGTTACAATTGCTTAGGATCGCTTGGTCCGGTGGCTAAGTTGGGAGGCTTGATAACTTATTTTCTATTCTGAAAAGTTGTAATTCTATTGAGTGCTCCTGTATGTCTGTATCCCAGGGTGGATTCTGAAAAACCCTTCTTCTGCTGCAGCTACTTTTGGTATACGCCGAGAGCTGTTAAATGTTGGATGCTTGCTTTCTTGCCTTGGCTTAATAAAGTTGGGGCAGAGGGAAACCCCTCTCATTTCAGAACAAAAATATCGGCAACAGAAGAGACATATGACCGAAACTATGTCTATGTCGAAGGAGGTGGTGGGCTGATCCAGAGTTTACGTTGCCACCCATATTGGGTAAAAACCTCCATGGCCACCTGCTCCAACCGCATACACACCGCCTTGAACAACAGTTGGCAATCCATTCGGTGTAGCATAGACCACGTATGAAATGAGTGCGTACATCGGAGAATAACCTACAAAGGAGAAAAAAATCCATTAAAAATCAAATCATTTCTACATAGCCAAAGCGACCATAATAAGACATATGCTCCAACCCTTATTAGTGTTTTAAACCCATTTGAAATTCCGTCCAACCAACGACCAAACATATTGGCAACACTTGTGGGTGGATACAAATTAGACGGTACTTGGATGACTGACCATGTAGAACGCGCAACTTGCACTGAAAAAGAGGTGTTTGGTTGTCTCATCATGAGTACAAAGCCTACACTTCTTGCTTCCTTACCAGTTGCGACGGGCGAGATTGTCTTTGGTTAGCACAACTCCCCTCCGAAGATACCACATAAATATTTTAACTTTTAGTGGAATCTTCGACTTTCAATTTTTTTATATGCACTGTAATCTCTGAATGCGTTAGTGCATGATACATAAAGTCGACTGTGAAGGACCCAGATGTCATGAGATTCCAGCGAAATTCATCTCGTCCATATGTCAAGTTAATCGACTTCGATTGGGATAGAAGATTTTGCCATGACATAAGGCGGGGGCCAATCAAATCCCGCCTAAAAGAAATATTTGGCGGGGATGAACTGAGCACCTGCGCAATAGTATCATTTTTATCACGAACAATGTAGAACAAATCAAGATATTGTTCTCTGAAGGTGGCACTGCCTAACCACTTGTCCTCCTAGAAACAAATTTCTGACCCATCTTTTATCACGAAAGATCCAAAGTGAAAAAGATGTTTCTTTGCCGACATTTGCCCAGCCCAAAAGTGCAAGTCATCAGGTTTCCAATAGGCATGAGACACAACTTTTTGGCCGAGATACTTATTGTGCAGCATGGTTTGCCATATGCCCTCCTCAGTAAGTAGTCTGAATACTCATTTACTAACTAAGGCATCATTCTTGACCTGCAGGTCATGAATGCCAAGGCCACCTTGGTACTTTGGCCTACAAACCACGCTCCATCTAGCTAGTCTGTATTTTTTGTTTTCAATGTCTTCTTGCCAAAAGAATCTGGATCTAAAATAATCCAACCTATGCAAGACCCCTTTTGGGAGTTAAAAAAAAGCATATAGACAAACATATTTGTGTGGACAGAACTGATCAACACCAGCCTGTAGCATACTTAGGATTTTGGTGGTGCTGATGTCCTTTCCCCGTTAAAGACTTTATCGTGTTGTGGTTATACATGGCCATCCCTCGGGCCGGGCCTAACCAAGCCTGAAGCAAAAAAAACCAGGCCCGGGCCCGGCCTGGCCCGGGCGTCGGGCTTAAAAATCAGGCCCAAGCCCGGCCCATCACTGCAAAAGCATGCCGGGCCTTGGGCCTTAGGCTGGGCCTCTTCGTTAAATGGCAAATATGTCGGGCCCGGGCCCGGCCCGGCCTGACCTTCGGGCTCAAAACCTAGGCCCAGGCCCGGCCCACGAGCAAGACCGGGCCGGGCCGGGTCGGGTCGGGCCGGGTAGCCGATGGCCAGGTATAGTTGTGGTGAGCGGCTCTTGCGCGTATGCTATTGCAAGGATCGTGGAAAGTGGAGGAGACAACATAAGATGGCTTTTATTAGGTGGTGCTTCTCGAGTACCCGGTCTCGAGTTCCGGGGTGAAAACCCTAGGTCTGACCCTAGTTGGTTGTACCTGACAATGGCGGCGTTCTTTGCGTCGTTACCCTGATGAAGACATTGCTCGGAGTTTACTCGGACTTGATCTTCAGGGTGAAACCCAGAATCTGACCTTCGGTGGTTGGATCCGACGACGGACCGTTTGTGCGCCGTTTCCTTTCTGGAGGTGTCGCTTTTGGAGAACCTTTCTCGTATCCCTTGTGTTATCGAGAGATGTGTGGTGTTGATGGTCACCACCGTATATCTTCAATCACCGCTTTCATCACTTCGGGATTTTTCTTTTCTTTTTATCACTCTGTTTGGGCATAGCTTCGGTCTTGTATAACTTTGTTCCTTGCCGGCGTGACCATTTGTGTGTTAATAATTAATGTTAGATGTGTGGATGCTAGCTATCCAGAGGCCGGGTGTGTACTCATTATTATTGTATCCCTCGATGCTACATTATGAGTCAATAAAAAACACTTTATAAAAAAACTATTCGCCACATGGCAAACATACACAAGCATGTTCGTAGAAAAATACTTATGCCATCCAACTCGACTTCTATTCGTAAATGGTGTGTGTTACTACTAAAATTTTATTTAAATAAAGTACATGCGCTCTTAAAGATTGTAAAATGTTTTGGTTGGTAGGTTAAAGGTTTCAAATGTGCTAGATATATGAAACTTGAGTTTGAAAGTAGGGATGCTCGTCCGCTTGTCCGTGAGCGTCACTGAACATAAAAAGTAAACTAACACGGTTATTAAAGTAATGAACATTACTGCAATTTTTGCTTCACGGACGATTACGGACAAGCGGACGCCGTTGCATCCCTATTTGAAAGGAAGCTGCACTTTCAATTTTTTCATATAGTGGCAGCGCTTAGTACGAGAGGAAGCTTTCTTGTGCATTATTAGTTCACACATTTTTGGATCCATGCAGTAGTTCGTGCACCCATAGCAACACCTAGATTTTGTTCTTATATCGACATTGTAATTCTAATTATGGAATTAAGAGGTATGTTTATGATTTTCTTCCAATATCTTAAGCGGAAAAGAGTTTGACCTGGTGGCTTAAGAAAAGATTGTGAAATTTCACCTGAACTTTTGATTTTTATTGGGAACTTGATCATACGCAATGATGAACTCCACATCATTTTTGGAACTGATTCCACTGACATGTTTGAAATGAGCAAAGTTTTGACCAAGAACATACCTCCTCTTGACCCAAGCACTTGCTTTTGTTTCCTTTTATCTGTATCTTCCTGCTAATATACATCTGGATCAACTATTAAGAATACTCAAATATATTATTTTGATATCACAGAAGATCAACTTCAGGAAGCAAAAAAAGATTAAGGCTCTCAATCCAGCTCCTCAACATATGCCTCCTATAAATCAACCCTATGCGGTTGTTTTTGAAGCACTAGCCAAATTTTTTGCTGTGAAGAAATATTAAGGCTCTCAATTTAGCTCCTCAACAAATGCCTCCTATAAATCAACCCTATGTGGTTGTTTTTTAAGCAATAGCCATTTTTTTGCTGTGAAGAAACAATGCCTCGTGGTGATGCTCTTAGGTATTGGGATTACGTAACAAGAAAATTAGCTTAAGGTATTGGATTCGCATACAACGCCCGCGTCGCTCATGGGGGAGGGGGCGGCTCGGGCGGAAACCCTAGCCGTGACCACCGCCCCCGTCTTCTCCATCTTCTCCTCCGCTGCCGCCGGAGGACGCCGGCAGGCAAAGCCTGCTTGGCTGACAGCAGTGGCGGGGATGCCTTCTCGTGTTGAGATCTCTCGCGCAGGGAGCACTCCGGCCGGCGCGGCACGGCGGCCCCGGACGACGCGGTTTATGCGGCGGAGCTTGGGAGCCGAGGCGACAGCCCCGAGTGCTAGTGGTGGTGCTGCCGAGGTGGCCGCATGGGCGACGCTGGGGCAGACCTGTTGTAACACCCCAAGTGTGATCCTTCCTATTTTGTAACCTCAACTATGTTGCCATGTATGGATTTGCCATGTGTGCCATAATAAATTGTTGCATCTTCATGTTTGTGTTTTCTTTTCTTTTCACTTGTTGCATTTCATCATGGTCACCATGTGCATTACATTCTTCATGATGTTGTCTTGCTCTACGCATTTTGTGTGTGATCAGCACCCCTTGCTACCTCTCTCAAACCATAGCCGTGCACCTTCACCTCCTCCTTTCTTCTTTCCTTGATATTGCAAGTAATTATTTTCCTGCCTCAGTTTAATGTCTGCTATTTTCCTATAAATCCTACACCATTCCATTTACCTCGCTACCAATTTCTTGCATTTTGGAGTTGATTTGCATGCTGTAACATCCATGTGAATACTGTCTGTCCATGTTTCTGTCAGCATTCACTCTGTTATTTTCATCTGCAACAGCATCTTTGCATTTTGTGATTTTTGTGTGAATTTATGCAAGCATCATATGGATAAACTTTGTATAGCATTTTTGAGCATTTTTCATGTCATGTTGCTGTTAGTATTTTTTCCATGCCATGAGAATCCTGTTAGGATACTGTAACAAGCTTGCAAACATGCCATGACAATGTTGCTATTTTTCACATGCTGAAATATTGCTAAGTCTAAACTGCCTGTTATAAAACTTTGCATCTTGTCTTGATGGTTCCCACTGATCTGTAGCTCCTATGAATACGCCCATGTTATATGTTTTGATCTACATATTTTGTACTACCTTGCTGTACCAAGATATTGCCAGGATAACTCCTGTAGCATGTCTCATTCTTGTTCTAAACTTGTCATGTTATGATAACAGATTCATGTTAATAGAAAGTTGCATCTTGTGAGCTCAATTGTGTCTAAACCATGCATCCTATGATTTTGTGCTAATAGAACATTTTGAACATTGCCATGTCCCCTGTAGCTGCATATCAATTTGGATCACTTTATGATCCTGTAGCATGCTGTAATGTTGCTTGCAAAGTGTCATGTTGCTGTTGTTGGCAGATTGCATTGAATAATTGTTTTGCTCACCATTTGAGTTCCATGCATCCGTTTTCGATGATCTTTATATCCATTTCATCTCAAATTTCCTATTCTATCCAGTGGCAACCTTGGAATGCCAAGATCTTGCCCCTATCATCTTTTCCTTCCTGTTTACCACCAAATCCTTATGTATCTTGTCGTGAGCGTTCCGAGAGAACCGTAACTCCGTTTGATATGATCTTTATATGCTTTTGCATCGTTTTCTTGTGTAGAATATTTATTTGCTGTCATCATGCATGCTAAAATAATTAAACTTGCTGTTCTGTCCAGAATGCTAAAACCAACAAAATTGCATATGAAGTGTTGCTTGATCCATGCTTCAACATGGATCAAGGCTTCATTTAAATTGACTAGAGTAATATGCCATCTTACTTTATATGAAACTTGACATACATCATCTTGTTTGTGCATTTTTGCCATGATTGTTTGTTTATTGGATGCTTGTTTCCTTTCTTGTGGGTAGTACCGGGAGACGAGTCCGAGTTTGAGGATCCTGTTGAGAACGTTTACGAGGAGCAGGGTTACTATCCCACCGAAGAGACTTCAGGCAAGATGATCATTACTCTTGATATCACTACTATCTTTGCTTGCTAGTTGTCTCGTTGCTATCGCTATGTCTCGCTACCTACCACTTGTCTGTCAGCTTCCCATATGCCATGATACAGCCTCTAACCATCCTTACCCAGCAAATCGTTGTTTGGCTATGTTACCGCTTTGCTCAGCCCCTCTTATAGTGTTTTAGTTGCAGGTGAGCCCGAGATGCTCCATTGGGAGTATGACGATGAATGCAGGCGGATGTACGTCACGATGCCAGATGATCCGTAGTGGGCCCTAGTCGGTTGATCCGGGGATAATAGCAGGGTGGTGATTTTATCGTTTGATTTCATCCGTAGTCGGACTCTGCTTTCTTTTGGATGAGTGTATGAATGATGATATATTATATGTTGTAGCATGTGGCGAGTGTAAGCCTTTATCTGGTACTCTAATCTTTTCAGTTAGTTGTATGTGTATGTGTAACACCCCCAGATCTTAACCCTGTCATTAAGCTAATTAAATGGCCATGTCATCATGATCATCTTCATTAAATTGCATTTAGGAAATAAAACAAATTCAAATTCCAAATTCAAATGCAAGTCAAATTATTACTTCTTCAAATAATAAAACAAAAATGTTCATAATGTTGCAAATAATCCCAAAGCAATTATAAAAATAAAATCAACATTATTAAAATTCCCAAATTGACCCTAGCAACTAAAATAGTACCCAAAACAGCCCCATTAATCCATTTTCATTTAATCAAAATTCAAATGGAATCAAACACTCACCAAACTTTTTGTGGCAGTGAGGAATATTGCATAACATTTATTGGGACAAGTCTCACATTTTACAAAAGTACTTAGGAGTCAAAACAAATGACAAAACAGTGACTGAAAATGAAAAAAGAATAAGAATAAAAAAAAGAAAAAGGAAAGCCTACTGTGCAATCCGGCCCAACTGACCGAGCCGGCCCAGCCCGACCAGCGCCGTCTCCCACCTTTCGCCGCGCTGGCAGAACGCGCGCGCTCACCACGCCGAGGCCTCCCTTCCTCGTCGCTCGACAGCACGGCCCTGCCGCTCACCGTGGGTGGTTAAGGGCTACGCCCCGCACCCTCCTGACCTCTCTGGTCTCTCTCCTCCCCTCTCCATCACCTCTCCTCTCCCTCCCGAGCGCAGCCATGGACGTGCTCTGGCGAAACTCGCGGCCACCGTCCCCCTCTCGCCGTTCCGAGGAGTCCGGCCGCCTCCCCATCCTCGACCTCGTCCAACCCGCGCACACGTTTGACCGGTGCTGCACCAGAGCGTCGCCATCGAGCCTTCTTCCCCGCCACGGCCACCGCAACACCGCCGTCGATCCGCTGCCCTCCGACCACCCCCCGACTCCCTTGATCTCTCTGCCGACATCGCTGTGAGCTCCCGCTGCTCCCTTCCCTCTCTGTTCGCTCTCGCGCGTCCTCTGGCCCCGTTCCCGAGCTCGCGTGCTCCGGCCGCCGCTGTTGTCCGTCGTCGCCAGCGTTGTGGTCTTTCCCCGGTACCACCAGTAGCGCGGATGGATGCGGCGCCTCGCGCTGGTCCTGTAGGAGCTCGCGTCGCACCGTTTGGTCGCCGGAGGCCGTTTTCCGACCGCCGCCGCCGCGTTCTGCCTCGCCGGAGTGCAGCCGCCGGCGCGCGCACAGTTTAAGCACCGGTGGGACCCACGCGTCAGGTCATTAGCACTAACCCGCCCCTAACAGCCACTGACAGTGGGCCCCTTCTACTGTAGCGATTAGGTTAATTAAATTAAACCTGAAACTAACCCTGTCACTGACCTCTGGGCCCCACCTAGCTAATTAGGTTAATTAGATTAATTAAACTCTTGTTAAATGTCTGAGTCAATGACATGTGGGCCCTGTTGACCCTGTTGACCAGTCAACGTTGACTGGTCAACTGCTGATTGTGCACGCTGACTCAGCCCCTGGCCCACCAGTCAGCCTCTGCTGACTGGGTGCTGACTGGGCAGTTGACTTAGTCAACTGGCCCCACCTGTCAGCCACTGTGTACACCGTGCTGGGTGCATTTAGCATTTTCCTATTTTAATTTCGAATTTAAATCAAATTCCAGAAATTCCAGAAAATGATTAAAACTTCAAAAAATCATATAAAATAAACCGTAACTCGGATGAAAATAATTTATATATGAAAAATGATCAGAAAAATATGACGAATCCAAATATGTGATCAAAATGCTTGACCATCACTCCTAACTAGGTGAACATGGAACCTTCCCCTCCGGATCAATATACCGATAACTGCCCGGAGCCGGGAAAATATTCCCGGATATTTTCCCGCTCCGTTTAAAATACCTAGCACTACGTTAGGGCACCCCTAGCACAGCCTATTGCCATGCCAAGCACATGTGCACATTTGTTTGCTTTATATTTATTGTTTCTTCCCCCTCTTCTCTCCGATAGTCCCGAGACCGACGTTGCTCCCGAGTACGACTACGTCGTCGACGACCCTTCTTCCTTTTCAGCAGAGCTTCCAGGCAAGCAAAACCCCCTTGATCATTCCTATATCGCCCATTCCTTCTCCCCCATGCTTGCATTAGATTTTGCTACTGTAATTGATTGCTCCTATTCTGATGCATAGCCTGATTATTGTAACCTACTATTGATACTGTACCTGTTGTCCTATATGCTTAGTATAGTCTGGTTAGTGATCCATCAGTGAACCCTCACCTTTGTCCGTATTGCCCTGCTTTGCTACCAGAAGACTCGATCGGTATGATCGATGTACAAAGACCGAGCACAGCACCGCACACCCCCTTAGTTGTACGACTCTGCAGAGCCACTATCGAGTGATGAGGGTGATACCTCGTACTTCACTTCTGATGATGGCTCTGTAGCATAGCTAATCGGTTGTGGCTATCGAGGGTGATTCCTCTTTCACCACCTTCGATGACGACTCTGTCGTACAACCTCTCAAGTGGGAATCCATCGAGGGTGATTCCTCAGATTTCTCCCTTGATGTTACCGGATACACTGTTACTTTTCACCGTCGCCCCTGTTTACTGTTGATTGTGGGACTGAAGGGACAGGCGGTACCACCCCAGTAGAGGTGGACCTGAGTTCCCGACAGTCTCTTGAGAGTCGGGTTGGCCCGGAGGGTACCCACGAGATAATTACGAGGCGCGGCCGGGCAGGCAGAGACCGCCCTAGAGAGGGATGGGCCTGACCCTTGTTGCACTTCCTCGAGACGGGGCGACAGGAGTACTGATCGTCACCGCGAGCCCCAACACACTAACGGATTTGGGTATTTGATCTGAGTTGGCCGCTGGCCTATACGCACTACCACCACGTGGGATAATGGTTATGGGACCCTCTACGTCGTATGTATCAGCCGAAAGCTCTGTCAGATGTCCAGTTCAGCATTGTGAGCCCGTCGGGACAAGTGCCATCCAGGACTGAGGTGGTGCTTGGACTCCGATACACGACACAACGACCCGGAGTGCAAAGGGCGATGGGCCCAAGACCCCGGAGCGCTTAGGATGTAGACCGGCGGGGACCTCTCTGCGAAGCCTAGGTAGGACTACGTCATGTCGATCAGCCGAGGCCGGGCATGACCCGGAAAAGTGTGTATGGCCAGAGTTAATCGAGCGTGTTGGGTAACAGTAGTGCACCCCTGTAGGGAAGTTATCTATTCAAATAGCCGTGTCCACGGTAACAGGACGCTCAGTGTTGTATCCCAATATACTTCAACTTGAACTGGATACATGATAATTAATTGTAAACTCCTGGATTGCTTTCTCGCAGGGAGTCGAGGTAGGATCTCTAGGCTTTGCTACTACATGCTTGTTACTTTATGTTATGATGCTAATCTGCACTCTTCTAATGCTGCAAGACGCTGAAGATGCTAGTCTTCGATAGGCTAGGCCTTCCCCTCTATTCTGGCATTTCTGCAATATAGTCCACAGATACCGCCCCTTTCCCTTTGATACCGATGCATACTTAGCTTAGATCTGATGTAAGTCTTGCGAGTACTTTGGATGAGTACTCACGGTTGCTTTGCTACCTTCTTTTCCCCATACCCGATTGCTGCGATCAGATGACGGACCCCCCCCCCCCCGGAGCCAGCTGATCCCGCCGACGACTACTACTACCCCGGTGGAGCCTACTACTATGTGGAGACCGATGACCAGGAGTAGTTTAGGAGGCTCCCAGGCAGGAGGCCTTGCCTCTTTCGATCAGAGCCGTTGTTTGTTTTCGCCTTCTTAAGGCACCCTTGTGTAACTTTATGTGTGTACTCAGATACTAATGCTTCCGCTGACTCTTGTGTAACTCGAGCTTATGTATTCGAGCCCTCGAGGCCCCTGGCTTGTAATATAAAGCTAGTATGACTTTTATTTGTGTTTAGAGTTGTGCTGTGATATCTTCCCGTGAGTCCTTAGGCTTGATTGTGTGCATTTGCGTGTATGATTAGTGCACGGTCGGGCCGGGGGCGTCACAGTATGAGAACTACCTTGCTATGCGTACAGAATGAGGTTCTGCCCCAATCACGGCTTCATCACGTGATCGGGATAGAGCTTCATCCTGGGCGTTACACCTGCAGTGGCGGCGAGGTCCTACGATGGCGGCACGGAGGCGCAACCTCACATCGGTAGCGCGGCTGCGGTCTGGCCCTAGTGTTCTTCTCGGGTCAAATCATCATCGATCTTGCTGGTGTCAATCCTCATCGATCGGGCTGCCGACAAGTTCCGTAATTCTCCATCGAAGATCTAATTGGATTAGCGAAATGCCCCTGGATTTTTGGATCGGAGGGGTTCCGGTCGTGTGCGCGTTCGTACATCAGTCTATTGGCTTCAAGAGGGCGCGGTGCGAAGCTCCGCTTTATGTCTATACCGTGGGACATGTCTTCCTCTAAATTTCCGTGGTATGGACAGAAGTGGGGAATGTCATGGTGGCTGAGATTGGAGGACATGAAGAAGGGGCAGAGAGGTGTCTTGGATCCGATGAAGCTGCTTCATAGGCTGTTGTTCGGGCATGGCATGCGGGGCGGTGTTCATGTCCATCTCCGACACATGATCCTATGAGCCTGGTGTTTGGTGACTTGCAGTAGTGGCCTTGGCAAGTGGGGGAAGCAGCACTAGAGGACTTCATGTTGGTAGTACTCCTTGAGTACCGGGTCTCGATTCTTAGGGTGAAAGCCCAATGTCTGACCTTCGTTGGTTGTACCTTGCAATGGCCTTGTCGAAGGCATTGTTTTGAGAACTCGGACTATCTTCAAGGTGAAAACCCAAGATCAGTTGATCGGGCGACGACGGCGCTTATGCACTGTTCCCTTGTGGGAGGCGTCGCTTTTGGAGAACCTCGTATGTAGTCTGGGTGTTGTCTTTGGTGGTCGTTTGTGTGCTGCTGTTGTGAGTGATTAACTACTGTGGCGGGGCTTTTTATTTATTTCTTCTTTTTTTCCTTTTAGAAGGTTGTGTGCATCCTCAATGTCTAGTTGGCATTTTATTGGTGTAGAGGCTGGGTGTAATTGGTATCTTCGCGATATTAATATATTCCCTTTGTCAAAAAAATGGATGTATATTAACCTTTCTTTTACTTGCAGGATTCTAGTTTATTCTTTGCTTGGAGATACACAATTCAATGTTTTGAAACATCATTGCTCAGTGCAACATCACTGCTCATGAGTAGCAGTACTAAGACTAATGAATAATTTGAACTCACATGTTTCCTCAACTTGGTAAAAAATTAATGAGATATAGGTGCCTTCTATGATGAACCAGACTGGCGTCATGTTAAACTGTTGTGTAGGTACCTTCATCAGTGAATCTATATTATGTTTGAAATATTTTCGGATCTGATTTAAGGAGATTGCCTTTAACAAGATGTTTTCGTAATGTTGTTCGTATGGTATGTGTTTTACCAATTCATTTGTTCTATGATTGCAGGAAAAGTGCTTTTTCATTTGGGTAGATGTGCATTCTGCATCACATTAGGCTGTCATAAAACGACACGCGGGACCAGATATTTTAACCTATTTTATGCAGTGTTTTGGAATCCTTGAGGCAAGTTGTATAGCATCATCCTCTGCATTGGCAAACAAGGTGAAAGGATCGGTATGGTCGACTAGAGGGGGGTGAATAGGCGACTAACAATTTTTAACTTCTTTCAAAAATATTAAGTCTCAATAAGAAAATAGGTTGTCTAGATATGCAACTATGTGGACAACCTATATGACAAGCACAGCAATAACAAATGCAAGCACAAGATAAACACACAATACAAGCTTGCACAAAGTAAAGACACGAAGTAACCGTAAGTGGAGTCGATGGAGACGAGGATGTATTGCCGAAGTTCCCTCCTTTGGGGGAGATCCTAGTGACAATGCTCCCCAAGATGTCACTAGGACCACCTTATTCTCCTCGCGCCCTCGGACAATGCAAGATGTCGTGATTCCACTAGCGGTGCCCTTGAAGGCGGCGACCGGGCCTTTACAAACAAGGTTGGGGCTCTCTCCACAACTTAATTGGAGGCTCCCAACACCACCACAAAGCTTCACCACAATGAAATGTGGCTCTGAGGTGACATCTTCCGTCTAGGGTGCTCAAACACCCAAGAGTAACAAGATCCACAACAAATGTAAGGGGGATTCAAATCTCCTTTGGTGGAAGTGTAGATCTAGGTCTCCTCCCCCAATCCCTAGCAAATCAACAAGTTTGGTTGGCTAGGAAAGAAGATCGGGGAAGTATGAGCTTGAGCAACAATGGAGCAAAACGTGGAGGAAGAAGGTAGTCTTCGTGGAGAAGAAGACTCCCTATATATAGTGATGATACGTCTCCAACGTATCTATAATTTTTGATTGTTCCATGCTATTATAGTATCAATCTTGGATGTTTTTATATGCAATTATATGAATTATATATCATTTTTTGGGACTAACCTATTAACCTAGTGCCCAGCGCCAGTTGCTGCTTTCTGCTTGTTTTTGGCTTTTCAGAGAAACAGTACCAAATGAAGTCCAAATGCCACGAAACTTTTTGGAGATTTTTTTCTGGACAAAAGAACCCTTGGAAGCTTCAGGAGGAGGCCAGAAGCCTCACGAGAGCTTCACAAGGTAACAGGGCGTGCCCCCGGGGGGGGGGGCGCTGTGTTGCCTTGTGGGGCCCACGTGACTCCGTTTGACCTAATTCCACTTCTATAAATTCACAAATATTGGAAAACTCCCAGAGAGCCAGAAGAAATAACCTTTCCGCCGCCGCAAGCCTCTGTTCTTCTGTGATCCCATTTGGAGGCCTTTTCCGGTACTCTGCCGGAGGGGGAATCGATCACGGAGGGCTTCTACATCAACCTTGATGCCCTTCCGATGATGTGTGAGTAGTTTACCACAGACCTACGGGTCCATAGCTAGTAGCTAGATGGCTTCTTCTCTCTCTTTGATCTTCAATACAATGTTCTCCTTGATGTTCTTGGAGTTCTATCCGATGTAATCTTCTTTTGCGGTGTGTTTGTTGGGATCCGATGAATTGTGAGTTTATGATCAGATTATTCATGAGAAATATTTGAGTCTTCTCTGAACTCTTTTATGCATGATTGTTATAGCTTTGTATTTCTCTCCGATCTATCAGTTTAGTTTGGCCTACTAGATTGATTTATCTTGCAATGGGAGAGGTGCTTTGTGATGGGTTGAATCTTGTGGTGCTCAATCCCAGTGACAGAAAGGGACATGACACGTATTTGTATTGTTGCCATTAAGGATAAAAAGATGGGGTTTATTCATATTGCTTGAATTTATTTAATTTTATTTTAATTAGTATTTTAGTTTAGCTATTTACCTCTAGATGGATTATTCTCTCCCTTTGATCTTCAATACAATGTTCTCCTCGATCTCCTTGGAGTTCTATTCGATGTAATCTTCTTTTGCGGTGTGTTTGTTGGGATCCGATGAATTGTGGGTTTATGATCAGATTATTCATGAGAAATATTTGAGTCTTTTCTGAACTTATTTATGCATGATTGTTATAGCTTTGTATTTCTCTCCGATCTATCTGTTTGGTTTGGCCAACTAGATTGATTTATCTTGCAATGGGAGAGGTGCTTTGTGATGGGTTCAATCTTGCGGTGTTCTATATCCCAGTGACAGAAAGGGACAAGACACGTATTTGTATTGTTGCCATTAAGGATAAAAAGATGGGGTTCAATCATATTGCTTGAGTTAACTTTGTCTACATCATGTCATCTTGCTTAAGGCATTACTCTGTTTTCACTAACTTAATACCCTAGATGCATGCTGGATAGCGGTCGATGGGTGGAGTAATAGTAGTAGATGCAGGCAGGAGTCGGTCTACTTGTCTCGGACGTGATGCCTATATACATGATCATTGCCATGAATCCGTCATAACTATGCGCTTTTCTATCAATTGCCCAACAGTAATTTGTTTACCCACCGTATGCTATGCGTTCGAGAGAGAAGCCTCTAGTGAAAACTATGGCCCCCGGGTCTACTTTTATCATATATTAAAATCCAAAAATACCTTGCTGCAATTTTATTTCCTTTCTTTTGTTTTGCAATTTAGTTTTCTATCTATCACTATCAGAATTAATCCTTGCAAGCAACCGCCAAGGGGATTGACAACCCTCTTGTTTGCGTTGGGTGCAAGTATTTGCTTTTGTGTGTGTAGGTGCTGCTAACGAGGTTCTATGTGGTTCTCCTACTAGATTGATAACCTTGGTTCTTAACTGAGGGAAATACTTATCTCTACTGTAATGCATCATCCTCTCCTCTTCGGGGAAATCCCAACGCAGTTCACAAGTAGCAGGAAGAATTTCTGGCGCCGTTGCCGGGGAGACATCACCAAAACCTATCAAGTACCTTCGCATAAACTATCATCTACTTGCTCTTATTTTCATTTGCCTTTTTATTTGCATTTGCCTCTCGTTTTCATCTCCCCCACTTCTAAAACAATTTTACAAAAACACAAAAATATTTTCGTTTGCTTGTTTGCTAGTTTGCTTGCTTGAAACTGCTACCATGTCTGAGTTTGTTATTGAAAAGGGTGAGGATGGTAAAATCCCTAATATAGAAATTCCCTCAAATTTGGATACTAAAATTTTTGTGATGGGAAATGGGAATATCAGAGGAAAAAGTGTTATCCAAGAATTCTTTACTTGTACGGGAACTTTGGTTTGCAATGACATTCCCATTCTTAAAAGAACTAGTAGTTACGCCGAAGCTATTTCTGCACTTGTTCTTAAACTTGAAAGAAGATTTGTACGTACTCATCCCACTTTGCAAAGATTGTTCTACGAGTTACCTGTTATAAATAACCCTAGGGCTAAAAAGATAGCTACTCTTATCCTTATGAATGAATTTGATTACATAGTTCGAGAAGCTAGAGAGATCTTTGATTTCTATAATATGAGTCATGAACACCCTGTGATAGATGAAATTTTATATGATGAGATATGTATTTGGTGATGATCATGCTTATGATGAAAATACTAAAAAGGAAGTCCCACCTTTACATATTATCCAACAAGTTTTCAATGGTATTAATCAAAAGTATTCTTGGATCATAAAAGGGAATCAACAAGGATTTGATGAGAGTTACCTTAATAATGATAAAATCTTGATTGATTATGTGTTTCCCATTGTTTTTGAAAAGCCTCTTGATGAGCACACACCCCAAGATTCAAAAACTAAGGATGACAATACTTGAAACTATCCATTATGCCTAGCTAGGGCATAAAACGATAGCGCTTGTTGGGAGGCAACCCAATATGTATCTTAAATTTTTGCTTTTTATTTATGTTTTGTGAGTTTACACAACTATACCTTCTGTTATGATTGTGATTTTTATCTTTTAATTAGTGTTTGTGCCAAGTAATGCCTTTGGGATGATTTGGATGATAGTATAATTGATGCTGTTTGAAAACAGAAAGTTTTGAGTCCCGTGCTGGATTTTTGGTTCTATACTGGTGCGTGATAAAATTCTGAATTTTTTACACAATATTGGTATATGAAGTTTTTACGTTTTCCTAATTTTTCAGAATTTTTGGAGTTACATAAGTATGTCTTTTAAATAGATCTTTACAGACTGTTTTGTTTTAGACAGATTATGTTTTTGTTGCATAGTTTGCTTATTTTGATGAATCTATGGATCGTATCGGGGGGTATGAGCCATGGGGAAGTTGGAGTACAGTAGCATTATGACAATATTAAATATGAATCAATTTACAACAGTACCTAAAGTTTAAGATTTATTTGTTATACTAACGGATCTCACGAGGTTTCTGTTGAGTTTTTTGTGCTGAAGTTTTCAAGTTTTGGGTGAGACCACGATGGATGAAGGAATAAGGTGCAGCAAGAGCCTAAGCTTGGGGATGCCTAAGGCACCCAAAGGTAATATTCAAGGAAGACTCCAGCGTCTAAGCTTGGGGATGCCCCGGATGGCATCCCCTCTTTCGTCTACAATCTATCGGTATATCACTTGGAGTTATATTTTTATTCATCACATGATATGTGTTTTACTTGGAGAGTCTTGTGGTATAGTTTGTTTGCTTTTTAGTTTGCCACAATCATCTTTGCTGAACACATCTTTTTGAGAGGGACACACATTATTCGTGATTTGTTAGAATACTCTATGTGCTTCACTTATATCTTTTGAGCTAGACAGTTGTTCTAGTGCTTCGCTTATATATTTTAGAGCACGGCGGTGGTTATATTTTAAAGAAATAGTAGCACCCTCATGCTTCACTTATATCTTTTTGAGAGTCTAATAATTAGCAATGGTAATATGCACGGGTTATGAATTTGGTCCTAATATGATAGGTATTCAAGAGGGATATAATAAAAACTTTCATGTAGATCACTGAATATGATAAGTTTGATTCCTTGCAATAGTTTTGCGATATTAAGATGGTAATATGTGGGAGGTACTAGTGAATGATTGTGGTTTAGTAAGAATATTGGTGTTAAGGTTTGTGATTCCCGAAGCATGCACGTATCGTCCTTAGTGTGATGAAGTTGGAGCATGATTTATTATTGATTGTCTACCTTTGAAAACATGAAGGTCGGGGGCGCACGATGGTTAACTCCTACCAACCTCCCCCCTAGGGGCATGTGTAGTAGTACTTTGCTTTGAGGGCTAATAGACTTTTGTAATAAGTATGCGAGTTCTTTATGACTAATGTGAGTCCATGGATTATACGCACTCTCACCCTTCCGCCATTTGCTAGTCTCTTCGGTACCGTGCATTGCCCTTTCTCACCTCGAGAGTCGGTGCAAACTTCGCCGGTGCATCCAAACCCCGTGATATGATACGCTCTATCACACATAAGCCTCTTTATATCTTGCTCAAAACAGCCACCATACCTACCTATATATTATGGCATTTCCATAGCCATTCCGAGATATATTGCCATGCAACTTCCACCGTTCTTTTCATATGACACACATCATCATTGTCATATTGCTTTGCATGATCATATAGCTGACATAGTATTCGTGGCTCAGCCACCATTCATCATTTTCATACATGTTACGCTAGTATCATTGCACATCCTAGTACACTGCCAGAGGCATTCATATAGAGTCATATTTGTTCTAGTATCGAGTTGTAATATTGAGTTGTAAGTAAATAAAAGTGTGATGATGATCATTATTAGAGCATTGTCCCAGTGAGGAAAGGATGATGGAGACTGTGATTCCCCCACAAGTCGGGATGAGGCTCTGGAAGAAAAAAAAGAGGCCAAAAAGAGCCCAACAAAAAAAGAGAGAAAAAAAATGAGAGAAAAAGAGAGAAGGGGCAATGTTACTATCCTTTTCCACACTTGTGCTTCAGAGTAGCACCATGTTTTTCATATAGAGAGTCTCCTATGTTGTCACTTTCATATACTAGTGGGAATTTTTCATTATAGAACTTGGCTTGTATATTCCGATGATGGGCTTCCTCAAATGCCCGAGGTCTTCATGAGCAAGCAAGTTGGATGCACACCCACTTAGTTTTATTTTGAGCTTTCATACACTTATAGCTCTTAGTGCATCCGTTGCATGGCAATCCCTACTCCTCGCATTGACATCAGTTGATGGGCATCTCCATAGCCCGTTGATTAGCCGCGTCGATGTGAGACTATCTTCCTTTTTGACTTCCCCTTATCAATATATATCATCATTCTATTTCACCCATAGTGCTATATCCATGGTTCGCGCTCATGTATTGCATGAGGGTTGAAAAAGCTGAAGCGCGTTAAAAAGTATGAACCAATTGCTTGGCTGACATCGGGGTAGTGCATGATTAATACTTTGTGTTAGGAAGACTAAGCATAACGGGCTATATGATTTTGTAGGGATAGCGTTCTTTAGCATTTTTATTTTAAAAGGCATGATTGTTTGTTCGTATGCCTGAGTATTGATGTCTTTATATCAAACTATAGACTATTGCTTTGCATCACTCGGTTCTTAATATTCATACCGTAAAAGAAAATATTACATGATGAATATGTTAGGTAGCATTCCACATCAAAAATTCTGTTTTTATCATTTACCTACTCGAGGACGAGCAGGAATTAAGCTTGGGGATGCTTGATACGTCTCCAATGTATCTATAATTTTTTATTGTTCCATGCTATTATAGTATCAATCTTGGATGTTTTATATGCAATTATATGCAATTATATATCATTTTTTGGGACTAACCTATTAACCTAGTGCCCAGTGCCAGTTGCTGTTTTTTGCCTGTTTTTGGCTTTTCAGAAAATCAATATCAAACGGAGTCCAAACGGAGAAAAAACTTTGGATTAATTTTTTCTGGACCAGAAGGGACCCTCGAAGCTTCGGGAGAAGACCAGAAGAGTCACGAGGGAGCGACAAGCTCGGAGGGCGCGCCCAAGGGGGTAGGTGCGCCCCCCAGGCTTGTTGTGCCTCGTGGCACCTCTTGACCTAATTTCGCCGCTATATATTCTCAAATATTCCCCATATACCAAAGAGCAACCTAGAAAAACTTTTCCGCTGCCGCAAGCCTCTGTTCTTCCGCGATCCCATCTGGAGGCCTTTTCCGGTAATCTGCCGGAGGGGGAATCGATCACGGAGGGCTTCTACATCAACCTTGATGCCCTTCTGATGATGTGTGAATAGTTTACCACACACCTACGTGTCCATAGCTAGTAGCTAAATGGCTTCTTCTCTCTCTTTGATCTTCAATACAATGTTCTCCTCGATCTCCTTGGAGTTCTATTCGATGTAATCTTCTTTTGCGGTGTGTTTGTTGGGATCCGATGAATTGTGGGTTTATGATCAGATTATTCATGACAAATATTTGAGTCTTTTCTGAACTTATTTATGCATGATTGTTATAGCTTTGTATTTCTCTCCGATCTATCCGTTTGGTTTGGCCAACTAGATTGATTTATCTTGCAATGCGAGAGGTGCTTTGTGATGGGTTCAATCTTGCGGTGTTTTATATCCCAGTGACAGAAAGGGACAAGACACGTATTTGTATTGTTGCCATTAAGGATAAAAAGATGGGGTTTAATCATATTGCTTGAGTTTACTTTGTCTACATCATGTCATCTTGCTTAAGGCGTTACTCTGTTTTCATTAACTTAATACCCTAGATGCATGCTGGATAGCGGTCGATGGGTGGAGTAATAGTAGTAGATGCAAGCAGGAGTCGGTCTACTTGTCTCGGACGTGATGCCTATATACATGATCATTGCCATGAATCCGTCATAACTATGCGCTTTTCTATCAATTGCCCAACAGTAAATTTGTTTACCCACCGTATGCTATGCGTTCGAGAGAGAAGCCTCTAGTGAAAACTATGGCCCCAGGGTCTACTTTTATCATATATTAAAATCTAAAAATACCTTGATGCAATTTTATTTCCTTTCTTTTGTTTTGCAATTTAGTTTTCTATCTATCACTATCAGAATTAATCCTTGCAAGCAACCTCCAAGGGGATTGACAACCCTCTTGTTTGCGTTGGGTGCAAGTATTTGCTTTTGTATGTGTAGGTGCTGCTAACGAGGTTCTGTGTGGTTCTCCTACTGGATTGATAACCTTGGTTCTTAACTGAGGGAAATACTTATCTCTACTGTACTGCATCATCCTCTCCTCTTCGGGGAAATCCCAACGCAGTTCACAAGTAGCAGTACTCCACCAGAAATACCGCTTGGGCGGTACTACCGCGAATTCCATGAAGAGTAACAGAGGAATCCACGGTAGTGCGTGTGGTACTCCACCGGATGTACCGCCCAAGCGGTACTACCGCTAGGAGCAAGCGGTACTACCACGAATTCCAGAAGGGTAACAGAGACCCTCCTGGTAGTAACAGTGGCACACCAGCGGAAGTACCGCCCAAGCGGTACTACCGTGGTGACTAGCGGTACTACCGCCAATTACCAACAGGAAAACCAGAACACAACAGGAGGACAACTCCAAAGTGGGGGAAGGTGTCGTGGGTGCATTTTAGGTTGTGTGCATGTTGAATCCACCCATACCTTCCAATGCAAACCCCCTCTTTATAGTATGGATTTCCTATGACTCAAATCAAAAGAAAAGAAACGCCAGAAAACCCGTCTTTGCTCTTTTCCAAACCCATGGGAATGAAACCGTCTTATGCCGTAGATATGAATCTCTGAAATGCTCAATGCACACAGTTAGTCCGCAAAGCGCATTGTCATCAACACCAAAAACCAATTAGAGAGAGACATGCCCTAACACAAGGCAAAATCAACCGAATGCATGATTTGTGCCAAATCTAAATGTATCAATTGGAGCGCGGTGTTTCCCAAGTTTGACTTTAAGTACACTCTTTCAAGGACGGAGGGAGTACAATGTATCCTCAAATTCTGTTGCCTGCATCGACTTAATGTACGCTATCTATATATGAGTGACTATGTTGTCAAACAAATTCTAGAACGAACTCTAAAAACTTCAGAAAAGAAAACGTTGCACATCAATCAGTATGGCGTGGCGTGCCGCCGCGCGCTACATGCTAGTTGTAGTGTATTGTCACTTCTAAATGCAGCAGTTTCGGGGACCTTTTGGTCCCTTTTCCTTGTTTAAAAAAACAATGGGGGAGCAGTCCTTGCGCATACCCCAGCCGTGTGGAAGTTGGTCATTCCGCCCGGGGTTCATGTTTTGTCTTCAAAACACCGAAATATTGAAACTCATCTGTTTTGTACTGAGCTTAGTTTGTGCACCATTTATTGTTTGAGTGTGTGGTGGCTTACCAATTCTGGAATATAATCTCATTTTTTATGATCGTTTAGGCTTTGATTTTGAATCAGTTGCGGTGGCTAAGTGGCAACAAGAAAGCAGTGTTAAAAAAAATTCTACTCTGCTTCACTATGGTCTACACTACATGATCCTTACGAAATCAAATGTGTTTTCAGGCCAAAGGTTGGCAATGTGTGATGATTTGGTAACTATTTTTTCTTCGCTATCATATGGCAACTAATGGTGGCAATTGGATGGTCTTAGGTTGTTCATTCAAGATAACTCGAGCGCAACCTGCTACTCCTCCTGGAGAAAAGGGGAGAAGTGCTGACCAAACTTGGCTTCATCCCATTTGAGCAAATTTGCGGGCACTCGATCCCCGTCACCAATGGAGTGCGTGCACGCCATTAGACGGCAACCTGCTGCGTCGCCTAGTTCAAGAGGCTGTGCCTAGGAAGCTCTGAGTTAGCTTACCGTGCTTGTCTATTGGTTTCTTTCCGTTCTTTCTTACTGAATTCGACCCAGTTTACTCTTTTCTGGCGAGCGTTAAGACTCTCAAATACTGTAGAACAAGTTCAATATAAGAAACATCGGTCCGCCCTAAATAAGACCTAAACAACAGGGGAATGGAATTGCAATCATAGATACAAAGCACTGAATGAAAAGTTGAAACTTATGCACAGGTGTTAACATGAAGAACAGGAAACCTCATATCATATACTGATATACCCCCAGGACAAATATACATCTTGTATCCCCCATCTTACAGTTTAATTTACCTACACCTCACATTTACATCCCAGATTAAGGTCGTGTGGCATTAGCCACAAGGCCGGATATGTACATATTTACCCCCCCTGCCTGTCCCCCTAGACTATCATGAACTCACAAAATATGATGGCAGTGTGTGTGCCTTTTAGTTCGACGAACGAATGTACACATGGACAGTTTATTTATCATCTCTGATGACTTTTGAGCTATATTATGTTTCACTCCAGAAATTAGTGCCACCGATTTGCCTCCTCCTCAAGTTACTTATTATATGGCTCATATTTCTCCTTTGCCGTATTAATTTTTTTCTTGAGTTCACCATATTTGTGCACTGAAACATCTGAGAAGAATTCAAGCTTCCCTAGGAAGCTCTCCAGGCTTGACTGTAAATCCGTATGAGCGTCGTTTCTATGGATTCCCCTCATTTCATCATTCAACCCTCCATTAGCTAATGCGAATGTAGACTTTGAACCACCACGCCTCTTCTCTTGACGAGGCACACAATGGTTTATATCTGCAACGAGACCTTTAATACCACCTTCCAAGTCTTCGATTGGCAACTCCTTCAATAACTCAATCCACTGCTCACAGATTGTAAATATGGGTGCAACAGCAAAATTTGTTATTTGAAAATCGGTATCCTTCTTCTTTCTAGATTTTTTCTTCGTTCTTAGTGATTTCACACACTTCAGTAACCATGACTGTAGGCTATTCAAGTAAGATCTATGGGATACTATCCATCTGTGGAAGTTTGAAAATAGTGACTTTAGTTCAACCTGAAGGAGTAGAGTTGCTTGGAACTGTGATTCCGACCGAATTAAGACCTTTATACCGCCACTGTTGGATACTAGCTTAATAATCTCGTGTTGATGCCGGTGGCACTCGAGCATTGTTTCCCACATGCGAGTTAAGCTGCAAAGAATGTGAATATTTTAACCAAGAGCAAATGATAAACTAAGATCATTCCAGAAAATGCCTATTGAATTGCAATATGTATGTAGTTCCGTAGGAAATAAATGGAAAACCAATACCTTCCAATTAATTCTTCAAGCTGTGGTTGAAGCTCTTTGTCCCTCAGATCCTCTATGTTCTTGGAAATCATGTCAATTCTCTGAATGGCCACACAAATTCTGGAGTACAAATCCTTCACAACAGCACGGGTTCTATCAATACTCATTTGGTTTTCTCCTCTTGATTCCTGGTTTCTCAGGTACCTACATTTCTCATCATACTGCTTGCAAATTGTACTGCTAGCCTGAAGGCAATACAAAGGTTAGCATTTACAGAAACACTAAATATGGTGAAAAGACATGGAGAGGTCATTTAAAGAAAAGAAAAAGGCAAGAAAATATGGAGTTGTCAACCAATTCACAGACTTGAGGCAAAAGGACATACAGATGTGTCATTTATTCAGGAATAATAGTACAAATAATTCAAACACAGAAAATAGGAATGGCACAAACTGCTAAATGCATATTCAAGTGGGCATATCATGTGTACCAACATTCAATATAAATATATTTCAGGCTCCGTTTGTTGCACATTGTTTCATCTTCCATTTTTAATCAATACTCCAAGCTTGAGATAAAAGAACATCATTATAATCCCAGTGCAATTTGCGTTATTTTATTTCAAAAAAATTTAACTACGTACTTCTGCAGATATATTGATAAGCCTCTACTACGTGATATCCTATATATCTAAGCAAGTGATCCCATTTAAATGGGCATGCAAGCCATCCACATCATCAAGCATATGCAAACCTTCCGTTTTCCACCACATGCAAGCCCTCCACTTCATCAATTCTTATTTTTATTTTTTCATAAGCAAGTGATCGCATTTAAATGCACATGAAAGCCATCCACATCATGATGTGCATGCAACCCTTGCAGTTTCCACCACATGCAAGTCCCCCATATAATCAATTTTTATTTTTTATTTTTTCAGCAACAAATAATTGAACTTGAATGTCACAAGACAATATAACATGCATCCACCATCTATTTACCTCTAGGTTTGCTATCATTAATATGACGAAAATGTGGTGTGGTATTATTCTCATATATTCTGATTTTAGATTTGATAATTTCATTGCTATAAAATGTTCCAGCAACGCATGAGGTGTTATCTAGTTTAAAACAGTGGCTAAAACAGATTAAGAAAAAAAGAGTATCTTGTAAAGGACCGGCCAAATAAGCTTTTACCTTAACTTCATCACAGAGTTTTCTCTCCCATGCATACAATCTATCTAGTGTGGAAGCGTGACTGCCAGAATTCATGTATACACCACTAAACATATTTCCAGTGAGACCATCGACATCAACTTTCGATACTGCCCCAACAGGATTTCTTGATGACGAAGAGTGCGAAGACACTGATCTATGCCAGGTAAGATACTTCATGTCGGCTTGTGGTGGAGCTGCAATAAAGCACAAGATATTTATCCCTCCCTACCATTTACAACAGGATGACAGATGAAATAATGAAGATTCTATTTAGAGAAAGTGCAAAAGCTTTGCACATAAAGAAAAAACATATGTTGGTCGCATAAACTGTAGACATGCCCTTGTATTCAGAATTTTTCGACTTTCACCAATGATATTCATACAGTTATACTAACATGTTAGGATAATCAATGGTCAAGCTCTATACAGGAAACCGTGAAAAGTAAAACATATCTACATGGAACATATCATTTTCCGGCACGTAGAAAAATAAGCCGCTTCAACGGAAGATCATGGAAGAAATAACATGCAAATGACATCATACGATGTAATCACAGGAACTTTGAATTGTGTGCTGGAAAATGGAAGGAAGACTATCACTGAGAGTTAGAAAAACTTACGCTGAGGAACAGGGACTTCCTCCCTGCAGCAAGCAAAGAGTGTTGCAAAAAAGCCTGGTGCCTTTAATCCACGTGCTGCATTATAATTACTTAAGTTAACCCAAGTTGTAATTAAACTAGAAAGAGAAGGAACAGCAAGTAATAATGGTCATGAGTACAAGTAATATTGATATAATTTCACATCATGAGTTCTGCACTGTTGCATCCAGAACCTTTCTATCATTTGTTTTGAAGCAAAGCTCCATCAAAATATTACAGAACAGTAATCTAATTAATTGAGTTCTAACCTCTTTCTTCAGGTAGCACAGGGCGGACATTGACTTTATCTGCTTCAAGCATCCTCGGGACTTCTTTGCCAGAATCAGATGCCTTGATAAATAAGATTTCAACCTCTTTCATGGATGTATACAGGTCCTTTACCCCATTTCTAACATCACGAAAAGGTTCCTTCGATTTCCCGTTTATAGGATGAGCGGCAACCGAAGATGCCACTTCTTTCACAGGGCTCGTCACAGGGGTTTCATCAGTTTCATACATGCTAATGTCAAGTACCCTATTGTCACTTTTTGTCTCAAGTACCTTGTTGTCACTTTTTGGCTCCTCCGTTTTGGAATGAATATTTTCCAAGGCAACCTTATCTGCAATATTTTCCAAGGCAACCTTATCTGCAATATTTTCCGAGGCAACCTTATCTGCCAAATTTTTTAAGACAACCTTATCTGCAGCAAGATGTGCAGGTGACTGATCTGTTACAATATTTTCAACAGGTGTATCATTGCGGTTCTTGAACATCCGCACTAAAGGTTCAGAAGATGGGTTCTCAAAATCATCTTCTGAGTCTGCAAAATCATCCTCCCTTCCACTCATAGTAGATTGCTCTCCATCTCTGACATCTGGAGTTTTCTCCTGTTGCAAGAGCCTAACATCACCAGCATGAGCATGTGACTTCTCCAATTCCTCCTCAAGCTCTGGAATTCCTTCCTTCTCCCGAAGGCGTCTAATATCATCAGCATTTTCAAAATCATGACCAGATTCCTTCTCATCATGAAATGACAACTGGCTCTCAACAGGTTGAAAAAGGCCAAAGTAGTCCCATGGTGGTGTCCCTGGAGGAGCTTCAAATGTAGAACTATCATCCAGATCATGTACAGTTTGTATGGGAACCGAGGATGAAGTCTCCAGAGTTGCTGTTACAGGAACAGGCACCTTTTCCTCAACAGTCCTCGCTGGGTTCCTCCCGGCTTTCATATGATTGACATGGAAACGCCCTGAAGATAACGGGGACGGAGCTGGGGAGGAGTCACTGGCCGGATGTGATACAGATGGGGAGAGGTTCATCGATCTATGCCTCATGCCAGGAGGCTCTGGTGTTGCAGATGTTGATGTGTATAATGAAGAGTCTGTTGGCACTTCAGGTTCTACAAATTTTCTCAGAGCAAATCCTGTGTGCCTCAGCGACTGAATATACGCAAAGTGAGCAGCTGCAAGTGCACATCTCCCATCAAGTGCTTCTTTCACATAACGTTTTCTTTCCTGGCACAAGACAAGAGCCTTGTCATCTTCACTCGTTGCTCGTGTAGATCCCATTTTAATGTGTGTCACTCTCGATGCTGAGCAAATTTTAGAAGAACAGCAAAATCACAGCCATGCACTGCAGATCAAAGCTCTTATGGCAGAGAGATGTTTTTATATAAAACAATGCACAGACAGTGCAACTTCGTACCTGCATTTCCACATATTAAGTAATTTACGATTAGATAATATCCGAAAGTTTACTTAGCTGACAAGAAAGATAACCCGACGTTTCATCAGCAGTTGTGCATACCCATTAGAGTCAGTCTATTCAAAAGGAAATATAAATTTTGATTGCCACTGTATATACTAAATATTCTACAAAAACTCGGTATGCGTCACTCACAGGCAAGCACTTTGGGTACAGCACACAAATTCACTTCCACTAAAACTAGCCTGCTCAAATCTGTCCCAAAATTTTATCTCTTCTCAGCAGCACTGAGGAACTTCAAATAGAAATACAGAAACTGAACTCAGATGCTGGGAACAAAACCAGTAATTGACCTCATACGATCCTGCATCAACTGGAACACTGCTTCCCTAGTACATCACGATATAGTATATACAACGAAACCATGACCAACTCCACTTAAACGACCAGACAGGATGCATTTCAAGAATATGTGATTTTCCCCCCTAAATCCTCAATAAACCAATTAAAGAGAACACACACAGCAAATTCCTCGATTGTCTCGCCAAAAAGCTTATAGAACCAAGCAGAAACCTAATTTATGCAGTATCGCATAAATCCCTGAACTAACCAAGTGTATTCTCTCAATCTTGGACAAGCCATGTGAAGCAGCAGATTAGGCGTTATGGGATTCTCAAACAGCACGAGACCGAACTCAAATACTATAAGTTAATTCCAGGAACGTCCAAATTATTTAGAAGGATCAGCACGTCTTGGACTAAACCAACCCTCTTGGACTAAACGAGCTCAATTGAGTTGTGGGGCAATAAAGAACACGCATATAAGAAGGAACAGTTTGAGCTTTACCAATCCGGCCAGCAAATAAATAGTATAGGAAAATTAACTCGGACAGCCCATTGCGACCACCCAATTCACGGCCCCATCATCACGTCGAACCATCCATCCACAGGTTCTCCATTGATATCAGTACAGCCTAACGGGGACGAAGAAAACGAACTGATCTTGAGCGCGTACTAACAACGCAAACAAAAGAGAAACCCCCACGGGAACATCGAAGATCCAAGTTTTGCCTCGCAGCGGCCATGTAGCACACAAGTAACACCCAATTCACCCACCCCAGCGCCAGACCCACCGCAATTGGCCTAATCAACGCGAAGAAACCGCCCAGAGCAATCCAGGGGGAGGTCGGGAAGAGAATCACCTGGCTTGGCCGCGAACAGGGAGCGTTGGGCACGGGATCTCGGGCTCGCGGCGGCCGCGTCGGGTTGGCGGTGTGGAGGAGGTCGGCACTAGCTGGTCGTCGAGTGGGATGGAGAGGAGGAGAGAAGCTTCGAAGATGATGAGCAGGTGCGGGTGCGGGGCGGTGCCTCCTGCCGTCCTGCGGGAGATGAGAAAGATGCGTATTCGCGTGTGTGCCTGCCGGGTGGGGTCACTGGCTGGTGGGAACCCGACGTGTAGAGGGAGGCGTGTGCCCGTAGCCTGGCTCTGGCTACTGACCACGAGGGAGGATGGAGCCGAAAGCCGAAAGGCCAAACGGCTGGCATTTGTTCTCTTCACTTCTTTTTACAATCGAGTTTTCTGTAAAAAAAAAAAAAAAAAAAAATAACAGAGAAAGGCACCAACTGGCGCCACCTTCATTCAGCTCAAATGCAAAGTACAGCATGAATTACAAAGTCCTGAAGATGAACTTGAGATAGTCTAGAAATAAAAGGACAAGGAGAGTTCCTATGAGCTGAAGAATTACATCCAAAGACAGGTTCCACCGAGAAGGAATTGAGAACCTGATGAGCCACATTGTCTGCAATACCATTTAGCTTCCTGGATATATGATAAACAGATGGCTGCAACTGAATGGAGATGAAGAAAAATTCTGCTAGTGAACGCCTGATTGTCCGATGTACGTCGTCAGAGTCGAGTCTTCTACTTGCAGCAGCTTTCGCTAGAGGCAAATAATCAGTAAGAAAAGTGGCTTGCTTGAGCTGAAATATGTGCACTATCTTTGCTGCAAGAACTAGAGCAAGAGCTTCAGCCTGAAGAGAGGAATCAGTAATAGGAGCCGATGCCTGAATCTGAATCTGCTGACCAAATTTTCCATCTCGAATATCTATATAAAGACCAACTCCTGTAGCTCTAGCAGAAGACCCTTTTCCAGGGATCTTGGAACATCTAAAGGCCGCATCCGAGAAGACTTTAATACCTGCAAGTAGTAGATCCGACTTTAAAGTAGAACCCTGTAAAGGTAGATGATTAGCATCATGTGTAGAATGATCTTGCACATCGGAAATGTGTTTGTCTTCCGGTTTATCCAGGACAACTTGACAAGCATTCAGTGCTAGAGTCGCCTGATGCACCTGCAAAGGATACCCTTTTTTCCTTTGAAAGAGACAATCATTTCTAGATTTCCAGAAGCACCAGAGAAAATTAAAAATATTTGGAATGGCGGCATATGGATGATTACTCGAATGAGACCGTGCATAGAGTTATTATTTTGAATAAGATTATCTATCCTAAGATGCCAAGGAGGAGCGAACCATGCTGCTCTAGCAAACGTACAGGTAAAAAAATATATGCATATCATCCTCATGTAGACCACACCTACAACAATTGGGCTCAATGCGCTTACATAATCTACTAGCCCTCTTACCTGTAGGAAGAGCCTTGCGCAGGAGCCTCCAAGCAAACGTTTGTACCCGTGGCGCCATGTGTTTTTGCTTCCAAACCTACTTAAGAATTTCTTTAACCAAAGAAGGAACCTGCAAAGGTGTGTTGTTCGACTGATCTTGAATGTCCTGCAAACAAAGCTTGTAAGCACTTTTAGAATTGCATTTGCCATTGGGTGTGAGATCCCAACAAAGAAGATCAGGAGTATCATCATTAATAATCGGCGTGCTGATGATGGTAGAGGCTGTGGGTTCTAGAAAAAGAGTGCTAATCAAATCATTATTCCAACATTTAGTACCCGGAATCCAAAGATCGTGAACCTTGGCAGGATAAATGAAACCAGAGGGTTGGATGATGAGATGGTTGTAGACCTCTTGCCAAGCAGAACACCAAGGTGTGCTCCAAAGAGAAATATTCCCTTGAGTGATTTGGAAAAGAGAATGGGCTTTAAGCTTAGGGAGCAATTTGAGAATGGAAGCCCAAAAAGCAGATTTAGGCAAGTTGGAAGCAGCGTTCCAGAGAGAAGAATCAGCAAAATATTTGGACTTCAGAATGAGATAAAGATGAGAGTCGGGAGAAGCAGCAATTCTCCAGGCAGTAGAAAGGATAAGGCCCTGATTCATGGCCTGAAGATTTCTAATACCCAAACCTCCTTCTTGTTTGGAATTACAAATATCCTTCCAAGCTCTCAGACAAAGGCTTCTAGAAGAGCTATCCTTTTTAATGCCTGTCCACCAGAAATTCCTGATTACAGCAGTAAGTTTTGCAATGAATTTTTTTGTGAACAAAATGGTAAACATATAGTAAACCGGGATGGCAGAGAAGACCGATCGAATAAGTTCCAGTCTAGCAGCATGAGAAAGCATGTTTGCTTTGTAAGAGGGCAGCTTAGACAAGAATTTCTGAAGCACAAAGTTGTAAGCAGAAGTTCTGTTTTTAGCAGGCAAAATAAGAGGATGACCCAAATGAGTGAAATCGTTAGTCATATCCGGAACCGAAAAAATGGCTTTAATATGAGACATGGATATAGGGTGAACATTTGCACTGAAAAGGATGGCAGATTTGTTCCAATTAGGAGTTTGACCTGACAAAGTGCAGAAATGATGAAGAATGTGAGCCATAGTAGAAGCTTCCTGATGAGTTGCTTGTCCACAAATGAGAAGGTCATCTGCAAAAAGCAAGGAATGGACAAGGGGACAATTAGGTCCAAGTGAGATTGTAACACCCCCAGATCTTAGCTCTATCATTAACCTAGACAACATGCCTTGTCATCATGATCATCATCATTAAATTGCATTTAGGAAATAATCCAACTCAAATTCAAATTTAAAAATGCAAGTCAATTTATTATTTCTTCAAACGTGCAAACAAAAGTGTTCATAATTTTGCAAATAATCGCTAAGTAATTGTCAAATAGAAACTAACATTATTTGAATTACAAAATTGTCCCTAACCTATTTAAAACAATACCTAAACAGCCCCAATTAACTCTTTTCCATTTAAACAAAATTCAAATGAATTCAGTTAAATCCTAAACTTTTTGTGCCATCCCAAGATATTGTGTTAGAATTATGTGCCAAATTTCATACAAAACAAAATTCATTTGGTGGCCTAACTTAGTACAAAACAGATATAGAAAATAGAAAGCAAAAAAAAAAGAAATGAAAAAGGCCGAGACAACACTGTGCACTAAGAAGCCCATTGCTACAGTAGCCAGCCCACCTACTTCCTCCTCCCTCCTCTGTACAGGGGCAGTGCGCGTGCGTGTCGCGCATCCGCACTCGCCGTGACCGCCGGATGGCCGACGTGTGTCGCTACAATGCTCCTGGGAGGGGTTAAGACGCTCCCCGACGTTGTTGACAACCCTAGCCCCTCCATATCCCCCTCGTTCCCCTCTCCCTGTCATTCTTGGCGGCGCCCGAACTTGCACTCGCCATGGCCGTCGTCGTCGTCGCGGCCACCGGCCTCCCCGCGCCGTGAGACGATGTCCAGAAGCCTCCCCGTCGACGTCTCCTTCGTCTCCACCGAAGAACCCGAGCCGGGACGCCCCGTACGCTCCGCATCGAGCCGCCTTCCCCGCCACGGCCGCCGCGGCCATCGCCGTCGATCTCCACCACCGGCGCCTCCCCGACCTCCTGAGCTCGTCATCGAGAACCGCTGTGAGGCCCTCCTTCGATTCCCCTTGTTTTCCCCTCGAACCGCCGCCGTAGTCGCCGCCCTCGTCCTCCCGTGGCCGCACCGGAGTTCGCTGGGAGCCCGCGCTCACCACGCCCGTGGCTGCGCTCCCGCGCGCCCGCCTCCGCTCCCACGCGCGCGCCCGCCGCTCTCTGCCTCGCCCCGCCCGCGCCCGAGCACGCCGGCGCTCGCCCGCTCCTCCCCTCTCACTCGCCGCTGCCCAACGTGGCCCGGCCGGCCGGCCTCGCCACGCCGCCTCCGGTCCTCTTTGTTGGCGCGTGCGCACGTGCGTTGACCCCCTGTGGCCGGCTGGGCCACTCCCAAGTGGGGCCGGCCCATATAAAAAAAGAGATAAGAAAAGAAAAAAAATGAGGCACTGACAGGTGGGCCCCATGAACAGTGGCAGTTGACCAGTCAATGTTTGACTGGGTCAACTGGGCCCCCTGGACCCCACATGTCAGCCTCTATGCAAATATCTGGGTACATTTTCTGTGTACCTATAGCAATTAATATTTAAATGATTTTCGAATTAAATTAATTCCAGAAATTCCAGAATATTATTAAAACTTTGAAAAATCATATAAAATAAACCGTAATTGGATGAAAATAATTTATATATGAAAAATTATCAGAAAAATCCAACGAATCCGAATATGTCATCTGCACTCATGTTAGAACCCTCTATGCAGGTGAACCTGTAACTTTTGGCCTGTTTCTGATAGATGAATAGTGCATGGCTTCGGTAAAATAATTCCAAATAAATTCCTAAAACATCTAAAATATTCAGAGATGCAGTATATCACCCCTAGCATAACCTACCAGCATGTCGTGCATCTATGTTGCATCTGTGTGCTTTATATTTACTGTTTCTTCCCCCTCTTCTCTCCGGTAGACCCCGAGACCCACGCTGCCCCTGTGATCGACTACGTCATCGACGACCCTTCTTCCTTTTCAGCAGAGCTTCCAGGCAAGCAAACCCCCTTGATCATTTCTATATAACCTATTCCTTCTTCCCCGTGCTTGCATTAGATTTTGCTACTGTAATTGATTGCTCCTATTTTGATGCATAGCCTGATGTTGTAACCTACTGTTGATACTGTACCTGTTGTCCTATATGCTTAGTATAGTCTGGTTAGTGATCCATCAGTGGCCCCTCACCTTTGTCCGTGTTGCCCTGCCTTGCTACCAGAAGACTCGATCGGTGTGATCAATGTACAGAGACCGAGCACAGCACCGCACACCCCCTTGGTTGTATGACTCTGCAAAGCCACTATCGAGTGACGAGGGTGATACCTCGTACTTCACTTCTGTTGATGGCTCTGTAGCATAGCTAATCGGTTGTGGCTATCGAGGGTGATTACTCTTTCACCACCTCCGACGACGACTCTGTCGTACAACCTCTCAAGTGGGAATCCATCGAGGGTGATTCCTCGGATTTCCTCCTTGATGTTACCGGACACATTGTTACTTTTCACTGTTGCCCCTTTTTAACCGTTGATTGTGGGACTGAAGGGACAGGCGGTGCCACCCCGGTAGAGGTGGACCTGAGTTCCCGACAGCCCCTTGTGGAGTCGGGTTGACCTGGAGAGTACCCGCGAGATAATTACGAGGCGCGGCCGGGCAGGCAGAGACCGCCCTAGAGAGGGATGGGCCTGGCCCTTGTTGCACTTCCTCGAGACGGGGCGACAAGAGCACTGATCGTCACCGCGAGCTCCCAATGCACTAACGGATTTGGGTATTTGATCTGAGTTGGCCACTGGCCTATACGCACTACCACCACGTGGGATAATGGTTTAATGGGGCCCTCTACGCCGTATGTATCAGCCGAAAGTTCTGCCAGACGTCCAGTTCAGCATTGTGGCCGGGTCGGGCCGGCGCCATCCAGGACAGAGGTGGTGCCTGGGTCCACCCTGTACACAACGACCCGGAGTGCAAGGGGTGATGGGCCCAAGACCCCTGAGCACTTAGTATGTAGACCGGTGGGGACCTTTCTGCTAAGCCTAGGTAGGACTACGTCGTGTCGATCAGCCGAGGCCGGGCATTACCCGGAAAAGTGTGTCCGGCTGGAGTTAATCGAGCGTGTTGGGTAACAGTAGTGCACCCCTGCAGGGAAGTTATCTATTAGAATAGCCGTGTCCACGGTAACAGGACGCTCAGTGTTGTATCCCGATCTACTACAACTTGAACTGGATACATGTTAATTAATTGTAAGCTCCGGGATTGCTTTCTCACAGGGAGTCGAGGAAGGATCTCTAGGGTTTGCTACTACATGCTTGTCACGTTATGTTTTGCTGCTAATCTGCACTCTTCTAATGCTGCAAGACATTGAAGATGCTAGTCTTCGATAGGCTAGGCTTTTCCCCCCCTGTTCCGGCAATTCTGCAGTTCAGTCCAAAGATATAGCCCCATTCCTTTGTTACCGATGCATATATAGAATAGTTCTGATGTAAGTCTTGCGAGTACTTTGGATGAGTACTCACGGTTGCTTTGCTACCTCTTTTTCCCCATACCCGTTTGCTGCGATCATATGGCGGAGCCCTGGAGCCAGCTGCCCCAGTCGACGACTACTACTACCCCTCCGGTGAAGTTTACTACTACGTGGAGGCCGACGACCAGGAGTAGTTCGGAGGCTCCCAGGCAGGAGGCCTTGCCTCTTTCGATCAGAGCCGTTGTTTGTTTTCGCCTTCTTAAGGCTCCCTTGTTTAACCTTTGTGTCTGTACTCAGATACTTTTGTTGCTTCCGCTAACTCTTGTGTAACTCGAGCTTATGTATTCGAGCCCCCGAGGCCCCTGGATTGTAATATAAAGCTTGTATTATTTTATTTTGTGTCTAGAGTTGTGTTGTGATATCTTCCTGTGAGTCCCTGGGCTTGATCGTGTGCATTTGCGTGTATGATTAGTGCACGGTCGGGCCGGGGGCGTCACAGAGATACCATGCAAACTGTTAGCTGCCATAGCCTCATTATGAGACAAAGAAAGCTCATTAATAGCAAGCACAAAAAGATATGGGGATAAAGGACAGCCCTGCCTGATACCTCTGCTACTCCTGAATTTCTGAAAAGTTTGGTCATTAATGATTACAGAAAAAACAGGAGAAGACATGCAAACATATATCAAATTAATGAAATGCCCATGCAAACCTTTGCGAGTGAGCGCACTGACAACAAAATTCCACTCAAGACGATCAAAAGCTTTGGCAAGATCAATCTTAAGCATGAAAGCTTGGTTCTTCCAGGATCTAATTACAAAAGAGTGAGTGATCTCTTGAGCTATAATAATGTTATCACTAATACGTCGACCTTCTATGAAAGCTTGTTGAGCATGATCAATGTAGTCCGGAAGATGTGGCTTGAGCCTAATTGCAAGAGTTTTAGCGATGATCTTATAAATCACATTGCATAGGCTAATAGGTCTAAAATCCATTGGAACTAGAGGAACAAGCTTCTTAGAAATAAGAGCAATGTTGGTGTCACTAATATGAGGAGGAAGGATACCTGAGAGATAGAAGTTTCTCACCAACGTGGTTACATCATCTCCAATCCATTCCCATGCAGCAAGATAGAACTCAACATTGAAGCCATCAGGACCTGGAGAAGCGTTGCGTTTCATATCCTTTAGAGTCTGTAAAATTTCTTGTTTATCAGGGATAGAGTAAGTAAACTCTTTGGTTTGAGGAGGGGGTTGGGATTCCATGAAAGGCCTGCCAGCATCAATGTTAGGAGAGGAAAGTATATATCTGAAGTAATTTACAAAAGTATTGGCAATTTGTTGGGGCTTGAAATGAGTAACATCATTTTCATCTTTGATAGAAAAGATATTGGAAATATGCCCTAGAGGCAATAATAATAAAGTGTTTATTATCATATTTCTCCATTCATGATAAAGGTTTATTATTCATGCTAGAATTGTATTGACCGGAAACTAAATACATGTGTGGATAATAGACAAATACTGTGTCCCTAGTATGCCTCTACTAGACTAGCTCGTTGATCAAAAGATGGTTAAGGTTTCCTAACCATGGACATGAGTTGTCATTTGATAACGGGATCACATCATTAGGAGAATGATGTGATGGACAAGACCCAACCATTAGCATAACATATGATCGTTCAGTTTATTGCTACTGCTTTCACTATGTCAAATACATGTTCCTCTGACCATGAGATCATGCAACTCCCGGATACCGTAGGAATACTTTGGGTGTATCAAACGTCACAACGTAACTGGGTGATTATAAAGGTGCACTACAGGTATCTCCGAAAGTGTTTGTTGAGTTGGCATGGATCAAGATTGGGATTTGTCATTCCGTCTGTCGGAAAGGTATCTCTGGGCCCTCTCGGTAATACAGCATCACAGAAGCCTTGCAAGCACCGTGACTAAAGAGTTAGTTACAAGATGACGTATTACAGAACGAGTAAAGAGACTTGCCGGTAACGAGATTGAACTAGGTATTGGGATACCGACGATCGAATCTCGGGCAAGTAACATACCGCCGGACAAAGGGAACAACGTATGTTGTCATATGAGGTTCACCGATAAAGATCTTCGTGGAATATGTAGGAACTAATATGAGCATCCAGGTTCCGCTATTGGTTATTGACCGGAGAGTCGTCTCAGTCATGTATACATCATTCCCGAACCCGTAGGGTCCGCACACTTAAGGTTCGATGACGATTTAGTATTATATGAGTTATGTGATTGGTGGCCGAAGTTTGTTCGGAGTCCCGGATGAGATCACGGACATGACGAGGAGTCTCGAAATGGTCGAGAGGTAAAGATTCATATATTGGAAGGCTATATTCGGACGTCGGAAAGGTTCCGAGTGATTCGGGTATTTTTCGGAGTGCCGGGGAGTTACGGGAATTCACCGGGAGAAGTAATGGGCCTTATTGGGCCATACGGGAAAAGGAGAGGCAGGCCACGTGAGGAGGCGCGCGCCCCCCCTTGCCCAAACCGAATTGGACTAGGGGAGGGGGCGCAGCCCCCTCTTTCCTTTCCCTCTCCCTTCCCCCTTTCCTACTCCGTATGGGAGGTGGAATCCTACTAGGACTAAGGAGTCCTAGTAGGACTCCCCACACTTGGCGCACCCCTAGGGGGCCGGCCTCCTCCCTCTCATCCTTTATATACGGGGGCAAGGGGGCACCCCAAAACACACAATTGTCCCATAGCCGTGTGCGGTGCCCCGATCTCCGTTTTCCACCTCGGTCATATTTTCGGAGAGCTTAGGCGAAGCCCTGCCAGAATCACTTCACCGTCACCGTCGCCACGCCGTCGTGCTGACGGAACTCATCTACTTCCTCGACGTCTTGCTGGATCAAGAAGGCGAGGATCGTCACCGAGCTGCACGTGTGTAGAACTCGGAGGTGCCGTACGTTCGGTACTGGATCGGTGGAGCTCGAAGGATTGTTCGACTACATCAACCGCGTTCTGAGACGCTTCCGCTAATGGTCTACGAGGGTACGTAGACACACTCTCCCCTCTCGTAGCGATGCATCTCCATGAATAGATCTTGCGTGAGCGTAGGAATTTTTTTGAAATTCATGCTCCGTTCCCCAACAGTGGCATCCGAGCCAGGTCTATGCGTAGATGTGATTTGCACGAGTAGAACACAAGTGAGTTGTGGGCATGGGTGTATACATATTGCTTGCCGTTACTAGTTGATACTTGATTCGGCGGTATTGTGAGATGAAGCGGCCCGGACCGACATTACGCGTACGCTTACGCGAGACAGGTTTCACCGCTACGTGCACTCGTTGCATAAAGGTGACTGGCGGGTGTCTGTCTCTCTCACTTTAGTTGAATCGGTTTCAATGAAGAGGGTTCTTTTAGAAGATCAAAAAGCAATCACTACACCACGTTGTGGTTTTGCGTAGGTAAGAACGGTTCTTGCAAACCCGTAGCAGCCACGTAAAACTTGCAACAACAAAGTAGAGGACGTCTAACTTGTTTTTGCAGGGTATGCTGGTGATGTGATATGGTCAAGACATGAAGTGATATAAGTTGTTGTATGAGATGATCATGTTTTGTAAGTTATCAGGCAACCGGCATGAGCCTTATGGTTGTCTCTTTATTGTATGCAATGCCAACGCTATGTAATTGCTTTACTTTACCGCTATAAGTTAGCAGTAGTAGTAGTAGCAATAGCCGGCGAGACGACCATGACGCTACGATGGAGATCAAGGTGTCAACCCGGTGACGATGGAGATCATGACGGTGCTTAGCTGATGGAGATCAAAAGCACAAGACGATGATGGCCATATCATGTCACATATATTGAATTGCATGTGATGTTAATCCTTTTATGCATCTTATTTTGCTTAGGACGACGGTAGCATTATAAGATGATCCCTTCACTAAATTTCAAGATAAGTGTTCTCCCCTAGTATGCACCGTTGCGAAGGTTCGACGCTTCTAAGCACCACGTGATGATCGGGTGTGATGGATTCTTTCGTTCGCATACAACGGGTGTAAGCCAGTTTTACACACGCAGAATACTTGGGTTAAACTTGACGAGCCTAGCATGTACAGACATGGCCTCGGAACACAAGAGACCGAAAGGTCGAACATGAGTCATATAGTAGATATGATCAACATGAAAGATGTTCACCATTGATAACTAATCCACCTCACGTGATGATCGGACGTGGTTTAGTTGATGTGGATCATGTTACAGTTAGACAACTTGAGGGATGTTAATCTAAGTGGGAGTTCTTAAGTAATTTGATTAATTTAACTTCAATTATCATGAACATAGTCTTACTTGTCTTAGCAAATTTATGTTGTAGATCAATAGACCGCGCTGTAGTTCCCCTGTTTTTATTATGTTCCTAGAGAAAACGAAGTTGAAAGTTGATGGAAGCAACTATGCGGACTAGGTCCGTGATCTGAGGATTGTCCTCACTGCTGCACAGAAGGCTTATGTCCTTAATGCACCGCTCAGTGAAATACCCCTACGGCTTCGTCTGAGGACGTTATGAACATCTGGCAGACAAGAAAAGATGACTACTCGATAGTTAAGTGCGCCATACTTTACGGCTTAGAACCGGAGCTCCAAATATGTTTTGAGCAACACGGAGCATATGAGATGTTCCAAGAGCTGAAAATTTGTTTTTCAAACTCACACCCGGGTCGAGAGGTATGACACCTTCAACAAGTTCTATAGCTACAAGATGGAGGAGAACAGCTCCGTTAGTGAGCATGTACTCAGAATGTCTGAGTACTTCAAACACTTGAATCAAGTGGGAGTTAGACTTCCGAATAAAGTGGTGATTGATAGAGTTCTCTAGTCACTATCACTAAGCTACTGGATCTTCGTGATGAACTATAAACATGCAAGGGATAGAAGATCCTTAAGCTATTCGCGATGCTACAAGCTGCAGATGTAGAAATCAAAAAGGGAGCATCAAGTGTTGATGGTTAATAAGACCACTAGTTTCAAGAAGGGCAAGGGAAAGAAAAGGGAACTTCAAGAAGAACGGTAAAACAGTTGCCGCTCACGCGAAGAAACCCAAGGCTGAACCAAACCCGAGACTTAGTGCTCCCATTGCAAAGGGAAATATCACAGGGAGCGGAACTTCCCCAAAGTAACTGGCAGATAATAAGACTGGCAATGTCAAACAAAGATATTTGATATACATGTTATTGATATGTACCTTACTAGTACTCGTAGGAGCACCTGGGTATTTGATACTTGTTCAGTTGCTTGCAACTTGAAACATGGAGCTTCGGAATAAACGAGGGCTAGCTAAGAACGAGGTGACGATGTGCATTGGAAGTGTCTCCAAGGTTGATGTGATCACCATCGCCACGCTCTCTCTACCTTCAGGATTAGTGATGAACCTAAATAATTGTTATTTGGTGCCTGCGTTGAGCATGAGCATTATATCTGATAGTGTTTATTGCAAGACGGTTATTCATTTTCGGAGAATAATTGTTATTCTATTTATTTGGATAATATCATTGATGATCATGCACTTAATGGTTTATTGAATCTCGATAGTAGTAATACAAATGTTCATAATATTGATGCCAGAAGACGCAAATCTGATAATGATAGTACCACATATTTGTGGCACTGCCGCTTAGGTCATATCGGTGTTAAACGCATGAAGAAACTCCATGCTGATGGACTTTTGGAATCACTTGATTATGAATCATTTGAGACGTGCAAACCGTGCCTTTTGGGCAAGATGACTAAAACTCCGTTCTCCGGAACAATGGAGCGAGCAACAGACTTGTTGGAAATAATACATACCGATGTATGCGGTCCGATGAGTGTTGAGGCGCGCGGTGGATATCGTTATGTTCTCATGTTCACAAATGATTTGAGTAGATATGGTTATGTCTACTTAATGAAGCATAAGTCTGAAACATTTGAAAAGTTCAAAGAATTTCAGAGTGAAGTAGAGAACCATCGTGACAAGAAAATAAAGTTCTTACGATCTGATCGTGGAGGAGAATATTTGAGTTACGAGTTTGGCAATCACTTAAGACAATGCGGAATTGTTTCACAGCTCACGCCACCTGGAACACCACAGCGTAATGGTGTGTCCGAACGTCGTCATTGTACTCTATTGGATATGGTGCGTTCTATGATGTCTCTTACCGATTTGCCACTATCGTTTTGGGGTTATGCATTAGAGACAACTGCATTTACTTTAAATAGGGCACCGTCTAAATCCGTTGAGACGACACCGTATGAACTGTGGTTTGGAAAGAAACCTAAGCTGTCGTTTCTGAAAGTTTGGGGCTGCGATGCTTATGTCAAAAGGCTTCAGCCTGATAAGCTCAAACCCAAAGCGGATAAGTGCGTCTTCATAGGATACCCAAAAGTAACTGTTGGGTACACCTTCTACCACAGATCCGAAGGCAAAGTTTTCGTTGCCAAGAATGGATCCTTTCTAGAGAAAGAGTTTCTCTCGAAAGAAGTGAGTGGGAGGAAAGTAGAACTTGATGAGGTAATCGTACCTCCTCTGGATAGTAGTACGCCACAGAAAGAAATTTCTGTGACACCAACACAGACCAGAGAAGAAGATAATGATGATGATCATGAAACTTCAGAGCAAGTTGCTACTAAACCTCGAAGGTCAACCAGGACACGTTCCGCACCAGAGTGGTACGGAAATCCAGTCTTGGAGGTTATGTTGTTAGACAACGGTGAACCTTCGAATTATGAAGAAGCTATGGCGAGCCCGGATTCCGAGAAATGGCTTGAGGCCATAAAATCCGAGATAGGATCCATATATGAGAACAAAGTGTGGACTTTGGTAGACTTGCCCGATAAACGGCGAGTTATTGAAAATAAATGGATCTTTAAGGAGAAGACGGACGCTGATGGTAATGTCACCATCTATAAAGCACGACTTGTTGCTAAAGGTTATCGACAAGTTCAAGAAGTTGACTACGATGAGACTTTCTCACCCGTAGCGATGCTAAAGTCTGTCAGAATTATGTTAGCAATTGCCGCATTTTATGATTATGAAATCTGGCAAATGGACGTCAAAACGGCATTCCTTAATGGATTCCTTAAGGAAGAATTGTATATGATGCAGCCGGAAGGTTTTGTCGATCCTAAAGGTGCTAACAAAGTATGCAAGCACCAGCGATCCATCTATGGACTGGTGCAAGCATCTCGGAGCTGGAATACTCGCTTTGATGAAGTGATCAAAGCGTTTGGGTTTATGCAAGTTTATGGAGAAACTTGTATTTACAACAAAGTGAGTGGGAGCTCTATAAACATTTCTAATAAGTATATGTGGATGACATATTGTTGATTGGAAATGATGTAGAATTTTTGGAAAGCATAAAGAATTAATTGAAAGGAGTTTTTCAATAAAAACCTGTTTTTGAGTTATCCACGGATTGGGCATCGAGATCTATAGAGATAGATCAAGACACCTGATAAAAGTTCACACATCTTGATAAGATTTTGAAGAAGTTCAAAATGGATCAAGTCAAAAGAAATAAGTTCTTGGCTGGTGTGAAGTGGAGTAAGACTTGAAGATCTAGGTAAAGGTTGTTTACATGTTAGGCATCAAAATCTATAGAGATAGATTGAGACACCTCACAGGACTTTCACAAAGCACATACCTTGACAAGATTTTGAAGAAGTTCAAAATGGATCAGTCAAAGAAAGAGTTCTTGACTGTAGTGCAAGGTGTGAAGTTGAGTAAAGACTCAAAACTCGACCACGGCAGAAGAAATAGAATTGATGAAGGTCATCCCCTATGCCTCGGCCATAGGTTCTATAAAATATGCCATGCTGTGTGCCTTGCCATGTGTCTGGCAAAGAGGTACGAAAGTGATCCAGGAGTAGATCACTGGACAGCGGTCAAAGTATTTCCTTAAGATGATTAAGGAAATAGTTCTCGAGAATAGAGATAATAAAGAGTTCGTCGTAAGGGGTTACGTCAATGCAAGCTTTAAACACCGATCAGAAAGACTATGAGTCTCAGACCGGATAAGTATAGTGGGGAAATTTTTTGGAGTAGCTCCAAACAGAGTGTGGTAGCAGCATCTATATATAACATAGAGATTTGCCAAGAACACACGGATCTGTATATTGCAGACCCGTTGACTAAAACCTCTCTCACAAGCAAAACATGATCAGCTTTAGAACTGATTAAGTGTTAATTACATGGAGATGTAATCTAGATTATTGACTCTAGTGCAAGTGGGAGACTGTTGGAAATATGCCCTAGAGGCAATAATAATAAAGTGTTTATTATCATATTTCTCCGTTCATGATAAAGGTTTATTATTCATGCTAGAATTGTATTGACCGGAAACTAAATACATGTGTGGATAATAGACAAATACTGTGTCCCTAGTATGCCTCTACTAGACTAGCTCGTTGATCAAAAGATGGTTAAGGTTTCCTAACCATGGACATGAGTTGTCATTTGATAACGGGATCACATCATTAGGAGAATGATGTGATGGACAAGACCCAACCGTTAGCATAGCATATGATCGTTCAGTTTATTGCTACTGCTTTCACTATGTCAAATACATGTTCCTCTGACCATGAGATCATGCAACTCCCGGATACCGTAGGAATACTTTGGGTGTATCAAACGTCACAACGTAACTGGGTGATTATAAAGGTGCACTACAGGTATCTCCGAAAGTGTTTGTTGAGTTGGCATGGATCAAGATTGGGATTTGTCATTCCGTCTGTCGGAAAGGTATCTCTGGGCCCTCTCGGTAATAAAGCATCACAGAAGCCTTGCAAGCACCGTGACTAAAGAGTTAGTTACAAGATGACGTATTACGGAACGAGTACTTGCCGGTAACGAGATTGAACTAGGTATTGGGATACCGACGATCGAATCTCGGGCAAGTAACATACCGCCGGACAAAGGGAACAACGTATGTTGTCATATGAGGTTCACCGATAAAGATCTTCGTGGAATATGTAGGAACCAATATGAGCATCCAGGTTCCGCTGTTGGTTATTGACCGGAGAATCGTCTCGGTCATGTCTACATCATTCTCGAACCCGTAGGGTCCGCACACTTAAGGTTCGATGACGATTTAGTATTATATGAGTTATGTGATTGGTGGCCGAAGTTTGTTCGGAGTCCCGGATAAGATCACGGACATGACGAGGAGTCTCGAAATGGTCGAGAGGTAAAGATTCATATATTGGAAGGCTATATTCGGACGTCGGAAAGGTTTCAAGTGATTCGGGTATTTTTCGGAGTACCGGGGAGTTACGGGAATTCACCGGGAGAAGTAATGGGCCTTATTGGGCCATACGGGAAAAGGAGAGGCAGGCCACGTGAGGAGGCGCGCGCCCCCCCCCCCTTGCCCAAACCGAATTGGACTAGGGGAGGGGGCGCAGCCCCCTCTTTCCTTTCCCTCTCCCTTCCCCCTTTCCTACTCGGTATGGGAGGTGGAATCCTACTAGGACTAAGGAGTCCTAGTAGGACTCCCCACACTTGGCGCACCCCTAGGGGGCCGGCCTCCTCCCTCTCATCCTTTATATACGGGGGCAAGGGGGCATCCCAAAACACACAATTGTCCCATAGCCGTGTGCGGTGCCCCGATCTCCGTTTTCCACCTCGGTCATATTTTCGGAGAGCTTAGGCGAAGCCCTGCCAGAATCACTTCACCGTCACCGTCGCCACGCCGTCGTGCTGACGGAACTCATCTACTTCCTCGACGTCTTGCTGGATCAAGAAGGCGAGGATCGTCACCGAGCTGCACGTGTGTAGAACTCGGAGGTGCCGTACGTTCGGTACTGGATCGGTGGAGCTCGAAGGATTGTTCTACTACATCAACCGCGTTGTGAGACGCTTCCGCTAACGGTCTACGAGGGTACGTAGACACACTCTCCCCTCTTGTAGCGATGCATCTCCATGGATAGATCTTGCGTGAGCGTAGGAAATTTTTTGAAATTCATGCTCCGTTCCCCAACAAAAGATAGTGTTTCTTTTTCTTCTTTTGAGCACAGCATGATGAAAAAAAAATGTATTCCTGTCACCACCCCTAGCCCAACCTTTTTTTGCTCTCTGCTTATAGAATTGATTAAGCTTAGTGAGATTTTCCTCATACCTTGTTGTGAGTGATCCTTCTAGAACATGATCTTGCTGATGTACAGGCTTCATTTGTAGCTGGTTGATCTGCTCTTCAATGTCATGGAGTTGCTGCTGTGCTGGTCTGTATGTTTTTGTTGAAGAATGCAATGCGCTAGAGGATGACGCATGCTTTTTCGGTCGTGAGTTAAGTCTTTTTGCTATTAATTACTGGTAAAAATACCTACATGTAATGCACATTGATATCAGACAAAAAAAAATTGCACGTCGATATTAGACAGAAAATTAATTACACGTTAATATTAGTTTTTTTTAACACAGTACAGACGCAAGCGCTCATATATACACGCATACACTCACCCCTATGAACGCACACACACACACCCTACCCCTATGAGCACCTCTGAGAGACTGAGCCGACATATCATCTTGAGATTTTATGAAGTCACTGTAGGCGCCTCATAGTTGACGGGAACGTCTCCTCCTACTGAACGCGCATCGCCGGAAATCCTAAAATAAATCCAGGATAAATGCGAGCACCAGGATTTGAACCCTGATGGGCTGGGAATACTACTGTCCACCTAACCATCCAACCACAGGTTGGTTCGCCACGTTAATATTAGTTAGGATATCAATTACGCACAAATTACGTGGATTGTCTATATTTGGTATGTTATTAATTGCATGCTAAACATGTTGAGCGCTCGCCATTGAAGCAATATAGATCGTTAAATTAACACTGTTTGATGACTGCGATTTGTTGGATCTGCTCTTTGGGTCTTTTTATATTGGTATAAGCTTATGGTTTAGATGCGGACACTTTTACAACAAACTGAAGAATCAAACTGAATTGAGTTGATTGATATTCTTGATATTATGGTGTTTGGTTCGATGTTTTCATTGTTCTTTTAACACGGTACAGACGCAGATGCGAACGCTCATACATACACATATACACTGCACGCACACACATCCTACCCCTATGAGCACCTCCGAGAGACTAAGCCGGCACATCATCTTGAGATTGACGAAGTCGCCACAGACGCCTTCGTAGTCCACGAGAACGTCTCCTCACACTAAACGTGTATCGCCGGAAGGCCTGAAATAAATTCAGGAAAATGCGAGCATCATTATCAAGTCTATGACTTAGACTCTGGTAGGCTGGGATACCACTGTCCTCCTAACCATCCAACCACAGGTTGGTTCGCAATGTTTTCATCGTTAATTGCTTGAGTTCAGGTGTATCATGGGTTTCATCCTACATAAACTGACTCGACCATCAAACCATATACATCGAAATGGACCTCTCTTTTCTCTAATTTCCCTACTTTGTTGGCACGTGAAGGCATGATTCTAGACCCATGTATGATGCATCTCCCCATGCTACTTGTGAACTGCGTTGGGATTTCCCCGAAGAGGAGAGGATGATGCAGTATAGTAGAGATAAGTATTTCCTCAGTTAAAACCAAGGTTATCAATCCAGTAGGACAACCACACAGAACCTCGTTAGCAGCACCTACACACACAAAAGCAAACACTTGCATCCAACGCAAATAAGAGTGTTGTCATCCCCTTAGCGGTCACTTGCAAGGATTAATTCTGATAGTGATAGATAGAAAAGTAAATTGCAAAAGAAAATAAAAGTAAATAAATTGTAGCAGGGTATTTTTGGATTTTAATATATGATAAAAGTAGACCCGGGGGCCATAGTTTTCACTAGAGACTTCTCTCTCGAACGCATAGCATACGGTGGGTAAACAAATTACTGTCGGGCAATTGATAGAAAAGCGCATAGTTATGATGATATTCAAGGAAATGATCATGTATATAGGCATCACGTCCGAGACAAGTAGACCGACTCCTGCCTTCATCTACTACTATTACTCCACCCATCGACCGCTATCCAGCATGCATCTAGGGTATTAAGTATAAAACAGAGTAACGCCTTAAGCAAGATGACATGATGTATACAAAGTAAACTCAAGCAATATGATTAAACCCCATCTTTTTATCCTTAATGGCAACAATACAAATACGTGTCTTGTCCCTTTCTGTCACTGGGATATAGAACACCGCAAGATTGAACCCATCACAAAACACCTCTCCCATTGCAAGATAAATCAATCTAGTTGGCCAAACCAAACGGATAGATCGGAGAGAAATACAAAGCTATAACAATCATGCATAAAAGAGTTCAGAGAAGACTCAAATATTTCTCATGAATAATCTGATCATAAACCCACAATTCATCGGATCCCAATAAACACACCGCAAAAGAAGATTACATCGAATAGAACTCCAAGAACATAGAGAAGAACATGGTATTGAAGATCAAAGAGAGAGAAGAAGCCATCTAGCTACTAGCTATGGACCCGTAGGTCTGTGGTAAACTACTCACACATCATCGGAAGGGCAGCAAGGTTGATGAAGAAGCCCTCCGTGATCAATTCCTGATACATCTCCGTCGTATTTATAATTTTTGATTGTTTCATGCCAATATCCTACAATTTCCACATACTTTTGGCAACATTTTATATGATTTCTTGGACTAACATATTGATCCAGTGCCCAGTGCCAGTTCCTGTTTTCTGCTTGTTTTTTGTTTCGTAGAAAATTCATATCAAATGAAGTCCAAATGTGATAAATTTTTATGGAGAATTATTTTGGAATATATGTGATTTTTGGGAGGTGGAATCAACGCAAACGGAGGCCCACAACCTCCACAAGGTATCTTGGCGTGACCCCCCTGGCCGCGTGGTGTTGCCTTGTGGGCACACCATAAGTCGGTTGGGGCCCTTCCTCGGCCGCAAGGAAGCTTATATCGAGAAAAAAATCATGTTCATTTTTCAGCGCAATCAGAGTTACGGATCTCCGGATATTTAAGAAATGGTGAAAAGCCAGAAAAGAGGGACGCGAAACAGAAGAGAACAGAGAGAGAGATCCAATCTCGGAGGGGCTCCTCCCCTCCGGGAGCCATGGCGGCCATGGACCAGAGGGGAAACTCTCCTCCCATCTAGGGGGGAGGCCTAGGAAGAAGAAGAAGGAGGGGGGCTCTCTCCCCCTCTCTCCCGGTGGCGCCGGAACGCCGCCGGGGCAATCATCGTGACGGCGATCTACACCAACAACTTCGCCACCGTCAACACCAACTCTCTTCCCCTCTATGCAGTGGTGTAACACCTCTTCTCCCCGCTGTAATCTCTACTTAAACATGGTGCTTAATGCTACATATTATTATCCAATGATTTGTGGCCATCCTATGATGTTTGAGTAGATTCTTTTTGTCCTATGGGTTGATTGATGATCGTGATTGGTTTGAGTTGTATGTTTTATTTTGGTGCTGTCCTATGGTGCCCTCCATGTCGCGCAAGCGTGAGGGATTCCCGCTGTAGGGTTTGCAATACGTTCATAATTCTCTTATAGTGGGCGACTAGAGTGACAGAAGCTTACACCCGAGTAAGGGGGTTGTTGCGTATGGGAGTAAAGGGGACTTGTTACTTAATGCTATGGTTGGGTTTTACCTTAAAGATCTTTAGTAGTTGCGGATGCTTGCTAGAGTTCCAATCATAAGTGCATATGATCCAAGTACGGAAAGTATCCCTCATATAAAATTGCAATAATGATTACCGGTCTAGTTATCGATTGCCTAGGGACAAATCCTTCTCTTGTTCTACAAAGCTTTCTACTAAATAACTAACTTTATTATATTGCAAATTATTCATAGTTTTATTTTCGCAAAGTACTCCTAGTTTTATTCTTGCAAAGTAGTTCTAGCATTACACCTACAAAGTACTTCTAGTTTCATACTTGTTCTAGGTAAAGCAAACATTAAGTGTGCGTAGAGTTGTATCGGTGGTCGATAGAACTTGAAGGGAATATTGATTCTACCTTTAGCTCCTCGTTGGGTTCGACACTCTTATTTATCGAAAAAGCTACAATTGATCCCCTATACTTGTGGGTTATCAAGACCTTTTTTCTGGCGCCGTTGCTGGGGAGCAATAGCGTGGGGTTGATATTCTCGTGTGCGCTTGTTTGCTTTATCATTAAGTAGTTTTTATTTTCTGTTCCACTAAGTAGTTTTTATTTTCTATTCTAAGTTGTTCTCTATCTTTAGTTATGGATATGGGACACGAAATACCAAAACAATTAGTTGTACTTGCTACTCATGGAGATGGGGAACCTCCTAAAACCCTCGATGCTGGTTATGTGAGAAACATTAATTACTACTTTGATAATCCTGATAAATCTCCATTCAACTTGATAATGGGGTATACTTTGGATCAACGGGAATACTTTAGGGATTATCGCTTGTCTCAAAAAGGGAAACTCTTATGGGATCAAATTAATTATTTGCAATGGTATGCTTGGAATTTATGCTCAAGATATGATTATACTTGTTGCTCTAAGATGAAGACTCCACACCTTCCCTTTTCCTGTGAATTTAATGATAATAAAACCTTGGCTTCTTATGCTAATGGTATATATGATTACTATGATGTGGAACAAATAGAAGAATTTGTTGCTTTTAAGGGTGCTTATGAAATTGAATCTTTGTTTGAAAAGTGTGAAAATTATGATGATGCTGTTTACATATCTGAAAATTTTGCTATACTTAAATATTGCCATGAGAATTATAAATATAATGCCTATATTAATGAGTTTATTGAGAAAGTCTCCGCTGTCCAAGAAGAGACTAATATTTTGCAGGCTCCTATGGAAGAAGAAAATGATGACACTGTGAGCTCATTAGATGAAAAAGATGACGAGGAGAGCGAAGAACAAAAAGAGGAAGAGCGGATTAGCTACCCGTGCCCACCTTCTAGTGAGAGTAACTCTTCAACTCATACATTATTTAATTTCCCTTCATGCTTACCGAAGGATGAATGCTATGATGATTGTTATGATCCCTTTGATTCGTTTGAATATCCCTTTTTGATGAAATTGATGCTTGCTATGATTGTGGCCATGATGCCAATATGAATGATGCTTATGGAGATGAACTTGCTATAGTTCCTTATGTTAAACATGAAATTGTTGCTATTGCACCCACACATGATAGCCTATTATCTTTTTGAATTCTCCAAACTACACTATATCGGAGAAGTTTGTGCTTATTAAGGATTACATTGATGGTTGTGTTTTACTACTACACATGATGATTTTAATGAATATAATATGCATGTGATTGCTGCTCCTACTTGCAATTATTATGAGAGAGGAACTACATCTCCACCTCTCTATGTTTCTAATACGATAAAATTGCAAGAAATTGTTTATGCTACGTATCGGCCTTTATTATGTGTGCATGAATTATTCTTTTATGACATGCCGATGCATAGGAAGAGAGTTAGACTTTGTCATTGCATAATATATGTTGCTTTGTGCTCACTACTAAATTACAAATCATTGTTAATTAAAATTGGCTTTGATATACCTTGGGATCCGGGTGGATCAATTACTTGAGCACTATATGCCTAGCTTAATGGCTTTAAAGAAAGCGCTGCCTGGGAGACAACCGGAAAGTTTTAGAGAGTCATTTTATTCTGTTGTGTGCTTTTATAATATTTAAAAACAAAAATATATAGAGGGGAACCTAAAAAAATTCAAAAAGAAAAGTGAAAGTGAGAAAGACGAGCACCGTTGAAGTGGGAGCATGCCTTGAACTTTGTTCATGCCCATGGAAACTTTGTGAATCTTTAATTACAGAATTTTTTTAACAAAAATAATTATCCCCTTGTAAAAATCCATTGTATTATAAAAATAATGTGCCAAGATTTACTTTTATGATGTTTAAATTGCTTGTTTGGTGTGTGCTGTGAAAAAACAGAAACTTTTGCTGTAGTGTTTGAATTTCTATAATTTACTGGAACATGAAACAATTCTGAAAATTTTAAACAGTACTTCTATGATTTTTTTTATTTTGTCCTAATTTTTCATAATTTTTTGAGTTACAGAAGTATATGTACCATCTGCATCTTTACAGACCGTCCTGTTTTCACAGATTGCTGTTATAGTTTGTTTATTTGCGTATGTTTGAAATCTTATTGAGCCCCATTGACTTGGGAGCCATAGAATTGTGATAGAATACAGTGGGTAATGTTTGATTATAATTATACAATAATGTTACAGCAGGACATGATGGGATTTGATGTTATATGTACTAACCCCTCTAATAAAAAGTTCGGTTAAGTTTTGTGTGGATGAAGTGTTCGAAGAATGAGGAGGTATCGATATGAGGAGAATAAGGAGAGGCAAGAGTTCAAGCTTGGGGATTCCCAAGGCACCTCAAGTAAATATTCAAGGATACTCAAGCGTCTAAGCTTGGGGATGCCCCGGAAGGCATCCCATCTTTCTTCGACAATTATTGGTAATGTCTCGGTTTTTGTTTTGTTCACATGATATGCGTAAATTCTTGGAGTGTCTTTTGTGTCTATTTTCCCCTTTTCTTTTATGAACCATGCTGGTATGAGATAGTCCTTGGTTGATTTATAGAATGCTCTTTGCACTTCACTTATATCTTTTGAGTATGGCTTTATAGAATGCTTCATGTGCTTCACTTATATCATTTGAAGTTTGGATGCCTGTTTCTCTGCATATAGAAAACCGTTATTTGTAGAATGCTCTTTTGCTTCACTTATATTTATTAGAGTGTGGTATTTTGTAGAAAGAATTAAACTCTCATGCTTCACTTATATCTATATAGAGTCAACAGGAATTGGTCATTCACATGGTTAGTCATAAAATCCTACATAAAACTTGTAGATCACTGAATATGATAAGTTTGATTCCTTGCAATAGTTTTGCAATATTAAGATGGTGATATGTGGGAGGTACTAGTGAATGATTGTGGTTTAGTAAGAATATTGGTGTTAAGGTTTGTGATTCCTGAAGCATGCACGTATGGTCTGTCGTTATGCTAAGAAGTTGGAGCATGATTTATTCTTGATTGTCTTCCTTTGTGTGGCGGTCGGGGGCGCGTGATGGTTAACTCCTACCAACCTTCCCCCTAGGGGCATGCGTAGTAGTACTTTGCTTCAAGGGTTAATAGACTTTCGCAATAAGTATGTGAGTTCTTTATGACTAATGTGAGTCCATGGATTATATTCACTCTCACCCTTCCGCAATTTGCTAGCCTCTTCGGTACCGTGCATTGCCCTTTCTCACCTTGAGAGTTGGTGCAAACTTCGCCGGTGCATCCAAACCCCGTGATATGATATGCTCTATCACACATAAGCCTCCTTATATCTTCCTCAAAACAGCCACCATACCTACCTATTATGGCATTTCCATAGCCATTCCGAGATATATTGCCATGCAACTTCCACCGTTCTTTTTATATGACACACATCATCATTGTCATATTGCTTTGCATGATCATATAGCTGACATAGTATTTATGGCTCAGCCACCATTCATCATTTTCATACATGTTACGCTAGCATCATTGCACATCCTGGTACACTGCCAGAGGCATTCATATAGAGTCATATTTGTTCTAGTTTCGAGTTGTAATTTTGAGTTGTAAGTAAATAGAAGTGTGATGATCATCATTATTAGAGCATTGTCCCAGTGAGGAAAGAATGGTGGAGACTAATGAGTCCTCGAAAAAGTGGGGATGAGGTCCATGAGACTGTTCTAAAAAAAAGAGGCCAAAAAGAGCCCATCAAAAAAAATGAATGAAAACAAAAAAATGAGAGAAAAAGAGAGAAGGGGCAATGTTACTATCCTTTTACCACACTTGTGCTTCAGAGTAGCACCATGTTCTTCATATAGAGAGTCTCCTGAGTTGTCACTTTCATATACTAGTGGGAATTTTTCATTATAGAACTTCGCTTGTATATTCCGATGATGGGCTTCCTCAAATGCCCGAGGTCTTCATGAGCAAGCAAGTTGGATGCACACCCACTTAGTTTTCAGTTTGAGCTTTCATACACTTATAGCTCTTAGTGTATCCGTTGCATGGCAATCCCTACTCCTCGCATTGATATCGATTGATGGGCATCTCCATAGCCCGTTGATCCGCCTAGTTGATGTGAGACTTTCTCCCTTTTTGACTTCTCCTTATTGATCCCTACCACCGCATTCTATTCCACCCATAGTGCTATGTCCATGGCTCGCGCTCATGTATTGCGTGGGGGTTGAAAAAGCTGAAGCGCGTTAAAAAGTATGAACCAATTGCTTGGCTAAAACCGGGGTTGTTCATGATAAATATTTTGTGTTAAGAAGATGGAGCACAACAGGATCACATGATTTTGTAGGGATAACTTTCTTTAGCATTTTTATTCTAAAAGACATGATTGTTTGTTGGTATGCCTGAGTATTGATGTCTTTATATCAAATTATAGACTATTGCTTTGAATCACTCATATCTTAATATTCATGCCATGATTAGATTACATGATCAAGATTATGCTAGGTAGCATTCAACATCAAAATTATCTTTTTTATCATTTACCTACTCGAGGACGAGCAGGAATTAAGCTTGGGGATGTTGATACGTCTCCATCGTATCTATAATTTTTGATTGCTTCATGCCAATATCCTACAATTTCCACATACTTTTGGCAACATTTTATATGATTTCTTGGACTAACATATTGATCCAGTGCCCAGTGCCAGTTCCTGTTTTCTGCTTGTTTTTTGTTTCGCAGAAAATTCATATCAAACGAAGTCCAAATGCGATATAATTTTACGGAGAATTATTTTGGAATATATGTGATTTTTGGGACGTGCAATCAACGCAAATGGAGGCCCACAACCTCCACAAGGTATCTTGGCTCGACCCCCCTGGCCGCATGGTGTTGCCTTGTAGGCACACCATAAGTCGGTTGGAGCCCTTCTTCGGCCGCAAGGAAGCTTATATCGAGGAAAAAATTGTGTTAAAATTTCAGCACAATCGGAGTTACGGATCTCCGGATATTTAAGAAACGGTGAAAAGCCAGAAAAGAGGGACGCGAAATAGAAGAGAACAGAGAGAGAGATCCAATCTCGGAGGGGCTCCTCCCCTCCGGGAGCCATGGCGGCCATGGAACAGAGGGGAAACTCTCCTCCCATCTAGGGGGGAGGCCAAGGAAGAAGAAGAAGGAGGGGGGCTCTCTCCCCCTCTCTCCCGGTGGCGCCGGAACGCCGCCGGGGCAATCATCGTGACGGCGATCTACACCAACAACTTCGCCGCCGTCAACACCAATTCTCTCCCCCTCTATTAAGTGGTGTAACACCTCTTCTCCCCGCTGTAATCTCTACTTAAACATGGTGCTTAATGCTACATATTATTATCCAATGATTTGTGGCCATCCTATGATGTTTGAGTAGATTCTTTTTGTCCTATGGGTTGATTGATGATCGTGATTGGTTTGAGTTGTATGTTTTATTTTGGTGCTGTCCTATGGTGCCCTCCGTGTCACGCAAGCGTGAGGGATTCCCGATGTAGGGTTTGCAGTACGTTCATAATTCTCTTATAGTGGGCGGCTAGAGTGACAGAAGCTTACACCCGAGTAAGGGGGTTGTTGCGTATGGGAGTAAAGAGGACTTGTTACTTAATGCTATGGTTGGGTTTTACCTTAAAGATCTTTGGTAGTTGCGGATGCTTGCTAGAGTTCCAATCATAAGTGCATATGATCCAAGTACGGAAAGTATGTTAGCTCATGCCTCTCCCTCATATAAAATTGCAATAATGATTACCGGTCTAGTTATCGATTGCCTAGGGACAAATCCTTCTCTTGTTCTACAAAAGCTTTCTACTAAACAACTAACTTTATTATCTTGCAAATTATTCATAGTTTTATTCTCGCAAAGTACTTCTAGTTTTATTCTTGCAAAGTAGTTCTAGCATTACACCTACAAAGTACTTCTAGTTTCATACTTGTTCTAGGTAAAGCAAACGTTAAGTGTGCGTAGAGTTGTATCGGTGGTCGATAGAACTTGAAGGGAATATTGATTCTACCTTTAGCTTCTCGTTGGGTCCGACACTCTTATTTATCGAAAAAGCTACAATTGATCCCCTATACTTGTGGGTTATCAATTCCCCCTCCGGCAGAGTACCGGAAAAGGCCTCCAGATGGGATCACGGAAGAACAGAGGCTTGCGGCAGCGGAAAGGTTTTCTCTTCTGTCTTTCTGTTATATTGGAAATATTTGGGAATTTATAGCACTGGAATTAGGTCAAGAGGTGCCACGAGGGGCCCACAAGCCTGGGGGGCACGCCTACCCCCCTGGGCGCGCCCTCCGGGCTTGTCGCTCCCTCGTGACTCTTCTGATCTTCTCCCGAAGCTTCTAGGGTCCCTTCTGGTCCAGAAAAAATTAATCCAAAGTTTTTTCTTCGTTTGGACTCCATTTGATAATGATTTTTTGAAAAGGCAAAAACAGGCAAAAACAACAACTGGCACTAGGCACTAGGTTAATAGGTTAGTCCCAAAAAATGATATATAATTGCATATAAAACATCCAAGATTGATACTATAATAGCATGAAACAATCAAAAATTATAGATACGTTGGAGACGTATCACCTCACAACCCAATTCACTCATGCCTCTGCCACTGAGAGTCACTCTTCTTGTACTAGTTTCCGTCCCCAAAAGGCCTAACTACAACGACTTTTCGACAGGTGCTCCTATTGGTGGATCTCCAGCGCCTGGTTTTCTTGGTCTACCTCTCCCCCAGCTAGCGTGGGTCTTCCACCATGAATCCACCGCCCAAGGAGTTTGACAGAGAAGACAAAGAAAGTGGCGACTGGATCACTCAACCCAGAACCAACAAGTTGGTACCAACCGGCGAACCCCTAACAAACACAAGAAAGCAGAATAGCAGATCGCCCCTTCCCCGACAATGAAATAACCCAAACGCACAGGAGATCCTATTGAACACGGAACAAAAAAATGTTCAATTTTGCAAATTTCAAAAAATGTTCCTCAACAAACCAAAAATATTTGCGATTTTAAAAATGCTCATGAGTTTAGAAAATGTTCCTAGATTTCAAAAGAAGTTCACCGATTTTTAGAAACGTTGACGAACTTTAAAAATGTTCATGAAATTAACAAATGTTCATGAATTAAAAGATTTATCTATCGATCAGCGTAGGAGCGCCACACTCACATGCGAAACCCAATTATAGCACACAACCGATCCACTCGCTGACATGTGAGGCCATTAATACAAATACTACCTCGATGCATCAGAAGGCTCCATTTCTATGGAGCTTAGTAACTTAAGAGATTTGATGGCATGGCGTGGCATTACCACCACATTAGTGACATCTCTTCACTCTGTTTTTGTCTTCCATATTTTGCTCGGCTTTCGAGATAAATATTTCCTGGCTACCACGTCGAACAGTTATTTCTATAATGTGGGTGATGAGGGCATATCTAATGATGGTCCCTACTTGTCAGAACTGGTCTGTGGACCCCTAAACATCCGCCTTATTTTTTATTTTTTAAGTTAGCGAGCTCAAAATAATAGCATATCAAATTGTTAATGATTGAAAATATTCAAATGCGGCAGTAGTTGTAATTTAAATATTACAATTCAACTAATTTTAAATAAAATAGTTTCAACTTGAATTCAACTCGCACATATGTTCTAGTTGTCCTTTTAACCACCCACAGATGCTCAATCAAATCTTCCTTGAGCTGCTCATGAGTTGCCCGATGTCGAATTTATTGATGCAATTGAACAAACTCATCAAACATGCTCGGATTCTGATGTGGAAGTTGGATAGGATCACACATATTCTCAAATTCCAGACCTCCGGCAGCATCTTCACCCTCATCCTCCACGACCATGTTGTGCATGATCACACATGTCATCACCTCTCACAATGTCTCTGGATCCCATTGTTTAGCAGGCCCACGAACAACTGCAAAACGGGTTTGGAGCACTCCAAATTTCCTCTCCACATCCTTTCTAGCTCCTTTTTGTCTTTGGGCAAATTGAGCTCTTTTCTCACCAACTGGCTCAGAAATGGTCTTGACGAAGGTAGCCCACGGAGGATAGATACCATCAACCAGATAGCAGCCCATGTTGTACTGATACCCATTGACAGTATTGTTGCAAGGAGGAACTTGCCCTTCAATCAACCTAGCAAACAATGGAGATCTCTACAACACATTGATGTCACTATGAGACCCGAGCATGCTAAAAAAAAGCGTGCCATATCTAGAGGTCATGTGATGCAACTGCTTCAAGAATAATGGTGGGCTTCTTAACATGCCCCTGATATTGCCCTTTTAGAGCTTTTGGGCAGTTCTTCCATCTCTAGTGCATGCAATTAAGAGATCTGAGCAAACCTTGTCAACCTCTTGCTTTGGACATTGCCAAGAGCCTCTCGGTGTATTTGATAGTTGGTTCTCTCAAGTACTGAGGTCCAAACACGTCGACCACCGCAGTAGCAAATCTAGCCATGGCAACTCCGCATGTGCTCTCAAACATCCAGAGGTACTCATCCCACGAATCTGCGACCGTGCCATATGCAAGCATCCGAAATGCAGCTGTGCACTTCTGATAACCAGAGAATCCAATCCTTCCTACGGCATCCTTCTTCAAGATGAAGTAGTCATCGTATGACCAGACGCCATTGTAGAGGCGATCGAAGACATTTTTCCGCATCCGAAAGCGCCGGTGAAAATTGTCCACGAATAGGGCATCGGGGGGGGGGGGGGGGAAACTAATCGTCCAGCGGCGTTAAATGCCCTCGTGCCCTTTCCGATTCAGCACTTAATGACCCTTGATCAATCCCTTGAAATTGAGAACATGCTCTTCGGCACACTCCGCGTTCTCAAGGACCGCCTGCATCATCGCCATTTCATCCGCGTAATCCTCCTCGTCGAGCGAGTCGTCGGATGAATCAACGTAGTGCTCGTACATGTACTCCATGTCTGAATCCATTGCTTTAAAGAAGGGATTACTCCCGCATCATCATAGGAGCAGCACGGGGTGATGGGGAGTTTGATGAAGATCAACTCCCCCTCCGTTGGGGTGATGAAAAAGGGCTGGAACGAATAGCCTCAGATCAGAAAGTGGCGGCGGCAAAAAAAATCAGGTAAAAATACGTCGGATGTTTTTTCTAACAATAGTTTTTCTTTCATGTATAGCCAGGGGACGAGAGGCGGCGGAGAGGAGGTCCAGGGACACCATGAGTCCACCTCACGCACCCACCTAGGGTGCGTGTTGGGGCCGTGTGAAGGCTATGGGGAGCCCCTCTGGGTGGGATTCTTGGCCCATTGGCTCTTTTGGCTTGAAACTTCGTAAAATATATTTTTCTTGATTTTTTTGTGCTCCGGGAAATTTTATTTCTGCAAATTCCAAAAACGGGCAAAAGACAACAACTGGCACTCGATTAATAGGTTAGTCAAATAAATAAATAAAAAATGATGCCAAATTGATAAATAATGATATAAAGGTAGCATGAAACAAGCAAAATTTATAGATACGTTTGAGACGTATAAGTAAAACTCTATTCTTGTGTGATGTTTGCATCACCTCTTTTATTGTAGCACATTCATGTTGACATTATGTTATATGATGATATGTTGCTTGTTGCACATGATATGATTGTTATCTATGAGGTGTATCTTTTGAAATTATTTTGAAATCATGTACTTCAGTTCATATATTTTTGTCTATCTATAATTAGTGGTGTTGTCATCAATCACCAAAAGGGGGGGGATTGGAAGTGCATCTCCATGATATCCCATTTGTTTTGATGATTAATGACACCATATGAGAGGACTAATGATTTCAATGCGTTTGTTTCAGAACTTTGGAATAATTTTCATATGCGGGTCCATTGCTAAATGGGAGATGATTGGTGACCCCTACAAATACATTTTCTAGTTGTTGGTAGCATCTAGCATATAGTTTGTACTTTCTAAGTATTTAGGACAACTGTAAGACTTTGGCTTGAATTCAAAGAATTGATCCTAATCCAAATTCATCCCAAAAATCCCTAGCCATATTTTTACAATTTCCTCTAAGTCTCAGTACCTCCCACGATTTTATTTCTGTACTAACAAGCCACTTAGGGTTATTCATGCTCAGAGATCAAACACGGATTCAACTGTTTGGAACCATCATTGTTTTTGTTCGGGAACTGCCAACCCAAATATTTCACTTTGCAAAATCTTCTATTTTGTTTTCCACTTCCAAGCATCACATTTCATTGGCACTTCCGAGCCGTCTCAGTTTGCTTGGAAGTGTTTATAGAATGTGATGCTTGGAAGTACACACTTCTGAGTCAACACGGGGGAAAATCATCGCGCCACGAGTGTTTGTATCCTCTAAACTCTACCTCCTCCTTATTTGGAAGATTGTTACTTTTCCACTGCTCGTTAGTGTTGATATCTTGCATGCTGAGTTTGTTTGGTTGTCTAATCCTTGTCACCTTACGCTAAAATTGTCAACACTTAAAATTGGAGTAGAATTTTTAATAGGATTATTCATCCCCCTTTAGTCTTTAGACCTTGATCCCAACAATATATCATTAAAAACAACTGCTATGTCATTTAATTAAACATGTTGATTGATTAAATTAAAAAGGTTCAAAAGAGTACATATCGTTAGGGGACGAGAAACGTGGTTACCGAAATACCGAATGGTAACCAAAATTACAACTAGGCAACCAGAACCCTTTGGAGATATACACCCATACCGAGAAGATCACTTGGGAATTGCCAACAATCAAATCACTGCTCGATGGAAAAAGGCACATCCGATCAACTAAATATACAACTCTCAAGCTATGGATTATTAATGCTAGCTAGTTCTAGCCAGGGAAACTCACCGCAAAACTAAAAGCAGACTCATGCTATGTCGCATCGTTTTCTTTGTAGGGTTTATCCGTTAATTATTTGTTTGTTTGCGAGCTTTTTTTTAGGATAAAGGAGAGATTCATTTATATCAATAAATTTGGGTTACAATCAGAAGCACTTACATGTTTCAAAACTTGTGGCACATCAGCTAAAAGAAAGAAATCCCCATTCACTCTAGCATAGGCAGCAAGCTCATGCACGAACACATTGCTCTCCCTATGGACTTTGGAAACAGAACAAGCTCCAAACTCCCTGATTATAACCTTGGAATTCTCATAGCAATCCCACCAGCTAGCCCTGCTAATATTACTATCATTCACAGCGGCCACTACAGCGTTGCAATCGGACTCCAGCTGCACTTGGTTCAAGTCCAGTTTGTGGCTTTTTAGTGCCACTGTTTTTGTGGGTTTTGTGGGTGATCATAGTACGTCATCCATCCGAAGCATATACATGATTGAAGAGCACATACTTTCACGCGACCATCAGCTCCAACCTAGTCAACCGAACAGGTTTGGCCCAACAAAGACTGTGTACAAAAGGTGATGCTCTATTTTTTCTATTTCACTTTGTTCAGTGTGTCCTCTTTCAGAAAAAATCATGGCACCTCTAATTCTCATGTAAGCAGCAATGGCATTCTATATGTCGATGCGTCTGACACTAACTAGTGGCAAGAGGGCAACACAACTATTTTGGACAAATTTCTCAAAAAAAAAACTATTTTGGACAATGTTTTTGAGGTATCATCAAACGCGAGCAATGGCATACAAAAGCATAGGCTGCCACTGGGATGCAAATTTGAAACCTACTTTTTTCGACAAAGGGAATATATTAATATCGCGAAGATACCAATTACACCCAGCCTCTGCACCGACAAAATGCCAACTAGACATTGAGGATGCACACAACCGCCTAAAATAAAAAAAGAAGAAGAAGAAGAAAATATAAAGCCCCGCCATAGTGGTTAATCACTCACAACAACAGCACACAAACCGCCACCAAAGACAGCACCCGGACTACATACGTGGTTCTCCAAAAGCGACGCCTCCAACAAGGGAACAGTGCATAAGCGCCATCGTCGCCCGATCAACTGATCTTGGGTTTTCACCCTAAAGATAGTCCGTGTTCTCAAAACAATGCCTTCGACAAGGCCATTGCCAGGTACAACCAGCGAAGGTCAGACCTTGGGCTTTCACCCTGAGAATCGAGACCCGATACTCAAGGAGTACCACCAACATGAAGTCCTCCAGTGTTGCCGCCCCCACTTGCCGAGACCGCTACTGCAAGTGACCAAACACTAGGCTCACAGGATCATGCGTTGGAGATGGACAGGAACACCACCCGCATGCCATGCCCGAACAACAGCCTATGAAGCAACTTCATCGCATCCAAGACACCTCTCCGCGCCTTCTTCAAGTCCTCCAATCTCAGCCACCATGACATTCCCCGCCTCTGTCCATACCACGGAAATCTAAAGGAAGCCATGTCCCATGGTATAGACATAAAGCGGAGCTTCGCACTGCGCCCTCTTGAAGCCGCACGGACTGATGTCCGGACGCGCACGACCGGATCCCCTCTGATCCAGAAATCCAGGGGCATTTCGCCAAACCAATTAGATCTCCAACGAAGAGTTCCGGAACTCGTCGGCGGCCAGATCAAGGAGGATTGACATCAGGAAAATCGATGATTTGACCCGAGAAGAACACTAGGGCCACTCGCAGCCGGGACTAGATGACGGATCGCGAGATCCGCCAAAGCAGCCTCAAACCGGCCGACCACCTCCAGCGGAGGAGGAGATCGCCACCGCCATAATCCTCGTGATGCGTGGCAGAACCGGAGTACCTCCGCGAACCGTCACCGAAGTCGATGAGAGGCAGCAGGTTGAGAATGCGACGACAACAGCCCGCCTAGACCCAAAGGGCCTAGATCGAGCCCGCCGATCACGTTGCCGCCTCCTGCCATCCCTGCCGTCTGCAGCAAAGCCCACCGACGCGCCCCGACCGCCGCTGCCCGCCATCACCGCCGCAGGAGGACCAAGATCTGGCCGCCGCCGCCTCAGATCCCCGGATGCCAGAGGAGGTCCGCCGCCGCCGCGCCACAGGGCCTTTGCCCGGCGACGTTGCCGGCGGCGGCGAAGGGAGGGGGATGCGTGGGAGGTCGAAGGGAGGACCGGTGGTGGCCGCCCGGCGGCAGCTGCACGGGTCGGGGGCAATTTGAAACGTACTACCTTTATAACTTAATATAACACATTTTCTTGACACTGTATAGTGTCAAAGAAAGTCTTATATTTTGATACGGAGGAAGTTCTGATGACTGGATTTAGAATTGAAGTTCATTTAGCTGAACTAAGAAGGGTCGAAGGATACCTAAAGGGTTATAAATTTGCATTTCTACACGCCGCACAATGCGAGTCTTCCTCCCTGCTTCGATCTGCTTCACAACGACACGTCGACCACTATGGAATGAATGAATGACACGAATAATCCATGTCTAGGGCAATGCGGAGAGGTCCCTGTGTTCTAGAGGAGCCTTGAAGTTGAAGATAAAGCATGATCAACCGAGACGACACGCTCGAATGGACGCGACCGTCACCATCCGTCGCTCGCCGTCGTCGTGGTCGCCCGGGTGCCGAAAGCGACGACGACCCAGGCGCGCAAGCTCGCACACATGTGACGTGCGACCGAACCAGAACACCAACGCAAACCCAAGAAGATTTGACATGTCGCACGCTTGACGTGCCGATCAACGTCGTTATTGGTGCCGGATTCCCCTGGTCCGATAGATTACCGAGCAAAAGCCAAGGTAGGATCGACGAGGCAGGTTCTTTTCCGGGCCACAGAGGTGCATTATCTGCGGCTTTTTCCCAAAAGCTCTTTTGGAAACGGTCGGTATAATCAGTAGTCTATCTACGGTGGAATCCTTGCAGGCTGACTGTATTTCTGGCTGCCCATCCATTTTCGTACGATCGGTCACTGTTGGCGTCGGATGCACGCGGATGCACCTTTTGATCGCTTTTGCAATTTGCGTGCATGGCGACGACGAGACAGAGACGATGGAAGAGTCAGCACGTCCGTTTGAGTAGACTGGTCAGAAACATAATCTAACTAATTAAGGCCAGTGTAACTACGTAACCTGAAGGCTATAAACCACCTTTTTTTTAACTGAAATAGACCAGATTTTTGACATAACTGTCTATGCACAACGCCACAAGCTTTTCTCTCGTAAAAAACCCGCCACTAAGCTTCCCCAACAGATTCATTACTTGTGGGTAACGCACCGGAAGAAATTACTCCAGTGGAGTATCATGTACAGTATACTACGTGCAGGTTGCCACGTCTACTCCACTAGCACCGCAAACTGCTGTAAAAAAATTGTTATGATTGTTCCGGACAAAGATCCAGCCGATTTTCGTCAAGTTTTGAACCTTTTGATGCCCCCCTTTTATGATCCGTGCGCCTTTAGTTTGCCTCTTTCTCTGTCAGACACACATGGGTGGTACTACTCCATGTGACGAATGCCCCAACTACCGTATTTTACCGGTACAACTTTTATTTATTTTACCTTGGAATTCAGGAAGAATAATGCAGATACTCCTGTACAACGCCTGGTCGATCCCGCTAAAACTACCATGTGCATGGACCTGTGTGGGGGACAACGGTCACTGGTCCACTAGTGGTGAGTCATAAACATGTGCACACCGAGCTCAAAGGTGGCTGTACTTTTATTTTCGAATACGCAACGATCCCATGTGTGGATGTGGGTTAAAAAAGAAAAGAATCACTTGCGTTCTCCTCTCGAGAACTCTGGAATGGAACCTACCGCTACAATGATCGACCAGGCAGCAAGCCTGGTAAGCAATCTCAAAAAAAAAAAAAACCGCTAAATGATCGATGACGGGGAGAAAAGGCTAGCTAGGCCGTGTGTGTATACCACTCTGTCAGAAGGGAATAGAGAGGGATATGGTGAAATCGATTGATGTTTATTGATTGAGCCTCGTGGGCATATATATAGGAGTACATGGTCAACTTGGAGTATAAGACAAGCCAGAACAAATTCTAGTCTATCTCGTATTTCCTAACTAATCATAATACTCAACATCCCCCCGCAGTCACAACGGTAGCGACGCAGACGGTGATACTGGAGAAGAATCCGAAGGTAAGCCGACGGACATCTCCCCACAGTCGTAACGGTCGATGCATCGCGGAAGTTGTGGCTGGAGTGAAAACCGACGAAGTTCCTCAAGCAAGACGGTAGCCCTTTGTGCCGATGTCGATGTAGCCGAGAGCGTAGGGTGGTGTAGCCGTGGTCGAGGTAGCCGTGCGAATAATGCCGTGGTCGATGTCGAGTCGGGGTAGCCGGTGTCGAGGAAGTCGCCGTGGAGCCGCAGGCGCAAGGAGGCGCCGAGTTAATCATGGGCGCAGTGGTGTCGAAGTAGTGGTGCACTGATACGTCTCCAACGTATCTATAATTTATGAAGTATTAATGTCATGTTTATAATAATTTTATATGATTTGATTAGAACTAACCCGGACTGACGTTATTTTCAGCAGAACTACCGTGGTGTTATTTTTTGTGCAGAAATAAAAGTTTTCGAAATTGGACGAAACTTTTTGACGATTTTTTTGAACCAAAAGAGACTCCCGAAGCTTCGTGGAAGGACCAGAAGAGCCACGAGGAGGCCACAAGGCAACACGGCGCGCCTTGGTGGGGGCGTGTGCTGAAACCTTATGGGGCCCTCGTAACTCCTTTTTGCGTGATTCCAACGCTGAAAAATCCTATAAATAGAGAAACTCCCAGAAATAAATCTAGAACTTCGACGCCGCCGCCGCAAACCTCTGTACCGAAGAAATACCATCTGGAGCCCTGTTCCGGCACCCTACCGGAGGGGGAAATCATCACCGGATGCCATCTTCATCATCCCGGCGGTCTCCATGACGAGAAGGGAGTAGTTCACCCTCGGGGCTGAGGGTATGTACTAGTAGTTATGTGTTTGATCTCTCTCTCTCGTATTCTTGATTTGACACGATCTTGATGTATCGCGAGCTTTGTTAATATAGTTGGATCATATGGTGTTTCTTCCCTCTCTATCTTCTTGTGATGAATTGCGTCTTTTTCTTTGAGATTTCGTTATTGTCGGATTGAATATTTTGGATTTGAAAACACTTGATGTATGTCTTGCATGTGGATACCCGTGGTGACAATGGGGTATTCTATTGAGTCACTTGATGTATGTTTTGATAATCAACTTGCGGATTCCCGAGGTGACATTGGGGTAATCTAGGCATATGGGTTGGTACACTTTTTCATCTTCTTTTCTTCGATAGAAACTTTGGGGTATTCTTTGAAGTTCTTTGTGTGGATTAAAAATTATGAATCTGAAGTTGTTTGATGCATATCGAATAATCAACTCACGGATACTTGTGGTGACATTGGAGTATCTATGTGACATTAGAGTTGGTTGATGCGTATCATATGGTGTTATTTTAGTACGAACTCTAGGGCTATTTGTGACACTTATAGGGATGACTCAATAGATTGACCGAAAATGATAACTTTGAGGTGGTTTCGTACCCTACAACAATTTCATGTTATGTTCTCCGCTAATAGGAACTTTGGAGTGATTATTTGTTGCACGTTGAGGGATTGTTATATGATTCAATTATGTTAGCACTGTTGAGAGATTGCACTAGTGAAAGTATGAACCCTAGGTCTTGTTTTCAAGCATTGCAATACCGTTTGTGCTCACTTTTGTTACTTGCTACCTTGCTTTTTTTTTCAGATTACAAAAACCTATATCTACTATCCATACTACACTTGTATCACCATCTCTTCGCCGAACTAGTGCACCTATACAATTTACCATTGTATTGGGTGTGTTGGGGACACAAGAGATTTCTTGTATTTGATTGCAGGGTTGTTTGAGAGAGACTATCTTCATCCTACGCCTCCCACGGATTGATAAACCTTAGGTCATCCACTTGAGAGAAATTTGCTACTGTTCTACAAAACTCTGTACTTGAAGGCCCAACAACGTCTATAAGAATAAAAGTTACGTAGTAGACATCAAGCTCTTTTCTGGCGCCGTTGCCAGGGAGGTGAGTGCTTGAAGGTATATCTTTAGATCTTGCAATTGAATCTTTTAGTTTCTTGTTTTATCACTAGTTTGGTTTATAAAAGAAAATTACAAAAAAATGGAATTGGGGTTGCCACAAATGCTTCATCTTTATAATATCTTTCTCGAAAATGATGGATCGGAAAATTATACCAAAGTGTTAGAAGAAGAATTCAATAAAATATTTGGCATAAAATCTTTGAATGATGAGCATGATTGCAATGTTGTTAGTATGCTTTTTATGAATATCGATGAAACTAATGATATGCAAAGTCATAAGCTTGGGATGCTATGTTTGATGAAGATGATATTTTTAATCCCCCATGTTTTGATGAGCAAATTTATTATGATGAAAGTATGCCTCCTATTTATGATGATTAGTATGATGAAAGTGGGTTTGGAAGAGTGTCTACTTTATGTAATAATGATCCCACTATTTTGGAGGGTGTTGAATCTTATTAGAATAATGATAAAAGTGGATTTGGAGAGGTCATGACTTTATTTAATGATGATTCCACTATTTTGGAAGAGGTTTTAATTGATTATGATAACAAAGTTGCTATCTATGATGATTATGGTGATGACATGTATGCTATAAAGAGTAATGATAACCATGAAATTTGTCATCATGATTTTAATGTTTAATTTGATTATGTCAATCAAGTATCTCATGATAGTTATGTTGTTGAGTTTGCTCCCACTACTATTGATGAGAATAAATTTGCTTATGTGGAGAGTAACAAAAAATTTATGCTTGTGGATCATGAAAAGAATGATTTATGTGAAAGTTATATTGTTGAATTTGTTCATGATGCTACTAAAAATTATTATGAGAGAGAGAGATATGCTTATATATATTTCAATAATATCAAGTTTCCTCTCTATGTGTTGAAAGTTTTGAAGTTATGCTTGTTTTGCCTTCCTATGCTAGTTGATTTTTGCTCCCATAAATTGTTTGCTTCTAAAATTCCTATGCATAGGAAGTGGGTTAGGCTTAAATGTGCTTGTCATATGTTTCATGATGCTCCCATTGTGTTTCAATTCTTTACTTTTATGTGAGCATCATTAAAATCATCATGCCTAGCTAAAAGGCATTAAAGAAAAACGCTTGTTGGGAGACAACCCAATACCTATACCTACTGGTTTTGTGTGTTCACATGATTAAGATACTGTAGCAATCATGTTTTATAGCTTTTCTTTCAATAATGTGCCAAGTAAAGCCTTTGGGATAGTGTGGATACTTGTTGATTTGATTATGTGCAAAAACAGAAACTTTTGAGTCCAGTGCTAGAATTTATGTTCTGTACTGGAACGTGATAAAATTCTGAATTTTTTTCACATTATTTGGTTTTAAATTTTTTACGTTTTCTTAATATTTTAGAATTTTTGGAGTTAGATAAGTATGACTTTAAGTCAGATCATTACAGACTGTTCTGTTTTTGACATATTCTGTTTTTAATGCATAGTTTGCTTGTTTTAGCATTTTCATAGCTTATATTGAATGATATAAATTGTGGAAATGATAGATAACAGTAGGCATTATATGGGAACAATTATGAATCTTCTCTTGACAGTACCCAAGTGAATGATTTGTTTTAGTATACTAACGCATCTCACGAAGTTCCGTTAAGTTTTGTGTGATTAAAGTTTTCAAGTTTTGGGTGAGATATCGATATGAGGAGAATAAGGAGTGACAAGACCCTAAGCTTGGGGATGCCCAAGGCACCCCAAGGTAATATTCAAGGAAGACTCAAGCGTCTAAGCTTGGGGATGCCCCGGAAGGCATCCCCTCTTTCGTCTTCAACATTATCAGTAATCTCAATTGGGACTATATTTTTATTCGTCACATGATATGTGTTTTGCTTGGAGCATCATTTTATTTTATTTGGATTTGCTTGCTGTTATCAATAATCATGTTTTGTATCCTTTATTTCAATAAAAATGTCAAGTATAGCCTTTACCATGGTCAGTTTGCAAGTGTATGAGTTGCTGTTCCAAACAGAAAGTTTTCTATTGTTGTCTGAATTCTCCAGAAATGTAAGAAAGTGATAAAACCTTGAAATTTTGACACATTAAGCTATGATAAATTTTCTTCAGTGTGGTAAATTTTCAGAATTTTTGGAGTTAAATAAGTATGGGTTTTGCTTCAACCTTTACAGACTGTTCTGTTTGGACAGATTGCTATTATGTTTGCATATGTTTGCTTGTTTAATGTTTCTATTTGTGGATAGGAGTATTAAATATGCAGAGGCATTTAGTATGCAATGTTTAATTATGATTTTAATAATTTGTTACAGTAGAGAATGATAAGGTTTTGAGTTGATTTATACTAACTTATCTCACGAGTTCTTGTTGAGTTTTGTGTGGATGAAGTTTTTAAGATTTAGGAGAAGCCACGATATGAGAGGAATTAAGGAGACACAAGAGCTCAAGCTTGGGGATGCCCAAGGCACCCCAAGATAACATTCCAAGAAGTCTCAAGCAACTAAGCTTGGGGATGCCCCGGTAGGCATCCCACCTTTCTTCATCAACACCTATCGGTTAGCCTAAGTTTTTACTTGTTCACATCATATGTGCTATTCTTGGAGTGTCCTTTTATTTTCATTTTGTTTGCCGTTTGAATAAAATACTTAGATCTGAAATTTTTATTTGGAGAGAGTCTTCACATAGCTACTTAATTGTTTGACTACTCATTGTTCTTTACTTATATATTTTGGAGTAGTTTGCCATTCATTCTTGTGCTTCACTTATATCCTTTGAGTAAATGTTTGAATGCATTGAATATCATAAATCTTAAATTATATATGTTCCATATGCTTAGTAATATTTCACATTGGGTTTAGAAAGTAAAATCTATTGAAATTTGACAATCACAATATTGCTCATACAAGCAATTCATGAATGATTAGTATATGGAAGAGAAATTTCACATACAAATATATTATCTTGGACATCTTTTATGATTGTGAATACCCATTAATTATTTTTAAACTTGATCGAATCAGTTGAAGTTGGACAAGGAAGACAACGTAATGAGTTATGTTTGGGTATATTTGCATCGAAGTTATATTGTTATGGATCCTCCAACATGTGGTGCTTGTTTAGAATCTTTTGCTAGCCAAAATTTATGTACTAAGTGGGAATACCGCTTGTGCATCCAAAATCCTTGAGCCAAGTTTCTTCCATGAGAGTTCACCATATCTACCTATATACGGTATTACCCTGCCGTTCCAAGTAAATTTGTATGTGCCATCTCTAAAACCTTCAAATAATCATCTGTTTTGTGTGCCCGTACCGCTCATGGAGCGACGGGACGGTCAGTATCTTCCATGCTAAGCGGGTTATTCTCATGATGGGTGTTTATTCACTTGTCATTGCACGAGAGAGGCCGGTAATTGGGATGCCCAGTCCCGTAAAATAAAAATATATATAATAAAACAAAAGCTCCCCCTAGAAAGTTGAAAGTTTGGAGGGCACCCGTGAATTCGGCTAGCCATGGCTTGTGTTTGAATGGTTGAGGGGGAGTTAAACTTTTCATTTCTGCATGGGAACCGGCCATAATGTGTTTAGTATGGAAGATATTGAATACCTTAGACGTGATGTTGACAGGAAAAGTACACCTCTCAAAATGTATTCATCTCTGATTTAAGCTATGAGCTCTGCCACCTCTGCAAATCCCTGCTTCCCTCTGCGAAGGGGCATTCTATTTACTTTTATGTTATTTACTTTCATGTTATTTACTTTTTATGTTGAGTCATTGTAACACCCCATGTAATTAAGCTACAGTGATCACCTTTTGATAATGCCAAGTCATCATGTTTAACAGTGCTTGATCACCATTTGCATCATATCTCATTTCAAATTCCAACTCAAATTGAAATTCAAATATAAAGTGAAAATAAAAGTTGTTCCAATTTGGAAACTAACATGTTCATTAAATAGCAAATAATCCATAACTAATTATGTTAAGAAAAACAACATCACCTAAATTACCTAGATGACTCTAACATCATAAAAACAGTACCAAACAGCAATATTTAATACCATTTTGTTTAATAAAATTGCAAATGAAATCATATTGTCTCCAAACCAATTTCTGGTAGTAGTTAATATTGCATTGTAATTGTTGAGCTAAGTCACCTATTTTACAAAAGCCAAATTGTAGCCAAACATTTTACAAAACAGAAGTGAAAATAGAAAGCAGAAAATGAAAAAGAAAATCGGTAAAGGCTCACTGTGCAACTGGGCTTTGAGTAGCACAGTGCAGCCCAGCCCAGCTGCACAGGTCGTCTCCCTCCTCGGGCAACTGTCAGCGCGCACGCGCGCCCGAACGCCGATGGCCTCGCTGTCGGGCATCCCGCGGCTCCCCCGAGTGGATAAGGGCATCCCCGAACGCCTCTCTTTCCCCCGCAAACCCTAGCCCCCTCAGAATTCCCCCTCACTCTCTCCCTTGCTCGCATTCGAGCTCGCCAACGCCGCCATGTCTGCACCGCCGTGAAGCTCGCAGCCACCGCGCTCCGTCCGCCTCTCCGACCTGTCCCCTGGACTTGCCGTCGTCGACTACTTTGTCCCCGACCACGCGCGCGAGTCGAGGAGCCCTGCATCGCCGCCCTGCCTCGTCTTCTTCCTCTTTGGTCGCCGTCGTTTCCGCCGTCGATTCGCCGCCGTTGATCCTCCCCGAGCCCGCTTGAGCACACATGTAGGCTCACGGTGAGCAGCCACGTCGATCTCCCCTCTTTCCTGCCCCGCTCCGCGCCGTAGCTCGCCACATTTGCCATGCCCGAACCCGCCACTGCCGATGAGCTCGCCGTCATAGCCATAGTTGCCGTCACGCTCGTACGAGCCCGTAGCCGAGCTCGTGGAGCTCGTAGGACTCCAACGTGTCACGCCACACCGTTTGTCGTGCCCCGCATCGCCGGATCCGCCATCGCCCGATTTCGGCGTCCGCCGAGCAGCTCGTCGTCGTCGTTATAGGCCACCCCAGCCGACGCCACCGCCACCGTTCGATGCGCCGTCGACGACACGTTCGAACGCGCCCTTCCCCGCTCGATTTGGCGCACTGTGGACGAAACCCGAGCTCCACCCGTGCACGCCACCGCAAAAATTGGTCACCGGAGCAACTCCGGCGATGGCGCCGACGACTCCGACGTGGCCCGACATGTGGGTCCCTCTGTGCCACTGACCGCTGGGCCCCCACTGGCCCCGTTGACTGGGTTTACCAGTTAACGGTGCTGACTGGGCAGCCCAGTGACACTGACTTGTGGGCCCCGCGTGTAATTAAACTAATTTGAATTTAAAAGTTAATCTGATAATTTAATTAGCCACTGACATAGGGGTCCCACTAGCTAATTTGGTTAGTTAGTTAAATTAACCTTTCTTTAATTAAGGGAGTCACTGACCAGTGGGACCCACTGGTCAGGTTTGACTCTGGTCAGCCGGGTTTTGACCGCTGACGCCATGATGACGTCATGCTGATGTCACTGGCTACTGTTTTGGATAACTCGAATTAAATAATTTCAGAAATTCCAGAAAATGATTAAAACTTTGAAAAATCATATAAATTAAACCGTAACTCGGATGAAAATAATTTATATATAAAAAATGATCAAAAAATATGAAGAATCCGAATATGCCACCCACATACCTGCCACACCCCTCTAACATACTGAACATGAAACTTTCTACCCGATTTTGATAAATGAATAGTGCATGACCTTAATAAAATAAATCCAAATAAATTTCTAAATTATCTAAAGCAGTTAGATAGGCATTGTATCACCCCTGCATATCATTTAGGCATGTCATGCATCGCTGTTGCATTGTTGCATTGAATTTATTGTTTCTTCCCCCTCCTTCTCTTCCGATAGACGCTGAGACCGCCGCCGACGCAGCTGAGTACGACTACGCTCCAGACGAGCAGCCTTCCGACGACCAGCCCCTCTCAGCAGAGCTTCCAGGCAAGCAAACCCCCTTGATCATCCAGATATCGCCTATTCTTTACCTCTTATTCTTGCATTAGAATTGCCCCTGCTACTGTTCCAATAGTTCCTATTCTGATGCATAGCCTGGTTTTGTAACCTGTTGTTGATACTTTACCTATTATCCTATATGCTTAGTAGGCTGGTTAGTGATACATCAATAGCCCCACATCCTTGTCCTTGTTGCCACGCCTATCCACCAGTGACTCGATCAGTATGATCGACGGTCAGAGACCAACACATCACCGCACATTCCCCCTAAGTTGTTCGACACTTCAGAGCTACCACCGAGTGCCGAGGGTGATACCTCTTATCTCACTTCCGATGATGCCTCTGTAGAATAGCTATCCGGTTGTGGGTTACCGAGGGTGATTCCTCTTTCATCACCTCCGATAAAGCATCCGTCGTGCAACTCCTCTTGTGTGAATCCATCGAGGGTGATTCCTCCGGGTTCACCTTGACCGATACTTCAAGTGGGAATCCATCAAGGGTGATTCCTCGGATTCCTTCTCGATACTTTGGACACACGGGTACTTTGACTTACTGCTATCATTTGATAAAGACGGGTCAGCTCCAAGAGCACCCGCGAGCCGTGTGTTACCAAGTCGGAGCGACAGGAATCCTGTCCGTCTCTGCGAGCTACTAAATACGCCTAACGGATTTGGGTATTTGATCTGAGTTGGCCACTGGCCTATACGCACTACCACCACGTGGGATAATGGTTTAATGGGGCCCTCTACGTCGTATGTATCAGCCGAAAGCTCTTCAGACGTCACAGCTCAGAGATGCGGGCTGATTGTTGGGGTGGGCTGGTTACGTCACTGGTGTATACAGTGTCGCGCCTGGGCCCCGGCCAGTCTCGCAACGTGCAGGAGTGCAAAGGGTGATGGGCCCAAGACCCCTTCGCACTTAGGATTTAGACCGGCGTGTTGACCTCTCTGCTGAGCCTAGGTAGGATTGCGTCGTGTCGATTACCCGAGGCCGGGCATTACCCAGCAAGTGTGTCCAGCCAGATGTGATCGAGCATGTTGGGTAATAGTAGTGCACCCCTGTAGGGAAGTTATCTATTCGAATAGCCGTGTCCACGGTAACAGGACGCTCAGAGTTGTATCCTGATCCACCACAACTACAAACTGATGCTGATTTAATATTAAACTGTTAATACTGCTCTCGGGATCGCTTTCTCACAGGGAGTCGAGAAAGGATCTCAGGGCGTTGCTATTATATAACCACTATTATATGCTACTGTGTTCTACTCTCTTCTGATGCTGCAAGATTGCTTCAAGATGCTAGTCTTCGATAGGCTAGGCTTCTCCCCCTCTATTCTGGCATGCTGCAGTTCAGTCCAAAGATATAGCCCCATTCCTTTGATACCGATGCATATTTAGTATAGTTCTGATGTCAGTCTTGCGAGTACTTTGGATGAGTACTCACGGTTGCTTTGCTACTTCTTTTCCCCATACCCGCTTGCTGCAATCAGACGACGGAGTCCCAGAGCCAGACACCACCGTAGGAGCTTACTACCAGGAGAGCCCTGGAGGCACGTACTACTGGATTGAGCCAGCCGACCAGGAGTAGTTCGGAGGCCCTAGGCAGGAGGCCTTCGCCTTTTCGATCAGTGTCGCTGTTTGTGGTAGCCTTCTTAAGGCAAACTTGGCTAACTATGTCTGTACCCAGATATTATTTGTGTGTATGACTTATGTATTCGGGTCCTCATGACCCCTGGTTTGTAATATGATGATTTATGTTTAATTTTGAGTTTAGAGTTGTGTTGTGATATCTTCCCGTGAGTCTCTGATCTCGATCGTGCACGTTTGCGTATATGATTAGTGCACGGTCAAGCAGGGGCGTCACAAGTTGGTATCAGAGCCGACTGCCTGTAGGAAGCCCCTTTCCAACTCCTTGGCCGAAGTTGAGTCTAGTCTTTGAAAAACTATATTTTACTAACAGTGTTGTGTGGCTTACGGGCCCACGTCGCCAATGGGTGGTATTAGGATCTTTTATTCCTCTTCCTTACTCTGGGATTCTACTCTCTCTTCTATTCGGGTTAAAAATTTACTAACTCTGACTCTAGGTTCTCGTGATCACGTCCACCCGGAGCTTTGATTATCTGCAAATTACTTCCTTGAATGCACGATGCAAGAATTCACTCACTGTCATGTGACAATCTTGAATTTCCTCTGTTTCAGATGGATCGCTTATTTCCGCCACGCCCTGCGATGCAGCTTGTACTTCAGACTTGGGCTCTTGATGCGCCTGGTTTTCTAGCTATCCTGATCGCCCTCCTGACCAGATTGGGCTACCGCTGGTACCCCGAGTACATGGTTTACGAGGATTTTCGCGAGTTCAACCAGGAGCAGTACCATGCCGATGTTCGTATCTTTGATCAGCGGAACAACTCCGACACTGAGTTGCATACACACTTTGTCTATTCATCCTGGTAGTACTAAGATGTACCAAGACATTTCAACGGCACTGGTGGCCTGATATGAAGCACGACATTGCTCGCTATGTTGCTGAGTGTGACGTTTGCCGTCGCATCAAAGCAGAACATCAAAGGCCTGCTGGAACTCTGCAACCCCTTGATATTCCTGAATGGAAATGGGACAAAGTCGAAATGGATTTCATTACTGGTTTTCCCAGATCGCAGAAGGGTCATGATGCTATTTTTGTCGTCATTGACCGATTCTCAAAGGTTGCTCACTTTCTGCCAGTCAAGGAGACAATCACTGCTAGCCAGTTAGCAGACTTGTATGTTTCCAGAATTGTGTCACTCCACGGTGTTCCGCTGGAGATCAGCTCAGACCGTGGCAGCCTCTTTACCTCAAGGTTTTGGAATAGTTTCCAAGAAGCTATGGGAACTCATCTGTCCTTCAGCACCGCTTTTCACCCCCAGTCCCAGGGACAAGTTGAACGAGTCAATCAAGTGCTTGAAGATATGCTTCGAGCTTGTGTCATCTCATTCGGTAAGAAATGGGAGGAATCTCTCCCATATGCTGAATTCTCATACAACAATAGCTATCAGGCTAGTTTGAAGATGGCACCCTTTGAAGTTCTCTATGGACGTAAGTGCCGAACCCCTCTGAATTGGTCAGAAACTGGGGAACGGTCACTCGTTGGTCCGGACATTATTCAACAAGCTGAAGAACAAGTCCGCATTGTCCGTGAACATTAGAAAACTACTCAGTCTCGACAGAAGAGCAATTATGATCGAAAACACCAGGTAATGGTTTATCAACCTGGCGAACAAGCTTACCTTCGTGTCACTCCGATGAAGGGCACTCACCATTTTGGGATCAAAGGCAAGTTAGCTCCTCGCTACATCGGCCCGTTCCGTATTCTCGCCCATCGAGGAGAAGTGGCATATCAATTGGAATTGCCGCCGAACCTTTCTCAAGTGCATGATGTCTTTCACGTGTCACAACTTCGTCGCTGCTTCAAGGATCTTATCCGAGCAGTAGATCATGAAATGCTTGAATTGCGAGAAGATCTATCTTATCAAGAGTATCCGATCCGCATTCCCGATCAAGCTGAACGACGAACCCGTCAGAAGGCAATCAAGTTCCTTAAAGTTCAGTGGTCAAATCATTCTGAAGATGAAGCCACTTGGGAACGCGAGGATCGTCTTCGTGAAGAATACCCCACTCTCTTTCAACCTACCTCTTAATTCTCGGGACGAGAATTTTTTTAGAGGAGGAAAATTGTAACACCCCATGTAATTAAGCTACAGTGATCACCTTTTGATAATGCCAAGTCATCATGTTTAACAGTGCTTGATCACCATTTGCATCATATCTCATTTCAAATTCCAACTCAAATTGAAATTCAAATATAAAGTGAAAATAAAAGTTGTTCCAATTTGGAAACTAAAATGTTCATTAAATAGCAAATAATCCATAACTAATTATGTTAAGAAAAACAACATCACCTAAATTACCTAGATGACTCTAACATCATCAAAACAGTACCAAATAGCAATATTTAATACCATTTTGTTTAATAAAATTGCAAATGAAATCATATTGTCTCCAAACCAATTTCTGGTAGTAGTTAATATTGCACTGTAATTGTTGAGCTAAGTCACCTATTTTACAAAAGCCAATTTGTAGCCAAACATTTTACAAAACAGAAGTGAAAACAGAAAGCAGAAAATGAAAAAGAAAATCGGTAAAGGCTCACTGTGCAACTGGGCTTTGAGTAGCACAGTGCAGCCCAGCCCAGCTGCACAGGTCGTCTCCCTCCTCGGGCAGCTGTCAGCGCGCACGCACACCCGAACGCCGATGGCCTCGCTGTCGGGCATCCCGCGGCTCCCCCGAGTGGATAAGGGCATCCCCGAATGCCTCTCCCTCCCCCGCAAACCCTAGCCCCCTCAGAATTCCCCCTCACTCTCTCCCTTGCTCGCATTCGAGCTCGCCAACGCCGCCATGTTTGCACTGCCGTGAAGCTCGCGGCCACCGCGCTCCGTCCGCGTCTCCGACCCATCCCCTGGACTCGCCGTCGTCGACTACTTCATCCCCGACCACGCACGCGAGTCGAGGAGCCCTGCATCGCCGCCCTGCCTCGTCTTCTTCCTCTTCGGTCACCGTCGTTTCCGCCGTCGATTCGCCGCCGTTGATCCTCCCCGAGCCCGCTTGAGCACACCTGCAGGCTCACGGTGAGCAACCGCGTCGATCACCCCACTTTCCTGCCCCGCTCCACCCCGTAGCTCGCCGCATTTGCCATGCCCGGACCCGCCACTGCCGATGAGCTCACCGTTGTAGCCGTAGTCGCCGTCACGCTCGTACGAGCCCGTAGCCGAGCTCGTGGAGCTCGTAGGACTCCAACGTGCCACGCCACACCGTTTGCCGTGCCCCGCATCGCCGGATCCACCATCGCCCGATTCCGGCGTCCGCGGAGCAGCTCACCGTCGTCGTTATAGGCCACCCCAGCTGACGCCACCGCCACCATTCGACGCGCCGTCGACGGCACGTTCGAACGCGCCCTTCCCCGCTCGATTTTGCGCTCTATGGACGAAACCCGAGCTCCTCCCGTGCACGCCACCGCAAAAATTGGTCGCCGGAGCAACTCCGTTGACGGCGCCGATGACTCCGACGTGGCCCGACATGTGGGTCCCTCTGTGCCACTGACCGCTGGGCCCCCACTGGCCCCGTTGACTGGGTTGACCAGTCAACGGTGCTGACTGGGCAGCCCAGTGACACTGACTTGTGGGCCCCGCGTGTAATTAAACTAATTTGAATTTAAAAGTTAATCTGATAATTTAATTAGCCACTGACATAGGGGTCCCACTAGCTAATTAGGTTAGTTAGTTAAATTAACCTCTGTTTAATTAAGGGAGTCACTGACCAGTGGGACCCACTGGTCAGGTTTGACTCTGGTCAGCCGGGTTTTGACCGCTGACACCATGATGACATCATGCTGACGTCACTGGCTACTATTTTGGATAATTCGAATTAAATAATTTCAGAAATTCCAGAAAATGATTAAAACTTTGAAAAATCATATAAATTAAACCGTAACTCGGATGAAAATAATTTATATATGAAAAATGATCAAAAAAATATGAAGAATCCGAATATGCCACCCACATACCTGCCACACCCCTCTAACATACTGAACATGGAACTTTTTACCCGATTTTGATAAATGAATAGTGCATGACCTTAATAAAATAAATCCAAATAAATTTCTAAATTATCTAAAGCAGTTAGATAGGCATTTTATCACCCCTGCATATCATTTAGGCATGTCATGCATCGCTGTTGCGTTGTTGCTGTGAATTTATTGTTTCTTCCCCCTCCTTTTCTCCCGATAGACGTTGAGACCGCCGCCGACGCAGCTGAGTACGACTACGCTCTAGACGAGCAGCCTTCCGACGACCAGCCCCTCTTAGCAGAGCTTCCAGGCAAGCAAACCCCCTTGATCATCCAGATATCGCCTATTCTTTCCCTCTTATTCTTGCATTAGAATTGCCCCTGCTACTGTTCCAATAGTTCCTATTCTGATGCATAGCCTGGTTTTGTAACCTGTTGTTGATACTTTACCTATTATCCTATATGCTTAGTAGGCTGGTTAGTGATACATCAATGGCCCCACATCCTTGTCCTTGTTGCCACGCCTATCCACCAGTGACTCGATCAGTATGATCGACGGCCATAGACCAACACATCACCGCACATTCCCCCTAAGTTGTTCGACACTTCAGAGCTACCACCGAGTGCCGAGGGTGATACCTCTTATCTCACTTCCGATGATGCCTCTGTAGAATAGTTATCCAGTTGTGGGTTACCGAGGGTGATTCCTCTTTCATCACCTCCGATAAAGCTTCCGTCGTGCAACTCCTCTTGTGTGAATCCATCGAGGGTGATTCCTACGGGTTCACCTTGACCGATACTTCGAGTGGGAATCCATCAAGGGTGATTCCTCGGATTCCTTCTCGATACTTTGGACACACGGGTACTTTGACTTACTGCTATCATTTGATAAAGACGGGTCGGCTCCAAGAGCACCCGCGAGCCGTGTGTTACCAAGTCGGAGCGACAGGAATCCTGTCCGTCTCTGTGAGCTACTAAATACGCCTAACGGATTTGGGTATTTGATCTGAGTAGGCCACTGGCCTATACGCACTACCACCACGTGGGATACTGGTTTAATGGGGCCCTCTACGTCGTATGTATCAGCCGAAAGCTCTTCAGACGTCACAGCTCAGAGATGCGGGCTGATTGCTGGGGTGGGCTAGTTACGTCACTGGTGTATACAGTGTCACGCCTGGGCCCCGGCCAGTCTCGCAACGTGCAGGAGTGCAAAGGGCGATGGGCCCAAGACCCCTTCGCACTTAGGATTTAGACCGGCGTGTTGACCTCTCTGCTGAGCCTAGGTAGGACTACGTCGTGTCGATTACCCAAGGCCGGGCATTACCCAGCAAGTGTGTCCGGCCAGATGTGATCGAGCATGTTGGGTAACAGTAGTGCACCCCTGCAGGGAAGTTATCTATTCGAATATCCGTGTCCACGGTAACAGGACGCTCAGAGTTGTATCCTGATCCACTACAACTACAAACTGATGCTGATTTAATATTAAACTATTAATACTGCTCTCGGGATCGCTTTCTCACAGGGAGTCTAGAAAGGATCTCAGGGCGTTGCTATTATATAACCACTATTATATGCTACTGTGTTCTACTCTCTTCTGATGCTGCAAGATTTCTTCAAGATGCTAGTCTTCGATAGGCTAGGCTTCTCCCCCTCTATTCTGGCATGCTGCAGTTCAGTCCAAAGATATAGCCGCACTCCTTTGATACCGATGCATATTTAGTATAGTTCTGATGTCAGTCTTGCGAGTACTTTGGATGAGTACTCACGGTTGCTTTGCTACTTCTTTTCCCCATACCCGCTTGCTGCAATCAGACGACGGAGTCCCGGAGCCAGACACAACCGCAGGAGCTTACTACCAGGAGAGCCCTGGAGGCACGTACTACTGGATTGAGCCAGCCGACCAGGAGTAGTTCGGAGGCCCTAGGCAGGAGGCCTTCGCCTTTTCGATCAGTGTCGTTGTTTGTGCTAGCCTTCTTAAGGCAAACTTGGCTAACTATGTCTGTACCCAGATATTATTTGTGTGTATGACTTATGTATTTGGGTCCTCGTGACCCCTGGTTTGTAATATGATGATTTATGTTTAATTTTGAGTTTAGAGTTGTGTTGTGATATCTTCCCGTGAGTCTCTGATCTCGATCGTGCACGTTTGGGTGTATGATTAGTGCACGGTCGAGCAGGGGCGTCACAGTCATGTTCTTATTCCAACCTATTCTCTAGTTGGCAAGCATCATGTGGTGGGGAAAGATCCAGGCACATATAGCCATTCAAATATATTTGATCATGATTTATTATTGTTGACAGTTATCTCTATGATAAATGAGTTGGGAGGCGAAACATCAAGCCCCTATCTTTCTCTGTGTTCGATGGATGCTATTTGCTCTAAAAATATGCTTTGAGTATTAGCAATCATAGAAGACTATATGATAATTGAGTATGTGGAGCTCTTACTTAGACTTTGTTGAAAATGAGATGCATTGAAATTGTTTGGTGACTAAGAACATAGCTTGTTAAGTTTCAAGAGAATGTATTGTTTAAACCATAACATGTGAATTGATTGCTACTTTATCATGATGAGTTTTATGAGAAAGAGTTGCTGTTTATGATGCTAGAAAAAGTGATTGCAATTATCATTGATCAAACTTATGCACTATGCTAGCATTCACACTTCATAAATTATTTCTTTTATCATTTACCTACTCGAGGACGAGCAGGAATTAAGCTTGGGGATGCTGATACGTCTCCAACGTATCTATAATTTATAAAGTATTCATGCCATGTTTATAACAATTTTATATGGTTTTGGTATGATTTGATTAGAACTAACCCGGACTAACGCTGTTTTCACCAGAACTACCGTGGTGTTGTTTTTTGTGCAGAAATAAAAGTTCTCGGAATTGGACGAAACTTTTTGACGGTTTTTTGGGACCAAAAGAGACCCCCGAAGCTTCGTGGAAGGATCAGAAGAGCCACGAGGAGGCCACAAGGCAACACGGCGCGCCCTGGGGGGGGGCGTGTGTTGTTGCCTTGTGGGGCCCTCGTAACTCCTTTTTGCGTGATTCCAACGCTGAAAAATCTTATAAATAGAGAAACCCCCAAAAATAAACCTAGAACTTCGCCGCCGCCGCCGCAAGCCTCTGTACCGAAGAAATACCATCTGGAGCCCTGTTCCGGCACCCTACCGGAGGGGAAAATCATCACCGGAGGTCATCTTCATCATCCCGGCGGTCTCCATGACGAGGAGGGAGTAGTTCACCCTCGGGGCTGAGGGTATGTACTAGTAGATATGTGTTTGATCTCTTTCTCTCTCTGGTGTTCTTGATTTGGCACGATCTTCATGTTTCGCGGGATTTGTTAATATAGTTGGATCATATGGTGTTTCTTCCCTCTTTATCTTCTTGTGATGAATTGAGTCTTTCCCTTTGAGGTTTCCTAATTATCGGATTGAATATTTTGGATTTGAGAACACTTGATGTATGTCTTGCATGTGGATACCCGTGGTGACAATGGGGTATTCTATTGAGACACTTGATGTATGTTTTGGTAATCAACTTGCGGATTCCCGAGGTGACATTGGGGTAATCTAGGCATATGGGTTGGTACATGTTTTCATCTTCTTTTCTCCGATAGAAACTTTGGGGTACTCTTTGAAGTTCTTTGTGTGGATTGAATATTATGAATCTGAAGTTGTTTGATGCATATCGAATAATCAACTCATGGATACTTGTGGTGACATTGGAGTATCTAGGTGACATTAGAGTTGGTTGATGCGTATCATATGGTGTTATTTTAGTACAAACTCCAGGGCTGTTTGTGACACTTATAGGGATGGCTCAATAGATTGACCGGAAAGGATAACTTTGAGGTGGTTTCGTACCCTACAACAATTTCATCTTATGTTCTCCGCTAATAGGAACTTTGGAGTGATTCTTTGTTGCATGTTGAGGGATTGTTATATGATTCAATTATGTTAGCACTGTTGAGAGATTGCACTAGTGAAAGTATGAACCCTAGGCCTTGTTTTGAAGCATTGCAATACCGTTTGTGCTCACTTTTGTTACTTGCTACCTTGCTTTTTTTTATTTTCAGATTACAAAAACCTATATCTAGTATTCATACTACACTTGTATCACCATCTCTTCGCCGAACTAGTGCACCTATACAATTTACCATTGTATTGGGTGTGTTGGGGACACAAGAGATTTCTTGTATTTGATTGCAGGGTTGTTTGAGAGAGACCATCTTCATCCTACGCCTCCCACGGATTGATAAACCTTAGGTCATCCACTTGAGGGAAATTTGCTACTGTCCTACAAAACTCTGCACTTGGAGGCCCAACAACATCTACAAGAATAAAAGTTGCGTAGTAGACATCATGCGCCAGGAAGAAGACGTTGTTGACGAGGCGTCGCGCCCGATTTGCCAAACCCGGGTGTAGGAACGAAGTATGTCTACCAGAGGGGGGGGGGGGGTGAATGGGAGTTTTAAATTTTCTTCGGAAATATCAAAACTCTCGGAACCCAGCAGCGGAGCGAATGGTAACAGTGTACAGTGAGCGAATACAAACTATCGAATGGAAACTAAGAGCATGCATCGAGACAAATCACGTGATTGAAATATGTCATACAACACAGTTCGAATGTAAAGGGGAGTAGCAGAGGTGACCAGTGATGCTTGATGGCGACAAGGAATTTGGTAGACCAGTTCGCCCTTCGGCAAAAGGACTACGTCTGGTTGGAGGGGTTGTGGTTTAACACAGAAGATAAACTCTCTTTGCCCTATTCTCCTCAACAATTGGTTCATCAACCAATGCCGATCACTCGTGGTAGATGCTTGAGGCGATCTCCAAACCTTTAGAGACTTTTTCTTTGAGAAACACAATTACTCTTGGTCTCTGAAGAGATTGACACCTAACCGTCTAGAGAGTTCGTAGCTCTCAAGAGTAATAGGCGGAGCGTACTGGACTTAGATTTGAGTGATGCTGAACCACTATCTAATTTTTTGGCTCTGGGGTTTTCTCTCAGTGGATTTTAAACTCAAATCTCTCTGAGAGGGGGTTGCTCAACAATTTTCTCAGAATCAAACGGAGCAGCCACCGGACAACGCCGGTGTGGGGTGGCTATTTATAGCCGCAGCCTTCCCTGATGGGAAATGACCATTTTGGACACGTGGTCTAGCCAATGGCCAACCGACACGTTCACAACGGTCGGATTTTAAGAGCAACAGTAACATTACTTGAGGAACAAGTAATGCTAACTCCTCGGTCAGAGACAAATCTCTCGCAGCGAAGAAGATCACAGTCTCTTGCTGGCAAGTATTTGCTCGGAACACAAAGAGATTTCTCTCGCAACTTTCATAGGATTTGGGTTTAGCATCAGAGAATCAAAGCTTCGAACGCTACACCCCTCTTAGTAGTACGGTGGTCCTATGGCTCAATAAAGAGAAGAGAAACAACGAAATAAATGCTACGTCTTCACTTCGTCTTCAATCTTCTCGGCCGCAGACACTTTCTTCGGACGAGCACCGAATCAATTGCTTTGCATCAGCAATTTTTGAGGGGTCACTCTTGTCATCATAATCTTCGGTGATAACCTTCACTGCCACGCAGGGGATTTTCTTCAGAGTTTGAACCAAACTCCTCTTGACTCCAGGGACATGTTACTCTGTGTGCACTAGCAAACACATCAGTCCCTCACTGTTTATGTCAACAATCTCCAAAACATAAGGAGGCAGATTATTGCACCAACAATCTCCCCCTTTTTGGACGATTGTTGACAAAACAGATAATCATCGAAGTGAAGATAGATAAGTGTAAAGCAATTCCAACAAGAGTGAGTAAGTGTTACTTTGCTCGATGATGAAATAGACTCCCCCAAAATGTATGCAGGGAAGAAGGATATGAGATAAATTCTCCTACAAGTATTGAAGTATACTAAGGAAATTTTAATCATTCGAGACATTGATTCGCACTGATGAGATATAATCCATCGAGATCATAGTGCAATCATTCATAACTTCTGATAATAATTCCACCTGCAAAACAAGTGCTTCGAGAGAGATAGTGCAGCAGGAGGGGTTATTAACATTACAGCATAGAAGTTATCAAGTTTTACAACTTAGTACAGATAACCTTAAACCAGAAGTTGCAAACTCGCACGAAACCAAAACCAATCGAAACACAGAAGGCAAATCTATCGAGACTCAATGTAATTCTCCCCCTTTTTGTCAACAAGTGTCAAAAAGGTGACGAATAACATGAGTGCAAAAACGCAGAACTTGGTTCAATCGGTGGCATCTCCAGAAGAACTGTCCGAGGTGACTTCTTCTTCGGAAGTGACGGGATTGTCTTCGTCTTCAGCAGTAGCTGATTTTCCTTTAGGAATAATAACTTGGGACTGAGCAGACGAGGGTATAATTGGAGTAGCCACAGGAGGAACACGGGATTGCACATTCCCTTCGGTAGGTTTTTCTGTCGGTGAGGTGGCTTCAGACTCGTCAAGCAGTTTGCGAAGCTTGAGATGAAGAAGATCAGTGGTTGGCTCACGAACAGGCAGAGGAGGGGTACTCCGATCTTGAAAATCTTCAACAGTGAAGCCTTTGTCAATATAATCATAGAGCTCTTGGAGATTGACATTCAGGAGTTGTTTCTCGGTGAAGAATTTGCGAAGCAATTTCCAGAGTTTCTTCTTGTTTTCATCAGCAATGAGATGCATGATTCTGGTGCGATTGTTGAGAGCATTTAGCTCAGAGGCAAGATGTTCTTTTTCGTGTCGATCCTCAGCAATATGCTACAGCAGCAGTTGTTGTGTATGCAAACTGACTTTGAGTTGCGATGGAGGTTGAGGCGAAATCTTTCGGTCATGCCAAGGAAGACGTGGCCCATCGAATTGCTTGTGATAGTCATGGGGGCTTGAAGCGGGCGATTTACCCGAAGTAATATCTTCCATAACTTGCAATGTATCGTGAACAGGAGGTATGAAGCTTTTATGATTTTCCTTCGCAAGATACACTGTGCGCATTGCATGATCAATAACTTTCTGGATCCAGGGCGCGAACACTTTGATGCAGAAGGGATATTGGGCAGAATCCTTTAGAATACGCAGAAACATGTCTTCCACGTCGAAGATGTATCGCTCAGAGATGGCATATATAGTATTTCGATGAACATCTGAGATGGATTTGTCCAGATTCATACCCCCCAGAGGGCAAATTGTGTAGGAGAGCATGTGAAAGAGCGTCTGATTCTTGAAAGTTAAGTGCTCAGGGCGAGGAGGACCAGTGTAGTCACGAATCTTTTCTTGATCCATTGTGCACCGAAAAGTTTCATCTGATATGACATCAATGTTGTGAACCCGAATTTCAGTGTCACCATGCTCAAAGCGAGGGAAATGGAAGTGCGAGACAAAATCTGTTGAAGTGCATTTGATGCGTTTCCCTTCGGTCATCCACTCCATAATCCATTTTGAGCTATCGGATTCATCGCCAGAGATATACAGTGTAGCATAGAACTGAAGAATAATCTCTCTGTTCCAAGGATGCTCGAATTCAAATACCTTGGTGAGGCAGAACTCATCCAGGTCCTGAAGCAATTGATTGAAACAGCCAATATTGCGCATTGTAGGAATGTTCAGATATTTGTGAGGAAATATCTTTCTGCTCTCATAGAGGACCCGAGAGTAATATATGGCCTGTTCCTTAGTCCAGAAGCGAGGCGATTCCGAAGTGCGCGGCCCATCATACGGACTATCTAGAAAGAATTTGGGGTGCGCATTCCGATTGAAAAGAGGACCTTTCGCGCCTGCTCCCGACGAGAACAAAGGCAGTTCTTCACGAGGGTATGGGTATTTGAGTTCTTCTTCAGGAGACAGAAATTCATCGCCATATACAATTGAGTCAGTCCGGCGAGCAGAAACAGATTTTCGTTCGGAAGGACCAGCATCTAGGAGTCGTGTCGTTGTGTCGATACTTAACTTGAGTGGAGATGGAGCAGGTGTTACAACAGTGGGTGCTGCAGAGGCAGTAGGCAGCAGGGCAGGTTCATCCACTTTAAGCACTGAGGCCGAATCATGCACTGGAGGTGGTTGCGGTTGTTCCACTGGAATCTGTTGTTGCTCGATAGTAGGAGAAGCCGAGACTTTTGGAGCTTCATGAGCCGGAGAAGCTTGGGGCTCGGAGCGAGGAATTTCACCTTCCTCAGAAACAGATCTTTGCGAAGGAATATCAGCTCGAGAATGGGATGCCACATGCACTGATTCGGTTGGCCTTGGCAAGGGAGGAGCATCCGAGTCTTTTACTGGGGGGTTCGAAGGAATAGCTAGCTCAGGAGATTTTTCTTTCTGAGACTGAGCAACCGGGCGAACAGGCGAGTGGTCCTTCGGAGCAGGAGGTACATTTTTCTTTGCAATTCTCTTTCGTTGCTTCTTCTTTTGCTGAGCAACTTGATCAATGTGGCCTTTGACCAGATCATTGAAGCCAGTGACTTTTGCTTGATGTTCGTCACAGATCTTGCGAACAATTTCGTCTAGATCCGTGTGAAAGCATAACCTTCTGTGACGCAGGAGAGTCATGGCACGGTTGACATCCTTGTAAGAATCTTCGAGGGCTTTAATGACGAATCTTGAAGAAGCAGTTTTCATTCGACCATCAAGGTCAATTAGTTCGGCAGAGAGAGAGAGTTGATCTCAACTGCATCTTCTCTCAGTTCTTGAACTACGGAAGTGGCCTGTGTAATAACTTCAGCAGGAATAGGCAGAGATGCCACTTCACCATCAAATGGATTGTCCACAAATTTATCAAGCTGTTCCATGATGAATATGTGTTCATAGTAGGGAGGAGCATCAGACTTGGCAATAGGAGCAGTCTGCACAGGAACTTGCTCGGAAGGAGGTTTAGAAGCCAACGGCTGAGTCAAGGTAGGTGCAAACTTAGCAGTCTTCTCCGTCGGAGTAGTAGCTTGTGGAGCATCTTTCTTGGTAGGTGCCTTGATTTTCTTCAAGTCAGGCTTGGGAATACTTTCGCCTGGCTTAGCAGAACTCATAGGAGTGTCAACGACCAAATCTTGCAAATTGATAGCATCCGGATGAGGAGTTGTGTTCACGTGCTGTTTCATAGTGATGGTGGTAGCAAGAGTTTTTCTAGCAGTGATCTTCTTCGGTGGTGCTTCTGGAATCATATGAACCCGAAGATCAGGCAGCACAGTTGAAGTGGTAATATTCACTTCCTCGCTGAGAGTAGCAGCAACTTCTTCCTTGGTGAGCGGAGGGTCATCATCTGAAGAATCATTCATTTTAAATTCATCTGCTGGTTCAGCCTTTTTCTTCTTTGGTGCACTCTTTCTCTTTGATACAGCAGCGCTGGGATCATGCTTGCGTTTAGTGCATCCTTCAGATTTTCCTTCGGCATTTTTCTTCTTGACATCATCTTTGAGAAGGCGAAGGTTTTCCTCTTCACGAGCCTTTTGCTTTTCAGCCCTCTGAGCTCGCTTGATCGCATTGCGCTGACGCTTGGCAACTCATCAGGATAAGATTCGGGTGTACGCAGGGAGGACTCAGGAGCATTTGGTGGAGGAGGTGGTCTTTCTTGGGGACCATTTGGTTTTATGAGAGAAATTTCCCGGCAGTCACCCCATGGTGGATGAAATGCAAAGGTTTGAGCAAACCGAGGATGAACAAATTCATATTTGAACCATTTGCGCACCCAGTGACGTCGAATCCATTGTTGACGCGTATCTCTCTGGTGTTTGGTTTCTCCTGGAACAGTATCGTACCAATCATGAGAGATATACTCAGCTGTGTTTGTGTATGCCTGTCTGCCACCCTTCTTCTTCTTCGGAGCATTTTCTTCTTGCTCATTAGCATTTTGCTCGGTCCTTTTTCACTTGCTGGTTGATGGGCCTACCGTTGGGCCCTTGGCATTCGGAGCTTTGGATTCATTAGCTGTACCTAGAACAACATCATCTCTGTCGGCCAGGCTCACTGGTTGAGCCGAATCCTCAACTGACTACATTTTCCTATGAACAAAGATAGATGCGAGGGAAAATGGGGACAGGGTTATGAATGCACACAGCGAAGATTAAAAAAAACATTTTGATGAAGAAGTAGATGCAGACTTTGAGAGATGTTTCGGACGAAAGAAATGTGTAGAACGAACTAGTAGGTTCGAAGAATATACTAGTTAACGTGCTAAGCATTCCGTTCGTACGAGATACAACACAAACCCTAGATCTGAAATTTTTCGGATGCGAGGGACAACTACAAACCACATCCGCACAAGTTACCTAGCAGTAAAGATCTGGAAAATGTGGTAAAAATAGGCAATTTCTACCGCGGACGAACTCGAACAGGATGAATGGAAGAACGAGTTCGCACTACACATACCCTAACTCGGTGATGTGCAGCGACTACGGCGGCGCGGGGATGGAGATGATCCGCGGCGGCGAGGAATGACTCCGGCGACCTCTTTCCGGCAGCAAAGCGGCGAAGATGATCGGTGTCGTCGAGCTCGAGGTGGAGCAGTGTGGTAGGGCTTCGGAAGGTGACGGTGGCGGAGATGTGAAGTGAATTGAGGGAGGGTGGCGGCACAGAATATATATGCGAGGAGGAAATAACCGCATCCGGTGAATCTGATCGGACGGCCACAGTCAGAGGACTATTGCGATTCAACAGACCAGATAAACTGGCAGTTGATGAAGAGCATGTGGCAACCGTCACCAAAGAACATGGTCCTGACTTGGGCGGGAAACCCCAAATTTTGGACGGCTTTCGCCAAAACAGATTAAGTTCGGACCGAACCTTTAACGTGGTCAAGGACACCAGATAAAGTTTAGTTTCCAGATGAATTTTGTGCATTCATAATGGAACAACATAGACTGGAAGAGATAGAATAGAGAGAAAACAGGGTCCTAGGTATTTCACTCAGACGAAGAAACACAAACACCTGAGAGAGAAGCTATGAGCGAAATACATTCAGACTAACACAAAAACTTCAAACGCAACTCAACGAAGAGAAATTGTGGTGGCGTTACCCACCGTATAAGAACTGTAGGACCCCGAGCATTGCACAATTATAGTGGCACCCGGTTAGTCTAGTTCTTCGTTAATGTATTCACTCTCAGAAAGAAAATTTCACTTTGTCAAAATTTTCAAACTCTTCGAGTGTTGTGCACCCATTCCTTCTAAGATGTGGAAGTGATGGTATGGGTGCCGCGTCCATCTTACTGCACGTTTGTGGAATCTAGGATATTTAGCTCACACCGTAACGCACAGAATCTTTTCTCATCGAGAGGCTTGGTGAAGATATCGACAAGATTGTCTTCGGTATTGACGTGACTGATAACAATGTCCTCTCGAGCAACATGATCGCGTAGGAAATGATGTCTAATCTCAATATGCTTGGTGCGAGAGTGCTGCACTGGATTGTGTGCAATTTTGATCGCACTCTCATTGTCACACAATAGAGGGATCTTCTTGACCTTGATGCCATAATCCTTCAGAGTCTGCTTCATCCATAATAACTGAGTGCAACAGGCGCCAGCAGCAATATATTCGGCCTCAACCATAGAGAGCGAGGCACAATTCTGCTTCCTTGATGACCAACATACCAAAGATCTACCGAGGAAATGGCATGTCCCCGAAGTAGATTTCCTGTCAACCCGGTCACCTGCATAATCTGAGTCTGAATATCCAACGAGGTCAAACTGTGCTCCCTTAGGATACCATAAACCTAAGGTGGGGGTGTGAGCCAAATATCTCAGAATACGCTTGACCGCTTGGTGATGCGATTCTTTCGGTGTAGCTTGAAAACGAGCACACATACAAACACTCAACATAATATCAAGTCTGGATGCACATAAGTAGAGCAAAGAACCAATCATCGAACGATAAGCTTTCTGATCGTAATCTTTACCTTACACATTTGCGTCCAGTTGTCCATTTGTGGGCATGGGAGTTTTGTAGCCCTTCTCTTGTAATCTTGCATTTTAAACTTCTTCAGACAGTCTCTCAGATATTTCTCCTGAGATATGAAAATTATGTTGTCCTGTTGACGAATTTGCAGTCCGAGAAAGAACTTGAGTTCACCCATCATAGACATTTGATATTTCTCGGACATCATTCGCCCGAATTCCATGCTGCATGCATTGTTAGTACAGCCGAAAATAATACCATCCACATAAATTTGACACACGAATAAATCGCCATTAATAGCACGAGTGAAAAGAGTGGAATCAGTGGATCCTGGCTTGAACCCTTTGTCGAGCAGAAACCTCTTCAGAGTGTCATACCAAGCTCGAGGGGCTTGCTTCAGCCCATACAGAGCCTTTTTTAACCTGAAAACTTTGTTAGGAAACTGAGGGTTTTCAAAGCCAGGTGGCTGCCTAACATATACTTCCTCATCGATTTCACCATTGAGGAAAGCACTTTTCACATCCATTTGATAAAGCAGAATATCATTGTAGTTTGCATAAGCGAGAAGAATACGAATTGCCTCAAGGCGAGCAACAGGAGCATATGTTTCACCGAAATCAATACCTTCTACCTGTGTATACCCTTGAGCGACAAGACACGCTTTGTTTCTCACAACAATGCCATTTTCATCTTGCTTGTTTCGGAAGATCCATTTTGTGCCGATGATATTGTGCTTCTTAGGATTCGGTTTGTCAACCAATTCCCACACATCATTCAATTCGAATTGCACCAACTCTTCTTGCATGGCATTCATCCAATCGGGATCATTCATGGCTTCCTCATACTTGGTAGGTTCTGTCAATGAGACAAAGGACAAACTGCCACAGTAGTTAGCCAAACAAATACGAGAGAGAGTTGTGGGTCGGTAACCTGGATTCTCGAGATCTTCGAGGATTAATGCAGGGTCAACTCGATTTGCCACTCGTGGGAGAGGATTTCCTTCTTGATGGTCATTTTCATTTTCCTCAGTATCAGCATCAGGATGGGCATTAGTATCGCCATTATCATCGGGATTGCCATTTTGATTTGCACTTGCATTTGGGTTGCCATTTGTGTTCGGTGTGGCATTTTCTTCGGCAGTAGATTGGCATGTTCTTCGAGCTATGGGGGCATCTTCATCGGAAGAGTCAGGTGTATTTCCGTCGACTGGCCTGACGTCCCCAATGGCCATTTGCCAAATAGCGTCCGAGATCGGAGGTTCATCTATCACATTAGGCATGTGCTCCTTTTGAGAGCCGTTAGATTCATCAAACCGCACATTTATCGTTTCCATAACTTTCCCGTGGTGAGAGTTATAGACACGATAAGTATGCGAGTTCGAGCCATAACCAAGAAGAAAACCTTCATGTGCCTTGGGTGCAAACTTGGAATTATGATTCATGTCACGAATATAGCAAGGTGCACCGAAAACACGTAAATAAGAAACATTCGGTTTCTTGCCAGTGATAAGCTCATATGAGGTTTTCTTAAGGAATTTGTGAAGATAAACACGATTGACAACATGACAAGAAGTGTTAATAGCATCAGCCCAGAAACGGATGGGAGTTTTGTTGGGGAACGTTGCATGGGAAACAAAAATTTTCCTACGCACACACAAGATCTATCCATGGTGATGAGCATCTACGAGAGGGAGAGTGAATCTACATACCCTTGTAGATCGCTAAGCGGAAGCGTTTAAGAAACGCGGTTGATGTAGTCGAACGTCTCCGCGATCCAAATCGCAAGTCGTCCCTCGATCCGATCACGAACTAGCGCCGAACGGACGGCACCTCCGCGTTCAACACACGTACGGCTTGATGACGCCTTCACCTCCTCGATCCAGCGAGCGATGATGAAGTAGTGGTTGAGTTCCAGCAGCACGACGGCGTGGTGATGGTGGTGAGGAACAATCTCTGCAGGGCTTCGCCAAGCGCTACCGAGATTATGACGGAGGAACTAGAGGGTTAGGGTTGCCGCACACGGCTTGGGGAAATCTTGATGTGTCCCGTGTGCTAGCCCTGCCCCTCTATTTATATGTTGAGCCTTGGGGTCTAAACTTGGAGTAAAAGCCTCCTCCAGGTCGGTTTTGCCCGCACAAGGTCGGTTTGGCCCGCAGGGAAAGAGTCCAACTCGGATCCCTGCCGAACCGTGCACAGCCGTGCACAAGCGGTAGTACCGCTTCACACAAGCGGTAGTACCGCTTCACACAAGCGGTAGTACCGCTCGGGCGGTAGTACCGCTTCACACAAGCGGTAGTACCGCTTACGCGGCAGTAAAACTACTTTTGCACTTTCCAATACCTCGTGGGCTTTATCCCTTTGGCCCATATAAAGTGTTGCTGCACCCGAACACTTCGGTAAACATCCGGAACCCCTTCCGGTGAACTCCGGAACCCTTCCGGAGATCAAAACACTATTATCACATATATCAATCTTTACCTCCGGACTATTCCGGAGATCCTCATCATGTCCGGGATCTTATCCGGGACTCCGAACAACTTTCGGTCACCAACATAATAACTCAATTATACTAATCGTCACCAAACGTTAAGTGTGTAGACCCTGCGGGTTCGAGAACTATGTAGACATGACCGAGACACCTCTACGGCCAATAACCAATAGCGGGACCTGGATGCCCATATTGGCTCCTACATATTCTACGAAGATCTTTATCGGTCGAACCTCTATGTCAAGGATTCAGTTAATCCCGTATGCTGTTCCCTTTGTTCTTCGGTATGTTACTTGCCCGAGATTCGATCGTCAGTATCACTATACCTAGTTCAATCTCGTTACCGGCAAGTCTCTTTACTCGTTCCGTAATACAAGATCTCGTGGCTAACACTTTAGTCACATTGCTTGCAAGGCTCATTGTGATGTTGTATTACCGAGTGGGCCCTGAGATACCTCTCCGTCATACGGAGTAACAAATCCCAGTCTTGATCCATGCCAACCCAACAGACACCCTCGGAGATACCTGTAGAGCACCTTTATAGTCACCCAGTTACGTTGCGACGTTTGATACACACAAGGTATTCCTCCGGTGTCAGTGAGTTGCATGATCTCATGGTCAAAGGAACAGATACTTGACATGCAGAAAACAATAGCAATAAACTGACACGATCAAATGCTACGTTTACAGTTTGGGTCTTGTCCATCACATCATTCTCCTAATGATGTGATCCCGTTATCAAATGACATCTCATGTCCATGGCTAGGAAACCTTAACCATCTTTGATCAACAAGCTAGTCAACTAGAGGCTTACTAGGGACACAGTGTTGTCTATGTACCCACACATGTATATGAGTTTCCAATCAATACAATTATAGCATGGATAATAAACGATTATCATGAACAAGGAAATATAATAATAACCAATTTATTATTGCCTCTAGGGCATATTTCCAACAGTCTCCCACTTGCACTAGAGTCAATAATCTAGTTCACATCACTATGTGATTTACATTGTAATGAATCGAACACCCATGCAGTTCTGGTGTTGTTCATGTTTAGCCCTTGGAAGAGGTTTAGTCATCGGATCTGCAACATTTAGATCCGTGTGTACTTTGCAAATATTTATGTCGTCCTCCTTGATGTAATCGCGGATGGAATTGAAACGTCGCTTTATGTGTCTGGTCCTCTTGTGAAATCTTGGTTCCTTGGCTAGAGCAATGGCACCAGTATTATCACAAAACAGAGTCATTGGGTTAAGCGCACTAGGCACTACTCCAAGATCTGTCATTAACTCCTTCATCCAGACACCTTCCTTCGCCGCCTCCGAGGCAGCGATGTACTCCGCTTCGCATGTAGAATCTGCTACCACGCTTTGCTTGGAACTGCACCAGCTAACCGTACCCCCATTAAGAATAAATACGTATCCGGTTTGCGACTTAGAGTCATCCGGATCAGTGTCAAAGCTTGCATCGACGTAACCCTTTACGACGAGCTCTTGATCACCTCCATAAACGAGAAACATGTCCTTAGTCCTTTTCAGGTACTTCAGGATATTCTTGACCGCCGTCCAGTGTTCCATTCCTGGATCACTTTGAAACCTTCCGACCATACTTATGGCAAGGCCGACATCGGGTCTTGTGCACAGCATTGCATACATGATAGAGCCTATGGCCGAAGCATAGGGGATGACACTCATCTTTTCTCTATCTTCTGCAGTCACTGGGCATTGAGTCTTACTCAACTTCACACCTTGCAAAACAGGCAAGAACCCCTTCTTGGACTGATCCATTTTGAACTTCTTCAAAATCTTATCAAGGTATGTGCTTTGTGAAAGTCCTATTAAGCGTCTTGATCTATCTCTATAGATCTTGATGCCTAATATGAAAGCAGCTTCTCCTAGGTCCTTCATTGAAAAACTCTTGTTCAAATATTCCTTCACGCTTTCCAGCATTTCTATATTGTTTCCAATCAGTAATATGTCATCCACATATAATATTAGAAACACTATAGAGCTCCCACTCACTTTCTTGTAAATACAAGCTTCTCCGTAAACTTGTATAAACTCGAACGCTTTGATCACTTCATCAAAGCGAAGATTCCAACTCCGAGATGCTTGCACCAGTCCATAAATGGATCGCTGGAGTTTGCAAATTTTGTCAGCATTCTCTGGATCGACAAAACCTTCTGGTTGCATCATATACAACTCTTCCTTAAGGTAACCGTTAAGGAACGCTGTTTTGACATCCATCTGCCAAATTTCATAATCGAAAAAGGCAGCTATTGCTAACATGATTCTGACGGACTTAAGCATCGCTACGGGTGAGAAGGTCTCATCGTAGTCAACTCCTTGAACTTGTGAAAAACCCTTTGCCACAAGTCGAGCTTTATAGACGGTGACATTACCGTCCGCGTCCGTCTTTCTCTTAAAGATCCATTTGTTCTGAATGGCCTTACGCCCTTCAGGTAATACTTCCAAAGTCCATACTTTGTTTTCATACATGGATCCCATCTCGGATTTCATGGCCTCTAACCACTTCTCGGAATCCGGGCCCATCATCGCTTCTCCATAGCTCGTAGGTTCATCGTTGTTTAACAACATGACCTCTAAGACAGGGTTGCCGTACCACTCAGGAGCAGTACGCGTCCTTGTCGACCTACGAGGTTCGATAGCAACTTGATCCAAAGCTTCATGATCATCATCATTAACTTCCTCTTCAGCTAATGTAGGCTCCACAGAAACAACTTTCTGCGCTGCGCTACTCTCAGGTTGAAGTAAAGGTTCAACAACCTCATCAAGTTCTATCTTCCTCCCACTCAATTCTTTCGAGAGAAACTCTTTCTCAAGAAATGTTCCGTTTTTAGCGACAAACACTTTGCCCTCGGATCTGAGGTAGAAGGTATACCCAATTGTCTCTTTTGGGTATCCTATGAAGACGCATTTCTCCGCTTTGGGTTCCAGCTTTTCAGGCTGAAGCTTTTTGACATAAGCATCACATCCCCAAACTTTAAGAAACGACAGCTTTGGCTTCTTGTCAAACCAAAGTTCATATGGCGTTGTCTCAACGGATTTCGATGGTGCCCTATTTAAAGTGAATGCAGCTGTCTCTAATGCATAACCCCAAAACGATAGTGGCAAATCGGCAAGAGACATCATAGATCGCACCATATCCAATAAGGTTCGATTACGACGTTCGGACACACCATTACGCTGTGGTGTTCCAGGCGGTGTCAATTGTGAAACAATTCCACACTGTCTTAAGTGACTGCCAAACTCATAACTCAGATATTCTCCCCCTCGATCAGATCGTAGGAATTTAATCTTCTTGTTACGATGATTCTCAACTTCACTCTGAAATTGTTTGAACTTTTCAAATGTTTCAGACTTGTGTTTCATTAAGTAAATATACCCATATCTACTTAAGTCATCAGTGAAGGTGAGAAAGTAACGATAACCACCGCGCGCCTCAATACTCATCGGACCGCACACATCAGTATGTATGATTTCCAATAAGTCACTTGCCCGTTCCATTGTTCCAGAGAACGGCGTTTTAGTCATCTTGCCCATGAGGCATGGCTCACATGTGTCAAGTGATTCAAAATCAAGTGACTCCAAAAGTCCATCAGCATGGAGCTTCTTCATGCGTTTTACGCCAATATGACCTAAACGGCAGTGCCATAAGAAAGTGGTATTATCATTATCAATTCTATATCTTTTGGCATCAATGTTATGAACATGTGTATCATTACTATCGAGATTCAACAAGAATAAACCCCTCACATTGGGTGCATGACCATAAAAGATATTACTCATATAAATAGAACAACCATTATTCTCTGATTTAAATGAGTAACCGTCTCGCAATAAACAAGATCCAGATATAATGTTCATGCTTAACGCAGGCACCAAATAACACTTATTTAGGTTCATCACTAATCCCGACGGTAATCGAAGAGCGAGCGTGCCGACGGCGATCACATCAACCTTGGAACCATTTCCCACGCGCATCGTCACTTCGTCCTTTGCTAGCCTCCGTCTATTCCGCAGTTCCTGTTTTGAGTTGCAAATATGAGCAACCGCACCGGTATCAAATACCCAGGCACTACAACGAGAGTTGGTAAGGTACACATCAATAACATGTATATCATATATACCTTGTTTGTTGTTGGCCGCCTTCTTGTCAGCCAAATACTTGGGGCAATTCCGCTTCCAGTGTCCAGTTCCCTTGCAATGAAAACACACAGTTTCTGGTTTGGGTCCAGCCTTGGGTTTCTTCACGAGAGGAGCAACTGCTTTGCCACTCTGCTTGGAGTTACCCTTCTTACCCTTGCCATTTTTCTTGAAACTAGTGGTTTTATTGACCATCAACACTTGATGCTCCTTCTGAATTTCAGACTCAGCGGCTTTCAGCATCGCAAACAGCTCGGCGACTGACTTGTTCATCCCGTGCATGTTATAGTTCAACACGAAGCTCTTGTAGCTAGGTGGCAATGATTGAAGAACTCTGTCAGTGATAGCCTCTGGCGGAAGGGGCATCCCTAACTCAGCCAGACGGGTGGAGTACCCAGACATTCTGAGCACGTGATCACTGATAGACCCGTTCTCCTCCATCTTGCAAGCATAGAACTTATCGGAGATCTCATATCTCTCGATCCGGGCATTCTTCTGAAAGATAAACTTCAACTCCTGGAACATCTCATATGCTCCATGACGTTCAAAACGTCTTTGAAGTCCCGGTTCTAAGCCATACAACATTGCACATTGAACTATTGAGTAATCATCAGAACGAGCCTGCCAGGCGTTCACAACGTCTAGAGACTCAACTGGAGCGGGTGGATCACCAAGCGGTGCATCAAGGACATAAGCCTTCTGGGAAGCCGTAAGGATAATCCTTAGATTACGGGCCCAGTCCACAAAGTTACTTCCATCATCTTTCAACTTAGCTTTCTCTAGGAACACATTAAAATTCAGGGGTGCTACTGCGCGAGCCATGATCTACAACATAAATATAGCAAAGACAACTTAGACTATTGTTCTAGATAATGAGTTTAGTTAATCATATTACTTTAAAAAAAACTCCCACTCAAATTGACATCCCTCCGGTCATTCGAGTGTAACATGATCCAAATCCACCAACTCAAGTCCGATCATCACGTGAGTTGAGGTGGTTTCAATGGTGAACATCTTCATGTTGATCATATCTACTATATGACTCATGTTCGACCTTTCGGTCTCTTGTGTTCCGAGGCCATGTCTGTACATGCTAGGCTCGTCAAGTTTAACCCGAGTGTTCCGCACGTGTAACATGGCTTACACCCGTTGTATGCGAACGTAGAGTCTATCACACCCGATCATCACGGCGTGTCTCGAAACGACGAACTTTCGCAACGGTGCACACTTGGGGAGAACACAATTTTATCTTGAAATTTAAGTGAGGGATCACCTTATAATGCTACCGTCGTCCTAAGCAAAATAAGATGCATAAAAGGATTAACATCACATGCAAATCATAAGTGACATGATATGGCCATGAACTTGTGCTTTTGATCTCCATCTCCAAAGCACCGGCATGATCTCCATCGTCACCGGCATGACACCATGATCTCCATCATCTTGATCTCCATCAACGTGTCGCCATAAGGTTGTCGCGCCGACTGTTGCTTCCATGACTATAGCTAACGTTTAGCGATAAAGTAAAGCATTACATAGCGCTTAATGATTGACACGCAGGTCATACAATAATTAAAGACAACTCTATGGCTCCTGCCAGTTGCCGTACTCATCGACATGCAAGTCGTGATATTCTATACAACACATGATCATCTCATACATCACATATATCTCATCATGTAATTGGCCATATCACATCACAACATACCCTGCAAAAACAAGTTAGACGTCCTCTAATTGTTGTTGCAAATTTTACGTGGCTGCTACGGGTTTGCAAGAACCGTTCTTACCTACGCAAAACCACAACGTGGTGTAGTGATTGCTTTTTGATCTTCTAAAAGAACCCTCTTCATTGAAATCGATTCAACTAAAGTGAGAGAGACAGACACCCGCTAGCCATCTTTATGCAACGAAGTTACATGTCAGTTGAAGGAACCTGTCTCGCGTAAGTGTACGCGTAATGTCGGTCCGGGCCGCTTCATCTCACAGTACCGCCGAATCAAATATCAACTAGTAACGGCAAGCAATATGTATACACCCACGCCCACAACTCGTTTGTGTTCTACTCGAGATCTCATCTATGCATAGACCTGGCTCTGATACCACTGTTGGGGAACGTTGCATGGGAAACAAAAATTTTCCTACGCACACACAAGATCTATCCATGGTGATGAGCATCTACGAGAGGGAGAGTGAATCTACATACCCTTGTAGATCGCTAAGCGGAAGCGTTTAAGAAACGCGGTTGATGTAGTCGAACGTCTCCGCGATCCAAATCGCAAGTCGTCCCTCGATCCGATCACGAACTAGCGCCGAACGGACGGCACCTCCGCGTTCAACACACGTACGGCTTGATGACGCCTTCACCTCCTCGATCCAGCGAGCGATGATGAAGTAGTGGTTGAGTTCCAGCAGCACGACGGCGTGGTGATGGTGGTGAGGAACAATCTCTGCAGGGCTTCGCCAAGCGCTACCGAGATTATGACGGAGGAACTAGAGGGTTAGGGTTGCCGCACACGGCTTGGGGAAATCTTGATGTGTCCCGTGTGCTAGCCCTGCCCCTCTATTTATATGTTGAGCCTTGGGGTCTAAACTTGGAGTAAAAGCCTCCTCCGGGTCGGTTTTGCCCGCACAAGGTCGGTTTGGCCCGCAGGGAAAGAGTCCAACTCGGATCCCTGCCGAACCGTGCACAGCCGTGCACAAGCGGTAGTACCGCTTCACACAAGCGGTAGTACCACTTGGGCGGTAGTACCGCTTCACACAAGCGGTAGTACCGCTCGGGCGGTAGTACCGCTTCACACAAGCGGTAGTACCGCTTACGCGGCAGTAAAACTACTTTTGCACTTTCCAATACCTCGTGGGCTTTATCCCTTTGGCCCATATAAAGTGTTGCTGCACCCGAACACTTCGGTAAACATCCGGAACCCCTTCCGGTGAACTCCGGAACCCTTCCGGAGATCAAAACACTATTATCACATATATCAATCTTTACCTCCGGACTATTCCGGAGATCCTCATCATGTCCGGGATCTTATCCGGGACTCCGAACAACTTTCGGTCACCAACATAATAACTCAATTATACTAATCGTCACCAAACGTTAAGTGTGTAGACCCTGCGGGTTCGAGAACTATGTAGACATGACCGAGACACCTCTACGGCCAATAACCAATAGCGGGACCTGGATGCCCATATTGGCTCCTACATATTCTACGAAGATCTTTATCGGTCGAACCTCTATGTCAAGGATTCAGTTAATACCGTATGCTGTTCCCTTTGTTCTTCGGTATGTTACTTGCCCGAGATTCGATCGTCAGTATCACTATACCTAGTTCAATCTCGTTACCGGCAAGTCTCTTTACTCGTTCCGTAATACAAGATCTCGTGGCTAACACTTTAGTCACATTGCTTGCAAGGCTCATTGTGATGTTGTATTACCGAGTGGGCCCTGAGATACCTCTCCGTCATACGGAGTAACAAATCCCAGTCTTGATCCATGCCAACCCAACAGACACCCTCGGAGATACCTGTAGAGCACCTTTATAGTCACCCAGTTACGTTGCGACGTTTGATACACACAAGGTATTCCTCCGGTGTCAGTGAGTTGCATGATCTCATGGTCAAAGGAACAGATACTTGACATGCAGAAAACAATAGCAATAAACTGACACGATCAAATGCTACGTTTACAGTTTGGGTCTTGTCCATCACATCATTCTCCTAATGATGTGATCCCGTTATCAAATGACATCTCATGTCCATGGCTAGGAAACCTTAACCATCTTTGATCAACAAGCTAGTCAACTAGAGGCTTACTAGGGACACAATGTTGTCTATGTACCCACACATGTATATGAGTTTCCAATCAATACAATTATAGCATGGATAATAAACGATTATCATGAACAAGGAAATATAATAATAACCAATTTATTATTGCCTCTAGGGCATATTTCCAACAAGTTTTATACTCACTGAGCATTGTTCTCGCCATTTCGATGAGAGTTCTATTCTTTCACTCAACAACTCCATTCTGTTGGGGAGTGTATGCGGCAGAGAACTCATGAGTTATACCATGTTCATCGAGAAAATCTTCGATATGAGTATTCTTGAACTCAGTACCATTGTCGCTTCTTACATGCTTAATTCGCACATCATATTCATTCTGAGCCTTCTTGGCGAATCTTTTGAAGATGTCTTGGGTGCAGGTTTTGTCTTCGAGAAAGAATACCCAAGTGTATCGAGAGAAATCATCAATAATAACCAGACCATAATGACTGCCTCCGAAACTTGCATAGTTTTGAGGTCCGAATAAATCCATATGAAGAATTTCCAGTGGTCTTGTTGTGGTCATGACAGTTTTTGACGAATGGTGCTTCTTGGCCAATTTGCCGGCTTCACACGCAGCACAGAGACGATCCTTGTCGAATTTCACATTAGGAATGCCACGAAGATGATTTTTTCTTCATGAGAGTCTGCAAATTTCTCATACCTGCATGATCAAGTCTTCGGTGCCACATCCATCCTTCGGTTGCTTTTGCAAGCAAACAAGTTTGGACTGAGGGACCCTTAGAGAAATCCACAATATATAAATCATCCTTTCTATTTCCCTCGAAGACGAAGGAATTGTCAGAGGCCATAAAGACGATGCATTTGGATGATGAAAATAGAACTAGCATGCCTAGATCACAAAGCTTGCCAATTGACATGAGATTGAATCCAAGAGACTGAACAAGTAAAACATCATCAATGTTCTTGTCCTTGGATATAGCAATTTTACCTAACCCAATTACCTTTCCTTTGTTGTTGTTGCCGAAAGTAATATACTTCTGAGATGAAGCAGTTAAGTTGGGGTCGACAAACAACGACTTGTCTCCGGTCATATGACTAGTGCATCCACTATCCGTTATCCATTCGGTACACCCGGAGACATAGTCCTGTAGAGAAATCAGGCTTTCTTAACCACCCACATCTTTGTAGGTGGCTTCGAAACATATGAGCGAGCAGGATATGATTTCTTTCGATAGTCATAAGAATTGTGACTTGAGTGAGTACGAGCATAATCGAAAGAGTATGCATTGAAATTCTTCCCAGACGAATGAGTATAGTGGTTAGATGAGGTATGCATGTACTCATTCTGTCGAACCTTTTCCAGGAAGTATCGAGCATTTTCAGCCTGCATGGTTAGTAACATAGTAATAGGCAATGCTTCGATAGTTTTCCTAGGCACCCAGATAGCTTTCTTTGGGGGGCCATTCCTGCTGTTTGATCCAACATAGCGAGCAACAGCCTCACCACGTTGGTTTTTGAACAACTTATAGTTGTCCAGAGAATCATCATATGAGTATTCAGGGATAGGACAGTCATATCCCAAAAGTAAAGCTGGATCGAGCGTTTTGCTCTTGGCCGGTACCCACACAGTGCGAGGATATTGATCAGGTTCCCAGTAGGAGCTATTTTCATTCAGTTTCCTTTCGAAACCGATACCTTCTTTCCTGGGTTTTTTGTGAAGAATGGATTTCTTCAGAACATCACACAGGGTTTGATGCCCTTTGAGAGACTTGAACATTCCTGTCTGAAGAAGATCCGTCAACCTAGCATTTTCTTCAGGTATAGAACCATTTTCCTCGACAGAGGGGTTAGCATTCACAGAAGATTCAACATTTGATTCAGAGTTACTGCGTTCAAGGCATTTTAGGCAGGGTGGTACAAACACCTCATGTTTCTCTTTGAGTTGTTGGGTGAGAAGAGAATTTTCTCTGATCGAGTCATCATGAGCCTCTCTCAGCAACTCGAGTTCATGTTTCCTTTTCAGGTAATCATAAGTCAATCTCTCGTGGTCGGCCGATAGAAAATCATGACGATTTGATAGTTCTTTCATTCGAGACTCAAGAGCGGAATGCTCTTCTGTCAACGAATGATTTTTCTCCATCTCCTCAACCAACAACCCTTCAGATTTCCTGAGGGTTTTCTCAATTTTCTCGAGAGAGTTTTGTTGCATATTAGCAATTTTGATCAGTTTAGCATGGTCATCCTCATCCGAAGAGTATTGATCACTGGAGTAAACCTTGTGATGTTTGGAGGATACCTTTTCTTTCGAAGCTTTGGCCATGAAGCAGTAGGCAGGAGATTCGTTGTCGCTCGAATGATTCTCGAAGAAGTTTGATGCAGGAGTAGAGGCACATGCTATGCCAGCCATGCCGGAATCAGAATCCTCATCGGATTCATCAACTTCTTCGGAGTCAGATGACTCTTCTTCATCGGAATCCATCTCCTTGCCGATGTACGCCTTAGCCTTGCGAGAGGTGTTCTTGCAGTTGGATGAGGACTTGGAAGGATTCCTTGAGGAAGATCTTGACGAGGACTTGGAGGAGGAGCTGTCTTTGTTCTTGAAGAACTTCTTCGTTTTCTTCTCATCATCGGAGTCGTAGCTTTTGCTCTTGCCTTTGCCATGGATGTTTCCTGAATCATATCTTCCACTGGCACGGATTTCAGCTTCCCAGAGAGGGCAGTCCGAAATGAAATGTCCTGGCTTTTTGCACTTGAAACAGGTGTAATCTCTAGTAGGTTTTGATGAAGATTTGGAGCCGCCAGAGTTGCTGGATCCTTTCTTCTGAAACTGCTTTTTCCTCTGAAGGCGCTGGAATCTTTTCGTGATTAATGCGAGATCCTTGCTGATCCTTTCTAGGTCATCTGAATCTTCTTCGGCATTTCCTTCTGAGGAAGATTCAGCCACAGCCTTGAGAGCATGACTTTTTCGGTGACTTGAGCCATAGAGATCTCTCTTTTCTTCTTCTTCTTGTTCCTCGTGGGTGTTTAGCCTTTCCATGATATCAGCTGAGTCGAGAACTTTGAAATCAGCTCGTTCCCGAATCATCAGAACTAGAGTGTCGAATGAACTGTCAAGGGATCGGAGCAGTTTCTTCACAACTTCGTGATCAGTGATGTCTTTGGCGCCGAGACCTTGTAGCTCGTTTGCAATGTCACTCAGACGATCGAAGGTTTGCTGGCAGCTTTCATTTCTGATTCGCTTGAACCGATTGAACTTTGCCCGAAGAGTATCAATGCGAGCCTCTCTGAGTTGAAACACTCTCATTTATCTTTTCGAGAATGTCCCACAATTCCTTTGCAGTTTCACACTGACGATAGCGAAGAAATTGAGCACGAGAGAGATGACCACCAATTTCATCTTTGGCTTGAGCATCCATCTGAATGAGTTTCTTCTCGTGGTCAGTGGGGACCTGGGGCACTTCAACCACGAATCCATTCTGCACCACGTTCCACATATCATCATCAATAGCTCAGAGACAGATCTTCATCTTCTCCTTCCAGAAGGGATAGTCCGTCCCATCGAAGATGGGAATCTTGAGGTGCGACTTGTAGCTCACTGAAGACATACTTAAACTCCAAGGTGGTTAGACCAAAATGAATAGAGTCAAGGAGAACCTTGCTCTGATACCAATTGTAGGAATGAAGTATGTCTACCAGAGGGGGGTGGGGTGAATGGGAGTTTTAAATTTTCTTCGGAAATATCAAAACTCTCGGAACCCAGCAGCGGAGCGAATGAAAACAGTGTACAGTGAGCGAATACAAACTATCAAATGGAAACTAAGAGCATGCATCGAGACAAATCACATGATTGAAATATGTCATACAACACAGTTCGAATGTAAAGGGGAGTAGCAGAGGTGACCAGTGATACTCGATGGCGTTAAGGAATTTGGTAGACCAGTTCGCCCTTCGGCAAAAGGACCACGTCTGGTTGGAGGGGTTGTGATTTAACACAGAAGATAAACTCTCTTCGCCCTATTCTCCTCGACAATTGGTTCGTCAACCAATGCCGATCACTCGTGGTAGATGCTTGAGGCGATCTCCAAACCTTTACAGACTTCTTCTTCGAGAACCACAATTACTCTTGGTCTCTGAAGAGATTGACACCTAACCGTCTAGAGAGTTCGCAGCTCTCAAGAGTAATAGGCGGAGCGTACTGGACTTAGATTCGAGTGATGCTGAACCACTATCTAATTTTTTGGCTCTGGGGTTTTCTCTCGGTGGATTTTAAACTCAAATCTCTCGGAGAGGGGGTTGCTCAACAATCTTCTCAAAATCAAACGGAGCAGCCACCGGACAACGCCGGTGCGGGGTGGCTATTTATAGCCGCAACCTTCCCTGATAGGAAATGACCATTTTGGACATGTGGTCCAGCCAATGGCCAACCGACACATTCACAATGGTCGGATTTTAAGAGCAACGGTAACATTACTTGAGGAACAAGTAATGCTAACTCCTCGGTCAGAGACAAATCTCTCGCAGCGAGGAAGATCACAGTCTCTTGCTGGCAAGTATTTGCTCGGAACACAAAGAGATTTCTCTCGCAACTTTCATAGGATTTGGGTTTAGCATCAGAGAATCAAAGCTTCGAACGCTACACCCCTCTTAGTAGTACGGTGGTCCTATGACTCAATAAAGAGAAGAGAAACAACGAAATAAATGCTACGTCTTCACTTCGTCTTCAATCTTCTCGGCCGCAGTCACTTTCTTCGGACGAGCACCGAATCAATTGCTTTGCATCAGCAATTTTTGAGGGGCCACTCTTGTCATCATAATCTTCGGTGATAACCTTCACTGCCACGCAGGGGATTTTCTTCGGAGTTTGAACCAAACTCCTCTTGACTCTAGGGACCTATTACTCTGTGTGCACTAGCGAACACATCAGTCCCTCACTGTTTATGTCAACAATCTCCAAAACATAAGGAGGCAGATTATTGCACCAACACCGGGGACACGTTGTAGACGAAGGCACACGTCGGTGTTGCCAGCACCGCGCATGCGTAGACGGACGAAGACGAAGTTGACGAAGCGCCGCACCAGGCTTGCTGATACGTCTCCATCGTATCTGCTTTTCCAAACACTTTTGCTCTTGTTTTGGACTCTAATTTGCATGATTTGAATGAATCTAACCCGGACTGACGCTGTTTTTAGCAGAACTACCATGGTGTTGTTTTTGTGCAGAAATCAATGTTCTCGAATTTGGATGAAACTTTTTGGAGAATTTTTATGAAATATATAAAAATTATTGGCACAAGAATCAACAGAAGAGGGGCCACCTGTTGCCCACAAGGCAACAGGGCGCGACCCCCCAGGGCGCGCCCTGATGCCTTGTGGGGCCCACAGGCGGCCGTCTGACCTAATTCCAATGCTATAAATTCTCTTTCCCCGAGAAAAAAAAATAAGAGAAGAAGTTTCATCGCGTTTTATGATACGGAGCCGCCGCCACCTCCTGTTCTTCATCAGGAGGGCTGATCTAGAGTTCGTTCTGGGCTCCGGAGAGGGGGATTTGACGCCGTCCTCATCATCAACCAACCTCCATCACCAATTTCATGATGCTTACCACCGGGCGTGAGTAATTCCTTTGTAGGCTTGCTGGACGGTGATGGGTTGGATGAGATTTATCATGTAATCGAGTCAATTTGTTAGGGCTTTGATCCTGGTATCCACTATGTTTTGAGATTGATGTTGCTATGACTTTGCTATGCTTAATGCTTGTCACTTGTGGCACCCCGGCTCAGAGGACCGGTTTACCCAGTGTTTCCAGCCTAGAGATCATGTCTTCTGGAAACACACAACAACTTGGAACAGAACAGAACTGAACTTTATTGATACATCTCGAGTACAAGCTCATAATTTACATCGATAGCGAGGCCAGAAGCACATCATGTGCGATGACAATATCTACATTATTTATGGAACACAACAGGGCCTCGATACTACTAGGTAGAACTACGGCGTAGCGGAACATAGCGCGTAAAACTCCATCCACAGGGACACTGCTGGGACACGACCTAGTTAGCGTAGCATGAACCATCGGGACCTCCGTCCTCGACTTCTCCTGCATCTGGCATGATATGCCAGGTGAGTACTTGGAATGTACTCGCAAGCTCACAGCAACCATAACAATGTAGCAAACAACAGCATGGCAATTAACAAGTTAAGTGCTTAAGTAGTTTACTTACTGTTACCGATCATTACTTACTCTCTTCCGGGTTGTCCCACAACCCTCGGAATACTCATAATCCACTGAGCAATTCCGATCATAAGACAAGTTCTTCCATCATTATTATCATTATTGCGGTTGACCACCCAGTGTGACCTAGTGCGGACTGTCCAATACCGTGGACGCGGCTATTCGAATAGATTCTTACACTCTGCAGAGGTTGCGCACTTTACCCACACCATGGAGCTCCTTGTCCCGTACCTCAGTACACTTCCCTTTTCGGGTGGACCGGTGTTGCTCCAACGAAACCTGCCTGACCCGTGACTCCTCTATCGTACCACCGACAATCATACCCTCCCAGGGTCATGTCTTGGGTGGCCCCTGTGTCACCCCGTGACACCTGCCACCGTCGTGGCCAACTAAACTGTCCCAAACGGGGACGCCGGCAAAATAACTCAACTGGGTTCACAGGATTATCGTCGTCTACCTAATCAGGGCAGCACGCACGCATAACCCTCCCTAGTTTGGTGGTACCGACAAAAGAGCACGCAGTCAGACCAAGTCAAGGCCGCCCATACCGGCAGATGTGGCTGCACGGATAAGTCCGGGTCGGTGGCACTTGATCAACCAATTAGGTTTAGTTTGACAAATACTTAGCAAGCATGGTTATTTATCATGACTAACTTAACATGGCAGTAGCTAAGCATCAAGGTAATTTACTATGAATTACTACAAATTAAGATAATACAAATAATTCAATTAAATAACCAACACTATTGAAATGCTCCATGTAATGGATGACGTGGCTTGCCTTGCTCTGTTGGGTTGTCCACAAACTCCTGGGCTTCAAAACCAAAAGGATTTTCCTCTGAAAATATTTTAAAAAGGTAAAGGAAAATGTCACATAACACATTTCTGTGCACCAGAAATTCTGTGAGCATGAGAAAAATACCAAAATTTACCAGAAAATAGAGGGGCTCAAGACAAACCCAATGCAAAAAGAATCCATTGATTTGGACTTATGGATAAAAAGTTATGAGTGGTCAAAGTTTCTGGTCAAATATGGATTAAAAACAGAAAATAGAAAATCTACAGGGGGGCCACGTCGAAGGCGTAAAGTGGAGGGGCGTCTCCACTTACCGCTTCGGCGCGCGCGGGCGAGCCGCTGACGGGCGGGCCCCGCTGTCAGATTTAAAAGGGGGAAGAGAGAGAACAGAGCACCGCGGAACTCCTGCGATGGTCGCTGGCGATGCAGACGGCGGCGAGGTCCAACGACAACGGGAACGGGATGAGCTCACGAAGACGAACACGCACGTACCCGTAGCGTGACGAGGGGTGGCCGGACGACGTCGCCCCCTTCCTCTCCGGCGGTGGCAGCTTTCGGGTGTCGCCGGAGATGGCGCTTCCGGCAGGGTCTCGGCCAGGGAAGAGCTCGGGCGGGGTCAGGGGAGTGCGAGGAGCTCGCGGGTGGCGTCAGTTGAGGCTGGGGTGGAGTGGAACGGCGAGGTGGCGGAGCTCGGGTGGTGGCGGATTGCCGGCGAGATGCGAGGCCAGAGGGCCTCTCGGCCTTGGCTCGTTGCTCGGGGGCTCGATTGGAGGCGGAGGGAGTTGGGTGAGGAGCGAAGAAAGGCCGGGGAGGCCTATTTATAGGAGGGGGTGGAGCTTCTGGACTTGGGCGCGCCGCGGCCACGTCGCCGGCGCAAGGATGCCGCGCTGGCTGGCTTGGCGCGGGCAACGGGATGGGAGAGGGTAGAGGAGTTAAGGCGTGCAGTGGCCGCTTGCGGAGGAAGACTACGGCCAACAGAGCCATTGTGCCCGCACGGGTGCCACAGTGCTCGTGTGGGTGGCGGCCGCCGGGAGTGATTCCGGCGAGGGAAGAACTCCAGAAGGGCCAGGTGGTTGGAGGAGAAGATGTCGGCGAGCTGAGACAAGGCACGGTCACGCGGGGCAGCCGGACGCATCACATCCGACGCGGGCGCGGTGCAGAGCGCGTGTTTTGGCATGCCACTGCCGTGCTCACCAGGGTGGCTGGCACCTGGAGGCCACGCAAGTCTGGCGCACCGTGTCCAGCAGGTTCTACTTTGATCACCTAGTGCCCCTGTGCCCTTGGTTTGGCCAGATACACTCTGGTTCGAAGTGTAGCTTCAGCTACAGTTTCTGCCAGAAACTTTGGGAGAGCTCTAGAGGAGAGATGAGCTGGACATGGAGCTAGTAGAGATGTCTGGGATGATCTACTTTGGAAGGACTACCAACTGGCAAAGTTTGAGAAATTTTCATCAAAGTTTGAATATAGTTCATGTACAATTGCTGTTACTGGACCAGAAACAAGATGAGCTTGTAGCACTCATTTGGTTGATCTGCTGGAGCTGGAATTTGGTGTGGGAGGGGTATTTGGTGGATAGATAATGTCATAAAAATTTCAGCTCAATTGAATACCTCTAGCTGGTACTTCCTTCACAGAGGTTCAAAATGAGCAGAAACTTGGCAGAATATTGCTGCTAAAAATTTGTACTGGACAAGATGATATTTTTGGATATTGTGGCAAGATAGATTCCCTAGTATCTCAGGGAATATTCTGAGGGTTTTCTGAGTTGGGAAAATATGAGTTGCTTCACAAAGGGCCAGTACTGTCCAGAAGGTAAATGGAGTTTTCTGGACAAAATTTTATACTGGACCATGAAATGTTTTTGAAGATTGTTGGAGTAGATGATGACAAGAAGGTGTGGTATTAATTTGGGATTTTTCTGATCATCAGAACTATAGGTTGCTTCATAACCCATAGTGATGACAGATTTTCCCAAAGAAAGAAAATGAATTATTGGGAAAGATTGAGAATTGGAATTTGATCCAGAAGATGTGTGACAAGATTTTGGTAAGATGATGAGGGCTTTGGATCACTTAGAGAAAGGTTCAAAAGTTTCCTAAGTCCAAAGCCAACTGAAACGATTCAAAAACCATCCAAATTGCAAGTAAAGCCAGAGAGATTTTGAAAAGAAAAAGTTGCCAAAAACCAGGGTGTCACATCACTAGGGCCCGAGTGCCATGATTTCAGATCTGAATCCTCTATGTTTTCATGAATATATTTGTGTTCTTGATCCTATCTTGCAAGTTATATGCACCTATCACGTGTCATGATCCGCATACCCCAAGGTGACAATAATTGGGATTCTTTCCGGTGATTGCCGTAGTTTGAGGAGTTCATGTATTCACTAAGTGCTAATGCTTTGTTCCAGTTCTCTACTAAAAGGAGGCCTTAATATCCCTTAGTTTCCTTAAGGACCCCGCTGCCACGGGAGGGTAGGATAAAAGATGTCATGCAAGTTCTTATTATAAGCACGTATGACTATATACTGAATACATGCCTACATTACATTGATGAATTGGAGCTATTGTGTAGCGCCCTAGGTTGTGACTGTTATATGATGAATATCATCCAACATAATTATCATCACCAATCCAATGCCTACGACTTTCTCATATTGGTTTTTGCTAAGTTACTTTGTTGCTATTGCTTTACACTTGTTACAAAACTGCTACTGTTACTGTTGCTACTGCTATCAAAACTATCATATTACCGTGCTACTAAATACTTTGCTGCAGATATTTTATCTCCAGGTGTGGTTGAATTGACAACTCAACTGCTAATACTTGCAAATATTCTTTGGCTCCCCTTGTGTCGAATCAATAAATCTGGGTGAAATACTACCCGCGAAAACTGTTGCGATCCCCTATGCTTGTGGGTTATCAAGACCTTTTTCTGGCGCCGTTGCCGGGGAGCATAGCTCTATTTGTTGAGTCACTTGGGATTTATATCTGTTGATCACTATGAAGAATCTGAAAGACTCTAAGACCAAGATCGCTCCCTCTAAGACGAGGGGAGGTAAGGAACTGCCATCTAGCTCTGCACTTGATTCACCTTCTGTTTTGAGTAAGCTTGCGACACCACCACCTGTTATGCATTCTGATATGTTGCAAGTTATTGATGATACTACTTCTGCTATGAATGATACTTATGATGATGCTAGTACTATGCTTGATAATACTGTGCCACTTGGTGAATTTCTTGATGAACAACTTGCTAAAGCTAAAGAAATTGAAAATGTTGAAACTCTTGATAATTATGAATCACCTATTATGCCTAGCTCTCCTACTAGAATTGAATCACCTGACGAACATGTCTTTGATAGGGAGACGGCTAGGGCCATTCTTGCTTGTAAGGATAGAGATGAAGTTAAAAAATTGCTTGCTGAAATGAAAGAAAAATCTATGAGGGAGAGAATGAAATATGATCCTAAGTTTGCTACCTCTCCCATATTTGTTACTGATAAGGATTATGAATTCTCTATCGATCCTGAGTTAATTACTTTGGTTGAATCTGATCCTTTTCATGGTTATGAAACTGAAACTGTTGTGGCACATCTTACTAAGTTGAATGATATTGCTACCTTATTTGCTCATGAGGAAAAAATTCGCTATTACTATATTCTTAAGTTGTTTCCTTTCTCATTAAAGGGTGATGCTAAGAAATGGTTTAATACTCTTGCTCCTGGTTGTGTGCGTAGTCCCCAGGATATGATATATTACAACAACAACAACAACAACAACAACAAAGCCTTTAGTCCCAAACAAGTTGGGGTAGGCTAGAGGTGAAACCCATAAGATCTCGCGACCAACTCATGGTTCTGGCACATGGATAGCAAGCTTCCACGCACCCCTGTCCATGGCTAGTTCTTTGGTGATGCTCCAATCCTTCATGTCTCTCTTTACGGACTCTTCCCATGTCAAGTTCGGTCTACCCCGGCCTCTTTTGACATTATCAGCACGCTTTGGCCGTCCGCTATGTACTGGGGCTTCTAGAGGCCTGTGCTGAATATGTCCAAACCATCTCAGACGATGTTGGACAAGCTTCTCTTCAATTGGCGCTACCCCAACTCTATCTCGTATATCATCATTCCGGATTCGGTCCTTCCTTGTGTGGCCACACATCCATCTCAACATGCGCATCTCCGCCACACCTAACTGTTGCACATGTCGCCTTTTAGTCGGCCAACACTTAGCGCCATACAACATTGCGGGTCGAACCGCCGTCCTATAGAACTTGCCTTTTAGCTTTTGTGGCACCCTCTTGTCACAGAGAATGCTAGAAGCTTGGCGCCACTTCATCCATCCGGCTTTAATTCGATGGTTCACATCTTCATCGATATCCCCATCCTTCTGCAACATTGACCCCAAATATCGAAAGGTGTCCTTCTGCGGCACCACCTGCCCATCAAGGCTAACATCCTCCTCCTCCTCGTGCCTAGTAGTACCGAAAGCGCACCTCATGTACTCGGTTTTAGTCCTACTAAGTCTAAAACCTTTCGATTCCAAAGTTTGCCTCCATAACTCCAACTTCCTGTTGACCCCCATCCGACTCTCATCGACTAGCACCACATCGTCCGCAAAGAGCATACACCATGGGATATCTCCTTGTATATCCCTTGTGACCTCATCCATCACCAAGGCAAAAAGATAAGGGCTCAAAGCTGACCCTTGATGCAGTCCTATCTTAATCGGGAAGTCATCAGTGTCGCCATCACTTGTTCGAACACTTGTCACAACATTATCGTACATGTCCTTGATGAGGGTAATGTACTTTGCTGGGACTTTGTGTTTCTCCAAGGCCCACCACATAACATTCCGCGGTATCTTATCATAGGCCTTCTCCAAGTCAATGAACACCATATGCAGGTCCTTCTTTTGCTCCCTATATCTCTCCATAAGTTGTCGTACCAAGAAAATGGCTTCCATGGTCGACCTCCCAGGCATGAAACCAAACTGATTTTTGGTCACGCTTGTCATTCTTCTTAAGCGGTGCTCAATGACTCTCCCCCATAGCTTCATTGTATGGCTCATCAGTTTAATTCCACGGTAATTAGTACAACTCTGAACATCCCCCTTGTTCTTGAAGATTGGTACTAATATACTCCGTCTCCATTCTTCTGGCATCTTGTTTGCCCGAAAAATGTGGTTGAAAAGTTTGGTTAGCCATACTATCGCTATGTCCCCGAGGCCTCTCCACACCTCAATGGGGATACAATCAGGGCCCATCGCCTTGCCTCCTTTCATCCTCTTCAAAGCCTCCTTGAACTCCGACTCCTGGATTCGCCGCACAAAAAGCCTGCTAGTATCAGCAAAGGAGTCGTCCAGATCAATGGTAGAGCTCTCACTCTCCCCATTGAACAGCTTGTCAAAGTACTCCCGCCATCTATGCTTAATCTCCTCGTTCTTCACCAGGAGTTGATCTGCTCCGTCCTTGATGCACTTGATTTGGTCAACATCCCTCGTCTTCCTCTCTCGGATCTTGTCCATCTTATAGATGTCCCTTTCGCCTTCCTTCGTGTCTAACCGTTGGTAGAGGTCCTCATACGCCTGGCCCCTTGCTTCACTCACAGCTCGCTTTGCGGCCTTCTTTGCCATCTTGTACTTCTCTATGTTGTCTGCAGTCCTATCCAGATATAGGCGTCTGAAACACTCTTTCTTATCCTTAATTGCCTTCTGGACATCATCGTTCCACCACCAGGTATCTTTAGCTTCTCTTCTACTTCCCCTGGACACTCCAAACTCCTCTGAGGCCACCTTACGAATGCAAGTCGCCATCTTCATCCACATGTTGTCTACATCACCTCCTTCCTCCCAAGGGCCCTCCTTAATGACCCTCTCCTTGAACGCCTGAGCTACCTCCCCCTTGAGCTTCCACCACTTCGTTCTAGCGACTTTGGCACGCTTGTCCCGCTGGACACGAATCCGAAAGCGGAGGTCAGCAACCACAAGCTTATGCTGAGGGACAACACTCTCTCCAGGTATCACCTTACAGTCTAGGCATGCATGCCTGTCTTCTCTTCTCGAGAGGATGAAATCAATCTGGCTAGAGTGTTGCCCACTACTGTAAGTCACTAGATGTGATTCTCTCTTCTTAAAGAGGGTGTTAGCTATGATCATGTTGTAGGCTAGCGCAAAGCTTAAGACATCTTCTCCTTCTTGGTTCCTGATGCCATAGCCAAAACCCCCATGCACCCCTTCAAAACCTGTGTTAGATGTGCCCACGTGGCCATTGAGGTCTCCTCCTATGAAGAGCCTCTTGCCAATCGGTACACTCCTAACCATGTCCTCTAGGCCTTCCCAGAACTCCCTCTTGGTGTTCTCATTGTGGCCTACTTGCGGGGCATACGTGTTGATAACGTTGAGAACTAAGTCCCCAACTACCAGCTTGACCAGGATAATCCGGTCCCCACGTCTCTTGACGTCTACCACTCCATCCTTGAGGCTCTTGCTAATCAAGATGCCTACTCCATTTCTGTTTGCAACCGTCCCCGTGTACCACAGCTTGAAGCCGGTACCCTCCACCTCCTTCGCCTTTTGTCCCCTCCATTTGCTGTCTTGGACGCAAAGGATATCAACGCCTCTCCTCACCGCGGTATCAACTACCTCCCGAAGCTTACCTGTCAGAGACCCTACGTTCCAGCTACCTAAGCGAATCCTCCTAGGCTCGGCTAGCTTCCTTACCCTTCGCACTCGTCGAGTCAAATGCGAAGACCCTTGCTCAATTTCCACTACACCCGGGCGCCGATGTAGCGCGCCACTATGGATGCGACGACCCGATCCTCGCTCACTTGCCACCGTATCCAGATCAAGATACGGTGCGCCACCTGGGGGGTGACGGCCCGGCCCTTGCCCATTTTCCACCACACCCGGGTTCCGATGTGGCTCGTCGCTGAGAGGGTTATGCCCCAACGAAAATCTTTTGGGTTTCATCTCCATAAGAGTGGCTGAGTTTTGACGTTGGATCGCCAAGCCTATCACAACCCTCCTCCTTTATCCGGACTTGGGACCGGCTATGTTGAGACAACATAGGATATGATATATTACTTCTCTGAAAAATATTTTCCTGCCCATAAGAAACAAGCTGCCTTACAGGAAATATTTAACTTTGTGCAAATTGAAGAAGAGAATCTCCCTCAAGCTTGGGGGAGGCTTCTCCAATTACTTAATGCTTTGCCTGATCATCCTCTTGAGAAAAATGAAATACTTGATATCTTTTATAATGGACTAACCGATGCTTCTAGGGACTACCTAGATAGTTGTGCTGGTTGTGTTTTCAGGGAAGGAACTGTTGGACAGGCTGAAGAACTATTGAATAATATATTGAAGAATGATAATGAGTGGACACTTCCTGAACCACCACCTAAGCCAACTCCGAAGAAGAGAGGTATTCTATTCCTCAGTCCAGAAGATATGCAAGAAGCTAAGAAATCTATGAAAGAAAAAGGTATTAAAGCTGAAGATGTTAAGAATTTACCACCTATTGAAGAAATACATGGGCTCGACATCCCGACACAGGTAGTGGAGGTAAATTCTCTCACTAGATTTGATGAAGGTGATATTCTGTATAATAAATCTGCTAGTCAGTGCCTGTATGAATTTGATAATTACATCATTAAACAGGAACACTTTAATTTGTATGTTAGCAATCAACTAAAACGGAATGCCATCATGATTGAACGCTTGAGTGATTTGATGTTTAGAACTGCTAATGATGTTAAATGCTTGAGTAAACATGCTTCTATGGTTCAGACTCAGTTAGAACAAATTGCTAAGTCACAAAATGATTTGCTTGATGAGATGAATAATAAAAAGAATGATCATGCTATTAGAGTTGTTACTAGAGGAGGTAGAATGACTCAGGATCCTCTATATCCTGAAGGTCATCCTAAAAGAATTGAACAAGACTCTCAAAGAAATAATTTTGATGCACCTAGTCCATCTAAGAAGAAAAAGAAAAAGAAAAATGATAGGACTTTGCATGCCTCTAGTGAACCTGAGATAGAAAAACCTCCTGAGAATCATAATGATGTTTCTATTTCTGATGCTGAGACACAATCTGGTAATGAACATACACCTAACGATAATGACAATGATAATGATAATGATAATGAAGATGTTCATGTTGATGCTCAACCTGATAATGATGTAGAAATAGAACCTGCTATTGATCTTGATAACCCACCTCCTAAGAATAAAAGATATGATAAAAGAGACTTTGTTGCTAGAAAACATGGAAAGGAAAGAGAACCATGGGTTCAAAAACCTATGCCTTTTCCTACTAAACCATCTAAGAATAAGGATGATGAAGATTTTGAACGGTTTGTTGAAATTCTTAGACCTGTCTTTTTGCGCACTCGCTTGATTGATATGTTGAAAATGTCTCCCTATGCTAAATATATGAAAGATATTGTCACTAATAAAAGAAGGATACCTGAAGCTGAAATCTCCACCATGCTTGCAAATTATTCATTTAAGGGTGGAGTACCTAAAAAGTCAGGAGATCCGGGAATACCTACGATACCATGCTCCATTAAAAGAAGTTATGTCAAAACTGCTTTATGTGATTTGGGAGCCAGTGTTAGTGTTATGCCTTTCTCTTTATATAGAAGACTTGATTTGAACAAACCCACACCTACTGAAATATCTTTGCAAATGGCTGATAAATCCACTGCTATACCTATTGGAATTTGCGAGGATGTTCCCGTTGTAGTTGCAAATGTTACTATATTGACAGACTTTGTTATACTTGATATGCCCGAGGACGACAACATGTCGATTATCCTTGGAAGACCCTTTTTGAATACTGCAGGGGCTGTTATTGATTGCAACAAAAGCAAGGTCACTTTTCATGTCAATGGTAACGAGCATACGGTTTATTTCCCGAAGAAACAAACTTCAGTGAATGGTATCAATTGTATTGAATTTTTTTCGACAATCACTATTGGGAGATTCAAATTTCCTCTTCCTACTGCCAAAAAGAAATATGAAATTCTTGTTGTTGGGGAGATGCATATCCCCGTTGAGGTAACTTAGTGTTATACGAAAATTCTTCGGTTTCATGTCACTCAGAAATAGTTTGTTAATAAGACTTGATCAACCTTATTAATGGATTCTTTTTGAAGGGCATGTGGTCGATGAATTTAGTAAGCACAACTTTCTGTAATCTTAGTTTGCTCTCTATTATTTTTAGTTTAAATAAAATAAAATGCCATGATTATCCTGTTTCCTGAATTATCCGTGCAATAAAAAATGGCCCAAAATAAAAGTGCTCATAATGCAATAAAATTTTAACATGATTTTTTCTGGAATATATTAGAATTTTTTGCACTGAGAACAACCCAGGGGGGGTGCACCTATTGCCCACAAGGCAACAGGGCGCGGCCACCCCCCAGGGCGCGCCAAGATGCCTTGTGGGTCCCACAAGGACCCACTCACTTATCCATTCAGCCCACTTCATCTCCCACCTCCAGAAAAAATCATAGTAGCTCTCTCTCTCTCGTGTTCTTGCTCCCAAACCTGAGATTTTCGATCTCTTTGCTCGGAGCTCCGTTTCTGAAACTATTTTGAGGGATTGCCCCTTGGTATGTGACTCTCCCATTGCTCCAATTAGTTTTTGCTTTAGTGGATTATACTTTGCATAAATTGCTGCTATTGGTGCTACTGAAAATGAGCTTGCATGTTGAATTATTTGAGTTCCAAGTGATTTGAATGCTTGATATAGCCTCTAGGCACTTGTATGAGTAGTTTCTATCAATTTTGTGAAGTTTTGTTAACATCTTTTTGTGGTCCAAAATTTTTCAGAAATTTGTTCGTAGGAACATGAACATTTTCAGAAGGAGTTCCTCAAGGAGGAGGTCCTCCGAGGCATCATCGAGTGAAAGCCCAGCACGCCAATCATATGTTGAACCAAGGGCAAGTTCGGTGCGAGGGGCTGAGGCCGTGTGACGAGTTCATGCTAAGTGTAGGCATCAAGGAATAATTTGACCAATATATTCACAACACTGAGCTCTCCGCCTTCGTCGTAGATAAGCCACCGCAGCATTACAACCTTACTCATTCATTCACCCAACATTTTGAATATCATCCGCGCACTTCTAGAGTTTTATTTCATCTCTATGATAGATCTTATAGCATGCCTCTAGAAGAATTCTGTGATGCCTGCAAAATTCCATTTTGGGGTTCACTTATTGAACCCCGACAATCTGATTATGAACGGTTCCTTAATAGTCTTTGCAATGGTGAGGATAGGGGAGTTACGCAAGCTAGGATAAAGAGCATTCACTTTCCCGCTATTCGCCACTTTGCACTTTTTAATGGCAAATGCATTGTTGGTAAACAAGACTGTAGTGCACTTTGTGCCCCGGACCAGAGCCTTATTCATGCTGCTTTAACGGGTAGTAGACATTATAGTCTTGGGGCCATTGTTGCACATAGGTTGCACCACAACTCGGGTAATGGTGATTTATATGGAGGAATTTATGCCTCCCGAGTAGCTGCAAGGCTAGGGGTCTCGCCCAGGCCTAATGACCCTCTTTTACCTGATAAATATTTGAATTTCAAGGCAATGCAGAACCATGAGTTTCTTAAGCGCAACACTCGCAGTTATGATTATAACTTGATATTCAATAAATATAGTTCTGTGTTTGTTGTTTTGCCTGCTCCTACCCTCTTTGATTTTCAGAGCAAACATAGATATTTTCTTCATGAGAGCGAGGTGCACGAGTACAACGCGGCAGTTGAGGTTGCCCGTCTGGCTGAGGAGGCGGCTCAAAGCGCCTCCACGAGCTATCATTTCGATTATTATGCTGGTCAACCATGGCAGTAAACCAAGCTAGGCCAAGAGACTAAGCCTGGGGGAGTACGTATCTCTCACCGACATTACATTCATGTTCACACATTCATTCCAGTTGTCGTTGTCCATACTTTTTCATTGTATCATCCACGTTAGTTTTATTTTCGCTTTCTTCTTGTGTGTTTGAAAATCTTCAAAAACCCAAAAATATTTCTCGCTTCTTTTCGGTTTTTCTTTCCCGTTTGTTAGTTGGTAGTATTAAAAGAAAACCCAAAAAGATTTCTTGTTTCTTCTTTTGTTTGTTGGGAGTTCTCCCGTGTAAATAGTTTTTCTCGCGTTTCATTTTTCTTCTTTAATTTGCTTTTTTCAGAAAAACTAAAAACTCCAAAAATATTTCAGTGTGTTTCTCTAAACATCTTCTCTTTTCGTTGAGTTGTCATAGGGAGAAGACCACGATGAAAATGTTGAGTGGTTCTCATATGCTTTATTATTGATCTAACGAAGAGCCAATATTACCCTGTCTTCTCCCTTGAATAAAATGTTTGTAGATTTCTGCTTAGTCCACGGCACACTTGCACTATTATTATTTTCACATCATTCGGTTGTGCAAGTGAAAGGTAATAATGACGATGATTTAATGAAGTGACTGTGGCAAGGAAAAGCTGGTATGAACTCTTCTTGTTTTTGTTTTTTGTAAATATGTTTAACTCAGTATCCATGATTCAGCATATTATGAGTAAACATGTTTGTGATGAGAATTAGAGATTATAGTTGCTCATGCCATGCTTAAGTAGCTAGGAGTGGATAATGATTTATCTTGGATGTCAACATGCATTAAAATAGTTATGATGTAGTATGTTAATATGGTATCCTCCTCTGAATGTTTCAAGTGGCTTGACTTGGCACATGTTCATGCATGTAGTTGATTCAAAACCAACATAGCCTCCATGATATTTATGTTCAGGGTGTCTATATCCTACTCATGCTAGCATTCAATGTTAATTATTCTCAATGCATGATCATGACCGTTTTCGCTCTCTAGTTGGTTGCTTCTCAATCTATTTGCTAGCCTTCACCTGTACTAAGCGGGAATTCTGCTTGTGCATCCACAATCTTTAAACCAAAGTTGTTCCAGATGAGTCCACTATATCTACCTATATGTGGTATTACTCTACTGCTCCAAGTAAATTTGCATGTGCCACCTCTAATCATTCAAATAAACATCCGTTTTGTGTGCCCGTACCGCTCATGGAGCGACAGGGGGCGGTCAGTATCTTCCATGCTAAGCGGGTTATTCTCGAGATGAGTGTTTATTCACTTGTCATTGCACGAGAGGGGCTGGTATTTGGGATGCCCAGTCCTATGCTCGAAATCGAAAAATAATGCAAACAAACTCCCCCGGAAAGTTGTTGGTATGGAGGGCACCTGAGGATTCGGCTAGCCATGGCTTGTGTTGGTATGGTGGAGGGGGAGTAAACTTTACCTTTCCGCTTGGGAACCGCCTATAATGTGTTTAGCATGGAAGATATTGAAAACTCTCGGTCGTGACGTTGACAGGAAAAGTACACCTCCCAAAATTATTTTTCATCTCTGATTTAAGCTTCGAGCTCTGGCACCGCTGCAAATCCCTGCTTCCCTCTGCGAAGGGCCTATCTATTTACTTTTATGTTATTTACTTTATGTTATTTTACTTTTATTGTTGAGTCTCACCTTCCTGCACTAAGCATCAATCCTGAGAGCACTATTGTCATCCTTATGCATTGAGTATAGTTAATGTTGTGTGTGTCATGAATGGATCTCTTCTACCCTGAATTACAATGTTTAGCCGCTGCTTGAACTTTGGAGGTGCTCTGCATTTATGTTTTGCGGTCTCAGAAAGGGCTAGCGAGATACCATGTCATCATATTATATCATGATTGTTTTGACAAATTGTTGGCATTTGAGATATGTTATTATTGCTCTCTAGTTGATTATGCCATTGATATGAGTAAATATAGTTTTTAAGTGTTATTATGAGCATGGTTAGTTCATGATCTTTGTTGAAAACCTGGGTACTATTTAAGAATATATATGGATACAAGAACAAAAGAGTTCGTAAAAGTTTTTCTTTATCACTTTTAGTTTGTCAACTGAATTGCTTGAGGACAAGCAATGAGTTAAGTTTGGGGGAGTTGATACGTCTCCATCGTATCTACTTTTCCAAACACTTTTGCTCTTGTTTTGGACTCTAATTTGCATGATTTGAATGAAACTAACCCGGACTGGCGCTGTTTTCAGCAGAACTACCATGGTGTTGTTTTTGTGCAAAAATCAAAGTTCTCGGATTTGGACGAAACTTTTTGGAGAATTTTTATGGAATATATAAAAATTATTGACGCAAGAATTAACAGAAGAGGGGCCACCTGTTGCCCACAAAGCAACAAGGCGCGACCCCCTCCCAGGGCGCGCCCTGATGCCTTGTGGGGCCCACAGGCGGCCGTCTGACCTAATTCCAACGCTATAAATTCTCTTTCCCCGAGAAAAAAAACAAGAGAAGAAGTTTCATCGCGTTTTACGATACGGAGCCGCCGCCACCTCCTGTTCTTCATCGGGAGGGCTGATCTGGAGTCCGTTTGGGGCTCTGGAGAGGGGGATTCGACGTCGTCGTCACCATTAACCATCCTCCATCACCAATTTCATGATGCTCACCACCGGGCATGAGTAATTCCTTTGTAGGTGTGACACCCCCCGACTTAATCGTGCACTAATCATACACGCAAATGCGCACGATCAAGATCAGAGACTCACGGGAAGATATCACAACACAACTCTAGACACAAAATAAAATAATACAAGCTTTATATTACAAGCCAGGGGCCTCGAGGGCTCGAATACATAAGCTAAATTACACACGAGTCAGCGGAAGCATCAATATCTGAGTACAGACATAACTAAACAAGTTTGCCTTAAGAAGGCTGAGCAAAATAACGACAACTAGATCGAAAAGGCGCAGGCCTCCTTCCTGGGAGCCTCCGAAACTACTCCTGGTCGGTGGTCTCCACGTCGTAGTAGGCTCCGTCATGGTAGTAGTAGTCGTCGACGGGGTCAGCTGGCTCCTGGGATCCGTCATCTGATCGCAGCAAACGGGTATAGAGAAAAAGAGGTAGCAAAGAAACCGTGAGTACTCATCCAAAGTACTCGCAAGACTTACATCAGAACTATTCTATTTATGCCTCGGTATCAAATAAAGGGTCTGTATCTATGGACTATACTGCAGAAATGCCAGAATAGAGGGGAAAGGCCTAGCCTATCGAAGACTAGCATCTTGCAGCATCTTGCAGCATTAGAAGAGTGCAGATTAGCATATTATAAAGTAGTAAGTATAGTAGCAATGCCCAGAGATCCTTCCTCGACTCCCTGTGAGAAAGCAATCCCGGAGCTAACATATTATTAAGTTCCACAAGTATCCATGTCGGTGTACTAAAGTATGGGTCTTTTTAGTACCCCTTACTTGTGCACGGGCAGTTGTAGCCGTACCGCGGCAAGCCTTGCCGGGGGATAGCTAGGAGTAATCACAAGACTAAGATGCCAAGAAGGCGTTCAAGTCAACGATCAGACAGAAGACCAAAGGGTTGCGGAGGCCTGGCAAGACCCTTGCCGGCAAGGCCTCGCACCCGGCAAGGCCTCGCACCCGGCAAGACCCGGTCCCGGCAAGCCCCGGGTCCGGCAAGGATTCAGCCCCGGCAAGGCTCTGCACAGTGCAGCGCTATCGCTCCAGTGCAGTGGCCAGCCTTGTCGTTTAGGGCTTGTCCTCATGGTGACGTGGCGTAATGCTGGCCACGAGATGCTTAAGCAGTGCTGATGGGATGGCTGCTTTTCCCATCCCCCGTAAAGCTTTTCCAAGCCCAAGACGCTAAGGGACACCTTGACGGACACCTCACGGTGCATTTAATGAGTTTGTCCTAGGACGTCAGGGTTAGGTATGATAACAATGTAGCTACTTTCCACCTCATGCCTTATCTCGTACGCCACTGTGGTAGCCCCTTTGACTCATATAAAAGGAGGCCCGAGGCGTACAGAGAGGGAGGGAGCACTTCGGAGATCGGACCGTTCTGCATGCGTAGCTGCTACTGTAGCTCCCGGAACTTGGCCAAGAACATCCATTGTAATACAATCAAAGCAGGAGTAGGGTTTTATGCATCCGTGTGGCCCGAACCTGGGTAAAATCCCCCGTGTGCTGTTCGTTAGATCTGCTCTTTGTGCAACCCTCTCCCCTTGCCGAACCGTAAAGGGATCTCCTTGATCCCATAGGTGTCCGTTTCCCACGACATCTTTGGCGCGCCAGGTAGGGGATGGAGATGAAGAGGAAGATGATGGCGAGTCTAGTGAGCGAGAGTTCCAGAAGGCAACGGAGGTTATGTGTGTCGATGGAGGCGCTTCGTTGCATTTCTCTCACCGCCAACTCAAGCGGTGGGCACGTGAGATTAATTGGGCAGAACCCTCTATTGGTGCACAGAAGCCACTGAAGTGGTCCCACACGCCCATCATTTTTGATGCCGAGGACCACCCAGACCGCACAACCGCGGTCGGGTGCCTGCTGCTGTTGGTCTCACCAACAGTTCGCAACCTCAAGGTAACAAAAATGTTGGTTGACGGTGGGGCCGGCCTGAACTTGATCTTGCCGAACGTCATCAAGAGGCTGCAGATTCCTGACGAGGACCTTGAGGAGACAGGCTCTTTCCAAGGGGTCAATCCGGGAAGGAACCAGCCGAAAGGCAAGATCACACTGTCGGTAACATTCGGCAGCGAGCTGAACTTTAGGACGGAGAAGGTCGTTTTCGACGTCGCCAAGATTCCGTTACCTTATAATGGAATCCTTGGCCGCCCAGCGCTGGCTAAGTTCATGGCGGCCTCGCACTACACCTACAACGTCTTGAAGATGCCTGGCCCAATGAGCGTCATCACTGTCCACTCCGACAAGAAAGACGCGCTCATTTGCACCGACAAGCTTTACCGGGAAGCAGTTGCAGCGTCCGCTGCCAAAGCGCATGCTCCTGCCGCTCAAGATCCCGGCAAGAAGAAGAAGCCCGACAAGACCTCTGGTACAAACTCCGGCAAGCGCGCCTCTCCGAAGTGCTGCGCTACCGTCGAGGATGCACCAGAGAGCTCTGCCGGCCAGACCAAGAAACCCAAGACTGCTCCACCTGAGACCAAGAAGGTGCCCGCCAAGGAGGACGGGACGGGAGGAACTTTCACCATAAGTTCCACCCTTAATGACAAATAGGAAAGCGTGCTCATTGCTTTCCTGCGGGCGAATGTCGATGTGTTTGCATGGCAACCATCTGACATCCCCGGTGTTCCCAGGGAAGTAATTGAGCACCACCTAGCTGTCTGTCCCCACGCACGGCCCGTCAAGTAGAAGGTGCGGAAGCAAGCTTTGGAGCAGCAAGAATTCATTGCCGAAGAGATTAAGAAGCTTGAGGCGACAGGCCTGGTTAGAGGAGTCCTCCATCCTACATGATTGGCCAATCCAGTTGTTGTGCGCAAGGCGAACGGTAAATGGAGGCTATGTATTGACTTTACAGATATCAATAAAGCCTGTCTGAAAGATCCCTTTCCCTTGCCGCGCATCGACCAGATTGTGGATTCCACTGCCGGCTGCGATTTGCTGTCATTTCTTGACGCATACTCAGGCTACCACCAGATCTTTATGGCGAGAGAAGACGAAGAGAAGACCATGTTTATCACCCCATGTGGCACATACTGCTTCTTGCGTATGCCTTTCGGGTTGATGGGTCGACCTTCGCGAGAGCCGTCCAGATTGGTTTTGAGACCCAGCTCCATAGAAATATGGAAGCTTACATGGATGATATAGTGGTCAAAACCAAGGACAAGGCAACGCTCATTCAAGATCTGGAGGAGACTTTTGCAAACCTGCGCAGGATCAACCTGAAGCTCAATCCCGAGAAGTGCGTGTTTGGCGTTCCATCCGGCAAGCTTCTCGGGTTCTTTGTATCTCAGCGTGGAATTGAAGCCAATCCCGACAAGATCAAGGCAATTGAGCAGATTGAAGCGTCGAGACGAGTTAAGGATGTGTGCCGACTTGCCGGCTGCGTTGCTGCTCTGAGCAGGTTCATCTCCAAGTCCGCTGAGCGCGCCCTGCCATTTTTCAAAATTTTGAAGATGGCAGGTCCAATGAAATGGACTCCAGAAGTGGAGGCAGCGCTGCAGGATTTGAAGAAGTACCTCTCCTCTCCGCCAATACTAGTCGCACCTAGGCCACAAGAGCCGTTGCTGCTATATCTAGTGGCAACGAATCAAGTGGTTAGTGCTGCGCTGGTGGCGGAGAGAGAAGCGGAGGAGGATGCAGCGGCAACGGCAGGTCCGCCAAGCGACTTGCCGGGGCCAGCCCCGGCAGGATCTGGTGCCAACGAGGAAAGATCCGCGCAGTCAAGTCAAGCAGTGCAGAAAAAGAAGATGGTGCAGCGCCCAGTCTATTTCGTCAGTTCCCTGTTGCAGGGGGCTAGGTCGAGATATTCTGGCGTGCAAAAGCTGCTCTTCGGCCTCCTTATGGCCTCGAGGAAGCTGCGCCATTATTTCCAAGCACATGAGATTACCGTCGTCACTCGCTTTCCACTGCAACGGATTCTCCGGAACCCAGAAGCAACCGGCAGGATTGTCGAGTGGGCGTTGGAGCTGTCATGCTTTGGTCTCAAGTTTGAAAGTTCTTCAACTATCCAGAGCAGAGCCTTGGCAGAGTTCATTGCAGAATGGACCCCAACGCCAGACGACGAAGTTCAAGAATCAGCGATTCCCGGCAAGGAAACAGATCGCGAATGGATTATGTACTTTGATGGGGCTTTTTCGCTGCAAGGCGCCGGTGCCGGCGTGCTGCTTGTCGCACCCACTGGAGAGCACCTCAAGTACGTCATCCAGATGCATTTTCCCCGGGAGAGATCGACCAACAACACGGCAGAGTATGAAGGACTGCTTGCCGGTCTCAGGATCGCGGCAGACCTTGGGATCAAGAAGCTCATCGTCAGAGGTGACTCCCAGCTCGTCGTGAGGCAGGTCAACAAAGATTATCAAAGCCCGTTAATGGAAGCTTACGTCGATGAAGTGAGGAAGCTGGAGGAGCGCTTTGATGGTCTTCAGACAGAGCATGTTCCTCGGTCAGAGAACAGCATTGCCGACGACCTGTCGAAGCGTGCCGCACTCAAGCTACCTGTGGAACCAGGGACTTTTGTGCTCCGCTTGACTCAACCATCCGTGTCGCCATCGACAAGGCCTGATAAGAGAAGAAAGTTAAGTACCGGCGAGTACTTCCCGGCAGGGCTTCCCGAAGCCCCCGGCAAGAATCTTGCCGGGAACGACACGGTTGCCGGTGAGTAGCGGCTTCGCGCAGAACCTCAGGTTCTTGTCGCTGAAGCAAGCGCCCCTGCTGCCGAAGAAATACCAATTGCCGATGAGCAGCTGCTCCGCCAAGAACCTCAGGTTCTTGCCGTAGAAGCAAATACTCCCGCAACTGAAGAGTCGCCTTTAGTCCTTGTCGTCGAGCCACAAGCTCCGGCATGGGCACAACAAATAGTCCGTTTCCTTCAGACAGGAGAACTCCCCGACGAGCAGGAAGAAGCTGAAAAAGTAGCCCGTCAGTCAAGTAGGTACCAGTTCGTCGATGACGTTCTGTACAGAAAGAGACCGAATGGGGTGAAATTGAAGTGTATTCCTCGGGAGGATGGACTAGAGTTGTTGGTAGAGATTCATGGGGGCATATGTGGATCCCACATAGGCTCGAGAGCCCTTGTCGGCAAGGCATTCTGGCAAGGATTCTTCTGGCCTACTGCCCTCCAGGATGCAACGGCACTAGTAACCAAGTGTGAAGCGTGCCAGTTTCATTCGAAGCAACTTCATCAGCAAGCTCAAGCTCTCCAGACGATCCCTCTCTCCTGGCCCTTCTTGGTCTGGGGGCTCGACATACTGGGTCCCTTCCCCCGCGCTGCCGGGGGCTTCGAGTACTTGTACGTTGCCATCGACAAGTTCACGAAGTGGCCAGAAGTGGAAGCAGTGAGGAAAGTGACAGCACAGTCAGCAGTCAAGTTCTTCAAGGGGATTGTGTGCCGTTTTGGTGTGCCGAACAGGATCATCACCGACAACGGTACGCAGTTCACAAGTCGCACCTTCATGCAGTACGTCCAAGACCTTGGCGGCAAGATCTGTTTTGCCTCTGTTGCTCACCCGAGAAGCAATGGCCAAGCGGAAAGGGCGAACGCTGAAGTGTTGCGTGGTCTCCGGACCAGAACTTTCGACAAGCTGCACAAGCATGGAAGACGCTGGATTGATGAGCTGCCGGTGGTTCTTTGATCGATCAGGACGACGCCGAATCGAGCCACCGGCCAGACACCCTTCGCTCTGGTCTACGGAGCGGAAGCAGTTCTCCCCACGGAACTCATATACGGGTCACCTCGAGTGCTCGCTTATGATGAGCTCGAGCAAGAACAGCTGCGGCAAGATGACGCGCTGCTCCTTGAGGAGAACCGTCTTCGGGCTGCTGTGCGAGCCGCTCGCTACCAGCAAGCTTTGCGCCGCTACCATAGCCGCAAGGTTCATGCCCGGAGTCTTGAGGAAGGCGACCTTGTTCTTCGGTGCGTTCAGTCGGCCAAGAATTCCAACAAGTTGACGCCGAAGTGGGAAGGCCCTTACCGGGTAGTGCGAGTCACTAGGCCTGGCGCTGTCCGCCTGGAGACCGAAGAGGGCTTGCCAGTGAGCAACTCCTAGAACATCGAGCACCTTCGCAAGTTCTACCCGTAAGGCGCAGTTGTTCGGGTTTCTTGCTGTGATAGCGATACGGCCAGCAGGCTGCTGACGACCCGAATCCAGCGCTCGCCGCAGCGTAACGCTCCGGCAAGATCCCGGCAACGCCATTCTGTACAAGTGTTGCCGGTGGCATGTAATCCTTTGTACAAAGCAGGCACATCCTTTGTGCATATTTAATAAGATCTGTGTGCTTTACGTTTCTTGTTGATTCCATGTCATTTTATATGCATGTGTTAACTGAGATGTGTATTGCACTAGATCCCGGTAAGAGCTAACAAACCGTCAAGGTTCCATACTTTTATTTTCTCTTCTTTCTTTTTCTCAAGAGACAGAAGATTCCTTCGCGCGCAAGTTTGCCGGGGGGGGGGGGGGGGGGAAGGAGAATGGTGGTATGGATACCAGACGACGTCCAAGGTTGGCGCCTTGCCGGAAGAAGAAGAATAGCGACGAAAAGCAGAGCTAAGTTGCTGGACCCCTTAAGCAGATTTTGATTTTTGTAAGGCTGGATTCCCTTGAACGATTTCGGCTTTGTATGGAAAACCTGCACGCGATGGAATCTTGTCGTGATCGGCTGCGCCCTTACTCTGTTTCGAGTCCGCTCAATAGACTAGGTGGCCGCGCTGAAAGCATCAAGATTTCTTGCCATGAGCAGCACCGCCCGCAAGCTGCTGACGACCCGAATCCAGCGCTCGCGACGGGGTTATGCTCCGGCAAGTTCCCAGCAAAGCGCAGGGTATCCGCCATACAGAAAGAAATTGAACAAAGGGAATAGCATGCCTTAATTCAAATAGAGCAAGTTATATTACATCCAGTGTTTGCCGCGTTTTTGACATAAAAGCAATTTTGTCTTTTACATGTGACGCCGGCGGCAAGATGGAGAAGAGATAGGAGGCTACAGCTAATCCCGGCGGTTGCCCTCGACCCTCTTCACTTGGCTCACCCGATCGACGATGGTCGCGACAAGCTCTTCGAGAGCCTTGACGTCCGCGTCCTTCGGCAAGCTTTTCGATGCTTTGGAGAGGTCGATGCCAGGGTTCCTGTACGTCACCTTCATCAACACCTTCCGGAGGACGAGCTGGCAGAGTTTCCGGGATTCGTCGGCCAGCTTGCTTGTTTGGTTCACCTGGAGTAGCTTGAGGGCGTCGGCGAGCTTCTCGAAGAACATGGTTAGCCTGGCGCTTGAGGATACGTTGTCATCGGCAGAGTATCAGAAGCCCGGCAAGCCCATGGCCTCCAGCTCCGCGCCAAGCTTCTCGGCAACGTCCGCCAGCCTGGCAGTCCAGAGCTTCACGCTAGAGGTGTACTCGTTGTGTGTGGCGGCGGCGTTCTGGAGCAGCTCCTGTTCGTCGTGGAGGTCTTTGATAAGAGTCTTCTCGCGAACTCGGGCAGCCTCAAGAGACTCCTCCAGCGTGGATAGCTTCAGCTTTAGATCTTCAATGGAGTTCTTGACGGAGGAAAGCTGCTGGACTTTCTCGGATATGGCAACCTGCGTCTCCATCAGGTTGTGGAGAGCCTTGTCTCTCTCGACCTCGAGTGTTGAGACCTTCTTGCCGTGGTCCTCGAGAGCAGCCTCCAGCTGCTTCGTCTTCTCCTCCAGCAAGTTCTTGGCGGCCTCTGCAGCTCCGGCAGCGTAGAGGGCCTCTTTGAGCTTGCCGGCGTGGTCTTCAGTTAGAGCTCTGAGCGTCTTCAAGTGTTTCTGCTCAAGCTCCTGGACCCGCCGCGCGACAAGACTTTCGAGCTCTTCATCCTTGTTGCGAAGCTTGGCGGCAAGCGCCGCCTCGCGCGCGGCAAGGTCCTCTTCTTGGGCGTCAAGGCCGATGCGGCGCTGCGTCAAGAGGGCTCCTGCCGCGGCGGCTTGCTGGGCGGCCTCCTCCTGCGTTTTCTCGATGTCTGATTGCTTCAGCAGGAGGGCGTTCCGCTCTTCCACCAGCTGCTCCCGATAAACATTCAGCTCTTGGAGGGCCTCGCCGTACCAAGGCTGTGTCTCCGTGGCGCGTTGTTGGAAGTCTCCTTCCGCTGCCTCGACGAGCGCTGCCCGGGAGTCCAGTTTCTCCTTCCGGGCACGGTAGAGCGTTTGGAGCTTCTGATAGTTGTCATTCATGGCTTGGAGTAGCTGCTCCTCCTTGAGCTCGCTGGCGGCGGCGACGATGATTTCCCCGTCAAGATGTTCTCCTTCAACCAGCTCTTCGATGATTGCCGACCCCGGCATGCTCACAACGTTTTTGCCGGCCCTGATGTATTGGCTTGAGGAAGGGGCTTTGGACGACGAGGGTTGGTCTTCGGCAGTTGAGGGCCCCGCGGCAGTAGAAGCGCCTGGCGCTCCTGCAGCGGAAGCGCCGTCAGTATGGCCACGGGTCTCCTCGCCGGCTCCCTCGGCGGGCGTCTTGGCAGCCTCCTCTTGTGCGGCCTTGGCGGCCTCGGCGGCAGTAGCTTTGGCGGCCTCGGCGGCGGCATGCTTGGCGGCCTCCTCAGCGGTAACCTTGTCGGCTTCAGTGGCGGCATCCTTGGCAGTCTCTTCAATGACAACGTCAGTGTCCATGAGCTTTGTCAGAAGAAGATCGAAAGCCAAGGAGTTGATTAAGATGAAGCTGGGAAGGAAGTTCAAGAAGACAAAAAGAAGAAAAACCAAAGCGGCAAGTTCTTTGGGGCAAGTAACTTTACCTGCGTCAAGGAAGGGGTTGCCGGAGCCTGCACTCGCTGGCCCCTCCCCTTCGTCGCGGTAGGGCTCGCTCGAAGATTCCTCCCTGGGCGGTGTGGTCGATGGAGGCGGCACGGCAGAGGCAGCTCCCGCTGTTGCCTCTTGTTGTTGCTCCACTCCTGCACGCCCGAAGATGTCAGCTGAGAAGATGCACACCCCGGCACGCGCCAGTGGGTAGTGAGTAGAAGACTCACGCTGGGGGCTGCGTCGAGGGCTGCATCGAGGGTTGTGTTTTGGGCTTGACTCCGAGCTGACGAGAACCATTTCCGGCATGCCTGAGGTGCTTGCCGGCGGCTCGACGCTTGTTGAGGTCTTGGCCCTCTTCGCCATCCTCTGCGCCAAGGTCTCCATTTCCCTGTGGAGACGGGAACAGAGCAAGTTAATCAAGCAAAACTAGAAAGATAAGAATCAAAGCTGTGGCGGGACTTTTACTCTTCTTCTTCTTCCTCGGAGCTGATGGCGGAGAGGTCGAAGCCGACCCCCGCCGCGGTACCTGACGGAGGAGGAGGAGTGGTCCTGGGCCGCTTGGCAGCGGCAGGTTGCGGTGCGGCCTCGCCGGCCGCCCCTTTGCCGGAAGTCTCGCTACTTGAGGAAGGTTGGCGGGCTGGAGCACCAGTGGTGTTCTTCCGGAGGACGCGCCTCTTCCTGTGTTGAAGAGCTGGGGACTCTTCCTCCTCCTCTTCTTCCTCTTCGGCGGCGCCTCCGGCAGAAGAGCTCCCGGCAGCGGCTCCGCTCGGCTCCCCGGCAGCCTTGTCTCGTCCGGCAAGATCTTCCCGCAGTGGGTCCTCGCCTTCGCTGGACTCAGGTGGCGGAGGTTCGACAAGGTTCGCCTCTTCCGCGTTCTTCGACAAGGTTCGCCTCTTCCGCCTTGCTGGCGATGTAGGCGAGCTCCTCCTCCGTGGTGGCGCGGACAAGGTTCTCCTCGCGGATGGCCTTCTCCGTCAAGTTGTTGAAGAACGCCAGTGCCTGTTCCGCGGACGGCTCGATCCACCTCTCGTCGATGCTATGGACATTGAACACCGGCATCATGGCGATGATGGAGGACAGCGACAAGTTGTTGCATAGTGGGACGACGCCTGCCGGCAACTCTCCCACTGCGCCGGATTTGAACAGCTGTTGGCAGAGGGCTGCATGCCCCATGGCTGTCAGATCATTATCCAGCCCAGGCCGCACCCTCATGACGTCGGCAGCGTTCGTGTACTCCCAGGCAGGGCGCCCCTTGTTCTGTAGTGGGGCGATGTGCCGGCGAAGGAAATCTGAAGCAATCATCTCCACCTTCAACCCGGCAGCCCTGAGGCGCTGTATCCTGGTGATGGCGATGGTGAGCTTGCTGTCGTCAGGGTCCGCGGCGCTCCAATCCTTGCCGCGGACCACCTTCTGCTTCCGCACCTCGCAGAACAGTTGGGGCTCCTTTTCCCAGACCCAGCACCACTTGCCGCGCCACTCATCCCATCTCTCGCGGTAGAGCCCCTCTGGGTACGTCTCCTTGGTTGCCGTCCTCGGAATCCAAGTGATGCTGCCGGAGAGGGCGTCGCCCTTTTGGATGCGGGGGTAGAAGTAGTGCCGGAAAAGTGCAGTGCTCAGGATGACCCCGACAAAATTCTCGCAAAGGTGCGCGAAGACGGACATGCAAGTCACGGCATTCGGCGTGAAATCTAGCAGCTGGAAGCCGTAGGTGAGCATGATATCTACGAAGAAATCCGAGTACGGAGGACAGAAGCCGCACCAGAAGTAATCAGCTAAGAAGGGATAATCTCCTGACTCTGCCCTACGAGAAGCTACACTCACTCTGGTGGCTGGATGCGCCGTGGTCTCCTTCGCCCATGCGAACTGGTACCCCTTCTTCAAGGTCTCCACGTCAAGCGTCGAGGGGAAGACAGCGCGTTGCTTCCGCATCTTCGCCAACTTGCTCTCTGCGGCGGCCGCTTCCGCCGCCTTGCCCTTGCTCGGCTTGGGCGGCATGATGGCTATGGAAGTGGGCGCTGAAGGCGTCGAGAGCGCGGTGGAGGCGGGTGGAGGGAGAAAAGCTCTGCTTTGGGCGCGAGGAAGAAGACGATGGCGACGGCTCTGAGATTAAGATTGGAAAGGCGGAGGGGGTAAATGAGCAGTGCCCTCTGCGATTCCCTTTTTTATGGGGAAGGCGCGAGGCAGGCTCTTTACCGCCCGCTTTTGCAGTGGAGTTTCCGCCCACGTCTCCCACTTCGCGCGATTAATGCGCGTAGTGGAGGGGCGTGGTAAAAGAGATAATGATTGCGAGCAGTTATTCCCTACCATGCGTGCCCGTGCACTGTTTTGGGCCTAGCCCAACAAGCCTGGCACCCGTGTATGGCCTAGGCCCGGGGGCTCCTGTCGGTGTACTAAAGTATGGGTCTTTTTAGTACCCCTTACTTGTGCACGGGCAGTTGTAGCCGTACCGCGGCAAGCCTTGCCGGGGAATAGCTAGGAGTAATCACAAGACTAAGATGCCAAGAAGGCGTTCAAGTCAACGATCAGACAGAAGACCAAAGGGTTGCGGAGGCCCGGCAAGACCCTTGCCGGCAAGGCCTCGCACCCGGCAAGGCCTCGCACCCGGCAAGACCCGGTCCCGGCAAGCCCCGGGTCCGGCAAGGATTCAGCCCCGGCAAGGCTCTGCACAGTGCAGCGCTATCGCTCCAGTGCAGCGGCCAGCCTTGTCATTTAGGGCTTGTCCTCATGGTGACGTGGTGTAATGCTGGCCACGAGATGCTTAAGCGGTGCTGATGGGATGGCTGCTTTTCCCATCCCCCGTAAAGCTTTTCCAAGCCCAAGACGCTAAGGGACACCTTGACGGACACCTCACGGTGCATTTAATGAGTTTGTCCTAGGACGTCAGGGTTAGGTATGATAACACTGTGATAACACTGTAGCTACTTTCCACCTCATGCCTTATCTCGTACGCCACTGTGGTAGCCCCTTTGACTCATATAAAAGGAGGCCCGAGGCGTACAGAGAGGGAGGGAGCACTTCGGAGATCGGACCTGTTCTGCATGCGTAGCTGCTACTATAGCTCCCAGAACTTGGCCAAGAACATCCATTGTAATACAATCAAAGCAGGAGTAGGGTTTTACGCATCCGTGCGGCCCGAACCTGGGTAAAATCCCCCGTGTGCTGTTCGTTAGATCTGCTCTTTGTGCAACCCTCTCCCCTTGCCGAACCGTAAAGGGATCTCCTTGATCCCATAGGTGTCCGTTTCCCACGACAATCCAGTTCTAGTTGTAGTAGATCGGGATACTCTCCGAGCGTCCTGTTACCGTGGACATGGCTATTCGAATAGATAACTTCCCTGCAGGGGTGCACCAACTTACCCAACACGCTTGATTAACTCTGGCCAGACACACTTACTCGGTCCATGCCCGGCCTCGGCTGATCGACACGCCGTAGCCCTACCTAGGCTCAGCAGAGAGGCCATCACGTCGGTCTAAATCCTAAGCGCTCATGGGTCTTGGGCCCATCGCCCTTTGCACTCCTGCACGTTGCATGGGCGGCCGGGACCAGACCTAGCCCCTGTATACACACACAGGCTTTCGCGGTCCACCCGGGCGCGCACCGCTCAGTTGCTGACGTCTGAAGAACTTCGGCTAAAACATACGACGCCGAGTGCCCATACTATTCCTGCGTGGTGGGTAGTGCGAAAAGGCCAAAGGCCTACTCATATCACATATCCTAACCCGTTAGTGTGTAGGAACTCGCGGTGACGATCAGTGATCCTGTCGCCCCGTCTCGAGGACTAACGGCATGGGCCAGGCCCATCCCTCTCCTGGGGCGGTCTGCCTGCCCGGCCGTGCCTCGTAATTATCGCGCGGGTACCCTCACGGTCAACCCGACTTCACATCTCTCGCGGGTACTCCTCGGGGTCGACCTGACTTCAACAAGGGACTGAGGTAAATACAGGGTATCCGTGTGTCCATACATCAAGGGGGAAATACGAGGAATCACCCTCACTGGATTCCCACTCGATGTATCCATCAAGGTGAACTAGAGGAATCACCCTCGACGGGTTCACACTTGAGGGGTTGCACGACAAAGGCATCGTCGAAGGTGGTGAAAGAGGAATCACCCTCGGTAACCCACAACCGACTAGCTACGCTACAGAGATATCATCAGGACTGAGGTAGGAGGTATCACCCTCGGCACTCAATAGTAGCTCTGCAGAGTCGTACAACTAAGGAGGGTGTGCGGTGCTGTGTCGGTCTCTGCACGTCGATCACAATGATCGAGTCATCCGGAAGCAAGGCATGGCAACACGGACAAGGGTGCGGGGCCACTGATGGATCACTAACCAACCTATACTAAGTATTTTAGGATAGCAGATAAGGTATCAACAACAGTTACAAAAGCAGGCTATGCATCAGAATAGGAGATATCGGACAACAGTAGCAAATTCTAATGCAAGCAGGGGAGAGAAGGAAATGGGCGATATTGAAATGGTCAAGGGGGTTTGCTTGCCTGGAAGCTCTGCGCTGAAAGAGGGGTCGTAGAAGAGGGGGAAGAAACAATAAATACAAAGCAAACAAATGCAGCACAATGCATGACATGGCAATATGCTATGCTGGGGTGTCCTAACGCAGTGCTACACGTTACAGATGGAGCGGAAAAATATCTGGAAATATTTTCCCAGTTTTAGGCATATGCCAAACAGATGAACCGGAGGGGAAGGTTCCATGTTTTCAGTGTTGGAGGCATGTGACAGGTATGTGGATGGCATATTCGGATTCGTCTTATTTTTCTGATCATTTTTCATATATAAATTATTTCCATCCGAGTTACGGTTTATTTTATATGATTTTTCAAAGTTTTAATCATTTTCTAGAATTTCTGGAATTATTTTAATTCGAAAATAAATAGGAAATTGCTAAATGCACACAGAGAGTGTACACAGCATAGTGCACCAGAGACTGACAGTAGGGCCCAGTTGACTGCCCAGTCAGCAGTCAACTGTGGACTTTGACTGGTCAAACTGACCAGTGGGTCCCACCTGTCATTGACTGTGTATTTTAACAGAGGTTTAATTTAACTAAAAAGGTTAATTAGCATGTGGGCCCCATATGTCAGTGACTAATTAATTAACAGATTAAGTTTATTTATAAAAACAGTTTAATTAGCGCGTGGGGCCCGCCTGTCAGTGACTGGGGCTGCCCAGTCAGCACAGTTGACCAAGTCAACTCGGTCAACGGGGCCCCTGGGACCCACTGGCAGTGACCCAGGGTGGGCCCCAGGGCCAGCCATGTCAGCGGCGGCCGACGACGTCAAAACGCGGCGGCGTGCACGGGAGCTCGCCGGAAATCGCCTACAGGGGGCCATTTCGAGCGCGGCCGGTTGCGTTCGAACGTGCGTTCAATGCCGCGTCGAACGGTGGCGGTGGCAGAGGCTGGGGTGGCCGGAGTTGGCCGGAGCAACAACGGCAGGTGGTGGTGGCGTTCGGGCGAGCTCGAGCTCGACGCTAGGGAGCACGGGGGAGAGCGTGTGTGCGCGCGTTGGACTCCTGGGAACCCCAGGAGTACGATGCGGTGCTCAGGCACGCGTGACAACGACAGTGGTCACGGTGGCGAGTCCAACTACGGCGGCGGGTACAGCCACGGTGGGAGAGCTATCTACCGAGCGCGTCGGACGGCGGGAAGAGAGGGGAAAGATCTGCATGCTCACCGTGAGCCGGTAGGGGTGCAAAATGGGCTTGGGGAAGGCTCGACGGCAGCGAATTGATGGTGAAGACGACGGCGCCCGAGGAGGAACATGGCGTCGAGGGGCTCGTTGCAGTGATCCCCGGCTCAAATGAGAGGCAGGGAAGGACGTAGCGGTCGTCGGCGGTGAGTCTGGACTCGAAGAGACGGCAGGAGGAGCTCGGTGGCCGTGCTAGGACGTGGCCATGACGACGACGGCGCTCGGGTGTCAGTGGCGAGCGAGGGAGAGAGCGATGGAGAAGGGGAGAAAGATCTGGGGGTGTCCCCGAGGGCCAGCGCGGCGTTCTTATCCCCCCAGGGGCTCCTGTAGCGGCGCGGGGCGGTGACCTGGCTCGGTGGCGACGGCGCTCGGCGTCGGGCACGCGCGTGTGAGCTGACACGGGGAGGAGGGAGACGACGACGGCGTTGATGGGCTGGGCCTGCCCACTGTGCACTTAGGCCCAGTGCACAGTGGGTTTTCTTCTTTTTCCTTTTCTTTTCTTTATTCTTTTCTGTTTGCATTTTCTCTTGATAGCAAATGAGTTTTGTAAAATGTGAAACTTGTCACATAAATACATTGCAATATTAGGTACTGCCACAAAAAGTTTGGGAGGCAATTGAATTTGATTTGAATTTTTCATAAATAGAAAAGCATTTAAATATGCTGTTTTAGCACTGTCTTATTTGCTACAGCCCACTTTAGCAAATAAGTGATGTTGTTTTCATGAACAAATAATTGTTATGGAATATTTGCTAAATGATGAACTATTTTCCAACCATTTTTGTGAAACTTTAAATTTCACTTGCAAATTGAATTTGAATTTAGTGGTGGAATTTTAAATGAGATATGAATCCACTGTGATCAAGCATTGCAAATCAAGGTGACTTAGCATAATCATTATGGATCACTGTAGCTCATTACACAGGGGTGTTACAATTCTCCTCCTCTAATAGAAATTCTCGTCCCGAGAATTCAGGAGGTAGAAGGGAAAAGATCGGGGTATTCTTCACGAAGGCGATCCTCACGTTCCCAAGTGGCTTCATCTTTAGTATGATTCGACCACTGCACTTTAAGGAACTTGGTTGTCTTCTGACGGGTCCGACGTTCAGCTTGATCAAGAATGCGGATCGGATGCTCTTTATAAGAGAGATCATCTTGCAATTCGAGCATCTCATGATCCACTGCACGGTGTGGATCCTTGAAGCACCGACGAAGTTGCGACACATGGAAGACATCGTCGATGTGAGAAAACTGCGGTGGCAATTCCAATTTATAAGCCACCCATCCACGTCTGGCGAGGATGCGGAAGGGACCAATGTAGCGGGGAGCTAACTTGCCCTTGAATCCAAAACGATGAGTGCCCTTCATAGGAGTGACGCGCAAATAAGCTTGCTCACTAGGTTGATAGGTCGATCCCCAGTGTTTACGGTCATATTTGCTCTTCTGGCGGGACTGGGCCGCCTTGAGATTTTCCTGGACAATACGGACTTGCTTTTCAGCTTGTTGGATAATATCCGGACCAATGAGCGGTCGTTCCCCAGTTTCTGACCAATTCCGAAGGGTTCGGCACTTACGTCCATATAACACCTCGAAGGGTGCCATCTTCAAGCTAGCTTGATAGCTGTTGTTGTATGAGAATTCAGCATACGGGAGAGATTCTTCCCACTTCTTGCCAAATGAAATGACACAAGCACGTAGCATATCTTCAAGCACTTGGTTAACTCGTTCAACCTGGCCTTGAGACTGGGGGTGATAAGCAGAGCTCCGGGTTATATGTGTTCCCATAGCTTCTTAGAAACTTGCCCAGAACTTTGAGGTGAAGAGACTACCACGGTCTGAACTGATCTCCTTCGGAATACCGTGGAGTTTCACAATTCTGGAGATATACAAATCTGCTAAGTGACTAGCAGTGATCGTCTCCTTGACTGGCAGAAAATGTGCAACTTTGGAGAATTGGTCGACGACGACGAGAATAGCATCGTGACCTTTCTTTGATTTGGGTAGGCCAGTGATGAGATCCATTTGAACCGTGTCCCATTTCCACATAGGGATAGGAAGCGGTTGCAGAAGTCTAGCAGGCTTTTGATGTTCGGCTTTGACGCGACGACAAATGTCACATTCAGCAACATAGCGAGCAATGTCTTGCTTCATTTTAGACCACCAGTACCTTTGATGGATGTCGTGATACATCTTGGTACTACCCGGATGAATAGACAGTGGTGTATCATGTGCTTCCTTCATAACTTTATCTGTCATAAGTTCGAACCGAGGTACCACAAGGCGATCTCTGAAGTACAAGGTTCCATCTTCAGCAAGCGAGAAATCCCTAGCCTTTTCAAAGGCAAGATCCCTTTTCATCTGATCAACTTCAGCATCTTTTGCTTGCGCAGACTTAATAGCTTTCTCGAGAGTAGGTTCCAAAATAAGGGTATTAAGAAAACCCTGTGGAACGATGTGAAGGTTCAACTTGCGAAGTTCTTCATGAAGAAGGGGTTGAGCTCGCTGAACCATGAAATTGTTGCAATACGACTTGCGACTCAAAGCATCGGCCATTACATTAGCCTTACCAGGGGTATATGTAATACCGCATTCATAGTCTATGATTGTTTCCATCCATCTCTGTTGACGAAGATTCAGATCCGGCTAAGTAAATAAATACTTCAAACTTTGGTGATCCGTGTAGATCTCACATCGATTACCGAGAAGGTAATGTCGCCACAACTTTAGTGCATATATAACTGCAGCAAGTTCGAGATCATGTACTGGGTAGTTCTCTTCATGAGGACGTAACTATCGCGAGGCATAAGCAATCACCTTGCACTCTTGCATTAGGATACAACCTAATCCTTGACGAGATGCGTCACAATATATCACGAAGTCCTTGCGGGAATCCGGAGGAGCAAGCACTGGTGCAGAAGTCAGCTTGTCCTTGAGAGTCTGGAAACTTTCCTGACATTTGTATGTCCACTCAAACTTAACGCCTTTGTGAAGCAGATTAGTCAGAGGCTTGGCAATCTTGGAAAAGTTCTCGACAAAACGGCGGCAATAGCTTGCGAGTCCGAGAAAACTTCTGACTTGCTTGACATTCTTCAGGGGAGTCCAGTCAAGAATAGCCTGAACTCGTTCTGGGTTGATAGCAATACCATCCTTGGAAATCACATGACCAAGGTAGGTCACTTCGGATAACCAGAATTCACACTTGGAATATTTGGCATAAAGCTGATGCTCTCAAAGCTTTTCCAAAACAAGACGAAGATGTTCAGCATGTTCTTCCTTATTCTTGGAATATACCAGGATATCGTCCAGATAAACCATGACGAACTTATCGAGGTAATCCATGAAGATATAATTCATCAGTCGGGAGAACGTTGCTGGAGCATTGGTTAAGCCGAAAGACATGACGGTGTACTCGTATGAGCCATATCGAGTAACGGAAGCGGTCTTCGGAATATTCTCTTCACGAACGTGGATCTGGTGGTAACCCAACCTTAAGTCGAGTTTAGAGAATACCGAGGATCCAGCAAGTTGATCATACAGGTCGTTGATTCAAGGAAGTGGATACTTGTTCTGAATGGTTGCCTGGTTGATAGGTCGGTAATCTTGGACCAACCGGTTCGTACCATCCTTCTTCTTGACAAAGAGAGAAGGTGCTCCTCAAGCAGAGGAACTTGGACGAATGAAAACTTTATGAAGTGACTTGTCGATTTCCTTCTTAAGCTCAAGGAGTTCATGTGGTGGCATCTTATAAGGACGCTTCGCAATAGGAGTAGTGTCTGGTTTCAAGTCGATGAGAAACTCGATAGCTCTAACAGGGGGTACTCCTAGAAGTTCTTCTGGGAAAACATCTTGGAAGTCACGAACGACTGGAACATTTTCGATTCCCTCAAGAGGTGAAGCATTCAATGCATTCAAAGCATAGATCTAGGCTTTGGCATTTTGAATGAGATGAGCATGGTAGTTTACTATCTCCTCTGAGGGGTGCAGGAGATGGACAACTTTAGTGGCACAATCAATTGAGGCGGTATGAGCCTTCAACCAATCCATTCCCAGAATGAGGTCAATATTGGTAGACTTCAAAATAATGGGAGAGACATGGAATTCCAACCCTTCAATTTCAACGGTGATGTTGGGGCTGAACATGGAGGTTCGACACTGGCCTGCGGGAGTGTTAACCACTAGCGAATGGTGCAGCTCCTCACACTTAATGTCATGCATGCATGCAAAAGCTTCTGATATGAAAGAATGCGATGCTCCTGAATCAAATAAAACAGAAGCTGGTACTGTATTAACAAGAAGAGTACCCATCACAGTAGCTGGTTGGTCTTGAGCTTCATTCAGATCAACATGGTATGCTTGACCACGACCATAAGAAGGCCTGGTATTGTTGTTGCGGGGCTGATTGTTACCACGGCCATTACCACGGCCAGCAGATGGAACTGCCAACTGATTCTGATTCTGACGGCAGTCTTTGGCACGATGACCTGAACGTCCACATGTGAAGCACAGCCCGTCATGGGGACGGGGAGCAGGCGCTCGAAGTAGTGGAGCTTGAGGTCTTGGCTGCCTCGGAGGTGGAGGAGGCAGACGAGGCGCAGCATAGGACGGCCTCGGTGCAAGGGCAGTTGGACGGTACATGCTGTGAGGAATCCAAATACGGCGCCTCTGCGAGGACGAGCCCGAAGATGAGCCCGCGTCACGGGTGCGCTTGAGAGCGTCCTTGTGTTCCATCAGACCAGTCTCAACCTGAATGGCTTTGTTCACCAAGGTGGCGAAGTCAGTGAAGTCTTGTACGAGGAGTGCTAGCTTGATATCGAGGTTGAGCCCTTCACGGAACTTCTCATGTCTGTGAGCATCAGTAGCGATGTCTTCCTCAGCATAGCGAGACAATTCAAGAAACTCCCGCTGGTAGACTTCCACAGTGTTGCTGCCCTGAGTGAGGTTGCGGAACTCTCGTTTCTTCCGGTCCATGACTCCCTGGGGAATGTAGCGGGCACGGAAAGCAGCCTGGAACTCCAGCCAGGTGATGATAGTTCCAACAGGCAGTGTGCGTCTATGGCTGTCCCACCATTGAGCAGCGGGACCCTTCAGGAAGTAGGACGCGAAAGTGACATAGCTGGCAGGGACAACATTAGCTGACTCCATCTCGTATGTGATGTCACGGAGCCAGTCATCAGCATCAAGTGGCTGAACTGGCTTGCGGAAGACAGTCAGGTTGAGGCGCACAAAGTCTTGCAAGGTTATTGGGGCTGGCTGCTGGTTAGCATTTGGACGAGGAAACTGATCCATAATCCCTTGCATGAATTGACGGTTCAGCTCAAACTGTTGCATCATTCCAGCCATATAGTCGGGCGGTGGTGGATTGTTGGCACCACGGCCATGACCACGACCTGCTGGTCTAACCATCTTGTTAAAATTCAACAGGGGTAGTTTAGCAGCGAGTATTTGCAGAAGTATGGAATCAACCATGAAATAACACGCACAACAAAGGAAGTGCAATAGATACATCATAATAGTCAAACATGACATACAAATCCATACATAGAGTCGGCTACAAAGCAGCATTACAAGAACGAAAAGGAAAGCTAGACATACTAGGCGGCACGCAGGTTCACGGTGGAGGGATACAACAACGGGACATAGCGATAGCTACATCAACGTCGGAGAAAACCACTGAAGCCAGGCAACTGCAAGTGACGATGCAGGGTGCCCTTGCTACTTGTAGCTTGCGTTGGTATTTCCCTGAAGAGGAAGGGATGATGCAGCATAGTAGAGATAAGTATTTCCCTCAGTTATGAAACCAAGGTTATCAAACCAGTAGGAGAATCATACAACACCTCATTAGCAGCACCTCCACACAAACAATAAATCCTTGCACCCAACGCAAACGAGAGGTTGTCAATCTCTCGGCGGTAAAGTGCAAGATTAAATTGTATGTGATAGATAGATAGATTGAAACAAAAATACAAAATAAAATAAATAAAAGAAAATGGCAGCAATATTTTTAGGTTTTTAGTAATATGATTTAGATAGACCCGGGGGCCATAGATTTCACTAGAGGCTTCTCTCGAGAAAATAGCATACGGTGGGTAGACAAATTACTGTTGGGCAATTGATAGAAAAGCAAATAATCATGACGATATCCAAGGCAATGATCATGTATATAGGCATCACGTCCAAGATTAGTAGACCGACTCCTGCCTGTATCTACTACTATTACTCCACACATCGACCGCTATCCAGCATGCATCTAGTGTATTAAGTCCATAAGAATGGAGTAATGCCTTAAGAACGATGACATTATGTAGACAAGATAAACTCACGTATGAATAAACCCCATCTTTTTACCCTTAGTAGCAACGATACATACGTGTCATGTCCCTTTCTGTCACTGGGATTGAGCACCGCAAGATCGAACCCACTACAAAGCACCTCTTCCCATGGCAAGATAAATCAATCTAGTTGGCCAAACCAAATCAATAGATCGGAGAAGAAATACAAGGCTATAATAATCATGCATAAAAGAGTGCAGCAAAGACTCAAATAATTTCATGGATAATCTGATCATAAACTCACAATTCATCGGATCCCAACAAACACACCGCAAAAAGTGATTACATCGGATAGAACTCCAAGAACATCGAGGAGAACATTGTATTGAAGATCAAAAAGAGAGAAGAAGCCATCTAGCTACTGCCTATGGACCCGAAGGTCTATAGTAAACTACTCACGCATCATCGAAAGGGCAGCAAGGTTGATGTAGAACCCCTCCGTGATCGATTCCCCCTCCGGCGGAGTACCGGAGAAAGCCTCCAGATGGGATCTCCCGAGAACAGAAACTTGCGGCGGCGGAAAAAGTATTTCGTGGACTCCCCTGAGGGTTTCTGATTTTTTCTGAATTTATAGTGCTGGAATTAGGTCAAATGGAGCTGGGTGGGCCCCACGAGGTACCAGGGCGCGCCACCCCCCTGGGGCGCGCCCTGGTGCCTCGTGGCCCACTCCTTCATCTTCTGGCCCTCTCCCGAAGCTTCTAGTGTTTATCTTGTCCAATAAAAAATCTCCAAAAAGTTTCATGGCATTTGGACTTCGTTTGGTATTGATTTTCTGTAAAACAAAAATAGGGCAGAAAACAACAACTGGCACTGGGCACTAAGTTAATAGGTTAGTCTCCAAAAATGATATATAATTGATGTAAATGATTATAAAAACATCCAAGATTGATATTATAACAGCATGGAACAATCAAAAATTATAGATACGTTGGAGACGTATCAGCATCCCCAAACTTAATTCCTGCTCATCCTCGAGTAGGTAAATGATAAAAACAGAATTTTTGATGTGGAATGCTGCCTAACATATTCATCCCATATTATTTTCTTTTGTAGCATGGACATTGGACTTGAATGATTCAAAGCAATAGTCTATAATTTGACATGAAGATATAAATACTCAAGCATGCTAACAAGCAACCATGTCTTTCAAAATATCAACGCTAAAGAAAGTTATCCCTAGCCCATTATGCTCAATCATTGATCCATTCATGAAACTCACTCAAATATTAGCTACATCCAATGCACAAGTATGACAATAGTGCTCTCTAGTTGGTGCTTTTGTAAGAGAAGATGGAGACTCAAATAAAATAAAAATTGCATAAAAGTAAATAGATAGGCCCTTCGCAGAGGGAAGCAGAGATTTGTCAAATGTGCCAGAGCTCAAAGCTGAAATTAAAGAGATAAAAACATTTTGAGAGGCATGCTTTTCCTGTCAACGAAAACGACCGAGAATTCCCAATATTTTCCATGCTAGACACATCATAGGTGGTTCCCAAACAGAAAGTAAAGTTAATTTCCTTTCCACCATTCTTTCACAATCCATGGCTAGCCATATCCACGGGTGCCCTCCATACCAACACTTTCCAAGGAATTTTGTTGTTATTAATTTGATTTCATTGTGGGACTGGGCATCCCTATTGCCAACCATTCTCTCGTGCAATGACAAGTGAATAAACACTCATCGTGAGAATAACACACCTAGCATGGAAAATAATGGCCACCCCCTGCCGCTTCATGAGCGGTACGGGCACACAAAACAGAAAAATTATTTTGAAAATTAGAGTTGGCACACGCAAATTTACTTGGAACGGCATTGAAATACCGCATATAGGTAGATATAGTGGACTCATTTGGCACAACTTGGGTTTAAGGAGTTTGGATGCACAAGTAGTATTTCCGCTTAGTACAAATGAAGGCTAGCAAAAGATTGAGAAGCAACCAACCAAAAAACGAAAACGGTCATAAACATGCATTGAACACAACTAACACCGAATAATGCACCATAAGTAGGATATAATTTCATTGCATAACTATTGACTCAACGTGCATGCATAGGGAATCACAAACCTTAACACTAATATTCTTACTAAATCACAATTACTCACCAACATGGCTCACATATTATCATTTCCATATCGCAAAACTATTGCAAGGAATCACACTTATCATATCCAATGATCTATATGAAAGTTTTTATTTATATCCCTCTTGAATATTCATCACTTTGGGACCAATTTCATATCTTGTGCAAATTACCGTTACTATTATCATCTCTCAAAAAGATTTAAGTGAAGCATGAGAGTGCAAATATTTCTTCAAAATTTCAATGTTATCAATTCTCAAAATAATATAAGTGAAGCATGAGAATTCATTTTTTCAAAATTTTAATCAACTCTCAAAATAATATAAGTGACGCATGAGAGTTTATTTCTTCAAAATATAGCCACCACCGTGCTCAAAAAGATTTAAGTGAAGCACTAGAGCAACTGCCTAGCTCAAAAAAATTAAGTGAAGCACATAGAGTACTCTAACAAATGATGATAAACGTGTGGCTCTCTCTCAAGATAGGTGTGTTCAGCAAATATGATTGTGACAAACTAAAAAGCAAACAAAGCAAAGACTCATATAATACAAGACTCTCCAAGCAAAACTCATATCATGTGACGAATAAAAATATAGCTCCAAGTAAAATTACCGATGGTTAGTAGAAGAAAGAGGGGATGCCTTCCGGGGCATCCCCAAGCTTAGACGCTTGAGTCTTCCTAGAATATTACCTTGGGGTGCCTCGGGCATCCCCAAGCTTAGGCTTTTGCTACTCCTTATTCCTTCATCCATCGTGATCTCACCCAAAACTTGAAAACTTCAATCACACAAAACTCAACAAAACCTTCGTGAGATCCGTTAGTATAACAAAATAAATCACTACTATAAGTACTGTTGCAAACCCATTCATATTTTATTTTTGCATTATACCTACTGTACTCTAACTTCACCATGGCTTATACCCCCCGATACAATCCATAGATTCATCAAAACAAGCAAGTAGTGCATCAAAAACAGAATCTGTCAAAAATAGAACAATCTGTAGAAATCTGAATTATGGTCATACTTCTGTAACTCCAAAAATTCTGAAAAATTAGGAAGACGTGGGAAATTCATATATAAATATTTTTAAAAAAATTCAGAAGTTTCTGACGTTCCAGAGAAAAACCAAAATTCCAGCACTGGACGCAAAACTTTCTGTTTTCAAACAGCATCAATTATACTATCTTCCAAATCATCCCAAAGGCTTTACTTGGCACAAACACTAATTAAAAACACAAAAACACAATCATACCAGTAGAATGACAGTGAAAAGACACAATAACATAAAAAAATTATTTTATTCATTGGGTTGCCTCCCAACAAGCGCTATTGTTTTATGCCCCTAGCTAGGCATAATGCATAGTTTCAAGTATTGTCATCTTTCTTCTTCTTATCCAAAGATGCACTTTTATCAAGGGGTTTCTCAAAGGTAATATGAAATATATCATCTATAGAAATTTTAGCATTAGCAAGTTGTCCATCTTTAAATCCCTCTTGATTACCGGCTACAATCCAAGAGTATTGTCTATTGACGCTATTGAAAACTTGTTGGATTATATTCAAAGGAGGGACTTCCTTTTTAATATTCTCATCAAAGATGTGGTCATTATGGAACAAATATCTCAGAAAGTAATCATTATTATAAAGGATCTCATCTATTACTGGTTTTTCATGGCTCATTCCATAAAAATCAAAGATTTCCCTAGCTTCTCGCACTATATGGTCAAATTCATTCATGAGAACAAGGGTAGCTATTTTCTTAGCTCTAGGATCTTTTATAACCGGTAACTCATAAAACAATCATTTCAAAGTAGGATGGGTGCGAATAAATCTTCTTTCAAGTTTAAGAACAAGTGCGGAAATAGCATCGGCATAGTTATTAGTTTCTTTAAGTATAGGTGCATCATCAAAAGCCAAGGTCCCAATGCAATTAAAGAATTCTTGGATGACACTTTTTCCTATAACGTTACCATGTCCCAACACAAAAGTTTTAGCATCAAGATTGGTAGAACTTCCCTTTTTAGGAGTTTTACCATCATCGTTTTCCACCATGCCAAAATCACTCATGATAACAAGTTTCAAGCAAACGAATAAGCAAACAAGAAAAAGGCAAACGAAAAATATTTTTTGTATTTTTTGTAAAAATGTTTTAGAAGTGGGGGAGATGAAAACGAGAGGCAAATGTCAAATAAAGTAAATGCAAGGAGATGAGAGTTTATGCAAAGGTACTTGATAGATGTTGATGATGTCTCCCCGGCAACGGCGCCAGAAATTCTTCCTGCTACTTGTAGCTTGCGTTTGTATTTCCCCGAAGAGGAAGGGATGATGCAGCACAGTAGAGATAAGTATTTCCCTCAGTTATGAAACCAAGGTTATCGAACCAGTAGGAGAATCACACAACACCTGGTTAGCAGCACCTGCACACAAACAACAAATCCTTGCACCCAACGCAAATGAGAGGTTGTCAATCTCTCGGCAGTAAAGTGCAAGATTAAATTCTATGTGATAGATAGATAGATTGAAACAAAAATACAAAATAAAATAAATAAAAGAAAATGGCAGCAATATTTTTAGGGTTTTAGTAATATGATTTAGATAGACCCGGGGCCCATTGATTTCACTAGAGGCTTCTCTCGAGAAAATAGCATACGGTGGGTAGACAAATTACTGTTGGGCAATTGATAGAAAAGCAAATAATCATGATGATATCCAAGGCAATGATCATGTATATAGGCATCACGTCCAAGATTAGTAGACCGACTCCTGCCTGCATCTACTACTATTACTCCACACATCGACCGCTATCCAGCATGCATCTAGTGTATTAAGTCCATAAGAACGGAGTAATGCCTTAAGAACGATGACATGATGTAGACAAGATAAACTCACGTATGAATAAACCCCATCTTTTTACCCTTAGTAGCAACGATACATACGTGTCATGTCCCTTTTTTTCACTGGGATTGAGCACCGCAAGATCGAACCCACTACAAAGCACCTCTTCCCATGGCAAGATAAATCAATCTAATTGGCCAAACCAAATCAATAGATCGGAGAAGAAATACGAGGCTATAATAATCATGCATAAAAGAGTGCAGCAAAGACTCAAATAATTTCATGGATAATCTGATCATAAACTCACAATTCATCGGATCCCAACAAACACACCGCAAAAAGTGATTACATCGGATAGAACTCCAAGAACATCGAGGAGAACATTGTATTGAAGATCAAAACGAGAGAAGAAGCCATCTAGATACTGCCTATGGACCCAAAGGTCTGTGGTAAACTACTCACGCATCATCGGAAGGGCAGCAAGGTTGATGTAGAACCCCTCCGTGATCGATTCCCCCTCCAGCGGAGTACCGGAGAAAGCCTCCAGATGGGATCTCTCGAGAACAGAAACTTGCGGCGGCGGAAAAAGTATTTCGTGGACTCCCCTGAGGGTTTCTGATTTTTTTTCTGAATTTATAGTGTTGGAATTAGGTCAAACAGAGCTGGGTGGGCCCCACGAGGTACCAGGGCGCGCCACCCCCCTGGGGCGCGCCCTGGTGCCTCGTGGCCCACTCCTTCATCTTCTGGCCCTCTCCCAAAGCTTCCAGTGTTTATCATGTCCAATAAAAAATCTCCAAAAAGTTTCATGGCATTTGGACTTCGTTTGGTATTGATTTTCTGTAAAACAAAAACAGGGCAGAAAACAGCAACTGGCACTGGGCACTAAGTTAATAGGTTAGTCTCCAAAAATGATATATAATTGCTGTACATGATTATAAAAACATCCAAGATTGATATTATAACAGCATGGAACAATAAAAACTTATAGATACGTTGGAGACGTATCAGCCCTCGACACGAGGATCCTGCGCTCCGTGAACACTCTGGTGCAGAACCTGGTCCCGGACTGGAAGAAGAGGACCACGTGGAGGAGTATGACCTCCAACGCCAGGCCACTCAAGACATGGTGTCATCTCTGTCCTGCGCGGGTAAAGGATGAACTCAGGATGCATCCCTGCACTGACTACTGGTGGCAACTATGTCAGAGCGTCGTAAAGACGAGCATGAGTGGCGTACAACTCGACAGCAAGAGCCCGGGCAGTGCGATCCAGAGCCTCAGTGTACTGGACCAAAACCTGCGGGTCATAACGACGTCGCACGTAAGGGGTATAGACAGCAGTGTAGTATCCACTCTCATCCCTAGCAGGGGCATACGAGATGTAGCGGAACCTAGACTCATCCAAGGGAGGATGCTCTCCACGGAGACGGGCAATAGCAGCATAGGCAGCATCATGGACTGCCATGTCAACAGTCACTCCAATACCATGAAAGGTATGCAGCTCAGTGATGGAATTACCCTGCCGATCGAAGATTCGAACCACAGCGCAGTACTGCTCCTGGTTGAACTCACGGTAGTCCTCGTAAACATTGTACTCGGGGTACCAGCGATATCCCAGCCTGGTCAAGAGGTCGACCAGAATAGCAGGGAACCCAGTCGCATCAATAGCCATAGTCTGGCGTACGAGCTGTGTTGCGGGACGCATCTGTAACAAAGAGTTCAAAGATGTCAAATGACAGTGTGTGAATCGTACATCATACATTCAAAGGAACAGTTGCAGATAATCCAGCTCTCCGGGTGAATGTGAACACGAGAACCTAATGTTAGAGTTAGTAAAATCTTTAACCCGAATAGAAGAGAGATCAGAATCCCAAAGTAAAGGAGAGAAATAAAAGATCCTAATCCCATCCATTGGCGACGTGGGCCCATAATCTTTCAAAGACTAGACTCAACTTCGGCCAAGGAGTTGAAAGGGGCATCCTACAGGCAGTCGGCTCTGATACCAACTTGTGGTAACACCCCTGTGTAATGAGCTACAGTGATCCATAATGATTATGCTAAGTCACCTTGATTTGCCATGCTTGATCACAGTGGATTCATATCTCATTTCAAATTCCACCACTGAATTCAAATTCAATTTGCAAGTGAAATTTAAAGTTTCACAAAAATGGTTGGAAAATAGTTCATCATTTAGCAAATATTCCATAACAGTTATTTGTTCAAGAAAACAACATCATTTATTTGCTAAAGTGGGATGTAGCAAATAAAACAGTGCCAAAACAGCATATTTAAATGCTTTTCTATTTATGAAAAATTCAAATCAAATTCAATTGCCTCCCAAACTTTTTGTGGCAGTACCTAATATTGCAATGTATTTATGTGACAAGTTTCACATTTTACAAAACTCATTTGCTATCAAGAGAAAATGCAAACAGAAAAGAATAAAGAAACAGAAAAGGAAAAAGAAGAAAACCCACTGTGCCCTGGGCCTAAGTGCACAGTGGGCAGGCCCGGCCCATCAACGCCGTCGTCGTCTCCCTCCTCCCCGTGTTAGCTCATGCGCGCGCGACCGACGCCGAGCGCCGTCGCCACCGAGCCAGGTCGCCGCCCCGCGCCGCTACAGGAGCCCCTGGGGGATAAGAACGCCGCACTGGCCCTCGAGGACACCCCCAGATCTTTCTCCCCTTCTCCATCGCTCTCTCCCTCGCTCGCCACTGACACCCGAGCGCCGTCGTCGCCATGGCCATGTCCTAGCGCGGCCACCGAGCTCCTCCCGCCGTCTCTTCGAGTCCAGACGCACCGCTGACGACCGCTACGTCCTCCCCTGCCTCTCATTCGAGCCGGGGATCACTGCACCGAGCCCCTCGATGCCATCTTCCTCCTCAGGCGCCGTCGTCTTCGCCATCGATTCGCCGCCGTCGAGCCTTCCCCGAGCCCATTTTGCACCCCTACCGGCTCACGGTGAGCATGCAGATCTTTCCCCTCTCTTCCCGCCGTCTGACGCGCTCGGTAGATAGCTCTCCCGCTGTGGCCGTACCCGCCGCCGTAATTGGACTCGCCGCCGTGACCACTGCCGTTGTCACGCGCGCCTGAGCACCGCATCGTGCTCCTAGGGTTCCCAGGAGTCCAACGCGCGCACGCACGCTCTCCCCTGTGCTCCCTAGCGTCGAGCTCGAGCTCGCCCGAACGCCACCGCCGCCTGCCGTTGTTGCTCCGGCCAACTCCGGCCACCCCAGCCTCTGCCACCGCCACCGTTCGACGCGGTGTCGAACGCACGTTCGAACGCAACCGGCCGTGCTCAAAATGGCCCCCTGTAGGCGATTTCCGGCGAGCTCCCGTGCACGCCGCCGCGTTTTGACGTCGCCGGCGGCTAGACGCCGGCCGCCGCTGACGTGGCTGGCCCTGGGGCCCACCCTGGGTCACTGCCAGTGGGTCCCAGGGGCCCCGTTGACCGAGTTGACTTGGTCAACTATGCTGACTGGGCAGCCCCAGTCACTGACAGGCGGGCCCCACGCGCTAATTAAACTATTTTTATAAATAAACTTAATCTGTTAATTAATTAGTCACTGACATATGGGGCCCACCTGTTAATTAACCTTTTTAGTTAAATTAAACCTCTGTTAAAATACACAGTCAATGACAGGTGGGACCCACTGGTCAGTTTGACCAGTCAAAGTCCACAGTTGACTGCTGACTGGGCAGTCAACTAGGGCCCACTGTCAGTCTCTGGTGCACTGTGCTGTGTACACTCTCTGTGTGCATTTAGCAATTTCCTATTTATTTTCGAATTAAAATAATTCCAGAAATTCCAGAAAATGATTAAAACTTTGAAAAATCATATAAAATAAACCGTAACTCGGATGGAAATAATTTATATATGAAAAATGATCAGTAAAATAAGACGAATCCGAATATGCCATGCACATACCTATCACATGCCTCCAACACTACAAACATGGAACCTTCCCCTCCGGTTCATCTGTGTGACAGATGCCTAAAACCGGGAAAATATTTCCAGATATTTTCCCGCTCCATCTGTAACGTGTAGCACTGTGTTAGGACACCCCAGCACAGCATATTGCCATGTCATGCATTGTGCTGCATTTGTTTGCTTTGTATTTATTGTTTCTTCCCCCTCTTCTCTCCGGTAGACCCCGAGACCGACGCTGCCCCCGAGTACGACTACGTCATCGACGACCCCTCTTTCACCGCAGAGCTTCCAGGCAAGCAAACCCCCTTGACCATTTCAATATCGCCCATTTCCTTCTCTCCCCTGCTTGCATTAGAATTTGCTACTATTATCCGATATCTCCTATTCTGATGCATAGCCTACTTTTGTAACTGTTGTTGATACCTTACCTGCTATCCTAAAATACTTAGTATAGGTTGGTTAGTGATCCATCAGTGGCCCCGCACCCTTGTCCGTGTTGCCATGCCTTGCTTCCGGATGACTAGATCATTGTGATCGACACGCAGAGACCGACACAGCACCGCACACCCCCTTAGTTGTATGACTCTGTAGAGCTACTATCGAGTGCCGAGGGTGATACCTTCTACCTCACTCCTGATGATATCTCTGTAGCGTAGCTAGTCGGTTGTGGGTTACCGAGGGTGATTCCTCTTTCACCACCTCCGACGATGCCTTTGTCGTGCAACCCCTCAAGTGTGAACCCATCGAGGGTGATTCCTCTAGTTCACCTTGACGGATACATCGAGTGGGAATCCAGTGAGGGTGATTCCTCGTATTTCCCCCATGATGTATGGACAAACGGATACCCTGTATTTACCTCAGTCCCTTGTTGAAGTCGGGTCGACCCCGAGGAGTACCCGCGAGAGGTGTGAAGTCGGGTTGACCGTGAGGGTACCCGCGAGATAATTACGAGGCACGGCCGGGCAGGCAGACCGCTCCAGGAGAGGGATGGGCCTGGCCCTTGCCGTAAGTCCTCGAGACGAGGCGACGGGATCACCGATCATCACCGCGAGCTCCCAACACACTAACGGGTTAGGATATGTGATCTGAGTAGGCCTCTAGCCTTTTCGCACTACCCACCACGCGGGAATAGTATGGGCACTCGGCGTCGTATGTTTCAGTCGAAGTTCTTCAGACGTCAGTAACTGAGCGGCGCGCGCCCGGGTGGATCGCGAAAGCCTGCGTGTGTATACCGGGGCTAGGTCTGGTCCCGGCCGCCCACGCAACGTGCAGGAGTGCAAAGGGCGATGGGCCCAAGACCCCTGAGCGCTTAGGATTTAGACCGGCGTGATGGCCTCTCTGCTGAGCCTAGGTAGGGCTACGGTGTGTCGATCAGCCGAGGCCGGGCATGGACCGAGTAATTGTGTCCGGCCAGAGTTAATCGAGCGTGTTGGGTAAGTTGGTGCACCCCTGTAGGGAAGTTATCAATTCGAATAGCCGTGTCCACGGTAACAGGACGCTCAGAGAGTATCCCGATCTACTACAACTAGAACTGGATACTTGTGGAACTTAATAATATGTTAGCTCCGGGATTGCTTTCTCGCAGGGAGTCGAGGAAGGATCTCTGGGCAGTGCTACTATACTTACTACTTTATAATATGCTAATCTGCACTCTTCTAATGCTGCAAGATGCTAATCTTCGATAGGCTAGGCCTTTCCCTCTATTCTGGCATTTCTGCAGTATAGTCCACAGATACAGACCCTTCATTTGATACCGAGGCATAAATAGAATAGTTCTGATGTAAGTCTTGCGAGTACTTTAGATGAGTACTCACGGTTGCTTTGCTACCTCTTTTTCCCTATACCCGTTTGCTGCGATCAGATGACGGATCCCAGGAGCCAGCTGACCCCGTCGATGACTACTACTACCACGACGGAGCCTACTACTACATGGAGACCGCCGACCAGGAGTAGTTTCGGAGGCTCCCAGGTAGGAGGCCTGCGCCTTTTCGATCTAGTTGTCGTTGTTTTGCTCAGCCTTCTTAAGGCAAACTTGTTTAGTTATGTCTGTACTGAGATACCGATGCTTCCGCCTACTCGTGTGTAATTGAGCTTATGTATTCGAGCCCTCGAGGCCCCTGGCTTGTAATATAAAGCTTGTATTATTTTATTTTATGTCTAGAGTTGTGTTGTGATATCTTCCTGTGAGTCTTTGATCTTGATCGTGCGCATTTGCATGTATGATTAGTGCATGATTAAGTCGGGGGCGTCACAGTAGGCTTGCTGGACGGTGATGGGTTGGATGAGATTTATCATGTAATCGAGTCAATTTGTTAGGGCTTTGATCCCTAGTATCCACTATGTTCTGAGATTGATGTTGCTATGACTTTGCTATGCTTAATGCTTGTCACTAGGGCCCGAGTGCCATGATTTCAGATCTGAACCCTCTATGTTTTCATGAATATGTTTGTGTTCTTGATCCTATCTTGCAAGTTATATGCACCTATTACGTGTCATGATCCGCATACCCCAAGGTGATAATAATTGTGATTCTTTCCGGTGATTGCCGTAGTTTGAGGAGTTCATGTATTCAATAAGTGCTAATGCTTTGTTCCGGTTCTCTATTAAAAAGAGACCTTAATATCCCTTAGTTTCCTTAAGGACCCCGCTGCCACGGGAGGGTAGGACAAAAGATGTCATGCAAGTTCTTATTATAAGCACGTATGACTATATACGGAATACATGCCTACATTACATTAATGAATTGGAGCTATTGTGTATCGCCCTAGGTTGTGACTGTTATATGATGAATATCATCCAACATAATTATCATCACCGATCCAATGCCTACGACTTTCTCATATTGGTTTTTGCTAAGTTACTTTGTTGCTACTGCTTTACACTTGTTACAAAACTGCTACTGTTACTGTTGCTGTTACTATTGTTACTGTTGCTACTGCTATCAAAACTATTATATTACTATGCTACTAAATACTTTGCTGCAGATATTTTATCTCCAGGTGTGGTTGAATTGACAACTCAACTTCTAATACTTGCAAATATGCTTTGGCTCCCCTTGTGTCGAATCAATAAATCTGGGTGAAATACTACCCGCGAAAACTGTTGCGATCCCCTATACTTGTGGGTTATCACCTGCCGGCGATGCTGGCGATGGGATGGTGCTGGACGAAAACGAAGGGGGTGGACGGGCGGCGGCGGCTAAGGGGGTAGCAGCGGCGGCGGTCGAAGAAGAGCGGCGGCGGCTAGGTTAGGAGCGCGGCGGCGGTGCTCGAAGTAGGTGAGGAACCTAAGGGAGGCAGCGCGGTGCATACCACGGGAAGTCGACACGCGGGGACGGCGGCACGGCGCATACCACGGGAAGTCGACACGCGGGGATGGCAGAGTGGACCGCGGGCCGCGGCGCTACGGCCTGAAGGGGCGACGCAGCGGCAGCAGGCGGGTCGGGGTGACGGTGGGAAGACCTCAGGGCGGCGGCGGGGACCGTGGGCCGCAGCGCTACAGCCCGAAGGGGCGGCGGAGCGCGGGTCGGTGCAACCGCGGGGACAGCCTCGAGGCGGAGGCATGGACCGCGTATCGCAGCACTACGGCCTGAAGGGGCGACGCAGCGGCGACGCGCGAGTCGATGCAGCCACGGGGAAAACCACGGGGCGGTGGCGATGCGGCCCGACGGGGTGACGCAGCGGCATCCCGTTGCTCGATCGGCGGAGGGGGCACGCTGAACTCGGGGACGATCTTCATAGGACCTGCGGAGGCGAGCGAAAGCGACTAGCTAGGTCGGTCGCGCGGCGCGGATGGAGCAGAGCGGCGACCAGGTGATCAATCTGGCCGCTCGCAAGGTCGGGGTAGCTGGTCGGTGATGACGTGGCCGAGCCACCGAGGCCTCGCGCGAGGGACGCGCGAACAGGCTGCGCGTGCACGCGGCCCACGCCCGAGGGGGCGCAAGCTGCACATCACAACGCAGCCGGTCCACGCATCATGTGCGGCGCGGCGGCAGGGCTGGCGGACAGATGCAGCCGAGCGGGGTGGAGGTGAGGTGATGCAGGATCCTGATCAGATGAGGGCGACGACGGTCGGCGCAGAGCGACGGGCGGGCAGACGCGCGAACAACGGCCGGGCCGGGCCGCCGCATCGCACGAGGCTGCCGGGTCAGGGAGGAGGCCGGGTGGTCGCGCTGGTGTCGGATTAGAGGCGCGCGGGTGTCGACGGCGGCGGTGGGCGACGCAAACCGATTTTAGATCGGAAAACCAAAAAGTAAACGCCAATCAAAGCGACCTGCGAGAGAGAGAAAAATCCGGATCAAAGGATCGGGAAAAAGACTTTCTAGGGCAACCGGTCAACACGACCGGCGGACGAACCCTAGGTACGGACGGCGTGGCCCCGGCGGTGGTCATGGAGGCCGACCGCCCCGGGAGCGGCACGGTGCGGAAGCGTGCGGCGGCTAGGTCTAGGAACTTGCGACTGATACCATGTTAGAAGGGAATAGAGAGGGATATGGTGGAATCGATTATTTATTGCTTGAGCCTCGTGGACATATATATAGAAGTATATGGTCAACTAGAAGTACAAGACAAGCCAGAACAAATCCTAGTTTATCCCGTATTTCCTAACTAATCATAATACTCAACACACTCGAAATTCAGTGGACCACGAGGTTCTGAGCTGGAGTCTGGGAGTTGTGATCTCCCACAACCGGAAATGATAATACTCTAGCAAAAGTGCATCCAGTTGGACATACTACATTCGAGGGGCCATTTTAGAATGTCGGTGCAAACCGTAGAAGGAAATAAATCCTATATACATATATACTCCCTCCGTAAAGAAATATAAAAGTGTTTACGGAAATATAAGAGCGTTTAGATCACTAGTAATGATCTAAACGCTCTCATATTTCTTTACAAAGGGAGTACATGAGAAGTTAATCCTAACTATCTTATTTATTTTAACATGCAGTCTATTCACCTCATGGCATATGTCTCACATGTGTCAACTTTCATTTAAATACACATGCAAGTCATCCACATCATCAAGCGCATCCAAACAATCAACTTTTCACTTTTGACCACATGCACGTCCTCCATATCATCAAGCGCTAATGCAACCATTCAACTTTTCACTTTTCACTTTCTACCACATGCAAGACATCCACATCATCAAAGAACGTGAAAACCCTCCACATCATTATTTTTATTTTTATTTTTTATAATAAAATAATTGGACTTGAATGTCACAAGACAATAGTATAACACACATCCACCCTCCATTCGTCCATTACCTCTAGCTTGAATGTGATGCGATACTATTCTCATATATTCTAATTTTATTTTTGATAAGTTCATTGTTAAAATAATTCGCAGCAACGCGCGGGGCGTTATCTAGTATCTATCTATATCGTAGTCCCTCGAGTCGGTCACGCTTTCTTTTAGTGTTTTTTTCTTTCCAAAATAATTGGCATGCAACCAGTGAATTTCACATGCCTCTTTGTAATTTTTTGTAGAGCAACTCTAGTAGAGTCGGCATAAATTGAATCGTCAAGTGTTATATAGATGATCATAAAAAAATGAAGGCTAAAGTGAGAATCGTCAAAGTCGCCAGGGGATCCGGCTTCTTATGCTCCTCCTCATCCCCAAAACTGAAGATGGGGGGGGTGCTCCTTTCGTTGTGCCATTGACGAGGAAGTGATGGACTGGAGGTGGGTGAGAGGGGATTGGGAGACGTCGGATTGGGGATTGGATAAGGGAGAGAGGGGAGGTCGTCGGCCTTTTATAAGTCATCGCGGGTGCCATTAATGGGCAGTTGGGAAGGCAACCAGGAGCCATCACATGCCTGCTGACGCGCTTCCTGCCCGCCTGCTCACATGCCACCTGGCCTCGCAAGCAAGCGAGGAGATGATAAAATAATCGCATGGCGGCCATCCGACGGGCTGTCATAGGAATCTGAGGAGCGGACACGCCATTTATGGCTAGGTGGTTGACGTTCACATCTCCTCCCTCGCCAGTGGTGCGTGATAGGCCGCACTACTTCAATACTCGCTTGTGGCTAGGAAAAAGAAGATAAACTTCCCTCCCACATTGGCAGTTGGGTTTGGAGTGAGCTCCAAATGAGGCATCCACAACTTTCATATTTGAAGGCTACGAAGTCGTTTCTGTAGCGTGCTCCATAATATATGACCATCATCGCAACGTATATGGCGACTGTACTAGAATGTTATTTTATGCATTAGTCGCTATACTAGTGGTTATTATGGTGACTGACCACATATGTCGCTAGAGATGCTCTTAATTGCTGTAGGATGTAGATCATCATACTCATTTTCCTGCCTAATAAGTCAACAACCACGAGACCATAACATAACATTTTTTGGGGGGTGGGGAGACCGTAATATAACGTTAGTCATGCACTTCAAAACAAAATCCAAATGTTTGTTCGGAATTTGACCCAGCTAGACCCCGTGTCACAACAGTATCCTTCTAGTCTTATACTCCCTCCGTTTCATAATTCTTGTCATGCTTTTAGTTCAAGTTTCAACTAAAGCCACAACAAGAATTATGGAACGGAGGGAGTACTTTTTATTTTTGTCAGATCCAAATACATTGCTACACAACATCTAAGAGTGTCGGCGGGTCATCAATCGTGATGATTGGTTGAAAACATTGATACACTATTAATTTAAGCATAAACAGAAGAATAATTTTGCTTATGGCAGGCCCATGGGCACTATAATTTACTTTTCTATTCTTCTGCCATTTTTATGAAATACTCCCTCATTTTGAACTAAAATCACGACAAGTATTTTGGAACGAGGGAGTATATTTCTTTCATTAGTTGTAGTCTATTTTCTGTAAACCGTTTCCAGTAGTTATACTCCGCTCTAGTCTCGAAGGAGAAAAAGTCTATACTCATTTTCACACCAAGGGATCACATGGAAGGAATGCTCCTTCGTGCTATCCTGTCATGCGTTGAGTTTGGTTGCTGAAGCGGAAAGTATAGAATGGTGGTGTTTATTCGACAAGGCAATGGTATGCCTTAACCCTTAATAACCACAAAAAGTTCAGTAAATTTCCCTGGCAAAAAAGAGAGATCAGAGTAAATTGATCTGCTCTCTTGTCAAAACTTACATATGGCGGTCACGACAACACGTGTTGTGCTTCGCCCGTCCTACGATGTGATTTGGGCTCAGAAGTAAGCACTCGCAAATTGGTCACCGCGCCGCGGTGACTACATTGTTTATAGCGAGTCCTACGGTCACTCGCCTCAAGGTTGTTTACACGCCGCGTGCAATGGGCCGGTCCGTTTCTTCTCCTCGATCGCTCACTCGGGATAAGAGAGATCTCTCGCTCACTCGTTTTTTCTCAGTGAATCTCTGTTCTGTGGGTTGTACTGGTTTTTGGTCCGTTTTTCTTTTCTTTTCATTTTTTTTTTCGGTTTCTTTCGGTTTTCTTGTCTTTCTACTTTTTCACTGGTTTTCTTCGTTTCCTTTTCGGTTTTCATTTGTTTATTCTTTTCAATTTTTTCTATGATTTCTTTTCGGTTCCTCTGTTTTTTTTCTGTTTCATTGGTTTTTTTTTCATTCTTCTTTTCTTCGTTTTTCTTTAGTTTTTATATTTTTCTTCGTTATTCTTTGTTTATTTCTCGGTTTCACTGTTTTTTAGCTTTTCTTTCTTTCTTCATTCTTCTTCATTTTTCTTTGTTTCTGTGTTTTTCTTTTTCGGTTTTTACTGGTTTTCTTCGTTTTCCTTTGTACATTTTTCGTATGCACCAGGGACATTCTTTTATATATACGTTTAAAAATTTCCAAATATATGGTTAACAATTTTTATTAAAGATTATTTTTGTATGCCTATTTTTCCCATACACATCTGTACATTTTTCTATACATCAGGAATATTTTTTATATACAAGTTTAGCATTTTAGAAATACATGATTAACATTTTTTTAAACATATATTTTTTATGACTACTTTTTCCATAAACATTGTATATTTTTTTACATCAGGAATATTTAATATTTACATGTTTAACATTTTCTAAATACATGGTTAACATTTTTTTAAACATACTCCCTCCTTCCCAAAATAAGTGTCGTTCATTTAATACAACTTATTACGAAATTAGTGACACATATTTTGAGATGAATGGAGTATATTTTTTATGTCTATTTTTCCCATAGACATTGTACATTTTTGTATACATCAGAAAAAAGTTGTATACATATTTAACATATTTTCAAATACATCATTAACATGTTTGAAAACTTATATTTTTTATGTATATTTTTTCCATACACATTTTACATCTTTTGTATACACCGGAAACTTTTTTTCTATATACATTTTACATTTTCCAAATACTCCCTCCGTCCAGAATTAACTGTGGCTGAAATGAGCGAATCTACACACGAAAACGTGTCTAGATACACTCATTTCAGCGATAGTAAATTACGGATGGAGGTAGTACATGATTAAAAATTTTGAAAACTTATATTTTTTATGTCTATTTTTTCCATACACGTTATACATCTTTCATATACATCAAAACAATTTTTCTATATAGATTTAACATTTTTCAAATGCATGCTTACATGTTTCAAATGTTTAATGTAATTTTTTTGTCATATATATATATTTAGAATATTGAAAATTATAAACAAAGGTAATCAAAAAACAAAACAAAAACGTGAAAAGGAAAACAGAAAAAACGAGGCTGTTGTCCCCTGAGCGCTGGGCCAGGCCAGTCTCGCGCTCGCCCAGGCGAGGCTGCTCTACGTCTCGGAATAAGCGAGACATAGGGGAGCTCCTAGTTGGCGCTTCAGGCGCCAGTTCGCCGGCTGGCGGTCACGTTCATTGTCAGCTGGGGCGGCCCATTAAGCAAAATGGCTGCTCGATCGCTCGGTCGCAGTCAGAGCTCGCTCTCTCGATTTCTTTCCTGGCTCGGTTGTTTGTTCACCTGTTGACCAGTGCTCAGTGACCGTTAGACCCATTGACCATTCATTATTCAAAAATTTGAATAAATTAGCGAATTTGAAAAGGAAGTTCATGAATTTGGAAAAAGTTCACAGAAAAACAAAAAATTCACGAAATTAAAAAAAGTTCACCAATTTTCAAAAAAGTTCATCGATTTTCAAAAATAGTTCACAGATTTGACAAAAAGTTCATCGATATTGAAAAAAAGTTCACGATTTCAAAAAAACATCAATTTTGAAAAAAACATCGCGAAATTGAAAAAAGTGCGCACATTTAGCAAAAAAAAGGAGTTATATATTAGAAAAAAAGGATCAAATTTTCTAGTAAATAATAGAAAAAAAGGGATTTCTACATAGGGATCGTAAAAACAATGATTTTACCCTATCAGCTGTAGGAAGGAAGGACATAATCTATATCGATACCTAATAATAAAGGGGGTATTGCTTCTAGCGCTATGTCACCAAAATTACCCCCAAAGTTGCCAGATATTACCCACCGATGCCACCTATAACTGATTAAAAACATTACACAGGAGAATCCCTGCCTGGGCCGGCCCATGCAGTAGGAACCTTCTATACTGCGCTCTGCGCGCTGGGAAAAGACACAACGCGCCTGTTTGGGCCGGCCCATGTCCGTCTTCGTTTTTTTCTACTTGAAATAATTTGGGACTTTAAAAAGTTCCAAAAATTAAAAACATGAGAATTTTAAATAAAATGTTTAATAATTGATAAATGTTTGTAGAGTCAGAAAATGTGTGCATATGTAAAAAATGTTCGCAATTCTGAAAACTAATGTTCAGGAAATAAAAAAAAATCATGATTTTTTCAAAGAGTTCGTGTATAAAAAAATGTTAATGGAATTGAACAAAATTTCGCCAATTAAGAAAAGTTCATGAATTGAAAAATTTCGTAAAAAATCAAAAACTGTTCGTGACTTACAATAGTTTATTGATTCATAAAATGTTCGCTGATACAAAAGATGATCATGCTTTTCAAAAAATGTTCGTTAAATCAAAAAAATGTTTGTGAATTTTAAAAATTGTTCCACCAATTTCCAAAGAAATGTTCATTGATTCTAGAAATGTTCGCCTATTCAAGAAAAATGTTTTAAAGAATGTTCACAATTTTTATTTTTATTTTTTCAAATAGTATAAAATGTTCATGAATTCAAAAAATGTTCGAAAATCTGTAAAAAAAATCACGAATTTCAAAAATATTCATGATTTCAAATATGTTCACGAGTTTAAAAAAATATTCATGATTTTCAAAAATTATTCATGATTTCACGAAAATGAAAGTGATAGTGTATCTCAGTGATGCAGCAAAATGTGGTCATGACCATTGAAGATTATAATTATTTTTTTCTCCCGTTGCAACGCACGAGCCGCTAATAAAGGGGTTATTGATTCTGGCGGTACGTTATTAAAATAGTTCCCAAAGCTGCAAAATATTACCCACCAATGCCACCTATAAGTGACACAAAATGTTTTGCAGGGAATCCCCGCATGGGCCGGCCCACGCAGTAGGGATCTACTATACTGCGCTCTGCGCACGGGAGAAGACGCAGCACGCCCGTTTGTGCCGGCCCGTTTTTTAATTTTTATTTTTCTTTTCGATTTTCGTTTTTTTTCTACTTTAAATAATTTGGAACTTCAAAAAACTTCTGACATTTCAAAAAACTTAGAATTTTTAAATAAAATGTTCAAGAAAACATAAAATGTTTGAAAATTCATAAAATGATCGGGATTTTTCTAAAAATGTTTGAAAATTTGAAAAAATGTTCGTAGCATGAAAATTCCATGATTTTTAAAAAAGTCCGTATATTGAAAATTGTTCATGAAATTGAACAAAAATTCAAAAAATGCTCGGGATTTTTTTTTCTAAAAATGTTGGCAAATTTGAAAAAAATGCTCGTAAAATCAAAAAAGTCCGTGTACTAAAATTGTTAATGAAATTGAACAAAATATTTGCTAATTCAAAAAATGTTTATGCATTTTAAAAAATGTCCTAAAATTTTAAAAACCGTTCGTGAATTACAAAAGAGCTTATTGATTCATAATTTTTTTTCTGATTCAAAAAATGTTCGTGAATTTTAAAAAAATCCACCAATTTCGAAAAAAATGCTCGTCTATTCTAGAATTGTTCGCAGATTCAAAAGAAAATGCTTAAAAAACGTTCACAATAAAAAAAATGTTTACAAATAGTAGAAAATGTTGATGATTTTTAAAAATGTCCCAAATATAGAAAAATGTTCACGAATGATCGAAGGTATATAGTTAAAGAGTCTTTGTGACTATATACCCGCGTGAATTTATAAGAATTAACTGTCGGGTAGATCAGAATATTATAGTATGTTATTTAAACAACGTTTCTTTGAATTCAGAATAATCTTTGAATTACCAAGTTTTTTGACAACCACGATATTTTTTCAAAAATGTGAACATTGCTTCAATTTGTGAATAAATTTAGAAAAGGAACATTTTCTTGCATTTGTGAACAATTTTTCAAAATCATGCGATGAGATGTGAACTAAATGTGGTCATAGCCATTGGAGATTATGATATATTTTTTCTCCCGTTGCAACGCACGGGCCCTTTTGCTAGTAATAACAAACCGAACAAAACCGTTCCAAAAACGAGAAAAAAGGAGCAAGAAAAGAAAAGGAAAAGGAAAAAATAAGAAAGAAGAAAAGACTTAAAAAGATGTAAGTAATCAAGTCAAATGGGGGTGGCTGGTTGGTTAGTACGGCCTATTTTGAACAGGAAGTCGCCGGTTTGAATCCCGAATACCACTACACGTAGTTTTTGGCGTTTTAATATAATAAGAATAAAAAGATAGATGGTCGGCCCAGCTCGAGGGGGGGGGGGGGGTGTGCGCCGGTTTGCCAAATGTACTATAACGGGCGCCTGAAGCGCCAAATAGAAAATGCCGAAACATAGGCGTGTCCTCACCGCAAGTCCTATGTGACGCTCGTCCAATCCTATATGTCGCCCGGCAACCAGACGGGCCGGCCTTTTTCCGCTGTTTCTTTGTTCGCTGTTTTGTTTTTAGTTTTTTTTGTCAGTGTAGTTTTCTATTTCCGTTTTCTTTTTCTTTGTTCTTTTACTTTTTTCTTTTTATGTTTGTTTTATTTTACAGTTTTCTATTTTATGAAATTGGTTTTTCTTGTTTTTTGGGTTTACTTTTTTATTTTTGCACATTTCATTTTTATATAGGTTTCCCAGTATACAGTGATTTTTTTCCCAATATATGGTGACCATTTGTTCGAATAAACATTGAACTCTTTAGTACACGACGAACATTTTTGTAGTATGTGATGAATATTTTTTATTTGCATTGTATATTTGATATTGTACGATGAAGATTTTTTAAGTACATGCTAAAAACTTTTTTAATATATGGTGAACTTTTCAAATATAATTTTCTATTTTTAATAGGTTTTACAAATATTTAGCTCCTAAAAGACAGCCAGTTTTTGTGTGTAAAACCCACTAAAAACTGAAGAAGAAGAAAAATAAATACAGCTCACGGGGCAAAGTCTTCCGGCTCATTTAGGCTGCCTTCAGTGAAGGCACCCCTGATTGACGCACACAAGCGTCAACTAGGAAGTCTCGGCATAATACCGGGTAACCACATAGATGGCATACATCTGGGCTTGCCCATTTACTACTCGGGCAAGCGCCTGTAGCTACAATGTTTCTTCCAGGTTTTTAGCCTCTTTTCTGTGTGTGTGTGGGGGGGGGGGGGGTCATTCTGTTTACTCATTCGGTATTATTTTTAAAAATTTGATTTTTTATAAAAGTTTGAGAATATTTCTTAAAGAAACGCAAAAAAAATACGTGAACACTTTCTTACATTTTGAAAGTTTTTTAAAAAAACATAACAATTTCCATTTTTTGGAAAATTTCAAATTTTGAACATTTATTAAAAATTTGAAGGTTTTTTATTTTTCTAAGTTTGTATTTTTTTTATAAAATGTGAATACACCTTTCAAAAGAAGAAACATGAAAAACCCTGTAGGGAAATTCAACAGAAAAAAGAAACGAAAAAACTGAATGAGATCTTCTAAGAGCATCCCAACCGGGAAAAACAGAAATAGAGCTAAGCTAATTCGCTCGGCCCAGAAACTTTTGCTCTGTACAAATAGTTGACAATTTGACATAATGAGCATCAAATACGGATTACTTTGCGCCCGCCAAATTCCTATATCCGTGGCCTCCCGAACGACTACATGGGCGTGACATATTCATGCATTTTAGGGTCGATGTTTGTTGGCCCACAACGAAAGGTTGGGCCGGTCTTCATACATACTGGGTACTGCGCCAATTTTCGGTGGCTACCTATTGGCGCAAATGATATGTATCACAGCGAATAGGTGGAAGCGCTGAAGAGCGGTTCTTGGAAACTTCTTTAGGTTTTCGAAGCTTTCACCTGGTTTTGGGAAGCTTCCGACCTTTTTCTTTCTATTCAGTATTTCTCATTTCTCTTTCTGTTTTGTTTTTTGTTTATTTTCAGTTTTTTTTATTAACATTTTTATTAGTGATTAATTTTAAAATTTACCGATATTTTCAAAATATGTAAATATATTTTAAAATGGAAAACACTATGATTCAGCCGGCGGATCACACGCAGTGCGTCCGCCGCCTCCTAAATCCAACATGTGTCCTTATGTACTCTCCGCCTCACACTCGCAACCATGGCTGATGCTCGAGCGTGCACGCCCGAGCTCCGCTCCGGCCACCATCAGCCTAGTTGCGCCGCTCCAGACTCCCCTCTCGCCATGCGTCATCGCTCCGCCCGACGATGCTATTTTATACTTTTCGCAACAAAGGCTTTGTTGCAAAAGTTGCCCGCAGCGTCATCTCTGTTGCATAAATTTCTTGATTTGCACCGCAGACGACTTCATCTTTTCAGTGATTTTTTTCTGCAACATTATTCATGTTGCAAAAGTCCTCTCGCAACATCATCTATGTTGCAAAAAAGGTGAAAATGAAAAAAAATCTGCAACATTACCACTGTTGCAAAAGTCCTCCTACAACATCATCTATGTTGCAAAAAAAGGTTAAAGAAAAATAAAATAAAAAATAGGGCGAAAGTAACGCTTCGGTGGTTTTGCAACAAAGCAATTGTTGCAGAGCGAGTTGTGCAACATCTACCTTGTTGCAATTTCAGACGCCTCATTTGGAAGATCAGGCGGCTACTTGTGCCTTAATCCAACGACGCAGAGGCAGCGGATCTTTTAAATAGATCCGCCGGCCGACGCATAGCGCGGCCCTTTTAAAATTCATCTATATTTTTTATATTTGATTCATTTTTCGAAACCACAATCATTTTTAAAATTTGTTATTTAAAGAAACAATGAACAATTTTTGAATTTGTGAATATTTTCCACTTAATGAATATTTTGAATTCAGGAACATTTTTTTGAATTCATAGACATTTTAAAAATTCGTCTCGCCGCAAGGCCAAACCGCGTCATCAACACTGGGAGCTTAAAACCAGCTAAGTCGCTTTCATGCTTAATTTTTTAAAGTTTTTGTTTGGTTCGACCAGGCATTGTATTTGTGTAGAATAAAAATGATGTTCGTTTTGATCATTCCAAAACTTTGTGTCCGGGTGCACTGAATGGATAATGGATAGTGGATGCACTAGTCATATGACCAGAGACAAATCGTTGTTTGTCGACCCTACAATAACTTCTTCTCAGAAGTTCATTACTTTCAGCGACAACAACGAAGGAAAGGTAATTGAGTTAGGTAAAATTACTATCTCCAAGGATAAAAATATTGACAATGTTATGCTTGTTCAATCCCTTGGATTCAATTTTATGTTTGTTGGAAGACTTTGTGATCTTGACATGCTAGTATTATTCTCGATAACAAAATGCATTGTCTTCATGGCTACTGACAATTCCTTCATCTTTGAGGGAAATAGAAAATGTAATCTATATATTGTGGATTTCTCTAAGGGTCCCTCGGTTGCCACCTGTTTGCTTACAAAAGCTACAAAGGGTTGTGATACGTCTCAAACATATCTATAATTTTTGATTGTTTCATGCTATTACATTATCACTTTTATATACTTTTTATAGCAATTTATATTATTTTTATGGACTAACCTATTAATTTAGTGTCCAGTGCAAGTTCCAGTTTTCTGCTTGGTTTTGGTTTCGCAGGAAATCAATATCTGCAGAGGTCAAAATATGTTGCTGATTTAACATGATATTTTTGGGCAACAAGAAACACTGGAATCTTCGTGAGAGATCGAGACCAGCAACAGGGGCCCACACGGCCAGGTGGCGCGGCCAAGGGGGTGGCCACGCCCCTTGCTTGTGTGGGGCCCAGACTTACCCTCTTGACCTGATTCCACCGCCATAAATCCCTATAAATACCGAAACTATTCAACGTACCTCCAGAAGAATTTATCGCCACCGTAAAACTTTTTTCCACGAAGATCCCATCTGGAGGCCTTTTCCGGAGCTTCGCCGAAGGGGAAGCCATTGCCGGAGTCTTCTTCATCAACCTTGCTGCTTCCATGATGATGTGTGAGTAGTTCCATCAGGACCTATGGGTCCATAGTAGTAGCTAGACGACTCTCTCTCTCTCTCTCTATTTGGATCTTCAATACCATGTTCCCGTGAGCTTTCTCACATGATCGGGATCAATTCGATATAATTGCACTAGTAGGGAAACCCCTAATTAGCAGCGTCCAGTATTGCCCTCTAGCAGCGCTCGGACTGGACGCCGCAAGTGCGCCGGCGCTGGTGGCAAACCAGTAGCAGCATGCCGGCTGAACGCGGCTAGAGACTAGTAAATTAGCAGCGTTCGCCGAGCGAACGCTGCCAAGCGCTTTGCTATAGTGGCGTCTTCTTCCTGTACGCGCTGCTACATGGCTATAGCACTAGTAGCGTTGGTGTCATTCGCGCACGCTGCTAAGTGGTGAAGATATTGGACATGTTCCCTTCTTCCTACACGCTGCTAAACATTAATTCTGGGCCAAAAAAAATCTACCACGGCAGCCATTGCTGCCGTGTAAGTGTTTGCACAATTTTAGTGGCATGCATGAAAATTTAGTGCCCTATGTACGTGCTGAACCAAACAACTAGTATTTGGCTCTTAATTTTGTTTTGCCGGTAAGTTTCTAATGGACAAGAATAGTTCTAGGCCTAGAACTATTCTTGTCCATTAGAATTTTACCGGCAAAACAAAATTAACATTAACTTTTTTCTATCAACGCACTAACTCCAGATCCTACTCTCTAACTAGATGTAAACTAGAGATCATGTCTTAGAAAGAGAGAGCTATTCAGTCAATTTAGATAGTGTATTTACAACCTAAAACCTTAAGAGTATTTAAAGGATCAAATGGCCGACGTATGCGACAAATGTGGAACCGGGGTATAGCCATGTACCTTTGAGCATGAACAAGTGGCTCAATTCTGGGCCATAATTCTGAATACTCATCGTGAAGGGTTGGTGAGTCAAAGTATTTTTTTTCATATAGGTAGTTGATGTCCTACAAGTGCAAAGGGCTATGTAGCAATTTCGTGATAAGTAAGGTTTGTCGATCCCACAGGGAGCGAATAGGATGTCACCATGATCCCCGTAGCTGCGTTGTCACTAACACAACTACGCTCACACCCAAACTGGAGTTTGGAAATAGCTCACTTAAGTAGGTTGCTAGGAACAATAAAAGGGAGAATTAAACTAAAGAGAACAGAAAAATAAATACTAAACTAAACGAAGAAAATAAACCATGAGAGGTATGTGATGTTTTAGATGAGGTTGCTAGCATCTAGGTACGGCCTTGTTCAGAATGGGAGTGGAATGGAGTTTGGTTTTACGACTATGCCACGTTATGACTAAGTCAGTACCCGCATTGTAGGATACAATAATCTAGGGATGGTGGGCGGTCCCTCACATAATGTTATCCCTCAAGACGCGCTGTATTGAGATAACTCATTCATCCTACTTCTTATCCCATACCTGCGGTGGCTAACACAAAGATATTAAGGTCCTCGTGGTTTGAGGACCGAACGAAGGCATTAGGTTCTATGGACAACCGTGCTCCTAGAACAATTGTGTTCCCCTTAAGATGTCTGCACTTGTCACGTCGCAGGTCTGTCGGTTTCCACAACATTCTATCAACTTCATGTGTGGCCTAAGAGTTGAACGTCTCCAACTACGCCAATGGATTGAACGTCTCCAATCACTAAATTACCGCAGAGGTAAATAAGCAACACACATAAATAGACTAAACATATCAAACAACCACTTACTAATCGACCGACCCATAGCCAACAATTACTCAAATAACATCACATAAAGAGGGGTTCAATAGTTATTACAACCCATCACGAAGACCGTGATGGGGGAGGAAGAAGGGGTGATGATGGTGGTGATGGAGGTGGCACGGCGACGAATGATGATGGTGATGGCGCGGTGGCGGCGGCTCCCTTCCGGTCTCCCTCTTGGTTGCCCCAATGGTGTTCTTGATGTGGACGGCGGCTGGACGTGGAGATGAATGGTGAATTTCTGATTTGGGAATGATGTCAAAGGAGGCGGCGGATAGGGTTGATGGTGTTTATATAAGAGCTCTCCCATAGCCTCCTCCCTTGATGTGGCATCTCCTCTTTGATCCAAGGGCTCTAGGTGAGCCTTATCCTCTCCCAAACCATTCCTTGAAGGCCAAGGAAGTCGTTGGTGTAAATGGGGATGAAATCCACGAAGAATCCCGCCACGAGATGCAACTTTCGGTGCTGCGTGGGCTCCATACGGGCGTCCATACGACCAGCCACGGTCGCATGGAACGTCGTCTTTTGTTCTGCCTCTCTTCGGTAAAACGGCCGCCATTTCTTCATACGAACTCGGAATTTGACGTTCTTGGGCTCGTTAGATTTGTATGAATGAAGCCGATCCATTTCTGCTTTTAGATCTTGATTTGGAGCACTTTGGAAAAATGACTTTTTCCACCTTCGAAATGGCTTAAGTCTGGGGTCCTGGGTGTCCACCGTTTGAAATCCTTTCATCGTGCTAAGTGCTTGGGAAGTCCATCTCACCTACAAGACACAGAAAGACAAAGAAAAATAATAAAAACTAACAAAAAATAAAGATTATGCAATGCTCGCGGTCCATTTCCTTGTTGTGGTCCGGTGGTTGCCCTCCGCTAGAACCTACTGAAAACAAACTAAAAAGAAAAAAAAAGTGCTTTTTGAAGTTTTTTCTTTTTTTGTAGCACAAAGGATTAGCAACACAAGTTATAAAAACATCTGCCTCAATATGATCGGTTTATCAACCTAAGCACCTCGCTTAAGTCAACAAATTATGTCTAGAAGTATCGATAGCTCCTAGGTTATAAGTGTAGTGTGTGAGACAAGACATAAAACGCCAGTGTGCATCTCCTACGTGCCTAATTAAAAAGAAGGTTCTCACTTAAGGTGAGAAACCGTAACATCCCAAAATTCTAAATTTTGGAATGTTATGTTAAATAGATAATTATGATTGTTTGTTTGATTGTTGTGTGATTGATTGTGTGAAATTGAGTGGAAATTGAAACTTTTGAAAGTTGAATGAGAGGGAATAAAAGGACTTTCCCAAAACTTTCATTCTTGCATTTGATCCCCAATGAATTCAAATTCAATTCAAACACAAAACCCTAGAGTGAAGATGACATGACTTCTTCCATTAAAGAAATGAAAAGGGTTTTTGAAAAGATTTGAATTCCATTTGAAAATATTTTAAAACCAGAAACTTTATGCCACTCAAGGATTTTCATGAGGGAAGATAACATGACTTCTTCACATTTTGAAATAGAGTGGGAAGTAATGAGGCCACTTTCAAAATGGCATTTGAGCCACTTTTGAAAATCCTCCATATGGGTTTCAAAACCTTTTCCATATATTTCAAAATAAATAAAGAGAGAAGGAAATAGGACTCCTTCAAATATCAGAAATAAATATGGAAAATGAATTATGAAACCAACCCAAAGTGGTTTGAAAATTATTTGAATTCAATTTAATAGTCCTTTCTTGGATTTATTTGAATTTTACTTCATTAAGTTTTATGCAAATTATTTTCTACTATTTAATAAATATATGGAAATGAAGGTAAAATGATTCCTTCCAATAATTAATTAGGAGAAAATAAACTTGAACTCATTTTGGTATTTTAAAAATAACTTTTATTGAGTTTTATTGCAACAGTAACACTGATTGATTTTTATAAATTTTTGTAGACTTTATTTGGACTTGAAAAATAGTTCATCTTCTTCTTTGTGTTTTTCTGCAAATTTTGATATATAATATGTCTAGGTAAAGTTTTTATTGCTTTATTTTATTTCCTTTCTCTGTGTTATTTTAAAATAGGAAAAAAATTCCTTTAAAAGGAAACGACCCTGCGGCCCACCTAGCAAATCTGGCCCAGCGCGCGCAGCCGCGATCCGAATCTCCACCGAATCGGTTATCCGATCGGTTTCCTTTCCCCCCTCTCTCTTACAGTGGCCCCCACACCGTTCGCTCGCACGCTCGCGCGGTCACCTTCCTCCTTCGCCGCGATTCCCTTCCCTTTGCTGGAGCTCGCCGCCGCGGCCCCGATCTCTTGCCGATCTGGAGCACCCCCTGCCCCACGCAACCCACCCCTATTGTTAAATTGTGATCCAAATTATACCGTGTTGGACTAGACGTAGTACAAACGGTGTGGGCCTTTGCGTTGGTACCGACGCGTACGAGTACAACTCGTTTACTTGTCCTCCAAAGACTCTTATGTGTTGCCCCTCATATATATCCCATGTAGTCACACCTAAAGACGGCCTGTCGTCTCGTGCTTGTAATACTCTTCCATCATAGTGAATTGCGCCTTCGTGCGTCCGTGGTTTTTTCTCCCGCAAGGGTTTCCACGTAAAAATCTGTGTCTCTCGTGTCTCGTTTTATCTAACAAGTGGTATACAGAGCCAAGTTTCAGATACGAGATTGAGATCAAGAGGATTAGGGTTTGCGTCCGCGCCGCCGCACGCGACCTGCGATCCGAAGCCGGATCGATTAAGAAGCCGAGACCGACAGGTGTTCTTTTCCACCGCTATCCGCTGCAGCCGCCGTACGCCGCGTGTGCTATGCACCGAGACCGAAGACAGATCGATTTTTGCCGTCCAGGTTCCAAGGTATTCGGCGGCAAGCCATCGACACAGGCCAATCAAGTTCATCTACCGGCTACTAGTTGAGACCTGTCCACGTGAAGAGATACATCAGCACATAATTCGAGATCTAATTGAAAAGTGATACCGTTGTTGCTACTTCACGTGACGTGAGGGCTGTACTAGTTCACCAGTACTAGTTCAGTTTCTTTTGTTCTCTGTCCGGTTGTTACATCTACCCAGAAAGCTACCAGGTGCTATTTATCCAGTATTTTTTTCGTTCCGCAAACTAATTCTGTCAAGAATTATTTTACTCCGACTTGTACTACTTTGTGCACATAGATTTATCTACTCATGGCATCCATGAAGTACGACCTATCGCTGCTGGATTGTGACACAAGGTTTACCCTATGGCAAGTCAAGATGCGGGCGTTGTTGGCGCAAGCCGACTATGATGATGCACTGGATAGTTTTGGGAAGAATAGAATTCAGGACTGGACCGATGAGGAGAAAAGAAGGGATCGTAAGGCTTTGTCACAAATTCAACTCCATTTGCATAATAATATTTTGCAGGAAGTTTTGAGCGAGAAAACTACTGCCGCTCTATGGTTAAAGCTGAAAGGGATTTGCATGACAAAAGATCTTACTAGCAAGATGCATCTGAAGCAAAAATTATTCCTGCACAGGTTACCCGAGGGAGGTAATGTTTTAAATCCTATTTCAGAATTTAAAGAGATCATATCCGATCTAGCTGCAATGGATGTTAAGTATGAAGAGGAAGATACTGCTTTAATGTTACTTTGTTCACTGCCAAGTTCTTATACCAATTTTAGAGACACCATATTATACAGTCGTGATACTCTCACACTTAATGAAGTTTATGAAGCTTTGAACTCTAAGGAGAAGATGAATTTAATGGTGCCTCATGATGGTTCAAGTTCATCCCAAGCCGAGGGATTATCCGTTCGTGGCAGGACAAAGGAGAAGAACTCACATAATGGAAATAGAGGCAAAAGTAAGAACGGCTACAGAGGCCGGTCGCAATCCAGAGACAAGAAATAGTATTGCAGATATTGCAAGAGAGACGGGCATGACATCTCAGAATGTTTCAAGTTGCAGAACAAGGAAAAGAGGAATGGCACATACAAACCGAAAGGTAACAAACAAGGTGAAAATTCTGCTAATGTTGCTCGTGATGATAGTTCCGATGATGCTCTTGTCGTTATTGCTGGATGTGCTGAGACCAATGATGAGTGGGTACTTGACACTGCATGTACTTTTCATATGTACCCGCATAGAGATTGGTTTACTACTTTTGATTCTACTACTGCTGCTGGTTCCGTTTTGGGTTTTGATAATTCACCATGCAAGATTGAAGGCATAGGTTCCGTTCGAATCAAGATGTTTGATGGCACAATCAAAACTTTGACAGATGTTCGGTATATTCCAAAGATGAAGAGAAATCTTATCTCTGTGAGTGCCCTTGATGCAAAGGGGTACAAGTATTCAGGTGGAGATAGTGTTTTAAAGGTCACCAAAGGTTCTCTTATTGTGATGAAAGGTGACTTAAATTTGACCAATGGTCTTTATTACCTTCGAGGTTCTACCGTTTCAGGTAACGCTACTCCAGTTATTTCAAAGAATTCTGATTGTGATGCTGCTAACCTTTGGCATACGCGTCTTGGACATATGAGTGAACTTGGTTTGGCAAAGTTAAATAAGAGAGGTCTTCTTGATGGATATGAAACTGGTAAATTGAAATTTTGTGAGCATTGTATCTTCGGCAAGCACAAGAGGGTGAAGTTCAACACTTCGACTCATACAACTGAAGGTATTCTTGATTATGTTCATTCTGATTTATGGGGACCATCTCACGGAAAGTCACTAGGTGGTGCTAGTTACATGCTGACTATTATTGATGATTATCCGAGAAAAGTTTGGCCTTATTTCTTGAAGCATAAATATCAAGCATTCTCAGCATTTAAGGAGTGGAAGATTATGATTGAGAGGCAAACTGAAAAGAAGCTAAAAATACTTCGCACTGATAATGGTATGGAATTCTGTTCTAAGCAATTTGCGAATTATTGCAAGTCTGAAGGCATTGTCAGACATTACACCGTTCCTTATACTCCTCAACAAAATGGTGTTGCTGAGCGTATGAATAGGACCATTATTTCCAGAGCCCGTTGCATGTTGTCCAATGCAGGTTTGCATAGGCGTTTTTGGGCTGAGGCCGGTTCCACTGCTTGTTATCTCATTAATCGGTCACCATCTATTGCTCTTAATAAGAAAACTCCAATTGAGGTATGGTCTGGTTCACCTGCTAATTATTCACAGTTGAGAGTTTTTGGTTGCACTGCTTATGCTCATGTTGATAATGGAAAGTTGGAGCCTAGGGCTGTTAAGTGCATCTTTCTTTGTTATAAATCTGGTGTTAAAGGTTTTAAATTATGGAATCCCGAAACACAGAAGATTGTTATTAGCAGAAATGTTATCTTTAATGAATCTGCTATGTTACATGATGTTCCATCTACTAATGTTCCTGTTGAGAGTGAACACCAGCCTATTGTTCAGGAGCCTACTGTTCAGGTGGAGCATGTTATTAATTCCAGTGATACATGCAATAAGGAGAATGTTGATGCACATGATGAACCCGTCGTTGATGATGAACATGTCACTCCAAATCAGCCTATTGTTCCACCCGGTTGGAATCTCGCACGTGACAGAGTTAGGCGGGGTATTGATAAACCTAAAAGGTTAATTAAAGAGTGCAATATTGTTTCTTTTGCTTTATCTGTTGCATAAGAAATTGAAGGTAATGCTGAGCCTTCTTCATATTCCGAGGCTATTATTTCTGGTGATAGTAATAAGTGGATGACCGCTATGCATGATGAGATGGAATCACTTGAAAAGAATGGCACTTGGGATTTAGTAAGATTACCAAGGGAGAAGAAACCTATTCGTTGCAAGTGGGTTTTTAAAAGAAAAGAAGGTGTTTCTCCTAATGATGAGACAAGATATAAAGCAAGGTTAGTTGCTAAAGGTTATAGCCAGATTCCAGGTATTGACTATAATGAAGTCTTTTCTCCTGTTGTGAAGCATAGCTCTATTCGCAATTTACTCAGTATTGTTGCCATGCATGATTTTGAGCTTGAACAATTGGATGTTAAAACTGTATTCTTACATGGAGAATTAGAAGAGGATATTTATATGGAACAACCTGAAGGTTTTGTTATTCCTGGAAAAGAAAAGCTTGTCTGTAAGTTGAAGAAATCTCTTTATGGATTGAAGCAATCCCCCAGACAGTGGTACAAGAGATTTGATACTTTTATGCTCTCTCAAGGTTTTAAAAGGTCTAATTATGATAGCTATGTTTATTTGAAAACTGTTAATGGTTCAGCTATTTATTTGCTCCTTTATGTTGATGATATGCTAATTGCTGCAAAGAGTATGTCAGAGATTAATGAACTAAAGAAGCAATTGAGTAATGAATTTTACATGAAGGATTTGGGTGCAGCAAAGAAAATACTTGGCATGGAAATATCCAGAGATAGACCGTCTGGAAAAGTATATCTAAGTCAGAAGGGATATATTGATAAAGTTCTTCGTCGTTTTAATATGCATAATGCCAAGCCGGTGAGTACTTCGTTAGCTGCACACTTCAAATTATCATCAGCTTTATGTCCTAAGTCCAGTTCAAAAAATCGACCGATTCAGCGATTTATCATCCGATTTATCGCTAATTGGTGGGTAACCGATAAGATTATGCCATATCATCACCATTTATCATTTGGACCGATTTATCGCTCTCGCAAGCGATTTATCAGGAATATGCCGATAAATCGGGCCTATTTCTAGCACTATGTGTGCAATAACTATGCTTATTTGTGTTGGGTGGACCTTGTTATGTAATATGTACAACTGGCCTATTATGTTTGTTATTGTATAAGGATTCAAAGGCAAGTAATCAAGGTAACACTTCTGTCCAGTATTGTTTTTGTGTTGAATATAGCATATTTTAGTGCCGGAGGCCTTGGATTTGTAAAAAAAGGAAAATTAATAGTCAACCGATAAAACCGATTAATCATCTGATTTCCGATTAATCTCTAATCCCTAGCCGACCGAGACGCTAATGATAAGCGATATCCTCAATGCAGATATTGAGTACATGTCTAGAGTTCCCTATTCGAGTGCAGTTGGTTCACTTATGTATGCCATGGTTTGTTCTCGTCCCGATTTATCATATGCATTGAGTGTTGTCAGTAGATACATGGCTAATCCTGGAAAGGAGCATTGGAAAGCAGTTCAGTGGATTTTCAGATACATGTGAGGTACTTCTAATGCTTATTTACAGTTTGGGAAAACTAGAGATGGACTTGTTGGTTTTGTTGATTCTGATTTTGCTGGTGATTTGGATAAGAGAAGATCGCTCACAGGTTATGTTTTCACCATTGGTGGTTGTGCTGTGAGTTGGAGAGCAACTTTGCAGTCTATTGTGGCTTGTTCCACTACCGATGCTGAGTATATGGCTATTTCCGAGGCATGCAAAGAAGCTATCTGGTTGAGAGGTTTGTATGCTGAGCTTTGTGGAGATTCATCTTGCCCTACCATATTTTCTGACAGTCAAAGTGCCATATGTCTTACAAAGAATCCAATGTATCATGAGAGAACAAAGCACATTGATGTTAGATTTCACTATATTCGAGATGTTATTGCTGAAGGCGATTTGAAGGTATGCAAGATAAGTACTCATGAGAATCCTGCTGATATGATGACAAAGCCAGTTCCTACCAATAAGTTTGAGCTTTGCTCAGGCTTAGTTGGTATTTCTCACTAGTCCTATGGACTTTGATGCACAAGGTGTTTATGCTGATTTGGATGGAGTTATTTACTTTCTTCGACTGCTGGAGGGAATTTGGATCAAGGTGGAGATTGTTAAATTGTGATCCAAATTATACCATGTTGGACTAGACGTAGTACAAACGGTGTGGGCCTTTGCGTTGGTACCGATGCATACGAGTACAACTCGTTTACTTGTCCTCCAAAGACTCTTATGTGTTGCCCCTCATATATACCCCATGTAGTCGCACCTAAAGATGGCCTGTCGTCTCGTGCTTGTAATACTCTTCCATCATAGTGATTGCGCCTTCGTGCGTCCATGGTTTTTCTCCTGCAAGGGTTTCCACGTAAAAATCCGTGTCTCTCGTGTCTCGTTTATTCTCGTTTTATCTAACACCTATAAAGCCCTTGCCTCCCGCATTCGATTCACCCCTAACCCCTCTCCGCCACGCCCCCACCTCGCCGCAATCCCTCGCCGTCGTTCGCCTCTGCTGCCGCGCGCTTGAGCTCGCCTCGCTCCACTCCGACGTCGCCGCCGCCGTCCAAGACCTCCATCGGAACCCCTTCACTCCCCTACGTCGCCTGGACTCTTCCGCCACCATCGACGACCACTGGAGGTTCCTCCCCGAGCAACACCCGCAATGCCACCGCCTCGCCATCGCCGGAGTTCGCCTCCACCTCTGTGTAAGTCGCTGGAGCTCCTCCTCACCGTCATATCCCCACCCTACATCCACGATTAGATCTCGTTTATAAAGCCGAATCATTTTCTTTAAGTTTCGGCCGACCGCCCGTATCTCTGTTTCGCCCGTTAGCTTGCCCAATCGCATGCTGCCACGTAGCGGTTAGCCGACACGTAGTTTTTTCTTTTATTTCTGTTTTAGTTTTCTTTTCAGATTTTGTTTCTGTTTTGATTTCTCTATATCTTTTATGTTCTAAATCCTTTTTGAGTTATTCTTTTTGCAATAGGTTAATAATTTAATGTAGTTTCTGTTTGTGCAATTAGATTTCAAATTTGAATAGTTTAAATTTGAATTTGTTCAAATTTGCTTCAAACCCTAGATTGCTTATAACTAGAGTTTAAAAATATGTTTTAATTAATTCTTTTTGCTCCTTGTCACTAGTTGCATGGTTTATCCAGTAGCATTTAGTAATTTATTTTTTGTATAATTTAAATTTAGTTTATATCAAAAATAGTACTGTTTGCGTATAAAATAGAATTAGGGATAAACTAGTCAATTTTAATTAGATTTAATTTATTCTTTCCGTACATTTTAACATGTTGTAGTATGCTTCTGTTAGACAACAGTAGATAAAATTTTATAATTAGTTAATATTATTTTACTACTGTTTTGTATTAATAGTTGTTTAGCTCATAATTAGAGTTAATAAAATTAGTTTTATTATTATAAAAAGTAATTCTTTTTGCCACTTTAATTTAATTAATTGTTGTTTCTGTTAAATAACAATAATTTAGTTTTTGGTAATTATTTAATATTGTTTTAGTTATTTTCTTGTTGTTAGAAATTGCTTATGTCGTAACTAGAGTTTTATGATAGCTTTTAGTTTAATTCCTTTTGCTAGGAAATTGTTTATTAGAATACTTGCTGTTAAATTATTAATTTATTAGTTTCCTTACTGTTAATTATTTGTTTAGGATAATTTAGTGCTGTTGTGGTTGATTTGTGTGAGTTGGTTTCTCACTAGTTTTCTTTGAAGTTTTCTTTGGATTTTATTTAGTTTTCTTTTGTGTTCAACTTTAATTTCTTTATTGCTTTATTTGTTGATTGTTATTTTGATTGCTAGAATGATTGCCTATATGAATGCAATGCTTGATTATATAGATTTTTCTCGGAGAGTGACGAATAGTTCTATCAAGTTATTTCTGAGAGCGATAAAACTTCATCAACTATACCAGGCAAGTTCACTTTGACCATGATTTCCATCATACCCATGTTTTATTGCATTTAGTATTTCCTTATCCACCATGCATGCAAAGTAGGATATTGAACTTGAAACTTGAGGTAGTATCATGAGGTAGGAGAAACCCAATACCCCTGTTACCATTGCCCGGGAAGGGACGCTATTTTTCATTTTTGCTACGCTCTAGTAGACGGGGGTTGGATGTGTGATACAAGAGTGTTATGAGAATAATTAATTCAAGACCTGCACAACATTCAAGACTTCAAGGACTCAATATACCTCTGGGTGGATTGGTATTGCATCTGGCAGCCTGATATCTGTCATGGTTATGCCCGAGAATCCTGGTATCTACCTGTGATTACCCGACGGAATGCCACCCAGGCTCAAAGAGATGGATGAATACTTCAAGGCCGGAAAGCTTACCTGTGCAACCGTAAGTCATTATGGGCTCTGGCTTGGTTGACCTTAGTTGTGACTCTAGCTGGCCAGTGCTACAAGATGTAGAAGAACGGTAGGATTGGATGGGCACTGGTGTTTGCTGGATGATCGCTCTGGAAGACCATGTTTCGATCGTCCCGTTCTCAAACACCAGGCAATGCGAGGACATAATGGGAGGGATCGAATCTTGAGGGTAAAGTGCGCAAAACTCTGCAGAGTAAAACCTAATCGATTAGCCGTGTCCCCGGTTATGGACAACATGAGCACCGGAGATGATACTATCTGCCAGTCTCGACACAGCTAATAATAATGAGTTGGGTTTATAAATAATTGGGATATGAGAATTGGTTGGCGGAACCATCTCATTAACAACCAACTTTTGTAGTAATATTTTCATTTGACTCCTTTGTTGTAGGGAAAAATCAGCTTTTCGCGAAAAATATAACTTAGAGCCCTACAACCATATTGCATATAGAATAGACTTTTCATCTGCCTTCTATTGTGATCTTGCCGGTACATTCAATGTACTGACCTACACGGCCGCAACGTATCATGTTGCAGGATTTCTATGACGAGTAAGAGATTACGATATAGGGTTACGGTCTACACTCAACTTGCCGTTGGCGTTGATGGGACTCGACAACCTTATGTTTGATTTCCACTGTGATATATAAGGTATACTCTGGATCTACGGTATTTCTTTTACATGTGATGTTATGGTATTTCATCGAAGTACTGTGTGTGCCAGCATACTGATCCAGGGATGGCACAGAAAACACAGAGACTTGACCGTATTGGGTCGGGTCGCTACATAAACTTACTACTAAACAACTTTTTTTTGAGCAAGGTTCAAATTGGAAAACATTACCGGGCACTTGAAGTTGAAACTTATGGAATGGAAGCAACCAAGTGGCTTGTGCGGATCTTCATATGGTTGGCACCATACTGTACACATCACCACATAAGGTTCAAGTCCCTACGAAAACAACACAAAAAATAAAGGCATCGATTCGGTATACGAACGGAGTTCATATACCCAATCGGAAAAGAAAAGAAAACATAGGTTGCTAAAGATTTATTAGTCAAGGAGCTTCAAAGGTAAATAATGACATTAGAAAGCAAATGATCGGTTAAGAAATACCCCATCGACCTTAGACGTCGAAAATAATCAAAATGGGGGTATTATTGCATTCATACGAGCGTACGTACGACCGGGTGCGTGATAACCCACAAGTATAGGGGATCGTTTGTAGCCTTTTTCGATAAGTAAGAGTGTCAAACCCAATGAGGAGCTAAAGGTAGAATTAATATTCTCTCAAGTTCTATCGACCACCGATAAACTCTACGCACACCAACGTTTGCTTTACCTAGAAACAAGTAATAAAACTAGAAGTACTTTGTAGGTGTAATAAGATAAGTTTGCAAGATAATAAAGAACGTGAAAATAAAAATTAGGTGCCGTTTTAATAAAATTACAATTAAGTTAGTATAGCGAGTGTGGAAAAGTGGTGGTAGGATTTGAGGAATTGTCCCTAAGCAATTGGCTGAGTTACTAGACCGATAGCAAGTTTTTATGTGGGAGAGGCCACTGCTAGCATATCATCCCTTACTTGGAATTCTATGCACTTATGATTGGAACTATTAGCAAGCATCCACAACTACTAATGTTCATTAAGGTAAAACCCAACCATAGCATTAAGATATATTGGTCCCCCTTCAATCCCGTATGAATCAATTTCTATGGTAGGAAGAAGCTTCTGTCACCCTTGTCCTCCAATGCATAGTCCTATCAACATACAACTAACCCTATGGTGTGATCCACGCGCGCTCTCATATAATGGGCACCAAAGGACAGCAACATAACCACAAGCAATTTAAACCAATCATAACAATTCACCAATCACCCATAGGATAACAAAAATCTACTCAAACATCATAGGATGGCAACACATCATTGGAAAATAATATGAAGCATAAATCACCATGTTCAAGTAGGGGGTACAACGGGTTGCGGGAGAGTGGGCCGCTGTAAATAGATGAGGGAAGGTGATGGAGGTGTTGATGAAGATGACGGAGTTGTTGGAGTAGATCGCCATCACACGATGATTGCCCTGACGGAGTTCCGGCCCCACCGGGAGAGAGGGGGAGAGAGCCCCCCTCCTCCTTCTTCTTCCTTGGCATCCCCTCTAAATGGGAGGAGGGTTTCCCCTCTGATCCTTGGCCGCCATTGCTCCCGGAGGGCAGGAGCCCCTCCGAGATTGGATCTCTCTTTCTCTGTTTCTCTTCTGTTTCGCGTTCCTGTTTTCTGACCCTTCACCGTTTCTTATATTCCCGGAGATCCGTAGCTCCGATTGGGCTGAAATTTTAACACGATTTTTATCCGGAAATTATATTTCTTGTTGTGAAAGAAGGGCTCCAACCGACTTACGAGGAGTCACAAGGCAACACGGTGCGGCCACCCCCTGGCCGCGCCTTGTTGCCTTGTGGCCACCTCGGGCACCGTCTTCCGTTGACTCTTCTTCCCAAAAATCACATATATTCCAAAATAAATCTCTGGAAAATTCTATCACGTTTGGACTTCGTTTGATATGGATTTTCTGTGAAACAAAAAACATGCAAAAAACAGGAACTGGCACTGGACACTGGATCAATATGTTAGTCCAAAAAATAATATAAAATGTTGCCAAAAGTATGTGAAAATTGTAGAATATTGGCATGAAACAATCAAAAATTGTAGATACGACGGAGACGTATCAGCATCCCCAAGCTTAATTCCTGCTCGTCCTCGAGTAGGTAAATGATAAAAAGATAATTTTTGATGTGGAATGCTACCTAACATAGTCTTGATCAAATAATATAATCATGGCATGAATACTAAAATACAAGTGATTCAAGGCAATAGTCTATCATTTGATATCTAAACAATAATACAAAACATGCACGTAATTCGTCATTGCATTTCATAATAATGAAGCTAAAGGTAACAACCTCTATACACTTAGTTGTGGTAAGCATGACACGCTCAGTCTTCCCTGCATGGATAGAGCAAATCAAGAGTACCCCTGTGCCAAACCAAGCAATTGGATCATACTTTGTCACGCGCTTCAGCATTTTCAACTCCACTCAATACATGAGCGTGAGCCATGTACATAGCACTATGGGTGGAATAAAATGCGGTGATAGAGATCAATAGGGGAAGTCAAAAAGGAAGAAAGCTTGCATCAACTCGGCGGATCGTTAGTCCATGGAGACGCCTTTCAATCGATATCGATGCGAGGAGTAGGGATTGCCATGCAATGGATGCACTAGAGCTATAAGTGTATGAAAGCTCACTACTGAAACTAAGCAGGTGTGCATCCAACTTGCTTGCTCATGAAGACCTCGGGCATTTGAGGAAGCCCGTCATCGGAATATACAAGCCAAGTTCTATAATGTAAAATTTCCACTAGTATATGAAAGTGACAAATCATGGAGACTCTCTATATGAAGAACATGGTGCTACTTTGAAGCACAAGTGCAGAAAATGGATAGTAGTGTTCCCCCTCTCTCTTTTTCTCTCATTTTTTGTTTTCTTTTTTTATCTTTTTTTTGGTGGGCTCTTTTTGGCCTCTTTTTTATTTTTTTTATTTTGGGGCTCTTTTGGCCTCTTTTATTTTTATTTTTTTATCCTCACAGGTAGGGGCAACACTCTAGAATGCATCACACTTTTATTTAGTTACAACTCGATAAACTTAATACAAGATGACTCTATATGAATGCCTCTGGCAGTATACCAGGATGTGCAATGATCTAGCATAGCAAAGATATCAAAAAACGGACAAGCCATGAAAATATCATGCTAGCTATCTTACGATCATGCAAAGCAATATGACAATGAATGCTCAAGTCATGTATATGATGATGATGGAAGTTGCATGGCAATATATCTCGGAATGGCTATGGAAATGCCATGATAGGTAGGTATGGTGGCTGTTTTGAGGAAGATATAAGGAGGCTTATGTGTGATAGAGCGTATCATATCACGGGGTTTGGATGCACCGGCTAAGTTTGCACCGACTCTCGAGGTGAGAAAGGGCAATGCACGGTACCGAAGAGGCTAGCAAATTGCGGAAGGGTGAGAGTGCGTATAATCCATGGACTCACATTAGTCATAAAGAACTCATATACTTATTGTGAAAATTTTAAAGCCCTCGAAGCAAAGTATTACTCGCATGCCCCTAGGGAGGAGGTTGGGAGGAGTTAACCATTGCACTCCCCCGATCCGAACAACACAAAGACTCAATCAATGATAAATTACGCTCCGACCTCATCGCTAATGTCAGCGGCCACCACTTTACATGCGTGAGGATTTACTTGCGTAAAGACTTACTTCCCTTAACAACATTATTAATACTCAACTTTAATTATTTTACTAGCATGCCCCAATATTACCACCGCAATATCGCAAAACTATTGCAAGGAATCAAACATATCATATTCAGTGATCTACAAGTGTTATGTAGGATTTTATGACTAACCATGTGAATGACCAATTCCTGTTAACTCTCTAAATAGATATAAGTGAAGCATGAGAGTTTAATTCTTTCTACAAAAGACCATGCTCTAATAAATATAAGTGAGGCAAAAGAGCATTCTACAAATAACTGTTTTCCAAATGTAGAGAAATAGGCATCCAAACTTCAAATAATATAAGTGAAGCACTTGAAGCATTCTATAAAGCCATACTCAAAAGATATAAGTAAAGTGCATGAAGCATTCGATAAATCAACCAAGGACCATCTCATACCACCATGGTGCCTAAAATAAAAGGGAAAAATAAACACAAAAGACGCTCCAAGAATTTACGCATATCATGTGAACAAAATAAAAACCGAAACATACCGATAATTATCGAAGAAGAAAGATGGGATGCCTTCCGGGGCATCCCCAAGTTAGACGCTTGAGTCTCCTTGAATATTTACTTGGGGTGCCTTGGGCATACCCAAGCTTGAAATATTTCCTCTCCTTATTCTTCTCATATTGATACCTTCTCGATCTTCGAACACTTCATCCACACAAAACTTAACCGAACCTTTTTTGTTAGAGGGGTTAGTACATATATCATCAAATCCCATCATGTCCTGCTGTAACATTATTGTATAATGATAATCAAACATTACCCACTGTATTCTATCACAATTATATGGCTCCCAAGTTAATGGGGCTCAACAAGATTTCAAACATAAGCAAATAAACAAACTATAACAGCAATCTGTGGAAACAGGACAGTCTGTAAAGATGCAGATGGAACATATACTTATGTAACTCCAAAAATTCTGAAAAATTAGGAAGTAATAAAAAATTTTCATATCAGTACTGTGTAAAAATTTCAGAATTTTTACACATTCCAGTAAAATATGTAAATTCAAATACTACAGCAAAAGTTTCTGTTTTTGCACATCACACACCAAACAAGCAATTTAAACACCCTAAAGGTAAATCTTGGCACATTATTTTTATAATACAATGGATTTGTACAAGGGGATAATTATTTTTGTGAGAAACTTCCATGAAAAATTCTACATTGTTTCCATGAGCATGAACACAAGTGTTCAAGGTCGACCCTCACTTCTTCAATGCATAACTTTCCAATCGCTTCTCTTTTTGATAAAGTTTTAGGTTCCCCTCTATATTTTTTTATTTTTAAATATTTTAAAAGCACACAATAGAATAAAATGACTCTCTAAAACTTCTGGGTTGTCTCCTAGGCAGCGCTTTCTTTAAAGCCATTAAGCTAGGCATATAGTGCTCAAGTAATTGATCCACCCGGATCCCAAGGTATATCAAAGTCAATTTAAATTAACAATGATTTATAATTTAGTAGTGAGCACAAAGCAATATATATCATATAACAACGGAGTCTAACTCTCTTCCTATGCATCGGCATGTCATAAAAGAACAATTCATGCACATCAAGTAAAGGCCAATGCATAGTATAAACAGTTTCTTGCAATTTTATCGTACTAGTAACATAGAGAGGTGGAGATATAGTTCCTCTCTCATAATAATTGCAATTAGGAGCAGCAAGCACATGCATATTATATCCATCAAAATCATCATGTGTAATAGTAAAACGCAACCCATCAATATAATCCTTAATAAGTGCAAACTTCTCTGATATAGTGTAGTTGGGAGAATTCAAAAAGATAATAGGACTATCATGTGTGGGTGCAATAGCAACAATTTCATTCTTAACATAAGGAACTATAGCAAGTTCATCTCCATAAGCATCATTCATATTGGCATCATGGCCACAAGCATCGCAAGCATCAAGTTCATCAAAAAGGGATATTTCAAACGAATCCAAGGGATCATAGCAATCATCCTTCGGTAAGAATGAAGGGAAATTAAACAATGTATGAGTTGAAGGGTTACTCTCATCAGAAGGTGGGCACGGGTAGCTAGTCTGCTCTTCCTCCTTTTGTTCTCCGCTCTCCTCCTCATCTTTTTCATCTAATGAGCTCACAGTTTTAGCAATTTCTTCTTCCATTGGTTCCTGCAAAATATTAGTCTCTTCTTGGGAAGCGGAGACTTTCTCAATAAATTCATCAATATAAGCATTGTATTCATAATTCTCATAGCAATATTTAAGTATAGCATAATTTTCAGATCTGTAAATAGCATCATCACAATCTTCATACTTTTCAGACAAAGATTCAATTTCATAAGCAACAATAAAAGCAACAAATTCTTCTATTTGTTCCACATCATAGTAATCATATATACCATTAGCATAAGAGGCCAAGGTTTCATTATCATTAAATTCACATTGAAAGGGAAGGTGTGGAGCCTTCATCTTAGAGCAACAAGTATAATCACACCTTAAGCACAAATTCCAAGCATACCAACACAACATTTTAATTTGATCCCATAAGTGTTTCGCTTTTTGAGACAAGCGATAATACCTGAAGTATTCCCGGTGATCCAAAGTATCTCTCATTATCAAGTTGAATGGAGATTTATCAGGATTATCAAAGTAGTATTTAATGTTTTCCACATAACCAGCATCGAGGGTTGATACGTCCAATTTGCATCATGATTTCCTACTGTTATTTATAATGTATTTGGTCATTATTTCACCTTATGATGCAATTCTTATGCCTTTTCTCTCTTAATTTGCAAGGTTTATATGAAAAGGGAGAATATCGACTGCTGGAATTCTGGACCTGAAATAGCTACAGCAGAGATACCTATTCTACAGAGCTCCAAATGACTTGACATTTTATCGAGATTTTTTATTGAATGTATAAAAAATACTGGAGAAAAGAAATAACAGAGGGGACCCACCAGCTGCCCACAAGGCAACAAGGCGCGGCCCCCCTTGGGGCGTACCAAGATGCCTTGTGGGGCCCACAGCTGGCCTCTGGCCCCCTCCTTCTGCTATATAAGGTCATTTGCCCTAAAAAAATGAATGAGAAGACTTTTGGGACAAAGCGCCACTGTCTCGAGGCGAAACTAGGGCAGGAGCACTTTTGCCCTCCGGCGGAGCGATTCCGCCGGGGATACCTCCCTCCGGGAGGGGGAAATCAAAGCCATCGACATCACCAATGATCCTCTCATCGTGGGAGGGCCAATCTTCATCAACATCTTCACTAGCACCATCTCATCTCAAACCCTAGTTCATCTCTTGTATTCAATCTTTGTCTCAAAACCTCAGATTGGTACCTGTGGGTTGCTAGTAGTGTTGATTACATCTTGTAGTTGATGCTTGTTGGTTTATTTGGTGGAAGATTATATGTTCAGATCCTTAATGATATTCAATACCCCTATGATCTTGAACATGAACATGATTTGTGAGTAGTTACTTTTGTTCTTGAGGACATGGGAGAAGTCTTGTCATAAGTAATCATGTGAATTTGGTATTCGTTCGATATTTTGATGATATGTATGTTGTTGCTTCCTTTAGTGGTGTCGTGTGAACGTCGACTACATGACACTTCACCATATTTGGGCCTAAGGGAAGGTATTATGGAGTAATAAGTAGATGATGGGTTGCTAGAGTGACGGAAGCTTAAACCCTACTTTATGCGTTATTCCGTAAGGGGCTGTTTTGGATCCATATGTTTCATGCTATGGTTAGATTTATCTTAATTCTTCTTTCGTAGTTGCGGATGCTTGCGAGAGGGGGTAATCGTAAGAGGGTTGATTGTTCAAATAAGAACATCATCCTAGCACCAGTCCACCCACATATCAAATTATCAAAGTAGCGAACGTGAATCTAATAAACATGATGAAAGTGACTAGATGATAATTCCCATGTCTCCTCGAGAATGCTTTGCTTTATATAAGAGACCGTTCCAGCTTGTCCTTTGCTATAAAAAGGATTGGGCCACCTTGCTGTACTTTGTTACTATTGGTACTTGCTACTCGTTATGAATTATCTTGCTACAAAACTATCAGTTACCACTACATTCAGTGCTTGCAGAAAACACCTTGCTGAAAACCGCTTATCATTTCCTTCTGCTCCTCGTTGGGTTCGACACTCTTACTTATCGAAAGGACTATGATTGATCCCCTATACTTGTGGGTCATCAAGAATCTTTTCTGGCGCCGTTGCCAGGGAGTGAGGCGCCTTTGGTAAGTGGAATTTGGTAAGGAAACATTTTTATTACGTGCTAAAATTTACTGTCACTTGTCACTATGGAAAGTAATCATTTGAGGGGTTTGTTCGGGGTATCTTCACCTCGACCGGAAGCATTAAGAGTTGCCCCTCAGCCTATTGAGCCTACTAAAAATATTTATTCTGAAATTCCTTCGGGTATGTTAGAGAAACTGCTAGCTAATCCTTATGCAGGAGATGGAACAATACATCCTGATATGCACTTGATCTATGTAGATGAAATTTGTGGATTATTTAAGCTTGCAGGTTTATCTGAGGATGGAGTTAAGAGGAAGGTATTCCCTTTATCTTTGGAGGGAAAGGCATTGACATGGTATAGGCTATTGGATGATACTGGAACATTGGATTGGAACCGGTTGAAGCTGGAATTTCACCAGCAATTTTATCCTATGCATTTGGTTCATCGTGATCAGAATTATATATATAATTTTGGGCCTCGTGAAGGAGAAAGTATGGATCAAGCTTGGGGTAGGCTTAAGTATATGATGCACACATGCCCCAATCATGAGCTCTCAAGAGAAATAATTATACAAAACTTTTATGCTCGGCTTTCTCGTAATGATCAATCCATGCTCGATACTTCTTCTACTGGTTCCTTTATGAAGAGAACTATTGAATTCAAATGGGATCTTTTGGAAAGAATTAAATAGAACTCCGAAGATTGGGAAATCGACAAAGGTAAAGAGTCAAGTATAAATCTTGAGTTTGATTGTGTTAAATTTGTTATGGAAACTGATGCTTTTCATAAGTTTAGTACTAAATATGGACTTGACTCTGAGATAGTAGCTACTTTTTGTGAATCATTTGCTGCTCATATTGATCTCCCTAAGGAGAAATGGTTTAAGTTTCATCCACCTATTGAATTAAAGGAAGAACCTATTATAGCTAAAGAGGAAGTAATCATTTATAATGTTGATCCAGTTGTGCCTACTACTTATATTGAGAAACCTCCTTTCCCTGTTAGGATTAAGGAACATGCTAAAGCTTCAACTGTGGTTAATAAAAGTAATATTAAACCAATTAAACCCTTTGAACAAATTAAAGTTGAACCTAATATTGCAATGGTTAAAGATCTTTTGGTTGATAACATTGATGCACATGTCATATATTTCTGTGATGAAGCAACTAGAATTGCTAATCCAGATCCACGAGATAAAAACAAACCTATAATTGGCATGCCTGTTATTTTTGTTAAAATTGGAGATAATTGCTATCATGGTTTATGTGATATTGGTGCTAGCGTGAGTGCTATTTCATTTACTCTTTATTAAGAAGTCATGAATGATATTGCACCTGTTGAAATTGAAGATATTGATGTTATTATTAAGCTCGCAAACAGAGATACTATTACACCACTTGGGATTGTTAGAGATGTTGAAGTCTTGTGGGGTAAGATCAAATACCTTACTGATTTTCTTGTTCTTGGATCACCACAAGATGATTTTTGTCCCATTATATTTGGTAGACCTTTCTTGATTACGGTTAATGCTAAGATTGATTGCAATAAAGAAATAGTCAGTGTTAATTTTAGTGATGTACCTCATGAGTTTAATTTCTCTAAGTTTCATAGACAACCTCATGATAAAGAATTACCTAATAAAGATGACATTATTGGTCTTGCTTCTATTGCTGTGCCTCCTACTGATCCTTTAGAACAATACTTGTTAGACCATGAAAATGATATGCATATGAATGAAAGAAATGAAATAGATGAGACATTCTTTAAACAAGCACCTATTCTTAAACATAATTTGCCTGTTGAAACTTTGGGAGATCCTCTTCCACCTAAGAGTGATCTTGTCTTCGAATTAAAGAAACTACCTGATACACTTAAATATGCTTATCTTGATGAAAAGAAGATATATCCTGTTATTATTAGTGCTAACCTTTCAGAGCATGAAGAAAAGAGATTACTTGAAAATCTGAGGAAGCACCGTGCTGCTATTGGATATACTCTTGATGATCTTAAGGGCATTAGACCCACTCTATGTCAGCACAAGATTAATATGGAGCCAGATGCTAAACCAGTTGTTGATCATCAGCGACGTTTAAATCCCAAAACGAAGGATGTGGTAAGAACTGAAATATTAAAGCTTCTAGAAGCAGGTATAATTTATCCTATAGCTGATAGTAGATGGTAAGTCCTGTTCATTGTGTTCCTAAGAAAGGAGGCATCACTGTTGTTCCTAATGATTAAAATGAACTTATCCCACAAATAATTGTAACAAGTTATAGGATGGTAATTGATTTCAGGAAATTAAATAAAGCTACTAGGAAAGATCATTACCCCTTGCCTTTTATTGATCAAATGTTAGAGAGATTATCTAAGCATACACACTTTTGTTTCCTAGATGGATATTCCGGTTTTTCTCAAATACCTGTATCAAAAGAAGATCAAGAGAAAACCACTTTTACTTGTCCTTTTGGAACTTATGCTTATAGACGTATGCCTTTTGGTTTATGTAATGCATCTGCTACCTTTCAAAGATGTATGACTGCTATATTCTCTGACTTTTGTGAAAATATTGTTGAGGTATTCATGGATGATTTTTCCGTTTACGAAACCTCTTTTGATGATTGCTTAAGCAACCTTGATCGAGTTTTGCAGAGATGTGAAGAAACTAATCTTGTCTTGAACTGGGAAAAGTGCCACTTTATGGTGAATGGAGGTATAGTCCTTGGGCATAAGATCTCCGAAAGAGGTATTGAAGTAGACAAAGCTAAAGTTGATGCAATTGAGAAAATGCCATGTCCTACAGATATTAAAGGTATAAGAAGTTTCCTAGTTCATGCTGGTTTCTATAGGAGGTTCATAAAAGACTTCTCTAAAATTTCTAGGCCTCTTACTAATCTCTTGCAAAAAGATGTTCCATTTGTTTTTGATGATGATTACGTAGAAGCCTTTGAAATACTTAAGAAAGCCTTAATATTTGCACCTATTGTTCAACCACCTAATTGGAACCTACCCTTTGAAATTATGTGTGATGCTAGTGATTATGCTGTTGGTGCTGTTCTAGGGCAAAGAGTTGATAAGAAATTAAATGTTATTCATTATGCTAGTAAAACTCTAGACAGTGCTCAAATAAATTATGCTACTACTGAGAAAGAATTTTTAGCAGTTGTGTTTGCATGTGATAAGTTCAGATCTTACATTGTTGATTCGAAAGTAACTGTTCACACTGATCATGCTGCTATTAAATATCTTATGGAAAAGAAAGATGCTAAACCTAGACTTATTAGGTGGGTACTTTTATTACAAGAATTTGATTTGCATATTGTTGATAGAAAAGGAGCTAAAAATCCAGTAGCGGATAACTTGTCTAGGATGGAAAATGTTCTTGATGACCCATTGCCTATTAATGATAATTTTCCTGATGAGCAATTAGCTGTGGTAAATGCTTCTTGCACTAGTCCTTGGTATGCAGATTATGCTAATTACATTGTTGCTAAATATATTCCACCTTGTTTTACATACCAACAAAAGAAAACGTTCTTCTTTGATTTAAGACATTACTTTTGGGATGACCCACATTTATATAAAGAAGGAGTAGATGGTATTATTAGACGCTGCGTACCTGAGCATGAACAGGAACAAATCCTTCGGAAGTGTCTCTCCGAGGCATATGGAGGACACCATGCGGGAGATAGAACTGCACATAAGGTAGTACAGTCTGGTTTTTATTGGCCTACCCTTTCCAAAGATGCACGTATGTTTGTCCTTTCTTGTGATGAATGTCAAAGAATTGATAATATTGGTAGACGTTAGGAAATGCCTATGAATTATTCACTTGTTATTGAACCATTTGATGTTTGGGGTTTTGATTATATGGGACCTTTTCCTAAGTCCAACGGGTATACACATATTCTTGTTGCTGTTGATTATGTTACTAAGTGGGTAGAAGCTATTCCAACTAGTAGTGTTGATCACAACACCTCTATTAAAATGCTTAAAGAAGTTGTATTCCCTAGGTTTGGAGTCCCTAAATACTTGATGACTGATGGTGGTTCACATTTTATTCATGGTGCTTTCCGTAAATTGCTTGCTAAATATGATGTTAACCATAGAATTGCATCCCCTTATCATCCTCAGTCTAGTGGTCAAGTTGAATTGAGTAATAGAGAAATAAAGTTAATTTTGCAAAAGACCGTTAATAGATCCAGGAAGAATTGGTCTAAAAAACTTGATGATGCATTATGGGCTTATAGAACTGCTTATAAAAATCCTATGGGTATGTCTCCATATAAAATGGTCTATGGAAAAGCATGTCATTTACCTCTTGAATTAGAACATAAGGCATATTGGGCAATTAAAGAACTTAACTATGATTTCAAACTTGCCGGTGAAAAGAGGTTATTTGATATTAGCTCTTTAGATGAATGGAGGACCCAAGCCTATGAAAATGCCAAGTTGTTTAAAGAAAAAGTTAAAAGATGGCATGATAAAAGAATTCAAAAACGGGAATTCAAAGGTGGTGAATATGTGCTATTGTACAATTCTCATTTCAGATTTTTTGCAGGAAAACTTCTCTCTAAATGGGAAGGCCCATACATCATCAAAGAAGTTTATCGCTCCGGAGCTATCAAAATCAATAATTCCAAGGGCACTAACTCAAGAGTAGTTAATGGTCAAAGAATTAAGCATTATATCTCAGGTACGCCCATTAATGTTGAAACTAATATTATTCAAACAATGACACCGGAGGAACACATAAAAGTGTCATTCTGGAATGCTCCAGAACCCTGAAAAGGGGTAGGTATGTGATACGGTAAGTAAACCGACTCCAAAAATTCCATAAAAATAATTTCTGTCCATTTTGGAATATTAGAAAAAATACAAAAATAAGAAACAGCCGAGGGGACCCACGAGGAGGTCACAAGGCAACAGGGCGCGACCCCTAGGGGCGGGTCGGGTTGCCTTGTGGTCCCCTCGTGTGCCCTCCCGACTCCGTTTTCCTCGTGTATACTTGTTTAGCAAGATAAAAATTCTTTGTATATACTCCCATATGTTTTGACCACCGCATCGCAAGTTTCTCCTCTATTCTTGTTTCGTGCTGTTTTTCTGTCAGATTTTCGAAGCCAGGCGTCATGTCTTCCTCTTCCTCAAACAATGTGGGAGACGACGCTTGGTTGTTGCAGATGGAGCTCAGGAGAGAGGCGGAGGAGGAGGTCACCATGGAAGAAGATGAGGGGGACTCGCTGGAAGTTCACCCTCCAGCCTCAGAGAGGGGTACCCTTGCCGGCATCTCCACCACTCCGAACCCCCATCAAGCCATGAGGACCACAACAAGTCATGGAAGTCCAGAGGTACAAGAAGGGCTTGCTTCGAGGAGGCCCTTGCACAGGTTACATCAGAACAATTTTCATAATTTGGTTCACAATTATGGAGTTGACAATACTCCCCGCATGCACATACCTTCCAATTGGGACATCTCTCGTCCAAGTGAAAGTGATGCAGGAAAGAAAGCTTGGGGGCCAGAGAATAAACATATTATGGCCGAAGTCCAAAAGAATGCGGAGATGATCCAACATGTACTCCGAGAAATTCAGAGCCTAAGGGAGATCCTAATTGATGTCATAAAAAGCAAGCCCATCACTTCATCACCACCATCACCGAAGAAAGACACTCGAGTAAACGGGTATGGGCACCACCCTTGGCTTGTTCCAAGCTTGGGGGAGGTGCCCTGGTATCTTATCACCATCACTTTCTATTATCATTATCTATCTTAGTTCGATCCTTAGTTATTTCATGATAAAGTTTTAGTATGATCTAGTTTCGAGTGCTTGGTTTCGTGATCTATCTATGTAATCATGTGTGAGAGTTATATAATAAAGAGTAGTTTGAGTTTTGCTCCTTTACTTTTATGTTTCAATCTAAGCAATAAAAGAATGAAAAGATCATATGCTAATTCCTTGGAGAGTAATGACTTTACATGAAGAAAAGTATATTTGATAAAAGTTATTGGAAGTTAACAAACATAGCATTGGTCATTGATGCAATTCATGAAAAAGTTAATAAAGGAAGAGAGAATTCACATATAAATATACTATCATGGACATCTTTTATGATTGTGAGCCCCCATTAAATATTCTGTGCCAAATAGTTGACATTGGACAAGGAAGACAATGTAATGAGTTATGTTTGCTTATATTCACATAGAAGTTATATTGTCATAGATCCTCTAACATGTGGTGCTTGCTCCCTATCTTTTGCTAGCCGAAAATTCGCACTAAGTAGAGATACTACTTGTGCATCCAAAATCCTTAAACCCAGTTACATGTCATGAGAGTCCACTATATCTACCTATGGATTGAATAAGATCCTTCAAGTAAGTTGTCATCGGTGCACAAAGCAATAAAAATTGCCTCTAAATATGTATGAACTTTTATTGTAAGGGAAAATAAGATTTGTACGATCTTGTTATGGTGAAGAAATAAAAGCGACAAACTGCATAATAAAGGTCGCTATCACAAGGGGCAATATAAAGTGATGTTCCTTTACATTAAGAGTTTTATGCAAGAGTCAATAGGGTTCCTCTCTATTCCGTTTTTATTTTTTTCTCTTTGCAAGCACCATGTGGTGGGGAAAGATCTAGGCATATATATCCAGTTGGATGTACGTGATCATGAGTTATTATTGTTGACATTACCCTTGAGGTAAATTTGTTGGGAGGTGAAAACTATAAACCCCCATCTTTCTATGTGTCTGATTGAAGCTTTTGCCCCATAAAAATATGCCGTGAGTGTCAGCAATCATAGAGGACTAAATGATAGTTGAGTATGTGGACTTGCGAAACAAAAGCTCTTACATAGACTCTTCCTGAAGATATGATGAATTGTAATTGTTTCATTGACTAAGAACATAGTTTATTAGTTTTCAAGAAAGTTATGCTTTATACTTCAATATTGTGATGAATTACTACTTGTTCATGGGAAGATTTATAATAATATATTGCTGTTATGAAATTAATCATGATGCTCTCATGTCCGTATTTTATTTTATCGACACCTCTCTCTCTAAACATGTGGTCATGATTATCGATTTCGGCTTTCGCTTGAGGACAAGCGAGGTCTAAGCTTGGGAGAGTTGATACGTCCAATTTGCATCATGATTTCCTACTGATATTTATAATGTATTTGATCATTATTTCACCTTATGATGCAATTCTTATGCCTTTTCTCTCTTAATTTGCAAGGTTTATATGAAAAGGGAGAATACCGGCAGCTAGAATTCTGGACCTGAAATAGCTACATTAGAGATACCTATTCTACAGAGCTCCAAATGACTTGAAATTTTACGGAGATTTTTATTGAATATATAAAAAATACTGGAGAAAAGAAATAACAGAGGGGACCCACCAGCTGCCCACAAGGCAATAGGGTGCGCCCCCCCTGGGGCGCGCCAAGATGCCTTATGGGGCCCACAGCTGGCTTCTGGCCCCCTCCTTCTGCTATATAAGGTCATTTGCCCTAAAAAATGAATGAGAAGACTTTTGGGATGAAGCACAGCTGTCTCGAGGAGGAACTAGGGCAGGAGCACTTTTGCCCTCCGGCGGAGCGATTCCGCCAGGGATACTTCCCTCCGGGAGGGGGAAATCGAAGCCATCGACATCACCAACGATCCTCTCATCGTGGGAGGGCCAATCTTAATCAACATCTTCACCAGCACCATCACATCTCAAGCCCTAGTTCATCTCTTGTATTCAATCTTTGTCTCAAAACCTCAGATTGGTACCTGTGGGTTGCTAGTAGTGTTGATTACATCTTGTAGTTGATGCTTGTTGGTTTATTTGGTGCAAGATTATATGTTCAGATCCTTAATGATATTCAATACCCCTCTGATCTTGAACATGAACATGATTTGTGAGTAGTTACTTTTGTTCTTGAGGACATGGGAGAAGTCTTGTCATAAGTAATCATGTGAATTTGGTATTCGTTCGATATTTTGATGACATGTATGTTGTTGCTTCCTTTAGTGGTGTCGTGTGAACGTCGACTACGTGACACTTCACCATATTTGGGCCTAAGGGAAGGCATTGTGGAGTAATAAGTAGATGATGGGTTGCTAGAGTGACAGAATCTTAAACCCTAGTTTATGCGTTATTCCGTAAGGGGCTGTTTTGGATCCATATGTTTCATGCTATGGTTAGATTTATCTTAATTCTCCTTTCGTAGTTGCGGATGCTTGCGAGAGGGGGTAATCATAAGAGGGTTGATTGTTTAAGTAAGAACAACACCATAGCACCGGTCCACCCACATATCCAATTATCAAAGTAGCGAACGCGAATCAAATAAACATGATGAAAGTGACTAGATGATAATTCCCATGTGTCCTCGAGAACGCTTTGCTCTATATAAGAGACCGTTCCGGCTTGTCCTATGCTATAAAAAGGATTGGGCCACCTTGCCGCACTTTGTTACTATTGTTACTTGCTACTCGTTAGGAATCATCTTGCTACAAAACTATCAGTTACCACTACTTTCCGTGCTTGCAGAAAACACCTTGCTGAAAACTGCTTATCATTTCTTTCTGCTCCTCGTTGGGTTCGACACTCTTACTTATCGAAAGGACTATGATTGATCCCCTATACTTGTTGGTCATCAAGGGTTTTAGTAGGTTCCCCATCTCCATGAGTAGCAAGTACAACTAATTTTTTTGGTGTTTCGTGTTCCATATCCATAACTAAAGATATAAAACAACTTAGAACAGAAAATAAAAACTAGTTAGTGGAAAAGAAAATAAAAACTACTTAGTGATAAAGCCAACAAGCGCACACGAGAATATTCACCCCACGCTATTGCTCCTCGGCAACGACGCCAGAAAAGGTCTTGATAACCCACAAGTATAGGGGATCGTTTGTAGCCTTTTTCGATAAGTAAGAGCGTCGAATCCAACGAGGAGCTAAAGGTAGAATTAATATTCTCTCAAGTTCTATCGACCACCGATACAACTCTACGCACACCACGTTTGCTTTACCTAGAAACAAGTAATAAAACTAGAAGTACTTTGTAGGTGTAATAAGATAAGTTTGCAAGATAACGAAGAACATGAAAATAAAAATTAGGTGCAGTTTTAATAAAATTACAATTAAGTTAGTATAGCGAGTGTGGAAAAGTGGTGGTAGGATTTGCGGAATTGTCCCTAAGTAATTGGCTATGTTACTAGACCGATAGCAAGTTTTTATGTGGGAGAGGCCACTGCTGGCATATCATCCCTTACTTGGAATTCTATGCACTTACGATTGGAATTATTAGCAAGCATCCGCAACTACTAATGTTCATTAAGGTAAAACCCAACCATAGCATTAAGATATATTGGTCCCCCTTCAATCCCATATGAATCAATTTGTATGGTAGGAAGAAGCTTCTGTCACTCTTGCCCTCCAATGCATAGTCCTATCAACATACAACTAACCCTATGGTGTGATCCACGCGCGCTCTCATACGATGGGCACCAAAGGACAGCAACATAACCACAAGCAATTTAAACCAATCATAGCAATTCACCAATCACCCATAGGACAACAAAAATCTACTCAAACATCATAGGATGGCAACACATCATTGGAAAATAATATGAAGCATAAAGCACCATGTTCAAGTAGGGGGTATATCGGGTTGCAGGAGAGTGGACCGCTGTAAATAGATGAGGCAAGGTGATGGAGGTGTTGATGAAGATGACGGAGTTGTTGGAGTAGATCGTCATCACACGATGATTGCCCCGGCGGCATTCCGGCGCCACTGGTAGAGAGGGGGAGAGAGCCCCCTCCCTGTTCTTCCTTGCCCCCCCTAAATGGGAGGAGGGTTTCCCCTCTGGTCCTTGGCCGCCATGGCTCCCGGAGGGCAGGAGCCCCTCCGAGATTGGATCTCTCGCTCTGTTTCGCGTTCCTGTTTTCTGGCCCTTCACCGTTTCTTATATTCCCGGAGATCCGTAGCTCCGATTGGGCTGAAATTTTAACACGATTTTTACCCGGAAATTATCTTTCTTGCGGCGAAAGAAGGGCTCCAACCAACTTACGAGGGAGTCTGTAACATCCCCAGATCTTAACCCTGTCATTATGCTAATTAAAGTGCCATGTCATCATGATCATCCTAATTAAATTGCATTTAGGAAATAATACAAATTCAAGTTCCAAATTCAAATGCAAGTCAAATTAGTACTTCTTCAATTAATTGAATAAAAATGTTCATAATATTGCAAAAATTTCCAAAGCAATTATAAAAATAAAATCAACATTAATTAAATTATTTAAATGACTCTAACATCGTGAAACAGCAACAAAACAGCAATGTTTAATCCATTTATATTTAATTAAAATTCAAATGAAATCCATTTACCTCCAAACCTTTTTCTGGCAGTGAGGTATACAGCCTAGTATTTAAATGGACAAGTCTCATATTTTATAAAAATGAAATAGTGGCCAGACATTTTTCAAAACAGTAACTAAAAAGAAAACAGAAAAGAATATAAAGAAAAAGAGGAAAACTACTGTGCCTATGGGCTCTAGTGCTACAGCGCCGCGGCCCAGCCCAACTAGCCTATCCCCTACCCCGCGCTGTTCACCGCACGCGCTGTCGACGCGCGCGCGCTCGCCGCGCTCGGCCCCCCTCTCTCCCGCACGACAATGCGTCGCACGCGCCCGCCTCTGCCCGGTTAACTCCCCCTCGACCCCGTGGACGAACCCTAGCCGCCTCACTCCCTCTCCCTCGCTCTCTCTCATCTCACCCCGAGCGCCGCCATGGGTGCTCTCCGTTGAACCTCGCGGCCACCGCCTCCCTCTCGTCGCCCCGCCGTGTCCGGCATCTCCGCCGTCCTCGATCACGTCGTCTACGCCTCGCCGTTGGAGCTCGGAGCCGCCACCGCGTCGCCCACGAGATCGTCTTCAACCTACGGGCGCCGGTGATCGCCGTCTCGATTCGCCGCCGTCGCACTTCCCCGAGCCCACTCTAGCACACCTACGGGACCATTGTGAGCTTCTCCCCGTTCCCCTCTCCTCTCGCCGCCGTTTGCTACCCCTAGCGCCGATCCCCATCGTGCCCGTGCTCTCTGCCACGGAGCTCGTCGCCGGCGTCATTCCAGCGACCAAATGGCCCCGCGCCCGTGCCCGTTAAGCTCGCCGCGTCGCGTAGACCTCGCCTAGCCACTTAGTTAGCTCGTGCGCGCGCTGCAACGCCGTCCCCGAGCGCCACCCGTAGCCGCCACCGCCTGCCGTCGTCGCCGTCGCCGATTCTGGCCACCTCAGCCGCCGAGACCACCACCAACGGACGCGGCTCGGAGTGCACGTTCCAGAGAGCCCGGCCGCGTGCGTTTTGGTGCACCACAGCGCAAACCCGAGCTCACCGGAGTTCGGCCGCTGCGGGAGGGCTCGCCGGCGCATCTCCGGTGGCCGACGCTGACCTGGCGCCGACGTGGCGCCGCCTGGGCCACTGGCCAGTGGGCCCAGTGGGTCCCGCTGGCCCGGTTGACCGGGTCAAACCGCTGACTGGGCGGCCCCGTGTCACTGACATGCGGGCCCCACTAATTTAAACGTTTTAAATAAATAAATAAAACACTAATTAATTTGTTAATGCTAATTAAGTTAATTAGTTAATTAATCTGACACTGACAGTAGGCCCCACTGACTAATTAACCTATTTTAGTTAAAGTTAATCCCTAATTAGCTACTGTGAGAGTGACCAGTGGGACCCACTGGTCAGGTTTGACCTGGCCCGGCCGGGTTTGACCGCTGACCTGACTCTGACGTCATGCTGATGTCACATTACACTGTTTTGGATAATTTGAATTTAATAATTAAATTAATTACAGAAATTCCAGAAAATGATTAAAACTTAGAAAAATCGTATAAAATAAACCGTAACTCGGATGAAAATAATTTATATATGAAAAATGATCAGAAAAATATGACGAAACCGAATATGCCACCCACATACCTGCCACACCCCTCTAACATGATGAACATGGAACTTTTCCCTCTGATTCATCTGTCCGATAATTGCCCGGAGCTGGTAAAACACCTCCAGATGTTTCCCGCTCTGACTAACTTGCGTAGTACTGCATTAGGGCACCCCTCGAATAGCATGCTGCCATGCCATGCATCTGTGTTGCATTTGTCTGCTTTTTATTTATTGTTTCTTCCCCCTCTTCTCTCCGGTAGACCCCGAGACCAACGCTGCTACTGAGTACGACTATGCCCCTGACGACCAGACCTTTTCAGCAGAGCTTCCAGGCAAGCAAACCCCCGTGATCATTCCTATATCGCACATTCTTTCTTCCCCGTGCTTGCAATAGATTTTGCTACTGTAATTGATTGCTCCTATTCTGATGCATGGCCTGATGTTGTAACCTGCTGTTGATACTTTACCTGTTGTCCTATATGCTTAGTATAGGCTGGTTAGCGATCCATCAGTTGCCCTACACCCTTGTCCGTGTTGCTATGCTTTACTACCGATGACTCGATCAATGTGATCGATGTGCCAAGACCGACACAACACCGCACACCCCCTTAGTTGCACGACTCTGCAGAGCTACTATCGAGTGCCGAGGGTGATACCTCCTATCTCACTCCTGATGATATCTCAGTAGTGTAGCTAGTCGGTTGTGGGTTACCGAGGGTGATTCCTCTTTCACCACCCCCGATGAGGCCTTTGTCGTACAACCCCTCAAGTGTGAACCCATCGAGGGTGATTCCTCCGAGTTCACCTTGACGGTTACGTCGAGTGGGAATCCATCGAGGGTGATTCCTCGGATTACCCCCTTGATGTTACGGACCCACTGTTACCTTTAACTGTTGCCCCTTTTAACTGTTACTGCGGGACTAAAGGGACAGGCGGTACCACCCCGGTTGAGGTGGGCCTGAGTTCCCGACAGTCTCTGGATTAGCCGGGTTGACCTGGAGGGTACCCGCGAGATAATTACGAGGCGCGGCCGGGCAGGCAGAGACCGCCCTAGAGAGGGATGGGCCTGACCCTTGTTGCACTTCCTCGAGACGGGGCGACAGGAGTACTGATCGTCATCGCGAGCCCCCAACACACTAACGGATTTGGGTATTTGATCTGAGTTGGCCGCTGGCCATATACGCACTACCACCATGTGGGATAATGGTTATGGGACCCTCTACATCGTATGTATCAGCCGAAAACTTTGTCAGACATCCAGTTCAGCCTTGTGGCACGGCAGGATCGGCGCCATCCATGACAGAGGTGGTGCTTGGATCTAACCCCGCGCACAATGACCTGGAGTGCAAAGCGCGATGGGCCCAAGACCCCTGAGCACTTAGGATGTAGACCGGCGGGGACCTCTCTGCTGAGCCTAGGTAGGACTACGTGGTGTCGATCAGCCGAGGCCGGGCATGGCCCGATAAAGTGTGTCCGGCCAGAGTTAATCGAGCGTGTTGGGTAACAGTAGTGCACCCCTGCAGGGAAGTTATCTATTTGAATAGCCGTGTCCATGGTAACAGGACGCTCAGTGTTGTATCCCGATCTACTACAACTTGAATTGGATACATGTTAATTAATTGTAAGCTCTGGGATCGCTTTCTCGCAGGGAGTCGAGGAAGTATCTCTAGGCTTTGCTTCTACATGCTTGTTACGTTATATTATGCTAATCTGCCCTCTTCTAATGCTGCAAGACGCTGAAGATGCTAGTCTTCGATAGGCTAGGCTTTCTCCCTCTGATCTGGCATTTCTGCAGTTTAGTCCAAAGATATGGCCCCATTCCTTTGATATCGATGCATACTTAGAATAGTTCTGATGTCAGACTTGCGAGTACTTTGGATGAGTACTCATGGTTGCTTTGCTACCTCTTTTTCCCCATACTCGTTTGCCGCATTCAGATGACGGATCCCAGGAGTCAGCTGCTCCCGCCGACGACTGCTACTACATTTCCGGTGGAGCCTACTGCTATGTGGAGACCGTCGACCAGGAGTAGATTCGGAGGTTCCCAGGCAGGAGGCCTGCGCCTTTTCGATCAGTGTCATTGTTATGCTAGCCTTCTTAAGGCATACTTGTTTAACTTTGTGTCTGTACTCAGATACTTTTGCTTCCGCTGATGCTTGTATGACTCAAGCTTATGTATTCGAGCCCTCAAGGCCCCTGGCTTGTAATAATAAGCTTGTATTATTTTATTTTGTGTTTAGAGTTGTGTTGTGATATCTTCAAGTGAGTCCCTAGGCTTGATCGTGTGCATTTAGGTGTATGATTAGCGAACGGCCAGGTCGGGGGTGGCACAGAGTCACAAGGCAACACGGCGCGGCCACCCCCCTGACCGCGCCCTGTTGCCTTGTGGCCACCCCGGGCACCATCTTGCGTTGACTCTTCTTCCCAAAAATCACATATATTCCAAAATAAATCTCCGGAAAATTTTATCACGTTTGGACTTCGTTTGATATGGATTTTCTGCAAAACAAAAAAATGCAAAAAAACAGGAATTGGCACTGGGCACTGGATCAATATGTTAGTCCTAAAAAATAATATAAAATGTTGCCAAAAGTATGTGAAAGTTGTAGAATATTGGCATGAAACAATCAAATATTATAGATACGACGGAGACGTATCAGTGCGGTCATACGATACGCCGTCTTTCACTCTAGAAGTCCTTGCCCGGTGTCACCCTCTCATACGAGCGCGCATACGAGCACCATCGCTTGCATGGAATGCTATCTTGCACTCTGGAATTTCTGATGGTCAGGGTAGACTTTGGGTATGAGCGCGTGTACGAGCACAGTTGCTCGCACGGAATGCCGTCTTGCGCTCTGGAGGTTTGCTCTTCATGGCCACCAAGTCATACGACTGAGCGTGCGAGCACGAGTGCTTGTATGGCAGGCCGTCTTTCGTTCTGGTCCCCTTGTTGCTCGCGGCCACGAGCTGATACAAGCGTGGATATGGCCGGAGCGGTCATATGGTACGCCGTCTTTTTCCCTGGAGCTGCAAAACTTCGTGAAAGTTTTTTTTGCTTCCTCCTCACGTTAGTCACATAGACTTTTTGCATAAAAATAAGAGGAGGTGTGCAACAAAACATTGGGCTACCGATACACTAAAGTTTTACCGACAAAGATTATTCCAAGACTAATTCTAATAGCAACTATGCAAACAAAATAAAAGTGCCAATTGACGGTGTCCTGGACAGAGGGGTGCTAACCTGTATGGCCCGCAGTCCATGGGCCGGGCTCATGTCCCGCCGATCACTAAAAGGAAGGAAGCTATGAACCTCGGCGTGATCAATATGGAAACCTCCGAAGACTTGGCGTGTATTGAAAGGATTGCTCTATAGCCGGCGTGTTGACAACCGACCCTGTGTGTAACCTAGGTACCCACGGTGCATATATAAGCTGAGGGGTTTAGTCTTTAGAGGAATGATTACCAGCCTTAGGGTTTAGAACACAATCATACAATCTCGAGGTAGATCATCTTGTACTCTGTACTCCATCACATCAATATAATCAAAGCAGGACATAGGGTTTTACCTCTTCGAGAGGGCCCGAACCTTGGTAAACATTATCTCCCTTCGTCCACTGTTACCATTGTTCCTAGACCTACAGCTCAGGACCCCCTACCCGAGATCCGCCGGTTTTAGCACCGACATTGGTGGCCCATATAGGTCCCACTGTGTGGTAAAAAAGGATCAATGGCTCATCTTCAGATCAACAACGACATCGGTTGTGGCAACATCTTTGTCCCCGACCAACTGTTCACGTTCGGCAGCATCATGCTTCACGCCGATCCGGCCGGACACATCGGCCAGGTCGACGGCTTTGCCCCAGACCAGATCACCAGAGTTGGAAGTTTGGAATACACTGCTGGCTCCCATGGCGATCTTGCCCTCTCCGGCTAGACGCCAGATCAGTTGGAAAACTCCACCAATGCCGTGGCCTTAACCTCGGACCCAACCTCAAACCCGAACCTCGGATCAGGTCATGCCTTGAAACCAACCTTGAGTTCGGATCTGATCGTTTCAGCATCAGACTAGGCCCTCGCCCTCGCTGATCCACGTTCTGAAGTCATGTCACACGCTTCGTCGAGCATACTGCAAGTTAGCCCCACCTACTGTCAAGAGATGGGCCCGACAGACCTCTCGCTTTTAAACGAGATGCTAGACCGAATCCAAAATCTCGGGGTTTCGGATGGTCAGTCTCCAGTCTATGACCAGATCAGATGTAAAACCGATGACAGGGAAATTTACGTCCCGCCCACCACCCACTTAGTCGCTACGGTCGAGGATTTAACCGACATACTGGACTATGCCTCCGAGGAGGCAACCAACATGGATGAAGATGTCGGCGATCTGCCTGACGCCACACCATCCAACACCGGCAACTGGATGGCAACCTCCACCTATGATGTCAACATGGTGGATAGCCCCAAGGGCGATGAGGAGGAGGAGAATAAGGATCCCCCCAAATGCCGATGGAGCGGGGAGCACTCTAAACGCGCCGGTAAGGGGAACACTAGCAACAACGACACCAATAATGGCACCTCTGGTAACAACACCACCCCGGATGGCGCCGAGGACCAGGACAACGGCGATGACGTCGCGTCCGGTCAGATCGACAGCGCCACAGGGATGGAGGACCTCGATGATCCTGATGATAGTAACTACATGCCAGAACTGGAAGAGGACATAAGTCTCAGACCCGATGAGTTCGACATCCCCGAGGACTTCCTCGATCTGGAAACCTTCCGACGACGGCTTATTAGTTTCGCCCGAAGTATTAAAAGAGAGTGTGAGAAGCTTAAAGCCGACCAGGACACACTGATAAGTGGGTAAAGGTCCTCCCAGCCGAGCAAGACCTCGAGCAAAGGCTCACGGACCAAACCAAATCCTAACCACGACGGCGTTTGCTTCCGACATTCGATGACGAAGTGGATGAAAATCTGTTCTACAAGCACGATCGAACCGATCAGCCCGACCGCCCTCCTCGGGGGCGGGATAGACCAAAGGGAGGGCTTTGAGACCCCCCACTATCTCTCGCCATGAAGGCGGAGATCCGATCCCGTCTGCTCCGCCATATGATTTGCGAGGAAAATTGACCGCACGACTTGTTCTATCACGATCCATATATAGATCCAGGGACCACACACCTGCTGGACAGGCTGGATATCAAGCATGGCTTGATAAGCATGACAGGGCTCGGGATGATACCCGTGTTCAAACAACTACAGACGTCCGACAAGCCATAGCTCGGGCCAGAGGAGCTGCACACCCGATGTGTTTTATAGACGAGGTCATGCAACATCAGTTCCCAGATGGATTTAAGCCCATCAATATTGAACAGTATGATGGAACGACTGACCCAGCTGTGTGGATCGAAGACTTGCTTCTCCACATTCATATGGCTCGAGGGGATGATCTCCACACCATTAAATATCTACCGTTAAAGCTTAAAGGACAAGCGAGGCACTGGCTCAATAGCTTGCCCGAGAACTCTATCGGAAGCTGGGAAGAGCTTGAAGATGCCTTCCGAGCTAACTTTCAAGGCACCTATGTTCTGCCCCCGGATGCCGATGACCTCAGTCACGTCATCCAATAGCCTGGCGAGTCTGCTAGGAAGTTTTAGAATCGTTTTTTGACCAAGAAGAACCAAATCGTCGACTGTCCTGATGCAGAAGCGATTGTCGCTTTCCGACACAACATTTGTGATAAATGGCTGGCACGACAGCTCGGACAAGACAAGCCGATGACCATGGCGGCCCTCACCTCTCTCATGACCCAGTTCTACGTAGGAGAGGATAGCTGGTTCGCCCTTAGTGTAGCCACATCGGTGACCCCGGCACCTCAAGAGTACGCAACGAGAATGGGAAGCCTCGACGCAATAAAAACAATAAGCGTTGCCATAAAGGTCATGGTAGTGATGCCAACGAGGCGGCTGTAAATGCTAGATTCAGCAATCAACGGAACAACGAGAAGAAGAAGCCCTTTAAAGGGAACAAAGACGGGCCATCTACGTTGGACAAAATCCTCGACAAGCCCTGCCAAATTCATGGCACTTTGGACAAGCCTGCCAATCACTCGAACCGGAACTGCTAGGTCATAAAGCAGGTCAGTAAGATTGCAGCCGAGAACTTGGGCAAGAGCCAGCCTCATAGCAAGGATGAAGACGAACCCCCAAGGCCAAGCAATGGAGGCCTAAAACAGTATCCTCCTGAAGTAAAGGATGTGAACATGATTTATGTTACCCACATTTGAAAGCACATTTGCTCCCTTGGTGGTTTTGGTAATTCATAACAACATATATCTCATTGAACTAATGTCCATTCGAGTTAAATATTTCATGATGTTCAATGATTGGCATGGCAAGGACTAGAGATGTGGACCCCTCAAAATGCTAAGGACATGGATTGGCAAAAGCTCAAGACTCTACATTTTTGGTTTAGTGATCCAAGATCACATTGAGTCCATAGGAAAGCCAATACTATTAAAAGGGGATGAGGTGTTACTTAATGATCCTTTTGCTCAAGTGCTCAATGATATTGCTCCAAAATCCTCAGCCACCTCCTTCATCCAAATATGTCCAAACCCTACATTCCAACTCGGCCCCACCGAAATTTCCTATCTGGAGCCACCGAGTTCATTTGGACTTAGCCACTGCCAAACCCTAACAAATCGGATCCACCGATATGGATCTCGGTCCCACCGAGATGGCCTTGCCAACTCTCTGTTACTTGTTGCAATTATTTCGGTCCCACCGAGAATTGCAATCGGTACCACCGAGATGGCTTGCCAACTCTCTGTTGCCTTATTGCTTCACTTCGGTCCCACCGAGATGATGCAATCGGTGCCACCGAGACAAGGTTTGCCCTAGCCATTGCACATCGGTCCCTCCGAGATGTTCCAGTCGGTCCCACCGAAACATCAAACGTTCACATCTTTGCTCAAGTCGGTCTCACCGAGATTCTTGTTTTGGTCCTACCGATTTTGGTCAAATGTGTGTAACGGTTGGATTTTGTGTGGAGGCTATATATACCCCTCCACCACCCTCTTACCAAGTAAGAGAGCCATCAGAACGTGCCTACACTTTCACCATACATTTTCTGAGAGAGAACCACCTACTCATGTGTTGAGATCAAGACATTCCAATCCAACCATTTGAACCTTGATTTCTAGCCTTTCCCAAGTTGCTTTCCACTCAAATCTTTCTTCCACCATAGCCAAATCTGTGAGGAAGTTCTTGAGTGTTGGGGAGACTATCATTTGAAGCACAAGAGCAAGGAGTTCATCATCAACACATCGTCTATTACCTTTTGGAGAGTGGTGTCTCCTAGATTGGTTAGGTGTCACTTGGGAGCCTCCGACATGATGTGGAGTTGAACCAAGGAGTTTGTAAGGGCAAGGAGATCGCCTACTTCGTGAAGATCTACCCCGAGTGAGGCTAGTCCTTCATGGACGTAAGCCATGGTGGAATAGGCAAGGTTGCTTCTTCGTGGGCCCTTTGTGGGTGGAGCCCTCCATGGACTCACGCAGCCATTACCCTCCGTGGGTTGAAGCCTCCATCAACGTGGACGTACGATAGCACCACCTATCGGAACCACGCCAAAAATCATCGTGTCTTCATTGCGTTTGCCTTCTCCAAACCCTTCCCTTTACTTACATGTGCAATTGCTTACATTCCGCTGCCACACTCTTAGAATTGCATGTGTAGGGTGATGCTTGACTTGTGATACTTGCTAAAATCTGCCCACAACTAAAATTGGGAAAAGGATAGATTTTTATTTGGTCAAGTAGTCTAATCACCCCCCTCTATACATACTTTCGATCCTACAAGTGGTATCAGAGCGTTGGTCTCCATTGCCTTGGTTTCACAACCTAGGAGAGTATGGCGTCTAGTGAGGGTAATTATCACCGTAGAGGTCCATATTTTGATGGTACAAACTTTGCTAGTTGGAAACATAAGATGAAAATGCATATTCTTGGTCATAACCCCACCGTTTGGGCTGTTGTTCGTGTTGGCTTGCAAGGTGAATTCTTTGAGGATGGCAAGGAACCGGATCGTGAAGCAACCGCGGAAGAAATGAAGATGTTGCAATACAATGCTCAAGCTTGTGACATTCTCTTCAACGGTTTGTGTCCCGAGGAATTCAACAAAATCAGCCGCCTCGAGAATGCAAAGGAAATTTGGGATACTTTGGTTGATATGCATGAGGGTACCGAGTCCGTCAAGGAATCTAAGTTGGATGTGCTTCAAAGTCAACTTGACAAGTTCAAGATGAAGGATGGTGAAGGAGTCTCTGAAATGTACTCTAGGCTAGCTCTCATCACAAATGAGATTGCCGGCTTAGGAAGTGAAGAGATGACTGACAAATTCATCATCAAGAAGATCCTTAGAGCTTTGGATGGAAAATATGATACCGTTTGCACATTGATCCAAATGATGCCAAATTACAAAGATCTCAAGCCCACGAAAGTCATTGGAAGGATTGTTGCACATGAAATGTCACTCAAGGACAAAGAGGAGCTACACAACAAATCAAGTGGTGCTTACAAAGCTTCAACCGATGCTCCCACAACTTCAAGTGACAAGCTAGTATCCAATGAAGAGATAAGCCTAATGGTGAGAAGATTCAACAAGTTTTACAAGAACAAAGGAAAAGAAAGAAACTCTAGCTCAAGACACTATGAGAGAAGATCATCAAGTCGTGACCGAAATTGTTACAATTGTGGAAGACCCGGACACTATTCCAATGAGTGTACGACACCTCACAAGAAAAGAGACGAATCACCAAGGATTCGGAACGGAAGGACAAGTCATCCAAGAGCTACACAAGAAGAAGACATCAAGCTCATGTTGGTGAATGGATTTCTGGCTCCGACTCCGAGGGAAGCTATCACTCCAACTCCGACTATAGTCAAGATGAAGGTGTTGCCGGACTTGATCTTGTGTCATCCAACTCCAATGATCTATTTGATTCACTGAATGAAGGAATTGGAAGATGCTTCATGGCCAAAGGCCCCAAGGTATCACACCCCGAATATTTTGACTTCAATAGTGATGAGGATGATTTGCTTGGTGATGATGATTTACTTGTTGATAAGGCTAGTGATGTGAGCTACAATGAAAATGCTAGTAATCATGATAGTCAAGAGGAAACGAATGACAATGCTATGAAGGAGATTGAGTGTCTAACTAAAGAACTAAATGCTCTTAAGTTAGCTCATGAAACAACTCAAGAGGATCATAGAGAACTTCTAAGAACTCATGAGAAGCTACGCTTCGAGAAGCTAAATTTAGAGCAAGAGCATGAGTTTCTTAAAGCTATGTAACACCCCCAGTGTCATGCTACAGTGACCTCACACTAATGATGCCAAGTCATCATCATTATGCCCTAAGATAAACAATTAAGAAATAATTCAACTCAAATTCAAAATTCAAATAACAAGTGAAATCAGAAAAATTCCAAACTTGCAAGTAAAATAGTTCATAATATTGCAAATATTCCCAAAGCAATTATAAAAATAAAACCAACATTATTTGAATTTCCAAATTGACCCTAACATCCAAAAAATAGTGACCAAAACAGCCCCTTTATTCCATTTTCATTTATACAAAATTCAAATGAAATCATTTTGCATCCAAACCTTTTTGTTGCAGTGCTTAATAATGCATAGTAATTATTTGTCGAGGTTACACATTTTTCAAAAGTTATTTGGTGGCCCAGCTTAATGCAAAACCGTGGCAGAAAATACAAAATGGAAAAGAATAAAAGAAAAGCCTAGCGCTACTGTGCCACTAGGCCTAAGTGGGCTACAGTGTGGCCTGGCCCAGGCTGGCCGGCCTTTCCCCTACCTCCCGCTCGGCCACAGTGGCCATGGCACGCGCGCGCAGCCGCACGTCCACGGATGGCCACGCGCTGGCCATCCGGCAGTGCCCCGCAAAGATAAGGACCCCGAGCACCCCTGCTAACCCTAGGCCACACCTCTCCTCCCCCTCGCCTCGCTCTCGTCCGATCTGGGGCTCTCCTGAGCGCGGTCGTCGCCCTGCCGTCGTCGTCCCCGTGGCCAGCCGCATCCCTGCGCTGTGCCACCACGTCCTGGAGCTTCCCCATCATCGTCTTCGTCGAACTCAAGCAGCAGGTCAAGTCGGGAAGTGCCAAATCGACGCCATCGAGCCAATCCCCTCCACTGCATCCGCCGGTCGCCGCCACTCGATCCGCCGCCTCGCTGCACCCCCGGCCTCCCCGAGACATCTGCCACCTCCACTGTGAGCCGCCATGCCTTTTGCCCCATTTAGCCCGCCGGTTTGGGTCCTCCGTTGCTGCTGCCGCCTGTGGCCGAAGCCACCGCTCACCGTGGCCGCGAGCTCGATCTAGCCGAGCTCGGCCAGGCCCCATACGCCTCGCCCGTGAGCCCCCTCGGGCGCGGACGCACCTGCGCGTGCTCCCGCCGTCCCGTGCGTGCTTGCGCACGACCATCCGCACCCTCCCGCGTGCCGGCTGTGCCGCGGCCATGCTCTGGCATGCGCGCGCACGCTGCCGTGCTCTGGCCAGCTGCTACTGTAGCTGGGGCCCGGTTGTCAGTGTTTAGATTAGGGACTAATTTCGGTTTAGTGCTAACCCTCACTGCTAACACTCACTGACTGGTGGGTCCTGGCTAAATAACTAACAATTAACCCCCCTTTTAAAACCACTGAGACTTACATGTGGGACCCACCCTGGCACTGTTCATTTGGATAAGGCTGCTGAGTCAGCAGCTGGCTGTGCACTTCGGCCCCACCTGTCATACACACTGTGAGATAGGCTGGGTATATTTTCGGGTACCCATAGCAATTTAGCTATTTAATAATTCGAATAAAATTGATTCCAGAAATTCCAGAAAATGATTAAAACTTTGAAAAATCATATAAAATAATCCGTAACTCGGATGAAAATAATTTATATATGAAAAACGATCAGAAAAATATGATGAATCCGAATATGTGCTCGAAATTCTTGTCCATCACTCTTATCTAGATGAACATGGAACCTTCCCCTCCGGATCAATATACCGATAAGCACCTGGAGCTGGGAAAATATTCCCGGATATTTTCCCGCTCCGTTTAAAATACCTAGCACTGCATTAGGACACCCCTAGCATAACCTACCGGCATGTCATGCATCTGTGTTGCATCTGTGTGCTTTATATTTACTGTTTCTTCCCCCTCTTCTCTCCGGTAGACCCCGAGACCGACGCTGCTCCCGAGTACGACTACGTCACCGACGACCCTTCTTCCTTTTCAGCAGAGCTTCCAGGCAAGCAAACCCCCTTGATCATTCCTATATCACCTATTCCTTCTCCCCCGTGCTTGCATTAGAATTTGCTACTGTAATTGATTGCTCCTATTCTGATGCATAGCCTGATTTTGTAACCTGCTGTTGATACTTTACCTGTTGTCCTAAATGCTTAGTATAGGCTGGCTAGGCATCCACCAGTGGCCCCGCACCCGTGTCCTTGTTGCCATGCTTTACCACCGGTGACTCGATCAGCGTGATCGATGTGCAGAGACCTACACAGCACCGCACACCCCCTTAGTTGTAGGACTCTACAGAGCTACCATCGAGTGCCGAGGGTGATACCTCTTACCTCACTCCTGATGATATCTCTGTAGTGTAGCTAGTCGGTTATGGGTTACCGAGGGTGATTCCTCTTTCACCACCTCCGATGAGGCCTCTGTCGTGCAACCCCTCAAGTGTGAACCCATCGAGGGTGATTCCTCCAAGTTCACCTTGACGGATACGTTGAGTGGGAATCCAACGAGGGTGATTCCTCGGATTCCCCCGTGATGTTACGGACACACGGGTACCTTGACATTCACCTCAGACCATTGTTGAAGTCAGGTTAACCCAAGGGCACCCGCGAGAGGTTATTGTGGCGGAACGACAGGGCAGGTGGAGACCACCTAGGAGAGAGGTGGGCCTGGTCCCTGGTCGTTGGACCGCGGGTTACCAAGTCGGTGCAACAGGGTGCCGGAGGTGAGCCTTGAGCCCTGTTCGTGTCCACGAGATGCTAATAACACGCTTAACGAATTTGGGTATTTGATCTGAGTTGGCCACTGGCCTATACGCACTACCACCACGCGGGATAATGGTTTACTGGGGCCCTTGGCACCGTATGTATCAGCCGAAAGGTCTGTCAGATGTCCAGTTCAGCATTGTGGCCGGGTCGGATCGTGCCATCCAGGAGAGGGGTGGCGCTGGTATCCACCCTACACACAACGACCCAGAGTGCAAAGGGCGATGGGCCCAAGACCCTTGAGCGCTTAGGATGTAGACCGGCGGGGACCTCTCTGCGGAGCCTTGGTAGGACTACGTCGTGTCGATCAGCCGAGGCCGGGCATGACCGAGAAAAGTGTGCCCGGCCAGAGTTAATCAAGCATGTTGGGTAACAGTGGTGCACCCCTGCAGGGAAGTTATCTATTCGAATAGCCGTGTCCACGGTAACAGGACGCTCAGTGTTGTATCCCGATCTACTACAACTTGAACTGGATACATGTTACTTTAATTAATATGTAAGCTCCGGGATCGCTTTCTCGCAGGGAGTCGAGGAAGGATCTCTGGTCATGGCTAATATTATACTTGTTACTAATACTTTTATATGCTAATCTGCACTCTTCTAATGTTGCAAGATGCTGCAAGATGCTAGTCTTCGATAGGCTACGCCTTTCCCCCTGTTCTGGCATTTCTGCAGTATAGTCCATAGATACAACCCCTTCCCTTTGACACTGATGCATACTTAGCATAGTTCTGATGTAAGTCTTGCGAGTACTTTGGATGAGTACTCACGGTTGCTTTGCTACCTTTTTCCCCTCTACCCGGTTGTTGCGATCAGATGACGGAGCCCAGGAGACAGCCGACCCCATCGACGCCTATTACTACCACACCGGCGGAGCCTACTTCTACGTGGAGACAGACGACCAGGAATAGTTTCGGAGGCTCCCAGGCAGGAGGCCTGTGCCTTTTCGATCTAGATGTCGTTGTTTTGCTCAGCCTTCTTAAGGCAAACTTGTTTACCTTTATGTCTGTACTCAGATATTGTTGCTTTCACTGACTCTTATACTCGAGCTTATGTATTTGAGCCCTCGAGGCCCCTGGCTTGTAATATAAAGCTTGTATTATTTTATTTTGTGTCTAGAGTTGTGTTGTGATATCTTCCCGTGAGTCCCTGGGCTTGATCATGCGCATTTGCGTGTATGATTAGTGCACGATCGAGCCGGGGGCGTCACAAGTTGGTATCAGAGCCGACTGCCTGTAGGAAGCCCCTTCCAACTCCTTGGCCGAAGTTGAGTCTAGTCTTTGGAAAACTATTTTACTAACTATGTTGTGTGGCTTACGGGCCCACATCACAGATGGATGGGATTAGCATCTTTTATTCCTCTCCTTTACTCTGTGATTCTGATCTCTCTTCTTTTCGGGTTAAATGATTTTGCTAACTCTAACTCTAGGTTCACGTAACGACTTCATTCCGGAGAGCCACTTATTCCCGATCATCCCTGGATATTTCAAGATATCCCGAAGCACTCTTCGATGCTTTCCCGAGACCCTTGTGCTCATCGCTTTTGTGATTCCCTACCACCCATAAATCCCCGTAGATAACTACATATACTTGTCATTCAAACATTCATTCCCAGTTGCTCTTGTTATTACAAGATGTCCTGAAATACTATCCGATTTTCCGAAAAGCGTATACGTCCTATTGCCGTTGAAATTCCTTGTCGCCTACTTACACTTGTGCTAAAATCTAGGTGTTCGACCATCTTCGTTAAAATCCCCTGTGATTGTCATTATGATCCTATCGATTCAACATGTGTGCGAATACTCGCAATCATCAATTGATCCCTGGAATTTATCCCTCCGGCTCAGACGTCATTCCGGGCATGAGCTGGTTCTCATCAAATCAACCATTGATTGATTACCCATATAATTCTATTCAACTTACTCATCTTTTGATCAGAGCATCTGCTTCTGATCCCCTGAATTGGAAATCGCATTTCCTATGTATTTAAAACTTCGAATTATTCAGATGCTTCCATAAGCCGATGCGATTGCATTCTATCTTCTTCTGATTGAGTACCGATACTCACATGAGATCCTTTTGTGGACCGCCAGATCCTTTGGTGGATTGCTATCCGACAGCTCCTTCGTATTTTAAATCATTGATGAATTTCCCATGATACAAAATGCCTCTAGCGAATTGTATCCTCTACTCTGTGTCGTCATCCTTCTGCTTCCAAGCTTGAGTTATTTACTCCTGAAGTTTGTGGTATATGTTCCTAAGATGCCCCGATGGGTTGAACTTATGCCTTCCCTAATCTGTGTGAACCCGGAAACTTCTACGGGTCATACTCTACTAGTGTTACGCCAGATTAAATTTCAACACTACAATTTCATCGAAGGCGAGAAGCGAATGCAAGGTTGTGCATTGAAGAAGTGGGAGTCGACCTTGAACTTTGTGTTCATGCCCATGGAAACGATGTAGACCGTCACGGAAGCTTCTTGCAAAATATTTATTCATTTGTATACTTCTTCTGGTGTCCTTAAATTTGATCCCTTGCAGTTATGGTTCCGACCATACTGTCCTTATTTGATATATCTAATAGGAATCTATTCTCGTGCCTCGTCTATTTTTCGACAAGGCTAAAGCATCTGTTGTCCGCAAATCAATGATCCAGTTCAGCTTTATTTTGTTCTACCTTCGAGTATTACCCTCTGGTAGCTCGAGGATATTGTGCCATTGCACTACATCTTATAAATTCTTGGTGAAGAAATACCTTTCACCGTCATAGTCATTCCACGGGTTTTGAGTTGTTTGTCAACTTTCCTTTCCATTGGTTTGTTTAACATTTCTTGTAATTATTATGATCTAAGCAGTAATAACTCTCTGCTTATGTAAACACCCCGATGCACTATTCTGTCAGTATAGCCTATTACTATTGTTGTTGACATTCCGGTGACCACCGATGGACGAGAACTCTGCCTATTGGTCCGCCTCGTCTTAATGAGCAGGAAAATGGTTCTCTTCGTCCCCCGCCCTTGGTACCGACATTGTTGCCAACATAGCTGGCAAGCTGATCTCTGACAAACCTTGTATTGTGATCGCACAAGATTCCACCACCCTTCTTATTCATAATCCAGCCTAACTCACAGGTCCACAGGACCGCAACCTGACTCTCCTGTACATCACTGTTTCCAAAGTTATTCCTTTGCACTTGGCTTCGTATGTATTTCTGCGAGCCATCTTCTCTGACGTGGTCTATTCCATTATCCGACACGACATTTATTCTTCGCTACTCTGAACCCTTTTTGCCTTTTTAATTAGGCATCAAATGATTGCCTGCCCGCTTGAAACTTCTCATGCCTTCTTTTATTGCTCTCGATGTATTTCCTGAGTTACAAAACTCGAGAGATACCTATGTGCTTCGTTCATGAGTTAACCCCAGTTGATTTCCCCTTGTAAAATTCCATCGTTGCCGAGATACCCATTATCTTTTTCGTAAGTACGATGAAGATCCTGCAGAAAGAATGACGACTTCATCATGATGACCTGAAGCAGATAAATAAAGACATCAACGAAAATGATCAACTTCTTCGAGAAGAGCAATCAAGACCGAGAAGACTCGTTAGAATTTCGTAACCAGACCAATTCACCCTTACTCTACCTCTTAAATCTTGGGACGAGATTTCTTCGAGTGGGGGAGATTTGTAACACCCCCAGTGTCATGCTACCGTGACCTCACACTAATGATGCCAAGTCATCATCATTATGCCCTAAGATAAACAGTTAAGAAATAATTCAACTCAAATTCAAAATTCAAATAACAAGTGAAATCAAAAAAAATTCCAAACTTGCAAGTAAAATAGTTCATAATATTGCAAATATTCCCAAAGCAATTATAAAAATAAAACCAACATTATTTGAATTTCCAAATTGACCCTAACATCCAAAAACAGTGACCAAAACAGCCCCTTTATTCCATTTTCATTTATACAAAATTCAAATGAAATCATTTTGCCTCCAAACCTTTTTGTGGCAGTGCTTAATAATGCATTGTAATTATTTTCGAGGTTACACATTTTTCAAAAGTTATTTGGTGGCCCAGCTTAATGCAAAACCATGACAGAAAATACAAAATGGAAAAGAATAAAAGAAAAGCCTAGCGCTACTGTGCCACTGGGCCTAAGTGGGCTACAGTGTGGCCTGGCCCAGGCTGGCCGGCCTTTCTCCTACCTCCCGCTCGGCCACAGTGGCCATGGCGCGCGCGCGTAGCCGCACGTCCACGGATGGCCACGCGCTGGCCATCCGGCAGTGCCCCTCGAAGATAAGGACCCCGAGTGTCGGTACCAAAACCGGCGGATCTCGGGTAGGGGGTCCGAACTGTGGATCTAGGAATCAATGAGTAACAGGGAACGTAGAGACAGTGATTTACCCAGGTTTGGGCCCTCTCGAAGAGGTAAAACCTTACGTCCTGCTAGATTGTATTGATGTGATTGTATGAAGGTTATAGAGTTGATCTACCTTGAGATCGGATGGACTGAAACCCTAGGTGGGTATAATGATTCTGTGCCTCTACGGACTAAACCCTCCAGTTTATATAGACACAAGAGGGATCTAGGGTTACATATGGTCGGTTGCCATCAGGGGATAAACATGTCGGTTACGCTAATTATTTCTTGGAGGAGACGCCAAGTCTTCGGAGGTTTCCTTCTGGTGCACGGGGTTGCCCACAGTCCGGTCTTCCTTTGACGAGTAGAGGGCGGCCCACCAGCCCGGTCAACGAGAGACAGGCCGGCAGCCCGGGTACCCCCTAGTCCGGGACACCCTCAGTAGCCCCCGAACTAGTCTTCGAAGCCGCCGAACACCATCGGCTTTGTGGACCAGTTCCCTTCCTTTCGTGATACTGGTGATAGGCCTGCATCTCCTCTGAATCGAGCTCTTCAAGCGTTACCCAGCCGCACCCCCACCGAACTATGCTTCGGTCGCCGAGGTGTACTGATGACTTAGCCCCGAAGGCTAGTCGCTTCGGTGTGAACAGTACCCCCATCTGACAGCTTTTACCGAAGGGTCACAACCTGCGACGACCGCGAGTTGGTTTATGAAAAACTCGGTTCGTGGTTCGAGGCGGTTTTCATTGGCATGTCCCATCGATATGGAGATCGTGCCCTGTTTTTAAGGGATATGATCAATAATGTGCTCTATCCCACGCGCGCATAATGGCGCGATTTATACGAGGAAATGGCGAAGCCTGCGGCACAGTAAAGGGACCTTAGGTTTTTACAGCCCATAAAAGGGGAACGGTCTCCATTTCCTTTGCACGCTCTCACTTCTTCCTTCGCCGTTGCCTTCCCCATCTCTTGAGCTCCAGCGCCCAGATCCGCTCTCCCTCCCAAGAGCTTCTCCAGCCACCCGCTCAATCTAGCAATGGCGGGTTCCGGGTCCAAGGGTAAGTGGGAGGCGTCCGTCGTCACTGAAGGTGCCATCTTGGAGCTAAAGAGCGCGGGCTATCTCCCCACCGGCGTCACCTACCGCGCTCCGGAGGCTGGCCAAGTCATCCCCATGCCGCGGCAGGGCGAGAGGGTGGTGTTCCTCCCTCATTTCATTCGAGGTTTGGGTTTTCCCCTTCACCCCTTCGTCAGGGGCCTCATGTTCTTCTATGGGCTTGATTTCCATGATCTCGCCCCCAATTCCTTCCTGCATATCTCGGCCTTCATCATCATCTGCGAGGCCTTTCTTTGGGTCCGACCACACTTCGGCCTGTGGCTGAAGATCTTCAACATCAAGCCAAAGATAGTTGATGGCAAGCAGGCGGACTGCGGGGGAGCGATGGTCAGCAAGCTTCCCTGGGTGGAGTGGCCAGAGGGCACCTTCATCGAGACCGTCAAGATCTGGCAGAAGGAATGGTTCTACATCATAGAGCCAAGGAGCGCGGATTGGGGGGCGATTCCGGCTTTCCGATCCGAACCCCCCACGAGGTTGGTCTCATGGACCAAGAAAGGCCTCGACTGGGGGTCGAACAAGGAGGTGGCGCTGCTACAGAGCCGGATCGCCAAGATGATAGAGCAAGGCGTCGAGCTGCCTAACGTGATCCAAATCATGCTCTGCCGCCGAATCCTCCCGTTCCAGGACGAGGCTTCCCCCATGTGGGCCTACAAGCCCGAAGACCCGGCCACCGTGCGTAGCTTCTTCCGCACCTCCCACGCTCAACTGTGGAAGGTGCTGTTCAAGCCACAGAAGGACTGGCCGGCCGAGGAGGAAGACATCGGCCTTGACGCCGCAAACCCCCCGCGGGAGGTATGACTAGTTTTGCTCTTATATCCGGATTGTTCCCTTTTGATAAGGTACTCAATTTTCTCACTTCCCATCCACAGAACTGGCTAAAGAAGGCCGAGCGGATGGACAGCCCGGCCCCATTGCCAGAGGGGCCCAGGACACCCCTGCTGATGGCCATGTTGGCCGTGGAGCCATACGAGGCGTCGAAGAGGAAGGAGAAGAAGAAGGACAAGAAGAGGGAGGCTAGAGAGGGCCTCCGTTCCCGAGGACCCCCGGACACTAGATCCGGGGACACCCATGCTCCCTCCGCACAAGAGGAGGAGAAGGAGCAGGGAGGGGAAGGGGAGGAAGGTGATTCCCCCCAATCAAAGAAGAGGGCGGCGTCCGAGGATGCTGAGGAGGAGCCGCTTCGCTCCTCCCCCAAGAGACCGTGCAGGGCCAAGGTGGCCCTGTCCGACAATAGCTCGGCTTCTGCCGAGGACTCCGAGGCCTCCGAAGAGGTTCCTCGGAGGATCCCCAGGGCCAAACCGCAGGCCTAGAGGTACGCACCCTAATACCCGCGTAAGTGTTCTCAGCCGAACTGAGTTTGATATTGATCGCCTTTTTACTTCTAACATTGCAGCCTGCTGCGCGACCTCCCCACCGACCGAGTCTCGAAGGGGGATTCTCCACCGGCCGCGCTGGCAGAGAGCCGGACCGAATCGCGTGCCTCGCCTCCCCCAATCATCAAGGAGGCCGAGGAGGTCCTGTCGAGGAGGACCCCTCCCGTGCCACACACAGGGGGAGGGGGCGACACCATCATGGCCGAGGTGAATACCTTGGCCGCCGAAGACCAGGAGGGGAGGGCCCCTCTGGTAGACGAAGAGGAGGAGCCCGGATGATCCGAGCTATCTCCGAGGGCGGCTCCGGAGTCGGGCACTCCAGTCTTCGAGAGGGAAGAAGCCGAAGTGCCCCTGCCACCCCCGCCCGCCCCAGAGCGGGCGTCGACTGGGTGGCCGGATGAGATGGAGGATGCTTTAACCAGCTCCTCTATCGCCGACGAGCACCGTGCCCTTATGGACGCGGTGTTGCAAAGTCTTCGGTCCGTGGATAACGGACTGAAGGAGGCCGTCAGTGGCCTTCTCACGGGCTTCAAGGTGAGCGAAGTAATGCTTTTCCCTTAAAAAAGTTCTTTTGTATAAATGTATAGCCTCATGCACAGTAGCCCCCGAGACTCTGACTGACTTGAACAAAGCCGGTTTGAGGATCAAAAATCGATATCTCGAATACTAATGTGCGTAGTGTGATGCGCAGGCGTCATCTTCGGCAGCAGCTGCCAACGCCGAGGAGTTGGCCGAGCTGAATCGGAAGCTCAAAAGCTCCGAAGATGACCTTAGCCTAGTGAATAAGAGGTTCGACAAAGCGCAAGGCAAGTCTGAACTGTAGTGATTATTACAGCTATTCCCTGTTTGTTAAGGAAGGTTTTAAAGTAGTCTAAATGGAGTCAACCGATTTTGCTACAGCTGCCGCCGCGGAGGTGGAGAACCTCATGGCCGCGCTGAGGACGGCTTAGCGGGAGGCGGCGGAGCAGAAGTCGGCAGCCGAACAAGCAGCTGCCGAACTGGCTGCGGTGAGAACCGCTAGCCAGAAGCACGAGGCCAGAGTGCTGGAAGTGCAACAAGAGCTCAAAGAGGCCGTCACGAAATGTGAGGTTCTTGAGCAAAAGAATAAAGAGCAGGCCACTGAGCTATCCTCATTGGGGACGGTGGCCAAGGAAGCGCAGACGGAGGCGCGCGGCTGTCAAGAAGAACTCCACCAAGTCAAGCTCATTGCGGATGGTAAGCCATACTTGCTGCAAAGTGTCTTTGGTGGTAACAGGTTCGCTTTGCTCACGCGAGTGTGGCGTTCCCCAGGCGCCTTTGCGGACCTCCCGAGGAGTGCGGCTGATGCGGCTAGGTTCTTCGCCGCCCAGGAAGGGCGGGCCGAGCAAAGGCTGTTTTGGGCTCAATTTCAAGCGCCCTAACACCCTCCCCTCCTTAACAACTAGATGAAGCAGCTGATGGAGCTGCATCGGGTGGCGGAGCCCGCGATGAAGGACCTCTGCGTCAAGCTGTGGCCTTCAGAGCCGCTGCCGAGCAGCTATTTTGGGTTGGTGCAAAGGTTGTACGACGCCGCGCCCCGAATTGATGCCTGGAAGCGCTCCGCGTGCATTGAGGGAGTTCGGATGGCCTTCGACAAGACCATGGTGCACTGGCCGAAGATCAAGCCAGCCGAGATGGCCACCGGACCTCCACCCCCTGGGAAGGAGCACAGGCGCCCCGAGCAATATTTCCCCATCGTGATGGATGGTGCTTGAGCAGTAGAGGCCCAGTGCTCGAAAGATGTAATTTATGAGTAGATTTATTTTCCTTGTATCTGAGGAGTTTAAAACCGTTTGCTTTGATTGGAATGCAATGTGTTGGCTGTACATATAATGTCTGCCATGTTAATTTTGACTCCTGTGCGGCCGTTTCTGAACTGAAAGTTACCAGTCGTCGGCTTCAGCCCCCCTGTGCAGATACTGCATGGGGTGTTTCCTCGTCATACCTTAACCCTTAGCCGACGTCTCGGTGCCTGGAGGCGGTTGTATGTACGGAAAACAAGGCAATCAGACTATGCGGTTTTAGTGCTTTCACTTAGCCATAGGAGCTTGACTGCGGGGGCTGGTGACTAGCCCCCAGTGTATGTGATATCCGGGTATACCGAGGTCGATACCATTATCACATGGTTCTTGTGACAGAGAACCCTTCGTTTAACATGGGCTAACCTCCAACGATTTTAGGTTTGACACTAGTCATCGGATCGCCGACCAGTTCGCGCATATTATGACGGTCAGTTTTCGGCTTTCTCCACTAAGGTGCTTAACCAGGCTAGCTAGAAGCACAATCACAGTGGTTCTCCCTTTACCCTCCTAGCCAAACAATGCGGAACATAAGAGGGCAAACACAGGAGCCGGGCAACCCAACTATTGACAAAGACACAATTCGGAACTGATTCATATAATGCAATATCCGTGAATTCGTAAAAGAGTTTGGTATTTATTTCCTTTGAATTTGTAACGTCTATCCGTACAATCCGAACTACCGAAGTAACTTTTACAGATACTATATAAGAGGAAAGGTTTACACACGGCCTTCATGAGTGGTTTGACGTCCCTACTACGCCCTGTTGCACGTCTGCGCCTTCGCTCTTTATGAAGCTTCCGTATGAGCAAAGTTGTCGACTGTGTGCTCGGCGAAAGTAGTAATGTTCAGCAGACGAACCCTTGAGAAAGGGTTTTTGAGGAATCGCCGCACTGTGTTAGCTTAACGCTGATTAGGCCCTAGATGGTACCTGTAGTTGATGTTAATCCAAGAACATCTATCGTCCATGGCTCGGTCGAACTGAGCTCTTGGCCTTTGTGTCACGTGTCCCCACAACTGCCCATGGGATCTTGAGCGCGAAGTTGTGTACTCGAGGCACGCATTTCGTGGCTGGGTAGGCCATGCTGTGGGGCGCGTATCCCTATTTAGGGTGAGCACGGGAGTGTTCCGGGGCCGAGGCCGTAGCTCGGGCGCGTTTCTTCGGCGGCTTGGACTTCGGTGGCTAGAGCCGCCGTGTGTTCCTCTGTTCGGAGTGAGCGTTTGGTATTGCCATTGATGGTAATAACGCCCCTTGGTCCTGGCATCTTGAGCTTCAAGTACGCATAGTGTTGGACGGCGTTAAAGCGGGCGAACGCTGTCTGGCCGAGGAGTGCGTGATAACCGCTGCGGAAAGGGACAATATCGAAGATCAAGTCCTCGCTGCGGAAGTTATTGGGCGAACCGAAGACTACTTCCAATGTTATGGATCCCGAGCAGCGTGCTTCGATGCCTGGGATTACACCTTTAAAGGTGGTGTTACTGGGTTTAATCCTTGACGGGTCGATCCCCATTTTCCTCACTGTGTCTGAGTAAATCAGGTTGAGGCTACTGCCTCCGTCCATAAGGACTCTGGTGAGGTGAAATCCATCCACGATGGGGTCGAGCACCAGAGCCGCTGTTCCTCCATGACGGATACTGGTCGGATGGTCTCGACGGTCGAAAGTGATCGGGCAAGCCGACCACGGGTTGAATTTCGGGGCTACAGGCTCTAAGGCGTAGACATCCCGGAGTGCGCGTTTCCGCTCCTTCTTCGGTATGTGCGTGACGTAAATCATGTTCACGGTTTTTACCTCTGGAGGGAACTACTTTTGGCCTCTTGTTCGGCCCGCGAGGTTCATCGTCATCCTCGCAGCGGGGACCCTTGCTATGTTCCTCGGCTGTGATCTTGCCGGCTTGCTTGATTACCCAACAGTTCTGGTTGGTGTGGTTGGCGGGCTTATCCGAGGTACCGTGGATCTGGCAGGGCCTGTCCAAGATTCTGTCTAGTGCGGTCGGACCGTCCCAGTTTCCTTTAGAAGGTTTCTTCCTCGGTCCTGACTTCGAGCCGCTGAACCCGGCGTTTACCGCTGCATCATCGGCTTCACTGCCATTGTTAGTGTGCCGGCGCTTGCTATTCTTGTTGCGCCGGGGTTTCCCGTTCCCGTCTCGGGCCTCTGAAGTGCCAGGGTCTTCGGGGTGGTTGCTTCGACGAGCTAACCAGCTATCCTCACCCGCGCAAAAGCGGGTCATTAGGGAGGTAAGGGCCGACATTGTTCTCGGCTTATCCTGGCCGAGCTGGCGGGTGAGCCACTCATCTTGAATACTGTGCTTGAATGCGGCGATTGCTTCGGCGTCCGGACAGTCGACAATTTGGTTCTTCTTAGTCAAAAACTGGTTCCAGAATTGCTGAGCTGACTCCCCGGGCTGTTGAACTACGTGGCTCAGGTCGTCGGCGTCCGGTGGCCAAACATAGGTGCCTTGAAAGTTAGCTCAGAATGCATCCTCGAGCTCCTCCCAGCTCCCGATGGAGTTTTTGGGTAGGCTGTTCAGCCAATGCCTTGCTGGTCCTTTGAGTTTCAACGGTAAATATTTAATGGCGTGGAGATCATCTCCTCGGGCCATATGAATGTGGAGAAGAAAATCTTCGATCCACACGGCTGGGTCCGTTGTCCAATCATACGGTTCTATATTCACGGGTTTAAACCCTTCAGGGAACTGATGCTGCATCACCTCGTCAGTGATGCACATTGGGTGTGCGGCGCCCCTGACCCGGGCCACATCGCGCTGGAGATCGGTTGTCATCCGGGCACGGTGTTGCTCCCGAGCTCTGTCGTTCCTGTCGCGCCAGGCTTGGTATCCGTCCCGTCCAGCGGGCGCATGTCCTATGGATACATAGATGGATCTTGACTGGATTCCTCCGGCGTTCAGGTCACGGCGCAGATCATATTGGTTGTCCGGTTGAACCAGGTCTTTGCCTGCTCGACGAGGAGGCGTGGGTGGGTATTCGGTTTCTCCGGCCACCTTATCCCGTCCTCGAGGGGGAGCGGGTGGGAGTTCGGTTTCCCCAGCCATCCTATCCCGTCCTCGAGGGGGGCGGTTGGGCTGGCTTGGGTAAGTTCGTCTGGGAGGCATGGGCTCAAGGGCCTCATCCTCAAATTCTGGGAGCAGGCGCCGCCGTGGGTAACTCTTGTGTTAACCCTGACGTTGATCGTCAAGGCCTTCTTCAGCAGCTAATACCATCGTCCATCTGTCGTTGAGCATATCCTGTTCGGCTCTTAGCTGCTGTTGCTTCCTCTTCAAGCTTCGGGCAGTGGCGATGAGTTGCCGCTTGAATCTCTCTTGCTCCAGGGGATCCTCTGGGATGATGAAGTCCTCGGGTCCGAGGCTATCCTCCTCTTCGAACGGAGAGAGGTAATTGCTGTCCTCGGAGTCCTCGGGGTCCTCAGGGCCGCCCTGGTCCTCGTGCCCTTCAGGGGCGTCATGGCGCTGTTCAGGGGTGTTGTCGCCGAGCTCCCCCATGTTATCCGGAGTGTCGTTATCTCCGGTGCCGTTTGTGTCTGTGTTATTTTCCTTGCCCTTTCCTCGCCCTCTGGCTCGCCGTCGTCGGCATTTGGGCGGTTCCTCGGCAGGGCCGTCGCCGTCCTTCATGGTCGTGTCACCGTCCTTCTTGGGGGTGTCGACCATGTAAACATCGTAGGTGGAGGTGGCGGTCCACTTTTCGGTGTTAGAGGTGGCAAGGGAGGGAGCCGTATAAGGCGGGACGTCGATATCCTCGTCCATGTCGTCAGCCTCTTCGGAGGCGTAGTCCAGCATGTCGGTTAAATCCTCTACGGTGGCTACCAAGTGGGTGGTGGGTGGGACACAAAATTCCCCGTGGTGGGCCTCCTGTCCGATCTGCTCCTGGTCTGAGGACGGGCCATCCGCGATACTCATGGTCTGCATCCGATCTAACATCTCACTTAAAAGCGAGAGGTCTACCGGACCCATCCTTGGGCATACTCCGGAGTCGCACTCTGGTGTGCCGGCGTCGGAAGTGTGCTCGGCCAAGGGTGGCCCTTGGTTTTCTGGCGCCGGAGTTGGATCCGAACTCAAGGCCAGGTCCGAACTGGGGATCGGCCCGGAAACGGGGCTGAGGAGAGGATCCGAGCTTAAGGCCTCGGGGTTATTAGGCTACTCAGGTAAAGCTGAGAACCTAGTAAGGACCAGATCGCCCCGAGAAACGGCAACGTACTCTAGGTTGCCGAACCTGATTTCCTGCTCAGAGGTGAAGTTATCAACTTGGTCAAGGTGACCGGTCGGATCGGCGTGCAGCACAATGCCGCCAAACGCGAAGAGCTGTCCGGGGACGAAGATGTCCCCGCTGCGGATGGCATCGCTGATGAGAAGGCGAGCCATTGGTCCTTGGTGACCCACGGCGGAACTCTCAATGAAAGCACCAATGTCGGTACCAAAACCGGCGGATCTCGAGTAGGGGGTCCGAACTGTGGATCTAGGAATCAATGAGTAACAAGGAACGTAGAGACAGCGATTTACCCAGGTTCGGGCCCTCTCGAAGAGGTAAAACCCTACGTCCTGCTAGATTGTATTGATGTGATTGTATGAAGGTTACAGAGTTGATCTACCTCGAGATCGGATGGACTAAAACCCTAGGTGGGTATAATGATTCTGTGCCTCTAAGTACTAAACCCTCCAGTTTATATAGACACCAGAGGGATCTAGGGTTACATATGGTCGGTTGCCATCAGGGGATAAACATGCCGGTTACGCTAATTATTTCTTGGAGGAGACGCCAAGTCTTCGGAGGTTTCCTCCTGGTGCACGGGGTTGCCCACAATCTGGTCTTCCTTTGACGAGTAGAGGGCGGCCCACCAGTCCGGCCAACGAGAGACGGGCCGGCAGCCCAGGTACCCCCTAGTCTGGGACACCCTCACCGAGCACCCTAGGCCACACCTCTCCTCCCCCTCGCCTCGCTCTCGCCCGATCTGGGGCTCTCCCGAGCGTGGTCGTCGCCTTGCCGTCGTCGTCCCCATGGCCAGCCGCATCCCCGCGCTACGCCACCACGTCCTGGAGCTTCCCCGTCATCGTCTTCGTCGAACTCAAGCAGCAGGTCAAGCCGGGAAGCGCCGAATCGACGCCATCGAGCCGATCCGCTCCACTGCATCCGCCGGTCGCCGCCGCTCGATCCGCCACCTCGCTGCACCCCCGGACTCCTCGAGACGTCCACCACCTCCACTGTGAGCCGCCACACCTTTTGCCCCATTTAGCCTGCCGGTTTGGGTCCTCCGTTGCTACTGCCGCCCGTGGCCGAAGCCACCGCTCACCGTGGTCGCGAGCTCGATCTAGCCGAGCTCGGCCAGGCCCCATACGCCTCACCCGCGAGCCCCTTTGGGCGCGGACGCACCTGCGCGTGCTCCTGCCGCCCCGTGCGTGCTTGCGCGCGACCACACACACCCTCCCACGTGCCGGCCATGCCGCGGCCATGCTCTGGCCAGCTGCTACTGTAGCTGAGGCCCGGCTGTCAGTGTTTAGATTAGGGACTAATTCCGGTTTAGTGCTAACCCTCACTGCTAACCCTGGCTAAATAACTAACAATTAACCCCCCTTTTAAAACCACTGAGACTTACATGTGGGACCCACCCTGGCACTGTTCATTTGGAGAAGGCTGCTGAGTCAGCAGCTGGCTGTGCACTTCGGCCCCACCTGTCATACACACTGTGAGATAGGCTGGGTACATTTTCGGGTACCCATAGCAATTTAGCTATTTAATAATTCGAATAAAATTAATTCTAGAAATTCCAGAAAATGATTAAAACTTTGAAAAATCATTTAAAATAATCCGTAACTCGGATGAAAATAATTTATATATGAAAAACGATAAGAAAAATATGACGAATCCGAATATGTGCTCAAAATGCTTGTCCATCACTCCTATCTAGATGAACATGGAACCTTCCCCTCCGGATCAATAGACCGATAAGCACCTGGAGCTGGGAAAATATTCCCGGATATTTTCCCGCTCCGTTTAAAATACCTAGCACTGCATTAGGACACCCCTAGGATAACCTACCGGCATGTCATGCATCTGTGTTGCATCTGTGTGCTTTATATTTACTGTTTCTTCCCCCTCTTCTCTCCGGTAGACCCCGAGACCGACGCTGCTCCCGAGTACGACTACGTCACCGACGACCCTTCTTCCTTTTCAGCAGAGCTTCCAGGCAAGCAAACCCCCTTGATCATTCCTATATCACCTATTCCTTCTCCCCCGTGCTTGCATTAGAATTTGCTACTGTAATTGATTGCTCCTATTCTGATGCATAGCCTGATTTTGTAACCAACTGTTGATACTTTACCTGTTGTCCTAAATGCTTAGTATAGGCTGGTTAGGGATCCATCAGTGGCCCCGCACCCATGTCCTTGTTGCCATGCTTTACCACCAGTGACTTGATCAGCGTGATCGATGTGCAGAGACCTACACAGCACCGCACACCCCCTTAGTTGTACGACTCTTCAGAGCTACCATCTAGTGCCGAGGGTGATACCTCTTACCTCACTCCTGATGATATCTCTGTAGTGTAGCTAGTCGGTTATGGGTTACTGAGGGTGATTCCTCTTTCACCACCTCCGATGAGGCCTCTGTCGTGCAACCCCTCAAGTGTGAACCCATCGAGGGTGATTCCTCCAAGTTCACCTTGACGGATACGTCGAGTGGGAATCCAACGAGGGTGATTCCTCGGATTCCCCCTTGATGTTACGGACACATGGGTACCTTGACATTCACCTCAGACCTTTGTTGAAGTCGGGTTGACCCAAGGGCACCCGCGAGAGGTTATTGTGGCGGAACTACAGGGCAGGTGGAGACCACCTAGGAGAGAGGTGGGCCTAGTCCCTGGTCGTTGGACCGCGGGTTACCAAGTCGGTGCGATAGGCTATCGGAGGTGAGCCTTGAGCCATGTTCATGTCTGCGAGATGTTAATAACACGCTTAACGGATTTGGGTATTTGATCTGAGTTGGCCACTGGCCTATACGCACTACCACCACGCGGGATAATGGTTTAATGGGGCCCTCGGCACCGTATGTATCAGCCGAAAGCTCTGTCAGATGTCCAGTTCAGCATTGTGGCCGGGTCGGATCGTGCCATCCAGGAAAGGGGTCGCGCTGGTATCCACCCTGCACACAACGACCCGAAGTGCAAAGGGCGATGGGCCCAAGACCCCTGAGCACTTAGGATGTAGACCGGTCGGGACCTCTCTGCGGAGCGTAGTTAGGACTACGTCGTGTCGATCAGCCGAGGCCGGGCATGACCGAGAAAAGTGTGCCCGGCCAGAGTTAATCGAGCGTGTTGGGTAACAGTGGTGCACCCCTGCAGGGAAGTTATCTATTCGAATAGCCGTGTCCACGGTAACAGGACACTCAGTGTTGTATCCCGATCTACTACAACTTGAACTGGATACATGTTACTTTAATTAATATGTAAGCTTCGGGATCGCTTTCTCGCAGGGAGTCGAGGAAGGATCTCTGGGCATGGCTAATATTATACTTGTTACTAATACTTTTATATGCTAATCTGCACTCCGTGTCCATTGGGCTAGGCCTTTCCCCCTGTTCTGGCATTTCTGCAGTATAGTCCATAGATACAGCCTCTTCCCTTTGACACTGATGCATACTTAGCATAGTTCTGATGTAAGTCTTGCGAGTACTTTGGATGAGTACTCACGGTTGCTTTGCTACCTTTTTCCCCTCTACCCGGTTGCTGCGATCAGATGATGGAGCCCAGGAGACAGCCGACCCCGTCGACGCCTATTACTACCACACCGGCGGAGCCTACTTCTATGTGGAGACAGACGACCAGGAGTAGTTTCGGAGGCTCCCAGGCAGGAGGCCTGCGCCTTTTCGATCTAGATGTCGTTGTTTTGCTCAGCCTTCTTAAGGCAAACTTGTTTACCTTTATGTCTGTACTCAGATATTGTTGTTTTCGCTGACTCTTATACTCGAGCTTATGTATTCGAGCCCTCGAGGCCCCTGGCTTGTAATATAAAGCTTGTATTATTTTATTTTGTGTCTAGAGTCGTGTTGTGATATCTTCCCGTGAGTCTCTGGGCTTGATCGTGCGCATTTGCGTGTATGATTAGTGCACGGTCGAGCCGGGGGCGTCAAAAGCTATAAATGATGATCTTCAAAAGAAGAGTTCTTCATATCTTGCCAAACATTTACTCTTGTCTACCTTTATGCCGCAAGTTAAATCTTAGCAAACTAGCAACAAGCGTAAAAAAGGTTCTACTTCTAGTAGTAACAATAACAATGCTACATCCAATGTTGTTGCTTCTAGTAGTTCTATTGATTCCACTAATGATTCTCTTAGCCAAGTTACACTTGAGCAAGAAAATAATCTATTGAAAGGAATTTTAGAAAAAGGTGTCTACAAGAGCCTTGCCGGGAGTAAGCAATTTGAGGAAATTGTACGCAAGCAGGGAAGGCACCGGAAGAACCAAGGTATTGGTTTTGAACGAAAGTTCAATGCCAATGGAGTTGAGTGGGAAGAAGATCAATACCCCAAGACGAAGTTTGTTCCTCAACAAGAGAAGTATGATCCTACTTCCTTCAAGGGAACACAAGCTCAAGATGATCTTCCACCACAAGACCACAAGCTAAAAGGCAAGGACAAGCTTCAAGAGGAGATTGACTCATTTGAAGAAGCACCTAAAGCCTTGGTCAAGTGGGTTCCCAAGACTTCATCAAGTTCTACTTCATCAAGTGCTACAACAACTCCAAGGATTCCCATCAAGTTGATGTGGGTCCCAAGGAAGAAGAACTAGAGAGTTCTTGAGGGTGACTCCGCCAACAAACTTCACTCACATTCATTTATGGCAAGAACTTGTGCAACCAACTTCAACATCTTGCACTAGTTCATGGAGTCACAAACCCTCTTGTTGGTAAGGCAAGGGACAAGGTAACTCAATGCATTCATGGACATCATCATATGTGCATTTCACTCTATGTCTATGGATATTCTTGTATGTTCCTTGTGTGGGACTAACCCATGTAGGTATTGAAAGCACAAAACTCCAAAGGATTGCTCCCAACTCCTGATGGTCTACATCAACATTGAACATCCACATCTTCATTATCTACATGAAGTCATCATCGACAAAACCCAAGGTTAGTTCATCCCTCTTTGGGGGGATATCACATCTAGGGGGAGCTTTGCTCTAAGACTTCAGCTAAAGCAACTCTAATGGTGTGAACACATCAATGCTTTATGTAAAAGTGGCAACCCCACTTGTGCTTAAACGATGAGTATGACCTATGATTAAATGTTCTCATTTGACTCCTAAGTCAATATACTCGTATATAGATGACTATGTCACCGCCCATTGCTTGATAGAAGCTAGAATTGGTTGTGCATGTTTGACACATATTTCATTTGTTATCTTATTGTGTGAGCATGTTGCTATGCATATTTCTTCATTCGAGGACATCCATTTGTTGTTTTGATTGTCTTGGTTTTTCTGGCCAAGTGGATGTACAAGAATGCCTAAGCACCTTCTCTAGCTATCTATGCTTTCTTGTCTCAAATTCTATTCACGCTATATCACAAAATTGAACAAGTCTTTTTCGGACCCTCCGGGTGAGGCGCACTCGGAGTCACCGATCTGAAAGGGCTGAACTCCAAAACCTTCAAATTTGTTTCGGCATGACCAACCCACTCCTATTCGGACTCACCGAAATAGTTTGATTGATCTGAGTTGTTGATCTCAGTGTAACCGATTAGACCAACTCGAAGTCACCGATATCCTGTAACTGCTCGCAGTCACACGTCTCGGTGCCACCGATTTGTTCCTTTCGGTGCCATCGACAGCAGTTGGGTATATATATATACTCCGCGGGCCCATACGGTTGAAATTTCTCAAACATCATGACTCCCACACCCCCTCTGCTGCCGTCGCCCTCGTCTACGGACTTCGTCGTTGCATCCAGCGCGCCCTCGCCGTTGGACTCCGCCGCCGTCAGGAAATCTTTCCTCCGTTGCCGCCGTAGGGGACTTGCGCCAAGTTAGGGTAAAGATCCCGCCCCCTCGTGCTTCTAATTTCTGATTCAATGCACTAGGGATTTGCCATGATTCTTGCTATGTGTGAAATACTCCTGTCCACAAGATAAATTCCGTAGATTAGTTTTGATCAAAAAATTTAGGTTTAAGTTTCCGCCGAAAGCATCTCGGACCGACCGAATTGAAATTTTCGGAGTCACCGATTTGGCCCTGGCCATTGCACTAGTACGTCTTGGTGCCACCGAGTAGTACGAATCGGTGAGACCGAAAGTAACGTTTCAGTGAAACCCTAGCATCTCGGAGACACCGAACCACATCTCGGTCTGACCGAAATGGTTTGTTTTGGTTCTGTTGAGTGCTTCGGAATCACCGAGATTATCAACTCGGTGGATCCGAAATGCATTCTGTGAAAACTTGAAACTAAGATTTGAACTCAATTTTCATGAACAATAGTTGCATTTTGTGATAACTCTTCCTCTCTGCCCATACCTATCTATTCACAGGGTCTGTTTGCAAGATGTCAGATGCAAGTGATAGCCAGAATATGTCAGAACAGCATACAGATCTCAGTGAAGGATCAAGTCCCGAGGAAAGTTTTCATGAGGGAGAGAGAAGTTCTCCAGATCTTCCAAAAGCTTCTACAAGAACTAGGAAGAAGAGAACCTTAGATGATGAGGATTAGGATTTTGTGGCTAGAGAGGCCACTTCAAAGAAGAAGAAAGTGCTTGCTAAGGAATATGGCACAACTGCTAGCACAAGACCTTGTGCCAAGGACAAAACTGCTGTGAAGAAAGTTCCAAAGAAGAGCATGACATTTACACTTGAGGAGCCAAGTGATACAGAGACAGCAGCTACAGGAAAGAAGAAGAAGAGGCCAAGGAAAACAATTGCTCAAGTTGTTGGCAGACCCTCCATGATGGATGATGAGGAGGAAGAGGAGGAACCAGAAGCTGATGCACCTCCTGCCAAGACTCAGAAGCTCATGTCTGATGCCATGAGGACTGCTGCCTCTTCCAAGTCCAAGCCCAAGGCCCCTGCATCCAAACCCAAGAGGTCAACAAGAAACATACCTGCTACTGAGAAGAACAAGGCCCCAGTGCCTGAAGTTGATGCTGATGATGAGCCACTAGTGCTCAGGAAGTTGAAGCCCAAGATTCCAGATCATGATAATGCTCATCCAGTTGCAGAGAACATGATGCTCAGGAAGGATAAAGGCCTGCGAGAGTGGAGATTGTCTGATCCATATGCTGCAAGGAGGAGGACTACTTGTGATTATCGTTTTCACACACGAGAGCAACAAGATTTCTATGAGACAGTGCGGCTTGACAAGAAGCCAATAGTCAGTGATATGAAGTGGGTGGACTGGAAATATATTGATGCAAATAAAGACAACTTCCCCCATGTTCATGAAAGCTTCAAGCTTGCAGGTGTTGATGATTTTGTTGGGAGGAAGCTCACAAAGTGGAATGATGAGATGATCATGCAATTCTACTCCACTGCACACTTCTATCCAGATGGCAGAATAGTGTGGATGACTGAGGGATCCAGATACCAGTCAACCATCTCAGAGTGGGCTGCACTTCTAGAAGCTCCACAAGAAAAAGAGGATGACATTGATGTTTATGCTAAACCAAAGATGGATCACAATTCTATGCAGAACATGTACAATCCTATCCCAGAGAAAGACTTGGAAACACACAAGCTTGGCTCAATGAAGCATTTGCTAGCTGGTTTGGCCACCACAAACACAATCTTGAGGCACACTCTTTTGCCCAAGTCTGGAAATGACAAGATGATCCGTGGCCACTCCATCAACTTTCTACACTTGTTTGATACACCGCAGAAGTTCAAAGTGATGAGCCTTATTGTTGAAACAATCAAGAGAACCGCAGCTGACCAGAAGAGATCATGTGGATTTGCTCCGCACATTCAGTTGCTCATTAACTCCAAGGTTGGAACGAGCACATATCTACTTGATCGTGAGCATCTCCCATTCCATCTAGAGTTTGAGGACAATGTAGTGGTGATGGACTCTTCACATCCTACATCTGCTCAAGCTCAAGAGAAGATTCAGGCAGCTGCAGCAGCAAAAGAAGCCAAGAAGGCCTTTGCTCCCAATGCTCCTATTGCTAACCTCAAGTCCAAGAATGACCAGATGACTTATCTGCTGGAAGCCACCCTGAGGATTGAGCGAAGTCTGGCCAACCTCACCAAGAACCAGGAGAGCCTAGAGCGGATAGTCGAGACTAAGATTCATGATCTTGATGTGAAGGTCACTGAGGTACATACTATTGTGGAGAAGCTCAGAGATGATGCTGACATAGCCAGAGCTGATGACAGTGGAGATGATAGACCGACGACTGACAGGTTCCAGACAGTGCCTAGGGCACCCAGGTCTGCTGCAGTGCCTGCTGTAGATACGAGGACTACAATTTCGGCACCTGCTGCTGCTTCTACAATTCCACCTCCAGTTTCTACTCCACCTGCCCAGCAGACATCAGCTGAAGCCTTCGCGGATGCACTCATCTCAACGCCATCTATGCACACCGAAGCTGCCAGCCAGAGATCACCTTCAGGAGCTGCCGAGGATCGTGCCTAGAGAGACGCATAGCTCTATACCTATTCAAACTTTTTGGTACTTGTTGCCAAAGGGGGAGAATTTGTATAGATCATTAGGCTTTGAGAGAGTGTGTCTCATTTTTTGCTTGTTGGTTTTTCTTGAGTTTCTGCTACTATTTCCGTTTGATCTGTGCTACTTTGCTCATTATGCGTGTGAGATACGATGGTTATGTATGATTGATCATACTATGCTTCATGTGATGCTTAATGCTTACTCTTATCATTACTCTTGTATGATCATTCACTTGTGCTTTTGGTGATGCGTGCTTACTATTCCATTCATATCATTTTGTGTGCTCCACCAAGTTGTATGTGACATGGAAGAGTGACCCATGATCCTAATCGATTGTGCATTTGCATTCAAACGCAAATTTTTAATAATGCACAAATTTAGGGGGAGCTCTTGCTTATCACATACTTCTCAAAGTGACGATGTATTTCATTCATTTAATCATTTGTCAAAGCTTTGATCTATATGTTGTCATCAATTACCAAAAAAGGGGAGATTGAAAGCACATTTGCTCCCTTGGTGGTTTTGGTAATTCATAACAACATATATCTCATTGAACAAATGTCCATTCGAGTTAAATATTTCAGGATGTTCAACGATTGGCATGGCAAGGACTAGAGATGTGGACCCCTCAAAATGCTAAGGACATGGATTGGCAAAAGCTCAAGACTCTACATTTTTGGTTTAGTGATCCAAGATCACATTGAGTCCATAGGAAAGCCAATACTATTAAAAGGGGATGAGGTGTTGCTTAATGATCCTTTTGCTCAAGTGCTCAATGATATTGCTGCAAAATTCTCAGCCACCTCCTTCATCCAAATATGTCCAAACCCTACATTCCAACTCGGCCCCACCGAAATTTCCTATCCGGAGCCACCGAGTTCATTTGGACTTAGCCACTGCCAAACCCTAACAAATCGGATCCACCGATATGGATCTCGGTCCCACCGAGATGGCCTTGCCAACTCTCTGTTACTTGTTGCAATTATTTCGGTCCCACCGAGAATTGCAATCGGTACCACCGAGATGGCTTGCCAACTCTCTGTTGCCTTATTGCTTCACTTCGGTCCCACCGAGATGATGCAATCGGTGCCACCGAGACGAGGTTTGCCCTAGCCATTGCACATCGGTCCCTCCGAGATGTTCCAGTCAGTCCCACTGAAACCTCAAACGTTCACATCTTTGCTCAAGTCGGTCTCACCGAGATTCATGTTTCGGTCCCACCGATTTTGGTCAAATGTGTGTAACGGTTGGATTTTGTGTGGAGGCTATATATACCCCTCCATCACCCTCTTACCAAGTAAGAGAGCCATCAGAACGTGCCTACACTTCCACCATACATTTTCTGAGAGAGAACCACCTACTCATGTGTTGAGATCAAGACATTCCAATCCAGCCATTTGAACCTTGATTTCTAGCCTTTCCCAAGTTGCTTTCCACTCAAATCTTTCTTCCACCATAGCCAAATCTGTGAGGAAGTTCTTGAGTGTTGGGGAGACTATCATTTGAAGCACAAGAGCAAGGAGTTGGTCATCAACACACTGTCTATTACCTTTTGGAGAGTGGTGTCTCCTAGATTGGTTAGGTGTCACTTGGGAGCCTCCGACATGATGTGGAGTTGAACCAAGGAGTTTGTAAGGGCAAGGAGATCGCCTACTTCGTGAAGATCTACCCCGAGTGAGGCAAGTCCTTCGTGGACATAAGCCATGGTGGAATAGGCAAGGTTGCTTCTTTGTGGACCCTTTGTGGGTGGAGCCCTCTGTGGACTCACGCAGCCGTTACCCTCCGTGGGTTGAAGCCCCCATCAACGTGGACGTACGATAGCACAACCTATCAGAACCAGCCCAAAATCATCATGTCTTCATTGCGTTTGCCTTCTCCAAACCCTTCCCTTTACTTACATATGCAATTGCTTACATTCCGCTGCCACACTCTTAGAATTGCATGTGTAGGGTGATGCTTGACTTGTGATACTTGCTAAAATCTGCCCACAACTAAAATTGGGAAAAGGATAGATTTTTATTTGGTCAAGTAGTCTAATCACCCCCCCTCTAGACATACTTTCGATCCTACAACATCCCTAAAAAGGAAAGGAAACGAGCACTACGCGACGTTTACGCATTGGAGCCCGTAGCGCCGAAATACAATCCATGGTCGGCTTGTACGATCACATTCGACCGACGAGACCATTCGACTAGTAACCATCATGGAGGAACTGCGGCCTTGGTGCTCGATCCCATAGTGGATGGTTTTCACGTTACATGGGTCCTCATGGACGGGGGCAGCAGCCTCAACCTGATCTATGATACGTCTCCAACGTATCTATAATTTTTGATTGTTCCATGCTATTATATTATCAATCTTGGATGTTTTTATATACATTTATAGCAATTATATATCATTTTTTGGGACTAACCTATTAACTAAGTGCCCAGTGCCAGTTGCTGTTTTCTGCCTGTTTTTGGTTTTACAGAATATCAATACCAAACGAAGTCCAAATGCCATGAAACTTTTTGGAGATTTTTTTCTGGACATAACCAACACTAGAAGCTTTGGGAGAGGGCCAGAAGACCCAGGAGGTGGCCACGAGCCACCAGGGCGTGCTTGGGGGGGGCAGGCGTGGGGGGGGGGGGGCAGGCGTGCCCTGGTGCCTCGTGGGCCCACCTCTGCCCCTTTTGACCTAATTCCACCACTATAAATTCCCAAAAATCGGGAAACCAATAGGGGAGTCCACGAAATACTTTTTCCGCCGCCTCAAGCTTCTGTTCTTGAGAGATCCCATCTGGAGGCCTTTTCCGGTACTCCGCCGGAGGGGGAATCGATCACGGAGGGGCTCTACATCAACCTTGCTGCCCTTCCGATGATGCGTGAGTAGTTTACCATAGACCTTCGGGTCCATAGTTAGTATCTAGATGGCTTCTTCTCTCTTTTTGATCTTCAATACAATGTTCTCCTCGATGTTCTTGGAGTTCTATCCGATGTAATCACTTTTTGCGGTGTGTTTGTTGGGATCCGATGAATTGTGAGTTTATGATCAGATTATCCATGAATATTATTTGAGTCTTCTCTGAACTCTTTTATGCATGATTATTATAGCTTCGTATTTCTTCTCCGATCTATTGATTTGGTTTGGCCAACTAGATTGATTTATCTTGCCATGGGAAGAGGTGCTTTGTAATGGGTTCGATCTTGCGGTGCTCAATCCCAGTGACAGAAAGGGACATGACACGTATGTATCGTTGCCATTAAGGGTAAAAAGATGGGGTTTATTCATGCGTGAGTTTACTTTGTCTACATCATGTCATCTTGCTTAAGGCGTTACTCCGTTCTTTATGGACTTAATACACTAGATGCATGCTGGATAGCGGTCGATGTGTGGAGTAATAGTAGTAGATGCAGGCAGGAGTCGGTCTACTTGTCTCGGACGTGACCTATATACATGATCATTGCCTTGGATATTGTGATGATTATTTGCTTTTCTATCAATTGCCCAACAGTAATTTGTTTACCCACCGTATGCTATTTTTATGAGAGAAGCCTCTAGTGAAAACTATGGCCCCCGGGTCTATCTAAATCATATATTAAAAACCCTAAAAATACCTTGCTGCACTTTTTGTTTATTTATTTTATTTTGTATTTTTGTTTCAATCTATCTATCTATCACATACAATTTAATCTTGCAATTAACCGCCGAGGAATTGACAACCCCTTGTTTGCGTTTGGTGCAAGGATTTGTTGTTTTGTGTGCAGGTGCTGCTAACGAGGTGTTGTGTGATTCTCCTACTGGATTGATAACCTTGGTTTCATAACTGAGGGAAATACTTATCTCTACTATACTGCATCTCCCTTCCTCTTCGGGGAATTACCAACGCAGCTCACAAGTAGCAGGAAGAATTTCTGGCGCCGTTGCCGGGGAGACATCATCAACATCTATCAAGTACCTACGCATAAAACTTACATCTCCTTGCATTTACTTTATTTGCCTTTGCCTCTCATTTTCATCTCCCCCACTTCTAAAAAGTTTTTTACAAAAATACAAAAATATTTTCCGTTAGCCCTTTTCTTGTTTGCTTGTTTGCTTGCTTGTTATCTTGTTTGCGTAGCCACGATGTCTCAAGAAAATACAAAATTGTGTGATTTTTACAATACTAACAATAATGATTTTATTAGTACTCCAATTGCTCCTCCCGCCGCTAGTGCGGAGATTTGTGATATTAATGCCGCTTTGCTAAATCTTGTTATGAAAGAACAATTTTCTGGTAGTCCTAATGAAGATGCTGCATCCCATCTTAACACTTTCGTAGAATTGTGTGATATGCAAAAGAAAAAAGATGTGGATAATGATATTGTGAAATTAAAATTATTCCCATTCTCATTGCGAGATCGTGCAAAAATTTGGTTTTCATCTTTACCACGAAATAGTATCGATTCTTGGGATAGGTGTAAAGATGCTTTTATTATCAAGTATTTTCCTCCCGCGAAAATTATTTCTCTTAGAAATCAAATTATGAATTTTAAGCAACTTGATCATGAACATGTTTCCCAATCTTGGGCGAGGATGAAATTAATGATAAGAAATTGCCCTACTCATGGCTTAAATTTGTGGATGATCATACAAATTTTTTATGCGGGATTAAATTTTGTTTCTAGAAATCTTTTAGATTCCGCCGCGGGTGGTAGTTTTATGGAAATTACTCTGGGAGAAGCTACTAAATTGCTTGATAATATTATGGCAAATTATTCACAATGGCATACTGAAAGAGTTCCTACTAGTAAAAAAGTGAATTATGTTGAAGAAATTAGTACTTTGAGAGATAAAGTTGATGCGCTTATGAAATTGGTTGCTAGCAAAAATACTATTATTGATCCTAATGATGTGCCTTTATCCACTTTGATTGAGCAAAATAATGATCCCGTAGATGTGAATTTTGTCTCGCGAAACAATTTTAATAGTAATGCTTATAGAGGTAATTTCAATGCTTGACCGTTTCCTGGAAATTCCTCTAATAATTATGGTAATTCTTATAATAATAATAGTAGGATGCCCTCTTATCTTGAAAGTAATATTAAAGACTTTATTAATGCTCAAAAACTTTTCAACACTACGATAGAAGAAAAATTGAGTAAACTTGATGATATGTCTAGGAGCATTGATAGAATTATTCATGATGTGGAAAATCTTAAGACTAAAATTTTGCCACCCAAAATTGATATTAATTAATCAATTAAAGCTTTATATGTCTCCATGGATGACAGTAAGAAAAGAACCGCCATGCTAAAAGCTAAACGAGAACTTTTAGAAAAAGCGATTCCTCCCGGTTTTTATCGTAGTAATGATGAGGATATTAAAATGATTGGTGTTTAATCTATTGATTCTTTGTTTAGCAATATAAAACTTGATGAAAAGGGGACTGAAGAAGAGTAAACTCTAGCTAGTAGGCGTCCCCATAATTCGGAGGGTGAAAATCTTGATAAGAAAATTGATAAAAGTGGGTTTGGAGAGGTAAAAACTTTAACTAGTGATGTGCCCACTCTTTTGGATTACAAATATTTTAATTATGATAGTTGTTCTTTGATTGAGTGCATTTCTTTGTTACAATCCATGTTAAATTCACCCAACGCTTATGAGCAAAATAAGGCTTTTACTAAACACATCGTAGAAGCAATGATGAAAGCGTTAGAAGAAAAGCTAGAACTAGAAATTTCAATTCCTAGAAAATTATATGATGAATGGGAACCCACCATTAAAGTTAAAATTAAAAATTATTAGTGCAATGCTTTATGTGATTTAGGTGCTAGTGTTTCCACAATTCCAAAATCTCTATGTGATGTGCTAGGCTTTACCAATATAGATGAATGCTCTCTTAATTTACATCTTGCGGATTCTACTATTAAAAAACTTTTGGGAAGAATTAATGATGTTCTTATTCTTGCAAATATGAACTATGTGACCATTTATTTTATTGTACTTGACATTGAATGCAACTCTTCTTGCCCCATAATACTTGGTAGACCGTTCTTACGAACCATAGGTGCCATTATTGACACGAAAGAAGGGAATATAAAATTTCAATTTCCATTAAAAAAGGGTATGGAACATTTCCCTAGGAATAAAATTAAAGCACCATATGAATCCATTATGAGGGCCACTTATGGAATCAACTTGAAGGATGATAATACTTGAAACTATGCATTATGCCTAGCTAGGGGCATAAAACAATAGCGCTTGTTGGGAGGCAACCGAATGAATAAAATAAATTTTTACTTTTTGTTTCTGTTATTGTGTGTTTTCACATTTATGCTACTGTTATGATTGAGTTTTTATGTTTTAATTAGTGTTTGGGCCAAGTAAAACCTTTGGGATGATTTGGAAGATAGTATAATTGATGCTGTTTGGAAAACAGAAAGTTTTGCGTCCAGTGCTGGAATTTTGGTTCTGTACTGGAGGGTCAGAAAAATCTGAAATTTTTACACAGTATTGGTATATGAATTGCCCACGTTTTCGTCATTTTTCAGAATTTTTGGAGTTACAGAAGTAGATCTTTTAAATAGATCTCTACAGACTATTCTGTTTTTGACAGATTCTATTTTTGATGCACTGCTTGCTTGTTTTGATGAAACTATGGATTGTATCGGGGGGTATAAGCCATGGAGAAGTTATAATACAGTAGGTATAATGCAAAAAAAATATGAATGGGTTTGCAACAGTACTTAAAGTAGTGATTTGTTTTGTTATACTAACGGATCTCACGAAGGTTTTGTTGAGTTTTTTGTGATTGAAGTTTTCAAGTTTTGGGTGAGATCACGATGGATGAAGGAATAAGGAGTGGCAAGAGCCTAAGATTGGGGATGCCCAAGGCACCCCAAGGTAATATTCAAGGAAGACTCAAGCGTCTAAGCTTGGGGATGCCCCGGAAGGCATCCCTCTTTCTTCTACCAACCATCGGTAATTTTAGTTGGAGCTATATTTTTATTCATCACATGATATGTGTTTTGCGTGGAGCGTCGTGAATTATATGAGTCTTTGATTTGCTTGCTTTTTAGTTTGTCACAATCATCCTTGCTGGACACACCTATTTGAGAGAGCCACACGTTCATCATGATTTGTTAGAATACTCTATGTGCTTCACTTAAATCCTTTGAGCTAGGCAGTTGCTCTATTGCTTCACTTAAATCTTTTTGAGCATGGCGGTGGTTATATTTTAAAGAAATATTTAAACTCTCATGCTTCACTTATATTATTTTGAGAGTTGATAAGACTAAAATTTTGAAGAAATATATGCACTCTCATGCTTCACTTATATCTTTTTGAGAGTTGACAATAGTAATGGTAATTTGCACAAGATATGAATTTGGTCCCAAAGTGATGAATATTCAAGAGGGATATAATAAAAACTTTCATATAGATCATTGGATATGATAAGTGTAATTCCTTGCAATAGTTTTGTGATATGGAGATGATGATATGTGAGTCACGTTAGTGAGTAATTGTGATTTAGTAAGAATATTAGTGTTAAGGTTTGTGATTCCCTATGCATGCACATTAAGTCAATAGTTATGCAAAGATATTATATCCTACTTATGGTGCATTATTCGGTGTTAGTTATGTTCAATGCATGTTTATGACCGTTTTCGCTTTTTGGTTGGTTGCTTCTCAATCTATTTGCTAGCCTTCATTTGTACTAAGCGGAAATATTGCTTGTGCATCCAAACTTCTTAAACCCAAGTTGTGCCAAATGAGTCCACTATATCTACCTATATGCGGTATTTCCATGCCGTTCCAAGTAAATTGGCGTGTGCCAACTCTAATTTTCAAAATAATTTTCCGTTTTGTGTGCCCGTACCGCTCATGAAGCGGCAGGGGGTGGCCAATATTTTCCATGCTAGGTGTGTTATTCTCACGATGAGTGTTTATTCACTTGTCATTGCACGAGAGAGTGGCTGGTAATAGGGATGCCAAGTCCTACAATGAAATCAAAAATTAATAACAACAAAATTCCTTGGAAAGTGTTGGTATGGAGGGCACCCGTGGATACGGCTAGCCATGGATTGTGAAAGAATGGTGGAAAGGAAATAAACTTTATTTTCTGTTTGGGAACCGTCTATGATGTGTCTAGCATGGAAGATATTGGGAATTCTCGGTCATTTTCGTTGACAGGAAAAGCATGCCTCTCAAAATATTTTTATCTCTCTAATTTAAGTTTTGAGCTCTGGCACATTTGCAAATCTCTGCTTCCCTCTGCGAAGGGCCTATCTATTTACTTCTATGCAATTTTTATTTTTATTTTGAGTCTCCATCTTCTCTTATAAAGCACCAACTAGAGAGCACTATTGCCATACTTGTGCATTGTGTGTAGCTAATATTGAGTGTTTTTCATGAATGGATCAATGATTGAGCATAATGGGCTAGGGATAACTTTCTTTAGTGTTGATATTTTGAAAGACATGGTTGCTTGTTAGCATGCTTGAGTATTTATATCTTCATGTCAAACTATAGACTATTGCTTTGAATCATTCAAGTCCAAATGTCCATGCTACAAAAGAAAAGAATATATGATGAATATGATAGGTATCATTCCACATCAAAAATTCTGTTTTTATCATTTACCTACTCGAGGACGAGCAGGAATTAAGCTCGGGGATGCTGATACGTCTCCAACGTATCTATAATTTTTGATTGTTCCATGCTATTATATTATCAATCTTGGATGTTTTTATATACATTTACATCAATTATATATCATTTTTGGGACTAACCTATTAACTTAGTGCCCAGTGCCAGTTGTTGTTTTCTGCCTGTTTTTGGTTTTACAGAATATCAATACCAAACGAAGTCCAAATGCCACGAAACTTTTTGGAGATTTTTTTCTGGACATAACCAACACTAGAAGCTTCGGGAGAGGGCCAGAAGACCCAGGAGGTGGCCACGAGCCACCAGGGCGCGCCTAGGGGGGGGGGCAGGCGCGCCCTGGTGCCTCGTAGCCCACCTCTGCCCCTTTTGACCTAATTCCACCACTATAAATTCCCAAAAATCGGGAAACCAACAGGGGAGTCCACGAAATACTTTTTCCGCCGCTGCAAGCTTCTGTTCTCGAGAGATCCCATTTGGAGGCCTTTTCCGGTACTCCGCCGGAGGGGGAATCGATCACGGAGGGGCTCTACATCAACCTTGCTGCCCTTCCGATGATGCGTGAGTAGTTTACCACAGACCTTCGGGTCCATAGTTTCTTCTCTCTTTTTGATCTTCAATACAATGTTCTCCTCGATGTTCTTGGAGTTTTATCCGATGTAATCACTTTTTGCGGTGTGTTTGTTGGGATCCGATGAATTGTGAGTTTATGATCAGATTATCCATGAATATTATTTGAGTCTTCTCTAAACTCTTTTATGCATGATTATTATAGCTTCGTATTTCTTCTCCGATCTATTGATTTGGTTTGGCCAACTAGATTGATTTATCTTGCCATGGGAAGAGGTGCTTTGTAATGGGTTCGATCTTGCGGTGCTCAATCCCAGTGACAGAAAGGGACATGACACGTATGTATCTTTGCCATTGAGGGTAAAAAATGGGGTTTATTCATGGGTGAGTTTACTTTGTCTACATCATGTCATCTTGCTTAAGGCGTTACTCCGTTCTTTATGGACTTAATATACTAGATGCATGCTGGATAGCGGTCGATGTGTGGAGTAATAGTAGTAGATGCAGGCAAGAGTCGGTCTACTTGTCTCGGACGTGATGCCTATATACATGATCATTGCCTTGGATATTGTGATGATTATTTGCTTTTCTATCAATTGCCCAACAGTAATTTGTTTACCCACCGTATGCTATTTTTATGAGAGAAGCCTCTAGTGAAAACTATTGCCCCCGGGTCTATCTAAATCATATATTAAAAACCCTAAAAATACCTTGCTGCACTTTTGTTTATTTATTTTATTTTGTATTTGTGTTTCAATCTATCTATCTATCACATACAATTTAATCTTGCAATTAACCGCCGAGGGATTGACAACCCCTTGTTTGCGTTGGGTGCAAGGATTTGTTGTTTTGTGTGCAGGTGCTGCTAACGAGGTGTTGCGTGATTCTCCTACTAGATTCATAACCTTGGTTTCATAACTGAGGGAAATACTTATCTCTACTGTACTGCATCTCCCTTCCTCTTCAGGGAATTACCAACGCAGCTCACAAGTAGCAATCTACGCTGAAACGGTCAGGAAGATGGGCATCGATCCGTCAAGGATTAAACCTCGCAACACCACTTTCAAGGGTATCATACCAGATGTTGAGGAGAAATGCTCCAGAACTTTAACCCTGTAAGTGGTCTTCGGCTCTCCCAAGAACTTCCGGAACGAGGATTTAATCTTTGACATCATTCCTTTCCGCAGTGGTTATCACACACTGCTCGGGCGAACTGCTTTCGCTCGATTTAACGCTGTCCCACATTACGCTTATCTAAAGTTAAAAATGCCAGAGCCCAAGGGTGTTATAACAATTAATGGCAATACCGAACGCTCCCTTCATACAGAGGAACAAACAGCGGCTCTCGCAGCCAAGGCTCAAGCCACCGATGAGGCATCAAGAGCCATCAAGGCACCAAGCACACGGAGCTCCTTCAAGCGCTTCCGAGGTGTTACCTTCGCCTCCACGCAATCAAGCGGCAACCTCAAATAGGGGTGTGCGCTCCACGGCTCCCCCTGCCTAACCGAGGACTATGTGCCTCGGGTACATAACTTTGCACTTAAAATACCATGGGAGGCTGTGGAGCACTACTATAAAGGTACGCTGTTCGACTCAACCAAACGATGGCCGAACTACATCCTGGATGTTTCAAGGGCACTGTTAAAGGCCCACCAGGAGCTTATAAAAACAGCATTAAGCTGATATACTGCCGCTACGTGATATGACCTCTTCGAATGATCAGCCACTCAAATGCATTGTAAGCATAGCAACGGCATCGTAGCAGGCGACATTGATGAACCTTGGAGTTGACAAGGACTCGCTGGTACACAACACGAAGGCGCAGATGTGCGGCAGGGCCAAGACTGGATGTTAAGCCCGATGACATATGCTCTGCATAAACCTTCCCTCTTTTTTTTCTTTATGTATCCTTAGCAGTTTCTTCGGTAGCTCAAATTGTTCGGCTTGACCTTATCAATAAATAGAGAGAAGACCTATTTGGCCGGTTCCCATTTTGTGTCGATACCTTTTTTTCTCTCTTGTTTATGCACCGAAGACAACTCTTGCGGTACAATTATGCTTTTAGAAGTCATCGGTTTTAGGCCGGGGGCTGGGATTCAAACCATGCCCATTTGCCTGCCACAGTACTCATATAAAATTCCTCAGCCTCTCATTCTCGGATACTACTTTATATGCACCGGTTTCAAATTGTGTCTTTGGTCAATAGCTGGGTTGCCCAGCGCATGTGCTTACTCCTTACATTTTTGAATGTTCGGCTAAGGGTGTAAAGGGAGCACCACTGCGATTGTTACTTCTGGTTTAACTAGCTAAGTACCTCAGTGGAGAAAGCTGAAAGCTGACTGTCACAATAAGTGTAAACTGGTCAGTGATCCGATGACTGTGTCAAACTATAAATCGATAGAGGTGACCCTATGTCAAACGATGGGCCTTTTATAACATTGGCCGAAGTGTTAATGGCTTGACCTCGGCTGACGCCGAAACACTAAACATACACCGGGGGCTCGTAACTTGCCTCCCCACTTAAAGCTCCTATGACTAAGTGAAAGTTATAAAGCCTTAAAATATGATTGCCTTGTTTCCACTAACACAACCGCCTCCGGGCACCGAGACATCGGCTAAGGGTTGTCTTGTTAGTATGGAAACACCCTACATAGCATCTACAGAGGGGCGGAAGCCGACGATTGGCTACTTTCAGATTTTAAACAGTTGCAATGGAGTCAAAATAAAATATTAGGCATAAAAGATTCATTAACATCAAAATAAAACTTGTCTTTTTTACATCATACTCCTCGGCGTATCGAGGGGGGGGGGGGTCTACTCAAGGCCTTCAAGGATGGTATCCTTAAGGCACTTGGCCTCCGATATACGGGCGCCCGGCATCACATCCTCAAAGTACTACTTGGGTACGCGCTTCTTCCCTTCTGGGTTGCCCTTCACAATTTCCTCTGGCTTCACTCCAGTGTAATGCGTCTTCACAGATGCATACGCTTGCCGAGCACTCTCCAAGCAAGTGGAACGCTTCCAGAGCTGGAAGCGAGGGCTGGCGCTTTGAAGCCTTTGGATTAAACCAAAGTAACTATTCGGCAGCGGCTCGGCGGACCATAGGGCAATGCAGAGATCTTCCATGGCAGGCCTGGCGATGCGGTGCAGCTCCATCAACCGCTTCATTTGGTCACCGAGGAGTGGAGGATGCGACGACACTCGAAATTGTGCCCAGAACGCCTTCTACTCGGCAGCATCCTCGCACCCGTTGAAGTACTGGCACACATCCGCTGCACTCCTTGGCAGGTCCGCAAAGACACCTGATACACGCCAGATTTGCGTCAGCTCGGCGAAGCGGCCACCATCGAAGACGCACTGCAATAAATATGGCTTACCAGCGGCTATCTCTGATACTTGCCAGAGTTCTTCCCGGTCCGACCTCGCCTGGACTTGGGCCTCTTTTCATGCCAGCTCGAGCCTTTTGAGCTAGGTTGTGTCCTTCTTCTTGTCGGCTTGAAGGGCATCGCGCTCCGCGTACAGGCCCTTCAAGTCTTGCTCCACATCTAAAAGCCGAGCTTGGTCCTTCCTCTGAGCATCTTGCTCTTCGGCAAGTGATACATCCATTTTGCATCATGTTTTCCTACTGTTATTTATTATGTTTTTGGTCATTATTTCACTTTATGATACAATCCTTATGCCTTTTCTCTCTTATTTTGCAAGTTTCACATGAAGAGGGAGATTGCCGGCAGCTGGAATTCTGGACCAGAAAGGGCTACAGCAGAGATAGCTATTATGCACAACTCCAAATGAGCTGAAAATTTACGGAGAATTGTTTTGGAATATTTAAAAAATATTGGCGAAAGAAATACTAGAGGGGACCCACCAGGAAGCCACAAGCCTGGGGGGCGCGCCCCCCAAGCTTGTGGGGCCCTTGGCATGCCTTTGGCTCCCTCCTTCTGCTATATAAGGCTATTTGCCCTAGAAAAAAAAGAAGACTTTTGGGACGAAGCGCCGCCGTCTCGAGGTGGAACCTGGGCAGGAGCACTTTTGCTCTCCGGCGAAGCGATTCCACCGGGGATACTTCCCTCCGGGAGGGGGGAATCGAAGCCATCGACATCACCAACGATCCTCTCATCGTGGGAGGACCAATCTTCATCAACATCTTCACCAGCACCATCTCATCTCAAACCCTAGTTCATCTCTTGTATTCAATCTTTGTCTCAAAACCTCAGATTGGTACCTGTGGGTTGCTAGTAGTGTTGATTACATCTTGTAGTTGATGCTAGTTGGTTTATTTGGTGGAAGATTATATATTCAGATCCTTAATGCTATTCAATACCCCTCTAATCTTGAACATGAATATGATTTGTGAGTAGTTACTTTTGTTGTTGGGGACATGTGAGAAGTCTTGTCATAAGTAATCATCTGAATTTGGTATTCGTTCGATATTTTGATGATATGTATGTTGTTGCTTCCTTTAGTGGTGTCGTGTGAACGTCAACTACATGACACTTCACCATATTTGGGCCTAAGGGAAGGCATTGTGGAGTAGTAAGTAGATGATGAGTTGCTAGAGTGACAGAAGCTTAAACCCTAGTTTATGTGATATTCCGTAAGGGGCTGATTTGGATCCATATGTTTCATGATATGGTTAGATTTATCTTAATTCTTCTTTCATAGTTGCGGATGCTTGCGAGAGGGGGTAATCATAAGTGGGGGGCTTGTTCAAGTAAGAACAACACCCAAGCACCGGTCCACCCACATATCAAATTATCAAAGTAGGGAACGCGAATCAAACCAACATGATGAAAGTGACTAGATGAGAATTCCCATGTGTCCTCGAGAACGCTTTGATTTATATAAGAGATCATTCCGGCTTGTCCTTTGCTATAAAAAGGATTGGGCCACCTTGCTGCACCTTTGTTACTATTTTTACTTGCTACTCATTACGAATTATCTTACTACAAAACTATCTGTTACCGCTACTTTCAGTACTTGCAGATAATACCTTGCTGAAAACCGCTTATCATTTCCTTCTGCTCCTCGTTGGGTTCGACACTCTTACTTATCGAAAGGACTACGATTGATCCCCTATACTTGTGGGTCATCAAGACTCTTTTCTGGCGCCGTTGCCAGGGAGTGAAGCGCCTTTGGTAAGGAAACATTTATATTACGTGCTGAAATTTACTATCACTTGTCACTATGGAAAGTAATCCTTTGAGGGGCTTGTTCGGGGTATCTTCACCTCGACCAGAAGCATTGAGAGTTGCTCCTCAACCTACTGAACCTACTGAAAATATTTATTATGAAATTCCTTCGGGTATGATAGAGAAGCTGCTAGCTAATCCTTATGCAGGAGATGGAAAGGTACATCATGATATGCACTTGATATATATAGATGAAATTTGTGGATTGTTTAAGCTTGCAGGTTTATCCGAGGATGGAGTTAAGAAGAAGGTATTCCCTTTATCATTGGAGGGAAAGGCATTGACATGGTATAGGCTATTGGATGATACTGGAACATGGGATTGGAACCGGTTAAAGCTGGAATTTCACCAGAAGTTTTATCCTATGCATTTGGTTCATCGTGATCGGAATTACATATATAATTTTTGGCCTCGTGAAGGAGAAAGTATCGCTCAATCTTGGGGGAGGCTTAAGTATATGATGCACACATGCCCCAATCATGAGCTCCCAAGAGAAATAATTATTCAAAACTTTTATGCTCAGCTTTCTCTTAATGATCAATCCATGCTCGATACTTCTTCTACTGGTTCCTTTATGAAGAGGACTATTGAATTCAAATGGGATATTCTAGAAAGAATTAAACACAAATCTGAAGATTGGGAAATCGACAAAGGTAAAGAGTCTGGTATAAATCTTGAGTTTGATTGTGTTAAATCTTTTATGGAAACTGATGCTTTTCATAAGTTTAGTACTAAATATGGACTTGACTCTGAGATAGTAGCTACTTTTGCGAATCATTTGCTGCTCATGTTGATCTCCCTAAGGAGAAATGGTTTAAGTTTCATCCACCTATTGAATTAAAGGAAGAACCTATTATAGCTAAAGAGGAAACACTCATTTACAATGTTGATCCAGTTGTGCCTACTGCTTATTTTGAGAAACCTCCTTTCCCTGTTAGGCGAAAGGAACATGCTAATTAAAGCTACGACTGTGGTTAATAAAAGTAATATTAGAACACCTAGACCTTCTGAACAAATTAAAATTGAACCTAATATTGCAATGGTTAAAGATCTTTTGGTTGATAACATTGATGGACATGTCATATATTTCTGTGATGAAGCAACTAGAATTGCTAAACCGGACACTAAAGATTAAAACAAACCTATAATTGGTATGCCTGTCATTTCTGTTAAAATTCGAGATCATTGCTATCATGGTTTATGTGATATTGGTGCTAGTGTGAGTGCTATTCCATTTACTCTTTATCAAGAAGTCATGAATGATATTGCACCTGTTGAGATTGAGGATATTGATGTCACTATTAAGCTTGCGAACTGAGATACTATTACACACTTGGGATTGTTAGAGATGTTGAAGTCTTCTGTGGTAAGATCAAATACCCTACTGATTTCCTTGTTCTTGGATCACCACAAGATGATTTTTGTCCCATTATATTTGGAAGGCCTTTCTTGAATATAGTTAATGCTAAGATCGATTGCAATAAAGAAACTATCAGTCTTAATTTCGGTGATGTATCTCATGAATTCAATTTCACTAAGTTTCGCAGACAACCTTATGATAAAGAATTACCTAATAAATATGAAATTATTGGTCTTGCCTCTATTGCTGTACCTCCTACTGATCCTTTATAACAGTATTTGCTAGAACATGAAAATGATATGCATATGAATGAAAGAAATGAAATAGATGAGATATTCTTTAAACAAGCACCTATTCTTAAACAGAATTTTCCTATCCACCTAAGAGTGATCCTGTGTTTGAATTAAAGGAACTACCTGACACACTTAAATATGCTTATCTTGATGAAAAGAAGATATATCCTGTTATTATCAGTGCTAACCTTTCAGAGCATGAAGAAAAGAGATTACTTAAAACTCTGAAGAAGCATCGTGCAGCTATTGGGTATACTCTTGATGATCTTAAGGGCATTAGTCCCACTCTATGTCGGCACAAAATTCATATGGAGCCAGATGCTAAACCAGTTGTTGATCATCAAAGAAGATTAAATCCTAGAATGAAGGATGTGGTAAGAACTAAAATATTAATGCTTCTGGAGGCAGGTATAATTTATCCTATAGCTGATAGTAGATGGGTAAGTCCTGTTCATTGTGTCCCTAAGAAAGGGGGTATTACCGTTGTTCCTAATGATAAAAATGAACTCATTCCACAAAGAATTGTAACTGGTTATAGGATGGTAATTGATTTCAGGAAATTAAATAAAGCCACTAGGAAAGATCATTACCCCTTGCCTTTTATTGATCAAATGTTAGAAAGATTGTCTAAACATACACACTTTTGCTTCCTAGATGAATATTCTGGTTTTTCTCAAATACCTGTATCACAAGAAGATCAAGAGAAAACCACGTTTACTTGTCCTTTTGGAACTTATGCTTATCGTTGCATGCCTTTTGGTTTATGTAATGCACCTGCTACCTTTCAAAGATGTATGGTTGCTATATTCTCTAACTTTTGTGAAAAGATTGTTGAGGTATTCATGGATGATTTTTCTATTTACGGAGCTTCTTTTGATGATTGCTTAAGCAACCTTGATCGAGTTTTGCAGAGATGTGAAGAAACTAATCTTGTCTTGAATTGGGAGAAGTGCCACTTTATGGTTAACGAAGTTATAGTCCTTGGGCATAAAATTTCTGAAAGAGGTATTGAAGTTGATAAAGCTAAAGTTGATGCAATTGAGAAAATGCCATGTCCAAAAGATATCAAAGGTATAAGAAGTTTCCTAGGTCATGCTGGTTTCTATAGAAGGTTTATAAAAGACTTCTCTAAAATTTCTAGGCCTCTTACTAATCCCTTACAAAAAGATGTCCCATTTGTTTTTGATGATGATTGCATAGAAGCCTTTGAAATACTTAAGAAAGCCTTAATATTTGCACCTGTTGTTCAACCACCTGATTGTAACCTACCCTTTGAATTATGTGTGATGCTAGTGATTATGCTGTCGGTGTTGTTCTAGGACAAAGAGTTGATAAGAAATTAAATGTTATTCATTATCCTAGTAAAACTCTAGATAGTGCCCAAAGAAATTATGCTACTACTGAGAAAGAATTTTTAGCAGTTGTGTTTGCATGTGATAAATTCAGATCCTACATTGTTGATTCTAAAGTAACCGTTCACACCGATCATGCTACTATTAAATACCTTATGGAAAAGAAAGATGCTAAATCGAGACTTATTAGGTGGGTTCTTTTGCTACAAGAATTTGATTTGCATATTATTGATAGAGAAGGAGCTGACAATCCCGTAGCTGATAATTTGTCTAGAATGGAAAATGTTCTTGATGACCTACTGCCTATTGATGATAGTTTTCCTAATGAACAATTAGCTGTTATAAATGCTTCTTGTAATGCTCCTTGGTATGCAGACTATGCTAATTACATAGTTGTTAAATATATACCACCTAGTTTTACCAACCAACAAAAGAAAAAAATCTTCTTTGATTTAAGACATTACTTTTGGGATGACCCACATTTATATAAAGAAGGAGTAGATGATATTATTAGACATTGTGTACCTGAGCATGAACAGGAACAAATCCTATGGAAGTGTCACTCTGAGGCATACTGAGGACACCATGCAGGAGACAGGACTGCACATAAGGTATTACAATCCAGTTTTTATTGGCCTACTCTTTTCAAAGATGCATGTAAGTTTTTCCTTTCTTGTGATGAATGTCAAAGAATTGGTAATGTTGGTAGACGTTAGGAAATGCCTATGAATTATTCACTTGTTATTGAAGCATTTGATGTTTGGGGATTTGACTATATGGGACCTTTTCCTTCCTCTAATGGGTATATTCATATCTTAGTTGCTGTTGATTACGTTACTCAGTGGGTAGAAGCTATTCCAACTAGTAGTGCTGATCATAACACTTCTATTAAAATGCTTAAAGAAGTTATATTTCCGAAGTTTGGAGTCCCTAGACATTTGATGACTGATGGTGGTTGTAGCGACCCGACCCAACACGGTCAAGTCTCTGTGCTTTCTGTGCCATCCTTGGATTAGTATGCTGGCACACACAGTACTTCGATGAAATACCATAACATCACATGTAAATAAATACCGTAGATCCAGAGTATACCTTATATATGTCACAGCGGAAACATAGCAATAGGGGTGTGGAGTCCCATCAACGCCATCGGCAAGTTGAGTGTAGACCGTAACCCTATATCGTCTCTTACTCGTCATAGAAAAATATCTGCAACATGATACGTTGCAGCCGTGTGGGTCAGTACATTGAATGTACCGGCAAGATCACATATGAATGCAAAGGAGAATAACTCTATCTCTATATGAAATATGGCTGTGGTGGCACTGAGTCTGAGTTTTGCATAAAAGCTAGTTTTTTCCCTACAACAAAGGAGTGGAAAGAAATATTACTACAAAAGTTGGTGGTTAATGAGATGGTTCCGCCAACCAATTCTCATATCCCATATTATTAATAAACCCACTCATTATTATTAATAGTGTCGAGAATATCCAGACAATCCAATTCCAGTCGCTCAATTTGTCAATAACCGGGGACACGGCTAATCGATTAGGTTTTAACACTCTGCAGAGGTTTACGCACTTTTCCCGCAAGACTCGATCGCCTCCTTTGAAGTCCTCGCACTGCCTGGTGTTTGAGAACAGGATGACCGAGACACAGTCTTTCCAAAGTACTCGACTATGCTAGAGCCCATAATAGCTTGCGGCTGCACACGGAAGCTTCTGGTCGTGAAAGATCCATCAATCTCTTTGAGCCTCGGTGGCCTTTCGTAAAGCTGGGTGATCACTGGTCAATCCCCCGGATCCCCTGGTAAAACTGGGTGATCACTACTCAATCCCTATGACCCCCTGGTAAAACTGGGCGATCACTAGTCAATCCTTATGATCCCCGGGTAATCACTGGTCAACCCCCAGGATCCCCTCTTGAGTCTGTAGCACTGGGTGATCACTAGTCAATCCCTAGGATCCCCTCTTGAGTCCGTAGAACCGGGTGATCACTAGTCAATCCCTAGGATCCCCTCTTGAGTCCGTAGAACCGGGTGATCGCTAGTCAATCCCTAGGATCCCCTCTTCTTCCAAGCAGTCCACCCAGAGGTGTGTTGAAATCTTGAAGTCTTGTAGTCTTGAGGTTGCTCCAGATGTTATTATCACCCTCACATCTCACATGAAACACTCATACCAATCACCGTCTACTAAATCATAGCTGCAACTAACTTAACAACGATTCCCGGGGCTTGGTGACAAGGGCATGGGTTCCTACCTCATGATTCTACTTAGGCTACAAGTTTCAATATTCCTATTGCATGCAAGAGGAAAAAGTGGCACTAATGCAATAAAATCATAAGTATTCAAAATATGATCAAAGTGAAATTGCCTGGTAAAAGTTGATGAAGATAATATCGCTCTCAGAAAACTTGATAGAACTATTCGTCACTCTCCGAGGAAATCTATATTAAGTCAAACATTGCATTCACATAAGCAATCCATCTAGCAATCAACAATAAAATCAACAAATAAAACAATAAAGAGATTACATAAAGAAATCAAATAAAACCAAATAACAAACAGAGTAAAACTTCAAAGAAATCCAAAAGGATAACTAGGGAAAATACTGAACATCAAACAAACACACAACAGTACTAAAAGTCCTAAGCAAATATTTAACAGCAAGGAAAAATAACAAATCAAAATTTTAACAGCAATTAACTTACTAAATAATTTTGCTAGCAAAAGTAAATACTTTAATAGCTATTCTCACTATCTAGTTATAACTAAAACAATTATAATAACAACAAAATAACTAACACCAAAATAATCTAAATAACTAATCTACAACAAAGAAAAGATAATTTTAATAAAACAACAGAAATAAAATAACTAAAATAATTACTAGCAAAAATAACTAAAATAATAGATATTTCATAACACTAGGTAATAACTATACTAAACTTAATCCTAAATAGTAGCAAAACCAAAATAAATAATTCTAAAAACTAGCTACTTAAGTTTAACAGAAATATACTACAACAAACAAAAGTTTGCAAAAAGAAATAAATAAATCTAAATAAAATTCACTAAGATATAAGCAAAACAAGTTTCTATAGCAAACAGTACTGCTTTCACTATAACCCTAATTCAAATTATCTAAAAACTACAAAATAAATACTATTGTAAAAACAATCTAACTAGTGACTAAGAGCAAAAAGAATTAAATTAAAATCTATTTTTAAACTCAAGTTATAGCCAAAATAGTGATTCAAACAAATTTGAGCAAATTCAAATTTAAAATTTTTCAAACATGGCCAAACTTGCATCTACAGAAACTTCATAAAATTCTAAACCTAATGCAAAAAGAGTCACTCAAAAATAAGTTGAAACATAAAAGATATTCAAAATCTAAAAACAGAACTATTTCTGTAGATAAAAACAGAAACAGAAAATCAAAAAAATACTACCGAACGGCTAGGGGGCTACATGGCGCGTTCTGGTTAGCTGAGGTGTGTGCGCGTCGGAACTAAACTAACGGACGGCCGGCTTGTAAAGAAAAATGGTTCGCTAAAAATAAAAAAATGGTATCTAATCTAGGCCCTACGTTCTAGATCGAATGGCGGAGGAGGAAGGGGGGCTCACAGCGGCGGTTGGAAGAACCCCGGCGAGGTTCTGGCGAAGTAGGGTGTCGGGGTTGGTGCGACGAGGCCTTCCCGTGGGTCTCCAATGACGACGAGGGTGGCAATCGACGCGGGCGAGCACGGCGGTGAGATAGGTGGCGACGACGGTGCGCGGGGAGGTCAGAGAGTGGCGGGGCGTGGCAATGGTGATGCGGCGGTAGAGCGAGGTCCGGCGAGATATTGCGGTGGCATCAGAGGGTTTCGGCGAGGGGAAAGAGGGGGAATGAGGCGAGGGGGTGAGGGCTTATATAGGGGCGCTTGCTTGGGGTAGGGGCGAGGCCAGAACGGCAACAAACCGAGATCCGACGAGGATCTCCGGCGAAGGCCGGTAATCGAGGCGGAGGTGGAAGGCGACCGCGGCACGCGTGCGAGTGGGCAGTGGGGCCCCGCGATCAGCGAGAGGGAGAGGGGGACATGGGATCGGGCGGCCGGATCTTTTGGGACTCGGTCGCGGGCGCTGAGCTAGGCCGGCCTGGGTGGGTGGGCCGCGCGCTAGAGTTTCCTAATTTAAAAGATTTGTTTCCATTTTTGAAATAGCAGAGAGGGAAAAATAAAGAAAAAAAAACAAAATATACTATATACATATTATATATCAAAATGATCAGGTGAAAATATCCTAAAACCTGAACTATTTTTCAGAGGCAAAGAAAATCTACAACAATTCATAAAAATCAAACAGTGCTAGTGTTGCAATAAAATTCAATAAAAAATATTTTTTTAAATACCAAAATGATTTCAAATTTATTTTTTCCTAATTTTTTTCATTGAAGGGAATCATTTTACCCTTATTTCCATATATTTATTTTAGGAGAAAAATAATTTAAATAAAAACCAAATAACTCCAAATTAGGTTTGAATTTGAATTTCAAACCACTTTCAAATCTTTTCTGTTTTTCCTTGGCCAAATATATTTCAAATGGCTGTGAATATTTGAAGGGTCATATTCCTTCTCTCATTTTGAATATTTTCCAGAGGATTTGAAATTTGGAAATTCAAATAACTTCAAAATGAAAGTGGGTTTCAAATAACTTCAAATGGACTTAAATATTTTTCAAATCCCCATTTCATTTCTTTAAATGGAAGAAGTCATATCATCTTCACTCTAGGGTTTTGTGTTGAAATGAATTTGAATTCCCTGGGAACCAAAATGCAAATACAAAAGTTTTGGGAAAGTCATTTTATTCCCTCTCATTAAACTTTCAAAAAGTTTCAAATTTCACTCACTTTCAATCAATCAATCACACAACAATCAAATCAAAATTATTTAATTAATACAACATTCCAAAATTAAGAATTTTGGGATGTTACAGTGGTTCACATTTTATTCATGGCGCTTTCCGTAAAATTCTTGCTAAATATGATGTTAACCATAGAATTGCATCACCTTATCATCCTCAGTCTAGTGGTCAAGTTGAACTAACTAATAGAGAAATAAAACTAATCTCGTAAAAGACCGTTAATAGATCCAGAAAGAATTGGTCTAAAAAGCTTGATGATGCACTATGGGCATACAGAACTTGTTATAAAAATCCTATGGGTATGTCTCCCTATAAAATGGTCTATGGAAAAGCATGTCATTTACCTCTTGAACTAGAACATAAAGCTTATTGGGCAATTAAAGAACTCAATTATGATTTTAAACTTGCCGGTGAAAAGAGGTTATTTGATATTACCTCTCTAGATGAATGGAGAACACAAGCTTATGAAAATGCCAAGTTATTTAAAGAAAACATTAAAAGATGGCACGATAAGAGAATCCAAAAACGGGAATTCAAAGTAGGTGATCATGTTCTATTATACAATTCTCGTTTAAGATTCTTTGCAGGAAAACTTCTCTCTAAATGGGAAGGACCATACATCATCGAAGCAGTTTATCGCTCTGGAGCTATTAAGATAAACAACTCCGAAGGCACTAATCCGAGAGTGGTTAATGGGCAAAGAATTAAACATTATATCTCAGGTATGCCCATTAATGTTGAAACTAATATTATTCAAACAATGACACCGGAGGAGCACATAGAAGAAACCTTCCGGAACGCTCCAGAACCCTGAAAAGGAGTAGGTATGTGATACGGTAAGTAAACCGACTCCAAAAAAATTCCATAAAAGTACTTTCTGTTCATTTTGGAATATATAAAAAATTAAGAAAATAATAAACAGTTCAAAAAGTGCATGAGGGAGCGACAAGGGCGAGCCCTACCCCCCAGGGCGCGCCTACCAAGCTTGTGGCTCCCCCGTGGACTTTCCTGACTCCATTTTTCTTCCATACTACTTGTTCTGCACAAAAAAAATTCATTATATATACTCTCAGATGTTTTGACCATCATATCACAAGTTTCCCCTCTGTCTTGTTTCAGGCTGTTTTCCTGACAGATCTAGATCGCCATGGCGCCGCCAAGCTCGTCCAAGGACAAGTTCTATGAGAAGGTCATCAACCCATACCTTCCGGAGGTGATGAAACATCCTCAAGCCATTGAGATGCGTGAGAGGGTGCTTCACATCCGGGACGTTCAAGGGCCAAAGAAGACCGGGAGCGAGAAGGCCAGGCTGGAAGCGGTGGAACAGGAGATCTTCAAGTGTCAAGGGATGGTGGAGCACGGACTCAATGCTAATCACTCCATGATCACAGAATTTATCCATGAGCACAAGGTGGACAGCAAGGATATTGGGGACGTCATCTTGAAGCTCAATGACAGGATTGATCATCTTCAGGCCCAAATTTATGATTTACAAAACCAAAATTTTGAGTATGAGGCCAAGTTTAAAGGTATGAGTTTAGCTGCAAATTTCAGGACTCCAGAAACACGCTCATCCTTTTATGATGGAGAGCCTATGCCTTGGAAGATGGAGGACAAGCCTACCTCATCATCACCACCATCCCCGAAGAAGGAGACTTGAGTACACGGGTATGTGCACCACCCTTGGCTTGTGCCAAGCTTGGGGGAGGTGCCCCGGTATCGTATCACCATCACTTTTATCATAATTATCTATCTTAGTTCGATCCTTAGTTATTTCATGATTTAGAAGAATAAAGTTTGAGTATGATTTAGTTTCGAGTGCTTGCTTTGTGATCTATCTATCTATGTAATCGTGTGTGAGAGTTATATAATAAAAAGTAGTTTGAGTTGAGTTGTTTTACTTCTGTTGATCCAATCCAAGAAATAAAATGAAGAGAATAAAGAAAAGAGAGAGCATATGCTAATCCCATGGGGAGTGATGACTTCACATATAAGGAGTATAATTGATAAAACTTGTTGGAAGTTAACAAACATAGCATTGGTCATTGTTGCAATTCATGAAAAAGTAATAAAGGAAGAGAGGTCTCACATATAAATATACTATCTTGGACATCTTTTATGATTGTGAGCCCCCATTAAATATTCTATGTCAAATAGTTGACGTTGGACAAGGAAGACAACGTAATGAGTTATGTTTTCTTATATTCACATAGAAGCTATATTGTCCTGGATCCTCTAACATGTGGTGCTTGCCCCCTATCTTTTTCTAGCCAAAATTTCACACTAAGTAGAGATACTACTTGTGCATCCAAAAACCCTTAAACCCAGTTTCATGTCATGAGAGTCCACCATATCTACCTATGGATTGAATAAGATCCTTCAAGTAAGTTGTCATCGGTGCAAAAGCAATAAAAATTGCTCCTAAATATGTATGATCTTTTATTGTAAGGGAAAATAAGCTTTGTACGAACTTGTGATGGTGAAGAAATAAAAGCGATAGACTGCATAATAAAGTTTGCTATCACAAGGGGCAATATAAAGTGACGTTCCTTTACATTGAGAGTTTGCACATCCAAAAATAAAAAGTGCATGACAACCTCTGCTTCCCTCTGCGAAGGGCCTATCTTTTACTTTATGTATTTACTTTTATGCAAGAGTCAATAGTATTCTCCTCTATTCCATTTTTTATTTTTCTCTCTTGGCAAGCATCATGTGGCGGGGAAAGATCCAGGCATATATATCCAGTTGGATGTAGGTGATCATGAGTTATTATTGTTGACAATACCCTTGAGGTAAATAAGTTGGGAGGCGAAACTATAAGCCCCTATCTTTCTATGTGTCTGACTGAAATTTTTATTCCAAAAGTATGCCGTGAGTGTCAGCAATCATAGAAGACTAAATGATAGTTGAGTATGTGAACTTGCTAAACAAAGCTCTTACATAGGCTCTTTCTAATAATATGATGAACTGCAATTGCATCAGTGACCTAGATCATAGTTTGTTAGTTTTCAATACGGTTTATGGTTCATACTTTATCTTGTGGATGAATTGTCACTTATTCATGAGAAGTTTTATGATGATATATTGCTGTTATAATAATGATCATGATGCTTTCATGTCCGTATTTTGTTTTATCGACACCTCTCACTCTAAACATGTGGTCATGATTATCGATTTCGGTTTTTCGCTTGAGGACAAGGGAGGTCTAAGCTTGGGGGAGTTGATACGTCCATTTTGCATCATGTTTTCCTACTGTTATTTATTATGTTTTGGGTCATTATTTCACTTTATAATACAATTCTTATGCCTTTTATCTCTTATTTTGCAAGTTTCACATGAAGAGGGAGATTGCCGGCAGCTAGAATTCTGGACAGGAAAGGGCTACAGCAGAGATAGCTATTCTGCACAACTCCAAATGACCTGAAAATTTACGGAGAATTGTTTTGGAATATATAAAAAATATTGGCGAAAGAACTACCAGAGGGGAACCCACCAGGAAGACCAAGCCTGGGGGCGCGCCCTACCCCCCGGGGCGCGCTCCCGAGCTTGTGGGTCCCCTGGCAGGCCTCCGGCTCCCTCCTTCTACTATATAAGGCTATTTTCCCTAGAAAAAACAAAGAGAAGACTTTAGGGATGAAGCCCTGCCGTCTCGAGGCGCAACCTGGGCAGGAGCACTTTTGCTCTCCGGTGGAGCGATTCCATCGGGGATATTTCCCACCGGGAGGGGGAAATCGAAGCCATCGACATCACCAATGATCCTCTCATCATGGGAGGACCAATCTTCATCAACATCTTCACCAGCACCATCTCATCTCAAACCCTAGTTCATCTCTTGTATTCAATCTTTGTCTCAAAACCTCAGATTGGTACCTGTGGGTTGCTAGTAGTGTTGATTACATCTTGTAGTTGATGCTAGTTGGTTTATTTGGTGGAAGATTATATGTTCAGATCCTCAATGCTATTCAATACCCCTCTGATCTTGAACATGAATATGATTTGTGAGTAGTTACTTTTGTTCTTGAGGACATGGGAGAAGTCTTGTCATAAGTAATCATGTGAATTTGGTATTCGTTCGATATTTTGATGATATGTATGTTATTGCTTCCTGTAGTGGTGTCGTGTGAACGTCGACTACATTACACTTCACCATATTTGGGCCTAAGGGAAGGCATTGTGGAGTAGTAAGTAGATGATGGGTTGCTAGAGTGACAGAAGCTTAAACCCTAGTTTATGTGATATTCCGTAAGGGGCTGATTTGGATCCATATGTTTCATGCTGTGGTTAGATTTATCTTAATTCTTCTTTCATAGTTGCGGATGCTTGCGAGAGGGGGTAATCATAAGTGGGGGGCTTGTTCAAGTAAGAGCATCACCCAAGCACCGGTCCACCCACATATCAAATTATCAAAGTAGCGAACGCGAATCAAACCAACATGATGAAATTGACTAGATGAGAATTTCCATGTGTCCTCAAGAACGCTTTGCTTTATATAAGAGATCGTTTCGGCTTGTCCTTTGCTATAAAAAGGATTGGGCAACCTTGCTGCACCTTTGTTACTATTGTTACTTGCTACTCGTTACGAATTATCTTACTACAAAACTATCTGTTACCGCTACTTTCAGTACTTGCAGAGAATACCTTATTGAAAACCGCTTATCATTTCCTTCTACTCCTCGTTGGGTTCGACCCTCTTACTTATCGAAAGGACTATGATTGATCCCCTATACTTGTGGGTCATTAGCAAGCTCGGCGCTGCTCTTCTTAGCCGCAGGCCTTTGCTGCTCGGCTTCGGCATGAGCCCTTTTGAGCTCGGCGCGGAGGGCCTCCATCTCGGCCGTGGTGGCTAAAACAACAATCAACACACATATATTAGTACTTGAGTTGTTTTAACAAAAAATAAAGCTATAATGCTCATTTCTATATCTCACCTTGCGCTTTATCCATCTGCTCCTTCAGCAGATTGATGTCCTCTTCGGACCGCGCAAGCTTGTGATTCTGCTCCTCCAACTCTTTCGAGTTGGACGCTGAAGATGAGGCGGTGGCCCGCAAAAAATTCATTAGACTCCAAAGAACGAAATCGATCCTCTCGTCGGACGTATTGGTCCGACAAGAGTCTCAGGGGCTACTGCATATTCACTTTGGATATGACTTTAAAATCAACAAGTCGACCCCCAAGTTAGTTTATCAAACTAACTTAGGGCTTGGGGGCTACTGTTTATGCGCTCTTAAAGCATAAATTAAATTTTGCAAAATTCTTCTATATAAGTCTTGGGACAACTTTTTCTATTAGAACTTGTCCTTAAAGGGCTACTCGGTTGTCGGTGTAAAAACCGGCAGACCTCGGGGTAGGGGGTCCCGAGCTGCGGATCTGGGATCGATGGTAATAGAGACAATGGAGACGATGTTTACCCAGGTTCGGGCCCTCTTAATGGAGGTAAAACCCTACGTCCTGCTTCTGTTATATTGATGAAGATGTATTGGGTACAGAGTTGATCTACCTCGAGATCGTAATATGAGTCTAACTCCTATGGCTGGGTAAGCAATGTTGCGTATATCTCCCATCACGGGCTAAACCCTATGGATTATATACACGCCAGGGAGGGTATCTATGGTTACAAGGTCGGTATCTAGGAGCAAGGCGGCTAGAGAAATCTTGAAGTGTACTACAAGTCTTTGGTAGAGGCAGCCTTGATCATGTCCCCCATGTATGGCCTCTGGAGTGCATCTTGGTCACGCACGAGGGTACATCGGCCCAACCGAGGAGTCGGGTCGGCCCGGTTAGCACCCCCTAATCCAGGACACCGTTAGTAGCCCCCGAACTGGTCTTCTACGCCGAGGACAATGGTCGGCAGGTATTACTTCGGATCCGGAGTCTTTGGCTTGGCAAACGGGTTCCACTTTACATTTCGGATTTTCTTTAACAGAACATCGATATCCGTGGTCCAATCGAGCTGGTACCCTGCCCGAGGGGTGTAGGTATCTTAGCCTCGAAGGCTAGTCGTACGGGTATGAACAATCCAATCCTGTCTGACAACTTTAGCGGAGAGGCTCGCCCCATGATGGGTCGAGCAGCTACTGCCTCATCCTCAAATCGCGGTTCGAGACAGCTTATTTACTGGCACGTCCCTTCGAAACAGAGATCATGCCCGCTTTCTTAGGGATATCATCAAGATTTTGTTTCCCCCCATATGTTTCAACGGCATTTTTGATAGCGGCCGCGAATTCATCGGCGCAGCAGGGGGACTCTTGGCCTTTTACAGGTCTATAAAAACCAAAGGGAGAACAGCGCAACGACGCACGCTCCCATTCCTTCCCTATTGCTACGCCATCTAGCTCCAGCGCCCAGATCCAACTAGCATGCCCGCCTCTTTCGCGAGCTCAGCTTCTCAACCAGCCATGGCCGACACCCTCAAAGGGCACTGGGGCGGCTCCATGGTGACAGCGGCGACTATCGCCGAGCTACGCGACGCGGGGTATCTAGCCCCCACCATCGCTGCCCGCGCTCCAGAGGCCAACCAGCGGGTGCCCGCTCCCAACGCGGGGGAACGGGTGGTCTTCGTCCCCCACCTCATCCGAGGTCTGGGGTTCCCGCTGCACCCCTTTGTGCGCGGGGTAATGTACTATTATGGGTTAGATTTCCACCATCTGGCCCCTAACTCCGTTCTCCACCTCACCACTTTCATAACGGTCTGCGAGGCCTTCCTTCGCTGTGAGCCACACTTCGGCTTATGGCTGAAGCTCTTCGGGATCAAACCGAAGTCAAGTGGCTCGGAGCTCGCGGAGTGCGGAGGGGCCATGATCAGCAAGAACCAGGGAACCACCTGGTTCAAGGGTACCTTCATCGAGACGGTGAAGGAATGGCTGAGGGAGTGGTTTTATATCACTGAACCTCTTGCTCCTGGTCAAACCGAAGTCCCGGCCTTCTCGGCCGGGCCACCCAAGAAACTCAAGTCCTGGAAGGAGAAGGGCGTTGCTTGGGGGAATCCAGAAGAGGTGGAGACCCTGGTTGACAGGATCCTGTGGTGGTCCACGGCGGGGAAGGTTGAGCTGGCCGACGTCATCAACGTCATGCTCAACCGTCGGATACTCCCTCTCCAATTTTGGGCTACCCCAATGTGGGCGCAAAAGCCCGAGGACATGGACACCATCAATACTTTCTTCCGCTCCACCTTGGCAGCCATGTGGTCCAGGCTCATGAAGCTAGCCAATGATAAGATTCCTCCCGCGGGGGAGGACCGCGGTCTCGAACACGGGTATGAAGCCCCCCGGTAAGTAGTCTCACCCTTCAATATTTGTTTTGTTCGCTCATTGTGACGAGGAGCTAAGTCTTTGCTTAAACTGTTGTGTTATGACGTTTTCTAGAAATGGTCGGCCTGGGTGAAAGGGGTAAGATGCCCAGCCCCACTGCCGGAGCAGCCCCCAACTCCCCTGCTCTCGGCGCTTCTGACCGAGGAGCCACATGTGGTGGCCTCCAAAGGGACGAAGTCCCAGACGGGGAGGTCAAGTGCTCGGACCCGAGGGACTTCGGTCACTCGGTCCGAAGAGACCCACCATTCCGCCGCTCAAGACGGCGGTGCCGAGGAGGGTGAGGAGGAGGAGGTTCCTCCTCTAAACGGGAAGAGGTCGACGATAGAAGATGCCGACGTGGTCATGTCGCCGAAGGGCTCAAAGAGGCCGAGGCAAGCCTCATCCGCGGCCGCCAACAAGTCATCGGAGAGGGCTGAGCTATCCGGTGACTCAGAGGAAGACCCCCTCGCGATTGGGAGGAAGAAATCGGCACCTCGAGGGTAAGCCCTTGTATCTATCGTATTTCCTTGAGTCAATTTTTTTTAGTAAGGGAGATCTTACAGTAGTAATCTTTCACACGCAGTCCGCCGAGGGTAATCCCCAGTGGCTCTTCGAGCGGGCTGCCATCCGCTAGCGGGACTCCAGAGCCCGCCGCTTCTCCCCCGAAGCATTACGGGCTAGGGGAGGTGACATCCACCATGGTCCCCGACGTCAACTTGACGGGGACCGACGAGGTGGCAATCATGGCCGAGGTCAATTCCTCGGCCCAACAAGACCTAGGGACGGGACACCCCGAGGTCATCGAGGGAGGGCTGGGCCAATCACTGGTCCAGCCTGCATCTACCTCGGCACTACCACCCCAGGCGGAGGCTGCTCGGGTGGAGGCACCCGCGGTCCTCCCTCCACCAGAGCCCCCTGTCCAAGGACGGGCCAGAGCGGGATGGACCGAGGAGATGGAGGACGCCTTGAAGGGCTCTTCCATTAAGGAGGAGCACCGTGCCTTGATAGGTACGGCGCTGCAAGGTTACCGGTCCGCAGGGGCCGGCCTGCACGAGGTTTTTAAGAACCTCGTAGCAGGTTTCGAGGTATGCCTTATGCGTATTCATGTTGTTTATTTAAGCTTTTAGTTTTTGTGAGTTCTGTCCGAGGACATAAGAGTGTAGCCTTCTAAACGACTTAGTGAGTGAGTAGCCCCCGAGCCCCAAGGCGGTTTCAAGAAACCGGCATCGGGGTCGTATGAAGTAGTAGGAGCTAATGGGTAATCGTAATTGTTCCCTTGATAAGGAGAATCCGTTCTGTTCTAGGGTGCAACCCCGATTCCGGACTCCGCCTCCGAAGAGATGGCGGAGATGAACCGGAAACTTAAGCAATCTCAAGGTAAGCAAGTTTAAGCTTGCCGTACATTTTTACTAAATATGAGTAATGTGTGTGAAAGAGGACAACTAAGGCCGAACTGTGTTGACAGCGGAGCTGGAGATGCTCAAGGCTGAGCTAGCCAGAGCTCGGAAAGAGGTGCGGCAGCAGGAGACTGCTGCCGATGTGGCCGAGAAGGCGCGGGCTGCCGAGAAGGCTGCCAGAGAGAAGCACCAGGCAAGGATGCTAGAGGTCGAGGAGACCCTGAAGGGCGTGTTCGAGGCACGCGACAGACTTCAGGAGGAGGGGCAGCGGATGAAGGAGGAGCTCGAGAAGCTGTAGCATGCCTACTCCGAGCTCAAGACCTCGGCCCGAGCAGACCGCGAGGTGCTCCAGCAAGTGGAGCAGATCGCCTCGGGTAAGAAATTCTTGCCGCAATGTGCATTTGGCAGCAAAGGGTGTGTCAATCTCACCCAATTATGGCGTTCCGTAGAGGTCTTCGAGGATCTCCCGCGGAGCGCGGAGGATGCGGTGGCATATTTCGGCTAGCTGGCGGGCCATGAGGCGGAGAAAGCTTTCTGGGGTCAATTCCCGGGGTCGCCGTCTGCGCAGCTGCTGAATCATCGAGTTAAGCAGCTGGTCGAGTTGTTTTGCATGACAAGGCCGGCGCTCCAGGACCTCTGCGTCGCGTTATGGCCTGCCGAAGCCATGCCGAGGAGTTTATTTGGCCTGACGGCTCGTCTCCAGAATGCTGTGCCCTGCGTTGAGCGCTGGAAGAGATCCGCGTGCTTCGAAGGGGCGTGGAGGGCATATGCTTGCGTGAAGACTCACTTCCGCAAGGTTGATGCAGAGACGTGTGCCGCTGGCCCTCCTACCGACAAGCCACGGACCGCCGAGCAGTTTTTCACCGAAGTGGAGGCGGGAGCTCGGACCATCGAGGCCATGTGCCCCAAGGACACTCTGTATTTTTAAGTGAGGCTCCGGAATGCCGGAGTGTTATAATGTAAAAACTTTATCTCGTGTTTAAATGAAGATGGCTTTAAATTCCATGTGTTTTTATTGTAGTATTTGATTATTCCTCCAATATGACGTTTTAAAATGAGAGTGGCCAGTCGCCGACTTCAGCCCCAGTGTAGGTTATACAAAGGGTGTTCTTTAAGGCATACTTGACCCTTGGCCGACATCTCGGTACCCGGAGGTGGTCAATGACTTAAATGAACGAGGCAATCGGACTATAGTGGCTTGACATCTTTCATTTAGTCGTAGGAGTTTGACTGTGGGGGCTGAGGACCAGCCCCCGGCATAGGGAGTGTGCGGCCAATGCGGCCGAGGTCTAGGACATGGCACACTTCAGCTAGAAATAAAAGCCCTTCGTTTGACACGGGTGATCTCTATCGTCACATCGCCTGACGCGGTCTCCGGATGGCAGACCAGTTTGCGCTTACCCAGATAGTCAGTTTTTGGCTTTCTCCACTGAGGCGCCATGCCAATTAACCTGGCAGCGCAATCACAGTGGTTCTCCCATTACACCCTTAGCCGAATACATCGGGAACGTAAGGGGTACACATAGGAGCCGGGCAACCCATTGACCGAAATCCAGGTTCGAAACTGATGCATATAAGGCCCAAAAATCCGGGACGCCGAATACATCGGACTTTCCTACACAATTGCATCTTTTTTAAATACTTCATCGTCCCGGAGCTATGCTGATAAAGAAATACAATAAAGACCTTGAAAGGGCACGGTTTCTTTATTTCATAGTGTCAATCATGTACATGCCCCGTTGTGACGAGAGTGATCGAAAGAATACAACGTGAGTAATAAGGAAGAAAGAGGAAAAAAACAGATCGGATAATTACTGACGGATTTTAAAGGATCCGGACCGAAGCCTGCCGCACGTTTGCGTTTCCGAACTGTTGAACAGATCGCTCTTGATTGATGACGACTGATTTGCGAAGGCTGATGCCTGACCGGCCCTTTATACACTCTAAGTGTTTGATTGACCGACTTCCACAAAGGGAGGTGTTTGCCGGAGTCATTATGTGGTTAAGGCCACAGGGATGTAGGGACGCTCGGCTACTTCTTTTACAGATACCTGCCTGTGCAGTGGCTCTAAGCCTTGTCTTCGCGTGGTTGATCCGCGCGTGACGCGTGGGTAGTTGTATTGGCTCCTCGACGTCCCAGGGAATTTTGAGTGCGAAGTGGTGCACCCTGGGGACATAGTGCCCGCGGCTAGGGCACGCGAGGAGCCCGCATCCCTATTTCGGGTGCGGGGGTAGCTGGCCGAGGTCGACTTGTGCATCTCGGGCTCGCTTCAAAGAGCGAGCGACGCGTTTATCGCTGCGGGCTGCCTCCTCGGACGCTTGGACCTCGGCTGCAAAAGCCGCGGTCTGTTCCTCTGTCTGGAGTGAACGCTTGGTGTTACCGTTGACCGTGATGACACCGTTGGGTCTCGGCATTTTGAGCTTGAGGTAGGCGTAATGGGGGACTGCGTTGTAGCGTGCAAAGGCCGTGCGTCCTAAGAGCGCATGGTATCCACTCCGGAAGGGTACAATGTCGAAGATTAACTCCTCGCTTTTGAAGTTCTCGGGCGAACCGAAGACTACCTCGAGGGTGACTGTCCCGGTACAACGGGCTTCGATGCCCGAAATGACACCTTTAAAGGTGGTAGAGCTCGGCTTTATCCGAGATGAGTGAATGCCCATCTTCCAAACCGTGTCCTCGTAGATGAGGTTAAGACTGCTTCCCCCGTCCATCAGGACGCGTGTGAGATGATAACCATCAACAATAGGGTCCAGAACGAGCACCGCAGATCCACCATGCCTGATGCTGGTCGGATGATCGTGCTTGTCGAAGGTGATCGGGTATGCCGACCATGGGTTATACTTCGGGGCGACCGGCTCCAACGCATATATGTCCCAAAGCACACGCTTTCTTTCCCGCTTAGGGATGTGGGTGACATAGATCATGGTGACCTCTGTTACCTTGTTGGGAAATTTCTTTTGCCCTCCATTATTGGGCTGCCGAGGTTCATCCTCGTCGTCGCTGCGGTGTTGGGTTTTATTCTGACCCTCTGCCGCTATCTTGCCAGCTTGTTTAAAGACCCAGCAATTCCTATTAGTGTGTGTTGCTGGTTTTTCCTGAGTACCGTGAATTCCACATGGGCGGTCCAGGAGCCTATCAAGCTGGCTAGGTCCGTCTTTGTTCCCCTTATAGGGTTTTCTTTTCTTCCCGGATTTAGGTCCGGCGAATCCAGCATTGACCGCGACGTCTTCAGTGTTGCTTCCGCCGTTCTTATACCTGCGCTTATTTTTATTGCGCTTCGGTTTTCCATTGGCGTCGCGGGTTTTCCATTGCGCTTCGGTTTTCCATTGGCGTCGCGGGTTTTCCATTGCGCTTCGGTTTTCCATTGGCGTCGCGGGTTTCCGAGTTGCCTGCTTCGCCGTTATGAGTACTTCGGGCGAGCCAGCTATCCTCTCCCGCGCAAAAGCGGGTCATCAGAGAGGTCAGGGCGGCCATAGTCCTCGGCTTATCCTGGCCGAGTTGTCGGGCTAGCCATTCATCCCGAATATTATTTTCGAAGGTGGCAATGGCCTCAGCATCGGAGCAGTCTATGATCGGGTTCTTCTTGGTGAGGAACCTGTTCCAGAATTTCCGGGCTGATTCGCCTGGCTGCTGGGTAACACGGCTGAGGTCATCCGCGTCCGGAGGTCGGACATACGTGCCCTGGAAGTTTGCCCGAAAAGCGTCTTCTAGGGCCTCCCAGCTGCCGATAGAGTGGGGAGGGAGGCTATTAAGCCAGTGTCTAGCCGGCCCCTTTAGCTTGAGCAGCAGATATTTGATGGCATGGAGGTCATCTCCATTGGCCATGTGTATGTGTAGGAGGAAATCCTTGATCCAGACTGCTGGGTCTGTGGTACCGTCGTATGATTCGATGTTAATGGGTTTAAACCCTTCCGGGAACTGGTGCTCCATCACCCTGTCTGTAAAGCAGATTGGGTGAGCTGGACCTCGGGACCGAGGAGGATCTCGTCGGGTCTCGGGAGAGAGCCGTGAGTAAGCTTGATCTCGGGCACGGTCGTTCCTATCCATCCAGGCATTGTAGCCTTTGGGCCTAGCGGGGGCGCGTCCCCTGGATCCATAGATGGACCGAGGGGGGGCCCTATTTTCTTCAATACGACATCTAGCGTCGCGAGGATCCAGGTGGTCCAAGGGGTCTTTACCATGATGGCGTGGAGGTGGCCTTTCACCACGGTCTTCTCGCCTTGGCCTGTCCCGGTCTCTAGGGGGCCGATCGAGGTCGTCAGCAAGCTCTTCATCAAATTCTGGTAGGAGGCGCCTGCGTGGGTAAGACTTCGACGCGCTATGGCATTGGTTTTCCATATCCTGCTCGGAGGAAAGCATTTCAACCCACTTATCATTTAGCGCGTCGGTATTTTCCTGCAGCAGCTGCTGCTGCTTGCGTTTAAGGCTCCGGGCCGTCGCGATGAGGCGTCGCCGGAAGCGTTCTTGTTCAAAGGGGTCCTCGGGGACGATGAAGTCCTTGGTACCGAGGCTATCGTCCTCCTCGGACTCCAACATGTAATTGTCGTCGGCCCCTTCGAAGAGGTCATCGGGATCGGAGTCCACAAGTGGTCAGTCTGGTGTGCCGTTCCTTACTGGGGAGGCTTGAATGTCCTCTTCCAGGTTGTCGGCGTCGCCGTCCTCCTCGTTGCCGTTATTGGCTGTTACGTCATTGCCACTGGGTTCCCCATTATTGCCCCTTTGGCGCCGTCGCAGGCGTCTTGGAGGGGATTTGGGGGTGTCCACCATATAGACATCGTAGGTGGATGTGGCGGTCCACCTGCCCGTGTTGACCGAGGGCAAGGTGTTCTCGATGGGGCCGTCTGCGTCTTCCTCCATATCTGAGGGTTCGCCATAGTCCAATACGTCGGTTAAATCATCGATCGTAGCGACTAGGTGGGTGGTGGGTGGGATGTAAATTTCCCTATCGTCGGCTTTAAGTCCGATCTGATCATAAACCGAAGCCTTGCCGTCCGAGATGGACATGCTCCGGATGCGGCAAAGCATCTCATCAAGGTGAGATAACTCTTCGGGATCCATGGATGCGCCGTAGGCAGGGCTGATTCGAAGTACATCCGGTGCGTGACCAGGCGCGTCCTCGGAGCGAAGAGAGTCTGAACGTAATTCAGAGTTTTGATTCGAAGTCACCTCCGGCACCACTTCGGGAGTGGGAGCCGGATCTCTCTCCGAACTAGCGGTTGAGGGGAGATCAGCCGGAGTGGCTGCATCGGTAGTCTCAGAGGATGTCGTGACAGAGTTCGGTTCCGAAGTCGAGCCTCCAGAACCGGCTGAGCTTTCGATCAGGCCGGGCGTCCGTCCCGATAGGACGAGTTCTCCGCGGGAATCAGCAGTGTACTCGAGGCCTCCAAAGGTTATGACCTGTCCAGGGGCGTAGTTCTCGACGGAAGTCAGATGTCCCGTCGAATCGGCGCAGAACATCATGCTGCCGAAGACGAAAAGTTGTCCGGGGACGTAGACGTCCCCACAGCTGTTATCGTGATTGATCCGTAGGTGAGCCATCGACCCTGCCGGTGATCACGCAGCGGAACTCTCAATGAAAGCACCAGTGTCGGTGTAAAAACTGGCAGACCTCGGGGTAGGGGGTTCCGAGCTGTGGATCTGGGATCGATGGTAACAGAGACAATGGAGACGATGTTTACCCAGGTTCGGGCCCTCTTAATGGAGGTAAAACCCTACATCCTGCTTCTGTTATATTGATGAAGATGTATTGGGTACAGAGTTGATCTACCTCGAGATCGTAATATGAGTCTAACTCCTATGGCTAGGTAAGCAATGTTGCGTATATCTCCCATCACGGGCTAAACCCTATGGCTTATATACACGCCAGTGAGGGTATCTAGGGTTACAAGGTCGGTATCTAGGAGCAAGGCGGCTAGAGAAATCTTGAAGTGTACAACAAGTCTTTGGTAGAGGCAGCCTTGATCACGTCCCCCATGTATGGCCTCCGGAGTCCATCTTGGTCACGCATGAGGGTACATCAGCCCAACCGAGGAGTCGGGTCGGCCCGGTTAGCACCCCCTAATCCAGGACACCGTCATCGGTGTATTAAGCATTAACTTAAACATGGCAGTTGTACAAACTAACGAACAATAAAATAACATACCTCAAAACCTTTTTAAAGGCTTATGAAGGCCTCCACAATTCCAAGGATGGCACGGTGCTCAGGAAAAATCGAGGAGCTCTGAAGAGCTGCCTCTATCTCCTTGCACTGCCCTAAGATGAGCGGCCGGGCATCCTCAGCCATGTCCCTCGTTGGAGAGGTGATGGCCGCCTCCGTGCGGCTTGGCGGCGCTGGAGCTGTCGGGGCTGGGGACTACGGGCTATTAAGCACCGGTTCTTCCAGGACCAGGAGTATCCCTTCCCCTTGATCCCCAGCGACCGAGGTACGGACCTCGGCCATGGGCGCATCGGTGCCACTCTCTGTGTTTAACACAGGAGGCTCCGGATGCGAAGAAACCTCCCCCACCTCACCATGAGTAGGGGAGGGAAGCATGCGCGCACCCGAGGAGCTCTCAGCTAGCTCGGGCAGAGGGACGGTATTATCCGACTCCTCTCCGGGAAGGTAGCATTGCGGGCTGTAAAGGCAAGCAATATGGCAAAATCAAGAACATGTCAACTAAAACATATTATGTACAATGTATCAAACAGGGTACCTTCTCGGCTGCGCCTCCTCTCTACACAGCGGGGAAGGCATGTCCCCCGAGGAGCCAGAGTGTGCAACCTCGGCGAGGTTCAAGGACCGGCTTGGCTGGGCGGCAGTGGCTTTCCGAAGCCTTTTGAAAAGCCAAGGAGGGTCGTCCTCCTCGACGTCTTCGGACGCCACCCTCCTCCTCTTAGGGGAGGATTCCTCGCCCTCTTCCTCTTCCCCCTTCTCCTTTTCCTTCTCTTCCTCCTCCTCTTGGAACAATTGCTTGGCTAAAACCGGGGTTGTGCATGATAAATACTTTATGTTAAGAAGATGGAGCATGACAGGATTGTATGATTTTGTAGGGATAATGTACTTTTGCATTTTTATTTCGAAAGACATGATTGTTTATTAGTATGCCTGAGTATTGATGTCTTTATATCAAATTATAGACTATTGCTTTGAATCACTTGGATCTTATTATTCATACCGTAAGAGAGAGATTACATGACGAAACATGATAGGTAGCTTTCCACATAATTTTTTTTGTTTTTATCATTTACCTACTCGAGGATGAGCAGGAATTAAGCTTGGGGATGCTTGATACGTCTCCAACGTATCTATAATTTTTAATTGTTCCACACTATTATAGTATCAATCTTGGATGTTTTTATATGCAATTGTATGCAATTATATATCATTTTTTGGGACTAACCTATTAACCCAGTGCCCAGTGCCAGTTGCTGTTTTCTGCTTGTTTTTGGCTTAGAGAAACAGTACCAAATGAAGTCCAAATGCCACGAAACTTTTTGGAGATTTTTTTCTGGACAAAAGAGACCTTGGAAGCTTCGGGAGGAGGCTAGAAGCCTCACGGAGGCTTCACAAGGCAACAGGGCGCGCCCCAGGGGGGGCGCGCCGTGTTGCCTTGTGGGGCCCACGTGACTTCATTTGACCTAATTCAACTTCTATAAATTCACAAATATTGGGAAACCCCCAGAGAGCTAGAAGAAATAACTTTTCCGCTGCCGCAAGCCTCTATTCTTCCGTGATCCCATCTGGAGGCCTTTTTCAGTACTCTGCCGGAGGGGGAATCGATCACGGAGGGCTTCTACATCAACCTTGCTGCCCTACCGATGATGTGTGAGTAGTTTACCACATACCTACAGGTCCATAGCTAGTAGCTAGATGGCTTCTTCTCTCTCATTGATCTTCAATACAATGTTCTCCTTGATGTTCTTGGAGTTCTATCCGATGTAATCTTCTTTTGCGGTGTGTTTGTTGGGATCCGATGAATTGTGAGTTTATGATCAGATTATTCATGAGAAATATTTGAGTCTTCTCTGAACTCTTTTATGCATGATTGTTATAGCTTTGTATTTCTCTCTGATCTATCGGTTTAGTTTGGCCTACTAGATTGATTTATCTTGCAATGGGAGAGGTGCTTTGTGATGGGTTCAATCTTGCGGTGCTCAATCCCAGTGACAGAAGGGGACATGACACGTATTTGTATTGTTGCCATTAATGATAAAAAGATAGGGTTTATTCATATTGCTTGAATTTGCCTCTCTACATCATGTCGTCTTGCTTAAGGCGTTACTCTGTTTCATACTTAATACCCTAGATGCATGTTGGATAGCGGTCGATGGGTGGAGTAATAGTAGTAGATGCAGGCAGGAGTCGGTCTACTTGTCTCGGACGTGATGCCTATATACATGATCATTTCCATGAATCCGTCATAATTATTTGCTATTCTGTCAATTGCCCAACAGTAATTTGTTTACCCACCGTATGTTTCTATGCTCAAGAGAGAAGCCTCTAGTGAAAACTATGCCCCCCGGGTCTATCTTTGTCATATAAAAAACCTAAAAATACCTTGCTGCAATTTATTTACTTTTATTTTATTTAGTAGTTTAGTTTAGCTATTTACCTCTATAAGATTTAATCCTTGCAAGTAACCGCTAAGAGGATTGACAACCCTCTTATTTGCGTTGGGTGCAAGTGTTTGCTCTTGTGTGTGCAGGTGCGCTTAACGGAATTTTGCGTGGTTCTCCTACTGGATTGATAACCTTGGTTCTTAACTAAGGGAAATACTTATCTCTACTGTACTGTATCATCCTCTCCTCTTCGGAGAAATACCAACGCAGACTACAAGTAGCAGGAAGAATTTCTGGCGCCATTGCCGGGGAGACATCATCAAAATTACCAAGTACCTTCACAGAAATTATCATTCACTTGCATTTACTTTATTTACCTTTTGGTTGCATTTGGCTCTCTTTTTCATCTCCCCCACTTCCAATTTTATTTGCTTGTTTGCTTGCTTTGTCGCGATGTATCAAGAAAATAAAAAATTGTGTGACTTTTCCAATACTAATAATAATGATTTTATTAGTACTCATATTGCTCCTCCTACCACTAGTGCGGAGTCATGTGATATTAATGTTGCCTTGCTTAATCTTGTTATGAAAGAACAATTTTCTGGTAGTCCTAATGAAGATGCTGCATCCCATTTAAATACTTTCGTTGAACTTTGTGATATGCAAAAGAAGAAAGATGTGGATAATGATATTGTCAAATTAAAATTATTTCCGTTCTCACTACGCGATCGTGCTAAAACTTGGTTTTCATCCTTGCCTAGAAATAGTATTGGTTCATGGGATAAATGTAATGATGCTTTTATTACCAAGTATTTTCCTCCCGCTAAGATTATTTCTTTAAGAAATCAAATTATGAATTTTAAGCAACTTGAGCATGAACATGTTGCACAATCTTGGGAGAGAATGAAATTGATGATAAGAAATTGCCCAACTCATGGTTTGAATTTTTGGATGATCATACAAAAATTTATGCGGGACTAAACTTTGTCTCTAGAAATTTTGCTAGACTCTGCCGCAGGTGGTACTTTTATGGAAATTACATTGTGAGAAGCTACAAAACTTCTTGATAATATTATGGCAAATTATTCTCAATGGCACACTAAACGAACTCCAACTGGTAAGAAGGTAAATTCTGTTGAAGAAATTAATACTTTGAGTGATAAGATGAATTCTTTACTGAAATTGGTTGCTAGTAAAAATGCTCATATTGATCCTAATGATGTGCCATTGTCTACTTTTATTGAGCAAAGTAATGATGCTATTGATGTGAATTTTGTCTCTAGAAATAATTTCAACAATAATGCTTATAGGGGTAATTTCAATGCTAGACCGTTTCCTGGAAATTCCTCTAATAATTATGGCAATCCTTATGGTAATTCTTATAATAATAATAATAGGATACCCTCTGATCTTGAAAGTAATATTAAAGAATTTATTAGTTCACAAAAGAATTTTAATACTATGATAGAAGAAAAAATGAATAGAGTTGATGAATTGGCTAGGAACATGGATAGAATTGCTCATGATGTGGAAAATCTCAAAACTAAATGTTTTCTATCCAAACATGATATAAATTAGTCTATTAAAGCTATCTATGTCTCCATTAATGAAAGTAAAGAAAGGACCGCTAGGTTGAGAGCTAAGCGAGAATTTCTAGAAAAGGCGATTCCACCCGGTTTCTATCGTAGTAATGATGAAGATATTAAAATGATTGGTGTCACTCCTATTGAATCATTATTTAGTAACATAAAACTTGATGAAAAAGGGGCTAGAGAAGAGTCAACTTTAGATAGAAGGAGTCCCACTTGCTTGGAGGGTGATAATCTTGATCGTAAAAATGAAAAAAGTGGGTTTGGAGAGGTTAAAACTTTAATAGTAATGCACCCACTACTTTGGATTACAAGGACTTTAATTATGATAGTTGTTCTTTAATTGAGTGTATTTCCTTGTTGCAATCCATGATTAATTCACCAAATGCATATGAACAAAATAAGGCTTTCACTAAACATATTGTAGAAGCCATGATGAAAGCACATGAAGAAAAACTTGAGTTGGAAGTATCAATTCCTAGAAAATTACAAGATAAATGGGAACGTACTATTAAAGTAAAAATTAAAGATTATGAATGTAATGCTCTTTGTGATCTTGGTGCTAGCGTTTCCACTATACCAAAGTCTTTGTGTGATGTGCTAGGTCTCATCGACATGGATCCTTGTTCCCTTCATTTGCATCTTGCGGATTCCACTATTAAAAAGCCATTGGGTAGAATAAATGATGTTCTTATTCTTGCAAATAGAAATTATGTGCCCGTGGACTTTATTGTTCTTGACATTGAATGCAATCCTTCTTGCCCCATAATACTTGGTAGGCCTTTTCTTCGAACTATTGGTGCTATTATTGATATGAAAGAAGGTAACATAAGATTTCAATTTCCACTAAAGAAAGGGATGGAACACTTCCCTAGAAAAAGAATTAAAGGACCTTATGAATCCATTATGAGAGCCACTTATGGAATTAACTTGAAGGATGACAACACTTGAAACTATGCATTATGCCTAGCTAGGGGCATAAAACAATAGCGCTTGTTGGGAGGCAACCCAATGAATAAAATAATTTTTTGCTTTTACCTACTGTTTTTGTGTGTTTGAAAAATTATAGCCTCTGTTATGATTGTGCTTCTATTTTTTAATTAGTGTTTGTGCCAAGTAATGCCTTTGGGATGATGTTGATGATAGTATAATTGATGCTGTTTGGAAAACAGAAAGTTTTGCATCCAGTGCTGGAATTTTGCTTCTGTACTGGAGCATCAGAAAAATCTGAAAGTTTTACACAGTATTGGTATGTGAATTTTTTACGCTTTCCTAATTTTTCAGAATTTTTGGAGTTACAGAAGTATGGCTTTTAAATAGATATTTACAGACTGTTCTGTTTTAGACAGATTCTGTTTTTGTTACATAGTTTGCTTATTTTGATGAATCCATGGATCGTATCGGGGGGTATGAGTCATGGAGAAGTTGGAGTAAAGTAGCATTATGCCAATATTAAATATGAATCAATTTACTACAGTACCTAAAGTTTAAGATTTGTTTGTTATACTAACGGATCTCACGAGGTTTCTATTGAGTTTTGTGTGCTGAAGTTTTCAAGTTTTGGGTGAGACTACGATGGATAAAGGAATAAGGAGTGGCAAGAGCCTAAGCTTGGGGATGCCCAAGGCACCCCAAGGTAATATTCAAGGAAGACTCAAACGTCTAAGCTTGGGGATGCCCCGGAAGGCATCCCCTCTTTCGTCTACAATCTATCGGTAACTCACTTGGAGCTATATTTTTATTCATCACATGATATGTGTTTTACTTGGAGCGTCTTGTGAAATAGTTTGTTTGCTTTTTTTTGATTTTTAGTTTTTCACAATCATCTTTGCTGAACACACATTTTTTATAGGGACACACATTATTCGTGATTCGTTAGAATACTCTATGTGCTTCACTTATATCTTTTGAGCTAGGCAGTTGTTCTAGTGCTTTACTTATATCTTTTAGAGCACGGTGGTGGTTATATTTTAAAGAAATAGTTGCACTCTCATGATTCACTTATATCTTTTTGAGGGTCTCATGATAGCAATGGTAATATGCACGGGTTATGAATTTGGTCCTGATATGATAGGTATTCAAGAGGGATATAATAAAAACTTTCATGTAGATCACTGAATATGATAAATTTGATTCCTTACAATAGTTTTGTGATATTAAGATGGTAATATGTGGGAGGTATTAGTAGATAATTGTGGTTTAGTAAGAATAATTGTGTTAAGGTTTGTGATTCCCGAAGCATGCACGTATGATCTGTCGTTATGCTAAGAAGTTGGAGCATGATTCATTATTGATTGTCTTCCTTTGTGTGGCGGTCGGGGGCGTGCGATGGTTAACTCCTACCAACCTCCCCCCTAGGAGCATGCATAGTAGTACTTTGGTTTGAGGGCTAATAAACTTTTGCAATAAGTATGTGAGTTCTTTATGACTAATGTGAGTCCATGGATTATACGCACTCTCACCCTTCCGCAATTTGCTAGCCTCTTCGGTACCGTGCATTGCCCTTTCTCACATCGAGAGTTGGTGCAAACTTCGCCGGTGCATCCAAACCCCGTGATATGATACGCTCTATCACACATAAGCCTCTTTATATCTTTCTCAAAACAGCCACCATACCTACCTATCATGGCATTTCCATAGCCATTCCGAGATATATTGCCATCCAACTTCCACCGTTCTGTTTTTATGACATACATCATCATTGTCATATTGCTTTGCATGATCATATAGCTGACATAGTATTTGTGGCTCAGCCACCGTTCATCATTTTTTATACATGTTACGCTAGCATCATTGCACATCTTGGTACACTGCCAGAGGAATTCATATAGAGTCATATTTTGTTCTAGTATTGAGTTGTAATGTTGAGTTGTAAGTAAATAGAGGTGTGATGATCATCATTATTAGAGCATTCTCCCAATGAGGTAAGAATGGTGGAGACTAATGAGTCCTTGAAAAATTGGGGATGAGGTCCATGAGACCGTTCTAAAAAAAAGAGGCAAAAAAAGAGCCATAAAAAAGGGAAAAGAAAAAAAAATGAGAGAAAAAGAGAGAAGGGGCAATGTTACTATCCTTTTCCACACTTGTGCTTCAGAGTAGCACCATGTTTTTCATATAGAGAGTCTCCTATTTTGTCAGTTTCATATACTAGTGGAAATTTTTCATTATAGAACTTGGCTTGTATATTCTGATGACGGGCTTCCTCAAATACCCGAGGTCTTCATGAGCAAGCAAGTTGGATGCACACCCACTTAGTTTTTCATGTTGAGCTTTCATACACTTATAGCTCTTAGTGCATCCATTGCATGGCAATCCCTACTCCTCGCATTCACATCAATTGATGGGCATCTCCATAGCCCGTTGATTAGCCTCGTCGATGTGAGACTTTCTCCATTTTTGACTTCTCTTATTTATCCCTATCACCATACTCAATTCCACCCATAGTGTTATATCCATGGCTTGCGCTCATGTATTGAGTGGGAGTTGAAAAAGCTGAAGCGCGTTAAAAAGTATGAACCAATTGCTTGGCTAAAACTAGGGTTGTGCATGATAAATACTTTGTGTTAAGAAGATGGAGCATGACAGGATTGTATGATTTTGTAGGGATAACGTTCTTTAGCATTTTTATTTCAAAAGACATGATTGTTTATTAGTATGCCTGAGTATTGATGTCTTTATATCAAATTATAGACTATTGCTTTGAATCACTTGGATCTTATTATTCATACTGTAAGAGAGAGATTACATGATGAAACATGATAGGTAGCATTCCACATCAAAAATTCTGTTTTTATCATTTACCTACTCGAGGACGAGCAGGAATTAAGCTTGGGGATGCTTGATACGTCTCCAACGTATCTATAATTTTTGATTGTTCCATGCTATTATAGTATCAATCTTGGATGTTTTTATATGCAATTGTATGCAATTATATATCATTTTTTGGGACTAACCTATTAACCCAGTGCCTCGTGCCAGTTGCTGTTTTCTGCTTGTTTTTGGCTTTTCAGAGAAACAGTACCAAATGAAGTCCAAATGCCACGAAACTTTTTGTAGATTTTTTTCTGGACAAAAGAGACCTTGGAAGCTTCGGGAGGAGGCCAGAAGCCTCACGGAGGCTTCACAAGGCAACAGGGCAGGCCCCAGGGGGGGCGCCGTGTTGCCTTGTGGGGCCCACGTGACTCCATTTGACCTAATTCCACTTCTATAAATTCACAAATTTTGGGAAACCCCCAGAGAGCCAGAATAAACAACCTTTCCACCGCCACAAGCCTCTGTTCTTCCGCGATCCCATCTGGAGGCCTTTTCCGGTACTCTGCTAGAGGGGGTATCGATCACGGAGGGCTTCTGCATCAACCTTGCTGCCCTACCGATGATGTGTGAGTAGTTTACCACAGACCTACATGTCCATAGCTAGTAGCTAGATGGCTTCTTCTCTCTCTTTGATCTTCAATACAATTTTCTCCTTGATGTTCTTGGAGTTCTATCCGATGTAATCTTCTTTTGCGGTGTGTTTGTTGGGATCCGATGAATTGTGAGTTTATGATTAGATTATTCATGAGAAATATTTGAGTCTTCTCCGAACTCTTTTATGCATGATTGTTATAGCTTTGTATTTCTCTTCGATCTATTGGTTTAGTTTGGCCTACTAGATTGATTTATCTTGCAATGGGAGAGGTGCTTTGTGATGGGTTCAATCTTGCGGTGCTCAATCCCAGTGACAGAAGGGGACATGACACATATTTGTATTGTTGCCATTAAGGATAAAAAGATGTGGTTTATTCATATTGCTTGAATTTGCTTCTCTACATCATGTCATCTTGCTTAAGGCGTTACTCTGTTTCATACTTAATACCCTAGATGCATGCTGGATAGCGGTCGATGGTTGGAGTAATAGTAGTAGATGCAGGCAGGAGTCGGTCTACTTGTGTCGGACGTGATGCCTATATACATGATCATTGCCATGAATTCGTCATAATTATTTGCTATTATGTCAATTGCCCAACAGTAATTTGTTTACCCACCGTATGTTTCTATGCTCAAGAGAGAAGCCTCTAGTGAAAACTATGGCCCCCGGGTCTATCTTTATCATATAAAAAACCTAAAAATACCTTGCTGCAATTTACTTTTATTTTATTTAGTAGTTTAGTTTAGCTATTTACCTCTATAAGATTTAATCCTTGCAAGTAACCGCTAAGAGGATTGACAACCCTCTTATTTGCGTTGGGTGCAAGTGTTTGCTCTTGTGTGTGCAGGTGCGCTTAACGGAATTTTGCTTGGTTCTCCTACTGGATTGATAACCTTGGTTCTTAACTAAGGGAAATACTTATCTCTACTGTACTGCATCATCCTCTCCTCTTCGGGGAAATACCAACGCAGACTACAAGTAGAAATCACTGCCTTGAGCCTCTTCTGGATTGTCTTTACCTCGTCTGGGTTTCCCCAGTGATCAAGGTCCTTCTTCGTTGAGGAGACGAGCCTCTTCGGGGGCTCGGCCGTGAAGGCAGGGGTCTCTACTTGGCCTTTGGTGAGCGGTTCGGTTATGTAGAACCACTCTGGCTGCCACATCTTGATTGTCTCCACAAAGATGCCTTCTGGCCAGAGCACCCTTGGAAGCTTTCTTATCATGGCTCCACCGCATTCAGTGAGCTGGGAACAACTACTCTTCGGCTTGACACTAAAGATCTTCAGCCACAAGCCAAAGTGTGGCTTGACGCGAAGGAACACCTCACATATAGTAATGAAGGTGGCTATATGGAGGATGGAGTTCGGGGCTAGGTGGTGGAAGTCTAACCCATAGAAAAACAATAGCCCTCTCACAAAGGGATGAAGAGGAAACCCCAGACCTCGGATGAAGTGGGGATGAAGACCACCCTGTCCCCTTGTTCGGGAGTAGGGATGGCGGAGTCGGAGCGGCCGGTCTCTCTCGTCGCGAGGGGCCGGCACTTGGCGGTTGTGGGTATGTACCCTGCAGCCCGGAGCTCCTCAATGGTCCCGTTGTGACGTTGGAGGGCACCCATTGCCCCTTCAACTCGTCGTAGGATGCTAGGGCCGCGGCCTCCTTTCCCTTGCCAACCATCGCTGGTGGAGATGCGAGGAAGAACTCGAGAGGGTTGGGAGCTTGGAGATGGATCTGAGGGTGCCGGAGCTTCGTAAGCATTGGGCAATGGAGTAGGGGATGGAAGCGTGGGAGGAATGGTTTCACTAAAAAAACACTTCCATGATGATACATGTTTGTCATAGTAGGTCACGTTTTCTGTCATGCATGTACATCCGTGACGATTTTATGAGAGAATCAAGATAGTCATACCTGTGTTGTCGTAGAAGTGTTCCATGACAATACTCAAATTATCATCACGGAAGTGTCCACTTCCATGATGATAAATGGTGCGTCATGGAAGTGTTTTCATCAAGGGTAACCGACACATGGCATCCACCATAATGGGTCACCGTTAAGCTATCGGGTGCGGGTTTGGATCTGATAACCCGTTAACAGCCCGGACCAATGGCGATTTTCCACGTGTAAAATTCTCATTTGCCAACGGAACCACGTGTCAGCTCGGCGTTGCGACAGATGTCATCCATTCATTGGACGAGAGATGCCTATGATACGTCGACACGTGGCACGGCCCAATAGTGACCCACTCAGTTAAACGGGCCGGCCCAGCCAAAGGCCCACAAGATTGTGTCAGATACTAGTGGGCCGGCCCGTTTACAGCCTGCCATGTTTTGGGTCAAATTACGGCCCATATCAGAATGGCGTGTTAATAGTCCACTGTGTTTTGGGCCCATTTAAGGCCCGGTTTGTATTACGTCCTGTTAATGGCCCATTGAACAATTTGACCCAGTTTGGCCCAATGATTGGTTCGGCCTGTTAGCGGCCCTTTGTGCAATTGGGTCATTTTTGGCCTGGTTTAACTTTTGGCCATTTAACGGCCCGTGTGGCATTTGGGCCCACTTCTGGTACAAGTGACTTTTGGCCTCTTAACGGCCCGTGCAGCATTTGGGTCCATTTCTGGTACAAGTGACTTTCGGCCTCTTAACGACCCATGGTCTTCGTGGATAAATTTCAGCCCACTCTAACTATTGGCCTGTTAAAGGCCCTTGATATAATTGGGCCTAATTATGGCCCGCTTTGCATCCGGCCTGCTTACAGCCCATAATGTTATTGGGCCAACCATGACCCGAGATAAATTTTGGCCTGCTAATGGCCCGTCATATAATTGGGCCAATCATGGGCCGAGGTATATTTCAGCCTGCTGTCGGCCCGTGAATTGTTCCGCACAATTCAGTCTCAATTCACGATCCTTGATCTTTTCCTTCATCTCCTCTCGGGACGATGGTTCTTTCCCCCACTCGTTCTGTGGCGGCCCAAGAGGAAATAGAAGAATAGATCCTCGAATATTGAATTGGTAAGGATTTGGAGGATACTCATCTGAAGTGGATTCATCATCTCCTTCTTATTCTGGCTTCTCTTCCTTGATCTCCACAATTGTCTTCTCTTTGCTGGCTTCCACCTCCGGGCGCGGTTCTTCCTTGAGGCACATCTTCCTTAGGTCCTTCTGTCGGATTGAAAGTATGTCTAGAGGGGGGGGGGGTGATTAGACTACTTGACCAAATAAAAACTTATCCTTTTCCCAATTTTAGTTGTAGGCAAGTTTTCGCAATTCTACCAAGTCAAGCAACACCCAACATATGCAAGTCTAAGAGTTGTGCAGCGGAAAGTAAAGACTTTGCATATGAACGTAAAGGAGGGATCGGAGAAATCAAATGCAATGAAGACACGGAGATTTTTTGCGTGGTTCCGATAGGTGGTGCTATCGTACATCCACGTCGATGGAGACTTCAACCCACGGAGGGTAAAGGCCGCGCGAGTCCACGGAGGGCTCCACCCACGAAGGGTCCATGAAGAAGCAACCTTGTCTATTCCACCATGGCTTACCCCCACAAAGGACTAGCCTCACTTGGGTAGATCTTCACGAAGTAGGCAATCGCCTTGCCCTTACAAACTCCTTGGTTCAACTCCACATGATCTTGGAGGCTCCCAAGTGACACCTAACCAATCAAGGAGACACCACTCTCCAAAAGGTAATAGATGGTGTGTTGATCATGAACTCCTTGCTCTTGTTCTTCAAAAGATAATCTCCTCAACACTCAATCACTCTCTCATTGATTTGGCTTGGGTAGGAGAAGGATTGGAGTGGGAAGTAACTTGGGGAGGCTAGAAATCAAGGTTCAAATGGTTGGATTGGAATGCCTTTATCTCAACACATGACTAGGTGGTTCTCTCTCAGAAAATGAATGGTGGAAGTGTAGTTTCGCTCTGATGGCTCTCCTAGAGAGTAAGTGGTGGTGGAGGGGTATAAATAGGCAGCACCAAAAATCCAACCGTTACAACCTTTTAGCACAACTCGGTTACACCGAAGCAAAATCTCGGTGAGACCGACCTGTGTAAAAGATTCGAACGTTAGGCTTTTAGGTGAGACCGATCCATACAACTCGGTGACTCCGATATGCGATGACCTAAGCAAGACATAGTTTCGGTAATTCTGATCAAACCAACTCGGTGATTCCGAAATGGAATGGAAGGGTTACAAAAACTTGGTCAGTGCAATTCGATGGGATCGATTATCATCTCGGTGGAACCGAGTTTCTAGGGTTTGGCAGTGGCACTGTCTAAGTTAAACTCGGTGGGTCTGGGAATAGATTTATTAGTGGGACCCAGTTTGACTGTCGGAGATCGGGCTCCGGGGACCGAAAGGTTCGAACACTGGGGTGTGCTCGTTCCTACCGCCTCATCCCCTACCACAGCACAACTACGGCGAAGCTACAGCGAGAGCGCGCTAGCGGGAGCGGGCCGGAGACACAGCGGTTTACCTAGGTTTGGGCCACCTTGCGGTGTAAAACCCTACTCCTGCTTGGTTGTGATTGCTCTAGCGTGAGAGTACAAGGTTTGGGGTGGAAGAGTCGATCCCCTCTACAGCAGCACCCTGCCCTCCTTTTATACCCGCCTTGGTCCTCTCCCCCCGAAAACATTGGTGGGAAGGGTTGCCACACAACGGCAAGTTTGAAGGGGGACAGGGCGCAGTCTATCCTGACAAAAGGTGGTATTCGTCTGCAAAGCGATTATCCATGACGCGCCGGTGGGCTTGGGGATGACCTCCGCCCTGCGCGTCCACCATCTTGGTCTTCTTTCACCGATGGGGCAACCTTTGGGGGTTGCTATGGGAAACGGACTGCTGGCCTTGCTCCCTTAGCACAAAAGGGGAAATCCTCTCCATCCGCGCCTGCTGGCGCGGCCTCTGTCGCCATTCGTCGCCGCACGCGTCACCCACGTGATGGGCACGAGGCCGCGCGACCGAGCCGAACAGAGCTTGCCTTGCATACCTTCGAGAGGGTGCCTCGGGAGGCAACCTCGGGAGGCCGCCTCGCGAGGCTTTCGGTGAAGTCGTGGTTGAGTCTTGCTTGCCTGCTCCCTGAGGAGGGGTCCTCAGGAGGCCAGGGCCTCATGAGGGGTCTTGCTCGAGTTACCCACTGGTGGGCCACCTATTGGGCCTCCGCCAGGTGTTGCATCCTGGGCCGCAGGCAGACGGGCCGGGATACCCAGGGTTCCACGGGCCCGACAGTAGCCCCCGGGCCCGCGGCGCGCACGTTCCTGCCTATTTGGGGGCAAAACGACGTGGGTCCGAACCGCCTGCGGGCCAGGCGCGACGCGTGGCGCACGATGTGATGGGGGGCGCCCCCACTTCTCCCACAATGCCTTGGTAACTGCCCGCGCTGACATAAAGCCTGCCCGCGCACGGCGCGAGACCATCATTGCCTCCTTGCCGCTGCTCCAATTCCCGGCGCCAAAGAAGGCGGAGCAGCCGGGAGAGCACCACCATCGAGCATAAAGAGGGGGGAAGCGGAGAACCGAGGTCTGTCGAGCCCGTGGAAACCAGGGTATCCTGGCCCGTCTGCCTTTGGCCCAGGGCGCAACGCCTGGCATGGGCCCAGCAGGCCACCACCGTCGAGATCTCACCAGAACCCCTCGTGAGGCCCTGGCCTCCTGAGGACCCCTCATGAGGTCCTCGGGGAGCGTGCGAGCAAGGATCGACATCTTCACCAACAGCCTTGCGAGGCGGCCTCCCGAGGCACGCTCCCGAAGACACGCCAGACAAGTGCTGTTCGGCTCGGTCGCGCGGTCTCGTGCCCATCACGTGGGTGATGCGCGTGGCGACGAACGATGGTAGAGGTCGTGCCAGCAGGCGCAGATGAAGAGGGTTTCCCCTCTTGTGCTAAGGGAACAAGGCCAGCAATCCACTTCCCAAAGCAACCCCAAAGGTTGCCCGATCGGCGAAAGAAGACCAAGACGGTGGGCGCGCAGGGCAGAGGTCATCACCGAGCCCACCGGCGCGTCATGGATCATGCTTTTGCAGGCGAAGACCGCCTTTAGTCAGGATAGCCTGAGCGCCTGTCCCCTTTCAAAACCCACCAAGTGTGGCAACCCTTCCCGCCTAAGTTTCGAGGGGGAAGAGGACCAAGGTAGGTATAAAGGGACAATGCTGCCATTGTAGGAGGAGGCTTGGACCGATTCTTCCTCCCTCTCCACCTTGTACGCGAGAACACCTTCTTGCCGACTGCAATCCCAACCCAGCAGGAGTAGGGTTTTACACCGCAAGATGGCCCGAAACTGGGTAAACTGCTGAGTCCACGGTCCGCTCCCACTCACGCACTCTCGCCGTAGCTCCGCCGTAGTTATGCTGTGGTAGAGGACGAGAGGTAGGAACGAGCTCACCCCAGTGTTCGAACCATTGGGTCCCTGGAGCCCGAACTCCGACATTTGGCGTGCCAGGTAGGGGTGCGCTACTGTTCTCTCGCTCCATCTTCCACTCCACCAGCCCCATGGCCGACGCATGCCGCGAGCACTGTAGGATCGAAAGTATGTCTAGAGGGGGGGTGATTAGACTACTTGACCAATTAAAACCTAACCTTTTCCCAATTTTAGTTGTAGGCAGATTTTAGCAACAATACAAGTCAAGCATCACCATACACATGCAATTCTAAGAGTATAGCAGCGGAAAGTAAAAAATTGCATATGTAAGTAAAGGAGGGGATCAGAGATTTCAAACGCAATGAAGACACGGTGGTTTTTGGCGTGGTTCCGATAGGTGGTGCTATCGTACGTCCACGTTGATGGAGACTTCAACCCACGAAGGGTAACGGCTGCGTGAGTCCACGGAGGGCTCCACCCAAGAAGGGTTCACGAAGAAGCAACCTTGTCTATTCCACCACGGCTTACGTCCATGAAGGACTAGCCTCACTCGGGGTAGATCTTCACGAAGTAGGCGATCTCCTTGCCCTTACAAACTCCTTGGTTCAACTCCACATCATGTCGGAGGCTCCCAAGTGACACCTAACCAATCTAGGAGACACCACTCTCCAAAAGGAAATAGACGGTGTGTTGTTGATGAACTCCTTGCTCTTGTGCTTCAAATGATAGTCTTCCTAGCACTCAAACAACTCCTCACAGATTTGGCTATGGTGGAAGAAGGATTTGAGTGGAAAGCAACTTGGGAAAGGCTAGAAATCAAGATTCAAATGGTAGGAATGGAATAGCTTGATCTCAACACATGAGTAGGTGGTTCTCTCTCAGAAAATGTATGGTTGAAGTGTAGGCACGTTCTGATGGCTCTCCTTACGGAGAAGGAGGTGGTGGAGGGGTATATATAGCCTCCACACAAAATCCAACCGTTACACACTTTTGACCCAACTCGGTGGCACCGAAACCATCATCTCGATAGCACCGAACTGTGTAAAAGATATGAACTTTAGGAATCTCGGTGGGACCGATAGGAACAGCTCAGATGGACCGAAGTGCAATGGCTAGGGCAAACCTCATCTCAGTGGCACCGATTGCATCAACTCGGTAGGACCGAAGTGAAGCAATAAGGTAACAGAGAGTTGGCAAGCCATCTTGGTGAGACCGATTTGCAAAACTCGGTGAGACCGAAGTAGGTGCAAATGATCACAGAGAGTTGGCAAGGCCATCTCGGTGGGACCGAGATCCATTTCGGTGGATCCGATTTGTTAGGGTTTTGGCAGTGGCTAAGTCTAGGTGAACTCAGTGGGGCTGGATAGAGAATTTTGGTGGGGCCGAGTTGGAATGTAGGTTTTGGACATATTTGGGTAGAGAGAGTGGTTGAGGGTTTAGGAGTACTGTCACTAAGCACTTGAGCAAAAAAACCATTAAGCAACACCTCATCCCCTTTTCATAGTATTGGCTTTCCTATGGACTCAATGTGATCTTGGATCACTAAACCAAAAATGTAGAGTCTTGATCTTTTGCCAATTCTTGTCCTTAGCATTTTGAGGGGTCCACGTCTCTAGTCCATGCCATGCCAATCATTGAACATCCTGAAATCTTTAACTTGAATGGACATTAGTTCAATGAGATATATGTTGTTATGAATTACCAAAACCACCAAGGGAGCAAATGTGCTTTCAATCTCCCCCTTTTTGGTAATTGATGACAACATATAGATCAAAGCTTTGACAACTGATTAAATGAATGAAATACATCATCGCTTTGAGAAGTATGTGATAAGCAAGAGCTCCCCCTAAATTTGTGCATTATTAAAAATTTATGTTTGAATGCAAATGCACAATCGATTAGGCTCATGGGTCACTCTTCCATGTCACATACAACTTGGTGGAGCGCGCAAAATGATATGATTGGAATAGCAAGCACGCATCACCAACATAAGTGAGTGATCATACAAGATAATGATAGAGATAAATATAGATCATCACAATAAGCATAGTATGATCAATCACATAGAGTAGCTCACAATCATAACGAAGCATAGTATCAAGCACACACACATAGAAACAAAGTACCAACAAGCAAATTGTAGCAAAAGAACTCGAGAGAAATCCAACAGGCAAAACAAAGCAAAACTCTCTCTCTCTCGAAGCTAAGATCTATACAAATTCTCCCCCTTTGGCAACAAGTACCAAAAAGATCGAATAGGTATAGGACTAATCGGCACTCTAAGCACGGTCCTCCGAAGCTCCTGAAGGCGATCTCCTGCTGGCAGCTCTGGTGTGCGTAGATGGCATTGAGAGAAGAGCGTCCGCGAATGCTTCTACAAAAGTTTGCTGGGCTGGTGGAGTGGATACCGGCGGTGGCACTGTGGCAGCAGCAGCAGGTGCAGAGACTGTGGTCCTCGGATCCACAACTGGCACTGTAGCAGATCTGGCTGCCCTAGGCACTGTCTAAAAACGCTCTGTGGTAGGTCTGTCATCTCCACTATCATCTGACGGGGCTGTCTTGACAGCATCAACATCACTCTGCAGCTGCTCCACGGTAGTCTGGATCTCTGTGACCTTGACATCTAGATCATGAAATTTTGTCTCTATTATCCGCTCTAAGCTAGCCTGGTGCTGGGTGAGGTTGGCTAGACTTCGCTCAATCCTCAGGGTGGCTTCAAGCAGATAAGTCATTTGGTCAGACTTAGACTTAAGATTTGCAATTAGAGCATTGGGAGCTGTTGCCTCCTCGGCTGCTTTTGCTTCTTTGGCTTTGCGGATCTTCTCCTGAGCTTGTGCAGAAGTGGGATGCGAAGGATCCATCACAATCACATTGTCCTCAAACTCTGGACGCAAAGGCAAATGCTCTCGATCAAGAAGGTATGTTCTGGTTCCAACCTTGGAGTTTATCAAAATCTGAATATGTGGAGCATATCCGCACGATCTCTTCTGATCAGCTGCAGTCCTCTTGATAGTTTCCACTATCAGGCTCATCACCTTAAATTTCTGAGGAGTATCAAACAGATGCAGCAAATTGATGGTGTGGCCACGAATCATTTTGTCATCTCCTGACTTGGGTAACAAGGTGTACCACAAGATGGTGTTCGTGGTGGCCAGTCCTGGGAGCAGATGCTTCACTGATCCAAGTTTATGAGTCTCAATGTCCTTCTGAGGAATTGCAGTGTACATGTTGGACATGGAGTTGTGATCCATCTTGAGCTTAGCATAGATATCAATGTCATCGTCCTCTTCCTTGGGAGCACCAAGAAGACTTGCCCACTCAGAGATGGTTGACTGGTACCTGATACCCTCAGTCATCCACACAATTCGGCCATCTGGATAGAAATGAGTTGTGGAGTAGAATTGCATGACCATTTCATCATTCCACTTGGTTAACTTCTGTCCGACAAAATCATCAACACCTGCAATCCTGAAGCTCTCATGGACATGGGGGAAATAATCTTCATTTTCATCGATGTATTCCCAATCCACCCATCTCATGTCACTAACAATGGGCTTCTTGTCAAGCAAAACTGTCTCATAGACATCTTGTTGTTCACGAGTGTGAAAGCGATAGTCACACACTGTCTTCCTCCTTGTAGCATATGGATCTGACTGTCTCCACTGACGCAGTCCTTTATCTTTCCTCAGCATCATGTTCTCTGCAACTGAGTGTGCATCATCATGGTCTGGTATCTTTGGCTTCAATTTCCTGAGCACTAGTGGCTCTTCATCAACATTTGCCTCAGGCACTAGGGCCTTGTTCTTCTCAGCAACTGATATGTTCCCGGTGGATCTCTTTGGTGCTGACACCTTTGGCTTGGACTTGGGGGCAGCAGTCCTGATTGCATCAGACATAAGCTTTTGAGATTTGGCTGGAGGTGCATCAGCAGTAGGTTCCTCCTCCTCCTCATCATCAGTCCTCATGGAGGGCCTTCCAAGCACTTGAGCTGTAGTCTTCCTAGCTCTCTTCTTCTTTCCACCTGTAGCTGGTTCTGTGTCACTAGGCTCTTCAAGAGTGAATTGCATAGTCTGCTTTGGAACTTTCCTCACAGCAGTCCTCTCTTTGGCAGATGATTGTTTGGTGTTGTACTCCTTAGCAAGCACGACTCTCTTTTTCTTGGTTGCTGCTTCACTAGCAACAAAATATTCATCCTCACTGTCTGAGGTTTTCTTCTTCCTTGTTCTAGTGGCTGCCTTAGGAAGATCTGGAGAGCTCCTCTCTCCCTCATAGAAACTTTCTGTAGGGCTTGACCCTTCACTTAGTTCTGCATGCTGTTTAGACCTGTTCTGGCTGTCGCTGGAATCTGACATCTTGTTGAGCTGACCCTGTGAATAGATGGGTATGGGCAGAGTAGATGAGTCATCACAAAAAGCAGAGGTTTTTCATAAAATTTGAGTTCAACTCTTAGTTTCAAGTTTTCACAGGATGTATTTCGGATGGACCAAGTTGATCATCTCGGTGATACCGAAGCACTCTACAGAAACCTTACACGCCATTTCGGTCAGACCGAGATGGGTTTCGGTGGCTCCGAGATGCTAGGGTTTCACTGAGACTTTACTTTCGGTCTCACCGATTCATACAACTCGGTGGCACCGAGACATACTAGTGCTATGGCCAGAGGCCAAATCGATAGGACCGAAAATTTCGAATCGGTCGGTCCGAGATGCATTCGGCGGAAACTTAAACCTAAAATTTTTACTCGCATCTAATCTACGGAGTTTGCAGTGTAACAGGAGTTCTCAATCCGTGGCATGAATTCAGGTAGTCCAATCGTGCATTGAATCGGAAATGGGAGCACGAGAGGGATCGAATCTCACCCTAACTCAGTGGAGACTCTCTACGGCGGCAACGGTGGTGAAGATTCCCGTTGACGGCGACGGAATCCGACGGCGAGGGCGCGTTGGAGACGACGGCAAAGTCCTAAGACGAGGGCGACGGCAGCAACGAGGTGTGGGAACGAGTGGGGTTGAGAAATTTCAACCGTTCGGTCCGCGCGATATGTATACCCGTACGCTGTTGGTGGCGCCGAGTTGAACAACTCGGTGGCACCGATATGTGTTACTGCACGCAGGTCAGCACATTGGTGGCTCCGAAACGGTTCAACTCGGTTGCACCAAGATGGAAAACCTAGATCAATATAAGTGATTTCGGTTGGACCGAGTTTGAGTGAATTGGTTCGGCCGAAATCAGATAGAAGGTTTTGGAGGTTCAGCCCTTTCAGATCGGTGGCTCCGAGTGCTCCTCACCCGAAGGGTCCGAAAATGACTTGTTCAATTTTTGTGATGCCGCAAGAATAGAATTTGAGACAAGAAAGCATAGATAGCTAGAGAAGGTACTTAGGCATTCTTGTACATCCACTTGGCCAGAAAAACCAAGACAATCAAAACAACAAATGGATGTCGTCGAATGATGAAAACATGCAAACCAACATGCTCACACAATAAGATAGCAAATGAAATATGTGTCAAACATGCACAACCAATTCTAGCATCTATCAAGCAATGGCGATGACTAGGTCATCTATATATGAGTATATTGACTTAGGAGCCAAATGAGAACATTTGATCATAGGTCATACTCATCGTTTAAGCACAAGTGGGGTTGCCACTTTTACATAAAGCATTGACGTGTTCACACCATTAGAGTTGCTTTAGCTCAATTGTTTAGAGCAAAGCTCCCCCTAGATGTGATATCCCCCCTAAGAGGGATGAACTAACCTTGGGTTTTGTCAATGATGACTTCATGTAGATGTTGAAGATGTGGATGCTCAATGTGGATGTGGACCATCAAGAGTTGGGAGCAATCCTTTGGAGTTTTGTGCTTTCAATACCTACATGGGTTAGTCCCACACAAGGAACATACAAGGATATCCATAGACATAGAGTGAAATACACATATATGATGTCCATGAATGCATTGAATACCTTGTCCCTTGTCTTACCAACAAGAGGGTTTGTGACTCCATGAACTAGTGCAAAATGTGGAAGTTGGTTGCACAAGTTCTTGCCATAAAGTATATGAGTGAAGTTTGTTGGCGGAGTCACCCTCAAGAACTCTCTAGTTCTTCTTCTTTTGGACCCACATCAACTTGATAGGAATCCTTGGAGTGGTAGTAGCACTTGATGAAGTAGAACTTGATGAAGTCTTGGGAACCCACTTGACCATGGCTTGAGGAGCTTCTTCAAATGAATCAATCTCTTCTTGAAGCTTGTCCTTGCCTTTTAGCTTGTGGTCTTGTGGTGGAAGATCTTCTTGAGCTTGTGTTCCCTTGAAGGAAGTAGGATCATACTTCTCTTGTTGAGGAACAAACTTCATCTTGGGGTATTGATCTTCTTCCCACTCAACTCCATTGGCATTGAACTTTCGTTCAAAACCAACACCTTGTTTCTTCCGGTGCCTTCCTTGCTTCCGTACAATTTCCTCAAATTGCTTACTCCAGGCAAGACTCTTGTAGACACCTTTTTCTATAATTCCTTTCAATAGCATATTTTCTTGCTCAAGTGTAACTTGGCTAAGAGAATCATTAGTGGAATCAATAGAACTACTAGAAGTAACAACATTGGATTTAGCATTGTTATTGTTACTACTAGAGGTAGAACCCTTTTTACCCTTGTTACTAGTTTGCTTAGGTTTAACTTGTGGCATAAAGGTAGACAAGAGTAAACGTTTGGCAAGATATGAAGAACTTTTCTTTCAAAGATCGTCATTGATACCTTTAAGAAACTCATGCTCTTGCTCTAAATTTAGCTTCTCGAAGCGTAGCTTCTCATGAGTTCTTAGAAGTTCTCTATGATCCTCTTGAGTTGTTTCATGAGCTAACTTAAGAGCATTTAGTTCTTTAGTTAGACGCTCAATCTCCTTCATAGCGTTGTCACTCGTTTCCTCTTGCCTATCATGATTACAAGCTTTTTCATTATAGCTCACATCACTATCCTTGTCAACAAGTAAATCATCATCACCAAGTAAATCATCTTCATCACTATTGAAACCAAGATACTCGGGGTGTGATACCTTGTGGCCTTTTGCCATGAAGCATCTTCCAATTCCTTCATTTGGTGAGTCAAATAGATCATAGGAGTTGGATGACACAAGTGCAAGTCCGGCAACACCTTCATCTTGACTATAGTCGGAGTTGGAGTGATAACTTCTCTCGGAGTGGTTGTCGGAGTCGGAGCCGGAAACCCTTCACCAACATGAGCTTGATGTCTTCTTCTTGTGTAGCTCTTGGATGACTTGTCCTTCCTCTACGAATCCTTGCTTCTTCGAGAGTGTCTTCGTTCATAACGATCATCTCTACTCCTTCTCTCCTTATGAGGTGATTCATCTCTTCTATATCTTCCTCTTGGTGATTCGTCTCTTTTCTTGTAGGGAGCCGTACACTCATTGGAGTAGTGTCTGAGCTTCCCACAATTGTAACAATTATGGTCATGACTTGATGATCTTCTCTCATAGTGTCTTGAGCTAGAGCTTCTTTCTTTCCCTTTGTTCTTGTAGAACTTGTTGAACCTTTTCACCATCAGGCTAATCTCTTCATTGGATACTAGCATGTCACTTGGAGTTGTTGGAGCATCGGTTGAGGCTTTGTAAGCACCACTTGATTTGTTGTGCAGCTCCTCTTTGTCCTTGAGTGACATTTCATGAGCAACAATCCTTCCAATGACTTCCGTGGGCTTGAGATCTTTGTAATTTGGCATCATTTGGATCATTGTGCAGACGGTATCATATTTTCCATCCAAAGCTCTAAGTATCTTCTTGATGATGAATTTGTCGGTCATCTCTTCACTTCCTAAGCCGGCAATCTCATTTGTGATGAGAGCAAGCCTAGAGTACATATCAGTGACTCCTTCACCATCCTTCATCTTGAACTTGTCAAGTTGACTTTGAAGCACATCAAACTTCGATTCCTTGATGGACTCGGTACCCTCATGCATATCAACCAAAGTATCCCAAATTTCCTTTGCATTCTCGAGGCGGCTGATTTTGTTGAATTCTTCGGGACATAAACCGTTGAATAGAATGTCACAAGCTTGAGCATTGTATTGTAACATCTTCAATTCTTCCGGGGTTGCTTCACGATCCGGTTCCTTGCCATCCTCAAAGAAGTCACCTTGCAAGCCAACATGAACAACAGCCCAAATGGTGGGGTTATGACCAAGAATATGCATTTTCATCTTATGTTTCCAACTAGCAAAGTTTGTACCATCAAAATATGGACCTCTACGGTGGTAGTTACCCTCACTAGACGCCATACTCTTCTAGGTTGTGAAACCAAGGCTATGATCACCAAAGCAATGGAAATCAAGGCTTACGAAGACCAAAGCTCTGATACCACTTGTAGGATCGAAATATGTCTAGAGGGGGGGGTGATTAGACTACTTGACCAATTAAAACCTAACCTTTTCCCAATTTTAGTTGTAGGCAGATTTTTTCAACAATACAAGTCAAGCATCACCCTACACATGCAATTCTAAGAGTATAGCAGCGGAAAGTAAACAATTGCATATGTAAGTAAAGGAGGGGATCGGAGATTTCAAATGCAATGAAGACACGGTGGTTTTTGGCGTGGTTCCGATAGGTGGTGCTATCGTACGTCCACGTTGATGGAGACTTCAACCCACGAAGGGTAACGGCTGCGCGAGTCCACGGAGGGCTCCACCCAGGAAGGGTCCACGAAGAAGCAACCTTGTCTATTCCACCATGGCTTACATCCACGAAGGACTAGCCTCACTCGGGGTATATCTTCACGAAGTAGGCGATCTCCATGCCCTTACAAACTCCTTGGTTCAACTCCACATCATGTCGGAGGCTCCCAAGTGACACCTAACCAATCTAGGAGACACCACTCTCCAAAAGGTAATAGACGGTGTGTTGTTGATGAACTCCTTGCTCTTGTGCTTCAAATGATAGCCTTCCCAGCACTCAAACAACTCCTCACAGATTTGGCTATGGTGGAAGAAGGATTTGAGTGGAAAGCAACTTGGGAAAGGCTAGAAATCAAGATTCAAATGGTAGGAATGGAATAGCTTGATCTCAACACATGAGTAGGTGGTTCTCTCTCAGAAAATGTATGGTGGAAGTGTAGGCACGTTCTGATGGCTCTCCTTACTGAGAAGGAGGTGGTGGAGGGGTATATATAGCCTCCACACAAAATCCAACCGTTACACACTTTTGACCCAACTCGGTGGCACCGAAACCATCATCTAGGTAGCACCGAACTGTGTAAAAGATATGAACTTTAGGATTCTCGGTGGGACAGATAGGAACAACTCAGATGGACCGAAGTGCAATGGCTAGGGCAAACCTCATCTCGGTGGCACCGATTGCATCAACTCGGTAGGACCGAAGTGAAGCAATAAGGCAACAGAGAGTTGGCAAGCCATCTCGGTGAGACCGATTTGCAAAACTCGGTGAGACCGAAGTAGGTGCAAATGATCACAGAGAGTTGGCCAGGCCATCTCGGTGGGACCGAGATCCATTTTGGTGGATCCGATTTGTTAGGGTTTTGGCAGTGGCTAAGTCTAGGTGAACTCGGTGGGGCCGGATAGAGAATTTCGGTGGGGCCGAGTCGGAATGTAGGTTTTGGACATATTTGGGTAGAGAGAGTGGTTGAGGGTTTAGGAGTACTGTCACTAAGCACTTGAGCAAAAAAACCATTAAGCAACACCTCATCCCCTTTTAATAGTAATGGCTTTCCGATGGACTCAATGTGATCTTGGATCACTAAACCAAAAATGTAGAGTCTTGATCTTTTGCCAAACCTTGTCCTTAGCATTTTGAGGGGTCCACGTCTCTAGTCCATGCCATGCCAATCATTGAACATCCTGAAATCTTTAACTTGAATGGACATTAGTTCAATGAGATATATGTTGTTATGAATTACCAAAACCACCAAGGGCGCAAATGTGCTTTCAAGCGCGCTGAGCGCAGGGCTAGCCGCGTGGCTCAGATGGAGTCGGTGGCCCGCGGCAACCGCCGCCGCCCTGTCGAGACTGCGGCTGCTGCCGCCACCGACCCTGCTGCCCATGAGCAGCAGGACTCCTTCCTGCACCCCTCCGTGCAGGCGAACGGCCACACCACCACGGCCTCTTCCTCCCTCGCCCACCGTGGTCCGCCGAACACGCAGGCCGCGCTACTCATGGCGCGCGAGCTGCTCCGCTACCGTCCAGCTGACGCCGGCTACGACACCTGGCTTGGTCGCATCACCGAGCTCGTCAACGCCGCCGGGGATGCTTCGGCGCCTTCCCACTCGCTCTGCCCTCCGCCATCTCGCGCTGGGGACCTAGCGCATGCGCTCCCCCGCCGCCTCCTCTGCGCAACGAGCTCGGCGGGCCCCAGCGCAATGCGCAGGCGCACGAACCGTCCCAGGGCGCGTCCTCGCCGGTCCGAGATGAGGCTACCTGCCAAATCATCCAACGCGTGCCCCTGATGCACGAGTGCTCCTTGAGCGGTAGCACCAGCGCCTGGACCAGGCCGTCCAGGAGGTCGCGGCAGCTGGGCGCTAGAACCGCGCCGCCCTCGCCGGCGAAGTCCCCTCAAGCGGTGTGGGCTGCCGTGCCTTCACTCGCGAGCTACGTCGGGTGGTGTGGCCCGCGAAGTTCAAGCCTGAGCTACCTCCACGCTACGACGGCACCCCTAACCCTGCAGAGTTCCTTCAGCTCTACGCGCTGAGCGTTGAGGCGGCGAACGGCGACGATAAGGTCATGGCGATCTGGTTCCCCATGACCCTCAAGGACGGCCCGCGCTCCTGGCTCATGAACCTCCCCGAGGCGTCGATCTCATCGTGGGCCGAGCTCTGTAGCCAGTTTGTCGCCAACTTCAAGGGCATGCAGGACTGCTCCCTCACCATCAACGACCTGCGGCACATGCGGCAGCGCCCAGACGAGACCCTCCGCAAGTACATCTAGCGCTTCAGCCAAGTGCGCAACAAGATCCCGCACGCCTCCGACACGGCCGTCATCTCTGCGTTCTCCACCGGCGTCACGGACGTCAAGATGCGTGAGAAGCTCGCCATCAACGACGAGCTTGACTCTGTGCTCGAGTTGTTCGACCTCGCTGACAAGTGCGCCAAGGCTGAAGAAGGGCGCCTCTTCGTCCACAACGATCCCGATGCGGCGCTCGAAGCCGCCAAGGCCAAGAACAAGGACGTCAAGCGCAAGGGCCCTGCCATGCTTGCGGCGGAGCCTGAGCAAAAGCGCGGCCGTGACCACGACGAGCCCAAGAAGGACGGCCGCCCACTTTGCGCCTACCACAACGTGCGCTCCCACAACACTGAGGACTGCCAGGAGCTCAAGCTGCTCCGTGACGAGCAAAAGGGCCGCCGAGACGACCGCAACGGCCGCGGCGCCGATCGCGGAGGTGGCCGCGGCGGCAACCACTGGGACGGCCGCAGCGGCAACGGCAACTTCTGCCAGGGCTGGCGCGACCAGCCTCGTGAGGCAAATCCTCAGGCCAATGCAGCTCTCCCGCCGCTGCCGCCGCCGCCCCGGAGGAACGATGTCAACTAGCCTGATGAGGGCGCTGGGGGCTACCAGGAGCCTCGCGCGGTCGCCTGCATCCTTGGCGGGGCTCAGGCCCCCGTGTCCAACTGCCACTTCAAGCAGCTCTCTCGCGAGGTGAATGCCGCCCTCCCGAGTCCTGAGGCCACGCGGCCCCTCAAGTGGTCGCAGTACGTCATCACCTTCGACTCCAAGGACCACCCCAAGTCCACGCCCCCCGCAGGCGCGCTCCCCATGCTGTGCACTCCCACCATCAGCAACGCCGCGGTCACCCAAACCCTCATCGACGGAGGCGCTGGCCTCAACGTGATCTCCATCGAGACCTTCGAGACGCTCCAAGTGCCCTATGACCAGTTGATGCCGACCAGGCCCTTCTCAGGAGTGACCGATGGCTCCACCATCCCCCTGGGGCAAGTGCACCTCCCCGTCACCTTTGGCACCCGCAAGAACTACCACACCAAGCTCATCGACTTCGACGTGGTGCACATCGGCCTGCCGTACAACGCCATCTTGGGCTACCCAGCTCTCACCAAGTTCATGGCGGCGACCCACCACGCCTACAACGTCCTCAAGATGCCTGGCTGCAGCGGCATCATCACTGTCACCTGCGACGAGAAGGATGCGATCTGCTCCCTGGAGCACGCCTACAAGGCTGCTGCCACCGCGCATCCAGCTGACGAGGACGCGACCGAGCCTCCTGAGGCCGCGCCCGCGAAGAAGAAGCAGCTGTTCTCTCAGGACCATGCTGAGACGAAGAAGGTGTCAGTGGACGGCAGCGGCTTAGGCCCTGCCTTCACCATCGGCGCTGGCCTTCCTCCTACATAGGAAAGCGCGCTCGTCGCCTCCCTTCGGGCAAACTCGGATGTTTTTGCCTGGAAAGCATCTGACTTGTCCAGTGTGTCGAGGAAGGTAATCGAGCACCACTTAGTGGTGTGCCCCAACGCACGCCCTGTCAAGCAAAAAGCACGGCACCAGGTGCCAGAGAAGCAAGATTTCATCATCAAGGAAGTTCAGAAGCTCCAAGAAGCTGGGGTCATCCGAGAGGTGCGCCACGGCGAATGGCTCGCCAACCCAGTCGTCGTCCCCAAGAAGGGCGGCAAGGAGCGTATGTGTGTTGATTTCACCAGTTTCAACAAGTTCTGCCCTCAAGATCCATTTCCACTGCCCCGCATCGACCAGATCATGGACTCCACCACCGGGTGCGATTTGCTATGCTTCCTAGATGCCTTCTCAGGCTATCACCAGATCAAGATGGCAGCCGAAGACGTGGAGAGGATGGCCTTCATCACTCCTTGCGGCATATACTGCTACGTCTGCATGCCCTTCGGCTTGAGGAGCGTGGGTGCTACCTTCCAACGGCTAATGCGCATCACGCTGGGGACTCAGATGGGGAGGAACGCGGAGGCCTACGTTGACGACATCATGGTCAAGTCTCGCGAGGCTGGATCCCTCATTGAAGACCTCAGTGAAACATTCGCCAACCTGCGCAAGGTCAACCTCAAGCTCAACCCCAAGAAGTTCGTCTCCGAAGTTCCCTCTGGCAAACTCCTCGGCTTCCTGGTCTCGCACTGTGGCATCGAGCCCAACCCCGAGAAGATCAAGGCCATCGAGAAAATGCGTCCTCCCCGGACCCTCAAGGAAATGCAGCGCTTGGCAGGATGTATAGCTTCCCTGCGCCGCTTCATCTCCAAGTTTGGCGAACGAGCCTTGCCATTCTTCAAGCTCATGAAAAGGTCTGGCTCTTTCAAGTGGACCCCTGAGGCAGACGCTGCCTTTGAAGACCTCAAGAGGTACCTCACAAGCCTGCCCATCATGGTCGCGCTGCGCTCTCGCGAGCCCTTGCTCCTGTACTTGGCAGCCACCCCTCAGACGGCCAGCGCGGTGCTTGTAGCGGTGCGAGAGGAGCGTGTCTGTACCAAGGAGAAGCCCTCCGCACCCCGCGAGCCTCGTGAGCCCCCCGAGCCTCGCGACCCTCCTGAGCCGCGTGAGCCCCCGAGCCTCTTGAGCCTCGTGAGCTTCCCGAGCCCATCGAGCCTCGCGAGCCACCTGGAGAGCAAGCTGCCACCACAACTACGCGCCGCGTTAAACACCCCGTGTACTTCGTCAGCACCGTGCTAAGGGATGCGCGCGAGCGCTACCCCATGCAGCAAAAGCTCCTCCTCGTGCTCCTCGTCGTCTCCAGGAAGCTAAGCCACTACTTTCAGGGTCACCCCATCAAGGTCATCTCTTCCTACCCCTTGGAGCAAGACCTGCGCAGCTCCAATGCTGCCGACCGCGTCACCGAATTGAACATCGAGCTGCAAGCCTTCCAGCTGGGGTGTTTGACGAGGGTGAACATTTTCTATTAATCCAGCTAGGGTGAACATTTTTCCTAAGCTTAGTTTTTGTTGGATCAATTAAATAGTCCATTTAGTCATTTATTTCAGCTTAGAAAATTCCTAGGAAAATGATATGAACTCCAAATAATTTGATCCTTTTTCTGAAATTCATCGTTTTTCATCTAGTTTATTTTAGTATTTATTTTTAAATTTTCCAAACAACTTTTTAGTACTGTTTGCAAATTGAGTGGTAATTGGAATATTTTGAAAATAGGGAAATGGAGGGAAGATAAAAAAAATCAAAGTTTTGGAGTGCACCAACACTTCTGCATGCCCAAGGCAAGCATCTTGAACACTTGATATGGTGAATGCATGGTTAATTGTTGCAAGAATAATGGATTCATGAATATGTTGAATTCAAATAAAGTTTGCATATTGCTAGCTATGCATGCATGATTCCCTGATAGTATTTGATCTTCATTTAAGTATGAGTGAATATGGTCATTTTCACATGTCACATATGCATATGTTGGTCCGGACTAATCTGCAGGAAAGAATCGGTCACGAGAAAAGTGACCGTGAGACTGAATTCTCGTTGAGACGAGAATGATCAGCGAGGACATGTTGGGACATGCCAGTTGGTGACCCTGTTGGGTATTACCAAGGAAATATATTGTGCTAACCACTGCAGGAAAACTTAAACCTCCTGAGTCGACTGTAGATCGAGTCTTGTCACCGGTAACCCCCATACTTGATTCGTGCTACCACTTGTCCCTGCCACAAGTAGGGTACGGTTCAGTAAGTTGTTAACCCCTTTCCCTGCACACACCGTACAGAGAGGCCGTGATGAAGGTTTCTAGGTACCGGTTATAATGCCAGTCATCGGGTCAGGGGGCATGGGTGTATCCGGCTGGGCCGAGAGGGGGGCACCCCTTGTAATCCGCGCGTATTAATAGTGATCCCATGCTATTCGAGACGATGGTCTCCCCATCTTAGAGTTTTTCTTGAACGATGCTTTGGGTGATTCCTGGCATCCGGAAAGCTAATCTGGTGTGTGCTGGTCAGGTGTGTTTTCAACCCAAAGGCCGTAATAGGAATTAGTCAATGTCTTGGTGCTGGCTAAAGAAATCCTTTACTTGTGGGTAAAGAGTACACCCTCTGCAGAGTTATACCTATTCGAATAGCCGTGTCCGCGGTTAAGGACTACAGTCTGGGTTGGTCAAGTGTCGGTCTTCGGAGGAATAACTAAAAATTGAGCATGATATATTTTTGCAGGATAATTATTGTCACTACTGATGCTATCGTGAATATTATTGTTAACATGAATACTATTATGGATTAACCTTTTCTTTTATGTGCTTTTCTGGGTATCTCATGGGGTGGCTAGACTACCCGGATACTCAGTTTTATTTTCTTTCTAAATATCTCTTGGGATGGCTAGACTACCCGAGATATTCATTTTCTTTGCTGGGTATCTCTTGGGATGGCTAGACTACCCGATATACTCATTTTTATTTTATTTTTGAATATCTCTTGGGATGGCTAGACTACCCGAGATATTCATTTTCTTTTCTGGGTATCTCTTGGGATGGCTAGACTACCTGAGATACTCGTTTCTTTTCAAGACCTCTCGAGGCGTCGCTTTTAGACACCCGTTTGGCATTTCTTTTCAAGACCTCTCGAGGCGTCGCTTTTAGACACCCGTTTGGCATTTCTTTTCAAGACCTCTCGAGGCGTCGCTTTTAGACACCCATTTGGCATTTCTTTTCAAGACCTCTCGAGGTGTCGCTTTTAGACACCCGTTTGGCATTTCTTTTCAAGACCTCTCGAGGCATCGCTTTTAGACACCCGTTTGGCATTTCTTTTGGATTCTTGGGCGGTCCTGTCTCGCCCGATTCTCCACTTTTATATTTTCTTTTGGATTCTCAGGCGGTCCTGTCTTGCCCGATTCTCCACTTTTATATTTTCTTTTGGATTCTCGGGTGGTCCAACGCCCGATGTTTCATTAACTTTCTTTGTTTGTCACTAAAATTTTATATACTCATTCTTCTGCACATGCTAATGTTTAACATGCCCTACTTTAATTTCAGTCAGCATATGCATATAATTTAATCCATCATGAGCATATGCATTTCGGTATATCTTGTGTCCATAATGTTTGCGAGTACATTCAAACATACTCACTGGCTTGTCCTTGGCTATTTAATTGGCCAGGTCAGGATTTCAACGAGGAGTACTACAATGATGTCCATGCAGAGCCTAGGATAGCAGCCACGCAGGATAGGAATTATCCGGGTCAGCTGTTCCTGTGGGAATGGAGCCCCATCGACGTTGGAGAGCCACGAGTCGCTTCCGTCACCCATCACTAGAAGTCATTGTTGTATCATTAGACCTTTATGGTCTTGTATCCAATTCTTGTAATTCCTTGGTAATCTGTAACAAGGACATGTCCACCAGTAACAATGATCTTGGGGCTGGTGACGACACGAGGGGTTAATTTCTGGGATACCGTGTCCCAGAAATCCGGCCCCGACAGGTCTCGAGGGGGCTGCTGACGTCCTCCTTGCAAATGGAGCTCAAGGCGCGGCGGGCTCGGAGCTCGAGGGTGCGGAACATCTTGGAGCGCTGGAGCTGCCGCCCCCGCGCTCGGGCCGCCTCGTCCCTCGCCTGCTCGACAATGGCGGCGACGCCCCCCACCTGCTGCTGGAGGGAGGCCAGCTCGGCTTCAGCGTCAACCCGGGCCTTCAGCGCGGTCTCTCGCCGTTTTTCCGCTTCATTCAGCATCTCCTTGAGGCCCTCCTGCAGCTTCAATTTCTTGCTGTCCTCCTCGGCGAGCGCCTCACGGCTCTGCGTGACCCTCCTGTCGGCGTCCTCCTGAATCTTCTTCTCCTTGGCAGCCAGATTGGCGTTGGCCCTGTCGAGGCGCTAAGCATAGTTGCCCTAAGCAGCGGACACCTCTCGCTCCAGCGTCTCCAGCCGTTCGTGTTCCAGGTCCTATGCGGATGCCGACCGCGCGAGCTCCCACTCGCGGATATCAAGGTCCGCCTCATGGGCCACCAGTCCCTCTTCGAGGGCGGAGATGGCATTTTTCCGCGCCTGGAGCTGCTGTTCCAGCGTGGTGTTCTGGTCCTAGAGCTCCTTCCCGCGGGCCTCTGCCGCCTCACGCCGCCTGTCGGCCTCCCTGATGGCGTTCTCAAAGATTTCCTTTGCGTCCTGGGCGGCTTTCTCGCATTTTCCCCGCGCGGCGTCATCTCGACGGTGGCCCAGCTTGATGGCCACGTCAAGCTGGCGCCACCCCTCCGCGAGGCGCTGGCGCTCCTCGACGATGCGCGCCTCCTCCGCCTGGAGGTCTGCCTATAGCTGGTCAAGGGCGGCCCTAGCACCTTGCAGGGCCCCGCGCTAGAGCACGGCGCTGCTGCTCACGAGCTGCAGGGCCCAGCCAGCATGCGCCTCAGTGCCGCCCTCCCGCGAGGGCCCGACGCAACCCGCAGGGGGCGGAGGGCTCACGGGGACCCCCTCTTCATCTTGCCGTGGCGGCGCGCCCCGCGGGCTTGGCGCCCCCCGGTGGGGGCCCCGCGCACCGGCGAGTCTCGCGGGCCTCCCACAGCGCCGCCGCCACCTGCGGGGCAAGATGGGAGAGCTGGCGTCTCCGTCTCCACCACCATGACGTCCGGCCTGGCCATGGGCACCCCAGGGACCGCGGAGCCGCCTCCCGTCGGTGCCTCCTGAGGCTCGCTCGCTTGGACCTCCCGAGCCTCGACCTTCTGCGGCTCAGGAGGGGTTTGCCTGCCCCTCTGCCATCGCGAGGCCAGCCTCGGTGTCAAGGCAACGGGTGCTCTCCCCACGCCCCTCGGCCCTAGCGACCGGCGTTGTGGCCCCCACCAGGCCGGGGGACCCCTCCTCCTTCTTGCTCGAGGAGGTCCTGTAAAAAGCAAAGACTCAGGCACGCGCGACGCGCCGGGTGCAAGAGAAGGAAAGGCGGATGCTTACTCATCCTTGGCAATCCATCTCCTCTTCTTCAGCGGCCATGGCGGGCCGCCACCGCCGCCACCCTTGCGGGGCCCTTCTCGCGACTGGCCCCCCTTGCGGGAGAACCGCGGGAGTCGCCCTCAGCGCCACCCCCGATGGTTCGCGGCCCCGCGACCGCCGCACGGGGGCTCCCTGCGTCCCTCGAGCCTAGAACCAATAGCAGAGGGTTGTCCTGGGGTCCCTCGAGGCCCTCTGGAAGCAGCCCCCACTGGTCAAAGTGCGGCATCGCGCCGGCCAGCGCCACCTTGTTCTTGAAGCGGTACCAGGGGAGCCCATCCCTGGGTGGCTCGCTCGCCTCCTCGCCGGCCAGTGTGTGGAGCACCTCGTTCAGCACATCCGGCAACAGGCTGTCCGCGCTCAGTCGCATCGGGTCCTCCGGACCGGTGAAGGCCCACATCAGGCGGGAGTTTCGCTGGAGGGGAGCGATGCGCCGGTGAAGGAAGTCCCTCATGACGGTAACCACTGTCACTTTCGCGGCCCTCAGCTCGGCCAACCTCTTCCACACCCGCGCCAACCTCGGGTCGGCGAGCCTTTCGTGCCCCCATCCGGAGCTCCTCGCCGCCGGAGCCCTCGGTAGCTGAAGCAGAGGGCCAAATTGGGATGTGTCCACGTACACCCACTGCCGCCTATAACCCTCTACCTCCTTAGTGAGCCTCATGTCGATGCCGTCGCCCGCCGTCTCTTCAACGATGCGGAACGAGGCACACCTGGAGCATTGGTTCACCGCGGTCAGCCGTAGGCTGAAGAAGTGGTGGAAGAACGCCACTGAGGGCACCACACCCAGGAAGGCCTCACATAGAAAGGCAAAGGCGGAAAGGAGAAGAACGGAGTTTGGCTCGCGATGCAACGCATGAACCTGGTAGTGCGAAAGAACGGAGTTGAAAAAATTGGAGAACGGCGGCAACAGGCCGGCGAAGAGTGCATGAAGGTAGAGGACGGTGGAGGTGGCGTCGAGGTCGGCGGTCGGGCGCGAAGCCGGCCAGATCCGAGTGGCGCCCCACTCGTTAGAAGCGGCCGCGGTCATCGGAAGCACCTTGCTAAGCCCCTCGGCATTGACAATCGTGGGCCGACGCAGAGCAGGTTCCGGCGCCACCTCCACGACCACCGTCTCCTCCGCGTCTCCCTTCCTGCCAGGGGGCATCATGGCAGCGCAGCAATGATCTAGGGCGGCGGAGCTTCGGGAGAGAAAGAAGGAGCTGTGCGTGGGAAGGAAGGCGCAGGGAGATGGAGTGCGCGAAGGAAGGCAATGATGGTCTCGCGTCGCACGCGACAAGCTTTATGTCAGCGAGGGCGGTTACCGAGGCATCGTGGGAGAAGTGGGGGTGCCCCCGTCACATCATGCGCCACGCGTCACGCCTGGCCCGTAGGCTGTTAGGGCCCGCGCTGTTTCGCCCCCTAGTAGGCAGGAGCGTGCCCATGGAACCCAGGGTATCCTGGCCCATCTACCTTTGGCCCAGGGCGCAACGCCTGGCGTGGGCCCAGCAGGCCACCACCGTCGAGATCTCACCAGAACCCCTCGTGAGGCCCTGGCCTCCTGAGGACCCCTCCTCAGGGAGCGGGCAAGCAAGGATCGGCATCTTCACCAACAGCCTCGCGAGGCGGCCTCCTGAGGGGGCCTCCCAAGGCACCCATCCGAAGACACGCCAGACAAGTGCTGTTCGGCTCGGTCACGCGGTCTCATGCCCATCATGTGGGTGATGCACGTGGCGACGAACAGCGGCAGAGGCCGTGCCAGCAGGCGCGGATGAAGAGGGTTTCCCTTTTTGTGCTAAGGGAACAAGGCCAGCAATCCACCTCCCAAAGCAACCCCAAAGGTTGCCCGATCGGCGAAAGAAGACCAAGACGGCGGGCGCGCAGGGCGGAGGTCATCACCGAGCCCACCGGCGCGTCATGGATCATGCTTTTGCAGGCGAAGACCACCTTTAGTCAGGAGAGCCTGAGCGCCTGTCCCCTTTCAAAACCCGCCAAGTGTGGCAACCCTTCCCGCCTAAGTTTTGAGGGGGAAGAGGACCAAGGCAGGTATAAAGGGACAGTGCTGCCATTGTAGGAGGAGGCTTGGACCGATTCTTCCTCCCTCTTCACCTTGTACACGAGAACACCTTCTTGCTGACTGCAATCCCAACCAAGCAGGAGTAGGTTTTTACACCGCAAGGTGGCCCGAACCTTGGTAAACCGCTGAGTCCACAGTCTGCTCCCACTCACGCGCTCTTGCCGTAGCTCCGCCGTAGTTAGGCTGTGGTAGAGGATGAGAGGTAGGAATGAGCTCACCTCTGTGTTTGAACCTTTGGGTCCCCGGAGCCTGAACTTCGACATGGTCCTTCGCCCATCTTCTTCATCTCCTGCTCCTTTCTCCCTTTCCTTCCTTGTCTTCCAGAGCCACTGCTGTGATGGCGAGGGGCAGAGGGCGAGCTCGTGCGTCCGCCGCCGCAGCAAGGGTTCCGCCACTGGGGCGTGGGCGCCCCTCAGCGGTTGTCGAAGCTGGGCCAAGCGCTCGTGGGAGGGCCGGTGCCCGCTGTCGAAGATGAGGCTCCGAGGACCCAAAGGTTCGAAAACTGGGGTGAGCTCATTCCTACCGCCTCGTCCCCTACCACAGCACAACTACGGCGAAGCTACGGCAAGAGCGCGCGAGCGGGGGCAGGCCGGAGACACAGTGGTTTACCCAGGTTCGGGCCACCTTGCGGTGTAAAACCCAACTCCTGCTTGGTTGGGATTGCACTAGCGCGAGAGTACAAGGTTTCGGGTGGAAGAGCCGATCCTCTCTACAGCAGCACCCTGCCCTCCTTTTATATCTGCCTTGGTCCTCTTCCCCCGAAAACATTGGCGGGTAGGGTTGCCACACAATGGCAAGTTTGAAGGGGGATAGGGGCGCAGTCTATCCTGACAAAAGGTGGTCTTCGTCTGCAAAGCGATTATCCATGATGCGCCAGTGGGCTCGGGGATGACCTCCGCCATGCGCGTCCTCCGTCTTGGTCTCCTTTCACCGATCGGGCAACCTTTGGGTATTGCTTTGGGAAACGGACCGCTGGCCTTGCTCCCTCAGCACAAAAGGGGAAATCCTCTCTATCCGTGCCTGCTAGCGCGGCCTCTGTCGCCATTCGTCGCCACGCGCGTGACCCACGTGGTGGGCATGAGACCGGGCGACCGAGCCGAACAACACCTGCCCTGCATGCCTTCGGGAGGGTGCCTCAGGAGGCAGCCTCGGGAGGCCGCCTCGCGAGGCTCTTGGTGAAGTCGTGGCTGAGTCTTGCTTGCCCGCTCCCTGAGGAGGGATCCTCAGGAGACCAGGGCCTCATGAGGGGTCTTGCTCGAGGTGCTCGCCAGTGGGCCACCTATTGGGCCACCGCTTGGCGCTGCGTACTGGGCCGCAGGCAGACGGGCCGAGGTACCCTGGGTTCCACGGGCCCGACAGTAGCCCCCGGGCCCGCGACGTGCACGTTCCCGCTTACTCGGGTGCGAAACGACGCGGGCCCCAACCGCCACCAGGCCAGGCGCGACGCGTGGCGCACGATGTGACAGGGGACGCCCCCCTACTTCTCCCACGATGCCACGGTAACTGCCTGTACTAACATAAAGCCTGCCCGCGCACGGTGCGAGACCATCATTGCCTTCCTTCGCGCATCCCGTCTCCCCGCGTCTTCCTTCTTGCACACAGCTCCTCACGACCCCATCTCCGAGCTCCGCCTCTTCCCCCGCTTCCACTCGCGACTCCGCCGCGCTTCGATGGCGGCCGCCTCCAAGAAGGGAAAAGCGGCGGCCCCGGCCCCCAACGCGCCCGCCATCGGGGTGGCGCTGCAGCGCTCCACCATCATCGACAGGGAGGGCCTGGCCAAGGTGCTCCCGCTGGTGGCCAGCGACCAGAACGAGTGACAGGCGACCAAGATCTAGCCGGGCTCACGCGCGCGGTGTGACCTGGGGGCGACGGCCTATCCCTTCTTCCTCCACGGCGTTTATGCCGGGTTGGTGCCGCCATTCTCGGACTTTTTCTATGCCATCCTTTCCCATTATCGGATCCAAGCCCTCCATCTTCAACCCAATTCCATCCCCCTCCTGGCCATGTTTGCCTTTTACTGCGAGGCTTTCTTGGGTGTCATGCCTTTGGTGGCGCTCTTCCGCCACTTCTTCAGCCTGTGGCTGACTGCGGCGGACCAGCACTCCGGATGCACCTCGTTCCTCGCCGTCAAGGGGATGGAGCGCAGCATCATCAACCTGAAGGTCGCGAAGAAGGTGGAGGGCTACCGGCAGCACTGGGTCTATATGGACGTGTGCCGGACCAGCCCGCTCCTGATGATCCCGACGGACCCGGCTGAGAAGAACTCCGGGTGGGGGCACGCGAAGCTCACCGACCCAAGGATGGAGCCTGTCTTGGAGCGGATGGCCGCGCACCGGGCCGCACGCCTATCAGGGGCGACGGTCGTCAAGGAGTACTTGCGGTGGCGCATTGCGCCGCTCCAACAGCGCTCGCGCCCTTGTGGGAGTTCACCGGCGTGAGGGACTCCATGAGGCTGAACTTCGGCAGCTTGAAGCAGGACGTGCTGGACGGAGCCCTGGCGACTCTGCTTAGCGTCCCCGCTGCGGACCCACCGAAGGATGTGGTCCCGCTGTTCCGCTACAAGGATATGGCGGAGCTGGTCACGGAGATGCCCCACTTTGACCGGTGGGGCCTCGTGCCGGAGGGCCACGTCGGGCCCCGCGAGAACCCGCTGGTGGTGCCGCTGGACTCCGGGGACAGCGGCGGCGACGAAGACTCGGGGGAGGCCACGGACGAGGACACCGACCGGGCGCCACCACGCACCCGCCGCCAGCTCCTAATCGACCTCGAGGATGACGACGCCGACAGCATGCTGCCCACGGTGGCGCCCTCCCAACCAGCTGGCGCAGGGGGATAGGAAGGCTCCGGCGCCGCGGCAGATGGGTCGCGAGCGGCGGAAGCGGCCCTCAGCCGGGAGGCGGTCGAGCCCCCAGCGGCGGAGGCCTGTCCGGGAGCCGAAACCTCACAGGCCCTCACAAAGGGTGACAACGCGGCTGGGACCACCGCGGCCCACTCTGGGGGTCCGGAAGGTGGAGCCGGGGCGATGCTTGAGGGTGGCGGCGACGACCCGCCTGTCGCGGAGAAGAAGAGGAAGTGGACCGCCAGCGACGAGTAAGTTCCCGTGCCCATTCCAGCGTTTAATGTTCACACTGCCTGCCTGAGCTCGGGGCTGAGCCACCGTTTTGGATAGGAGGTCTGCCAGTGACCAGAAGAAGAAGAAGAAGAGGACGGCGAGGATGAAGATGGCCCCCAGCCCGAAGGGGGCACCGATGCTTGCCGCGAGCGCTAGGGGGGCGTGGAGAAGCCGCCCGCCGCCCCTAAGCCGAGATGGGGTGCACGGAGGTCGAGGAAGAGCAGGCCGTCCCTCTGGAGCCGTGCGTGGGCATGGCTCCTGAGGCCGGGATGGACGAGCCTCGGGCGTCCACCTCTGGAGGTGGGGGCGCGCCCCTCGCGGACCCCACCGCGAAAGAAGATGCAGCGATGAGGGAGGTCGAGGCTCCCACTCCCTCACCAGATTCCTCCCTCAACGCGGAGCGGGACGGCGCCGGGCGCGCCACGGCGAGCTCTCAAGCTGCACCCGCGCGTGAAGCCCTTGTGGCGGGCATGGCGAGCCTCCTTGATGCACCGCCGCAGCCAAATGCGGGGGAAACCTCGGCGAGCCCTCCGCTCCTGGTGAACGATGCCGGGGCCTCCCCGACCATGGCAATGGAGGGCAGTGAGGGGCCCGGCCCGGACTGGGCCCTAGCGCACATGAGCAACCGCGCCTTACTCAGGAGCAGAGCCTTGCACGACGCCAATGTTGCGCTCGATCGGCTCGGGGCAGATTTCCAGGATGCGGAGGTGCGTCTCGTCGAGGAGCGCCTGAGGCTCGCTGAAGGGTGGCACCATCTTAGCGTCGCCGTCAAGATGGGCCAGTGCCAGAACAAAGCCGCTCATGCAAAGGGCAAGAAGGATGCAGCCAAGGCGAAGTGGGCCTGTGCAAGCGCTCTCCGGGAGGCCGAGGCGGTCGTCAAGCGTCGCGAGGAGGCGGAGGTCCACCTGAAGGAACTCCAGGATCAACATGCCGCGCAGGCGCAACTGCTCCACTCGCGGGAAAGTGCCGTTGCTACCTATGAGGGGGAGCTTGCGTCCCACGAGGCGGACCTCGCGACTCGCGAGCAGGACCTCACGAGGGTGTCGACCGAACAGGCCACGGAGCATGGGCGCCTGGAGACGTTGGGGCACCAGGTGGCGGACACTCAAGATGCCCACGCAAAGCGCGTGGATGAGGCCAACGCTCAGCTCGAGGCTAAGGAGAAAAAGGCCCAGGAAGACGCCGACGCGAAGATAGTGGCGGAGCGCCAAGCTCTCACCGAAGAGCATGGCCAGGAGCTGAAGTGACAAGAGGACCTCTTCGAGGCGGAGCGCGAGGGGCTTCGGGAGGAGATTGCCAGCCTTAAGGTGGCGCTGACTGAATCAGAGGCCCGCCGAGAGACCGCGCTGAAGGCCCAGGCCGTCGCCCAAGCCGAGCTGGCCTCACTTCGTCTCCAGGCGAGGGGTGCCACCAGCGCCGTCGAAAAGGCCAGAGGCGAGGCGGATTAGGAGCGGGAGCGGCAGCGCGATCGCGCCGAGACGTTCCGCCTCCTCGAGCTCCGAGCCCGCAATGCCCTGAGCTTCATCTGTAAGGAGAGGTTCAAAGCCCCCCGCGAGCCCCATGACGCCGATTCCATTGGTTTCTTCACCAAGCTCGTGGAGCGGCTCGAGGACGGAGCTAGGAAGGCGGACGGCATCTTCGAGGAAGAGTGCCATGATCTTTTCTGTCAGGCGGCGACTTGCGTCTTCAGCCACCTCCTTCACGCCGACCCCAACTTTGATCTTGACAAGGTAATAGCCCCCATCCCCAAGGAGCTCCGTGATGGCCTCGCGAAGGCGGTGGAAGGCCATGTGGACGCGCTGCTTGGGAAGTTCTCTCGCGACAGCAGCGAGAGCTCCGACGGAGGCGGGGACGACCACGATAGCAGCGACAACAACGACGGCGACAACGATGATGGCGCGACTTCTTAGGATCCTCCTTCCTTCGTTATCCTGCACTAGACCAATCTGGCCCCGTGCGGGCGTGAAGACAATGCCTTTATGTTTTATGACTTGCTGTGATGTATGCTTGTGCCCTCGTGAAGCTTTCTCTCGAGGCCTGTTTTCTCTTTTTGCTCGCCTTGTGTGCTCTACGTCGTCAGGGCCCAGCCCCCGAGCGGGCTACAGCCGCCGCTGGTATGCTAGGACTCGTGCCTGAGCAAGGCCAGGAGGTGTAGGGCACCGAGGGCGGTAAGAGCTCCTGAGGCGCGGTGCTCAGGGAGCCCCCCTTTGACGTGCAAGCGGCTCGCGGAAGAGGAAACGACAGCGCTCGGCGAGGTTGCTAGAAGGGGAAGCTTGGGAGATAACGAGGGTGGCTCACGAGGTAGTTAGACTTAGCTTTGCGGAGGGTAGCGTCTGGTGAGCCGCCACTTGTAGGGTGCGCCTTGCGAGGTTTTCGCTCATGAGATCTCCTGCTGAGATGGCCATCGTAGGTTGGCTCCCAAGGCAGTGCCCGCGAAGCTTCCTGAGGCTCAAGGGCCACCTCGCGAGGCGTCCTTGCGAGGCCTTCCAGGTGACCTATTCCTGAGATAACTGCATGCAGAAAGCCCCACAACAGGGGAGCAGCGTACGCTCGCCGGCTTGCTCATCGGCGTTACGTGAGGAGATAGGACACCAAGGACCTTGGTGGGGTGGCGTGCACGGGAGCAGGCCCGCGAGCCAGAGCCCGGTTGCTTGGGTTTTTCAGCATTGCTGGGACTGACCCGAGCATAGGCACCGTGTCCAGCCCCCGCTCGCGTGATGCTCATGAGGGAGGTCGTGAGCGCGCACGGCTCGTGAGGCAAAGATATGACGAAACACACCATGTTTGGAAATTGAAGCTTTACTGATGAAAGATAATGGATTTCATTACACAACCAAAAAGGGATGTGGCTCCCGTGTCCGGCACGGGTCAGCTTGAGGTTGGTGCAGCCCGTGGGACGCCCTCAGTTACACACCCAAAAGAGAAAAAGAAGGGCTGCCGTGTCCGGCACAGGTCAGCTTGAGGTTGGTGCAGCCCGTGGGGTGCCCTCAGTTGATTATTCCACCAGCGCAGAGCATGGGGCTTCCACCGGGGTGTGGGTATGATCGCGGCTCAATCGTTCTGCTAGCGTGGAGCATGGGGCTTCCACTTGGGCGTGGGCGGGAGCTCTTGCGTGCCCGTCAGGCGAACGCATTGAGAGTCTCTGGGGCGTGTACAACCGCATTTCGTTCGTACGCATGAGGGTCATGGGTAGAACTTGCGAAGGTGTTGGATGTTCTAGGCGTTAGGCACAGGAACTCCGTCCTCCGTCTCCAGTCGGGCGGTGCCGGGCCTGGAGACATGACCAACCCTGAAAGGGCCTTCACATGGGTGAGAGCTTGTGGAGTCCCTCCCCGTTCGAGGCCCCGACGCGAGGCGCATCAGCCTCTGGAAGGTGGCGCTAGCGTTCCTCAGGCCGAAGGGCATGCGGGCGTAGCCGGTGGTGGAGTCTGCGCCCCGGCCGGCGTGCGGCAGCAGGAATGGGTCCTAAGGGCAGGCCTTGTTGAGGCTCGTGAAGTCGACGCACATACGCTCCTTGCCGCCCTTCTTGGGGATGACGAGTGGGTTGGCGAGCCATTCGGGATGGCGCACCTCACGGACGACTCCAGCTCCTTGCAGCTTGTGCACTTCTTGAACAATGAACTCTTGCTCCTCGGGCACCTGGCGCCGTGCTTTTTTCTTGACAGGGCGTGCGTTGGGGCACACCGCTAAGTGATGCTCGATCACCTCCCTCGGTACACCGGATAAATCAGATGCTTTCCAGGCGAAAACATCCGAGTTTGCCCGAAGGAAGGCGACGAGCGTGCCTTCCTATGCAGGAGAAAGGCAGGTGCCGATGGTGAAGGTAGGGCCTGAGCCGCTGCCGTCAAGCGACACCTTCTTCGTCTCGGCACGGTCCTGAGAGAACAGCTGCTTCTTCTTCGCGGGCGCGGCCTCAGGAGGCTCGACCGCATCCTCATCAGCTAGATGGGCGGTTGCGGCAGCCTTGTAGGCGTGCTCAAGGGAGTAGATCGCGTCCTTCTCGTCGCAAGAGACAGTGATGATGCCGCTGCAGCCAGGCATCTTGAGGACGTTGTAGGGGTGGTGAGACACAGCCATGAACTTGGCGAGCGCGGGGTAGCCCAAGATAGCGTTGTAGGGCAGGCTGAGGTGGGCGACATCGAAGTCGATGAGCTCGGTGTGGTAGTTCTTGCGGGTGCCGAAGGTGACGGGGAGGCGCACCTACCCCAGAGGCAGCGTGGAGCCGTCAGTCACGCCCGAGAAGGGCCTTGTCGGCATGAGCTGCTCGTAAGGCACCTGGAGCTGCTCGAAGGTCTCAATGGAGAGCACGTTAAGGCCGGCGCCTCCGTCGATGAGGGTCTTGGTGACCGCGACGTTGCTGATGGTGGGAGTGCACAGCATGGGGAGAGCGCCCGCGGTGGCCATGGACTTGGGGTGGTCCTTGGAGTCGAAGGCGTACTGCGACCACTTGAGGGGCCGAGCATCCTCAGTGTTTGGGAGGGCGACGTTCACCTCGCGAGAGAACAACTTGAAGTGCTGGTTGGACGCGGGAGCCTGAGCTCCACCGAGGATGCAGGCGACCGCGCGAGGCTCCTGATAACCCCCAGCGCCCTTGTCAAGCTGGTTGATATCGTTCCTCCGGGGTGGCGGTGGCGGAAGAGCAGTGTTGGCCTGAGGGTTTCCCTCACGAGGCTGATCACGCCAGGTGGCCTCACGAGGCTGGTCGCTCCAGCCTTGGCGGAAATTGCTGCTGCCGTTGCGGCTGTCCCAGCGGTTGTCACTGTGGCCACCTCCGCGGCCGGCGCCCCGGTCATTGCGGTCGCCTCGGAGGCCCAGGCGCTCGTCGCGGAGCAGCTTGAGCTCCTGGTAGTCTTCAGTGCTGTGGGAGTGCACGTTATGGTAGACACAGAGCGGCCGGCCATCCCTCCCGGGCTCGTCGCAGTCACGGCCGCGCTTCTGCTTGGGCTCTGCTGCAAGCACGGCAGGGCCCTTGCGCTTGACGTCCTTGCTCTTGGCCTTGGCGGCGTCGGGCGCCGCATCGGGGTCGTTGTGGATGAAGAGGCGACCTTCTTCAGCCTTGGCGCACTTGTCGGCAAGGTCGAACAGCTCAAGCACCGAGTCCAGCTCATCGTTGATGGCGAGCTTCTTGCGCATCTTGACGTCCGCGACGCCGGTGGAGAATGCGGAGATGACGGCTGCGTCAGAGTCACGCGGGATCTTGTTGCGCACCAAGCTGAAGCGTTGGATGTACTTGTGGAGGGTCTCATCCGGGCGTTGCCGCACATGCCGCTGGTCAATGATCGTGAGGGAGCGGTTGTGTGTGCCCTTGAAGTTCGCGACAAACTGGTTGCAGAGCTCGCCCCATGATGAGATCGACACCTCAGGGAGATTCATGAGCCAAGAGCGGGGGCCGTCCTTGAGGGTCATGGGGAACCAGTTCGCCATGACCTTATCGTCGCCGTTCGCCACCTCAACGCTCAGCGCATAGAGCTGAAGGAACTCCGCTGGGTTGGGGGTGCCGTCGTAGCGCGGAGGCAGGTCCGGCTTGAACTTGGCGGGCCACACCACCTGACGCAGCTCGCGGGTGAAGGTGCGGCACCCCACGCCGCTCGAGGGAACACCGCCGGCGAGGGCGGCATGGTTCTGGCGCCCGGCCGCCGCGACATCCTGGATGGCCCGGTCTTGGCGCCAGTGTTGCCGCTCGAGGAGCAGATGCGCATCAGGGGGTGCGCGGCGGACGATCTGGCAGCTGGCCTCTTCTCGGACCGTCGAGGATGCACCGCGGAGCGGCTCACGCGCCCGCGCGTCGCGCTGGTGCCCGGCGAGCTCGTCGCGCAGAGGAGGTGGCTGGGGAGCGCCAAGAGCGATGTCCCCAGCGCGAGACGGCGGAGGGCGGAGCGAGTGGGAAGGCACCGGGGCGTCCCCAGCGGCGTTGACGAGCTCGGTAAGGCAACCAAGCCAGGCGTCATAGCCGATGTCAGCTGGACAATAGTGGAGCAGCTCACGCGCCATGAGCAGGGCGGCCTGCACGTTCGTCGGCCCGCGGCGGGCGAGGGAGGAGGAAGCTGTGGCGGTGCGGCCTTCTGCCTGCACGGAGGGGCGCAGGGAGGAGTCCTGCTGCTCGTGGGTGGCAGGATCGGTTGCAGCAGCGGCCTCGACGTGGCGGCGGCGGTTGCCGCGGCCCACCGGCTCCGTTTGAGCCACGCGGCCTGCCCTATGCTCAGCGCGCTCGCGGCGAGCGTCGGCCATGAGGCTGGTGGAGTGGAGGACGGAGTGGAAGAACAGTAGCACACCCCTACCTGGCACGCCATATGTCGGACATGAGGCTCCGGGGACCCAAAGGTTCGAACACTAGGGTGAGCTCGTTCCTACCGCCTCGTCCCCTACCACAGCACAACTACGGTGAAGCTACAGCGAGAGCGCGCGAGCGGGGGCAGGCCGGAGACACAGTGGTTTACCCAGGTTTGGGCCACCTTGCGGTATAAAACCGTACTCCTGCTTGGTTGGGATTGCACTAGCACGAGAGTACAAGGTTTGGGGCGGAAGAGTCGATCCTCTCTACAGCAGCACCCTGCCCACCTTTTATATCTGCCTTGGTCCTCTTCCCCCGAAAACATTGGCGGGAAGGGTTGCCACACAATGGCAAGTTTGAAGGGGGACAGGGGCGCAGTCTATCCTAACAAAACGTGGTCTTCGTCTGCAAAACGATTATCCATGACGCGCCGGTGGGCTCGGGGATGACCTCCGCCATGCGCGTCCTTCGTCTTGGTCTTCTTGCACCGATCGGGCAACCTTTGGGGGTTGCTTTGGAAACGGACCGCTGGCCTTGCTCCCTTAGCACAAAAGGGGAAATCCTCTCTATCCGCGCCTGATGGCGCGGCCTTTGTCACCATTCGTCGCCGCGTGCGTCACCCACGTGGTGGGCATGAGACTGCGTGACCGAGCCGAACAGCACCTGCCCTGCATGCCTTCGGGAGGGTGCCTCGGGAGGCCGCCTCATGAGAGGGCCTCGCGAGGCTCTTGGTGAAGTTGTGGCTTAGTCTAGCTTGCCCGCTCCCTGAGGAGGGATCCTCAGGAGACCAAGGCCTCATGAGGGGTCTTGCTCGAGGTGCCCACTGGTGGGCCACCTATTGGGCCACCGCTAGGCGCTGCATACTGGGCCGCAGGCAGATGGCCCGAGGTACCCTGGGTTCCATGGGCCCGACACCCGCGGGTGCGGAGGTTGCAGCGCGCGTGGCCGAGGCGGCCGCGGCAGGACGGCTGCCCGTCCTCCCCAAGTGGGGTTCCATTCGGCAGATGCGACGTACAAGTTCATCGTGGGAATGCATCGCCGGCCTTGCAGCTAGCTCTGACTCCCCGACTCCTTCATGAAGGCGATGGAGAGGAAGGAGCCCCTGGGCTAAGGGTGCAGGCGGATGGCTGCTGCAACGGGCCCTCCTGGGTGGCGACGGAGGTCGCCCCTTGCAGCTTCATGTTCTTGAAGCAGGGGTGGAAGTCTTTCGCCCTCGCCCACGGCCTGAAGCAGGGGCATCTCCTCCAATTCAAGTTCGATGGAGCTGCCACCCTCTTCATGAAGATCTTCGGGGCCTCCGGGACCCGCCTTGGGTGCTGCGCGGAGAGCGAGGATGATAGCGGCTCCGAGTCCTCCGACGAGAGCGGCAGCAGCAGCAGCGGGGGCTCCAGCAGCGGGGGCGAGAGCGGCGAAGGCTCTCCGTGCATCAAGAGCGAAGACGAAGACTCCGACTAGGCGCAGGCGGCGTCCATGTCGGATCTCGAAGCGCGCCGCGTCCCCCTTGATCACTTTCTTTTGTTCTTTTCTCCTGCATTGGATCGATGTAACCCCGGGAGGGCATGAAAACAGTGGCTTTTGCTTATGTATTGTATAATTTATCGTAACGCATATTTCCTCGTGAGGCGCTCTCGTGAGGCCTCATTTATCTCTTCTTGTTTTCCATGGTGCTCTACGTCGTCAGGACCCAGCCCCCGGGCAGGCTACAGCCGTCGCTGGTATGTTTGGTCGCGTTGCCTGAACAAGGCCAGGAGGGGTAGGGCACTGAGGCGGTAAGGACCCCTGAGGCGCGATGCTCAGAGAGCCCCCCTTTGGCGTGCAAGCGGCTCGCGTGAAGGAGAAAACATGGGCGCTCAACAAGATTGCAAGAAGATGGAGCTTGAGAGATGGTGAGGGTGTCTCGCGAGGTGGTTAGACTTAGCTTTTGCGGAGAGTGGCATCGGGCGAACCACGGCTTACGACGGGTGCACGCGGTTCGCGAGGCGTGCCTCACAAGGAATAGCCCTCGAAGTTTTCTGCTCGCGAGGCTTTCCGATTAGGCGACCGTCGCGGCTGGCCCGCGAGACGCCACCCGCGAGGCTTCCGAGCGGCCTGCTCCTGAGACAACTGCATGTCGACAAGCCTCACAACAGCGGAGCGACGCACGCTGGCTAGCTTGGTCGTGGACGTTACGTGAGGAGATAAGGCACCAAGGACCTTGGCGAGGTGACGTGCACGGGAGCAGGCCCGCGGGCCAGAGCTCAGTCACTTGGATTTGGCGGTGCTGTAGGGACGGACCCGAGCACAGGCGCCATGCCTAGCCCCCACTCAGGGAACGGTCAGGAACAAGATCGCAAGCGCGTGGAGCTCTCGAGATAGCATCGTACCAAACACACAATTATGCAGGCAACATGAACTTACTGGGGCATGTCAATAAGATTCATTACACAACCAAAAAGAGATGCGGCTGCCGTGTCCGGCACGGGTCAGCTTGAGGTTGGTGCAGCCCGTGGGGTGCCCTCAGTTACACATCAAAAAGAGACAAAGGAGTGGCTGCCGTGTCCGGCATATGTCAGCCTGAGGTTTGTGCAACCCGTGGGGCGCCCTCGATTGAGTAAAACAAAATCAGCTTGGAAGGAGGATCCCGGAAGCGATGGTGCGGAGGGCGCGGCGAGGAGGGACTCGGGCCACGCGAGGTAACGCTTGAATGCACCTGGCAGAATTGTGCTGGAGAAGAGCGCAGGTCGCCTGGCGAGGCATGCCATGGAAGCTCGCTCCTCAGGGGCCGAGGGGCTCCTGAGGCCCGGGGGCCCCGCAAGACTCAGTGGGGGAGAAGTCTGAGGAGGCGACGCGCCGGTAGCGTCCCGGGAACTCTGCGCCCTTCCCCGTCCGAGGCCCCGGCGCGAGGCGCATCAGCCTCTGGAATGTAGCGCTGGCGTTCCTCAGGCCGAAGGGCATGCGGGCGTAGCCGGTGATGGAGTCCGTGCCCTGGCCGACCCGCGGCAGCAGGAAGGGGTCCTGAGGGCAGGCCTTGTTGAGGCTCGTGAAGTCGACGCACATCCGTTCCTTGCCGCCCTTCTTGGGGACAACAACTGGGTTGGCGAGCCATTCAGGATGGTGCACCTCACGGTCGCCTCGGAGGCCCAGGCGCTCGTCGCGGAGCAGCTTGAGCTCCTGGCAGTCTTCAGTGCTGTGGGATTGCTCGTTATGGTAGACACAGAGCGGCCGGCCATCCCTCCCGGGCTCGTCGCAGTCACGGCCGCGCTTCTGCTTGGGCTCTGCTGCAAGCACGGCAGGGCCCTTGCGCTTGACGTCCTTGCTCTTGGCCTTGGCGGCGTCGGGCGTCGCATCGGGGTCGTTGTGGATGAAGAGGCGACCTTCTTCAGCCTTGGCGCACTTGTTGGCAAGGTCGAACAGCTCAAGCACCGAGTCCAGCTCATCGTTGATGGCGAGCTTCTTGCGCATCTTGACGTCCGCGACGCCGGTGGAGAATGCGGAGATGACGGCTGCATCAGAGTCACGCGGGATCTTGTTGCGCACCAAGCTGAAGCGTTGGATGTACTTGTGGAGGGTCTCATCCGGGCATTGCAGCACATGCCGCTGGTCATTGATCGTGAGGGAGCGGTCGTGTGTGCCCTTGAAGTTGGCGACAAACTGGTTGCAAAGCTCGCCCCATGATGAGATCGACACCTCAGGGAGATTCATGAGCCAAGAGCGCGAGCCGTCCTTGAGGGCCATGGGGAACCAGTTCGCCATGACCTTGTCGTCGCCGTTCGCCGCCTCAACGCTCAGCGCATAGAGCTGAAGGAACTCCGCGGGGTTGGGGGTGCCGTCGTAGCGCGGAGGCAGGTCCGGCTTGAACTTGGCGGGCCACACCACCTGACGCAGCTCGCGGGTGAAGGTGCGGCACCCCACGCCTCTCGAGGGAACACCGCCGGCGAGGGCGGCACGGTTCTGGCGCCCGGCCGCCGCGACATCCTGGATGGCCCGGTCTTGGCGCCAGCGCTGCCGCTCGAGGAGCACATGCGCATCAGGGGGTGCGCGGCGGACGATCTGGCAGCTGGCCTCGTCTCGGACCGGCGAGGATGCACCGCGGAGCGGCTCACGCGCCCACGCGTCGCGCTGGTGCCCGGCGAGCTCGTCGCGCAGAGGAGATGGCGGGGGAGCGCCAAGAGCGATGTCCCCAGCGCGAGACGGCGGAGGGCGGAGCGAGTGGGAAGGCACCGAGGCGTCCCCAGCGGCGTTGACGAGCTCGGTAAGGCAACCAAGCCAGGCGTCATAGCCGGTGTCAGCTGGACAATAGTGGAGCAGCTCACGCGCCATGAGCAGGGCGGCCTGCACGTTCGTCGGCCCGCGGCGGGCGAGGGAGGAGGAAGCCGTGGCGGTGCGGCCTTCTGCCTGCACGGAGGGGTGCAGGGAGGAGTCATGCTGCTCGTGGGTGGCAGGGTCGGTTGCAGCAGCGGCCTCGACGTGGCGGCGGCGGTTGCCGCGGCCCACCGGCTCCGTTTGAGCCACGCGGCCTACCCTACGCTCAGCGCGCTCGCGGCGAGCGTCGGCCATGAGGCTGGTGGAGTGGAGGACGGAGTGGAAGAACAGTAGCACACCCCTACCTGGTGCGCCATATGTCGGAGATGAGGCTCCGGGGACCCAAAGGTTCGAACACTAGGGTGAGCTCGTTCCTACCGCCTCGTCCCCTACCACAGCACAACTACGGTGAAGCTACAGCGAGAGCGCGCGAGCGGGGGCAGGCCGGAGACATAGTGGTTTACCCAGGTTTGGGCCACCTTGCGGTATAAAACCCTACTCCTGCTTGGTTGGGATTGCACTAGCACGAGAGTACAAGGTTTGGGGCGGAAGAGTCGATCCTCTCTACAGCAGCACCCTGCCCACCTTTTATATCTGCCTTGGTCCTCTTCCCCCGAAAACATTGGCGGGAAGGGTTGCCACACAATGGCAAGTTTGAAGGGGGACAGGGGCGCAGTCTCTCCTGACAAAACGTGGTCTTCGTCAGCAAAGCGATTATCCATGACGCGCCGGTGGGCTCGGGGATGACCTCCGCCATGCGCGTCCTTCGTCTTGGTCTTCTTGCACCGATCGGGCAACCTTTGGGGGTTGCTTTGGGAAACAGACCGCTGGCCTTGCTCCCTTAGCACAAAAGGGGAAATCCTCTCTATCCGCGCCTGCTGGCGCGGCCTTTGTCACCATTCGTCCCCGCGTGCGTCACCCATGTGGTGGGCATGAGACTGCGTGACCGAGCCGAACAGCACCTGCCCTACATGCCTTCGGGAGGGTGCCTCGGGAGGCCGCCTCATGAGAGGGCCTCGCGAGGCTCTTGGTGAAGTCCCGGCTTAGTCTTGCTTGCCCGCTCCCTGAGGAGGGATCCTCAGGAGACCAGGGCCTCATGAGGGGTCTTGCTCGAGGTGCCCGCTGGTGGGCCACCTATTGGGCCACTGCTAGGCGCTGCGTACTGGGCCGCAGGCAGATGGCCCGAGGTACCCTGGGTTCCATGGGTCCGACACCCGCGGCTGCGGAGGTTGCAGCGCGCGTGGCCGAGGTGGGCGCGGCAGGACGGCTGCCCGTCCTCCCCAAGCGGGGTTCCATTCGGCAGATGCGACGTACAAGTTCATCGTGGGAATGCATCACCGGCCTTGCAGCTAGCTCTGACTCCCCGACTCCTTCATGAAGGCGATGGAGGGGAAGGAGCCCCTGGGGCTGAGGGTGCAGGCGGATGGCTGCTGCAACGGGCCCTCCTGGGTGGCGACGGAGTTCGCCCCTTGCAGCTTCATGTTCTTGAAGCAGGGGTGGAAGTCTTTCGCCCTCGCCCACGGCATGAAGCAGGGGCATCTCCTCCAATTCAAGTTCGATGGAGCTGCCACCCTCTTCATTAAGATCTTCGGGGCCTCCGGGACCCGCCTTGGGTGCTGTGCGGAGAGCGAGGATGACAGCGGCTCCGAGTCCTCTGACGAGAGCGGCAGCAGCAGCAGCGGGGGCGAGAGCGGCGAAGGCTCTCCGTGCATCAAGAGCGAAGACGAAGACTCCGACTAGGCGCAGGCGGCGTCCGTGTCGGATCTCGAAGCGCGCCGCGTCCCCCTTGATCTCTTTCTTTTGTTCTTTTCTCCTGCATTGGATTGATGTAACCCCGGGAGGGCATGAAAACAGTGGCTTTTGCTTATGTATTGTATAATTTATCGTAACGCATATTTCCTCGTGAGGCGCTCTCGTGAGGCCTCATTTATCTCTTCTTGTTTGCCATGGTGCTCTACGTCGTCAGGACCCAGCCCCCGGGCGGGCTACAGCCGTCGCTGGTATGTTCGGTCGCGTTGCCTGAACAAGGCCAGGAGGTGTAGGGCACTGAGGCGGTAAGGACCCCTGAGGCGCGATGCTCAGAGAGCCCTCCTTTGGCGTGCAAGCGGCTCGCGTGAAGGAGAAAACGTGGGCGCTCAACAAGATTGCAAGAAGATGGAGCTTGAGAGATGGTGATTGTGTCTCGCGAGGTGGTTAGACTTAGCTTTTGTGGAGAGTGGCATCGGGCGAACCACGGCTTACGACGGGTGCACGCGGTTCGCGAGGCGTGCCTCACAAGGATTGGCCCTCGAAGTTTTCTACTCGCGAGGCTTTCCGATTAGGCGACCGTCGCGGCTGGCCCGCGAGACGCCGCCCGCGAGGCTTCCGAGCGGCCTGCTCCTGAGACAACTGCATGTCGACAAGCCTCACAACAGCGGAGCTGCAGGGACGGACCCGAGCACAGGCGCCATGCCTAGCCCCCGCTCAGGGAACGGTCAGGAGGAAGATCGCGAGCACGTGGAGCTCTCGAGATAGCATCGTACCAAACACACAATTATGCAGGCAACATGAACTTACTGGGGCATGTCAATAAGATTCATTACACAACCAAAAAGAGATGCGGCTGCCGTGTCCGGCACGGGTCAGCTTAAGGTTGGTGCAGCCCGTGGGGTGCCCTCAGTTACACATCAAAAAGAGACAAAGAAGGGGCTGCCGTGTACGGCATGGGTCTGCCTGAGGTTGGTGCAACCCGTGGGGCGCCCTCGATTGAGTAAAACAAAATCACCTTGGAAGGAGGATTCCGGAAGCGATGGTGCGGAGGGCGCGGCGAGGAGGGACTCGGGCCGCGCGAGGTAACGCTTGAATGCACCTGGCAGAATTGTGCTGGAGAAGAGCGCAGGTCGCCTGGCGAGGCATGCCATGGAAGCTCGCTCCTCAGGGGCCGAGGGGCTCCTGAGGCCCGGGGGACCCGCAAGACTCAGTGGGGGAGAAGTCTGAGGAGGCGACGCGCCGGTAGCGTCCCGAGAACTCCACGCCCTTCCCCGTCCGAGGCCCCGGCGCGAGGCGCATCAGCCTCTGGAAGGTGGCGCTGGCGTTCCTCAGGCCGAAGGGCATGCGGGCGTAGCCGGTGATGGAGTCCGTGCCCTGGCCGACGCGCAGCAGCAGGAAGGGGTCCTGAGGGCAGGCCTTGTTGAGGCTCGTGAAGTCGACGCACATCCGTTCCTTGCCGCCCTTCTTGGGGACGACAACTGGGTTGGTGAGCCATTCGGGATGGTGCACCTCACGGACGACTCCAGCTTCTTGTAGCTTGTGCACTTCTTGAACAATGAACTCTTGCATCTCGAGCGCCTAGCGCCGTGCTTTTTGCTTGACGGGGCGTGCGTTGGGGCACACCGCTAAGTGGTGCTCAATTACCTCCCTCGGTACACCAGACAAATCAGATGCTTTCTAGGCGAAAACATCCGAGTTTGCCCGAAGGAAGGCGATGAGCGTGCCTTCCTATGCAGGAGAAAGGCAGGTGCCGATGGTGAAGGCAGGGCCGGAGCCGCTGCCGTCAACCGACACCTTCTTCGTCTCGGCACGGTCCTGAGAGAACAACTACTTCTTCTTCGCGGGCGCGGCCTCAGGAGGCTCGACCGCGTCCTCGTCAGCTGGATGGGCAGTTGCGGCAGCCTTGTAGGCGTGCTCAAGGGATCAGATCGTGTCCTTCTCGTCGCAGGAGACAGTGATGATGCCGCTGCAGCGAGGCATCTTGAGGACGTTGTAGGCATGGTGAGTCACCGCCATGAACTTGGCGAGCACGGGGTAGCCCAAGATGGCGTTGTAGGGTAGGCCGAGGTGGGCGACGTCAAAGTCGATGAGCTCAGTGTGATAGTTCTTGCGGGTGCCGAAGGTGACGGGGAGGCGCACCTGCCCCAGAGGCAGCGTGGAGCCGTCGGTCACGCCCGAGAAGGGCCTCGTCGGCATGAGCTGCTCGTATGGCACCTGGAGCTGCTCAAAGGTCTTGATGGAGAGCACGTTGAGGCCCGCGCCTCCGTCGATGAGGGTCTTGGTGACCGCGACATTGCTGATGGTGGGAGTGCACAGCATGGGGAGCGTGCCTATGGTGGCAGTGGATTTGGGGTGGTCCTTGGAGTCGAAGGTGATGGCGTACTACGACCACTTGAGGGGCTGAGCGTCCTCAGGCTTCGGGAGGGCGGCGTTCACCTCGCAAGAGAACTGCTTGAAGTGGCGATTGGACGCGGGAGCCTGAGCTCCGCTGAGGATGCAGGCAACCGCGTGAGGTTCCTGGTAGCCCCCAGCGCCCTTGTCAGGCGGGTTGACGTCGTTCCTCCGGGGTGGTGGCGGCAGTGGCAGAAGAGCGGCGTTGGCATGAGGGTTTGCCTCACGAGGCTGATCGCGCCAGGAGACCTCGCGAGGCTGGTCGCGCCAGCCTTGGCGGAAGTTGCCGTTGCCGTTGCGGCTGTCCCAATGATTGCCGCTGCGGCCACCTCCGCGGCCGGCGCCGCGGACGTTGCGGTCGCCTCGGCGGCCCAGGCGCTCGTCATGGAGCAGCTTGAGCTCCTGGCAGTCTTCGGTGCTGTGGGAGTGCACGTTGTGGTAGACACAGAGCGGCCGGCCATCCTTCCTGGGCTCGTCACGGTTACGACCGCGCTTCTGCTCTGACTCCGCCGCAAGCACGGCAGGGCCCTTGCGCTTGACATCCTTGCCCTTGGCCTTGGCGGCGTCGGGCGCCGCATCGGGGTCGTTGTGGATGAAGAGGCGACATTCTTCAGCCTTGGCGCACTTGTCAGCGAGGTCGAATAGCTCCAGCACCGAGTCCAACTCGTCATTGATGGCGAGCTTCTCACGCATCTTGACGTCCGTGACGCCGGTGGAGAACACAGAGATGACGGCTGCGTCGGAGGCACGCGGGATCTTGTTGCGCACCTGGCTGAAGTGCTGGATGTACTTGCGGAGGGTCTCGTCCGGGCGCTGCCGCACATGCCGTAGGTTATTGATCATGAGGGAGCGGTTGTGCGTGCCCTTGAAGTTGGCGACGAAGTGCCTGCAGAGCTCATCCCACGACGAGATGGACGCCTCAGGGAGATTCATGAGCCAAGAACGCGGGCCGTCCTTGAGGGCCATGGGGAACCAGTTCGCCATGACCTTGTCATCGCCGTTCACCGCCTCAATGCTCAGCGCATAGAGCTGAAGGAACTCCGCGGGGTTGGGGGTGCCGTCGTAGCGTGGAGGCAGGTCCGACTTGCACTTTGCGGGCCACACCACCTGACACAGCTCGCGAGTGAAGGCGCGGCAACCCACACCGCTCGAGGGAACACCGCCGGCGAGGGCAGCGCGGTTCTGGCGCCCAGCCGCCGCGACCTCCTGGACGGTCCGGTCTTGGCACCGGCGCTGCTGCTCGAGGAGCACACGCGCATCAGGGGGCGCGCGGCGGACGATCTGGCAGCTGGCCTCGTCTCGGACCGGCAAGGACGCACCGCGGGGTAGCTCATGCGCCCGCGCACCGCGCTGGTGCCCAGCGAGCTCGTCGCGTAGAGGAGGTGGCGGGGGAGCGCCATGCGCGACGTCCCCAGCGCGAGACAGCGGAGGGCGGAGCAAGTGGGAAGGCACCGGAACATCCCCAACGGCGTTGAGGACCTCGGTGATGCGACCAAGCCAGGCGTCGTAGCCGGTGTCAGCTGGACGGTAGCGGAGCAGCTCACGTGCCATGAACAGGGCGGCCTGCGCGTTCGGCGGCCTGCGGCGGGCGAGGAAGGAGGAAGCCGTGGCGGTGCAGCCTTCTACCTGCATGGAGGGGTGCAGGGAGGAGTCCTGCTGCTCCCAGGCGGCAGCGTCGGTGGCGGCAGCAGCCTCGACGTGGCGGCGGCGGTTGCCGCGGCCCACCGGCTCCGTCTCGTCCCCTACCACAGCACAACTACGGCGAAGCTAGAGCGAAACCGCGCTAGCGGGAGCGGGCCGGAGACACAGCGGTTTACCCAGGTTCGGGCCACCTTGCGGTGTAAAACCCTACTCCTGCTTGGTTGTGATTGCTCTAGTGCGAGAGTACAAGGTTTGGGGCCGAAGAGTCGATCCCCTCTACAGCAGCACCCTGCCCTCCTTTTATACCCGCCTTGGTCCTCTTCCCCCGAAAACATTGGCGGGAAGGGTTGCCACACAACGGCAAGTTTGAAGGGGGACAGGGGCGCAGTCTATCCTGACAAAAGGTAGTCTTCATCTGCAAAGCGATTATGCATGATGCGCCGTTGTGCTCGGGGATGACCTCTGCCCTGCGCGTCCACCGTCTTGGTCTTCTTTCACCGATCGGGCAACCTTTGGGGGTTGCTATGGGAAATGGACTGTTGGCCTTGCTCCCTTAGCACAAAAGGGGAAATCCTCTCCATCCGCGCCTGCTGGCGCGGCCTCTGTCGCCATTCGTCCCCGCGCGCATCACCCATGTGATGGGCACGAGACCGCGCGACCGAGCCGAACAGCGCTTGCCTTGCATACCTTTGGGAGGGTGCCTCGGGAGGCCACCTCGCGAGGCTCCGGTGAAGTCGTGGTTGAGTCTTGCTTGCCTGCTCCCTGAGGAGGGGTCCTCAGGAGGCCAGGACCTCATGAGGGGTCTTGCTCGAGGTGCCTGCTGGTGGGCCACCTATTAGGCCTCCGCCAGGCGTTGCATCCTGGGCCGTAGGTAGACGGGCCGGGATACCCTGGGTTCCACGGGCCCGACATTGACATTTAGGTTTTGGACAGCTTTGAATTTGGGAAAGTGGTTGAGGGTTTTGGAGCAATATCTTCCAACACTTGAGCAACTAAGTCATGACCAAAACCTCATCCCCTTTTAATAGTATTGTCTTTCCTATGGACTCAATGTGATCTTGGATCACTTAACCAAAAATGAAGAGTCTTGGAGCTTTGTGCCAATATGTTTCCATAGCATTTTGAGGGGTCCACATCCACATGTCCTTGCCATGCCAACATTGAACTTTCCTGAAATCTATCTTTGAATATGCATTAGTTCAATGACATATATGTTGTTATTAATTACCAAAACCACCCGGGGATTAGTTGCACTTTCAATCTCCCCCTTTTTGGTAATTGATGATAACATATAGATCAAAGCTTCGACAATGGATATAAATAATGAATAATATCATCGCTTTGAGAAGTATGTGATAAGCAAGAGCTCCCCGTAAATTTGTGCATTATTTAAAATTTGCGTTTGAATGCAAATGCACAATCGATTAGGATCGTGGGTCACTCTTCCATGTCACATACATCTTGGTGGAGCGCACAAAATGATATGAATGAAATATGATAAGCACTCATCACCAAGCAAATAAGTGAATGATCATACAAGAAGCATCTAGATAGATTGACAAGTATGCATAGCATTAAAGTACGGTATGATCAAGCACAAAAGTATTGTAGCAACACAGTCTCATACAAGCATCAACCAAAAGTATCACGAAGTAGCAAGAACTCAAGTAAAACAAAATGAGCAAAAAGCAAGACGCTCTCTCTCAAAGCCCTATGATCTATACTAATTCTCCACCTTTGGCAACAAGTACCAAAAAGTTCGAATGAGTATAGAGCTGAACGTCGCTCTGGGCTCGATCTCCTGTAGCTCCTGGTGAAGAAGTCTTTTGACATGCAGCTCCGGTGTGCGTCGATGTGGTAGGAGTGGAGATAAGCGCATCTGCAAAAGCTTCGGGTGATGTCTGCTGGACTGGTGGTGTAGAGACGACTGGAGGAATAGTTGGAGCAACTGATGGAGCAGCGGCTGGAGCAGAAACTGTGGCTCTAGTGTCGGTGACTGGCACTGCTGCTGATCTGGGCATCTTCTAAAACTGTGTGGTCGTTGGAAGACCTGTGCCCGGATCCTCATCATCACTGCTGGAGTGCAGCTTCGCTTCATCCACCTCCTTCTTCAGACTGTTGACTATGATTGTCAGCTCAGTGAGCTTGACATCCAAGTCATGAAATTTTGTTTCTATAATCCTCTCAAAAGTTCCCTTGGTTCTTCACGAGGTTGGCCAGACTCTGCTCGATCCTTTGAGAAGCATGAAGAAGATATAGTATCTGATCTGCCTATCTCTTCAGAACAGGAACTATAGATGAGCTAGGACCAGCATTCCTTGCAGCTTCTGCCTATGCCTGAGATGTAGCTAAAGTAGGATGAGTCTCATCCATTGTCACTGTGCAGTCCTCTAGTTCCGGCTATAGTGGCAAGTGCGAACGATCAAGCAAATATACCTTGCTACCAACTTTGGAGTTGATGAGCAACTGGATGTGCGGTGCAAACTCACATGATCGTTTCTGATCCACGGCAGTCCTCTTGATTGTCTCTACAATCAAATCCATCACCTTGACCCTGGTGAAGCCATCCACTAGATGTAGCATGTTGATCGAATGGCCTCTGATCATCTTGTCGTCTCCAGACTTGGGCATCAATGTATGCCTCGGGATGGTGTTGATGGTGGCAAGTCCAGGCAAGAGATGATAGACAGATCCCAACTTATGAGACTTTACGTAATCCGGGCGAATCGATCCATACATGCCTGCCCTAGAGTTGTGGTCCTTCTTACCTTCAGCATAAACATCAACATCCTTCTCTTCTGCTTTTGGAACATCCATAAGCTCTGCCCATTCAGCTATACTAGACTGGAATCTTGTTCCCTCAGTCATCCACACGATCTTTCTATCGGGGTAAAAGTGAGCTGTGGAGTAGAATTGCATGATAAGGTCATCTGTCCATTCAGTCTTCTTTGTTCCAATGAACTTATCATGCCAATGTTCTTGAAGTTCTCGTGCACATTTGGAAAGTTTTCCTCATTCTCATCAATGTATTCCAAATCGACCCATGTCATGTCACTGACAACTGGCTTCTTGTCAAGGAGCACGGTCTAATAGAAATCTTGCTGCTCCTTGGTGTGAAAACGATAATCAACTACGGTCCTCCTCCTGACAGCATAGGGGTCTGACTCTCTCCATCTTCTTAGTATCTTGTCCTTCCTCTCCTTCATGTTCTCTGGCAGTCTTGGTCTAAGCTTCTTGAGCACTACGGCTTCATCATCATCATCAACTGTCCTCTCAGGCACTAGGGCCTTGTTCTTTTTTGTAGTTGAGATATTTCTTGTTGTCTTGCCCTTGGGCTTGGTACTAGCAGCAGGCTTGGCCTTGGAAGTGGTGGTTGCCTTCTTAGGCATAGCATCAGCCATCAACTTCCTCTGCTTTGGAGGTGGTGCATCAGCAGTTGGCTCCTCCTCAGCAGCAGCTTGATCCTCTGGATCCTAATACATTGAAGTTGGTCTGCCAACAACATGAATTGTCCTCTTCCTCTCTCTCTTCTTGCCTGCCACTTTGGGCATAGACTTTTCTTTAGCTTGCTCAGAGCTTCCTAGATTCTCATGTGTGGGAAGGATGCCTCTCTTGGCAGCAGTAGACTGGGAGACCTTCCTAGCAGTCATTCTCTCTTTCTGAGTGCCATACTCCTTTCTGGCAACTACCTTTTTCTTGGAAGTGACCTCCTCTGGCTAGAAATCCTCATCTTCCTCATCAGAATTCCTCTTCTTCCTGGCTCTCGTAGTAGCCTTGGGAAGACTATGAGAACTGGGGGTGCTTGGGTCCTCAAAACTCTGCTCAGGACTAGTGTCTGCATCAAGATCAACACTGACTTCTGCAGAAACATTCTGGCTATCCTCTGAATCTGACATGCTGACCACTATCCCTGTGAAGTAGAGTGACTAGAGTAGATTGGATGAGCATCACAAAATATAGCTATTTTTGAAAACATTTGAGTTCAAAATTCAGTTTTAGGTTTTCACAGTAGGCATTTCGGAATTAGCCAGTGGAAGTTTTCGGTAGCACCGAGGCAACAACAAAGACTAGGTCATACTATTTCGGTTGAACCAAAGTGAGACTCGGTCTCTCCGAAGTGCACATGGTACTGCTGAAACACCTAAATCGGTCTCACCGACCTGTACACATCGATTTCACCGAGTTGTACTGAGTGCAATGGCCAAAGCCAAATCGGTGACTCCGATCTAGTCCAAATCGGTCCGTCCGAGATGAATGCTGCGGAAACCTAACTGTCGGTGTAAAAACCGGCAGACCTCGGGGTAGGGGGTCCCGAGCTATGGATCTAGGATCGATGGTAACAGAGACAAGGGAGACGATGTTTTACCCAGGTTCGGGCCCTCTTAATGGAGGTAAAACCCTACGTCCTGCTTCTGTTATATTGATGAAGATGTATCGAGTACAGAGTTGATCTACCTCGAGATCGTAGTATGAGCCTAACTCCTATGGCTAGGTAAGAAATGTTGCGTTGGTGTCCCCCCTACGGGCTAAACCCTATGGCTTATATACACGCCAGGGAGGGTATCTAGGGTTACAATGTCGGTATCTAGGAATAAGGCGGCTGGACAAATCTTGAAGTGTACTGCAAGTCTTCGGCAGAGACAGCGTTGATCACGCCTCCCACGTACAGCCTCCGTAGTCCTTCTTGGTCACGTACAGGGGCACATCGGCCCAACCGAGGAGACGGGTCGGCCCGGTTAGCACCCCCTAATCCAGGACACCGTCAGTAGCCCCCGAACTAGTCTTCTACGCCGAGGACGATGGTCGACAGACATCACTTCGGATCCGGAGTCTTTGGCTTGACAGACGAGTTCCACTTTACATTTCAGATTCTTTTTGACAAGGCATCGATATCCATGGTCCAGCCAAGCTTGTACCCTATCCGACGTGAGCAAGTATCTTAGCCTCGAGGGCTTGCTGTGCAGGTATGAACGACCCAATCCGGCCTGACAGCTTTATCGGAGAGGCCCGCCCCACGACAGGTTGAGCAGTTACTGCCTCCCCTCAAACCGCGTTTCGAGGCGGCTCCTTTACTGGCACGTCCCGTCGAGGCAGAGATCGTGCCCGCTTTCTTAGGGATATCATCAAAATTTCGTTTCCCCCATATGCTTCAACGACATCTTTGATAATAATCACGAATTTATCGGTGCAGCGAAGGGGGCTCTTGGCCTTTCATAGGCTTATAAAAGCAATGGGGAGAACATCGCGATAGCCTACGCTCCCATTCCTCCCTTGCTACCGCTTCGTCTAGCTCCAATCACCCAGATCCATCCCTTACGCCTTTCTCGCACGCAGGCTCGATTTCCCCATCAGCCATGGCCGATACCCTTAATGGGCACTAGGGCGGCTCCACCGTGACGGCGGTGACCATCGCCGAGCTGCGCGACGCGGGGTATCTAGCCCCTGCCATTGCCGCCCGCGCTACAGAGGCCGACGAGCTGGTACCCGCTCCCAACGCCGGGGAGCGGTTGGTCTTTGTCCCCCACCTCATCCGAGGCTTAGGGTTCCCACTGCACCCTTTCGTGCGCGGGATCATGTTTTACTACGGGTTAGATTTCCATCACCTAGCCCCCAATTCCATTCTCCACCTCACCACTTTCATAACAATCTGCGAGGCCTTCCTCCGCTGTGAGCCCCACTTCGGCCTATGGATGAAGCTCTTCGGGATTAAACCGAAGTCAAGCGGCTCCGAACTCGCGGAGTGCGGAGGAGCAATGATCAGCAAGAACCAGGGGGCCACCTGGTTCAAGGGCACCTTCATCGAAATGGTGAAGGAATGGCAAAAGGAGTGGTTCTACATCACCGAACCCCTTGCCGCTAGTCAAACCGAGTTCCCGACCTTCTCGGCCGGGCCTCCCAAGAAACTCAAGTCTTGGAAGGAAAAGGGCGTCGCCTGGGGGAAGCCCGAAGAGGTAGAGACCCTGATCGAGAAGATCGTGTGGTGGACCACCACGGGGAAGGCTGAGCTGGCCGACGTCATCAACGTCATGCTCAACCGCCGTATCCTTCCCCTCCAACTTCGGGCTACCCCGATGTGGGCACAGAAGCCCGAGGACATGGACACCATCAACACCTTCTTCCGCTCCACCTTGGCCACTATGTGGACAAAGCTCATGAAGCTGGCCAAGGACAAGATTCGCAAGGAGGGGGAGGACCGCGGCCTCGAGCACGGCTATGAGGCCCCCCCGGTGAGTGGTTCCGTCCTTCAATATTTCATTCTTTGCTTATTGTTCCGAGGAGTAAAGTTTTTGCTTAAACTGTCATGTTATGTTGTTTTCCAGAAATGGTCGGCCTGGGTGAAAGGGGTAAGATGCCCAACCCCACTACCGGAGCAGCCCCCCACTCCCCTGCTCTCGGCGCTTCTGACTGAGGAGCCACATGTGGTGGCCTCCAAAGGGGCGAAGTCCCAGACGGGGAGGTCAAGTGCTCGGACCCGAGGGACTTCGGTCACTCGGTCCGAAGAGACCCTCCATTCCGCCGGTCAAGACGACGGCGCCGAGGAGGGTGAGGAGGAGGAGGTTCCTCCTTCGAAGGAGAAGAGATCGGTGTCAGAGGACGCCAATGTGGGCATGCCGCCCAAGGGCCAAAAGAGGCCGAGGCGAGCCTCATCCGAGGCCGCCAACAAGTCATCGGAGAGAGCCGAGCTCTCCGGTGACCCAGAGGAAGACCCCCTCGCAACGGGGAGGAAGAAGCCGGCACCTCGAGGGTAAGCCCTTATCCTTGTCTTTCTTGCCTGAGTCATTGTTTCATCAAGGGAAATTTTACAGAAGCAACTTTTCATACACAGTCCGCCGAAGGTGATCCCTAGCGGCTCCTCGAGTGGGTTGCCGTCCACCAGCGGGACTCCAGAGCCTGCTGCTTCTCCCCCGATGCAAGTTGGTCTGGGGGAGGCAACATCCATCCTGGCCCCCGAGGTCAATACGGCGGGGGCCGACGAGGTGACAATCATGGCCGAGGTTGAAACCTCGACCCAACAAGACCCGGGGACAGAACGCCCCGAGGTCATCGAAGAAGGGCTGGGCCAGATATCGGCCCCGCCGAAGTCTACCTCGGCACCGCCTTCACAGACGGGGGCTCCTCGGGCGAATCCGTCCGAGGTAATCCCTCCTCCCCAGCCTTCCGTCCGAGCACGGGCCAGCGCGGGGTGGGCCGAGGAGGTGGAGGAGTCCCTAAAGGGATGCTCCCTCAAGGAGGAGCACCATGCCTTGATAGGCACGGCGCTAGAAGGCTACCGGTCCGCAGAGGTTGGCCTGCACGAGGTCTTCAAGAACCTCGTAGCAGGTTTCGAGGTACGTCTTCTGCGCGTTCGGTTTGCTTTGTTTTTATGGATTTTGTCAGAGGACATAAAAGTGTAGCCTGCTAAACGGCGTAATGAGTGAGTAGCCCCCGAGACCGAAGTCGGTTGCAAGAAACCAGCATCGGGGTCGCTTGAGTAAGTAGGAGCCTGTTGAGTAGCCTACAGGACGCTACCCGAAGTGGCTGTCCTGGAGCATGTTGATGGTCTAGACCATTTTCCTTCTAACAAGGAGTTTGTTGTATTACAGGTTTCGACCTTAGTGCCGGACTCCGTCGCCAAAGAGATGGCGGAGATGAACCAGAGACTTGAGCGATCTCAAGGTAAGCAAGGTTAAACTGGCATTGTATGCTGTATATGTAAAGGAAACAATTAAGACGTAAAAATGTTGACAGCGGAGCTGGAGACGCTCAAGGCCGAGCTTAAAAGTGCTCGGAAGGAAGTGCGGCAGCAGAAAGCTGCTGCCACCGCAGCCGAGAAGGCGCGGGCCTCCGAGAAGGCGGCCGGGGAGAAGCACCAGGCGCGGGTGCTGGAGGTCGAGGAGACCCTGAAGGGCGTGTTTGAAGCACGCGACAAACTTCAGGAGGAGGGGCAGCGCGCGAAAGAGGAGCTCGAGAAGCTTCAACGTGCCCACTCCGAACTCAACACCTCAGCCCGTGCGGACCGCGAGGTGCTCCAGCAAGTGGAACAAATCGCCTCGGGTAAGATATTTTTGCTGCAGTGTGTGTTGGGCAGCAGAGGCTGTGTCGAGCTCACCCAGTTATGGCGTTCCGCAGAGGTCTTCGAGGATCTCCCGCAGAGCGCGGAGGATGCGGTGGCCTATTTCGGCCAGCTGGCGGGTCATGAGGCGGAGAAAGCCTTCTGGGGTCAATTCCCAGGGTCCCCATCCGCGTAGCTACTAAATCACCGAGTGAAACAGCTGGTCGAGCTGTTTCGCATGACAAGGCCAGCGCTCCAGAACCTCTGCGTTGCTCTGTGGCCGGCCGAAGCCATGCCGAGGAGTCTCTTCGGCCTGACGGCTCGTCTACGAGATGCCGTGCCCTGCGTTGACCGCTGGAAGAGGTCCGCGTGCTTCGAAGGGGCTCGGAGGGCATACGCTTGCGTGAAGACTCTCTTCCGCAAAGTTGATGCGGAGACTTGTGCTGCTGGCCCCCCTGCCGATAAGCCGCGAACCGTCGAGCAGTTCTTCACCGAGGTGGAGGCGGGAGCTCGTACTAGCGAGGCCATGTGCCCTAAGGACACCCTAAATTTTTAGGTACTTCGGAATGCCGAGGTGTATGATGTAAAAACTTTATCGTTTGAAATGAAAATGGCATGAAGTTCCATATGTGTTTATTTAGTAATTTGATTATTCCTCCGGTATGACTTTTTTAAAGTGAGAGTGGCCAGTCGTCGGCTTCAGCCCCAGTGCAGGTCATACAAAGGGTGTTCCCTAAGCCATACTTGACCCTTAGCCGACGTCTCGGTACCTATAGGCGGTCGATGACTTAGAGGAACTAGGCAATCGGACTGTAGTGGCTTGATGTCTTTCACTTAGCCATAGGAGTTTGACTGTAGGGGTGATGACCATCCCCCGGTGTGGGAAGTGTTCGGCCTATTTGGCTGATGTATAGGCCGTAGCCCACTTTCGGCTAAAAAATAAAAGCCCTTCATTTAACACGGGTGATCTCTATGATCACATCGCTTGACGCGGTCTCCGGATGGCAGACCAGTTTGCGCTTACCCAGATAGTCAGTTTTTGGCTTTCTCCACTGAGGCGCCATGCCAATTAACCTGGCGGCGCAATCGCAGTGGTTCTCCCGTTACACCCTTAGCCGAATACATCGGGAACGTAAGGGGTAAACATAGGAGCCGGGCAACCCAACTATTGACCGAAATCTAGGTTCGAAACTGATGCATATAAGGCCAAAAATCTGGGACGCCGAATACATCGGACTTTCCTATACCATTGCATCTTTTGTTTTGTTTTTTTTTAAAATACTTCATCGTCCCGGAGCTATGCTGATAAAGAAATACGAGAAATACCTTGAAAGGGCCCGGTTTCTTTATATCATAGTGTCAATCATGTACAAACCCAATTGTGACGAGAGTAATCAAAAGAATACAATGTGAATAGTAAGGAGGAAAGAGGAAAAAACAGGTCGGATAATTACTAATGGATTTTAAAGGATCAGGACCAAAGCCTGTCGCACGTCTGCGTTTCCAAACTATTGACCAGATCGTCCCAACTGAAGACGAAAAATTTGCGAAGGTCGATGCCCTTCTGGCCCTTTATACACTCTAAGTGTTTGATTGACCGAGCGCCTTGAGTGGAGGTGTGGCCGAAGTCACTCTGTGGTTAAGGCCACCTAGACGTATGCATAGTTCGGCTGCTTCTTTTACAGATGCCTGCCTGTGCTGGGGCTCTAAGCCTCGCCATTGCGTGGTTAACCCGCGCCCGACTCTTCAGAATTGTTTTGGCTCCTCGGCGTCCCAGGGGATCTTGAGTGCGAAATTATGCACTCTAGGGACGTAGTGCCCACAGAGAGGGCAGTCGAGGAGCCCGCACCCCTATTTCGGGTGCGGGGGTAACTGGCCGAGGTCGATTTGTGCAGCCTTGATGCGCTTCAAAGAGCGGGCAGCGCGTTTACTGCTGCGGGGTGCCTCCTCGGACGCTTGAACCTCGACTGCGAAAGCCACGGTCTGTTCCTCTGTCCGGAGTGAGCATTCTGTGTTACCATTGACAGTGATAACGCCATCGGGTCCCAGCATTTTGAGCTTGAGATAGGCATAATGCGGAACTGCGTTAAAGCGGGCGAAGGCCGTGCGCCCTAGGAGCGCATGGTACCCACTCCTGAAGGGTACGATGTCGAAGATTAACTCCTCACTTCTGAAGTTCTCGGGTGAACCGAAGACTACCTCGAGGGTGACTGTCCCGGTACAATGGGCTTCGATGCCCGGAATCACACCTTTAAAGGTGGTAGAGCTTGGCTTTATCCGAGATGAGTCAATGCCCATCTTCCGAACCGTGTCCTCGTAGATGAGGTTAAGACTGCTGCCCCCGTCCATTAGGATGCGTGTTAGATGATAACCATCAACAATGGGGTCCAGAACGAGCGCCGCAGAGCCGCCATGCCTGATGCTGGTCGGATGATCGTGCTTGTCGAAGGTGATCGGGTAAGCCGACCATGGGTTATACTTCGGGGCGACAGGCTCCAACGCATATATGTCCCGAAGCACACGCTTTCTTTCCCGTTTAGGGATGTGGGTGACATAGATCATGTTGACCTCTGTTACCTCATTGGGAAATTTCTTTTGCCCTCCATTATTGGGTTGCCGAGGTTCATCCTCGTCGTCACTGCGGTGTTGGGTTTTATTCTGACCCTCTGCCGCTATCTTGCCGGCTTGTTTGAAGACCCAGCAATTCCTATTAGTGTGTCTTGCTGGTTTTTCCTGGGTACCGTGGATCCCACATGGGCGGTCCAAGAGCCTGTCAAGCTGGCTAGGTCCGTCTTTGTTCCCTTTATAGGGTTTTATTTTCTGCTCGGATTTAGGTCCGGTGAATCCAGCGTTGACCGCGGCGTCTTCAGTGTCGCTTCCGCCGTTTTTATAGCGCTTATTTTTATTGCGCTTCGGTTTTCCATTGGCGTCGCGGGTTTTCGAGGTGCCTGCTTCGCCGTTATGAGTACTTCGGGCGAGCCAGCTATCCTCTCCCACGCAAAAGCGGGTCATTAGAGATGTCAAGGCGGCCATAGTCCTCGGTTTATCCTGGCCGAGTTGTCGGGCGAGCCATTCGTCCCGAATATTATTTTTGAAAGCGGCGATGGCCTTGGCGTCGGAACAGTCTATAATCTGGTTCTTCTTGGTGAGGAACCTGTTCCAGAATTTCCGGGCTGATTCGCCTGGCTGTTGGGTAACACGGCTGAGGTCATCAGCGGCCGAAGGTCGGACATACGTGCCCTGGAAGTTTGCTCGAAAAGCGTCTTCGAGGGCCTTCCAGCTGCCAATAGAGTGAGGAGGGAGGCTATTAAGCCAGTGTCTCACCGGCCCCTTTAACTTGAGCGGCAGATATTTGATGGCGTGGAGGTCATCTCCGTTGGCCATATGTATGTGTAGGAGGAAATCCTCGATCCAGACTGCTGGGTCTGTGGTACCATCTTATGATTCTATGTTAATGGGTTTAAACCCTTCTGGGAACTGATGCTCCATCACCCTGTCTGTAAAGCAGATTGGGTGAGCTGGACCTCGGGACCGAGGAGGATCTCGTCGGGTCTCAGGAGAGAGCCGTGAGTAGGCTTGATCTCGGGCACGGTCGTTCCTGTCCATCCAGGCATCGTAGCCGTTGGGCCCAGCGGGGGCGCGTCCCTTGGATCCATAGATGGACCGAGGGGGAGCCCTATTTTCTTCAATACGACGTCTAGCATCGCGAGGATCCAAGTGGTCCACGGGGTCTTTACCATGACGGCGTGGGGGTGGCCTTTCACCATGGTCTTCTCGTCTTGGCCTGTCCCGGCCTCTAGGGGGCCGGTCGAGGTCGTCAGGAAGCTCTTCGTCGAATTCTGGTAGAAGGCGCCTACGTGGGTAAGACTTCGGTGCACTATGGCGCCGGTTCTCTATATCCTGCTCGGCGGAAAGCACTTCAACCCACTTTTCATTTAGCGCGTCAGTATTTTCCTGCAACTGCTGCTGCTTGTGTTTTAAGCTCCGGGCCGTCGCGACGAGGCATCGCCGGAAGCGTTCTTGTTCGAAGGGGTCCTCGGGGACGATGAAGTCCTCGGTACCGAGGCTGTCGTCTTCCTCAGACTCCGACATGTAATTGTCGTCGGCCCCTTCGAAGAGGTCATCGGGATCGGTGTCCATAAGAGGTCGGTCTGGTGTGTCGTTCCTTACTGGGAAAGCTTGAATGTCCTCCTCCAGGTTGTCGGCGTTGCCGTCCTCCTCGTTGCCGTTATTGGCTGTTGCGTCATTGCCACTGTGAAAGCACATTTGCTCCCTTGGTGGTTTTGGTAATTCATAACAACATATATCTCATTGAACTAATATCCATTCAAGATTAAGATTTCAGGATGTTCAATGATTGGCATGGCATGGACTAGAGATGTGGACCCCTCAAAATGCTAAGGACAAGAATTGGCAAAGATCAAGACTCTACATTTTTTGGTTTAGTGATCCAAGATCACATTGAGTCCATAGGAAAGCCAATACTATTAAAAGGGGATGAGGTGTTGCTTAATGGTCTTTTTGCTCAAGTGCTTAGTGACAGCATTCCTAAACCCTCAACCACTCTCTCAATCCTAAATATGTCCAAAACCCAAAGTCCAACTCGGCCCCACCGAAATTTCCAATCCGGCCCCCCCGAGTTCATCCAAGACTTAGCCACTGCCAAACCCTAACAAATCGGATCCACCGAAATGGATCTCGGTCCCACCGAGATGGCCTTGCCAACTCTCTGTAATCGTTTGCATTCACTCCGGTCTCACTGAGTTTGCAAATCGGTCTCACCGAGATGGCTTGCCAACTCTCTGTTGCCTTATTGCTTCACTTCGGTCCTACCGAGTTGATGCAATTGGTGCCACCGAGATGAGGATTGCCCTAAGCCATTGCACGTCGGTCCATCCGAGTTGTTCGTATCGGTCCCACCGAGATTCCTAAAGTTCATATCTTTTACACAGTTCGGTGCTACCGAGATTATCGTTTCGGTGCCACCGAGTTGGGTCAAAAGTGTGTAACGGTTGGATTTTGTGTGGAGGCTATATATACCCCTCCACCCCATCCTTCTCAAAAAGGAGAGCCATCAGAACGTGCCTACACTTCCACCATTCATTTTCTGAGAGAGAACCACCTACTCATGTGTTGAGATCAATATATTCCATTCCTACCATTTGAACCTTGATCTCTAGCCTTTCCCAAGTTGCTTTCCACTCAAATCCTTCTTCCACCATAGCCAAATCTGTGAGGAGTGTTTGAGTGTTGGGAATACTATCATTTGAAGCACAAGAGCAAGGAGTTAATCAACAACACACCTTCTATTACCTTTTGGAGAGTGGTGTCTCCTAGATTGGTTAGGTGTCACTTGGGAGCCTCCAACCAGATGTGGAGTTGAACCAAGAAGTTTGTAAGGGCAAGGAGATCGCCTACTTCGTGAAGATCTACCCTGAGTGAGGCTAGTCCTTCGTGGACGTAAGCCATGGTGGAATACACAAGGTTGCTTCTTCATGGACCCTTCGTGGGTGGAGCCCTCCGTGGACTCGCGCAGCCGTTACCCTTCGTGGGTTGAAGTCTCCATCAACATGGACGTACGATAGCACCACCTATCGGAACCATGCCAAAAACCACCGTGTCTTCATTGCGTTTGAAATCTCCGATCCCCTCCTTTACATACATATGCAATTTCTTACATTCCGCTGCTATACTCTTAGAATTGCATGTGTAGGGTGATGCTTGACATATACTATTGCTAAAATCTGCCCACAACTAAAAGTGGGAAAAGGTTAGGTTTTATTTGATCAAGTAGTCTAATCACCCCCCCTCTAGACATTTGATCATAGGTCATACTCATCATTTAAGCACAAGTGGGGTTACCACTTTTACATAAAACATTAATGTATTCACATCATTAGAGTTGCTTTAGCTCAAGTCTTAGAGCAAAGCTCCCCCTAGATGTGATATCCCCCCAAAGAGGGATGAACTAACCTTGGATTTTGTCGATGATGACTTCATGTAGATGTTCTAGATGTGGATGCTCAAAGTTGATGAAGATCACCAAGAGTTGGGAGCAATCCTTTGGATTTGTAGCACTTTCAATACCTACATGGGTTAGTCCCACAAGGAACAACAAGGATATCCGTAGACGTTGAGTGAAATGCACAATAGATGATGCCATCAATGCATTGAATACCTTGTCCCTTGACTTACCAACAAGAGGGTTTGTGACTCCATGAACTAATGCATGATGTTGAAGTTTGTTGCACAAGTTCTTGCCATGAAAGAATATGAGTGAAGTTTGTTGGCGGAGTCACCCTCAAGAACTCTCTAGTTCTTCTTCTTTGGGACCCATATCAACTTGATGGGAATCCTTGGAGTTGTAGTTAAACTTGAAGAGGTGGAACTTGACGTAGTCTTGGGAACCCGCTTGACCAAGGCTTGAGGTGGTTCATCAAATGAGTCAATCTCTTCTTGAAGCTTGTCCTTGCCTTTTAGGTTGTGGTCTTATGGTGGAAGATCATCTTGTGCTTGTGTCCCCTTGAAAGAAGTAGGATCATACTTCTCTTGTTGAGGAACAAACTTCGTCTTGGGGTATTGATCTTCTTCCCACTCAACTCCATTGGCGTTGAACTTTCGTTCAAAACCAACACCTTGGTTCTTCCGGTGCCATCCTTGCTTGCGAACAATCTCATCAAATTGCTTACTCCCGGCAAGGCTTTTGTAGACACCCTTTTCTATAATTCCTTTCAATAGATTGTTTTCTTGCTCAAGTGTAACTTGGCTAAGAGAATCGTTAGTGGAATTAATAGAACTACTAGAAGTAACAACATTGGATTTAGCATTGTTGTTGTTACTACTAGAGGTAGAACAATTCTTACTCTTGTTACTAGATTGCTTAGATTTAACTTGTGGCATAAAAGTAGACAAGAGGAGACGTTTGGCAATGTAAGAGGAACTCTTCTTCCGAAGATCAACATTGATCGCTTTTAGAAACTCATGCTCTTACTCTAAATTTAGCTTCTCGAAGCGTAGCTTCTCATGAGTTCTTAGGAGCTCTCTATGATCTTCTTGAGTTATTTCATGAGCTAACTTAAGAGTGTTTAGTTCTTTAGTTAGGCGCTCAATCTCCCTCATAGCATTGTCATTCATTTCATCTTGACTATTTTGATTAATTACTAGCAAGTTCATTATAGGTAACATCACTAGTATTATCATTGAGCAAGTCATCATCACCTAGTAAATCATCCTCATCACTATTAAAGTCAAGGTACTCGGGGTGTGATACCTTGGGGCCTTTTGACATGAAGCATCTTCCAATTCCTTCATTTGGTGAATCAAATAGGTCATAGGAGTTAGAGGATACGAGAGCAAGTCCGGCAACACCTTCATCTTGACTATAGTCGGAGTTGGAGTGGTAGCTTCTCTCGGATTGGTTGTCGGAGTCGGAGCCATAAATCCATTCACCAACATGAGTTTGATGTCTTTTTCTAGAGTAGCTCTTGGATGACTTGTCCTTCCTTTCCGAATCATTGCTTCTCCGAGAAGGTCTTCATTCATAACGATCATCTCTACTCCTTCTCTCTCTATGAGGTGATTCATCTCTTCTACTCTTTCTTCTAGGTGTTTCGTCTCTTTTCTTGTGAGGTGCCGTACACTCATTGGAGTAGTGTCCGGGTGTTCCACAATTGTAGCAATTACGGTCATGACTTGATGATCTTTGCTAATAATGTCTTGAGTTGGAGCTTCTCTCTTTGCTTCTATTCTTGTAGAACTTGTTGAAGTTCTTGACCATTAGGCTTATCTCTTCATTGGATACTAGCTTGTCACTTGATGTTGTGGGAGCATCGCTTGAGGCTTTGTAAGCACCACTTGACTTGTTGTGAAGCTCCTCTTTGTCCTTGAGTGACATCTCATGAGCAACAATCCTTCCAATGACTTCCGTGGGCTTGAAATCTTTATAGTTTGGCATCATTTGGATCAATGTGCACACGGTGTTGGGGATGTTCCCCACAGTCGAGACCCAACATGAGTGTGACCCGGCCCTAAGCCTTGAGGCTTTGTGAGTCACCTCATTACCGGGTCATGAGGAAGACGATCGAAGACAGGCCTGAAGCCCAGAACGAGACCCGGCAGGAGGCCGGCTCTCACGGATCCTGTGGGCCGACTCACGGAGAGGCCCAGAAGGAAAGGCAACTTGGAAAGCAAGATAGCAAGAGGTAGATTATGATACGGGTTGATAGTACGACCCGGGTTCTTTTGTAACCCTAGGAGTTCGGCCTATTATATAAAGGGGAGCTCCTAGGACCGAAAGACGAAGTTGCAATCTCTCGAGAGCTAGGTTAGCGAGTCTGCACCCTTGTAATCGAGATCCAGAGCAGTATCAATCAAGCAGGAGTAGGCTTTTACCTCCACCGTGAGGGGCCGAACCTGGATAAATCTGTGTCTCTCTTTCCCGTTCAACCCCGTTCAAGCTTCCACACAACTGCGATGGCCTCATGACTAAGTCCTTTCACGAGGACATCTACCGTGACAAAACCACGACAGTTGGCGCACACCGTGGGGCCAGCGCACGATGGAGTTGAGTTCTTGGCGGGAGCTCCTTCAGGGATTGAGGGATACGCGATCGGTCAGATGACCAAGAGTCGCCGTGGCAAGCTCTACATCGACGATTCTGGCTGGGGCCCCGAGGCCGACTCAGTCGAGTACGAGTACCGGGTCCCCTTCGGCAAGATCCATGTCTTCATCGGCGTAATTGGTGAGTCACGCACCGGGCTGGACATCATACTGATCGCCGGCTTAATGAGGTAGCAGATGCACTGTCTCGCTTGGGGTCTCAGCGCAAGCCTGTTCCACCCAATGTTTTTCTTGATGTTCTGCACAACCCGTCAGTCAAGTTGCCAACGGAGGAGGACATTGCTATTCCTGACCCGGAAGCAGCATTGGTGGCCGCTATTCATGCTACCCCAGACTGGACGGTACCTTATCTGGCATATCTTAGTCGTGGCGAGCTCCCTGAAGAGGAAATCATCGCTCGACAGATTATCAGGAGGTCTAAATCCATGTCCATAGTCAATAGCGAGTTGCACAAAAGGAGTGTTACAGGTGTTTTCCAACGTTGTGTTTCCCCTGAGGAGGGCTGAGAGATCCTTCATGAGATACATTCAGGCGATTGTGGACACCATGGCAGCTCAAGATCATTGGTCGCGAAAGCTTTTCGACATGGTTTTTACTGGCTTACAGCTCACGGAGATGCAGAGGAGATTGTTCGCAAGTGTGATGGTTGCCAGAAATTTGCTCGCCAAGCGCATGTGCCGGCTCAAGAGTTGTAGATGATCCCAATTACTTGGCCTTTTGTAGTCTGGGGGCTGGATATGGTTGGACCTTTCAAACGATCCAAGAATAAGCATACTCACTTATTGGTTGTAGTTGACAAGTTTACCAAGTGGGTTGAAGCTGAGCCGATTAGTCATTGCGATGCTACTACAACTGTCAAGTTCCTGAAAAGCTGATTTACCGTTACGGTTAGCCACATAGCATCATCACTGATAATGGTACCAATCTGTCTAAGGGAGCTATGAAGCAGTTTTGTCAGTGAGAACATATCCGGCTTGATTTGGTATCAGTAGCACATCCTCAGTCCAATGGTCAAGCAGAGCGAGCTAATCAAGAGTTGTTACGCGGGATTAAACCAAGACTTATGGTACCTCTTGAGCGAACCCTGGGATGCTGGGAAGAAGAATTGCCCGTAGTACTTTGGAGCATACGAACTACTCCAAACAGGTCAACAGGCTATACGCCGTTTTTCCTGGTCTATGGTGCAGAAGCAGTGCTTCCAAGTGATATTCGTCATGATTCTCCCAGAGTTACAACTTATGTGGAGGCTGATAATGAACAAGATCGCCAAGATGCTCTTCATGCTCGGGAAGAAGAACGCGAACTTGTCGCGTCCAGGTTTGCGATATATCAACAAGACCTACATCACTATCATAGCCGTACAGTTTGAAGCCATACCTTTTAGGAAGGTGATGCTCCGTCTGATACAAGACCAGACAGGCATGCATAAACTCTCACCTCCTTGGGAAGGACCCTTCATCATCAGCAAGAATCTCAACAATGGGTCATATTACCTTGTTGACATACGTGAAGCAAATAAGTCACGGACCTCTGAGGAGGAGGGCAGCCGACCCTGGAATATTGCACATCTTCGGCCATATTATACTTAAGTCACAGACTTGAGAGTACTTTCTGTACATAGCTTCATCATGTATATATATACTATCATCAAAAGAAATAAAGCCGGCATCTCTGGATAAGAGAGTGTCATTTCGCCTACAAATTGTGTGTTGAGTCCTTATTCTTTGATCATTGGTTACTTGGGGGCTTCCAACTCATCGAGTTTAGCTATTAACATCCCTCTTAACCCGGCATATTCCATTATATACTTGGCTATACCTACCTATTAGCAAGATGCTACTCACAAAAGGTGACCCGGTTGAACGCTTGACGAGTCAATCACAAAGGTGACCCTGAACTTATCAAAGTTGAAACACTGGTTAAGTCACGTGTGAGTCAGCTTTCAGAAAGCTAGGACAAGCCAAAAGAGGCCAAAAAGCCTGCTTCATATAAGCAAATCAGACTCGAGCCTCGAAAGCCGGTCTTTATGTCATGCCTCGAAAGCCGGCTTTTATATTTATGGTTTGCATTATATATGCTTCCTATGTTATATACTTTGCATTTACATTACAATTATTTGTGCATATTATCCCTTCTTGCAGCAAACAGCCTTAATCTTAGCACGGCCGGGTCTCCACATTTGTGATATTGCTATAATGGCAGCATGATTGCCGGGTTGCACTGCAACCACAGCTTCTACTAAGTCATCAAACACCAAAGGTAATACAGCAAGTCGCCATAGTGGCCGGGTCTCAGAACTCGTCCCAGAGGTGTGTTACTACAGAACGGCGGGTTGCATTGTAATCGCAGTTGACAGATTGGCCTAAACAGCCGGGTTTTCTAACTATTCCTTCAAAGCAAAGACTTGTACTTGGATTTCCAGCACAAAAGAGGTTTCTTGTCATTCATTGAAATAACCAAGTTTTACAGAAAAAGTAATAAGTGCACGATGGCACCAACAATAGCAGATGAAGTTTTATCACTAAGCTATTACAGAGCCACATTTGGGCATGTTTTCATCCACGATTTTTAAGGAGTTTACGGCTGTGAGCCGGCAGCACGGCCTTCCGGGTCGACGTTTGCGCCAGAAGATGATGGGTCAACATGTGCCGGCTCTTCATGGTCTTCAGGGGCCGCCGCCTCTACTTCTTGAGTCAGGGGGTCGTCTCCCAACCACTGAATGGACTGCAAAGCTTCAAAGACTGAGTCTTCCTTCATCACAGTTGCAGCGTTGATATCAGGGGCGACATTTTGCTTACAGCGAGGAGGAATAAGTTCCACATGCTTCGGTTCGGGCGGACTGATGCGTTTGCCGGCTTCTGAATAGCCAGCTTGTAACTTGGTGAAGTCTAGTTCCTCCGCAATCTTTGTCGCCGCCACCCAGGTCTCCTTGACACATCGTAGATAATCTTGGTTTGTGAAAGGCGTGCTATCTGCGTTGAACTCCGGAAACCATTCTTCAAGTGAAGCCGGCTCCATTTCCGGCAGGTAGGCCTTGGCGCGTGCAAGTGAGTACATGGCCCCCTGACGACAAGCCACCCTTTTCAGCTCTTTGATCCACTCAGGCACAGTGGATAGCTCCTTAAGCATGTCCATAATATAATGAGGTGGTGCTTTTGTATTTTTGACTGCCATTACACAATAAGCACCACCTACATATAGCTGTTCCAGGAACTTGTAGACAGCTTTTAACTTCACAAGCGGAAGTTCTACAACGTTGTGATTCTTCTTGCCTGATGACATGCATAGTATAAGTTAGTAAGGTTACAGCCACCAACCCGACAACATTGGACGGCTTACGATGCATAATAAGATATACATACCAAAGATGGCTTTGCACATATCAGTAATGTGACCCTTGAGAGTTTGCAATTCTTGGGTCACTGGCTCGAGTTTCGACTCGGCCTCTTCAGCATGCTTCAGCAAGGCGTCTCTTTCTTCATCAAAGGCCTTCTTGGTTTTCTCCAAAGTATCAGTGCAATTCATCAAAGATTCTTCAAAGTCGGCAGACAATTTTTCTGCCGACTCACGCAGTTCCTTTTCCGTGGCAACCATTTCTTTCAAGCCGGCAATCTACGACTCAGAATTTTTCAGCATATCCTGCACAAAAGTACAAAACAAATTATAATGAAGTCCCAAGTCGCCACCGGCAGTTGACCCGACGCTTGGGGGCTATGGAATATTTGGTTTTATCTATCAAGATTCATAAAGTACTGAAGTCCCGAGTCACTACAGGCGCACGACCCGGCACTTGGGGGCTTCATTGTGCAACTTTAAGTTGTGGCCAATTCTGAAGTCTCATGTCGCTGCCAGCATGCAACACGGCACTTGGGGGCTAATGTCTAAGTCATTTTTTACAGTTCAAAGACCCGGCCCATCACATAATGATGAGCCGGCCCTTGGGGGCTACCAGTTGCTCTAAGGTAAAATCCTGCAAATATATGAAGACCCAGACCCAGCCCACTATTATATAGTGACCCGGCTCTTGGAGGCTACAATATGACTACAGTTATGTTTACAATACAAGGTGGGTCAGGATTGTTAAAACTTGGAGTGGTTCAGAATACAGTTCAAGCAAATCTTAAGCAAAGTACTAAACTATATTTCCTTCAGATTTGGAGGCTAGCTACATGTATGCAAATAAATGGGGACTGTAACAAGCCGGTTCTGAAAAGGATCCAAGCCTCTGTGCTTAAGTGTCATCCCTGGATCGGTATGCTAGCACACACAGTACTCGATAAAATAATAGAAAATCACATGTATAAAATAATGTAAATACTATTACCTTAATCCATACAGCAGAAATAACATCAAAGGTTGTGGAGTCCCATCAACACCAACGGCAAAGTTGAGTGTAGACAATGTAACCCTATCATATCACTTACTCGTCGTATAATTCCTGCAACATGAGACGTTGCAGCCGTGTAGGTCAGTACATTGAATGTACTGGCAAGTCACCACAAGGGATTATAACGGTCCTACTTCTACATGCAATATGGCCAGTGGAAGGTTCTAAGTTTAATTTACATAAAGCTGATTTTTCCCTATCATCAAAAAGAATATCAAATTATTACAACAAAGCTTATTATAATATGATTGAGATGGTTCCTCCATTCAATCTATACCCAAGTTGATTAAAACCCATTAAATTAGTTAAATGTGATGAGATCACTCAATATCCGACTTCTAGGTGCTCAAGTTGTCCATAACCGGGGACACGGCTAATCGATTAGTTTTACACTCTGCAGAGGTTTGCGCACTTTTCCCCACAAGACCCGATCACCTCCTTTGTAGTCCTCGCACTGCCTGGTGTTTGAGAACCGGAAGATTGAGACATAGTCTTTCAGAAGCATTTCCCCTTAACCATGGGTAGACCGGTACACCTACATATATAACTACATTTGCTAGCCTACCCGGAAAGAGGTCACGCAATGTACTCAACTAAGCCAGAGCACATATTAGCTTGTGGCTGCGCAGGTAAGCTTCTAGTCATGAAAAATCGATAAATCTCTTTGAGCCTGGGTGGCATTCCATAAGGTAATTCTCCGGGTACTCCGGTATCCCCTTGGGCAAGCACTGGTTTCTCTAGGTGCCCGAGCTAGTCCACTGGTTACTCCAGGGTGCCCCTACCATTCCACCCAGATGTGTGTTAATGTTGCCACCTTAAGATTACCCAAAATTATTATATCTCTTGCAACTTGCATGAATCACACATACCAATCCCCGTCTACAAAATCATAGCAAAACTCCTACAACGTTGGCGACAATGGAGTAAAGGCTCAGACCTACCTCAATGAACTACTGGGTTTATAATAATATAGCCAATTTATATATTCATGCAATCCTACATCAAAAGGACTAAATGCATATAGAAAACATAGGTATTAAAGGGGCATGATCAAGATGTAACTTGCCTTGTACTGTTGATGAAGATTCTTTGCACTCATAATCCTGATAGTTCTACTCGTCACACTCCGATCAATCTATCGTAAGCAAGAAATTATAACCACACATAAGCAATCACTCAAAGATCAAAAAGAAATCAAACAAAGACTCATGAAACTCCAAAAGAATCAAACAAAGTTTTCTGGACAGAAACATACACTTAACGGAAGAAAACATTGTAAAACTTTAGTTTAACAGAAAGTATTTGCTATTAGTTTTAATTAGCAAAAAGAATCAACTAAAAAGGTTTTATAATGCAAAAGTTATGGACTAATTGAGATAGATCTTAAATCTGATCAGATTCATTTTTTTATATAAATAAAATTATTTTATTTGTCCTCTGGATATATCTAATATATACAAATCAGTAGCAAAAGGAATCAATCAAAAACCTATTTTTAAATAAAAGTTATTAGCAATCTACGGTTTAAAGCAAATTTGGTCAAATTCAAATTTAAAAAGGTCAAAAATATTTTTAGTTTGGTTCTCTGGATAGATGAGATTTTTATGAAACCGTAGGAAAAATAATCACAAAATTTCAATCTATATATTTAAAGATATGCTAAAAGAAAAACTTGGATTGAATCTGAAATTGAACAGGTTAAAGTTCGGCCGACCGTGGCAGTGGTGCCACGTGGTGTGCTGTCAGTGGCTGCGGGTGTTTGCTGCGGCGTAAAGTGGCGGACGGCCGAGGCTTAAGAGTTTCGGTCGGCTGCGGTTGATTAACAGGAAAAAAAAACCGGACGGTTTGGTTAACTAAAAACGCATTGGTTTAATCTAAACCGGAAATAAAATCGTACCGATTCGATCTAAATAAAGAGCCTAACGAGATCTAATCTACGCCCTTCTATTTAGATCAAACGGGCGAGGGTGGCGGCAGCTTACAATGAGGTCACGACGGCGAGGGCGGCTCGGGCGTCGTCGGCAGCGGTGCTCCGGTGGCCTCTGGCAACGGCGGTGGTGTCCCGCAGGTGAGGATAGGAGAGGGGGTCGCGGTGGTGGGGTCTTTGGCCTCCGGGGACGTCGGTGGTGTGCAGGACGAGCTCAAAAAGCTTCGGTGGACTCTCGTGCTCTGGCGGAGCGGACGAGCTCCGATTCGTCGCTGTAGAGGAAGAGGAGGGGCAAGACCATGTTAAAAAGAACCACGGTGGCAAGGCCAGGCGATGGACAGAACGAGAAGTCATTGGACGACTTACCGTCATCGGAATCTTTCGGCGAAGATGCTACTGCCGGCGAGATTGGGCGCGAGCGCGTGGGCGAATTTGGTGGTCTCGGGCGTCGAGTTTTGGGGGCAAACGAGAGAGGGGTTGGAGAGGTATTTATAGGACATGAACTTAGGCGAGGGGAAAGCTTGGAATAAAATCTCCTGACGGATTTGGAAGGTGGCTGCGGCGTCGTGCTCGGCATGGACTCATGTCGCGTCTTGCGGAGGAGGAAGAAGAGGTGGGACCCACCGGTCAACGGCAGAAGGGAAAGAGAGAGAGGATCGGGTGGCCGCTGCGTAGCGTTTCGGCGCTCGCGCGGGCCATGGGCCGAAATGGCTGGCTGGGCCGGTTGGTTGGCGCCGGCCTGGCATAGCTGGGCTACTTTTTTCTGTTTTATTGAATAAAACAGAGAAGGAAAAATTAGAAAAGAGAAATAAATATAAATTTTGCCTAGACAATACATATATCAAAATTCTTAGAATAAAACATAGAAAAATATGAACTATTTTTCAGAGGCAAATAAATTACTTTTAAGAAAATATTTTTTTTTGTAATAACTTCAAATTGGATTTGAATTTGATTTTCAAATCTTTTGCAAATAGTTTTCTGTTTTCTTTCTTCAAATACTTTTCACATCTTCTTTGAATTTTGAAGGTTCATATTTCCTTCACTCATATATTTTTAATTCAGAGAATTTGAGATGATTTGAAATTCCAACATAAAAGAGAAAAACTCCAAATGGGTTTTTAAATAAGTTTTGAAAGTGGTACTCATCACTCCCCACTCTATTTCATAAATTTTGAAGAAGTCCTATTATCTCCTCTCATTGAAAATCCTTGAGTGGCATAGAGTTTCTGAGTTTGAATTATTTCAAATGGAATTCAAATCTTTTCAAAACCCCTCTTTATTTCAAATGGAAGAAGTCCTGTTATCTTCACTCTAGGGTTTGTTTTGAATTTAAATTTTGAATTCCATGGGAACCAAAAGCAAGAAAGGAAAGTTTGGGAAAGTCCTTGTATTCCCTCTCATTTAACTTTCAAAAAAGTTTCAAATTCCACTCAATTTCACACAACAAATCACACAAGCAATCATCATTACTTAATTAATATAACATTCCAAAATTTAGAATTTTGGGATGTTACAAACCTACCACCCTTAAAATGAATCTCGCCCTCGAGATTCGAAGAGGCTAGAAGGAAAAAGGTTAGGGTTTGGGGTTTTCTTGAAGATCCATTGATCGTCACAAAGGTCTGGGGTGCTACCACCCTTAAAGTCAGAGTCACGGGTCCATCCAAGACTCGGGTACTTCCGTCTTAGTGTTGACACCATTGGTCTTCTCACACATCTTGAATAACGCTGACAATGATGCTTTTCTGGTATATGTATAATGTTTCTCGAGATCCTGTGTCCCTTTCCAAAAGAATGTTCTTCCATACACGGTTTCTTCTTGGCTGACAGGTCTTGTGCCAATACTAAACAACTATCGATGTTATCATGGAGGTCATCAAATAATTTGATTGGGATTCCTATAGAAAACGGGTCTGGGTTTCATTCTCACCATATAACCTACGGTTGGCAATAGCTGCCTTGTACAAGGGTGAAACGTCGTACCATTCTAAGGTTTAGGCTTCACATCGTCATCTCTCTACTATAGGTAAGTCACTCAAGATTTACCATCCCACATAGCAAAGGCGAATAATAGGAGTAAGTCGGCATGGTAATCAATCCATTCCGCACCCAAATCATTACCTTGTATATGGTTTAGCGAATCTCGCATTCTAACACTCGGTCATCCTCACAAGCATTGCAGAATTTTCTCTTGTCCACAAACTAGGTTCGGAAGATCCATTGGTTCTGCAAGCCAAACAAAACATCTATCATTTTCTTCACAACTCTCAGGATTTACGTAATCTCCTATAAGATCGTGTGTTGATAAAGTCATAGCTTCTTCCAGGGTTCTTCCTTCAGCAAGAGTGTGCTTGCTCCTTGTCAGGTCCTGGGGCCTGTGGGTTGTAGCCCATCTCACCACTTGTAAAGTTTGAAATCATCATTGGGTTGTAACTGATCATTATTCCAACATCCAGCTTCCTTAGCATTCTTAAATCCATCCAATTCTGTATCCCTTCCTTCTCTTGGTGCAAAACTAAGATGTAATTACTCGAACTCATCATTGACGTGTCCATTCCAAGGTCTGGCGTAGCTAACCACTAGCTCTTTTATTCGGGTAATGGTGTTGTGTTCTACCACCCTTAAAATGAAAAAAAACACTAGTTTCTTCAAAGTCTTATTCCACGTATCATGATTTCACTCATTGCCTATATAGTAACAACTCATAAAAAAATCCCAAATCAATATAAATGATAATGACATGCCAACTTTATTGATTCTTAAATTATTACAATCTCCAGCATTTCCATTACATGCCTCAACTCAACAACTCCACAATATAAAAGTGTTAACTCTACTATTTAGCACAAGCCTCCTTCTCATTGGGACAGTTTCTGGCAAAGTGCCCGACTTCCTTACCGCGGAAACAAATGATGTCGAACAAGTCCAGGGGCTTCTTGGTGATTACGTATGCTCCTTGGGTTCTTGGCTCCTTTTCTGGACATGTACCGGCGTAGTGACCTAAGGTCTTGCACTTGAAGCACGTGATATGACTTAGGTCCTTCTTTGCAGGAATCGGGTAGTTCTGGCGATGACTTCGGTTTCTCTTCCTGGGCTTTTTCGTACCAATCAGGGCCTCTATTTCCAGTGGGTCATACTTCACTTCTACAGTCGGGAAGTCTCCCAGATACTCTTTTCTTTTCTTCGTGCAATACCGTGAAAAATGTCTTTCTCCACATGAATAGCATGCCTTGGAGAAAAGTTTGACTGGGTCTTTGTGTGTGTCCTCAACATCTTCCTTCATCTCAAGTTCTTCTAAAATCTCCCTGAGGGCTTCTTTCATTGCTCCCTTCCACTGTCGAATAGTTCATTATACCACGGGGTAAATGTGACACTGGGCAGGGTAGTGAGTAGTTCCTTCACACAAGAAACAAGTAACCTGCCTAGTTGGGCATTCTTCAGCTGGGTGATTTCATTCACAATGAGGGCATCCATCCTTGTGTTCTTCATGGGTGTGTCCTATCTCTCCATAAAGCTTGCATGCACAAGGTTTCTTCCTATCATTTCCACAAGGCTTCGGTATTTGGGACACAAGACGAGACCTTAGGAGAGTCAACTTAAATTCTTCCCAAGTGATTGCTCCTTGCCATCCATTGATAGCTTGGTACATCCTCCACCAAGTAGCAGCACCTTTTGCAAAGTACTACAGAGCATGTTGGACCATATCCTTTCTGGCTATAGTGTTATTATTCATGTGATCTTCCATGTTCTGGATCCATTGCTCCGTCTCCAATTGAGTCATCGATCCAGAAAATATGAGTTCATCTCCATACACCATCTAGTGGGTCAAAGGGTTTTGGGTAAGGACGAGATATGATTGGAGAGAGAGAGAGAGGGAAAGATACCCATACAAACAAATGGCACAACAGCTAAACACATGGAATACTGCACACATTCATTCAGTTCAATCAATCCTATAGTACTGCCACCCACATAAGTTGGCATGGTCAGATACTCTAATCGCAAAAACGTTTATCTTTATTCACTCATGGTGGGGTACAGCTAAGCTAGTTTCTTTAGGTCTTCATTCATGTCTCCGCTAGGCTTCTTCCGATCGTGCTTGATCTTCTCAAGTTCTTCTGCCAGATCATCTCTGTTGATGCGAAGTCTCTTGTGACGTCCTTGAATCTCCTGGAGTTGCGTTCGTAGCTTCTGGATTTCAAAATCCTTGGCATGAGCCATGGTACTACTGTCCTTCAGTTCCTGGCGAATCTTCTGGATCTCGAGGTTTTGTTCCTCCAGCTTGGCTACTTTCAACTTCTGGGTCCTGAGTTCTTCACGAAGTGCTTCCTTGTCAAATAAGGCTTCCAGAAGGTCCATCTGAAGATTCTTGATATAATACTCCAGATCTTGGTGATACACCAGCAGAGGTGAAAACTTCATCTTTTGCTCGTTCGTCAAGGCGATAGGTGCTCCATCAGCCTTCTGCCATCCAATCTTTCCAAAGAATTGATTGCTTACCTTAGCACGGTGACGATAGCACAAGCGGGTGATAGCATCATGGATAGCAGTGTTTATGCCCATGTCCCTACCATGAGCTATCATTCCATAATTGATATCTCCTGTCTTGGGGTTTTCTTGACGACCAAAAACTTGAGTCTTGACGCTCCATGTTCCGGTCTTCCTCTTCAACAGTCGGACAAGTTCCATAAGGGCTGGACCACAGGGAACGTCTTCGTAGTGTTGTCTTTGGTTCAGAGTGAAGCTCTTCATCTAAAATTTTGAAGCAAGGGGGTTTCAACAAAGAATTTCAGAAGAGTATGAGAATAGTATGAGTTGATCCTATCAGGGTCTTCCTAAGTCATTCCTAGGGTCATGTCCTACAGTCAACATGTGCTCTGATTCCATCTTGTAACAACTCGGTTCTGAAAAGGATCCAAGTCTTTGTGCTTAAGTGCCATCCCTGGATTGATATGCTAGCACACACAGTACTCGATGAAATAACAGAAAATCACATGTATAAAATAACATAAATACTATTACCTTAATCCATACAGCGGAAATAACATCAAAGGTTGTGGAGTCCCATCAACACCAACGGTAAAATTGAGTGTAGACAACGTAACCCTATCGTATCACTTACTCGTCATATAATTCCTGTAACATGAGACGTTGCAGCCGTGTAGGTCAATACATTGAATGTACTGGCAAGTGACACCACAAGAGATTATGAGGGTCCTACTTCTACATGCAATATGGCTATTGGAAGGTTCTAAGTTTAATTTGTATAAAGCTGATTTTTCATTATCATCAAAAAGAATATCAAATTATTACTACAAAGCTTATTATAATATGATTGAGATGGTTCCTCCATTCAATCTATACCCAAGTTGATTAAAACCCATTAAATTAGTTAAATGTGATGAGATCACTCAATATCCCACTTCTAGATGCTCAAGTTGACCATAACCGGGGACACGGCTAATCGATTAGTTTTACACTCTGCAGAGGTTTGCGCACTTTTCCCCACAAGACCCGATCACCTCCTTTGTAGTCCTCGCACTACCTGGTGTTTGAGAACCGGAAGATCGAGACATAGTCTTTCAGAAGCATTTCCCCTTAACCATGGGTAGACCGGTACACCTACATATATAACTACATCTGCTAGCCTACCCGGAAAGAGGTCACGCAATGTACTCAACTAAGCCAGAGCACATATTAGCTTGTGGCTGCGCATGTAAGCTTCTAGTCATGAAAAATCGATAAATCTCTTTGAGCCTTCCATAAGGTGATTCTCCGGGTACTCCGGTATCCCCTTGGGCAAGCACTAGTTTCTCCAGGTGCCCGGGCTAGTCCACTGGTTACTCCAGGGTGCCCCTACCATTCCACCCAGATGTGTGTTAATGTTGCCACCTTAAGATTACCCAAAATTATTATATCTCTCGCAACTTGCATGAATCACACATACCAATCCCCGTCTACAAAAGCATAGCAGAACTCCTACAACGTTGGCAACAATGGAGTAAAGGCTCAGACCTACCTCAATGAACTACTGGGTTTATAATAATATAGCCAATTTATATATTCATGCAATCCTACATCAAAAGGACTAAATGCATTTAGAAAACATAGGTATTAAAGGGGCATGATCAAGATGTAACTTGCCTTGTACTGTTGAAGAAGATTCTTCACACTCATAATCCTGATAGTTCTACTCATCACACTTCGATCAATCTATCATAAGCAAACAATTATAACCACACATATGCAATCACTCAAAGATCAAAAAGAAATCAAACAAAGACTCATGAAACTCCAAAAGCATCAAACAAAGTTTTCTGGAGAGAACCATATTCTTAACAGAAGAAAACATTATAAAACTTTAGTTTAACAGAAAGTATTTGCTATTAGTTTTAATTAGCAAAAAGAATCAACTAAAAAGGTTTTATAATGCAAAAGTTATGGCCTAATTGAGATAGATCTTAAATCTGATCAGATTAAATTTTTATATATACAAAATTATTTTATTAGTCCTTTGGATAGATCTAACATAGAGAAATCAGTAGCAAAAGGAATCAATCAAAAACCTATTTTTAAATAAAAGTTATTAGCAATCTAGTGTTTAAATCAAATTTGGACAAATTCAAATTTAAAAAGGTGAAAAATATTTTTAGTTTGGTTCTCTGGATAGATGGTATTTTTGTGAAACCATAGGAAAAATAATCACTAAATTTGGATCTATAGATTTAAAGATATGCTAAAAGAAAAACTTGGATTGAATCTGAAATTCAACAGGTTAAAGTTCGACCGACCGTGGCAGTGGTGCCACATGGCGTGCTGTCAGTGGCTGTGGACGTTTGCTGCTGTGTAAAGCAGCGGACGGCCGAGGCTTAAGAATTTTGGTCGGCTGCGGTTGATTAACAGAAAAAACCGGACGGTTTGGCTAACTAAAAACGCATTGGTTTAATCTAAACCGGAAATAAAATCATACCGATTCGATCTAAATAAAGAGCCTAATGAGATCTAATCTATGCCCTACGATTTAGATCGACCGGGCGAGGGCGGCGGCAGCTTATAGCGAGGTCACGACGGCGAGGGCGGCTCGGGCGTGGTCGGCGGCGGTGCTCCGGTGGCCTCTGGCAATGGCGGTGGTGTCCCGCAGGTGAGGATAGGAGAGGGGGTCACGGTGGTGGGGTCTTTGGCCTCCGGGGACGTCGGTGGTGAGCGGGACGAGCTCGCAAAGCTTCGGTGGACTCCCGTGCTCTGGCGGAGCGGACGAGCTCCGATTCGTCACTGTAGAGGAAGAGGAGGGGCAAAGCCATGTTAAAAAGAACCGCGGTGGCGAGGCCAGGCGATGGACAGAACGAGAAGTCATTGGACGACTTACCATCGTCGGAATCTTCCGGCGAAGATGCTACTGCCGGCGAGATTGGGCGCGAGCGCGTGGGTGAATTAGGTGGTCTCGGGTGTCGAGTTTTGGGGCAAACGAGAGAGGGGTTGGAGAGGTATTTATAGGACATGAACTTGGGTGAGGCGAAAGCTCGGAATAGAATCTCCCAAGGAATTTGGAAGGTGGTCGCGGCGTCGTGCTCGGCATGAACTCATGCCGCGTCTTGCGGAGCAGGAAGAAGAGGTGGGACCCACCGGTCAGCGGTAGAAGGGAAAGAGAGAGAGAGAATCGGGTGGCCGCTGCGTAGCGTTTCGGCGCTCGCGCGGGCCGTGGGCCGAAATGGCTGGCTGGGCCGGTTGGTTGGCACCGGCCTGCCACAGCTGGGCTACTTTTTTCTGTTTTTTTGAATAAAACAGAGAAGGAAAAATCAGAAAAGTGAAATAAATATAAATTTTACCTAGACAATACATATATCAAAATTCTTGGAATAAAACATAGAAAAATATGAACTATTTTTCAGAGGCAAATAAATTACTTTTAAGAAAATATTTTTTTATGTAATAACTTCAAATTGGATTTTAATTTGATTTTCAAATCTTTTGCAAATAGTTTTCTGTTTTCTTTCTTCAAATACTTTTCACATCTTCTCTGAATTTTGAATGGTCATATTTCCTTCACTCATATATTTTTAATTCGGAGAATTTGAGATGATTTGAAATTCCAACATAAAAGAGAAAAACTCCAAATGGGTTTTTAAATAAGTTTTGAAAGTCGTACTCATCACTCCCCACACTATTTCATAAATTTTGAAGAAGTCCTATTATCTCCTCTCATTGAAAATCCTTGAGTGGCATAGAGTTTCTGAGTTTGAATTATTTCAAATGGAATTCAAATCTTTTCAAAACCCCTCTTTATTTGAAATGGAAGAAGTCCTGTTATCTTCACTCTAGGGTTTGTTTTGAATTTAAATTTTGAATTCCATGGGAACCAAAAGCAAGAAAGGAAAGTTTGGGAAAGTCCTTTTATTCCCTCTCATTTAACTTTCAAAAAAGTTTCAAATTCCACTCAATTTCACACAACAAATCACACAAGCAATCATCATTACTTAATTAATATAACATTCCAAAATTTAGAATTTTGGGATGTTACAGGGAAGTAGTGAAAATTTCCTCATACTTCCTTCTTAAGCTATTAAATATAGCTGCTTCAGTTTCCTGGCTCTCAGATAGCCGGGTTAAAAAAGTTTGGTGTAATGCATCCACATCTTGATCCTTTAAAGGTTGGAACTCAAGACTGGCCTTGCCCTTGTTTTTTATGGGCGACTCATCTTCTGCTAAAATCTTAGCTATGACAGTTGAAGTTTCTGGAGGGACGTTGTGGGTTTCACCGGTGACAACCACATCATCCTGGGCCTTGTCTGTTGGCTGCTCTGCTGTAGAAGTTTCTTTTTCTTCTGCAGTAGGAGTGGAGGCACGAACAGGGCTTGGCGGGTTGTCTTGGAGTGGCGGCTCGTCTTGACCCACCTGATTCTCCTGAGGCTCAATATTATCCATCATAAAATCAGATGGGTTTCTTTCGGTATCTGCTATAGGAGCAGAAGATTCGCCGGCTTTCTTTTTTATCACGGCCTTGGCACTTCATTAAGGAAGGATATAAATAGCTCAACAGGGGCAACAAAATTTCATTAATAATAGAAGACAAGATATTTTATACTCTTACCCTTTGTTGATGGTCTAAGCCGGCAGTTGGGTAGCGCTAGATTCATCGGATGAAGGTGAAGTCAAATAAGCTGAATCATCCCGCGGCATTGGTTGTTTAAATAAGCCGGCTTATGGGTGACTCGCCGTAGGACTTGTCAGAACATCAGGACGAGGTCGGCGAGATCTATCATTAGATAATCCTCTGACAACTCGCCTGAGCCGCCACTAAAAAAAAGACACATCCGTGACATTATGGCCCGAACGAAATCTTTTTCTGTCATGGTTGTGACACTTCTATGACAATAATTGTGGCAAAAACACGTATCATCATAGATGTGGTGGGCTCCTACTTCTATGACAAAAAATTATGACAGAAAATGGGCTTTTCATCCTGGTCAGGCCGGAGACGCACCTGCATGACATTCTTTGGGCCGTCCATGACGTAAAAAATCGTGGTAGAAGTGAGGGCGATGAAATTTTCGGGGAGTTCCCGGTTACGGTGGGTGGTCGGGGCCGAGCGATGCAGTGTGGTTTGCGCGTTTCTCTCGTACACGCGCATGTGTGCGAGGCGTTCGCTAACTAAACCCGAGCGAGGCGTTCGCTTACTGAACCCGAGCGATCGATTGATCCCTCGCACTACTACACGTACTGAACCCGAGCGATCGATCCCACTGCGTACTGAAGCCGAGCGATCCCTTCGCTGCTAACTGAACCCGAGCGATCCCTTCGCTGCTAACTGAACCCGGGCGATTCCTTCGCTGCTAACTGAATTCGATCAATCCTTCTCGCTGCTTACTGAAGCAGATCGAGCCCCCGTGCGAGATGTAGCCAGCTAGTGTTGGGTTGCCTCTCAATGAACAGTGCCCACTGGTGCCGCGCGTGCGATACACGTAGACACGAGTCGAGACGCATCGATCGAGCCGGTTGGTTGGCTGTGGATGAACAGTTCCCGTTGCTGCCGCCCGCTCGTACGCCCCACCCCAGCCGGTGGGGGTTGGATGAACAGGACCCCGGCCGTGTAGGTGGTTGGCGCTGGATGAACAGGACTCCGAGGAGGCCGTGCTGCGGTACGCCATACCCCAGCCAGTTGGGGGTGGATGAACAGGACCCCGTGGAGGCTGGATGAACAGTAGCCAGTGGAGGTTAGAGGAAGTCGACGGTGGATCAACAGTAGCTGGTGGAGGCTGGAGGAGGTCGACCGTGGATGAACAGTAGCCCGTGGAGTCCCGTTTTGCGGTATGCCACACCCCTCCCGGTCAACAGGACCCCCGTTTCGACCATAGGCAGTTGGGGAGAAGTCCGTTTCCTCCGTTCTGCGGTACGCCAGAGCCCTCCCGATCAACAGGACCCTGTTTCGACAGTAGGTGCTCGAACAGAAGTCCGTTTCCTCTGTTTTGCGGTACGCCAGACCCCTAACCGATGAACAGGACCCCGTTTCGACCATAGGCGCTCGAACAGAAGTCTGTTTCCTTCGCTCTGCGGTACGCTAGACCCCCAGCCGATGAACAAGACCCCGTTTCGACCGTAGGCGCTCGAACAGAAGTCCGTTTCCTCCATTTTGTGGTACGCCAGACCCCGAGTCGATGAACAGGACCCCGTTTCGGCTGTTCCATCCAAGCCGGTTGGCTCCCGATGAATAGGAGGCTGTTGCTGCGTACCCCCACCATCGCCTCTCCATGTACACGAGCCCTGGCCGTACGTATGCGCGAGTACGCATTCGAGACCCCGCCCGTATATACGTACATGCCCGTATTTTTTGCAGCGTGGCTGTACGTACATGTACACGATTTAGATGGGGCTGCCTGAACTACTACATTGGGGGCTCTACTATGACACGTGCCGCTCCTTACACGCCCACGGTTCATCGTTGCAGAGAGACCGATCGACCAGTATGTGCGTACACGTTCGCGACCAGACAGACAACGCTACGTACGCCTCGACTGGGTGGGTCCGAGCTGTCAGGGAGGATAGGGAGGCACTTCCTTGCATGCAAAGATATAGCAAGTGGGTCTCAGCTGTCAGGGGGATGGATAAAAAATTTCCCGCGTAATAAGGAGGCACTTCCTTGAGTGCGAAGATGTAGCTGGTGGGTCCAGCTGTCAGCCTCACCGCGTACAGTCCTCTTTCGATGGCTGTCGTTCATTGACCACGTTGACTATGCCGTGCCGAGAGTACCAAGGCGGTGGAGGACGCGGAGCCGGGGAAGACACGGCAGTGGATGCCCACGCGAAGGGGAGTATGAGAGTTGACTGGTTCGACTGCGGTGTGACGCCACCGTCGCCGGAGAATAATAGGGGATGTGGGTGCGTAGAGGGAAGGCCTGGCCAGCGGTGGGAGTAGGGTGGGGCGGTGAGGCCTGCGCGGCAGCACAGTCGGCCACGGGAGGCAGGAGCAGGCGGTCCTACCGGCGCTGGTTTGGGCGGCTGGAGCAAGAAGATCAGAGATTGAAGAAGCTGCACGGCCGTTGGATGAACAACCAACGGTCACTGCTGCTAGAATCGTTTGTTGGCTTCCTAAAAAAAATCGTTTGTTGACTAACTTGACAAAGCCCTGCGTACGCGTCAACTAAGTAGTCCCACAAGCCAGCCTCCAAATCTGGTGGGTCCCAGTTGTCATGGGGACGAATCGTTTTTTTCGCGTAATAAGGAGGAACTTCCTTCCGTGCAAAGATATAGCTGGTGGGTCCTAGCTGTCAGGGGGAGGAATCATTTATTTTTCGCGTAATAACGAGGCACTTCCTTGCGTGCGAAGATGTAGCTGGTGAGTCCCAGCTGTCAGGGGGAGGAAACTTTTTTTCGCGTAATAAGGAGGCACTTTCCTTGCGTGCGACCATGGACCTCGTGGGTCGCAGCTGTCAGCCTCGCCACGTACAGTCGTCTTCCGATGACTCTCGTTTGATGACCATGTTGAACACGCCGCGCCAAGCGCACCAAGGCAGTGGACGACGGCGAGGCCCCACCGCCCCAGACGGGATCGACCCGGAGATGGGGAAGACGCGGCAGTTGAGTCGCAAACGGAGATGATAGCGAAACTTGACTGGTACGGGTGCGGGGTGGGGCTACACTCGGCAGAGAATAACAGGAGGTGCAGAGGAGTGGAGGGACGGTCTGGCCGTCGGTGGGGTGGCATTTCGCAGCGAGGCACGCGAAGCAGCGCTGCTAGACACCGGAGGCTGGAGCAGGCGGTCCTGCCAGCGCTGGAGGAAGAAGACGAGAGATTGAAGAAGAATGCCGGCCGTTGGATGTACATCCAACAGATAAGGCTGTCAGAAACTTTTTTTTGACTAAGTTGACAACGCCTTGCGTAGGCTTCGACCTATTTGTCCACATGTCAGCGAGTCCATTTGGTCGGCTGGGTTAAACAATAATGTAGCGTCTATGCAGCCCATTTATATATTTTGTTAGCATTTACAACCTATTTGTATTATTTTTCAAAATACACGGTTTTGCTAGGCAGGGTAAAAATATCATTTTGGGCAGGTCAGAGAAATGTTATAAAAACATAAACCGGTGCTGGGCATTTTATTATAAAACTACATAATTTGCGGAGCATAAACACGTGATTGCACGTCTAGTACTGCATTGGTCCGTAAAATCTTAGCAAGCTTATGTACGCAATCACCAGGAATTAACTTGCCAAAGTTATTGTTAAATAATAATAATTATTTGGTAAGAACTTATCTATTTACCAAATAAAATATTATTTATTTTGAAGAGTTAATAAGATGTGGGGTATTATTATTTTTTAGGCTAGACGTGGGACAATTGAGTTGGTTTTAGGTAAAACCTGTGGGAGAAAAATCAGAGATAGGATTAATAAAAAACAAAAATAAAGGAAGTGGGAAGGTCTATACAAAGGTTCGACGAAGGACAGGTCAAACGGGAACCTTATGTTCTTCTAATATATATATGTACGGAGTATATGTAATAAAATAAAATATAAATATATATACTATTATAGAAGGGAAAACATAATTTGAGTTTTGCATTCTTATAGAAAAATAGAACTTCTTTTTTTGAGCAGTATAGAAAAATAGAACTGAGCTGTGAGTTGTCTTCAAGAAACAAACATAAGTTGGGCTGCTGATGTTATAAAACAAGCTAGGCTGGGAGGCCCAGAGGCCGATTGATAGCTGCTGGACCTCAAAAAAAAAGTTGAAACCTGCTGGATCAATTGTGTCAGCATGTCGTGGGCTGCGCATGTTAAACAACAAAACCTAGGCTGGGCAGGCCACAGCCCAGTTGTTACTTTTTCGACCTCTGAAAAAAATAATTACTTGCTAGGTCCCGGATGATATCCACCTTGACTACGTTGACAATCTCGTGGGCCCCAAACGTCAACATACCATAAGGAGGAAGCATTTTTTTTGCAATATATAAGGAGGCACTTGTTTGCGTCAGGCCATGGACCTGGTGGGCCCGGACTATGAGCCTCTCCACGTGTAGTCATCTCCTGATTCCTCTTGTTTGTTGACCATGTTGAGAACGACAGACGGCGGCGCCGCGGCGAGAGCACCAAGGCGGAGGACAACGTCGAGACCACGGACCGGAACGAACCGGAGCCGGGGAAGACGCAGGCGGAGGGGAGTACGAGGGTTGACTGGTTTGGGTGCAGGGTAGGCCGGTGGAGCTGCCGCCGCCGGAGAATAAAAGAAGATGTGGGGGAGTAGAGGGATGGCCTAGCCAGCGCCATGCATAGGTTAGGATGGGTCGTCGAGGCGTGCGCGGCAGCGCCGCCAGCCGCTTTAGGGAGAGGACGAAAGATTGAACAAAATAAAGAAATACAAATGGATAGGTGGTTGGTCCCAGATTTCTGTGTACGAGACCTGCTGGGTCCACCGGGGAAGGGGAAATGTTGGGAGGAAGGAGATTCAAAGCACGCCAGCCATTGGATTTCAATCTAATGGCTGCCAGAAGGACTGACAGAAGAGGTATCAAACTTAACTTGTTCTCGTCGTTCGTGATCAAAGATGACCACCCTGAGTGATGTTATCTGATAATCTAGGCAAAACGAATGAATGTGCAACCTACAGAAAACCACACTCTGACTTCAAAAAAACGCACAAAAAAAATGATACAACTGCTGGATCCCCATAAGCATGTCGTGGGCCGCGGATGTCCTAAGAAAAGAAACCAGGGCTGGGCAGCCACAGCCCAGTTGATACCTACTTGACCTCAAAAAAAAAAAAGAAGCACGGTAGCCCTGTGAACTAGTACTCTTATTACATACATAAGCAAACAGATTCATAGCCACTCGGGAAAAAAAAGCAAACAGGTTCATGGGTTCTTAGACGAAATATTATAGATAAAACAAATAATTATGACACATAGGCTAATGCATGAAACACTCAGATGATAAAGGTGCTTAAACAGACAAACTACACCATCTAGATCTTCCTGGCACGCTTGATCATGACGCTGCGGCTGTTCGTGTACTCCTCGGTCACGGGAAGCAGACACGCCCTCATGTCCAAGATCCGCCTGTACATGTCATAACATGCGTATGCGTCCTTGGCCGCGTAGGTGATGTAGGCTAGATTCAGAGGTACCTCCCACGTGTTCAGGTCATTCGTATCCACGTCTTCTTTCATGTTGGCATAGCAGGGGTCGATGATGGCCGCGGCGAGGTCAACCACGGAGTCCTCCTCTTGCCCGTTGCCGATGATCTTGTATTGCTTCTGGATGTCGAAGAGCTTCTTGCACTAGATGGCCGAATCATAATGCACAGTGGCGTTCTTCCTGCTCTCCACCGTAGTGAAGGTGTAGTCGACGGTGCCGATGAAATGGGCGAATGCTCCAGAACCCCTGATGGCCCTACAGTAGTGGTAGACTAGAACCTCATCCCGCACGCATACCTGGACGACGGCGATCCATTGGTCCCTGTCAGGAGATGGATGGATGGGCACAAGGTCTAGTCCCATGAACTTGTGCTTCTCGTCCTGTAGGTACTGCTTGAACTTGGCGACGCAGAGCTTCACCGAGTCCGGATCATTGGTGTACATCACATTCAACTTGTGCTGCCATGGGTTTGAACGGTGAACTCAAAGGTGAACTCCTTGCTGGAGTCCATATCTAGCAGGCTCACCCCTCGGATCGCCATTGGAGTCTCTTCTCACGCAGAGTTGTTGTGGCGGTTCTCGTTTTGTGGGGATTGGGGCAGGGGGAAGATGAAGATGATGGGGAGATATGGATAGCGAAGGGCTCCTTATTTACACTAGGGATCGGTGTGTAGTGGGCTACTGGGGGGCGGCAGCAGTAGTTCATTTTTCCAATCTTAGGGAACTGTCGCCAGTGAACGTAGGGGGTAGGCGGCGGCAACAGTTCGTTTTTCCACTCTTGGGGAACTGCAATCGCCGGTGAACGTAATGGGTACAGGCGGCAGCAGTTACTACCCCCTCCTCCCTCGCCCACTGCACGCCCCCTCGACCCATTCAAACGCCATTGGCTCGTTCTATCAGTGCCATAAAATCAACTTGCAAAACAATTAGAATTATTATTCTCAGGACGCACGCAAACAACTCATTTGCCGCGCTTTCAGACAGACAATACTACCAAGTTTGAACAGATTGTTAGGGTTGCTGTCCTCTGCATCATCTTGCCATGTTTCACATCTTGCAAGATTCACAACCAACTCATAAGATTCAAATAATAAGTACAACAAAGATGCCTACGCATCTCAATGATTCACAGATCAGAGCCAATAGTTACTGTTTAACTAAAACATTGTGAGAATGTTAACAAATAAATAAAATCGATCGATGCTTCATGTAAGCAATTTGATTCAAGGATTTGCTGAAACACTGAAACCAGTCCCGTTTACAGCCACGCATGTCAAACATTGGCAGATGAACATTTTCTGGATAACTGGTGGCACTAGCACTTCCAATATCTGCGTAAGCGGGTCGTCCTGTGTTGGACCAGGCTCATGAGATGTGGCACCCTGGCTCAGGGGAACCGGAACACCCCGTATTCCAGCCCAGAGATCAAGTCTTCTGGAATACAGTACTACTTGGCATAGAACAAATCAGCTCTTTATTACAAGTAATTGGGGTACAAGGGTTTGGAGTACTACAAAGGATTACATCAGCAAGGCGACACTACGCCGCATGAGTAGCTCTATGCTAGCAGCGGAACATCTTCTAGCAGCGGAACGACGACGACGGCGATGGACTCCACTCCGCAGGGACTCTGGCTGGGACACGACCTAGCTCGCGACTCGAAATCCTCGGGCTATGCAAACTGGCATGACACGCCAGGTGAGTACTTTGAATGTACTCGCCAGCTCACAGCAAACAAAAGCATCAAGACAAAGCAACATCATAGCAGTCATGATTATATCCGGATCAATCTATTTATATAAAAAAGTAAATGATGGGTTAACCAGAAAAAAGAGAATTACACTAAAAATCCCACAATAATTAGAAACATCTGGTCGTTTATTTTGCAGAGTAAACATCTGGGGCCATTAGATCTTCAAATATCAATTTCACATTAAAGTTACTTAAATTTACCCACCTTTGCCATTACAGAAACGTACCTGCCTCAAGTCCAGAACTAATTCACGTGTACATTTTTCTATTAAAAAGAAGAAAGCCCTACAACCAACTCTTCCTCTTTCCTGATTTCAAAAAAAACTTCCTCTTTCCTTTGGCTAAGAAAAGGAAAGAACTAAGGTTTGATCGTACTTCTCCATGCCATGACCACAATCTCCCACGATCCGGATCTCCCATTGCAGATCGTACGTTATGGACTCCCTTCTCGCACATGCCACGGCCACCCCGTTCGCCTCGCTAAATTCGGCCGACCGATCTGCCCTCCGGCATGCTATGGACTCGCTTCTCCTCGCGCAGGCCACCGCTGCCCCGTTCTCCTCGCTACCTTTAGCCGGCCGATCAGCCCACCGTCAAGACACTAGAACAGCCATCAAGCATTGCCGCTGCAACCCAGCACTCTCACGAATCATGTCTACATCAGCCGACGTGCTGCTATTGACAATTTATAGGTGACAATTGACAAGGTAGCACCACCCCGATCTATTGACTTATGCCCATTCAGGTTCTCCAACCTTCGATAGATGCGTGCCATAGCTACCATTACACCATATCCGCAGCCAGCGACCATTGACATATACAAGTTTTCCGATTGCAACTCGATCTTAGAAGGGGGGCGATTGCTACAGCATGGGTTTCATATGTTTTTTTTGTTATTGCAGGTATGACTTTCTTAGCTAGATTGAGGAAGAAAGTCATACCTGCAATAACAAAAAAAAAACCTGAGGATTGCAGTGCAATGGATTTGCATGAATCTTGCATCATCCCAGTGGCTAGACCGACTCTTGTCAGAATATAAGAAGGTCATACCTACAACAAAACAGATGAAAGCGCTGCTAGAGCCATTCTCCCCTGCAAAGATGGAAGATGTTTGAAGTGCGAGCACAACAGATTGGCAGATTTTAAGCTTTATAGCCAATTGATTTCTTCATGTAACTATAGAACACAGAAACCATAGGCAATGCCTATGTACCAGCCAGCTGCTACTAAGCTCCTGTCCAATTTCCTGTGAATGGCTACTGTCCGCATATAACCGCACTTTTTGTAGGACAGTCCGATTATAGTTCGTATAGTTTGTGGATAATTGAAGGCTATTGTCAGCACATAACCACATTTTCTGTAGGACAGTCCAATTATAGTTTTTAGTTTGTGGATAATTGAACGGTTAATACTAGAGCGAATAAATTAGTATTGCAGTTAGCTGCTCAATGGGAAATCTTAACTGAAGAATAGAACTGAACTATAATATTGTGGCTGTCAGATAATATTGCAAGAGAACTGACTGACAACAATGTCCTAGAAACATAGTACCTTTTTTTTCTAGAGTAAAGATAAATATGTTTCCTCCTCACTGTAGGTTTAATTCATATTGGTATGTTAGACATGAAAACTGAATCATTTTTTGTGGGAACCCGCAAACTGATCGACCAGGATGTTTATGTTCTAGCAACAATACCACGTGACCTGTATTCTGACACTATAATCCAGGTCTCTGCAAATCATTGGGGGTTAAAATAGTACCACCCATTTCTACTACAATCATGGTGTTTGTTCTTACTGTTTGGAAATTGCATTAGTAACTGATATAGAGCCTTGCAGTACTGATGAGCTTCTTTTAGCTTCCTTTTAGACTTTCTTTTAATGATAAGCTTTTGCAAATAATTGTTCATTTTTTTTCTCATTTGGATCATAAAACTACAAGTAGAATATGTCTAAACATAGATCTGAGCATTACAAAAGATAGGCTTCAATCACCTTCTAAATATACCTTTCTATCCGACATGTTTTCTTGGTAAGTGTATGACTATTAGTGGAGTCTTACAGTTTTTAAGCCTAAAAAATTACCATGAGTGTAAATTTATTGAATCAAGTTCTCCTTTTAGTTGAAAGATCTAAGCATCATGAATATTATTTCTTGGGTCTGCTACTCAGCTAGACTTGGTCAACCTTAAGTTCTTAACTCAACATGTACGGATTTTTGTTGCGTACATATGAATCAAAAGTGAGTTGGCTACTCTTCTCTGAAGAAAATTTTCACACGCACATGTGATGGTTAATGATTTTCTAGGATTTGGCACATTCCTACTTGCAAGGCTACTACAAGATTTGGTCCCCAGCTAGATTAATGACTAACACAACAAAGCAATTATCGCGTATCCAACAAAATCAAATGTGTCAGATACCCAGTTAGAGTTACACACACGTTCTAGGAAATAGATCACTTGAATTGTGTGATTTGCATCAAGGAGAACGCCCGCAGCGCATGCACCTGTTTGTAGTGTACGTCAACAAATCATTGGCATCTGATGCAGACCATGATCCGACAAGAGACCTTGAACGCATAGAAGATCACAGGCACTGCCAGCAAGGTCGCGATGCCATTGCCTTCTTTTCTATACGTGCTACTGGGCATTGTTACTGCAATACCCAGATAAGCTTATTTGTCAGTATGAAAATTATCATGGGATTTGAGGTTCTTGCGGATAAATCTTTGATGTAACATATAATATTTCCTGGTGAAGCATCAAATAGCAGAATTGAATCAAATATCTCATTTGCCCATTTGTACAAACATATATTGTGTGACACCCCGGCTCAGAGGACCAGTTTACCCAGTGTTTCCAGCCCAGAGATCATGTCTTATGGAAACACACAACAACTTGGAACATAACAGAACTGAACTTTATTGATACATCTCGAGTACAAGCTCATAATTTACATCGATAGCGAGGCCAGAAGCACATCATGTGCGATGACAATATCTACATTATTTATGGAACACAACAGGGCCTCGATACTACTAGGTAGAACTACGGCGTAGCGGAACATAGCGCGGAAAACTCCATCCACAGGGACACTGCTGGGACACGGACTAGTTAGCGTAGCATGAACCATCGGGACCTCCGTCCTCGGCTTCTCCTGCATCTGGCATGATACGCCAGGTGAGTACTTGGAATGTACTCGCAAGCTCACAGCAACCATAACAATGCAGCAAACAACAGCATGGCAATTACCAAGTTAAGTGCTTAAGTAGTTTACTTACTGTTACCGATCATTACTTACTCTCTTCCGGGTTGTCCCACAACCCTCGGAATACTCATAATCCACTGAGCACTTCCGATCATAAGACAAGTTCTTCCATCATTATTATCTTTATTGCGGTTGACCACTCAGTGTGACCTAGTGCGGACTGTCCAATACCGTGGATGCGGCTATTCGAATAGATTCTTACACTCTGCAGAGGTTGCACACTTTACCCACACCATGGAGCTCCTTGTCCCCGTACCTCGGTACACTTCCCTTTTCGGGTGGACCGGTGTTGCTCCAACGAAACCTGCCTCACCCGTGACTCCTCTATCGTACCACCGACAATCATACCCTCCCAGGGTCATGTCCTGGGTGGCCCCTGTGTCACCCCGTGACACCTGCCACCGTCGTGGCCAACTAAACTGTCCCAAATGGGGACGCCGGCAAAATAACTCAACTGGCTCACAGGATTATCGTCGTCTACCTGATCAGTGCAGCACGCACGCATAACCCTCCCTAGTTTGGTGGTACCGACAAAAGAGCACGCCGTCAGACCAAGTCAAGGCCGTCCCATACCGGCAGATGTGGCTGCACGGATAAGTCCGGGTCGGTGGCACTTGATCAACAAATTAGGTTTAGTTTGACAAATACTTAGCAAGCATGGTTATTTATCATGATTAACTTAACATGGCAGTAGCTAAGCATCAAGGTAATTTACTATGAATTACTACATATTAAGATAATGCAAATAATTCAATTAAATAACCAACACTATTGAAATGCGCCATGCAATGGATGATGTGGCTTGCCTTGCTCTGTTGGGTTGTCCACAAACTCCTGGGCTTCAAAACCAAAAGGATTTTCCTCTGAAAATATTTTAAAAAGGTAAAGGAAAATGTCACATAACACATTTCTGTGCACCAGAAATTCTGTGAGCATGAGAAAAATACCAAAATTTACCAGAAAATAGAGGGACTCAAGACAAACCCAATGCAAAAAGAATCAATTGATTTGGACTTATGGATAAAAAGTTATGAGTGGTCAAAGTTTCTGGTCAAATATGGATTAAAAACAGAAAATAGAAAATCTACAGGGGGGCCACGTCGAAGGCGTAAAGTGGAGGGGCGTCTCCACTTACCGCTTCGGCGCGCGCGGGCGAGCCGCTGACGGGCGGGCCCCACTGTCAGATTTAAAAGGGGGAAGAGAGAGAACAGAGCACCGCGGAACTCCGGTGATGGTCGCCGGCGATGCAGACGGCGGCGAGGTCCAACGACTACGGTAACGGGTCGAGCTCACGAAGATGAACACGCACGTACCCGTAGCGTGACGAGGGGTGGCCGGATGACGTCGTCCCCTTCCTCTGCGACGGCGGCAGCTTTCGGGTGTCGCCGGTGACGGCGTTTCCGGCAGGGTCTCGGCCAGGGAAGAGCTCGGGCGGGGTCAGGGGACTGCGAGGAGCTCGCGGGTGGCGTTAGTTGAGGCTGGGGTGGAGTGGAACGGCGAGGTGGCGGAGCTCGGGTGGCGGCGGATTGCCAGCGAGATGCGAGGCCAGAGGGCCTCTCGGCCTTGGCTCGTTGCTCGGGGGCTCGATTGGAGGCGGAGGGAGTTGGGTGAGGAGCGAAGAGAGGCCGGGGAGGCCTATTTATAGGAGGGGTGGAGCTTCTGGACTCGGGCGCGCCGCGGCCACGTCGCCGGCGCAAGGACGCCGCGCTGGCTAGCTTGGCGCGGGCGACGGGATGGGAGAGGGCAGAGGAGTTAAGGCGTGCAGTGGCCGCTTGCGGAGGAAGACGACGGCCAACAGAGCCACTGTGCCCGCACGGGTGCCACAGTGCCTGTGTGCGTGGCGGCCGCCGAGAGCGATTCTGGCGAGGGGAGAAGATGTCCGCGAGCTGAGACAAGGACGGTCACGCGGGGCAGCCGGACGCATCACATCCGACGCGGGCATGGTGCAGAGCGCGTGTTTTGGCATGCCACTGCCGTGCTCACCACGGTGGCTGGTACCTGGAGGCCACGCAAGTCTAGCGCACCGTGTCCAGCAGGTTCTACTTTGATCACCTAGTCCCCCTGTGCCCTTAGTTTGGCCAGATACACTCTGGTTCGAAGTGTAGCTTCAGCTACAGTTTCTGCCAGAAACTTTGGGAGAACTCTAGAGGAGAGATGAGTTGGAGATGGAGCCAGTAGAGATGTCTGGGATGATCTACTTTGGAAGGACTACCAGCTGGCAAAGTTTGAGAAATTTTCATCAAAGTTTGAATATAGTTCATGTACAACTGCTGTTACTGGACCAGAAACAAGATGAGCTTGTAGCACTCATCTGGTTGATCTGATGGAGCTGGAATTTGGTGTGGGAGGGTTATTTGGTGGATAGATAATGTCATAAAAATTTCAGCTCAATTGAGTACATCTAGCTGGTACTTCCTTCACAGAGGTTCAAAATGAGCAGAAACTTGGCAGAATATTGCTGCTGAAAATTTGTACTGGACAAGATGATATTTTTGGATATTGTGGCAAGATAGATTCCCTAGTATTTCAGGGAATATTCTGAGGGTTTTCTGAGTTTGGAAAATATGAGTTGCTTCACAAAGGGCCAGTACTGTCCAGAAGGTAAATGGAGTTTTCTGGACAAAATTTTATACTGGACCATGAAATGTTTTTGAAGATTGTTGGGGTAGATGATGACAAGAAGGTGTGGTATTAATTTGGGATTTTTCTGATCTTCCGAACTATAGGTTGCTTCATAACCCATAGTGATGACAGATTTTCCCAAAGAAAGAAAATGAATTATTGGGAAAGATTGAGAATTGGAATTTGATCCAGAAGATGTGTGACAAGATTTTGGTAAGATGATGAGGGCTTTGGATCACTTAGAGAAAGGTTCAAAAGTTTCCTATGTCCAAAGTCAACTGAAACGATTCAAAAACCATCCAAATTGCAAGTAAAGCCAAAGAGATTTTGAAAAGAAAAAGTTGCCAAAAACCAGGGTGTCACAAACCTACCCCCCTTAGGATGAATCTCGTCCTTGAGATTTGGTTGCTTAGGGAACAAGTGTGGATATGCTGATCTCAGAAAATCCTCTCTTTCCCAGGTAGCCTCTTCCTCAGTATGATGATCCCACAATACCTTGTAAAATTTAATTGTCTTACTCCTGGTAGTTCTTTCCATCTCATCCAATATTCTGACAGGTTTTTCTTCGTAGGTCAAATCCTTAGTCAGCTCTAGCTCACTCATATCTGCCTGCTTGATCGGAGGTGCAATGCACACTCTCAACTGTGATATGTGGAAGACGTCGTGAACGCCAGACAACTCCGGTGGTAACTCTAATTGATATGCCACTCTGCCTCTTCTAGCCATTACTGGAAAGGGACCTATATATCTCGGTGCAAGCTTTCCTCGTGTATGAAACCTCTTTATTCCTTTCATGGGGGTGACTCGGAGATAAGCATACTCTCCAGGCTCAAAAGTTACATCTCGGTGTTTAGGGTCATAGTAACTCTTCTGACGGGACTTGGCTGCTCGAAGACGTTCCTGAATATCCTTGACTTGTTTCTCAGCCTCGAGCATCAAATCCGTACCGAAGATACGGCTATCTCATGTCTGAGACCAATTTAGAGGAGTGCGGCACTTTCGTCCATACAGAGCTTCGAATGGTGACATCTTGAGACTCGACTGATAACTGTTATTGTAGGAGAATTCGGCATATGGTAGACTATCCTCCCATTTGGGTCCATAAGTGAGAGCACAAGACCGAAGCATATCGTCCAAAATCTGGTTCACTCGCTCGGTCTGTCCATCTGTCTGTGGGTGATATGCCGTACTATGCTTTAGCATGGTTCCCAGGGCTTGGTGGAATCGTAGCCAGAATGCTGAAGTGAACAAGGAGCCTCTATCCGATGTGATAGACTTGGGTACTCCGTGAAGGCTGACTATCCGGGACATGTAGAGTTGTGCTAGCTGATTAGCTGTGAAAGTGGTCCTTACCGGGATAAAGTGAGCCACTTTCGTAAGTATATCCACGATGACCCAGATAGCATCATGGCCTCTTGTTGACTTGGGTAGTCCAACAATGAAGTCCATGCATATGTCATCCCATTTCCACTAGGGAACTGGTAAAGGTTGCAGTAGTCCAGCGGGTTTTTGGTGCTCAGCCTTGACTCTGTTGCAGATGTCACAACAGGCGACATAGTATGCAATATCCCTTCACATTCCGGGCCACCAAAAGGTTTCTCGCAAGACCTGGTACATTTTTGTTCCTCCCGGATGGATAGAGTATGCGGATTCATGTGCCTCTCGGAGTATTTGCTGTCTCAGATTGTCTTGATCAGGCACGCATATTCGGTTCTCAAACCATAAGGTGCCCTGGTCGTCAATATGGAAGGACTTGGCCTTTCCTTGCGGAATGTGCTCTTTGATCTCTTGTATACCTTTATCTGATTTCTGAGCTGCCTTAATTTCTTCCATAAATGTTGGAATGATTTCCATTGTATCCAGGCTAATTGGGCCGCATAGCACCATATTCAGCTTAGCAAATTCTTCTTGTAGCCTGGGATGGATACCCTCCATTATTGCATTTATGGTGCCTTGTTTTCTACTGAGAGCATCGGCGACCACATTGGCTTTTCCCGGATGATAATTAATCCCAATGTCATAGTCCTTTACCAATTCAAGCCATCTTCTCTGCCTGAGATTAAGATCGGGTTGAGTGAAAATATACTTGAGACTCTTGTGGTCCGTGTATATTTCACATCGCTGCCCAATGAGATAATGCCTCCAAATCTTTAATGCATGAATCACGGCTGCCAATTCCAAATCATGAGTGGGATAGTTCTCTTCATGGGGTCGTAGCTGTCTGGATGCATATGCCACCACCTTTCCTTCTTGCATTAGAATGCAGCCGATTCCATGCCTGGAAGCATCGCAATATATGTCAAAGCTCTTGTGGATGTCTGGAAGAACTAAGACAGGGGTTGTAGTTAGCCTCGTCTTTAATTCCATGAAACTGCTATCGCACTCTTCCGTCTAGACAAATTTGTGGTTCTTTTTCAGCAATTCTGTCAATGGCTTGGCTATCTTTGTGAAGCCTTCAATGAAGCGACGGTAGTAGCCTGCCAATCCCAGAAAACTACGGACTTCCGTTACTGTGGCTGGTGTCTTCCAGTTTAATACCGCGGTCACTTTGCTGCGGTCGATGGCCACACCTTGTTCTGACAGAACATGTCCCAGAAATCCCACCTCTCTCAGCCAAAATTCGCATTTACTGAATTTGGCATACAAGCGATGGGTCCTTAGTCTTTCCAGGACAGTACGGAGGTGTTGCGTGTGCTCTTCTTCATCTTTCGAATAGATAAGAATATCATCGATGAAGACTACCACAAATTTGTCCAAGAAGTCCATGAAGACCTTATTCATCATGCTCATGAAATAGGCTGGAGCATTTGTCAGCCCAAATGACATGACTGTAAATTCATACAGACCATATCTAGTAGTGAAGGCTGTCTTGGGGATATCCTCATTCCTGATTTTTAACTGATGATACCCTATTCGAAGATCAATCTTGGAGAATACCCGGGCCCCGTTCAACTGGTCAAACAGATCATCAATGCGGGGGAGTGGATATTTATTTTTGATGGTGACCTCATTCAACTGGCGATAGTCCACGCACATTCGTAGACTGCCATCCTTCTTCTTAACAAACAGCACAGGTGATCCCCAAGGTGAAGTTCTTGGACGAATGTACCCTTTTTGCAATAATTCATCCAACTGTTTCTTTAGTTCCACCAGCTCTGGGGAAGGCATGCGGTAGTACTTCTTGTAGATTGGAGAAGTTCCGGGAACAACGTCAATAGCGAACTCTAGTTCCCGATCAGGTGGCATTCCTGGCAATTCCTCCGGAAATACGTCTGGAAATTCATTGACTACTGGAATCAGACTTATGTCTGTAGCTGTGGCTTTGAATGCCATTCCTTTCTTTGACATCATTCTGCTAGCAGTGAATTGCACTGTTTGGCCTGCTGGATTAACCAATGTTAACTTCCTGGTGGCACAGTTGATACACACCTGGTGTGGTACCAACCAATCCATTCTCAATATTATATCCAGTCCAGGGGATTCAATGGCAACAAGAGTAGCTGGAAACTTGACGCCATGTATCAAAATTTCCAGATCCTTGTATATCACATTTGTTCTGAGCATGGAGCCAGGGGATTGTACCACCATGATTTTGTCCAAAAGAGAAGGAGAAAATTTGTGCAAGGTGGCAAAACTCCGCGAAATAAATGAATGAGAAGCCCCAGAATCAAATAAAATTATTGCAGGTATGTCGTTAATAGAAAACATACCAAGGACCACATCTGGTGCTTCGCGGGCTTCCTCAGCGGAGATATGATGGACTTGACCGCGATAGAAATTCGAATTGGGGCGGCATCCAACATGGTTGACTTGTGGCTTGTAGTCAGATGATGGCTTCCCATTTCTTGCGGGGCACTTCTTGGAGTAATGCCCGCTCTGGCCACAAGTAAAGCATGTGTTGTTGCGACGGCCATCCTCCATCACTGGCTGTTTGCTGAAGGTCTTGTCCTGGCTGACGGGCTTATTGTTGTTGTTCCCATTGCTCCAGGCAGGCTTGTATTCAGATGGACCTGGTTGCCAGATGCGTGGCTTCTGCGCAAACTGCTCATGGTTGTCCTTCTTGGGTTCAAACTTCTGCTTGCGATCGTCATATCCTGACTTATGCTCTCGTTCAGCTATGAAAGCCTTGTTCACCAATGTTTGGAAGTCGGGAAAGTCAAGCATACAAAGCTGACAACGGAGGGTATGATTCAGCCCTCCTAGGAATCGGTCAATCTTCTTTTCTTCTGTGGACACGTCATGGGTAGAGTACCGTGCCAGATTATTAAACTTGTTCAGATACTCGCCCACTGACATATTCCCTTGAGTAAGGGCCAAAAATTCCCTCTGCTTCACCTTCATTATGCCGGTAGGAATATGATACTTGCAGAATACCTCTTTGAACTTTTCCCAAGAAATATCTTCCCCAGGAGGCCACATTATTTTCGTGTTATCCCACCATATAGCTGCTGGTCCTTCCAGGTAGTGAGTAACAAAAGGAACTTTATCTGACTCATCACAGCGGGCTATGTCCAGCTTCTTTTCCATGGTCCTCAGCCAGTCATCAGCTTCCATCGGATCCACCGCTTGGCCAAAACTGGGTGGCTTGGTCCGCTGGAAATCAGACAATTTAGAGTGTGTCCCATTGTTGTGATTCTGACCCACCATGGTCTGCATACTTTTCAGAAATTCCATGAGATCTTGATTTCTTTTCTCCTCAAACATTCTCATGATCTGATCAGTAGTTGGTGACTGTGGTGGTGGAGGTGGTAAATCTTCTGGTGACCGTCCTGCTTGTCTGGCGGATCGACGAACGGGAGTTCCATCGCCGCCTTGATTACTACACCTCTTCATCCTAAATTTGTTCCCATTGCAAAATACCGAATCGATGAGCAACATCCATAAGGAAAAGCATGATAGTGTGACACCAGAAAAGAAACCAAATAAAAAGAGGAGATAAAGAGAACAACATAATTATACAAGGCAACCCAACATCATACATGACAAGCTAGTAGGGGGATTATCATGACTGGACTGCTCATACGGCAGTTGACATATGCAGGGATGCTATGATGCATGCACTGAAACTCAAGTCTCCACTCTAGTAGTGCGGGTGGCACGAAGACTGGCAAACTGAAGACTCCTCGTCATCTGATCCTGTCTCGGAGTCTGAGCTGATAATGTGAATCTCGGTCTCCGGATCAAAGGTAACACAGCGACGCTGACGAGAAGGTTCTCCCTCTGAAGGAGAAGAAGCATGACGGCGCAACATCGGAGCAGCTGGAGTAGCTAGGAGTGAGGCCCACTCTGCCGGGGTCTCACGTCGGCTACCAGACGAAAAGCCTGGCGGTCCAAACGAACTAGAAGGAGTCTCAGAAGGTGGAACAGGTGGAGTATACACCGATGAAAACGGAGGTGGAAGAGGAGACTATGCTGCCGCAATAGCTGCAAGTGCCCCTCGGGCATCAGTCAGCTCCTCAGCTAGTGAAGTGATCATACGGTAACCGGCGTTCAGATAACGAGATAAAACACCAGTAGCACGATCACTCGCCGGGTCAACAGGTGCGAAAAGGACTCGCCCTGTCGTAAGCGACAGGGTGGGGTAGTGAAAGAAACCTGGATGAGTCTGCATCTCGACCTCGTGGAAGCGCAAGTCAGTGAGAGCCTCCATCGCAGCAAACTGGATCGCCAGCTCCGGAGTAGAAGCAGTTCCGCCCTTGGAAGAATGGGAGTAGCTGCCAATATCTGAACTCGCAGTAAGAAAGGCCTCCGCGTGAAACTCGTAGACTGAACCAGCAAGCTTCTCTCGAAACACCTGGTACACTGGGTCTTCGCCGTTGGGATACAGCCGAAGCCAGACACTACGAAGCAGTACTGGAAAAGTGAACGGTGCCGGCTCATGGTTGTAGTGGTACGGAACTGGTGCCATCTACACTCATCAAACCAGCGGTTAGCACAACAATAAACTATATGCATGCCATGCAGCAATCAGATGCAACAAGCAAGACACACCCCAAGACTCTAAACTAATCGTGGTCCTAGCGTAGGGTTAACTAGGGTGTCCTACAGTCAGCGCGGCTCTGATACCAAGCGTTGTGGCACCCCGGCTCAGAGGACCGATTTACCCAGTGTTTCCAGCCCAGAGATCATGTCTTCTGGAAACACACAACAACTTGGAACAGAGCAGAACTGAACTTTATTGATACATCTCGAGTACAAGCTCATAATTTACATCGATAGCAAGGCCAGAAGCACATCATGTGCGATGACAATATCTACATTATTTATGGAACACAACAGGGCCTCGATACTACTAGGTAGAACTACGGCGTAGCGGAACATAGCGCGGAAAACTCCATCCACAGGGACACTGCTGGGACACGGCCTAGTTAGCGTAGCATGAACCATCGGGACCTCCGTCCTCGGCTTCTCCTACATCTGGCATGATACGCCAGGTGAGTACTTGGAATGTACTCGCAAGCTCACAGCAACCATAACAATGCAGCAAACAACAGCATGGCAATTAACAAGTTAAGTGCTTAAGTAGTTTACTTACTGTTACCGATCATTACTTACTCTCTTCCAGGTTGTCCCACAACCCTCGGAATACTCATAATCCACTGAGCACTTCCGATCATAAGACAAGTTCTTCCATCATTATTATCATTATTGCGGTTGACCACTCAGTGTGACCTAGTGCAGACTGTCCAATACCGTGGACGCGGCTATTCGAATTGATTCTTACACTCTGCAGAGGTTGCGCACTTTACCCACACCATGGAGCTTCTTGTCCTGTACCTCGGTACACTTCCCTTTTCGGGTGGACAGGTGTTGCTCCAACGAAACCTGCCTGACCCGTGACTCCTCTATCGTACCACCGACAATTATACCCTCCCAGGGTCATGTCCTGGGTGGCCCCTGTGTCACCCCGTGACACCTGCCACCGTCGTGGCCAACTAAACTGTCCCAAACGAGGATGCCGGCAAAATAACTCAACTGGCTCACAGGATTATCGTCGTCTACCTGATCAGGGCAGCACGCACGCATAACCCTCCCTAGTTTGGTGGTACCGACAAAAGAGCACGCCGTCAGACCAAGTCAAGGCCGTCCCATACCGGTAGATGTGGCTGCACGGATAAGTCCGGGTCGGTGGCACTTGATCAACCAATTAGGTTTAGTTTGACAAATACTTAGCAAGCATGGATATTTATCATGATTAACTTAACATGGCAGTAGCTAAGCATCAAGGTAATTTACTAAGAATTACTACATATTAAGATAATGCAAATAATTCAATTAAATAACCAACACTATTGAAATGCTCCATGCAATGGATGATGTGGCTTGCCTTGCTCTGTTGGGTTGTCCACAAACTCCTGGGCTTCAAAACCAAAAGGATTTTCCTCTGAAAATATTTTAAAAAGGTAAAGGAAAATGTCACATAACACATTTCTGTGCACCAGAAATTCTATGAGCATGAGAAAAATACCAAAATTTACCAGAAAATAGAGGGGCTCAAAACAAACCCAATGCAAAAAGAATCAATTGATTTGGACTTATGGTTAAAAAGTTATGAGTGGTCAAAGTTTCTGGTCAAATATGGATTAAAAACAGAAAATAGAAAATCTACAGGGGGGCCACGTCGAAGGCGTAAAGTGGAGGGGCGTCTCCACTTACCGCTTCGGCGCGCGCGGGCAAGCCGCTGACGGGCGGGCCCCGCTGTCAGATTTAAAAGGGGGAAGAGAGAGAACAGAGCATCGCGGAACTCCGGCGATGGTCGCCGGTGATGCAGACGGCGGCGAGGTCCAGTGACTACGGGAACGGGACGAGCTCACGAAGACGAACACTTACGTACCCGTAGCGTGACGAGGGGTGGCCGGACGACATCGTCCCCTTCCTCTCCCGCGGCGGTAGCTTTCGGGTGTCGCCGTAGATGGCGTTTCCGGCAGGGTCTCGGCCAGGGAAGAGCTCGGGCGGGGTCAGGGGAGTGCGAGGAGCTCGCGGGTAGCGTCAGTTGAGGCTGGGGTGGAGTGGAACGTCGAGGTGGCGGAGCTCGGGTGGCGGCGGATCGCCGGCGAGATGCGAGGCCAGAGGGCCTCTCGGCCTTGGCTCGTTGCTCGGGGGCTCGATTGGAGGCGGAGGGAGTTGGGTGAGGAGCAAAGAAAGGCCGGGGAGGCCTATTTATAGGAGGGGGTGGAGCTTCTGGACTCGGGCGCGCCGCGGCCACGTCGCCGTCGCAAGGACACCGCGCTGGCTGGCTTGGCGCGGGTGACGGGATGGGAGAGGGCAGAGGATTTAAGGCATGCAGTGGCCGCTTGCGGAGGAAGACGACGGCTAACAGAGCCACTGTGCCCGCACGGGTGCCACAGTGCCCGTGTGTGTGGCGGCCGCCGGGAGCGATTCCGGAGAGGGGAGAACTCCAGAAGGGCCAGGTGGTTGGAGGAGAAGATGTCGGCGAGCTGAGACAAGGCACGGTCACGCGGGGCAGCCGGACGCATCACATCCGACACAGGAACGGTGCAGAGCGCGTGTTTTGGCATGCCACTGCCGTGCTCACCACGGTGGCTGGCACCTGGAGGCCACGCAAGTCTGGCGCACCGTGTCCAGCAGGTTCTACTTTGATCACCTAGTCCCCCTGTGCCCTTTGTTTGGCCAGATACACTCTGGTTCAAAGTGCAGCTTCAGCTACAGTTTCTGCCAGAAACTTTGGGAGAGCTCTAGAGGAGATATGAGCTGGAGATGGAGCCAGTAGAGATGTCTGGGATGATCTACTTTGGAAGGACTACCAGCTGGCAAAGTTTGAGAAATTTTCATCAAAGTTTGAATATAGTTCATGTACAACTGTTGTTACTGGACCAGAAACAAGATGAGCTTGTAGCACTCATCTGGTTGATCTGCTGGAGCTGGAATTTGGTGTGGGAGGGTTATTTGGTGGATAGATAATGTCATAAAAATTTCAGCTCAATTGAGTACCTCTAGCTGGTACTTCCTTCACAGAGTATCAAAATGAGCAGAAACTTGGCAGAATATTGCTGCTGAAAATTTGTACTGGACAAGATGATATTTTTGGATATTGTGGCAAGATAGATTCCCTAGTATCTCAGGGAATATTCTGAGGGTTTTCTGAGTTGGGAAAATATGAGTTGCTTCACAAAGGGCCAGTACTGTCCAGAAGGTAAATGGAGTTTTTTGGACAAAATTTTATACTGGACCATGAAATGTTTTTGAAGATTGTTGGAGTAGATGATGACAAGAAGGTGTGGTATTAATTTGGGATTTTTCTGATCATCCGAACTATAGGTTGCTTCATAACCCATAGTGATGACAGATTTTCCCAAAGAAAGAAAATGAATTATTGGGAAAGATTGAGAATTGGAATTTGATCCAAAAGATGTGTGACAAGATTTTGGTAAGATGATGAGGGCTTTGGATCACTTAGAGAAAGGTTCAAAAGTTTCCTAAGTCCAAAGTCAATTGAAACGATACAAAAACCATCCAAATTGCAAGTAAAGCCAGAGAGATTTTGAAAAGAAAAAGTTGCCAAAAACCAGGGTGTCACATATTGTAAAGGGGTCGCTATGTTTCAAATTATAACCTACATACACTACGTTCCACTAACACTACTAGCATCACGAATGCCCATTCTCTTTATACTCATGGTGAAATAGCTTCCATATTTTTCCCATAATAAGAAAATATGTGCGTTCATGAATTTTACCCAGCCGTACTATTCCATGTAAAAATAATAATAGCGATATAAGATAAAAACTCTAAGCTGAAAAGAGAATCAGAACTCAAGAAAATGTGTTGGCGGCACAAGTGGGCAAGTTAGAAGGAATTCATTTGCATGTGTAATAGCTATGCGAGAACAGAGGAATGCATGTATAGTCAACCTTTTTGTACTTTCCTGCCAAAATTCAACATTATTTGTTGCCATCTATATTTTAGTTTTTTATACGAATACAGTGGCGGGGTTAATCTTCCGAGAAGACACTGACAACATTGTAGGGACTACGCAAGGTTCAGCTAAATTTTCTATTAAAATTGTTGGTCTTCGAGTGGAAAAAGATTTTTGAGTGTCATGTTGTAAAGAAGTCAAGGTGAGGAGGATAGTCATTAAAGGCCTCAAATTTTAGCACCATTATTCTATTGATATTTTGTGGCTAACCATAAAGGATATTTTCATCGCGAGATGGCGTATGTCCATTTGCGTATCTGTCACATTCTATGAAACTTGCTGGTCTCTTAAATATGTATTTGATTATGCAGAAAGAAGACCAAGTGCAAAGCGTGCTCCTGAATCAACAAGAAAAGTCTAACCATGTAAGCCACCTTGATAATTGTGCCAATGACAAAGCTTCATCAGTTGGTTCGAACAACAACTATTTAGTCTTGAGATTACATAGTTGTATAATCAACATCCTAGAACTCTGTGTATACTCTCTGGTACATATATTCTCTATTTCAATATATATATTTAAAAAACTTTCTTAAGTAGTAGAGAAGATATATTTTTATAATGAAAAAAATGCAAGGCTTCACATATTTCCTCCTATCTTATGAGACTGGTCATATACCAATACAATAGATCAACATTACGGGTGGTTATAACCCTGTTTGCACAAGTGGAAACGTAAAATCAATTGATAAGCGCAATTCAAATTCTGGACATATCTTAAGGTTACCTTCCGTACTGCAAGCAGTGAAATCCCAATGCCACTGAGTAGGAATGTACAACAATTTTCAGCGATGTGATATTTGATTACAAAGTTATAACCTGTGTTTTATTTATCTTCCACCAATTACTACGGAAATTTTAAAAAATGTTGATCATTACCATAAAACTTACTAGACCTCATCTAGGAATTTGAATATTCGTTAGACATTTTTGTTTTGCAAAACCCTTTGTACCCAATTTACAACGTTCCAACTATTTAATGATGATAAATTGGTCCCTTTTAAAATAAACTTCAGAAGACAACCATCGTGGTTGTAGGAGCTTACCCCTAAGGATCCATGCTGGGCATAAACACCTGGTATAGAGTAGTGGCGTGCCGATGCTACCGAGAAGTATTTAGTCGCAAGAGAGGTAAACATTAATGACATGGATTGGAGATAAAGGATCTATGACTAATTCCAGACTACCATAGCATTATGTTGAAGGAATTACATGTGTTTTCAAGATTTTGTTTCCCGCATGAATCTCTTCAATATTGTTCACCATTTAATGTTTTTTTATTCTGTATTTAATTAGAAACTATGTACGAAACAAGGGGAATTATATTACAAAAATTGTATGACATTGAGTTGTTCCACAACAAATAGTAGAAAAAATAAAGATGCATACAAGTTGTGCTACATAATATATATATAAATATAAATATATATTTATATATCAGTGAGAAAACCAAACACACCTAGAAAAATTATGTTTGCAAAAGGCTCATATTTGTGACTGTGATCATATTTCATTCCAGTTTTATTTAGACTAATAAAAAAACACACTTCCATGACAAAAGTTTCTAAAATTCTAGCCCGCACATCGGGCGGGCCACTTTACTAGTTGTTATTAAAACAACAGAAGAGAATAGTAACACGTTATTTCAAACTTTCTACAATAATTATCCCCCTGAGTTAAGGCTACAGGGTCTACCTCACTCTTGGCTACCCTGTTGAATCATCTACTCTCGTGACCAACTCATGGCCACCTCACCATCACCTGATAACCATTCCCAAGATCATCGCCAAGCTTATCAACGGTCCCACTGCTGGGCGGTTACTTATACTGAGTCGAGTTCTTCCATCATTAACAAGTCATTCCCTCAATGGTGTTAATCAGACAGTGTGACCTAGTGCGAACTGTGTCCAATACCGTGGACGCGGCTATTCGAATAGATTCTTACACTCTGGAGAGGTTGCGCACTTTACCCACACTATGGACATTCATCCAACGAAACTTGCCTAACCCATGACCCTTAAATCGTACCACTGACAAGCCCTCTCTGAGGTCATGCCCTGGGTGGCCCCTGTGTCACTTCTGCCACCTGCCACCGTTGTGGCCAAACTAAATTGTCCCAAACGGGACCTGAGCTCAATAACCAAACCGGGCTCACAAGGCCATCGCCGTCTACCTGATCAGGGTAGCCTGCGCGCATAACCTTCCCTCTTTGGTGGTACTGATAAAAGATCATGAGGTTAGACCAAGTCAAGGCCGTCCCATTCCGGCAGGTGTGGCTGCACGAGAAAGCTCGGTTCAGTGGCACTTGATCAACAACGAAGGAATTTGTCCCCAAGTGATTTCTCTGCCATAACTGATACTCCGATATCACAGTGATCCAGGGTACAACAATAACCAATGAGTAATTCAATGAGCTACCTGAATATGCTACTGCTACCGGTTCCATAGTCCAAGTGTCGGACGGAATCACGAAGTAATCACAGATGGTAATCTTAACAGCGTCATGGCATGTTCAAACCTATAGTCTACTAGTCACCAACAATCCAATTCCCAACATGACAGTAACACATCAAGCATTTTCCCCAGATGTTGCATGAATATCCCAATTATAAATAATTCAAACTTTAACCTAAATATTTACTTAAAATCATGACGTTGCAATGTAGTCACGCAAATGAAAGCTGCGGCTTGCCTGGCACCAAGGGAGTGTGCGAGTACTCCTGGTCTTCACCAACTATTCAAACCAATCTGGAAAACATTTTTAAAACCATTTGTAAATATCACATAGAGCATTTTCCTTTGTCCAAAAATTCTAGACAGCAGAGTAAAATGCCAAAATTTTCCAGCAAATAGAGGAGCTCATAAGAAAAAATAATGCAAAAAGAATGAACTCATTTGGACTTATGGTTTAAAAGATATTGCTGGTCAAAGTTGAGTCAAAATTCTGGTTTTAATTGAATTTAAACAGAAATTCAGAAAAACCAGGGACGGCCACGTCAAAGGCGTAAAGTGGAAATACGCCTCCACTAGTGTACCGCTTTGGGCGCGCGCGGAGTCGCTCACAGGTGGGCCCCCCTGTCAGTTTTAAATAGAGAGAGAGAGGGAACAGAGAACGGCGGGGCTCACCGGCGATGCTCACCGGCGTAGAGGCCACGGCGGAGCTGGGAGATGGTCGGGATGGATCGGCCGGATGACGATGAGCACTCCCGTACCCGCAGCTCGTCGGGAGGTGGCCGAACGGCGTCGGCCCCTTCCTCTCAGGCGGCGGCGAGCTACGGGGTTCGACGGCGTCGCCGGTTCCGGCGAGCACTCGAGTAGCGGAGTGGCTGGGGAGGACCAGTAGAGTACCAAGAGCTCAATGGTGACCTCAGTTGGGGATGGGGTGGATGGGAGTGAGCGGGTGGGGCAGGAGCAGAGCGGCGGAGCACCTCACCGGAGATGGGGAAGGAGGGCCTCCCGGCTTGCTCCGACGCTGCTAGGCGGCGATTGAGGGGTGGAGAGGCCGATGGGTGATGAGAAGCGAGGCCGGGGAGTGGCTTTTATAGCTAGGCGACGATGCCTGAGCTGGATCCCACCGCAGGGAAACGGCCGGCGGCCCGCGTTGAGCTGGCCGTCGCGCTGGCGGCCAGACCACGTGAGGAAGTGACGGGAGAGGGCAGAAACTTAATGGCGGTGGCGTAGAGCGGCGAGGAAGACGCCAGCCAGTGCGGCCATAGTGCCAGTACGGCGGCTACAGCGGTGAGGCTTGGCCGTGTCTGGCTACAGCGCTGCCGGCGATGGGAGGGCTGTAGAAGGGCCAGGTGGACGGCGGGGAGGAAGTCGGCACCAGAGGACACGGCGAGGCGACGCGGGCGTGCAGAACCAGCAAGGCCCAAGGGAGTTCGGCGCCCAGAGCGCGACTTTCGCCCTGGCAGACGCGTGGTGACTGCGTGCACTGGCGCACGCAGTGTGCTCCGGCTTGCTCAATCATGTCCATGCCGTAGTCCTTTCATGCAGTGGCCTCCCTATGCAATTGGTTTGACCAGAGGTGGTGTGGATAGCTGGCTAGCTTCCAGACAAGTTTCTGGACAGAAACTTGGGCAGGTTGCTGGAGTAAATTGGCTAGGGTTTTAAGAAGGAAAATTTGCCACACTGAAGTGTAGTAGGAAGGTGCCTATTCTGGGAAAAATTCAGACCAAATGGACAAGTTTTGAACACAGTTGCTTCACAACTGCTTCTCTGGTCCAGAAACTTGTTGAAGATGATGCACTCACATAGATGGGCTCCTTGAGTTGAAACTTGGTACTTGTGAGTTATTTGGTGGTGGCAAGATGCTATAAAAATTCATACCATTTAGATAAATATAAATGGTACTTCCTTCTCAATGCTTCTCACTGGACAGAAACTTAGGGGGATTTTGTGGAGAAAATGGCTTAACAAAATGATGTGAATTTTGGCATGCTCCCAGGATATAGTGATGTTTGGGTACTGGATTAATTTCAGAATTTATGGAGCAATATCAAATATAGTTGCTTCACAAACTAAAATTATGACCAGAAGCAAAGATTGGATGGTGTGCTCACCATAAGGTTGGAATCTTGAATATTTTCACATATCCAAGGTTCACATGGTCCAAAGAATTTATGAGAATTTCTTAGAATTTTGAGAAGAATAGAAATATAGGTTGCTTCACAACCTAGAGCAGAAAGGGCTATTCCTTTAATAGAAAAAGGAATATTAAATTGGAATAAAGTTGAAATTGGGCAAGAATGGAAATGACATGACTTGGGGGAAGTTTTTGGAAGCTTGAGTCACTTGGGAAAGGAAAGTAAAAAAATGTTCCCAAGTTTTAAGTCCATAGAGCCATTCAAATTAAAATCCACACCAAATTCCAAATAAAAATTCAAATGGGTTTTTGAAAAGAAAAGTTGGAAAAACCAGGGTGTCACAAACCAACCCCCCTAACAAAAATCTCGTCCTGGAGATATGGTTGCTCAGAGAACAAGTATGAATATTCTGGCTTAAGGAAACCGGTTCCAGCTTGGGTATCCTCTTTCCTTATATAATGTCTCCACCGAACCTCATATGACCGGTCTACCTTGCTCTGGGGTGGCTTGCTTCATGGTGCTCACATTCTGACAGGTCTTTCCTCGTATGTTCATCATTATGATGACTCCAACCCTGTCACATCTACGGGGTCATTTAATATGTTAACATGACTGGAATATGTCATCTTTCCATACGTCTGGGGGTGGTTTCTAATTGACACGTCATTCTTCCCTCCAGTACCAATAATATTCCATGAAGTTGTTAACAGATGCCTCCCGTGAAACATTTAATCATTGCATCAGATCACATGATGCACATTCCCCGGGTTTGGAACAGCTCTGGAATTACAACGTTCCTCTTGGCTGAATCTGATCACTTGTAGGGAGTTTGAATCACCGGACCGACCCTTTTATCCCAAATCCGTACCGGTAATTTGACTGTCCACTGTCATGGCCAGTATAAAGGAATAATACTTTATACCAACAACTTCAAGGATTCTGGCAGAAAGACCTTGCTTATGGCAGAGTACCAGATGTGAGAGCATGTCGAGTACTCATTCTATCGGTATACCCATGAGCCGTGCGATACTTTAACACGGTCGCTGGAGTCGCACTGCCGAGTTGACCAATAAATCTTTGATCTGGCATGACAGACTTGGATATGTACTACTGGCAACTTCGAGCGTATGCAGTTGGACAAGAGAGTTACATTGATGTGAAATTCTTATATTGTCGGTCTTGTTTCTTCATAATTTTTTGCCTGACTCCCTTGCCGAAGGAGCTGGGCCAGGTATACTCCTTAATCATTCGTATGACCACGGGGGCCTTCAGGTGCATTGTTCCGGCAAGCATACCTGATCCTTATCCTAGTGCCATCACATGTTACCGGCAAGTTTGTCATCTCACAGGTGTTAACTACAGGGCAATGATCATCCGAACCCCTTGCATGAAATTGGCAAATAAATTAGTAGCCACCAGAACGGTCTTTACAACTCAGATCTGGGGCATTACTGAAATAGTTCAACCATGGCTCAAGACGGCTGAAAAGAAGCTCAGAGCATGAGACCATGTTGATAAGAAGAAGGTAGCAGCTCCCTAAGATGGCCGAAGAATAGCTCAGAGCATAGGATCACCGCTACAGAAAGAAACTCAACAGCTGCCCGAGACTGCCGAAAAGCGGCTCAAAACATGGACCAGTTGTTGAAAAGAGAAATATAAAATCGGCATCCACCCCGGATGGCCAAAAGCAGCCCAGAACACAGGCGTGGTGCCGTCACCAGGAAAAAGGGAAGCAAGAGTTCATCAGAATCATTTATCAAGTTCACAGTCACTTGTATAGAGCTCCCTGTTGTGATCCATCATGCAAGACTGTGACCAATGTTAACGATATCACTTTGTCGGTTGGGAGGAAACTGGCCTTAATATCTATTGTCAAGATTGTTGTTCCAAGTAGTCTTACTTCATAGCTTGTCCAACCTTGCAGCATACTGAGGTGTCTACCGGCCTTCTTCTTCTTGCATGACTTATGCAAGTGTTGGGTCCTCTCCTCCCTTCGGTGAACCTGTTTGAACATAGCTGCTCCTTGCATGAGTAACTTGCATGACCAAATGGTTGTGGGCTGGACCCTCGAGGTGCACCTCCATCACACTTTGTAATTAATTGTACCAATGTTGCCCACTATTTGTAGTGCCATGCTGACGAAAATTGGTTAGCTTGTGTTGGAAGCCATCGAGAGTATCGTGCTGAAAACAAACTGGGTAGCTTATGTTCAAAGCTTTTGCCGGGATGGTGTGTTGAAGAAGACTGGGTATTGTGCTTCAGAAGCTTCTCCTCTTGGTTGCTTACCTAGGAAGATTTGGTGCCTTATGCCGGAAGCTTTTCACGGTAGCTTATTGAAGAAGACAGAGTATCTTATACTGGAAGCTATCCACATATCGTACCGAGGAAGATTTGAGGAGCCTTGCATCGTAAGCTTCTCTGGTAGCGTGCGAAGGAAGATTGGGTTGCTTATACCGGAGGTTTCTCTTTGTACTATACATCCTCACCTTTAACCCAGTTGGTCTTGCACCCTGATTATCTTCCTGCTGGTTCCTTACGGCTATAACGGTTACACACCGAGGCAGGCTTGATACTGATAACCAATCCAAGATATCCTTTGCATTCAAACCAGATATTCCCAAGGCGGTCAACTGATAACTCCATAATGTTCAGCGGAGCTTCCAAGTATTTGAAATCCACATTGATTCTTCGAGTCTGATGGCGGTTGACGAGCAACTTCCATAGGGAAAGTAATGTGACACCGAGGAGCCAAACGAAAAGGCAAATGAAAACTGCTCAATGAAATGCACCAAGTTTACAAAAACCACACTTTATTGCTACTCAGGACAATTTACAACATTCAGCACTACTACAACTTATGCGACATGAACCTCGCGGGTGCTTAGGTACTATGGTCGGGTGGCGGATTACTTGAGAGCAAAGAAGCTAGTGGCAGGGTTGACAGAGCTAAAGCCATCCCAAGCGCTCTTCGGGCTCGGGTTGCATCTCTGGCCAGCTCAGCGATGAGGACGTACTCCGCAATCATGTAACGGGACATGTATGCTAAAGCTGCGTCGTCATCCGAGCAAACAGGAGGAAATCTAACCCGTCTGGGAGTGGTGGCCATAGTGGGATAGTAGTGGAAGTCACGGTTTTCTTGCATCGCGCTCTTCTGATGGTGAAGAATAGTAAGGCCTGCCAGAGCGGCAAGCTGGATAGCGCGTTCTGGTGTAGAAGCATAGCCACCATGGAGACTATAGGTGCGCTTCCCCAAAGGTAGGTCAACTGACAGGAGGACATTGGCATGATACTCAAGCACCAGGCCTGCAAGCGGGGTCTGGAACACTTGGTACCTTGGCATCTCTCCACTGGGATAGAGAAGACACCAGACATCACCAAGCAAGGATGTGAAGCTGAGTGGTGCAGGGGCTGAGTTGTAGTTAATCGGAACGGATGCCATTGCTACTTGTAGCTTGCGTTGGTATTATCCCCGAAGAGGAAGGGATGATGCAGCACAGCAGAGGTAAGTATTTCCCTCAGTTATGAAACCAAGGTTATCAATCCAGTAGGAGAACCACACAACACCTCGTTAGCAGTACCTGCACACAAACAACAAATCCTTGCACCCAACGCAAACGAGGGGTTGTCAATCCCTCGGCGGTTAATTGCAAGATTAAATTGTATGTGATATATAGATAGATTGAAACAAAAATACAAAATAAAATAAATAAAGAAAAAGTGCAGCAATATTTTTAGGGTTTTAGTAATATGATTTAGATAGACCCGGGGGCCATAGTTTTCACTAGAGGCTTCTCTCAAAAAAATAGCATACGGTGGGTAGACAAATTTCTGTTGGGCAATTGATAGAAAGGCAAATAATCATGACGATATCCAAGGCAATGATCATGTATATAGGCATCATGTCCGAGACAAGTAGACCGACTCCTGCCTACATCTACTACTATTACTCCACACATCGACCGCTATCCAGCATGCATATAGTGTATTAAGTCCATAAAGAACGGAGTAACGCCTTAAGAACGATGACATGATGTAGACAAGATAACTCATGTATGAATAAACCCCATCTTTTTACCCTTAATAGCAACGATACATACGTGTCATGTCCCTTTCTGTCTCTGGGATTGAGCACCGCAAGATCGAACCCATTACAAAGCACCTCTTCCCATGGCAAGATAAATCAATCTAGTTGGCCAAACAAAATCAATAGATCGGAGAAGAAATACGAAGCTATAATAATCATGCATAAAAGAGATCAGAGAAGACTCAAATAATATTCATGGATAATCTGATCATAAACTCATAATTCATCGGATCCCAACAAACACACCGCAAAAAGTGATTACATCGGATAGAACTCCAAGAACATCGAGGAGAACATTGTATTGAAGATCAAAAGGAGAGAAGAAGCCATCTAGCTACTAACTATGGACCTGAAGGTCTGTGGTAAACTACTCACACATCATCGGAAGGGCAGCAAGGTTGATGTAGAGCCCCTCCGTGATCGATTCCCCCTCCGGCGGAGTACCGGAGAAGGCCTCCAGATGAGATCTCTCAAGAACAGAAACTTGCGGCGGCGGAAAAAGTATTTCATGGACTCCCCTGGGGGCTTCTGATTTTTCCTGAATTTATAGTGGTGGAATTAGGTCAAACGGAGCTCTGTGGGCCCCACAAGGTACCAGGGCGTGCCTGCCCCCCCAGGCGCGCCCTGGTGCCTCGTGGGCACCCCCTGGGGCTTCTGGCCTTCTCCCAAAGCTTCTAGTGTTTATCTTGTCCAGAAAAAAATCTCCAAAAAGTTTCATGGCATTTGGACTTCGTTTGGTATTGATTTTATGTAAAACAAAAATAGGGAAGAAAATAGCAACTGGCACTGGGCACTAAGTTAATAGGTTAGTCCCAAAAAATGATATATAATTTCTGTAAATGTATATAAAAACATACAAGAAATAATATAACAGCATGGAACAATCAAAAATTATAGATACGTTGGAGACGTATCAGCATCCCCAAGCTTAATTCCTGCTCGTCCTCGAGTAGGTAAATGATAAAAATAGAATTTTTGACATGGAATGCTGCCTATCATATTCATCACATATTCTTATCATGGACATTGGACTTGAATGATTCAAAGCAATAGTCTATAGTTTGACATGAAGTTATAAATACTCAAGCATGCTAACAAGCAACCATGTCTTTCAAAATATCAACGCTAAAGAAAGTTATCCCTAGCCCATTATGCTCAATCATTGATCCATTCATGAAACACACTCAAATATTAGCTACACACAATGCACAAGTATGAAAATAGTGCTCTCTAATTGGTGCTTTTGTAAGAGAAGATGGAGACTCAAATAAAAATAAAAATTGCATAAAAGTAAATAGATAGGCCCTTCACAGAGGGAAGCAGAGATTTGTCAAATGTGCCAGAGCCCAAAGCTGAAATTAAAGAGATAAAATTATTTTGAGAGGCATGCTTTTCCTGTCAACGAAAACGACCGAGAATTCCCAATATTTTCCATGCTAAACACATCATAGGCAGTTCCCAAACAGAAAGTAAAGTTTATTTCCTTTCCACCATTTCTTTCACAATCCATGGCTAGCCGTATCCACGGGTGCCTTCCATACCAACACTTTCCAAGGAATTTTGTTGTTATTATTTTTGATTTCATTGTGGGACTGGGCATCCCTATTACCAGCCACTCTCTCGTGCAATGACAAGTGAATAAACACTCATCGTGAGAATAACACACCTAGCATGGAAAATAATGGCCACCCCCTGCCGCTTCATGAGCGGTACGGGCACACAAAAAGGAAAATTATTTTGAAAATTAGAGTTGGCACACGCAAATTTACTTGGAACGGCATTGAAATACCTCATATAGGCAGATATAGTGGACTCATTTGGCACAACTTGGGTTTAAGGATTTTGGATGCACAAGCAGTATTTCCGCTTAGTACAAATGAAGGCTAACAAATAGATTGAGAAGCAACCAACCAAAAAAACGAAAACGGTCATAAACATGCATTGAACATAACTAACACCGAATAATGCACCATAAGTAGGATATAATTTTATTGCATAACTATGGACTTGACGTGCATGCATAGGGAATCACAAACCTTAACACTAATATTCTTACTAAATCACAATTACTCACTAACATGACTCACATATTATCTGTCGGAAGTCGGGCTCTCGGGACCCAAAGGTTCGAACACTGGGGTGAGCTCGTTCTACCACTTCGTCTCCTACCACGGCTAAACAACAGTGAGGCTACGGCGAGAGCGTGCTAGCGAGGAACGGACCGTGGACTCAGCGGTTACCCAGGTTCGGGCCACATTGCGGTGTAAAACCCTACTCCTGATTGTGGCTGGGATTGCAAGGGGCAAGAGAGTTCTTGCGTACAAGGTGGAGGAGGCAGAACTCAACCCAGGTCCCTCTCTACAATGGCAGCACTGCCCTTTATACCAGCCTTGGTCCTATTCCCCCTCGAAAACTTAGGCGGGAAGGGTTGCCACACTTGGCGGTTTTGAAAGAATACAGGCGCTCAGGCTATCCTGACTAAAGACGGTCTTCGCCTGCCAAAGCATGATCCATGATGCGCCGGTGGGCTCGGTGATGACCTCCGCCCTGCGCGCCCGCCGTCTTGGTCTTCCCTCGCCGATCGGACAACCTTTGGGGTCGCTTTGGGGAGTAGGTAGCTGGCCCTGCTCCCTTAACACAAAAGAGGAAACCATCTTCATCCGCGCCTACTGGCGCGGCCTCTGTCGCCGCTCGTCGTCGCGCGCGTCACCCACGTGATGGGCCCCAGACCGCGCGGCTGCGCCGAATGGCCTTCGTCTTGGGCGCCTTCGGGAGGAGGCCTCGGGAGTCCGCCTCACGAGAGGCCTCGCGAGGCCGTTGGTGAGGATGCCGAGCCTTGCTCGCCACTACCTGAGGAGGGGGCCTCAGGAGGCCAAGGCCTCATGAAGAGTCCTGGTGAGGTGCTAGGTGATGACGGCCTGCTGGGCCCATGCCAGGCGTTGCGCCCTGGGCCAAAGGCAGACGGGTCTAGATACCTTGGGTTCCATGGGCCCGACAGTAGCCCCCGGGCCCGTGGCGCGCACATTCCCTCCTACTGGGACGCAAAGCGGCGCGGGCCCTAACCGCCTGCGGCCAAGCACGACGCATGGCGCACGATGTGACGGGGGAAGCCCCCACTTCTCCCACAACGCCTCGGTAACCGCCCGTGCTGACATAAGACCTACCGCGGGCGACGCGAGGCCATCATTTCCTTCCTTCGCACGTTCCAACTCCTTCAATTCCCAACGCCGGAGAAGGCGGAGCGATGAGAGGAGCTCCGCGCCGAGCATAAAGAGGGGGGAGGAGAGCCGGAGTCTTCCACCCATATTCTCCTTCCTCCAACCTCCTCCGTCTTCTTGTTAGAGCCGCCGCAGAGATGGTGAGGGGGAGAGGGCGTGGCCGTGCTTCCACTGCCGCATCCCAGGTTCTGCCCCGGGGGCGTGGGTGCTCCCCGACGGCTGCCGGCGCCGGGCCCAGCGGTCGCGGAAGGGGCGCCGCTCGCGGGCGCGGAGGGCGAGGCGCTCTGGGCCGAGGCGGCCGCGGTGGAGCGACCGCGCTACCGCCCCAGGCGGGGACCCATTCGACGGAGGCGGCGCATGAATTCATAGTGAACATGCACCGCAGCCCCTGCACTTGGCTCCGGCTCCCGGACTCCTTCGCGGAGGCAATGGCAGAACGCGCGCCCCTGGGTTTGTGGGTGCAGGCCGACGGCTGCTGCAACGACCCCTCCTCGGTGGGGACGGAGTTCACTCCCTCGGGCTTCATGTTCTTGATGCAGGGGTGGAAGTCATTCGCCCTCGCCCGCGTCCTGAAGCGGGGGCACGTCCTCCAATTCATGTATGACGGGGCCGCCACACTCTTCGTGAAGATCTTCGGGATCTCCGGCATCCGTCTGGAGTGCTGCGCGGAGAGCGAGGATGGCAGCTACAGCGGCTCCTCCTGCGAGGACGACAACTCCAGTGGTGCCGCCCCCTCTGGCGGGGGTGGAAGCGACGACGACTCCCCCCGCGTCAAGAGCGAGGATGAGGACTCCGACTAGGCGCGCACGGCGATGATTCCGGAACCCCTGGCGGCGGGGCACCATGCGCACGGTGACAGAGCCGCACTTGCCTGCAACGCTTTCTTGGGAACGCGTGTGGCGCCCGCGCTGGAGTCTTGGGGGTGACGGCTCCTCGCCTAGGCCATTTCTTCCTTTTTATTTTCCTACATTGAACCGATGTAGCCTCGCGGGGGCATGAAAATAGTATCTTCTATGTTTAACTTGATGCTTTTGTGATTCGGGGTGTATGCATTCCCTCCCGAAGTCCTCTCGTGAGGCTGTTTTTTTTTCTTTGTTTGCCTCAGCGCTCTACGCCGTCAGGACCCAGCCCCCGAACGGGCCTCAGCCGCCACTGGTATGTCCGGTCGCGATGCCGGGACAAGGCTAGGAGGTGAGGGGCATCGGGAGCTAGTGAGGGCTCCTGAGGCGCGATGCTCAGGGAGCCCCCCTTTGGCGTGCAAGCGGCTTACGTAGAAGAAAAAACGCTAGCACCCAGCGGGATTGCGAGGGGACAGAGCTTGAGTGACGGTAAGGGCGTCTCGTGAGGTAGTCAGACTTAGCTTTTGGCGGAGAGCGGTGTCGGCCGAGCCACAACTCATGAGGAGCTCACGTAGCTCGCGAGGCGTGCTCACGAGGCTCGGCGTTCGAAGTATCTCCGCCTCGTGAGGCTGGCTTGCGAGAGGCCGCCCGTGAGGTCCTCTTTCGCACCTCACCTCCTGAGGGACTGCATGTCGACAGATTTCACAATGGGGGGAGCGGCACACGCTCGCTAACTCGCCCGTGGCCGTTGCGTGAGGATATAAGGCACCAAGGACCTTGGTGAGGTGACGTGCACGGGAGCAGGCCCGCGAGCCAGAGCTCAGTCGTTTGGATTTGGCGGCACTGCAGGGACGGACCTGAGCACAGGCACCGTGCCTAGCCCCCGCTCACGGAATCGGCCAAGGGAGGGGTCGCGAGCGTGTGGCGGTCTCCGGTCGGCATCGAACTTAACAGGCAATGAAGCAGGTAACATAACTCATTACGGTGAAATCAGCAAAATTCATTACACAACCAAAAGGATAGGGGCTAGGATACTGTGTCCAGCACGGATCAGCTTGAGGTTGGTGCAGCCTCTTGAAGTCCTCTCGTGAGGCCTCGCTTTTCTTTCTTGTTTGCCTTGGTTCTCTACACCGTCAGGACCCAGCCCCCGAGCGGGCCTACAGCCATTGCTGGTATGTCCGATCGTGATGCCTGGACAAGGCCAGGAGGTGAGGGGCCCAGGAGCTAGTAAGGGCTCCTAGGGCGCGATGCCCAGGAAGCCCTCCTTTGGCGTGCAAGCGGCTTGCGCAAAATAGAAAATGTGGGCACTCGGTGAGATCGCAAAAAGAAAGAGAGAGCTTGAAAAACGACGAGAGCGGCTCACGAGACCTCCTTGCGAGGCTTATCTCCTTTTCTTTGCTTGCCTTGTCGCTCTACGTCGTCAGGACCCAGCCCCCGGGCAGGCTACAGTCGTCGCTGGTCAGTCCAGTCGCGATGCCTGGACAAGGCCAGGAGGTGTAGGGCACTGCGAGGGGGTAAGAGCTCCTGAGGCGCGATGCTCAAGAAGCCCCCCTTTGACATGCAAGCGGCTCGCGCAGAAGAAGGAAACTCAACACTCAGCACGGCAGCAGTGAGAGGAGAGCTTGAGGGGCGGTGAAAACATCTCGTGAGGTGTTTATGACACTTAGCTTTTTTGTTGGGCGGCGTCGGGCGAGCCGCCACTTGTAGGGTGTGCCTCGCGAGGTCTCCGCTCATGAGGCCTCCGGCTGGCGTGGCTTTGTCGGGCTTGGCTCCTGAAGCCGTGCTCCTGAGGCCTCCTAAGGCTCCGAGGGGCATCCTGCCGCCGGGTTACCTCGCGAGGCACGCTCGCGAGGCCTTCCATGTGACCTGCTCCTGAGACAATTGCAAGGCGCAAGGTCTCATGATGGGGGAGCCACGTGCGCTCGCTGACTCACTCATGGGCATCATGCGAGAAGATAAGGCACCAAGGACCTTGGTGAGGTGGCGTGCACGGGAGCAGGCCCGTGAGCCAGAGCTCGATCACTTGGGTTTAGCGGCGCTGCAGGGACGGACCAGAGCACAGGCACCGTTCCTATCATGCGAGAAGATGAGACACCAAGGACCTTGGTGAGGTGACGTGCACGGGAGCAGGCCCGCGAGCCAGAGCTCGATCACTTGGGTTTTTAGCGCTGCTGGGACTGACCCAAGCACAGGCACCGTGTCCATCCCCCGTTCGCATGAAGCTCAGGACGGACGCCATGAGTGCGCACGGCTCGCCATCAAAGAACTGACGAAATAATAAGGTTGATTACACAACCAGAAGGAGATGCGGCTGCCGTGTCCGGCACGGGTCAGCTTGAGGTTGGTGCAGCCCGTGGGGCGCCCTCAGTTGATTGTTCCGCCAGCGCGGAGCATGGGGCTTCCACTTGGGCATGGGCATGACCGCGGCTCGATCGTTCCGCCAGCGCGGAGCATGAGGCTTCCACTTGGGCGTGGGCTGGAGCTCTCGCGGGCCCATCAGGCTTACGCAATGAGAGTCTCCGGGGCGTGTACAACCCTGTTTCGTTCGTACTCGTGGGGGCCACGAGCAGAACTTGTGGAGTGGTCGGACGTTCCGTGCGTCATACGCTGAAACTCCTTCCTCCGTCCCCAGCGCGGAGCATGGGGCTTCCACTTGGGCATGGGCATGATCGCGGTTTGATCGTTCCGACAGCACGGAGCATGGGGCTTCCACTTGGGCGTGGGCTGGAGCTCTCGCGGGCCCATCAGGCTTACGCAACGAGAGTCTCCGGGGCGTGTACAGCCCTGTTTCGTTCATACTCGTGAGGGTCACAGGTAGAACTTGCGGAGGTGTTGGATGTTCCAGGCATTAGGCACAGGAACTCCGTCCTCCATCTCCAGCCGGGCTGAGCCGGGCCTGGAGACATGAGTAACCCTGAAAGGGCCTACCCACATGGGTGAGAGTTTGTGGAGTCCTTCTCTGGAGAGGATCCTGCGTAGGACAAGGTCGCCGACCTCGAGAGTGCGAAGGCGGATGTTGCGGCTGAGGTAGAGACGCAGGGCCTGCGGGTACCTCGTGGCATGAAGAGCGGCCTGGCGGTGGCCCACCTCGAGGAGCAGCAGATCGGTCTCCCGCAAGCCGTCCTGACGCGCCTCGTCAAAGGCAAGGACTCGCGGGGAGCCGTGCTTAAGCTCTGAAGGAAGGACCGCCTCAGCTCCGTAGACGAGGACACGGGAGCCTGAGCCCCGCCGAGGATGCAGGCAACCACGCGAGGCTCCTGGTAGCCTCCAGCGCCCTCGTCAAGCTGGTTGACGTCATTCCTCCGGGGCGGCGGCGGCAGCGGCGGGAGAGCGGCATTGGCCTACGGGTTTACCCCACGAGGTTGGTCGCGCCAGGCGGCCTCACGAGGCTGGTCGCGCCAGGCGGCCTCACGAGGCTGGTCGCGCCAGGCGGCCTCACGAGGCTGGTCGCGCCAGGCGGCCTCACGATGCTGGTCGCGCCAGGCGGCCTCACGAGGCTGGTCACGCCAGACGGCCTCACGAGGCTGGTGGCGCCAGGCGGCCTCACGAGGCTGGTCGTGCCAGCCCTGGCGGAAGTTGCCATTGCCGTTGCGGCCGTCCCAACGGTTGCCGCCACGGCCACCTCCACGGCCGGCGCCACGGCCATCGCGGTCGTCTCGGCGGCCCTGGTGCTCGTCGCGGAGCAGCTTGAGCTCCTGGCAGTCCTCGGTGCTGTGGTTGCAGACGTTGTGATAGGCACAGAGTGGCCGGCTGTCTTTCCTAGGCTCGTCACGGTCGCGGCCGCGCTTCTGCTCGGGCTCCGCCGCAAGCACGGCAGGGCCCTTGCGCTTGACGTCCTTGTTCTTGGTCTTGGTGGCATCGAGCACCGCGTCGGGGTCGTTGTGGACAAAGAGGCGGCCCTCTTCAGCCTTGGCGCACTTGTCGGCGAGGTCGAGTAGCTCAAGCACGGAGTCGAGCTCACCGTTGATGGTGAGCTTCTCGCGCATCTTGACGTCCATGACGCCGGTGGAGAACACGGAGAAGACGGCCGCGTCGGAGGCGCGCGGGATCTTGTTGCGCACCTGGCTGAAGCGCTGGATGTACTTGCGGAGGGTCTCGTCTGGGCGCTGCCGCACACGCCGCAGGTCATTGATGGTGAGGGAGCGGTCCTGCGTGCCCTTGAAGTTGGCGACGAACTGGCTGCAGAGCTCGGCCCACGATGAGATGGACGCCTCGGGGAGGTTCATGAGCCAGGAGCGCGGGCCGTCCTTGAGGGCCATGGGAAACCAGTTCACCATGACCTTGTCATCGCCATTCGCCGCCTCGATGCTCAGCGCGTAGAGCTGAAGGAACTCTGCAGGGTTGGGGGTGCCATCGTAGCTCGGAGGCAGCTCAGGCTTGAACTTCGCGGGCCAGACCACGCGACGCAGCTCGCGGGTGAAGGCAAGGCAGCCCACACCTCTTGAGGGGACGCCGCCAGCGAGGCGGCGCGGTTTTGACGCCCAGCCGCCGCAACATCCTGAACAGCCTAATCCTGGCACTGGCGCTGCCGCTCGAGGAGCACTCGCGCATCAGGGGGCACGCGGCGGATGATCTGGCAGCTGGCCTCGTCCCAGGCTGGCGAGGACGTGCCACGGGACGGCTCACGTGCCCGCGCGCTACGCTAGGGCCCACCATGCTCGTCGCGCAGAGGAGGCGGCGGGGGAGCACCGTGCGCTAGATCCCCAGCGCAAGACGGCGGAGGGCGGAGCGAGTGGGAAGGCACCGGAGCGTCCCCGGCGGCGTTGACGAGCTCGGTGATGCGGCCAAGCCAGGCGTCATAGCCGGCATCAGCTGGACGGTAGCGGAGCAGCTCACGCGCCATGAGCAGCGTGGCCTGCGGGTTCAGCGGCCCACGGTGGGCGAGGGAGGAGGTCATGGCGGTGTGGCCGTTCGCCTGCACGGAGGGGTGCAGGGAGGAGTCCTGCTGCTCGCGGGCAGTGGGGTCGGTGGCACAGCAGCCTCGGCGTCGGGGCGGCGGCGATTGTCATGGGCCACTGGCTCCGTCTGAGCCACGCGCCCAGCCCTGCGCTCGGCGCGCTCGCGATGTGCGTCGGCCATGAGGTTGGTGGAGCAGAGGGCGGAGTGGGAGAACAGTAGCGCACCCCTACCTGGCGCGCCAAATGTCGGAAGTCGGGCTCCGGGGACCCAAAGGTTCGAACACTAGGGTGAGCTCGTTCTACCACTTCGTCTCCTACCACGGCTAAACAACAGCGAGGCTACGGTGAGAGCGCGCTAGCGAGGAACGGACCGCAGCGATTAACCAGGTTTGGGCCACCTTGCGGTGTAAAACCCTACCCCTGCTCGTGGTTGGGATTGCAAGGGGCAAGAGAGTTCTTGCGTACAAGGTGCAGGAGGCAGAACTCAACCCAGGTCCCTCTCTACAACGGCAGCACTGCCCTTTATACCAGCCTTGGTCCTCTTCCCCCTCGAAAACTTAGGCGGGAAAGGTTGCCACACTTGGCGGTTTTGAAAGGAGACAGGCGCTCAGGCTATCCTGACTAAAGGCGGTCTTCGCCTGCCAAAGCATGATCCATGACGCGCCGGTGGGCTCAGTGTTGACCTCCGCCCTGCGCACCCGCCGTCTTGGTCTTCCCTCGCCGATCGGGCAACCGTTGGGGTCGCTTTGGGGAGTAGATAGCTGGCCCTGCTCCCTTAACACAAAAGAGGAAACCATCTTCATCCGCGCCTGCTGGCGCGGCCTCTGTCGCCGCTCGTCGTCACGCGTGTCACCCACGTGATGGGCCCCAGACCACGCAGCTGCGCCGAACGGCCTTCGTCTTGGGCGCCTTCGGGAGGAGGCCTCGGGAGGCCACCTCGCGAGGCCGTTGGTGAGGATGCCAAGCCTTGCTGCCACTACCTGAGGAGGGGGCCTCTGGAGGCCAAGGCCTCATGAAGAGTCCTGGTGAGGTGCTAGGTGATGACGGCCTGCTGGGCCCACGCCAGGCATTGCGCCCTGGGCCAAAGGCAGACGGGTCTGGATACCCTGGGTTCCATGGGCCCGACATTATCATTTCCATATCGCAAAACTATTGCAAGGAATCACACTTATCATATCCAATGATCTATATAATTTTTTTTATTATATCCCTCTTGAATATTCATCACTTTGGGACCAAACTCATATCTTGTGCAAATTACCGTTACTATCATCAACTCTCAAAAAGATTTAAGTGAAGCATGAGAGTGCAAATATTTTTCAAAATTTCAATCTTATCAATTCTCAAAATAATATAAGTGAAGCATGAGAATTCATTTCTTCAAAATTTCAATCTTATCAACTCTCAAAATAATATAAGTGAAGCATGAGAGTTTATTTCTTCAAAATGTAGCCACCACCGTGCACAAAAAGATTTAAGTGAAGCACTAGAGCAACTGCCTAGCTCAAAAAATTTAAGTGAAGCACATAGAGTATTCTAACAAATGATGATAAACGTTTGGCTCTCTCAAAATAGGTGTGTTTAGCAAGGATGATTGTGACAAACTAAAAACCAAACTAAGCAAAGACTCATATAATACACGACGCTCCAAGCTAAACACATAGCATGTAACGAATAAAAATATAGCTCCAAGTAAAATTACCGATGGTTGGTAGAAGAAAGAGGGGATGCCTTCCGTGGCATCCCCAAGATTAGACGCTTGAGTCTTCCTTGAATATTACCTTGGGGTACCTCGTGCATCCCCAAGCTTAGGCTCTTGCTACTCCTTATTCCTTCATCCATCGTGATCTCACCCAAAACTTGAAAACTTCAATCACACGAAACTCAACAAAACCTTCGTGAGATCCGTTAGTATAACAAAATAAATCACTACTTTAAGTACTGTTGCAAACCCATTCATATTTTATTTTTGCATTATACCTACTGTACTCTAACTTCACCATGGCTTATACCCCCCGATACAATCCATAGATTCATCAAAACAAGCAAGTAGTGCATCAAAAACAGAATCTGTCAAAAACAGAACAGTCTGTAGCAATCTATTTAAAATCCATACTTCTGTAACTCCAAAAATTCTGAAAACTTAGGACAACGTGGGAAATTCAGGTACCAATACTGTGTAAAAATTTCAGATTTTTTTGACGCTCCAGTACAGAAAAACAATTCTGGCACTGGACGCAAAAACTTTCTGTTTTCCAAACAGCATCAATTATACTATCTTCCAAATCATCCTAAAGGCTTTACTTGGCACAAACACTAATTAAAAACACAAAAACACAATCATACCAATAGCATAATTGTGAAAACACACAATAACAGAAAAAAAGATAAAAATTTATTTTATTCATTGGGTTGCCTCCCAACAAGCGCTATTGTTTTATGCCCCTAGCTAGGCATAATGTATAGTTTCATGTATTGTCATCTTTGGTTTTAATAATCTTTATAGGCGTTTTCTCAAACCCGGGAGGTTCTTTACGCTTCCCATTATTCTCAGAAAAAGAGGCAATTTTAAGATCTAAAATATCCAATCGCTTATTGCATAAAGAAATCAAAGTGTTCGTGCGATTGAGATTTCCACTAATATTTTTAAGAGGCTCGTTAGACTTTTGCAACTCAACCAAATTTTTCTGCATATCACCCAATTTGTGTAATATTTGATCCCCCTCTTGAGTAAAAGTAAAACCCTTTTGTGGTGGTGGAATCCCCAATATGCCTTCTATTATTTCATAGGCAGTATTAGCCACACTCTCAATAAAATTCCCCTTTGCGGCAAAATCCAAAAGTTGTCTATGATGCATGGTTAAACCTATATCGAAATTGCGAAGCAAAATTTTTAAATCCCCTTTTATAGAGCAAACACAGTAGGATTCCATTAACCTATACCAAGCATCTTTAAGATTTTCTCCTTGTTTCTGTTTGATGTAAAGCACTTCAAAATCCAGTGACAAAGGAGGGATAGTTACGCTAGTCATGATGACAAGATGAGCAAATCAAAGAGGCAAACAAGAAAAAGGCAAATGGAAAATATTTTTGTATTTTTGTGAAAACATTTTAGAAGTGGGGGAGATGAAAACGAGAGGCAAATAAAGTAAATGCAAGGAGATGAGAGTTTATGCAAAGGTACTTGATAGATGTTGATGATGTCTCCCCGGCAACGGCACCAGAAATTCTTCCTGCTACTTGTAGCTTGCGTTGGTATTATCCCCGAAGAGGAAGGGATGATGCAGCACAGCAGAGGTAAGTATTTCCCTCAGTTATGAAACCAAGGTTATCAATCCAGTAGGAGAACCACGCAACACCTCGTTAGCAGTACCTGCACACAAACAACAAATCCTTGCACCCAACGCAAATGAGGGGTTGTCAATCCCTCGGCGGTTAATTGCAAGATTAAATTGGATGTGATAGATAGATATATTGAAACAAAAATACAAAATAAAATAAATAAAGAAAAAGTGCAGCAATATTTTTAGGGTTTTAGTAATATGATTTAGATAGACCCATGGGCCATAGTTTTCACTAGAGGCTTCTCTCAAGAAAATAGCATACGGTGGGTAGACAAATTACTGTTGGGCAATTGATTGAAAAGCAAATAATCATGACAATATCCAAGGCAATGATCATGTATATAGGCATCACGTCCAAGACAAGTAGACCGACTCCTGCCTGCATCTACTACTATTACTCCACACATCGACCGCTATCCAGCATGCATCTAGTGTATTAAGTCCATAAAGAACGGAGTAACGCCTTAAGAACGATGACATGATGTAGACAAGATAAACTCATATATGAATAAACCCCATCTTTTTACCCTTAATATCAACGATACATACGTGTCATGTCCCTTTCTGCCACTGGGATTGAGCACCGCAAGATCGAACCCATTACAAAGCACCTCTTCCCATGGCAAGATAAATCAATCTAGTTGGCCAACCCAAATCAATAGATCAGAGAAGAAATACGAAGCTATAATAATCATGCATAAAAGAGATCAGAGAAGACTCAAATAATATTCATGGATAATCTGATCATAAACTCACAATTCATCGGATCCCAACAAACACACCGCAAAAAGTGATTACATCGGATAGAACTCCAAGAACATCGAGGAGAACATTGTATTGGAGATCAAAAAGAGAGAAGAAGCCATCTAGCTACTAAATATGGACCCGAAGGTCTGTGGTAAACTACTCACGCATCATCGGAAGGGCAGCAAGGTTGATGTAGATCCCCTCCGTGATCGATTCCCCCTCCGACTGAGTACCGGAGAAGGCCTCCAAATGAGATCTCTCGAGAACAGAAACTTGCGGTGGTGGAAAAAGTATTTCGTGGACTCCCCTGAGGGTTTCTGATTTTTTGGGAATTTATAGTGGTGGAATTAGGTCAAACGGAGCTCAGTGGGCCCCATGAGGTACCAGGGCGCGCCTGCCCCCCCCCCAGGCGTGCCCTGGTGCCTCGTGGGTACCCCCTGGGGCTTCTGGCCTTCTCCCAAAGCTTATAGTGTTTATCTTGTCTAGAAAAAAATCTCCAAAAAGTTTCATGGCATTTGAACTTCGTTTGGTATTGATTTTCTGTAAAACAAAAACAGGGCAGAAAACAGCTACTGGCACTGGGTACTAAGTTAATAGGTTAGTCCCAAAAAATGATATATAATTGTTGTAATTCTATATAAAAACATCCAAGATTGATAATATAACAGCATGGAACAATCAAAAATTATAGATACGCTGGAGACGCATCAGCCATCTACAAAATCAACTGATTAGTGAGCCAAATCTATATGCATGCTATGCGATAAACAAACGCAACAACCAAATGCAGCAATTCGAATGCATTGCACAAGTAAGTTGGGCTCTAGACTAGCGGTTTTCTAATGTCCGGGTTAGCTAGGGTGTCCTATAGCCAGACCTGCTCTGATACCAAACCTTGTGGCACCCCGGCTCAGAGGAACCGGAACACCCCATATTCTAGCCCAGAGATCAAGTCTTCTGGAATATGGCACTGCTTGGCATAGAATAAATTAGCTCTTTATTACAAGTAATTGGGGTACAAGGGTTTGGAGTACTACAAAGGATTACATCGGCAAGGCGACACTACGCCGCATGAGTAGCTCTATGCTTGCAGCGGAACGACGATGACGGCGATGGACTCCACTCCGCAGGGACTCTGGCTGGGACACGGCCAAGCTCGCGACTCGAAATCCTCGGGCTATGCAAACATGGCAGCACCTGCAAACTGGCATGACACACCAGGTGAGTACTTTGCATGTACTCGCAAGCTCACAGCAAACAAAAGCATCAAGACAAAGCAACATCATAGCAGTCATGATTATATCAGGATCAATTGTTATTAAAACAGCAGAAGAGAATAGTAACATGTTATTTTGAACTTTCTACAACAATTATCCCCCTGAGTTAAGGCTACAGTGTCTGCCTCACTCTTGTCTACCCTGTTGAATCATCTACTCTCGTGACCAACTCATGGCCACCTCACCATCACCTGACGACCATTCCCGAGATCATCGCCAAGCTTATCAACGGTCCCACTGCTGGGCGGTTACTTATACTGAGTCGAGTTCTTCCATCATTAACAAGTCATTCCCTCAATGGTGTTGATCAGACAGTGTGACCTAGTGTGAACTGTGTCCAATACCGTTGTCGGGATCTAGGATCTGCATCCAAGAAACTTCTCCAAGAACTAAGGATTCGAACTCTGGGGGACTTCGCTTGGCAGCCTACGACGGGACTACAGCGGGGACGCGACGGACTCGCTGGCTCTCACCGGACGCGAAGGGGACGCGTGAGCTACCCAGGTTCGGGCCACCGTGCGGTGTAATACCCTACTCCTGCCTGTGCTGGATTGCTCTGTGATGGAGAGCTTGTGGCTCCAAGTAAACGAGGTGTAGGGGAGAATGAAACGATCCCCTTACATGGAAGCGGCCCTGCCCCTTTTGTAGTGCCTTGGTCCTCTTCCCCGAAAATATGAGCGGGAAAGGGTAGCCACAGGACGGCAATTCAAAGGGGGACAGGGGCGCAGGCTTATCCTGACTAAAGGCGGTCTCCGCCTGTTAAAGTAGCTGCCCGTGACGCGCAGGTGGGCCTGGCGATGACCTCCGTCCTGGCGCACTGATCCGTCCTAATCTTCTATCACCAAAGAGGAAATGTCTTGGGGATTGCTTTGGGGGAGGCAGACGCCGCTGCTCCCTTATCACCAGAATGGAAGCTGGGCTTGGTCGCGCCCTGCTGTCCTTATCCTGACAGCGGGACGTCACCCATGTGCTAGGCGCGGAGCCCCGCGACTGGCACTGTACGACTTGCTTCGCGAGAAGGCCTCGCGAGGGAACCTGGTGCTTGGCGGCCTTGGCAGGCCTGGCGGGAAGGGGCCTCGTGAGGCTCTCCCCTCGCGAGGCCCTCGCGAGGCGGCTTCCTCTGGAGCGGCTGAGGTAAGGCCACTCTCATGGGCTGGCCCAAGCGTCCTCCTCCAGGCCAGAGGCAGACGGGCCATGGTACCCTGGTTCCCACTGGGCCGACAGTAGCCCCCGGGCCCGCGGCACGCGCATTCCCTCCGTTAGGGGCGAAACGACGCGGGGCCCATCGAGCTGTCGGTCCCAGAGGTGACGCTTGGCGGCTTCCGCGGGGTGGGTCACCCCCACTCCCCACGACGCCTCGGTAACCGCTGTCTTGGCGATAAAGCCTGCCCGCGTGGGGCACAGGCGCGTCATTGCTCCTCGTCCCCATCTTTCCCTTCGTCTCGCGCGAGCAGCTTCTCCGCTGCTCCTCCCCCAACTTCCAATCTCTCCACCGCCATGGCCCCTGGCAGGAAAGGGAAGAAGAAAACCACCGCGCCGGGGCCGGGGCCCGCACTGCTGAAATCCGTGATCCTCAACGAGGAGGGCCTAGACAAGGTGCGGCCGATGACGGCCAGCGCCCACAACGGGAACGGGGCGACGAAGATCTGGCCGGCGTCGCGCCCCGTGGCGTAGCGAGGGAGTGCTGGGTCTACATGGACGTGCGCCAGTACAGCCCCTTCCTCGAAATCCTGGAGGCGCCAGCGATGCCGAGCTCCGGGTGGGGGCCCGCCGAGCTGACCGAGGCCGCGCTGGGGCCAGTAATGGTGAGGATGCGAGTGCTCCAAGATGGCAGGCTCACCACGAGCATGGTCGTCAAAGAGTTCATGCGAAAGCGCATTGCCCCCGTCCAGGGGCGCCCTCGCCCGGTGTGGACCCACTCAGGCCTGGGGGACCCCATGAGGCTGAGCTCCGATCGCCTTGCCCCAGAGGTGCTGGAGGGGCTGGTGAACGTTGTCCTCGCCGCGGCGACGCCATTCCCGCCGCCAAGCGCGGCTCCAATTTACTGCTTCGAAAACCGGGAGGACGTGCGGGCCAGCATGCCACTTTTTGATCAGTGGGGGCTCGTGCCCCCGGGTCATGTGGGACCCCGCGACAACCTGATCCAGGTGCTGCCGCTTCCCGAAGGCGAAGGCGACACCAAGGTGGCTGCTGCGGCCGACGCTTGGAGCGAGGCGGCGGCTTCCGAGCCGACTCACCACCTATCGACGGCAGGAACCGGCAGCGGCGGCAGTAGTGACGCCGGGGGGGCCCTATTCGAGCCCCAGCGGCTTGCGCCCCCTATGGAGGAAGTCCTTGGTGCAGAGAACCCCGCGGCTGGCGGGGCGATCCCGCCCGCCGAACCCTCAGGAGGGGGCCTAGACAGGCCCCATGGCGGGGCCTCAGGAGGGGGGCCCAAAGAGTCCCGAGGGGGCGGAAGTGGCACCGCCCTGGAGGGAAGCCAAGGAAGCGGCAATGGGTTCCCCCGCCTCGCGCGTTCCTTGCGCCTACCACCTCATCTTGCACGGCTCGGCTTGATCCCTAGTTATGCAGTAGGGGCTCCCCGCTGAATAAGAAGAAGGAGGGTGTCCGGGACGAGGATGCCAGAGAGCCCGCCGGGGCTCAGCGGGAGATGGGAGCGGTTGGCGCACCGGCACCCCCAACGATCCCCGCGAAGCATGACGGAGTTGTGGGGGAGGGGTCTGCGGAATCTGCCCAGCCTCCCGAGGAGGCCTTCCCTTCTGCCGGAGAAAGGGTGCCTCCGGAAGGGGCCCGCCCCGAGGGGGAGGTAGGCGCCGACGCGGCGGCTAGCGCAAGCCTCGACCGATCCCCAGGGCGCCACGAGCCGGAGGCAGCCACGCCCTGTCCTACCCGTGCGGCCGAGCGGCCGGCAGGGGCGGGAGCCGAGGCGGAGGGTGAGGAGGATCCTGGCCGCCTGGAGGGGAATGAGGCCCCCTCAGGCGGAAGCCTGGACGGATCCGATTACGCGGCAACCCCCGAGCCCCCCGAGCCACGAGGGGTGGAGACGGAAGGGCCGGACGCGCCCGGGACCCTGGCCCTGGTGAGCCGCAGCATCCTATCATGGATCGGGACTCTCCGCCACGCCCGGTCGGCCCTCAACTCCCTAGAGGCCGAGCTCGTGGCCGAGGAGGAGAACCACCGCCTGGAGCAGGGACGCGTCGCGGCCCGCGAGGCCCGGCTAGCCTCCCGCGAGGAGGCGGTCACCCGGCACGAGAGCATGGCGGCAGTCCTGGAGATGGACATGGAGATCCGGGAGCACGAACTCCTACGGACCACCATCAAGTAGGAGAGGGAGCGAGAGCGCTTGGAGCATCTGGACCGTATCATGGCGGCCGGCGAGGCCACCTACCAAGAATGCCTCGCGAAAGCCAACACCACGCTTGAAGAAAGAGCTGCGAGGTACAGGGCCGAGATCGACAAGCGGGGCCAGGAGGAGGTCGCGCGGAAGGCGAAGGCCCTAGCAGACACTTACTCCAACAACCTAAAGAAGCAGGAGGATCGCTTCACGAAGAGGCGGGGCGAACTCGACGCCGAAATTGCCAAGCTCAAGCGGCAGCTAGCGGCATCGGAAGCCGAGAGGCGGAGCGCGGCGGAGCTCAACGCCACGACTCGTCGTGAGCTTGAAGACCTCCAGGCTCAGGTGGGCGAGGTTAGCGACGAGGCGTAGCGGGCCTGCGACGAGGCCACCCGAGGGCGCGGGGAGCAGCTCCAGCGCTCCAAGATGTTCCGCGAGCTCATGGGGTGCGCTCGCAGTGCCGTGGCTGCTTTCTCGGTCAAGAGGGTGGAGGATCCCCTGGAGACCGATGACGCAAGCTACCTGGCCTTCTTCACAAGGCTCGTGGAGAGGCTGGAGGCGAGCTCCACCCGGTGGGACGAGATCCATGACGCTGAGTGCCGCGACCTCCTGCACCAGGCGATGACCCGCGTCTTCAGCAACCTGTTGCGCGTTGATGGCAGCTTTAACTTTGACCAGGTGCTGTCTTCGGTTCCCGAGGAGCTCCAAGGCAAGCTTGCGAGGGCGGTGGAGGACCACGTGGGGAAGGGTCTGGCGACGACCGCAATCCAGTAGTCGACGACGCCGACGGTGGCTCCGCTGCCTGAGGCCCTGTGCTCACCTTTATGTAATAGAGTGGATGCAGCCCCGAGGGGGCGTGAAGACATTTGTACGGCACTTTTTGTTGTTAAGTACTTAATGATCCGCGTGCTTTCGTTTTCCTCCCGAGGCCCTTATTTCCTTTTTACATTGCCTTTGTGCCCTGTGTCGCTGGGACCCAGCCCCTGAGGCAGGCTACACCATCGCTGGGGTGCCCAGAGCGTGCGCTCGGCAAGGCCAGAGGGTGTAGGGCTCTTAGGGCTAGTAGGAGTCCCTAAGGCACGATGCTCAGGGTCCACCCCTTGACGCGCAGGCGGCTCGTGCCAAGGAAGTCAGGAGGTCACGAGAGAGAAATGAGAGGGAAAGGACCGAGGGGTGCTTTAGACTTAGCTCCTTTGAGGCGTGCGGTTTGGGGCAAGTCCTTCGTAGGGCACGGCTCGTGAGGCGCAGTCCCTCATGAGGCCCTCCGTCCGTAGGACCCGCTCGCGGCGCCTCCCGAGGGGGGGCTCCTGAGGCCTTCATATCTTGCACCAGGAAAACTGCCAAGTTTTTGCAAATAGTGCAGCAGGGTGCGCTCGTGAGGTCACCTGTGGGTGTTACGCGAGGAGACAAGAGCACCAAAGACCTGGTGAGGTGACGTGCACGGGAGCAGGCCCGCGAGCCAGAGCTCAGTCGCTTGGGTTTTTCAGTGCTACTGGGACTGACCCGAGCACAGACACCGTTCCCAGCCCCCGCTCGCGTGACAGGCACGGGCGAGACCATGAGCGCGCGCCCTGCAGCGGCAAGCACACGGGGTTTTGAAGGAATTAAGCTTTACCGATGCATGAAGCAAGTTCATTACATAACAGAAAGATACATGCTGCCGTGTTCGACACGGGTCAGCTTGAGGATGTGATGGCCGAGGGCCCCTCAAGTAAGCCGCCAGCGCGGAGCATGGGGCATCCGCCAGCGCTGAGCATGGGGCTTCCACAAGAGTGGGAAGCAGCTCTCACGTGCCGGTGGCAGTGTGGGTAGAGAGAGCCCTGGAGCGTGTACAACTCCATGTCGCTCGTATCCGTGGGGCACGGATAGAACTTACGGTGATGGCGGGCGTTCCATGTGTTTGGTACCGGAACACCCGCCTCCGTCATGAGTGGGGCCGTAGTGGGCCGGTGGGCGAGTGTTAACCACCTCCGTAGTCCTTGCGAAGTGGGGCTCCAGGCTCATGCGCATCAGCCTCGCGAAGGTGGTTGCGGCACCCTCCAGGCCAAACGGCATGCGCGTGAGCCAGGGCGAGCCTGCGGCGATGCACGGAGGAGGGAATGGGCCTGCGGGGCAAGCCTGGTTGAGGGCGATGAAGTCGACGCACATGCGCACGCTATCGCGCGGCCTGGCGACAGGGGTGAGGCCGGCGATCCTCCTGGGGTGGGGGGCTTCACGGGCGATTCCAGCATCTTGGGGCTTGTTGACCTCTTGGGTGACTGCTTCCTACTTCTTGGCCGCTTGACGAAATTCCTCACGCTTGACGGGCCGCGCGCTCTGGCACGCGGCTGAGTGGTGCTCGATCACCTCCCTCGGCAGGCTGGGCGCGCCTGATGCTGTCCAAGCCAACGCATCAGGGCACGCCCGGAGGAAGGTGACGAGCGCGCCTTCCTATTTGGGGGAGGGCCCTCCACCAGCGGCGAGGGAGGGGCCTGCTTCGCCCCCATCCAGCGATGCCTTCTTGGACTCGACCCGCTCCTGAGGGAGCAGGGGCTTCTTCTTCACGGGCGTCTCCTCGGCAGGCCCAGGCGCGTCCTCGTCGGCCGGGTACGCGACGGAGGCAGTTTTGTAGGCGTGCTCGAGGGTTTGCTGCGCATCCTTCTGGTCACAGCGGACGGTGAGGGTGCCGCGGCAGCCGGGCATTTTGACGAGGCCGTAGGCGTGGTGGGTCGCGGCCATGAACTTGGTAAGCGCCGAGTAGCCCAAGATGGCGTTGTAAGGCAGGCCGATGTGAGCCACATCGATGACGATGAACTCCGTACGGTAGTTCTTGCGGGTGCCGAAGGTGACGGGAAGGCGCACCTGCCCCAGGGGGCCGTGGAGCCATCGGTGACGCCCGAGAAGGGCCTGGTGGGCATCAGGCGCTCGTAGGGCACTTGGAGCGTCTCGAAGGTCTCGATGGAGATCACGTTGAGGCCGGCGCCTCCGTCGATGAGGGTTTTGGTGATGGCGACGTTGCTGATGGTGGGGGTGCACAGCAGGGGGACGGCGCCCACGCCCTTCGTGGACTTGGGGTGGTCGCTGGCATCAAAGGCGATGGGGAACTCGGACCACTTGAGGCGGCCGGTGGAATCGAGCGACGAGAGGGCTGCGTTCACCTCCCGAGAGAACTGCTTGAAGTGGCGGTTGGATGGAAGGGCCTGGGCCCCGCCGAGGATGCAGGCCACCCTGCGAGGCTCTTGATAGCCCCCAGCGTTCTCAGCGGGAGGGGAGTCGTTGGCGCGTATTGGGGCGGCGTTGGCCTGAGGGTCAACATGTTGTGGCTGGTTCTGCCAGCCCTGAAGGTTGTTGTCGCCAGCGCCGTTGTTGTGGTTGTCGCCCCAGCGGCCACCTCCGCTACCGGCACCGTGGCCCTTGCCGCGCTCCTTGCGGCGCTCGGTGCGGCCCTCGCGAAGCAGCTTGAGCTCGAGGCAGTCTTCTGTGTTGTGGGAGTTCATGTTGTGGTAGGCGCAGAAAGGGCGGCCGTCCTTCTTGGCCTCGCCACGGTCGCGACCGCGCTTGCAGTCCGGCTCCGCCGCGAGCACGGCTGGGCCCTTGCGCTTGGTGCCTTGGCCTTGGGCTTCGCCGCATCGGGCTCAGCGTTCTCAGCGTCCATGTGGAGGAAGAGGCGTCCCTCTTCGTCCTTGGCGCAGTGGTCGGCGAGGACGAATAGCTCTACCGCGGAGTCTAGCTCGTCCCTGACTGAGAGCTTCTCGTGCATCTTCATGTCCGTGACGCCACTGGTGAAGGCAGAGACGATTCCGGCGTCGGAGGCCTTCGGGATCTTGTGGCGCACCTGGCTGAAGCGCTGGATGAACTTACGAAGGGGCTCGCCAAGGCGCTGACTCACGTTCCGCAGGTCGTTGATCGTGAGGGCGCGGTCGCTCGTGCCCTTGAAGTTGGCGACGAACTGCTTGCACAGGTCCTCCCACGAAGAGATGGACGCCTCGGGGAGGTTCATGAGCCACGAGCACGCAGTGTCCTTGAGGGCCATGGGGAACCAGTTCGCCATGACCCGGTCGTCCCCCCTCGCGGCCTAGATGCTGATGGTGTAGAGCAGGAGGAACTCCGTGGGGTTCGCGGTGCCATCATAGCGCTGAGGGAGCTCTGGCTTGAACTTGTCGGGCCACACCACGCGATGCAGCTCGGGGGCGAGGGCCGGGTAGCCCCCGCTGGTGACGGCTCCGTCGTTAAGGGCTGCGCGGTTCTAGCGCCTAGCCATGGCGACGTCATGGAGGACGCGGTCCTGGCGGTCGCGCACCCTCTCGAGGGCCGCGCGCGCGTCCGGGGGCGCGCGGTGGACGATCTGGCAGCTGCCGCCGTCGCCACCCGGCGCAAGCGAGCCGCGTGACGCCTCCGGGGCACACGCGGCCGGGCGGCGCTCAGCCACGTCACGGTCCGGAGGAGGAGGAGGCGCGTCGTGCCCGGCGCGGTCCGCGCGGGACGGCGGGGCAGGCGGGGAGCGGGAGGGCTCTTGGCCATCGTGCGCGGCGTCGACGAGCTCGGTGATGCGCCCAAGCCAGGCGTCGTAGGTGTCCTTGGTGGGGCGGTAGCGCAGCAGCTCCTGCGCCATGAGCAGCACGGCGCGCGGAGTGGGGGGATCACGACGGGCGAGCGAGGAGGTGACGGCGGAGGGGCCGTGCGCCTGCTCGTTCACCGACGGGTGGGCGGAAGAGGCCACGTGCTCCTCAACAGGCTCGATGGCGGCGCGAGGGTGCCGCCCAGGGTCACCACGGGCGGCGGGTGCCGCGGGGACCCTGACAGCGGCGCGACGCGCAGCGCGTTCCCTGCGAGCGACGGTGGCGTCCATGTCGATGCTGGCGTCGAGGTCGAAGGCGCGAAGACGGCAAGTCCCCCTACCTGGCGCGCAAAATGTCAGGATCTAGGATCTGCATCCAAGAAACTTCTCCAAGAACTAAGGATTCAAACTCTGGGGGACTTCGCTTGGCAGCCAACGACGGGACTACAGCGGGGACGCGACGGACTCGCTGGCTCTCACCGGACACGAAGGGGACGCGCGAGCTACCCAGGTTCGGGCCACCTTGCGTTGTAATACCTTACTCCTGCCTGTGCTGGATTGCTCTGTGATGGAGAGCTTGTGGCTCCAAGTACACGAGGTGTGGGGGAGAATGAATCGATCCCCTTACATGGAAGCGGCCCTGCCCCTTTTGTAGTGCCTTGGTCCTCTTCCCCAAAAATATGAGCGGGAAAGGGTAGCCACAGGGCGCAGGCTTATCCTGACTAAAGGCGGTCTCTGCCTGTTAAAGTAGCTCCCCGTGACGCGCAGGTGGGCTTGGAGATGACCTCCGTCCTAGCGCACTGATCTGTCCTGATCTTCTATCACCAAAGAGGAAATGTCTTGGGGCTTGCTTTGGGGGATGCAGACGCCGCTGCTCCCTTATCACCAGAATGGAAGCTGGGCTTGGTCGCGCCCCGCTGTCCTTATCCTGACAACGGGACATCACCCATGTGCTGGGCGCGGAGCCTCGCGGCTGGCGCCGTACGACTTGCTTCCTTCGGAGCGGCTGAGGTAAGGCCAGTCTCATGGGCCGGCCCAAGCGTCCTCCTCCGGGCCAGAGGCAGACGGGCCGTGGTACCCTGGTTCCCACTGGGCCGACAACCGTGGATGCGGCTATTCGAATAGATTCTTACACTCTGCAGAGGTTGCGCACTTTACCCACACTATGGACATTTGTCCAACGAAACTTGCCTAACCCGTGACCCTTAAATTGTACCACCGACATGCCCTCTCTGAGGTCATGCCCTGGGTGGCCCTGTGTCACTTCTGACACCTGCCACCGTCGTGGCCAAACTAAATTGTCCCAAACGGGGACCTGAGCTCAATAACCAAACCGGGCTCACAAGGCCATCACCGTCTACCTGATCAGGGTAGCCCGCGCGCATAACCTTCCCTCTTTGGTGGTACTGATAAAAGAGCACGAGGTTAGACCAAGTCAAGGCCATCCCATTCCGGCAGGTGTGGCTGCACGGGAAAGTTCAGTTCAATGGCACTTGATCAACAACGAAGGAATTTGTCCCCAAGTGATTTCTCCGCCATAACTGATACTCTGGTATCACAGTGATCCAGGGTACAGCAATAACCAACGAGTAATTCAATGAGCTACCTGAATAAGCTACTGCTATCGGTCCATAGTCCAAGTGTCAGACGGAATCACGAAGTAATCACAGACGGTAATCTTAATAGCGTCATGGCATGATCAAACCTGTAGTCTACTAGTCACCAACAATCCAATTCCCAACATGACAGTAACACATCAAGCATTTTCCCCAGTTGTTGCATGAATATCCCAATTATAAATAATTCAAACTTTAACCTAAATATTTACTTAAAATCATGACGTTGCAATGTAGTCATGCAAATGAAAGTTGTGGCTTGCCTGCACCAAGGGAGTGTGGGAGTACTCCTGGTCTTCACCAACTATTCAAACCAATCTGGAAAACATTTTTAAAACCATTTGTAAATATCACATTGAGCATTTTCCTTTGTCCAGAAATTCTAGACAGCAGAGAAAAATACCAAAATTTTCCAGCAAATAGAGGAGCTCATAAGAAAAATAATGCAAAAAGAATGAACTCATTTGGACTTATGGTTTAAAAGATATTGCTGGTCAAAGTTGAGTCAAAATTCTGGTTTTAATTGAATTTAAACAGGAATTCAGAAAAACCAGGGACGGCCACGTCGAAGGCGTAAAGTGGAAATACGCCTCCACTAGCGTACCGCTTTGGGCGCGCGCGGAGTCACTGACAGGTGGGGCCCCCTGTCAGTTTTAAATAGAGAGAGAGAGGGAACAGAGAACGGCGGGGCTCACAAGCGATGCTCACCGGCGTAGAGGCCACGGCGGAGCTGGGAGATGGTCGGGATGGATCGGGCGCACGACGACGAGTACTCCCGTACCCGCAGCTCGTCGAGAGGTGGCCAGACGGCATCGGCCCCTTCCTCTCAGGCAACGGCGAGCTACGGGGTTCGACGGCGTCGCCGGTTCCGGCAAGCACTCGAGCAGTGGAGTGGCTGGGGAGGACCAGTAGAGTACCAGGAGCTCAATGGTGACCTCAGTTGGGGCTGGGGTGGACAGGAGTGAGCGGGTGGAGCAGGAGCAGAGCGGCGGAGCACCTCGCCGGGGATGGGGAAGGAGGGCCTCCAAGCTTGCTCCGGCGCTGCTAGGCGGTGATTGAGGGGTGGAGAGGCCAATGGGTGAAGAGAAGCGAGGCCGGGGAGCGGATTTTATAGCCAGGCGGCGATGCCCGAGCTGGATCCCGCCGCGGGGAAACGGCCGGCGACCTCCGTTGAGCTGGCCGTCGCGCTGGCGGCCAGACCGCGTGGGGAAGTGACGGGACAGGGCAGAGACTTAATGGCGGTGGCGCAGAGCGGCGAGGAAGACGCCAGCCAGCGCGTCCACAGTGCCAGTACGGCGGCTACAGGGGTGAGGCTTGGCCGTGTCTGGCGAGCTCGCTGCCGGCGATGGGAGGGCTCCAGAAGGGCCAGGTGGACGGCGGGGAGGAAGTCGGCACCAGAGGACGCGGCGAGACGACGCGGGCGTGCAGAACCAGTGCGACTCTGGCCCTGGCGGACGCGTGGTCACCGCGTGCACTGGCGCATGCGGTGTGCTCCGGCTTGCTCAATCATGCCCACACCGTAGTCCTTTCATCCAGTGGCCTCCCTGTGCAATTGGTTTGACCAGAGGTGGCGTGGATAGCTGGCTAGCTTCCAGACAAGTGTCTGGACAAAAACTTGGGCAGGTTGCTGGAGTATATTGGCTAGGGTTTTAAGAGGGAAAATTTGTCACACTGAAGTGTAGTAGGAAGGTGCCTATTCTGGGAAAAATTCAGACCAAATGGACAAGTTTTGAACAAAGTTGATTCACAACTGCTTCTTTGGTCCAGAAACTTGTTGAAGATGATGCACTCACATAGATGGGCTCCTTGAGTTGAAACTTGGTACTTGTGAGTTATTTGGTGGTGCCAATATGCTATAAAAATTTCATACCATTTAGATAAATATAAATGGTACTTCCTTCTCAATGCTTCTCACTGGACAGAAACTTAGGGGAATTTTGTGGAGAAAATGGCTTAACAAAATGATGTGAACTTTGGCATGCTCCAAGGATATAGTGATGTTTGGGTCCTGGATTAATTTCAGAATTTATGGAGCAATATCAAATATAGTTGCTTCACAAACTAAAATTATGACCAGAAGCAAAAATTGGATGGTGTGCTCACCATAAGGGTGGAATCTTGAATATTTTTACATATCCAAGGTTCACATGGTCCAAAGAATTTATGAGAATTTTCTTTGAATTTTGGGAAGAATAGAAATATAGGTTGCTTCACAACCTAGAGCAGAAAGGGCTATTCCTTTAATAGAAAAAGGAATATTAAATTGGAATAAAGTTGAAATTGGGCAAGAATGGAAATGACATGACTTGGGGGAAGTTTTTGGAAGCTTGAGTCACTTGGGAAAGGAAAGTAAAAAAAATGTTCCCAAGTTTTAAGTCCATAGAGCCATTCAAATTAAAATCCACACCAAATTCCAAATAAAAAAATGGGTTTTTGAAAAGAAAAGTTGGAAAAACCAGGGTGTCACATGAGATACAGTGCATCGCTAAGGAGCTGGAGCTCCTGAACTGTGAGTTGCCAGACAAGTTTGTCGCGGGTTGCATTATTGCAAAACTCCCTCCTTCATGGAGGAACTTTGCTACTTCTCTCAAGCACTTGAGGCATGAATTCTGTGTTGAGGATGTCATCCGTCATCTAAGTGTTGAGCAGAACTCGAGAAAAAAGGACTCACACACGAAAAGGGCAGAGGGTTCTTCTAGTGCCAATGTGGTGCAGAAGAATTTCCACAAGTTCAAGGGAAAGAACACTGTCCATCACCAAGAACTTGGCAAATGCTTTGACCATCCCAACATCTATAGCTGAGTATTCCTGTTTGCACAGATAATGAAAAAGCATGATTACTATAATAGTGGCACTAGTTGTAGCAACTTTATTTTCTTAAAGGGAAAAAATTGCGATACAATAGCTTTATATAAAAAAAATACAATGCTAGCACAGTATGACAAAGCACGATCATGTGGATGAAGGACAGTACTGACCAGTGTGAGATGACTTTGTGAGATCAAGTTGTTCTTCAGGTCCCCGTATCTTGCCATGATGGCGATTCGTTGACATATATCAACAACTTCAGTGTGGCTGTAGAAGGAGGGGCCTTGAGTCATTCCAATCTCTTTTTGTGTGCAGTTCAACTAAAATTATGGCGCTCGCCATGCTGCGAGGGAGAGAGGGGGCCCGCGCCACCTCGACGGTATGCCTCATGGACTCAACTAGTTCAGTGCCCATGCTATGTGGTTGATGCAGTGCAAATGGACTCAATTCTCCCGGATACACCTTCATCAAGTTATCTACATTGGAAATGAGATGATAGTTAAGACAGTAGCTCTATTATAACTGTATTATTACATCATTTTATCAGTGGCACTAGCGGTGCCAAAACATTGCCTCAAATTATTAGTGGCATTACATTAAGATGCAAAAACAATATCATTATTGCTTTCTCATAGCAGTGCGAAAACAGTAGCACAAGATCACTAACTGAATGCAGAGTCAAAATCAACCAAAAAGGAACATACCCGGTCATGGGAACCATAACTGCAGTCATGGCCATTGTAGACGGGTTGACACCAATCCAAGCACCAGTCACCAACATGGATGATTCAATTCATGCGACCTTTTTCTGCAGTTTACCTAAAATGAAGCAATGTTTGCATCATGCAGCTAGCAAGATGTACTTGGTCCCATGAGCTGGCAGCTTCTCCTCCATTAGTTGCACTAAAATTTGAGCAACGTCAAGGTTGGCTGTCATGCTCATGGAAGGTACAACTATAATTTGCTTATCCTTTTGTGCAGTTCCACTAAAATCAAGTGCCATTGTGGTGACGATGACAGCTAATCTTGCAAAGGTTAATAAACTGTTGCACGAGATTACCGGCAGAGTTAGACGAAGATGTTAGGAACTCCAATCACCCTTTGTGCAGTTTCACTAAAATCGAGAGACATTGCCCATGTGACATTTTAGTAGAACTGCACAAGACACTCTTTCAAAAAAAACAAAGTGTTTTGTGCAGTTCACCAAAAGGTCACAATAGCAATGAGGTGAAATGGATATCCCTATCTGCACAAAAAGTTAGAAAGAAAACAGTTACTGGTCAATAACAAAATATGAAACATACACAAAATGAAAAGAAGCATCTATCTTCATGGCAATCATGCAAGGACAGTAGAAATTTTAAAATGGCAGCATTGCTTCATATTACTCGAAGCATTATGATCAACAATGACATCGGTCAAATATGCCATTACATTAATGGTGGCATTGATTCGTTTTACCAGCTACATTTGATTAACAGCAGCTAAATAGTTGGTATAAGTGCATGGGACAGTGGGGACACTAGGACATTCACCAGCGTAAAGAAGCAACTTACTTATCATAAGGGGAAATCCAGCAGGAGAGTAGCATTTGTAAAACAGTTTAATTGCATCATATTACTGGAGGCATTAGATTAACAACAACATTGGTTAGACATGTCCTTGCTTTAACAGTGCGATTGCTTCATTTTACAAGCGCCATTACATTAACAAATAGCAAAAAGTTGGTACAAGGGCATGCAGACAGTGGACGCATCAACACCATGTACCTACAAGGACGCATAATGTGGTGAGGCCAAGTTTGTTGCCCCGAGCAACAAACATCCAACCAAGATCTGGGATGGTCCCAAATTTAGTTCTCTTTAGGCACCTTTTATTACGTGAGGACAGCAAATCTAATCCTGGACATACTCTGTTGACTTGTCCCCCAGCTGCCACTTTCTTTCCTTCCTCCACCAATAATAGATCTGTTCCTTATCCAGTTTGTACTGTGTTTTCCCTTTATTTCCCTTTTGAACCAAGAGACCAGTTGGCCAGTCTCTACAACTTTCCCCCCTTCTATTTCCTCTTTGAATCAAGTCCTAGATTCATGCTACACCTTTCCCCCCTTTATTCCCTATTTCAACCAAGTCCTAGATTCGACTGCATGAAGTAGCTTTACCTCTAATAATAGTAAAAATTAAGGTGGCCTTGGAACAGCTGATGGAAGTAGAAAAACATCTACATGCAGCCACGTGGGGAGCTGGGGCAGTAGAGTGATACGTCTCCAACATATCTATAATTTTTTATTGTTCCATGCTATTATAGTATCAATCTTGGATGTTTTTATATGCAATTATATATCATTTTTTGGGACTAACCTATTAACTCAGTGCCCAGTGCCAGTTGCTGTTTTTTGCTTGTTTTTGGCTTTTCAGAGAAACAATACCAAATGAAGTCCAAATGCCATGAAACTTTTTGAAGATTTTTTTTCTGGACAAAAGAGACCTTGGAACCTTCGGGAGGAGGCCAGAAGCCTCACGGAGGCTTCACAAGGCCCGGGGTGCGCCGTGTTGCCTTATGGGGCCCACATGACTCCGTTTGACCTAATTCCACTTCTATAAATTCACAAATATTGGGAAACCCCCAGAGAGCTAGAAGAAATAACCTTTCCGCCGCCGCATGCCTCTGTTCTTCCGCGATCCCATCTGGAGGCCTTTTCCAGCACTCTGCCGGAGGGGGAATCGATCACGGAGGGCTTCTACATCAACCTTGCTACCCTACCGATGATGTGTGAGTAGTTTACCACAGACCTACAGGTCCATAGCTAGTAGCTAGATGGCTTCTTCTCTCTCTTTGATATTCAATACAATGTTCTCCTTGATGTTCTTGGAGTTCTATCCGATGTAATCTTCTTTTGCGGTGTGTTTGTTGGGATCTGATGAATTGTGAGTTTATGATCAGATTATTCATGAGAAATATTTGAGTCTTCTCTGAACTCTTTTATGCATGATTGTTATAGCTTTATATTTCCCTCTGATCTATCGGTTTAGTTTGGCCTACTAGATTGATTTATCTTGCAATGGGAGAGGTGCTTTGTGATGGGTTCAATCTAGCAGTGATCAATCCCAGTGACAGAAGGGGACATGACATGTATTTGTATTGTTGCCATTAAGGATAAAAAGATGGGGTTGATTCATATTGCTTGAATTTGCTTCTCTACATCATGTCATCTTGCTTAAGGCGTTACTCTGTTTCATACTTAATACCCTAGATGCATGCTGGATAGCGGTCGATGGGTGGAGTAATAGTAGTAGATGCAGGCAGGAGTCGGTCTACTTGTCTCGGATGTGATGCCTATATACATGATCATTGCCATGAATCCGTCATAATTATTTGCTATTTTGTCAATTGCCCAACAGTAATTTGTTTACCCACCGTATGTTTCTATGCTCAAGAGAGAAGCCTCTAGTGAAAACTATGGCCCCTGGGTCTATCTTTATCATATAAAAAATCTAAAAATACCTTGCTGCAATTTATTTACTTTTATTTTATTTAGTAGTTTAGTTTATCTATTTACCTCTATAAAATTTAATCCTTGCAAGTAACCGCTAAGGGGATTGACAACCCTCTTATTTGCGTTGGGTGCAAGTGTTTGCCCTTGTGTGTGCAGGTGCGCTTAACGGAATTTTGCTTGGTTCTCCTACTGGATTGATAACCTTGGTCTTAACTGAGGGAAATACTTATCTCTACTGTACTACATCATCCTCTCCTCTTCGGGGAAATACCAACGCAGACTACAAGTAGCAGGAAGAATTTCTCGCGCCGTTGCCGGGGAGACATCAACAAAATTACCAAGTACCTTCTCACAAATTATCATTCACTTGCATTTACTTTATTTACCTTTTGTTTGCATTTGCCTCTCATTTTCATCTCCCCCACTTCTAATTTTTTTTACAAAAACACAAAAATATTTTATTGCTTGATTGCTAGTTTGCTTGCTTTGTCGCGATGTCTCAAGAAAATACAAAATTGTGTGACTTTTCCAATAGTAATAATAATAATGATTTTATTAGTACTCTTATTGCTGCTCCCGCCACTAGTGCGGAGTCATGTGATATTAATGTTGCCTTGCTTAATCTTGTTATGAAAGAACAATTTTCTGGTAGTCCTAATGAAGATGCTGCATCCCATCTAAATACTTTAGTTGAACTTTGTGATATGCAAAAGAAGAAAGATGTGGATAATGATATTGTCAAATTAAAATTATTTCCATTCTCACTACGAGATCGTGCTAAAACTTGGTTTTCATCCTTGCCTAGAAATAGCATTGATTCATGGGATAAGTGTAAGGATGCTTTTATTACCAAGTATTTTCCTCCCGCTAAGATTATTTCTTTAAGAATTCAAATTATGAATTTTAAGCAACTCGAGCATGAACATGTTGCACAATCTTGGGAGAGGATGAAATTAATGATAAGAAATTGCCCAACTCATGGTTTGAATTTATGGATGATCATACAAAAATTTTATGCGGGACTAAACTTTGTCTCTAGAAATTTGCTAGACTCTGCCGCGGGTGGTACTTTTATGGAAATTACATTAGGAGAAGCTACAAAACTTCTTGATAATATTATGGCAAATTATTCTCAATGGCACACTGAACGAACTCCAACTGGTAAGAAGGTAAATTCTGTTGAAGAAATTAACACTTTGAGTGATAAGATGGATGCTTTATTGAAATTGGTTGCTAGTAAAAATGCTCATATTGTCCTAATGATGTGCCATTGTCTACTTTGATTGAGCAAAATAATGATTCTATTGATGTAAATTTTGTCTCTAGAAATAATTTCAACAATAATGCTTATAGGGGTAATTTCAATGCTAGACCGTTTCCAGGAAATTCCTCTAATAATTATGGCAATCCTTATGGTAATTCTTATTATAATAATAATAGGATGTCCTCTGATCTTTAAAGTAATATTAAAGAATTTATTAGTTCGCAAAAGAATTTTAATACTATGATAGAAGAAAAATTGAATAGAGTTGATGAATTGGCTAGGAACATGGATAGAATTGCTCATGATGTGGAAAATCTCAAAACTAAAATTTTGCCATCCAAACATGATATAAATGAGCCTATTAAAGCTATCTATGTCTCCATTAATGAAAGTAAAGAAAGGACCGCTAGGTAGAGAGCTAAGCGAGAATTTCTAGAAAAAGCGATTACACCCGGTTTGTATCGTAGTAATGATGAAGATATTAAAATGATTGGTGTCAATCCTATTGAATCATTATTTAGTAACATAAAACTTGATGAAAAAGGGACTGGAGAAGAGTCAACTTTAGATAGAAGGAGTCCCACTTGCTTGGAGGGTGATAATCTTGATCGTAAAAATGAAAAAAGTGGGTTTGGAGAGGTTAAAACTTTAAATAGTAATGCACCCACTACTTTGGATTACAAGGACTTTAATTATGATAGTTGTTCTTTAATTGAGTGTATTTCCTTGTTGCAATCCATGATTAATTCACCAAATGCATATGAACAAAATAAGGCTTTCACTAAACATATCGTAGAAGCCATGATGAAAGCACATGAAGAAAAACTTGAATTGGAAGTATCAATTCCTAGAAAATTACAAGATGAATGGGAACCTACTATTAAAGTAAAAATTAAAGATTATGAATGTAATGCTCTTTGTGATCTTGGTGCTAGCGTTTCCACCATACCTAAGTCTTTGTGTGATGTGCTAGGTCTCACCGACATGGATCCTTGTTCCCTTAATTTGCATCTTGTGGATTAAACTATTAAAAAGCCATTGGGTAGAATAAATGATGTTCTTATTATTGCAAATATAAATTATGTTCCTGTGGACTTTATTGTTCTTGACATTGAATGCAATCCTTCTTGCCCCATAATACTTGGTAGGCCTTTTCTTCAAACTATTGGTGCTATTATTGATATCAAAGAAGGTAGCATAAGATTTCAATTTCCAATAAAGAAAGGGATGGAACACTTCCCTAGAAAAATAATTAAAGCACCTTATGAATCCATTATGAGGGCCACTTATGGAATTAACTTGAAGGATGACAACACTTGAAACTATGCATTATGCCTAGCTGGGGGCATAAAACAATAGCGCTTGTTGGGAGGCAACCCAATGAATAAAATATTTTTTTCTTTTACCTACTGTTTTTATGTGTTTGCACAATTATATCCTCTGTTATGATTGTGTTTTTATGTTTTAATTAGTGTTTGTGCCAAGTAATGCCTTTGGAATGATGTTGATGATAGTATAATTGATGCTGTTTGGAAAACAGAAAGTTTTACATCCAGTGTTGGAATTTTGGTTCTGTACTGGAGCGTCAGAAAAATCTGAAAATTTTACACAGTATTGGTATATGAATTTTTTACGTTTTCCTAAGTTTTCAGAATTTTTGGAGTTAAAAAAGTATGGATTTTAAATAGATCTTTACAGACTGTTCTGTTTTAGACAGATTCTGTTTTTATTGCATAGTTTGCTTATTTTGATGAATCTATGGATCGTATCGGGGGGTATGAGTCATGGAGAAGTTGGAGTAAAGTAGCACTATGCCAATATAAAATATGAATTGATTTACTACAGTACTTAAAGTTTAAGATTTGTTTGTTATACTAACGGATCTCACGAGGTTTCTGTTGAGTTTTGTGTGCTGAAGTTTTCAAGTTTTGGGTGAGACTACGATGGATAAAGGAATAAGGAGAGGCAAGAGCCTAAACTTGGGGATGCCCATGGCACCCCAAGGTAATATTCAAGGAATACTCAAGCGTCTAAGCTTGGGGATGCCCCGGAAGGCATTCCCTCTTTCGTCTACAATCTATCGGTAACTCACTTGGAGCTATATTTTTATTCATCACATGATATGTGTTTTACTTGGAGCGTCTTGTGAAATAGTTTGTTTGCTTTTTAGTTTGTCACAATCATCTTTGCTGAACACACCTTTTTGAGAGGGACACACATTATTCGTGATTTGTTAGAATACTCTATGTGCTTCACTTATATCTTTTGAGCTAGGCGGTTGCTCTAGTGCTTCACTTATATCTTTTAGAGCACGGCGGTGGTTATATTTTAAAGAAGTAGTTGCACTCTCATGCTTCACTTATATCTTTTTGAGAGTCTCTTTATAGCAATGGTAATATGAATGGGTTATGAATTTGGTCCTGATATGATATGTATTCAAGAGGGATATAATAAAAACTTTTGTGTAGATCACTGAATATGATAAATTTGATTCCTTGCAATAGTTTTGCGATATCAAGATGGTAATATGTGGGAGGTATTAGTAGATAATTGTGGTTTAGTAAGAATAATTGTGTTAAGGTTTGTGATTCCCGAAGCATGCACGTATGATCTGTCGTTATGCTAAGAAGTTGGAGCATGATTTATTATTGATTGTCTTCCTTTGTGTGGCGGTCGGGGGCGCGCGATGGTTAACTCCTACCAACCTCCACCCTAGGAGCATGCGTAGTAGTACTTTGCTTCGAGGGCTAATAAAATTTTGCAATAAATATGTGAGTTCTTTATGACTAATGTGAGTCCATGGATTATACGCACTCTCACCCTTCCGCAATTTGCTAGCTTCTTCGGAACCGTGCATTGCCCTTTCTCACATCGAGAGTTGGTGCAAACTTCGCCGGTGCATCCAAACCCCGTGATATGATACGCTCTATCACACATAAGCCTCCTTATATCTTCCTCAAAACAGCCACCATACGTACCTATCATGGCATTTCCATAGCCATTCCGAGATATATTGCCATCCAACTTCCATCGTTCTGTTTTTATGACATACATCATCATTGTCATATTGCTTTGCATGATCATATAGCTGACATAGTATTTGTGGCTCAGCCACCGTTCATCATTTTTTATACATGTTACGCTAGCATCATTGCACATCCTGGTACACTGCCAGAGGCATTCATATAGAGTCATATTTGTTCTAGTATCGAGTTGTAATGTTGAGTTGTAAGTAAATAGAGGTGTGATGATCATCATTATTAGAGCATTGTCCCAGTGAGGTAAGAATGGTGGAGACTAATGAGTCCTTGAAAAAGTGGGGATGAGATCCATGAGACCGTTCTAAAAAAAATAGAGAAAAAAAAGAAAAGAAAAAGAAAAGAAAAAAAGAGGCGAAAAAAGAGCCATGAAAAAAAGAAAAAAAAGAAACAGAAAAAATAAATAAATGAGAGAAAAAGAGAGAAGGGGCAATGTTACTATCCTTTTCCACACGTGTGCTTCAGAGTAGCACCAAGCTTTTCATATAGAGAGTCTCCTATTTTGTCACTTTCATATACTAGTGGGAATTTTTCATTATAGAACTTGGCTTGTATATTCCGATGAAGGGCTTCCTCAAATGCCCGAGGTCTTCATGAGCAAGCAAGTTGGATACACACCCACTTAGTTTTCATGTTGAGCTTTCATACACTTATAGCTCTTAGTGCATCCGTTGCATGGCAATACCTACTCCTCGCATTGACATCAATTGATGGGCATCTCCATAGCCCGTTGATTAGCCTCGTCGATGTGAGACTTTCTCCATTTTTGACTTCTCTTATGTATCCCTATCACCATACTCTATTCCACCCATAGTGCTATATCCATGGCTTGCGCTCATGTATTGAGTGGGAGTTGAAAAAGCTGAAGCGCGTTTAAAAGTATGAACCAATTGCTTGGCTAAAACCGGGGTTGTGCATGATAAATACTTTGTGTTAAGAAGATGGAGCATGACAGGATTGTATGATTTTGTAGGGATAACGTTCTTTAGCATTTTTATTTTGAAAGACATGATTTTTTATTAGTATGCCTGAGTATTGATGTCTTTATATCAAATTATAGACTATTGCTTTGAATCACTTGGATCTTATTATTCATACCGTGAGAGAGAGATTACATGATGAAACATGATAGGTAGCATTCCACATCAAAAATTCTATTTTTATCATTTACCTACTCGAGGACGAGCAGTAATTAAGCTTGGGGATGCTTGATACGTCTCCAACGTATCTATAATTTTTGTTTGTTCCATGCTATTATAGTATCAATCTTGGATGTTTTTATATGCAATTATATATCATTTTTTGGGACTAACCTATTAACTCAGTGCCCAGTGCCAGTTGTTGTTTTCTGCTTGTTTTTGGCTTTTCAGAGAAACAGTACCAAATGAAGTCCAAATGCCATGAAACTTTTTGGAGATTTTTTTCTGGACAAAAGAGACCTTGGAAGATTCAGGAGGAGGCCAGAAGCCTCACGGAGGCTTCACAAGGCAACAGGGCGCGCCCAGGGGGGGCGCGCCGTGTTGCCTTGTGGGGCCCACGTGACTCCGTTTGACCTACTTCCACTTCTATAAATTCACAAATATTGGGAAACCCCCAGAGAGCCAAAAGAAATAACCTTTCCGCCGCCGCAAGCCTCTATTCTTCCACGATCCCATCTGGAGGCCTTTTCCGGCAATCTGCCGGAGGGGGGAATCGATCACGGAGGGCTTCTACATCAACCTTGCTGCCCTACCGATGATGTGTGAGTAGTTTACCACAGACCTACGGGTCCATAGCTAGTAGCTAGATGGCTTCTTCTCTCTCTTTGATCTTCAATACAATGTTCTCCATGATGTTCTTGGAGTTCTATCCGATGTAATCTTCTTTTGCGGTGTGTTTGTTGGGATCCGATGAATTGTGAGTTTATGATCAGATTATTCATGAGAAATATTTGAGTCTTCTCTGAACTCTTTTATGCATTATTGTTATCCCTTTGTCTTTCTCACCGATCTATCGGTTTAGTTTGGCCTACTAGATTGATTTATCTTGCAATGGGAGAGGTCCTTTGTGATGGGTTCAATCTTGCGGTGCTCAATCCCAGTGACAGAAGGGGACATGAAACGTATTTGTATTGTTGCCATTAAGGATAAAAAGATGGGGTTTATTCATATTGCTTGAATTTGCTTCTCTACATTATGTCATCTTGCTTAAGGCATTACTCTGTTTCATACTTAATACCCTAGATGCATGCTGGATAGCGGTCGATGGCTGGAGTAATAGTAGTAGATGCAGGCAGGAGTCGGTCTACTTGTCTCGGACATGATGCCTATATACATGATCATTGCCATGAATCCGTCATAATTATTTGCTATTCTGTCAATTGCCCAACAGTAATTTGTTTACCCACCGTATGTTTCTATGCTTAAGAAAGAAGCCTCTAGTGAAAACTATGGCCCCCGGGTCTATCTTTATCATATAAAAAACCTAAAAATACCTTGCTGCAATTTATTTACTTTTATTTTATTTAGTAGTTTAGTTTATCTATTTACCTCTATAAGATTTAATCCTTGCAAGTAACCGCTAAGGGGATTGACAACCCTTTTATTTGCGTTGGGTGCAAGTGTTTGCTCTTGTGTGTGCAGGTGCGCTTAACGGAATTTTGCTTGGTTCTCCTACTGGATTGATAACCTTGGTTCTTAACTGAGGGAAATACTTATCTCTACTGTACTGCATCATCCTCTCCTCTTCGGGGAAATACCAACGCAGACTACAAGTAGCATAGAGCAAGGCCGTTTTCGAAGGAAGCTATACCTGATGGTCGTCGGGATGTGGCTAGGAGGGCGGTGGGAGGCCGGATCTGGCCACAATACGGGATGGAGGAAGAAGGGGTCAGAGGCCCTCCCGAGCCAGCGTTGTGTCGGAGAGAACGGCACGGGCAGCCGATCGGGATGTGTCGGCAGCTGTGGGTCTCCTCCCTAGCCGCCGACGACCGCATGAACGATGCACCTACTCCCCTACCCCGGCCGAGGGGATCCGGCCAAATCTGTGACCAGCGGTGAGCAGAGAGAGTGTGTGGCCACCGCTGCCTTATTTAGATCTGGAGAGGTTAAGAGAGTGAAGAGAGCAACCCTAGTAAGGCAAGCGCTGAGGCTCCTGCCCATATATATAGTGGAGTGATTTTCTTTTTCTCTCCACAACAATCATTTCAATTTGTGTATGTGACATTAAAGAAAAGAAACTCTCTATTTAATTTGCTACAGTGAACAAAACTCCACGGCGTCCAGGAGTACTAGTAGTATTGTTCACTTGTGGACCCCGGCCATCCATTCATTGAACAACCACACGGGTGAATATATATAGAGAGAGAACAAACAAGCTGGAACTCTTGGCTTTGAGATATCGATGGTACCGTTTGCCCACACTGCATCAATGGACTCACTACTTTGACGTTGCCGTAACATGGCTTTTGAAGTTCCCATCTAAATGGGGGAATACCATACATTTTCTTTGATAACTACCCTATACGTATAAACACATGCACGGTTTACATTCCGAATCGCTAGCTAGAAGTTGAACTATATTTGTTCTCAACATAATCAAAATTTTGAATTCATGATCTCAGTGTTTGCAGAGAAAATGTAAAGGGCCATCGATCTTGGTTCTGCTTTTGAACATACTACAACATATGCAACCCTTTTGTGAAAATGACCAGATCTATTATAAAAAGTTCACCATGAGTACTACAAAAGCATCTCAAACATAATAAAAATTACATTGAGATTCCGAGACCACCGAAAGACCTACTACCATCAGAACAAGGCACCGACGCACCGCTGTTGCCGCCATCCTACCTGAGCTGGCTTGACCTCGTTGATGACAGCCGAGAAGTGTTCGTGCCCTTGCCCCTAAGGAGCAGCGACCCGGAGCCATAGTAGTCATAATTGATCTGAAGCACCTAATTCATATAATGCAATATTTTGCCACATGACAAGACACCCTAGCCTCGCCGCCGCTAGGAGACGACATGAATCTACGTTGGAGCTCCATCGACTATGCCCCAACGAGGATCAGAACTCAAAAGACTAACTCATAGAAGATGTGTCGATCGATATCGCCGCTGTCCTATCGGAGTCGGCTTGACCTTTTTGACGATAAATGAGAAGTCTTCATGCAGATGCCCATAAGGATTAGAGCCGTAGAGCCGTATTGTGTGTTTGGTTGCATTCTCATCTCAGCATAGTTGTTCCCTCTTTGTGCATGCTCATCTCAGCATCCCTCTTCATGCATGCTCCTAGTGTATTTGTGTTAAGCTAGTGTGGACTCATGCACCCTTCATACACTCTACCAAACACCCAAAAGTGGGTCGAGAAGGGAAATTTTGCTCTCATGCACCCTTCATACACCCTACCAAACACCCAAAAGTGGGTCGAGAACGGAACTTTTGCTCTCATGCACCCTTCATACACCCTACCAAACACACCCTTATCGTCGTTGAACCCTTGTAATCATCTGAAGCACTTGACACCTAATCTCGCCACATTACAATACGCTCATGTTACATCCACTATGTCTAGACGGACGAACTTGAGGAGGATCAGAGCCCGAAAGACAAACTCAAAGGAGAAGTGCCCCCCATCCGAGTGAGGGCTGCGTGTGCGTGGACAAAAAAAAACCTAATGTAAACTACTAACTGGAGCGGGGGCACCAGGATTCCCCTCCCCGCCACCAGTGGCCCGACCGGCGGGAAGAGGGGAGGGGCGAATCCACGGGATCACCGGTGAAGCGTGGAGTGGGGAGGTTGCCCTAGCTGCCTAGGGTGGGGGGAGTAGATTTGTATTCATAGCGAAATAGATTACGATAATCATCTTCTGAGCCCGGGCTCATCTGCACCCGCGCTGACGAAAAAAATCAAAACAAATACTAGAATAATTCAAACAATTCCAATTTTTTTTGCATAGTAGATAATTTGATGCGTGAGGTCCGCTCCAACTTTCAAATCATTTGGTCATCTGAGCAGCTCTCGGCAAAAAAAGACAAATTCGGGGTCTGTAAAAAAGTATACTGTTCATGCACTGTTCTGACCCGATTTGTCTTTTTTGCCGAGAGCTGCTCAGATGTCCAAACGATTTGAAAATTGGAGCAGACCTCACGCATCAAATTTTCTACCATGCAAAAAAATGAATTTGTTTGAATTTTTTGTGAATTGTTTTCTGACCAGGTGCAGATGAGCCTGGGCACCGAATTGCTGCATTCGATTATTTTATTGGTACTGTACAGTACTATATAGCTGGTGTCTCAACATTTTTTTCTTCGATTTCTCAACATATCTACAGCCCGTATGTTACCATCGCTCGTCTCTCTTTTCTACTGTAGTAGTAGTAACTCAACCTGCCTAAAAAAGTAACTCAGTCGTATGTTACCATCACTCGTCTGTCTTTTCTAGTACTGCAGTAGTACTAACGCGACGTGCGTTGCATTCGGTGAGCGGCGTGCCAGACCGACCATGGCGGTGCGACGCAAACGCGACGGGCGTGCTATATACATGTACCACCTTTTTTCTTTTGGTTTTGATCCATGCCGCAATCCATCGATACAAAATTATATTTAAAAGTCGAGGGCGGGGCTTTTCCTGCGCGGTACGCATGGCAGTTTCGCCTAGTCGGTTTGGAGAGTCGAGGAGGATGAGGGAGTAACGGATTCAACTTACTGCTGGAAGGGTGGGACTGTGTGATTTCATGGCTCGTTACTGTAGGAAAGGTGGGGCCTTGTGATATGACTGCTCATTTATAATCATTATTACTGCAGCGCTACGACCGGGTGAGGCTCCCCTTCCGTTCCCCACTCTAATCTGGTGCATGACACGTCGACCCGGATGCTGGTTGTCCCACATGTCGGGGAAAGGAAGAATAATTGTTGCCGACGACGTAATAAGGAGCAAAGAACCGTGCGGTATACTCTAGTTTAGCACCGGAGTACTAGTATATGTCGGAGGAGTGCGAAACACGGCAGCCCAGTGAACCAGCAGGCGATATGGCGATAAAAAACAATGTACTACAGTCCAGCCTTAGCATGTAAAAACACGCCACCACTTCCTCCTTCTCCTCTCGGTTTATCGCCATCAGCGGAGCAAGAACATCGTCGCAGCTTAGCTAGTACTCCTCTCCAACCTTTTTTTTACAATTCCTTTGTTTTTTCCTGTGGCGTTGAACACTCTTTGCTAGTCCTATTGGATTTAGCACTCGAGTCCCATACTTTCCCCATTCCTATATTTTCAGTATCATGGGAATCAAAGAGGCTCTTAGACTGGTTTACGGCCGCTCATTTTTTTTCAATGAAATATCTCCAAAATGTAATGAATGTGATCCGGTTTCTATGAAAATCATCCGGTTTGCATGTAGTAATTCATTTATTTATTCTTTTGCGGGGGGTCTGCATGTAATTTGTCCGGTTTGAAATGTACTCGAACGCCGGCATGGTTGGATGGCCCGCTGCCACATTCTGTCCGAGGACTCGTCCCTACCGGTCGGCGCTCAGCATTGGATATGCCTCGAGTGCTTGCTGGTGGACCAAGATGCTCTATGTCCCACATGTCGGCGAAAGGAAGCACGTAGAATTATTTCCGACGAGCGCGGAGCCCAGCAGTACATCTCAGCAATTAGGAGTAGGACAAATGCGTGGAAAAAATACTATGTACTAAAGCGTAGCTGCAAAGTGATGACAGGTATAGGTCGCACGCACCCAACGAGTGGTCGTAGTATGTACGAGTACAAACGAGTACAGAGTACTCCTACTCTATCTACACGAGTCTCATCGGACAATGGTGTCCGTGCTACAGCTAGCTCTTCACCCTCCTCGTTTCTCTATTCTAATTCTAACTCAGCCGACGCACAGCGGGCGGGGTGGGGATTTGCCCATAGTCGGTTTGCTCAACTATGGTCCCACATGATAGGGAAAATGCTAGACAACATGCGTTCCCTAGCTTGAGCGGCGTGCCGGACCGACCCTAGTACTGCCGACTGTGTGGGGGTGCCACGCGACGCGGCAGGCTTTTCCTTTTGAACTTGTAGAAAATGTAACATTTGGTTATGCTTCTTCTCCTTGGCACGGTAGACGGATAGAAACAACGATTAAAACGCTAGGGCGGGGATTTTCCCATGCAATAAGCCGGGGAGTTTGCCAGTTTGGCGCATCGTCGGTTTTCTCACATCGGGCCCACATGTCAGTGATAATATGCCAAGCCAATGCGCGTTGAGCGGCGGGCCAGAATGACAGTGTGGGTTGCGACGCGAACGGGACAGGCGTGCTGTACTTGTTCCACTTTCTCGTTTTGAACTTGTGACGTGTAACGCTTAGTTTTGAATTTATAAGTTTGGTTGTCGTGCCCATATATATATATATATACTACTATAGTATGGTAGGTTGGGTCATGCATCGTACATAAATAACGAAGTTGATGCAATAGGTAAGTACTACCTCCGTCCTGGTTTGTTGGTCCCCTTTGTGTCAAATTTTGACCATAGATTTAACTAACAAAATATTAATGCATGTCACCAAAAAATATATCGTTGGATTCGTGTTTGAACGTACTACCTCCGTCCTGGTTTATTGGTGCTCTTTGAATTTTGTGTCAAACTTTGACCTTATATTTAACTAACAAAATGTTAATGCATGTCACAAAAAATAATATCATTGAAAACTATGTTCAAATACGAATCCAATGATATAATTTTGGTGACATGCACTAACATTTTGTTAATTAAATCTATGGTCAAAATTAAGCACAAAATACGAAGGAGACCAATAAAACAGGATGGAGGTAGTAGTTTCCAACGATATTGTTTTTTGTGACATGCATTAACTTATTGTTAGTTAAATCTGAAGTCAATATTTGGCACAAAACACGAAAGGTGACCAATAAACCAGGGCGAAGATAGTGATACATTTAATTAACGCCAAATGAGAGCAAGGGATCACACATGTCATTTACGATTGGAATGATAATGCGATACAGTAACACATTAAGGCCACCACTACTAGGAAAACGGCTATAGCTAATATGGACATTAATGACGCACCATGTATGTGGTGCGCCACTGCTATATAGCAGTGGCGCACCAGATATGGGTGCGCCATTAATGTCCATATTACTAATGGCGCACCTGGTGTGTGGTGCACCACTGCTAAGTTTCTCCTGGGCACACACCCCTCCCCAGACTTACCAGTGGCGCACCGGGGTGTGGTGCGCCATTACTAGTTTTAACTAGTAATGGCGCACCACACCCTGGTGCGCCACTACTAACAATTTTTTTTTCAAAACTAGTAATGGCGCACCGGGGTGTGGTGCGCCATTACTAGTTAAAACTAGTAATGGCGCACCACACCCTGGTGCGCCACTACTAACAATTTTTTTTTCAATTTTTTTTTTCAAAACTAGTAATGGCGCACCACACACCAGGTGCGCCATTAGTAACCCTGGTTACCAATGGCGCATTCTTAGGAGGTGCGCCATTGGTAACCTGAGAGCAGCTAGATATTTTTGACAGCCACCTACCACACTCACTTTCCCCCCACTTCATTCTCTCCACCTCTACCAAGCTTGGTCTCGACTGCCTCCTCCTCCTCACCTCATTTGCACCATAGATTCACCCAAATTAAGTGGTTAAATTTCCTTTTTTGATAGGTAAGTAAGGGGAAAGCTTTCTTTATGTTCTAGATCTACTTTTTTCTCACTCCAACGTACACACTTTTTATGGCCTAGATCTACACTTTTCTCATTGAGCTAGATCTACGTATGTTTGTGGTGTTGCATATGTTTGTGTTTGCAGGTACCGGTATTTGAAATGCGATAGTTGCCAATATTTTGCCGGAATGTTGATTCATTTCCGTTTCGGCGAGAATTTGGCACTATGCATTCTTTTTGGTCCTATTTTTAGGCAAAGTCATGCCAATTTTTTTTTTGGTTCTAAAATATCGTTTTGCTCTACCCCGCAGGCGACCATGGTCCGCACGATGACCGAAGGCATCGTGAATAGGTTTTTGAGCTCCGCGAAGGCCGAGATCCTTGAAAAGAACGAGACGGAGATAAGATGTCCGTGTCGAAGATGCAAGCTGAAGAGCCTTATGGACCCGGATTCCAGACAGGTGTGGGACCACCTGCTCGTGCATGGTTTCATGGATGGCTATCGGTGGCAAGGTGATGAAGATGATTATGAAGTCGTCCATGGGGGCCGGGCAAGAAATAAGGAAGGGCTGCAAGACAATAGCGGCAAGGGCGGGCGAGAAGACGAAGAATCTCCAGGACATGATCACGAAGTAGATGCAGGACACAGTCATCATGTAGAAGATGCCGGACATGATGATGAGGAAGATCAAGACGAAGGGCATGATCATGAAGATGAAGATGCCGGAGCAGACGACGATGGACCATCGATGGGCTGGGTGCAGGACCCTCATATTCAAGAGCTGCTTCTCAAGCAGACGGGTAACGCAAGAGCTGCCGCCCGAGAGAAAGCCAAGCTGGATCAACTGGAGATAGACGCGGTTACTCCATTGTATGAAGGATGCAGGCCCGAGGATACCCGCCTGAAAGTAACGCTCATGGCTCTGGAGATGAAGGTAAAACACAAAATGACCGACGCATGCTTCGAAGAGAACATGTCATTCTGGCACGAACGTCTTCCCAAGGGGAACAAGTGCCCGACCAGTTTCGAGGAGGCGAAGAAAATCGTGTGTCCTCTGGATTTACCGCACGTGAAATACCATGTGTGCATGAACGATTGCATCATTTATCGGGACGAGCACGCGGAGTCTACCATATGTCCGGTGTGCGGCATCACTCGATACAAGAAGAGGAAGAAAGCTCCTCGAAAAGTGGTGTGGTACTTTCCGATCACTCCTCGTCTGCAGCGGTATTTCGCGGACCCTAAGCTAGCAGAACTCCTGCGTTGGCACGCGGATAGGAAGGAGAAGAAGCGAGAAGATGACGGAAATGATCTGGAGATAAATAAAAAAGACAAGATGCTGAGTCACCCTAAGGATGCGAGCCAGTGGCAAGCGTTGAACTTCGAACACCCAGAATTTGGGGACGATCCAAGGAACATCATGCTGGGCGCGAGCACCGATGGAGTCAATCCGTTTGGCAGCCAGAGAAGCACACATAGCACCTGGCCTGTGTTTGTGTGGATGTACAACCTCCCCCCCTGGATGTGCATGAAGAGGAAGTACATTCACATGAGTATGCTAATTGAAGGGCCGAAACAACCAGGGAACGACATCAATCTGTATCTGGGGCTGCTGAAAGAGGAGCTAGACACGCTGTGGAAAACGCCAGCCAATACGTGGGACGCCGCAGCGAAAGAATATTTCCCTATGAGAGCCGCACTGCTCACGACGGTGCACGACTATCTCGGTTACGGATATGTCGCGGGGCAGGTGGTCCACGGATTTTGTGCATGCGTCAGGTGCATGGATGACACAACGTATCGCCAGCTAGATAGAGATCCCGGGTCTTCGAAAACCGTGTTCATGGGACATCGAAGGTGGCTTCGCGACGATGACGCATGGAGAAAACGCAAGGATCTGTTCGATGGTGAAACCGAACCCCGAAGACCCCCACGTACGAGGAGCGGTGAGGAAATAGACGAGCTGTTGAAAAATTGGAAAGAGTGCCCACCGCCGGGAAAGAAGCGAAAGGCGCCAGAGCCGCTACTGAAGGTATGGAAAACGAGGTCTGTTTTCTGGGACTTGCCGTACTGGAAGATCCTCCGTGTGCCTCACAGCCTTGATGTCATGCATATCACGAAGAACGTGTGCGAGAGTCTGCTTGGTACCCTGCTCAACATGCCAGAGAGGACCAAAGATGGCCCGAAAGCAAGGGCAGACTTGCAATCAATGGGCATCAGGGAGGAGCTTCACGCAAAACGCCCTAATGATGATAATGATGATGATGATGATGATGAGACGAAGGACACGGAAAGTCGTCGCAAAGGCAAAAAGGCCAAGAAGATCGAATATGACTGCCCTCCCGCGTGCTTCACTCTAAGTCAGAAGGAGATCGAGCAGTTTTTCACCTGCCTCGTAGGAGTAAAACTTCCTTACGGTTACGCGGGGAAGATAAGCAGATACCTAGACTCAGCGAAGCAGAAGTTCAGCGGGATGAAGTCTCACGACTGTCACGTGCTGATGACGCAGATACTTCCAGTTGCAATCTGTGGGATCATGGACGCGCACGTCCGTGAAACGCTATTTGGCCTATGCAACTTTTTCGACGTCATCTCTCGGAAGTCGGTTGGCATGAGGCAACTCAGAAGGCTACAGGAAGAGATCGTGGTGATACTATGCGAGCTTGAGATGTACTTCTCGCCCGCATTCTTCGACGTTATGGTGCATCTGCTGGTCCATATCATGGAGGATATCATCCAACTCGGGCCGACGTTCCTGCACAGCATGATGCCGTTCGAAAGGATGAATGGTGTCATCAAAGGATACGTTCGCAACAGGGCACGTCCAGATGGAAGCATAGCCAAGGGCTTTCTGACCGAAGAGTGCATCTCCTTCTGCACGAATTATCTAGGCATCGAGAACCCCGTTGGTCTGCCTGTCAACAGGCACCTCGGCAGGCTCGCTGGATGGGGTCACCGCGAGGGTCGCCGTGAATAATAGGTGCGCCACTAATAGGTGCGCCTATAGTGAGCCATTAATAGCCAAAATAGGTGCGCCACTAACAGCCTTTTTTCTAGTAGTGCATGACGCGATGCAGTGCTGGTTACAGGAGGCAAGAAGAAATATGCATCCATCGACGACCTCCTCCTCCTCGACACAGGGCGCCGGCCCACCGAACGGCGGCTGAGTAGTAGCTGCTTTCTTGGCGAGGTCAACGTGCTTCTGAAAAATGGCGTCCAAGGTTTCCAGCCGGTCGAAGAAGGCCAACGTCTTAGCATTGTCCCTGGCCCTGTAGTGGCCTATGTAGACAATTTCCTCGTAGACATGGATGTGTAGGTCGACGGTTTCTTGCTCGGCGAGGTGCTGCACGGCGAGCGCGGTGTCGGGGCCGGACTTCCGGGACACAATATCCCAGAAGTTAACCTCTTGTGTCATCACCAGCACCAAGATCATTGTTACTGGTGGACACATCCTTGTTACAGATTACCAAGCAATTAGAAGAATTTGAGTACAAGACCATAAAGGTCCATTGGTTATCACAAAGATTTCTAGTGGCAACTGACGGAAGCGACTCGAGGATCTCCAACGTCGATGGGGCTCCATTCCCACAGGAACAGCTGACCTGGATAACTCCAGGCATTAGAAAGAAATAAAATGGAACACCGGGCGTTAGACCGCCCGAGGATTCCAAGAAAATAAAATGGAACATCGGGTGTTAGACCGCCCGAAAAATTCCAAGAAAATAAAATGGAACATCAGGCATTAGACCGCCCGAGGATTCCAAGAAAAATGCCAAACGGGTGTCTGAATGTGACGCCTCCAGAGGTCTTGAAAAGAAATGCCAAACGGGTGTCTGAAAGCGACGCCTCGAGAGGTCTTGAAAAGAAATGCCAAACGGGTGTCTGAATGCGACGCCTCGAGAGGTCTTGAAAAGAAATGCCAAACGGGTGTCTGAATGCGATGCCTCGAGAGGTCTTGAAAAGAAATGCCAAACGGGGGTCTGAATGCGACGCCTCGAGAGGTCTTGAAAAGAAATGCCAAACGGGTGTTTGAATTCGACGCCTCGAAAGGTCTTGAAAAGACATTAATATTATGAGTATCCAGGTGGCATATCCATCCCAAGAGATACTCAAGGATACACATAAGAGTAAGAGGTGAGTCCATAGTAATATTCAGATTAACAATAATATTCATGTTAACAATATTATTCACAATAGCATCAGTAGTGATAATAGTCATCCTTCAAAAGTGAATCATGATCAATTAAATTATTTCCTCCGAAGACCGACACCGAGACCGACATTTGACCAACCCAGACTGTAGTTCTTAACCGCGGACACGGCTATTCGAATAGGTTATAAAACTCTGCAGAGGTTGTACTCTTTACCCACAAGTAAAGGATTTCCTTAGTCAACCCTGAGACGTTGACTAATTCCGATTACGATCTTTGGGTTGCAAACACACCTAACCAGCACACACCAGCTTATCGGTTTTGATGCCCGGAATCACCCAAGGTATCATTCCAGAAAAACTCTAAGACGGGGAGACCACCATCTCGACTAGCATGGGATCACAATTTATAACGCGCGCAAATACAAGGGGTGCCCCCGTCTCGGCCCAGCCGGATACACCCATGCCCCCTGACCCGATGACTGGCATTATACCTGGATCCTGGAAACCTTCATCACGGCCCCTCTGTACGGTGTGTGCAGGAATGGGGTTAACAACTTACTAAACCATACCCTACCTGTGGCAGGGACAAGTGGCAGCACGAAACAGGTATGGGGGTTACCGGAACAAGACTCGATCTACGGTCGACTCAGGAGGTATAAGTTTTCCTGCAGTGGTTAGCACAATATATTTCCTCGTTAGTACCCAACAGGGTCACCATCTGGCATGTCCCACCATGCCATCACGGAACACTCTCGTCACAACGAGATTCCTGTCTCACGGTCACTCTTACTCGTGACAGATTCTTTCCTGCATGTTAGTCAGAACAAATATAACCGTGTGTGTCACGGGGCAGTAACCACATCCACATGTGTTCATGTTTATGTGAAAATAATACTACTAAAGAATCCACACATGTCTAAATATCATCATGCAAATTTTTATTTGAATTATGATAAACATGTTCAAACTATCCTAGCAAGCAAACAACCATACTTTCAACATATTTATTGCTCAAGATGCTTGCCTTGGGTATGAAATGGTGTTGGCTTACTCCACAAATTTGCAAAAATAATCTCCCCTCCATTCCCCCCCTTTTTTCGAGAAAATACTAAACGGATTCGTCGGCTGGGCCGAACTGGGCTGAATGCGGCGGGCGCACTGTTGTTGGGCCGCAATTGTTGGGCAGGCCCAACCGTGCTGACAGGGAGAGAGAGGTGAGGCTGACGGGCGGGGCCCGTCTGTCAGGTTTGACCAGGGTCAACCTGGTCATCTCCCTCCTCTGGCCTGGGCTTTCGGCGGCCCTCGCCGTCGACTGGAGGCATGTCTCCGGAAGATGAGAGCACCGCCGTGCTCAGGGGCTCCTGGTGATCCCATGGAGGTAGGACTTGGCCATCGAAGAGTCCCAGAGCTCTGGTGGCTTTGGTGCCGACAGACGGTTGCCTCATAGAGGAAGAAGACGACTCCCACGGGTTGTTTGGGTGGTACGGTTGCTTCATAGGAAAAGAAGGGATGGTGCTGCTGACGAGGGGGTGTGCTCGGGGTGGTTTTATAGCTCGGGGAGAGTCGGTTCGTCACGGCCTTATCCACCCGACACGGCGACGGACATTGATGGTGCCGTTGAGGCCAGCGTGGCCCATGCGGTTTGGTATGGACGGTGGAGGCCCGAAGTAATGGAGGGGGTGCGCTGGACGGCTCGGAAGATTTGGGCGGTGGCGTGGTCAGGACGGCAGCCACAGGCGGCGGCCCTGGACGGTGGAGGGCGGCACTAGAGGCCAGGGGGAGGTATCGGTAGGCTTCTAGGTGGTTGGCACGATCCATCGGAGGTCTAGAGCAAGCGAGAGGAGCCACAGGGGATCGTCAGGAGATCGGACGCCGTCGGTGCAATAACTGCGCTCTGCTCGTGCTCCGGACATGCCCCTGATGTGTTTGACAAAATGACAGGTCGCCCTAGGCTAGATGGATCGGGCTAATTCTTGGCAGGGTGATGATCCTGGGCTACATAGAGCTACTGGACATGTTGCTTTGGTCAGAAGAGCAAGTCCCTAATGCAAATTCATGGGGTTGCAGGTTTCTTCCATGCACACAAGGTGCTTGGTGAAATGAAACAGTGCCCCAGGGGTTTCTGTTAAAGGTGAAACTTGGCATGATTGGGTCTCTTTGGATGGTAGAGATGCTAGTGGAGTTGGTTTGTGAAAAGAGAAAACTTGCTAATGCAAGTTTGGAAGAATTTCAGTTCTGGACCAAAACTACAGGGGATAATTTGGTGAACTTAAGAGATGCAATTGGAGCTGAGCTTATGTACTTAAGTGTTTCTTAGGAAGGACTATAAGATGGCAAAGTTTCAGAATTTTTGGAACAAGGAAAAGTGGGGTTGTAGTTCAATGTTCAAATTGAAACAGAATTGAAAAATGGAAGTTGTGCTCAAAATTTTCAAAAGACCATGTTGAGTTTTTGCACAAAAGTGATCTATAGGCATCACATGACCCCTCATAATTTTTGTGGAATTTTAAAAGAATTATTTGAAATAGTTGTAGTGCAACAGAAGCATTTCAAAGATTGAAAATGCTATTAAAAGAATTATTTGGGGGCAAATTTTATTATGAAAATATTTCCTACTGTTATTAAAATATAAATGAAATGATTTAAAAAAACTTCCAAAGCTCACAATACTTTTCCAAAATTTTCTATATGGAGGGAAGAATTTTGGAAGTCAGAAACAGAAAAGACTCTAGAATTATTAAAAGACCTAATATAAATCAAAATTTTATTTCTAGCCAAATTTTACTTAGTAAAAACATAATCAAATTTTTGGGGTGTTACAAACTCTACCCCCCTTATGAAAATCTCATCCTCAAGATTTGTTAAGTGTGGAAGAACTAATTGCAGATCGCAACACAAACAATCATATGTAGAATGTAATCATAGCAATGTACTTATAACATACGCCCAAAGTTACAACACAGAGGTTGCATCAAGTAAAAACGCACCAGTGACTGCGAAAAACACACTCATGACCGCCTACGGTTCGAAGGTAAGATCTACCGGGTCTTGTGGAGTGGTTCCCGATGCTAGAGCACATTCTTCTTCTTCCGGAGGAAGTGGAGGAAGCAGACGAAGAACATGTCCTTCCTGAGTTGGCAAGGGTGGTCCGCCAATGGCGATCTGGGGATTCAGGACAGCAAGATAATGGAGATAATCCATTAGTTGCTGGGTTAGATGCTCCTGGGCCATCACATACTGAAGTAGATTGGCCAGAGCTGGATCTCTTTCTATACGTTCACATCAGAACGTAGCTTCTGCTCCAAAGGCTGCGCGGCTCAGAAAATAGCAGTATTTCCTTTCGCTGGCACAGGGTACCACGAATCGAAGATGGGTAACTACTTCATAAGCAGCAGCCTCATTGGCCATGCCTGAGGTTGGCATGGATCTCCCGATGAAGACAACATATGGAGGGCCTTGGTTTAAATCCTCTGGTGGGATGTGTACAACTGCCCAGTATTTCGAGGAATCAGGGGTGATCCTTAATTTGAACAACTCATACTGGGGTGGGTGGCTAGAACCAAGAGTATTGCGGGTAAAATCCCACAAAACTCTAACAAAACTACCAGGTCTTGCATCTGGAGTTCTCAGGTAGGCTCTGGGGTGACACATGGAGTAATGGATGGGGAAAAGCAGTGCTCAAGGTTGATGGTGGCTGGTGTTGTTTACGAATTTGGCCTCTTATAAAGTGTCTGGGTTAGGAAACATGATGCGGCGCCGGTACGACTTATGTATCAGCGTAGGGTTGTCCAAGTCAAAGTCTCAGACCTCAATCCCCAAAAGGAAAGTGAGGTATTACTGTGTGTGTCAGTTAGGGGGTTCGGCAGTCACGTCTAGAATTTACTTCGCAACCGCATGTCAAACAATTTGCGCTAGGTCACACATGGTACCATCAAGACAATGGCACATAATAATTTACAAGCTTACTATGACATACTACTACAAGTTCGAGGATGCGGAAATATAAGACTACATGGCAGCAGGATCACTAAAGACTGACAACTAATCTGGTGGTTTTAATCTACTTCGTTGACATCTAGCCGGGCGGGTCTTGCAGATGTTGAGGCTTCTCCGTGAGCTTTGGTGTCGGAGTTGACCGGGGAAGGATGGGGAGCTACAGGGCTGGAATAGCGGTGGTGTCCCTCGCGGGGTGTCGTGGTCATAGTCCCGTTGGAGTAGGTCTCTAAGAGACGACGTTGTTCCCCTGGGGAGACGAAGGCATTCCCCGGATGGAAAACAGGGGCAGACTCCGAGGGCTCGATCGGTCTCCCGAACAGCACTACCGGGGTGTCGATGGCGGGTGCAGCTTCTCTTCTCACCAGAGTCAGGAGAGTGAGCGTCCTGCGGGTCGCAATCAGATCAAGGGTGACCTGATCGAATAGTGCCTCTTGCGCTCTCAGGTAGCGCAGCAGATGCACTACAGCAGGATCCGTCTCATGGTCTCCGTTGGAGACTTGGGTCGATGTGGCGCCCCGCCTGATTACCACTGTAGCTAGACGGTCGCCGCACACACCAGCCCAGGAGAATCACTCTGGCATGCACTTTTACAACAAGTATCATGAACACAGACATTTCTATTAATGGATATATAAGTCTTACATGATATTTTACAAGGGTGATGGCAGCGGAAAAGCTCTATCTAAGGCAGCATGGTCTTGGTGCGGCTCCAATCCACAGGGATCTGACTGGGTTACTCTTCTAGCCCGCGAACACTCCAGCTCCTCGCTAGTGACGTCGGATCCTTAGGTGAACCTGGCCACATTGAAGGCCGCTGAGTACTTTTGAATGTACTCGCAAGCAAACCAAACCAACATATACACCAAGCAAAGCCATCCATGGCATTCAAGCATGCACTTGTTATCTTAACAGCATTAACCACCATGGTATGGCAGGAGTATCTAGCAAGATTAACCATCTAGCAGCATTAATCATCATGTCATAACAGGATTATCTAGCATCATTATTACGGATCATGTCCTAACAATATTATCTAGCATGTAAACTATCAAAGTAAAACATATCAGGTAAATAATCCATACTCCGAATATTCTCATGATCCAGTACCAACCATAGCCAAATCCAATCCAACTCTTTGCGGTCATCCGACTGCTCATCTTATAGCCATCGCATGGCTAACATTCATACCCCTGACATCATCTGATGTCCCTGTGTCGGTACTGCAAGCCTGACAAACCTTACCATTATCTGGTTCAGTCTTAGCAATAACATTATATAGTTTGTTTCTCCAGACTCGAAACAGACCAAATAGTGTGACCTAGTACGAACTGTGTCCCATGACCGAGGACACGGCTATTCGAATAGATTTACACTCTGCAGAGGTTGCGCACTTTACCCACACTATGGAGCTCCTGGCCTCGTTCTCCCATTCGGGTGGACCGGTGCTGCTCCAACAAAACTTGCCTAACCCGTGACTCCTCCATCGTACCACCGACAATCATCCTCCCCTGGAGTCCAGCCCTGGGTGGCCCCTGTGTCACCCCGTGACACCTGCCACCGTCATGGCCAACTAAACTGTCCCAAACGGGGACCGCGCGCAAACAAACAACTGGGCTCACAAGGTTATCGTCGTCTACCTGATCAGGGCAGCACGCACGCATAACCTTCCCTCCATGGTGGTACCGATAATGGAGCACGATGCTAGACCAAGCCAAGGACGTCCCATACCGGCAAGTGTGGCTGCACTGGAAAGTTCGGTTCGGTGGCACTATGACTCGATCCAGCCGACGGAGGAGGTTGTCATTATTAAGTCACATTCTTTTATTACAATACAACAGTAAAGCATGATGAAAATATAACAACCTATCTCCATATTGTCACACACGAGTCACTAGTGCAATAACATGATGAGCATTAGCAGGTAATGAAAATAGCAAGTTCAACTTAGCAGGAGTTCAATTATTTCTAACACAGGCATATTTATTAATTAAACACGCAAGAATAACACACAGCAATGCTTTAGGGCATATATCAGATGGTCGGCTTGCCTGGGGGTCGAGGAATACTCCGGGAAGAAGTGCGATCACCTCGCGGAAGAATTCGCCGGAAAGGTTCTCTCTCAGAGGGGCTGAATAGGGGGCAAGGGCAAAATGGGCATTTTCAGGATGTGTAAACATGGTGAAAGTGATGTCATCGGAACGGGCTCGACGAACTGAGAGCGTGGTCTTTGGAATCACCTGAATCGGAGTTACAAGCAAAAAGTTGTGACCGTTCGTTGTTTAGGCAGAAAAATAAACAGAAACTGTTCATTTTTGCCCTTAGTCGATGAACGTTCACAATTTAGCAGTTTCGTCAGTGGGCTGAGAGAGAAAGCGTATTTCCTGGAGTACGCTTTCAGAAAGTGAAAGCGCACTTTTGCCCGAAGGAGCAGCCGATTACGCTTTCGGTTAGCAGAAAGCGTATTCTCACGAATACGTTTCCACTTAACGTACCGGGTCCGGCCGGCAGAGTCTCTGACGGGTGGGCCCCGCGCCGGCTCTCTCTCTCTCCTCGTGGCCTCCTCCTCCCACCTCGCGATGGGGCAGACCAGAGGCGAGGCCGAGCGCTCGCCGACGCTTGCTCCGGCGACACCGACAGCCTCCGACGAAGCTCGAGCCATCGGCGGGCTCAGGAGGGAACGTCGCCTCCACCCCGGCCGGATGCGGATGCTGAAGAGGGCCGGACCGACGACGGCTTGGATGGCCGTGGGCGGCGGTTCCGGCGGCGTCCCGGTGACCTGGGGGTTTCCCGGAGAGGGAGAGTAGTCGGGAGGGCTCGCCGGAGTACGAGGGTTCGTCTGGTGGTGGTAGAAGGGCGAGAAGGGCTCGGGTTTGCTCGAATTTGAGCACGAGGTGGCGGCGGCCATGGTGGCCGTGGGTGGCGAGGAGGAACTCCGGGGAGGAAGTGATGGGTCAGGGAGGTGGCTAGGAGGGTGGTGAGGAGAATGAGAGGCTCGGGGATGCCGGGGGAGACTCCGGCCACTGCTATTTATAGCCGGCCGAGGCGGAGGGGATGAGCACGGCCACGGTGACGTGGTGGCCGGCGCACTGGAGCTCGTGGGTGGCGTGGCTGGCTGGTTGCGGGCATTGGGCGACTTTGCGGGGAGTGGAGAGGTCTCGGGAGCGCTCGAGAGAACTCGGGGGAGAAGAGGACAGAGGGGAAGGCGACGACGAGTCACGGGCGGAGCAGTGCCGCGGCGGCGCTCGCCGTGGCGCGAGGAAGAAGAAATCGGAGAGGAGAAGGTGCAGGAGAGGGATACGTGGACGGTGCGAAGCTAGTCGGCATGCTCAGACAAGCTCGGGCTGGCCGGAGCTATCGGGCCGACGAGGACAATGCCGCAGCGCACCATTTCTGAACGGTGGCTGCGTGGTCACCACTTGCACTACAAGCTCTGGCACTCTCCTGCCTGTCCAATCTTTTCAAACAGCTCCCTCACAGCTCAAATAGATGAGGTCGATCACTGGATGGACCAGGATGGCTCTAGAGTAGTCGAGGGGATCCAGAACAACTTCTGGACAGAAACATGGGGACCAAGCTGAGGTGAAATGACTTAGCAAGTGAGATTGAAATGCTGTCAAAATCAGATGGGGTAGGAAGGAGTAGATGCTGGAAAAATTTGAAGGCATTTGGACCAAGTTTGCATGCACTTCCTTCACAATGCAAAATTTGGTCTAGAAACTAGGTTTTGATGTTGTACTCATCTGGCTTGATTAAATGAACTGAATTTTGGTGTAGGGTTATGATTTGGAGGTATGGAGGTACTGGAAAATTTTCAGCTCATTTGGAAATGCCAAAGTGGTACTTCCTTCACAGAACTAGAATCTGGACAGAAACTAGATGGAATTTTTGAGAGAAATTGGCTAGATGAAATGATGTGAATTTTTGCATGCTCACATCATATAGGGAATGTGAGGTCCTGCATTAATTTCAAGATTTTTGAAGCAATATAAAATATAGTCGGTTCACAACCTCAAAATTGATCCAGAAACAAGAACTGGATGATGTGCTCAAATTTTGAACTATGGAACTTGGGTTCTTGATGTAAATGGTGAAGATATGGATATGAGAATCTCCACAAATTATTTGGGATTTTTCCTGGCTACCAAAATGATAGCTCCTTTGGAAAGTGCCCAAATTGCAATATTGGCTTTAAATAGGAAAAGGCAATTTCCCTTATTTAATTATGGCCAATATTTTTATGGGAGCTCAATATGATCACAAAGAATATCTCCACAAGTTTTCATGAACTTTGGAGATGGATAGATATTTTTTTGGATTTAATTCCTTTAACTGGCAGAAAAAGGAATTAATTTTAAATGAAAAATATTGCAAATGACTTGGCAATATTTTTGTATATCCAGGGTTTATAGATATAGGAGAGTCTCTAGGAAAATATTTGGGAGGCAACAGATCAAAGGAAATTGGGGTTCCTTTGTAACGGGAAGAATTAGGGTTTCCCTTCCGGTAACTCGGAAGGTAGGGTTTCGGCAGTAAAATCCTGAGAATACATCTTGGGTGGCAGGGTTGGACTAAAGAGAATCTCTGGTTGGATAGGGAAGGCAAGGCTAAATGACCATCTTCATATATCCAAGAGCGAGAGAAAATCCGATAACACCGAAAAAAAAGACGGGAGTCAAATTCCCGCGAAGGAAAAATCGAGGAGCGAAAATCAGGGTGTCACAGTCGAGCTACCATAGCCTCCACGACTAGGGTAGTAGAAGAAAGGACGGATGTTAACCCTCGGTGACAGAAGCCGGAGATGAACTACAGCCTCTCGGGCTGCAAGTTGGATGGCTTGGGGCTCGTCGGAGGTCGTCCTTCTGGTGAACCGGTAGGGGCGTTCTGATGTGGTGCCCCTCCCGTAGATGTGCACCGTGGCCCAGAAGTGATGGATGGCATCACTCGTGTGCTCTTGGTACACAACATACTCCGGGGGCTCTTCTATGCCAAAAGCACGATGGGTGAGATTGGCAAGGATGACTACAAAGTCTCCAAGCTCGGTTGCGGTGGTCTCGTTGCGAACGATGGGACCAGGCATCTTGGTGATTGGATATCGAACGGAGAGTGAAGGCTGTGATGTGCTGAGTTGGGGCAAGGCTTCCTTTATAGGTTAGTGGAGTCTTCCATCGCACACTTGTGGATGGGACTACTCAGGTGTCGGCCACAGGCACACGGCCTATGGGCAGGGCTGATAGGTTGGGCACTGACTGTCAAAAGATGTTGGCTGGCCACTGTGTAGGCTTATCAGATGGGATGGGCTTGACTACGGACAGGAAAGGTTTTAGATGGTGGGGAAACCTAGGGATAGCGACCAGGCCAAGATAGGATTAGCCAATGGTCAGCCTGGCTCTGATACCAAGGCTGTCGGGGCCGGATTTCCGGGACACAATATCCCAGAAGTTAACCCCTCGTGTCGTCACCAGCCCCAAGATCATTGTTACTGGTGGACACGTCCTTGTTACAGATTACCAAGCAATTACAAGAATTTGAGTACAAGACCATAAAGATCCATTGGTTATCCCAAAGGTTTCTAGTGGCAACTGTCGGAAGCGACTCGAGGATCTCCAACGTCGATGGGGCTCCATTCCCACAGGAATAGCTGACCCGGATAACTCCTACCTCGCGTGGCTGCTATCCCCGATTCCTAGGTTACGGGATGTGCCTTCGTAGTGCTCTTCTCCTAATCGTTATCTGGCCAAGACAATAGCCAGGGACAAGCCAGTGAGTATGTTTGAATGTACTCGCAAACATTATGAACAACAGATATAATAAAAGCAGGTAGAATGCATGCGATTAACTTTAAACATATTCCACAATATGATAAGAGTTTAATGCAATCATATGGAGTAGTATAATTAGGCTGGTAATAAAGTTTAGTCATCCAATATTAGCAAAGGATAAATATTTATGGTGTCACCAAAATTATAAAGCCGGGTTCTAGGTGGTAGAACCGTCCGGTGAATTCCGAAAGAAATAAAATGGAACACCGGATATTAGACCGCCCGAGGATTCCAAGAAAATAAAATGGAACATCGGCCGATAGACCGCCTGAAAAATTCCAAGAAAATAAAATGGAACATTGGGTGTTGGACCGCCCGAGGATTCCAAGAAAAATGCCAAACGGGTGTCTAAATGCGACGCCTCGAGAGGTCTTGAAAAGAAATGCCAAACAGGTGTCTGAAAGCGACGCCTCGAGAGGTCCTGAAAAGAAATGCCAAACGGGTGTCTGAATGGAACGCCTCTAGAGGTCTTGAAAAGAAATGCCAAACGGGTGTCTGAATGCGACGCCTCAAGAGGTGTTGAAAAGAAATGCCAAACGGGTGTCTGAATGTGACGCCTTGAGAGGTCTTGAAAAGAAATGCCAAATGGGTGTCTGAATACGACGCCTCAAGAGGTCTTGAAAAGAAATTAATATTATGAGTATCCAGGTGGCATATCCATCCCAAGAGATACTCAAGGATACACATAAGAGTAAGAGGTTAGTCCATAGCAATATTCAGATTAACAATAATATTCATGTTAACAATACTATTCACGATAGCATCAGTAGTGATAATAATCATCCTTCAAAAGTGAATCATGATCAATTAAATTATTTCCTCCGAAGACCGACACCGAGACCGACACTTGACCAACCCAGACTGTTGTTCTTAACCGCGGACATGGCTATTCGAATAGGTTATAAAACTCTGCAGAGGTTGTACTCTTTACCCACAAGTAAAGGATTTCCTTAGTCAACCCTGAGACGTTGACTAATTCCGATTACGGTCTTTGGGTTGCAAACACACCTAACCAGCACACACCAGCTTATCCGTTCTGATGCCCGGAATCACCCAAGGTATCATTCCAAAAAAACTCTAAGACGGGGAGACCACTGTCTCGACTAGCATGGGATCACAATTTATAACACGCGCAAATACAAGGGGTGCCCCCCTCTTGGCCCAGCCGGATACACCCATGCCCCCTGACCCGATGACTGGCATTATACGTGGATCCTGGAAACCTTCATCGCGGCCCCTCTGTACAGTGTGTGCAGGAAAGGGATTAACAACTTACTAAACCATACCCTACCTGTGGCAGGGACAAGAGGCAGCACGAAATAGGTATGGGGGTTACTGGAACAAGACTCGATCTACGGTCGACTCAGGAGGTATAAGTTTTCCTGCAGTGGTTAGCACAATATATTTTCTCGTTAGTACCCAACAGGGTCACCATCTAGCATGTCCCAACATGCCATCACAGAACACTCTCGTCACAACGAGATTCCTGTCTCACGGTCACTTTTACTTGTGACAGATTCTTTCCTGCATGTTAATCAGAACAAATATAACCGCGTGTGTCACGGGGTAGTAACCACATCCACATGTGTTCATGTTTAAGTGAAAATAATACTACTAAAGAATCCACACATGTCTAAATATCATCACGCAAATTTTTATTTGAATTATGATAAACATGTTCAAACTATCGTAGCAAGCAAACAACCATACTTTCAACATATCAATTGCTCAAGATGCTTGCCCTGGGTATGAAATGGTGTTGGCTTACTCCACAAATTTGCAAAAATAATTTACCCTCCATTTCCCCACTTTTTTCCGAGAAAATACTACACGGATTCGTCGGCTGGGCCGAACTAGGCTGAATGCGGCGGGCGCACTGTTGTTGGGCCACAATTGTTGGGCTGGCCCAACCGTGCTGACAGGGAGAGAGAGGTGAGGCTGACGGGCGGGGCCCGTCTGACAGGTTTGACCAGGGTCAACCTGGTCATCTCCCTCCTCTGGCCGGGGCTTCCGGCGGCCCTTGCCGTCGACTGGAGGCATGTCTCCGGAAGATGAGAGCACCGCCATGCTCAGGGGCTCCTGGTGACCCCGAGGAGGTGGGACTTGGCCATCGGAGAGTCCCAGAGCTCCAGTGGCTTCGGTGCCGGCAGACGGCGGCGTCCGCCCGGTCGGGGTTTCTTGCCACGGGCTCCTTGGCCAAAATTGAAGAGGGGGATGGGTTCGAGAGGTCGTGAGAGATTTGTGGGCGAAGATTATGGAGAGGGAGGGGCTCTGGAGAGGTGGGAATCGCCGGGGAAGAGGCGGTGGCCATGGGTGCCAGAGAGGAAGAAGATGACTCCCACGGGTTGTTTGGGTGCTACGGTTGCTTCACAGGGGAAGAAGGGATGGTACTGCTGACGAGGGGGTGTGCTCGGGGTGGTTTTATAGCTCGGGGAGAGTCGGTTCGTCGCGGCCTTATCCACCCAACACAGCGACGGCCATTGATGGCGCCGTTGAGGCCGGTGAGGGGGTTGGTGGGTGGTCGGCCTGGCCCGTGCGGTTTGGTATGGACGGTGGAGGCCCGAAGTAATGGAGGGGGTGCGCTGGATGGCTCGGAAGATTTGGGCGGTGGCGTGGTCAGGACGGCAGCCACGGGCGGCGGCCCTGGCTGGTGGAGGGCGGCGCTAGAGGCCAGGGGGAGGTATCGGTAGGCTTCTAGGTGGTCAGGGCGATCCATCGGAGGTCTAGAGCGAGCGAGAGGAGCTACAGGGGATCGTCAGGAGCTCGGACGCCGTTGGTGCAATAACTGCGCTCTGCTCGCGCTCCGGACATGCCCCTGACGTGTTCGAGAAAATGACAGGTCGCCCTAGGCTAGTTTGATCGAGCTAATTCTTGGCAGGGTGATGATCCTGGGCTGCATAGAGCTACTGGACATGTTGCTTTGGTCAGAAGAGCAAGTCCCTAATGCAAATTCATGGGGTTGCAGGTTTCTGCCATGCACACAAGGTGGTTGGTGAAATGAAATAGTGCCCCAGGGGTTTCTGTTAAAGGTGATACTTGGCAGGATTGGGTCTCTTTGGATGGTAGAGATACTAGTGGAGTTGGTTTGTGAAAAGAGAAAAATTGCTAATGCATGTTTGGAAGAATTTCAGTTCTGGACCAAAACTACAGGGGATAATTTGGTGAACTTAAGAGATGCAATTGGAGCTGAGCTTCTGTACTTAAGAGTTTCTTAGCAAGGACTATAAGACAGCAAAGTTTCAGAATTTTTGGAGCAAGGAAAATTGGGGTTGTAGTTCAATGTTCAAATTGAACCAGAATTGAAAAATGGAAGTTGTGCTCAAAATTTTCAAAAGACCATGTTGGGTTTTTGCACAAAAGTGATCTATAGGCATCACATGACCCCTCATAATTTTTCTGGAATTTTAAAAGAATTATTTGAAATAGTTGTAGTGCAACAGAAGCATTTCAAAGATTGAAAATGCTATTAAAAGAATTATTTTGGGGCAAATTTTATTATGAAAATATTTCCTACTGTTATTAAAATATAAATGAAATGATTTAAGAAAACTTCCAAAGCCCACAATACTTTTCCAAAATTTTCTATATGGAGGGAAGAATTTTGGAAGTCAGAAACAGAAAAGACTCTGGAATTCTTAAAAGACCTAATATAAATCAAAATTTTATTTCTGGCCAAATTTTACTTAATAAAAACATAATAAATTTTTTGGGGTGTTACACGCGGCCTCAAGGTGGACATTCTTTTCCGTGACGTCGGGCAGCTGCAGGGCCACGAGTGCGTGAAGGAGGTCCTCACCATGGAGGCCGATGAGGGTGGCAGGCAACGAGGAGCCTAGGCACGCGGGCTAGAGGAGTACAGCAAGGTCGTCCGCGCGCTTCTTGACGGCGGTGAACTTGCGGATGGAGCGGACCATCATCTCGCCCATGTGAGAGGCGAAGCCGTCGTTGCCGAGGGCTATGACGCCGGCGGTCGCCAGCACCATCTGGAGACGCTGCTCGGTGCCGGGCCGCAGGCCGGCGTCGTGGATCATTTGGCACAGCCGCCTGCCGCTCGCATCCATCGCCTCCATGGGTGGTTGTGGCTTGTGGTCACTTGGTCTTGGATTGGAGTGAGCAGTGTTGCGCAGACTAGGTGCGTAGTACTAGTAGGTGCGTATGATTCGGTAGATGGATTGGAGTGGAGGGGCGCCTTCATATGAGAGTGTAAACTGTGTTGCATTCATATCGTGTTGGCTCCATTCTGCTTCTCCAATTAATTCCCTCTGCATGTTAATTGAATGAGGATGCATCATTGACCGTTTAACGTTTCGGGAACAGCTACCCTCTCCCTCGTTGGCATTCAAGCCGTATCAATGTTGTAAATTCGTGTCAAAAAGAGACTAGTCAACTGTTCGCCACGAGCCTATAACTAGCGATCGCCACAATAACCGTAAGATCTGCATCCAACGGTGGCACCTATTGGACGCAAACAGCAATAAAAAAACAAATGCCATGGCATTTTACATAACTGCCACGACATTTCACATAACTGCCACACCACGCCCCTCCCTTTCACATGAGACTGCCACACGAGCATTCACAACTTCCACATTCGGGTTGCGCTTGGCTCTTCACCTCTTCGGGAAGTCGTACTACTACAATATATGCTTCTGGCAATCTGACACGAATGAACTGCTGCATGTCCACCGCGTGGGGGAGGGAAAGCGTGTTGTAAGCAAAAGCTTCTCCTCGTCCTGCGAGCCACCGCGCGCATGGGGCAGGGAGAGGGCATAGTAGTAATCAAGCTTCTCCTTGTTGTATGAGTTTGACGCGACATATCAAAGGAGTACACTCGATTTTCTCAAAAAGTTGTTTTTACCGATACATAAATTACAATGCATGCATGCATGTCATGAGTTTCCTTTTGATCCTTTCATCTGTTGATTTAATGCACCTTGAAGTATGAACATGTGATGGTAAAACTTTCTAATGCCCCGGCCCTAAGAGCATGGTTAATAATACAGCCAACTGTTGGCTATAAGATGTTGCCATATCATCTATAGCCAACACATATAGTCACTCATACAACAAGGCTAGCTATAAGGTTGGCTATAAGATTAGTACTTTTTCTCATCTTCTCTCTATCTCTTTCCTCACATTTATTGCATCTGCCTTGGAGCACGCATATAGCCAGGCTCTTGCATTAGAGCCCACTCCCCTTACTTTTTCATGTCTCTCTCCTCCACATAGCCAAAATTGCCATGTAAGCAAGCTATAAGCCCACTATTGTACTTGCTCTAAAGCGAGAGATAGTGGTGCACGAGGAGGGCGAGATCATGTCGACGGAATAGGACCCGACGATGGACGTCTTTATGGACCTCACCATGCTCCACTGCCCCTTCTGCCTCCGCCCCTTGAAGCCTCCGGTGTACGAGGTTCGAATACATCTCGTCCGTTCGGCTGATCGAGCAAGGCGCAGTTTTCTTGATTGAGTTGGTGTTCGATTGATTTGTGCAGTGCAAGGGTGGAACCTGGCCTGCGCGGACTGCCGCGGCGAGCGCCCCAGGAACCAGAGGCAGTGCTAGAAGTGCGAGCGCGGCGGCGGCTTCGACGTGCGCAACACGGCGATGGACGCCGTCCTCTCCTCGGCGAGGGTGGAGTGCCTGCTCGAAGGCTGTGGGCTCTACGTCACTTACCACAAGCTCGACGATCACCAGAGCGTGTGTCCGCTCGCGCCGTGCAAGTGCCCCGTGCCCGGCTGCAGCTACGAAGGCCCGCCGCCGGCGCTCCCCAACCACCTCAGCACCGTGCACCCCATGCCCGTGCTCAGGATCCAGTACGACAAGGTGCTACAGCTGCAGGTGCCGGTGTCGGAGCTGCGGCGCTTGCTGTTCGCGGAGGAGGACGGCTGTGCGTTTTTCATGGTCGGCAACGCGCTCGGCATGGGCGCGCCTATCGCCATGTCGGTCATCTGCATCAGAGCGGGGGCATCCCCACCGCCGCACTACGCAGCCGAGGTGTGGGCGAACGGGCTGCCGGGGGCGCCCAACGGCAGTACCAACGCCGTCAAGGTGGAAATCGAGGTGACAAGCAGCAAGGAACCCGGCGCCGTCGCCGTGGAGGAGCTGACCTTCTTGATAGTGCCGCCCAAGCTGCTGGCCGAGGCTGGGTCGTTGAGGATGGTGTCCCTCCACATTCGGATTGACAAGCTCACCTCCTAAATGATTCCACAATGCCTTCTAGTTATCTTAGTAATATGCTAATGTAGGGTTTAGTTTGGTCTACTTTACCTTAAGAGATGGTGGATTTTGGTAGTGACACATCAATTACTTCAACATCACATCAGCAATTGAAGTAATTCCCAACAGTCCAAGGGATATTTTGTGTCTGTTGGATATAAGATCCTTTGGGTAAGAAGTAAACCTAAATATAAGCTGCTTATATGTTTGTTTGTTAAGGAAGTGTTGCATACTTCTGCGAGTTGACGCGACACATCAAAGTAGTACACTACTAGTACTCACCCGACTGCGCACCAGGCAGACCAATCTCGTGTCGTGTTGGTGCCATGTGCGGTACCCACATTAGCAAAACCTCGCGCCTCCAGCTGAGGCTCCGTGTTTTGAACCTTTGAATCTGAAGGCCAAGGAGCAACGTGAACCTTTGATAGAGCAAATCAGATGGTTGAGAACACTAGATTCGTAGCTATAGATGCGTGTGTGAGAGAGGACGAGTGCGTGCGTGCACCTCTTCTCTTCGTGTACGACATACTAAACCTACAATACAAGTGTATGTGAGTGGCATCGACCTAGAGAGCTAGAGATGGTGTGTGCGAGAAGTCCCGAGAGACTCGTGAGCGTAGGTGTGTGAGTGGGAAAGAGGGAGAGAGATGATATGTGTCGATGTAATGCATGTGAAAGAAAATAGTCAATAGTTCGCCAATAGGCTATTCCTGGCGAACGCCCCAGTAACCGTAAGATCTGCATCCGACGGTGCCAGTTATTGGTCAAAAACAACAGTAAAAGAAAGAAATGCCATGGCATTTGACAAAACTGCCACACCACGCCCCTCCCCACACATGAAACTGCCACGCGAGCGTTCGCAACTGAGGGAGCCATGGTCTGCTCCATGGTGTGATCTATACTATTATCAAAAAGGCCGGGCTTTTGGCGCGCGGTAGGCGGGGGGTCTTGCCCTGTCGGTTTGCTACTCCTCACATGTGGTCGTACATGTCAGTGATGTATCATGCCGATGCGTGTCTCTTCGGTGAGCGGCGGGCCAGACCGACCGTCTGTTTGTGCTACTGCTCACTTGCGGTTGCACATGTCAGTGACGCACCAAGCCGATGCGCGTCCCTTCGGTGAGCGGTGGGCCGGACCGACCGTGTGTTGGTGCGACGCGAACGCGACGGGCTGAAAGTTTACCGCCTAACTTAATATGTAAAGTGTAACACTTGCTTTCACTCCATAACGAGATCGGTCGATAGAAATCCCCATTAGAAAGGAGAGGGGGGTGTTTTCCAGCGCGGGAAGCGAGGGAGTTTTTTTTTTACTGGAGCGGAGGCATGGGAGTTTGGCCGACGGTTTGCATACGTTTCTCGGACACGTACATGGGCCCGCGCTCTCGGAGGCCATCATGGCGGAGCCAGACGCCCGCAACCTCTCAGACCAAAAAAAGAGGAGCCCACTGCTGGCTATTTCTATAATTAGTTTTGAAAATCTCAATCGTTCATGTGTGATGTGATATCAGCCGTTCATTGATGTTGATCCAGCGGTCTAGGTGTTTCGGATTCGCGTCTACAGTAACCTAAGTGTACCCACCCTCAAAAAAAATGTGTCTACGTTCTTCGAGAACCATCGGCACGTCAGTGTGATCAAATCCACACAGGAAGCTGGCAAACAACACCTCCACATGTGCCACGTGGATTCATTGATGCCCCCCCCCACATCATTTTATTCATAAATATATTGACTGAAAAAGAGAGACATCACCCTAAACAAGATCTTCCTCGTATTTTGTTTCCTACGAAGTAGTGCCATGCTATTCAAAATCCAACTTGGTTGCTTTGCACGTACCGGAAGTACTAGTGCCACATCATCTAAAATGCCTTTCTACACGCGTCAAATTATCAATCACATGGGCTGCCTCTTCTTATAGAAGTGTGATCCACTGTGTACCCGGGTGTCTGTATGAGGGAAGGAGTGCGTGCGTGCGTGCACCTCTTCTATACATATGTTTGTCTCAAAGAGAGGCCTACATACATAGTATATGTATGTGCAGGGGCCGATGTATGAGAAGAGAGGGGAAGGATCGTTTACGCCAGATATTGATAGAGACGGATAGAGGGAAGAACTTTACTAGCGTACAAGCGCTAGGACAGAGGGGGGGTGCTTGAATATGGTGCGAGAGGCCAGGTAGACGAAGATAAGGAAAGAGTACAAGTGCGATATCGATAATTAGAGAGCGGGGACGAGAACGTGCATGGGCGCGCGCGCCTGATTGATAGATAAAGCGGAAGGCATGGATGATGAGATGGGAAGGGACAATTCATGTCTGTGTGGTAGGCTGTCCTATCGAGAGAGGTCGTAGTTCCGTCGATGTATGTACATGGGAAAAGAGGGGGAGACCTAGCTAGAGATATAGATCGGTCGGTTTGTGTGGGAAAATAGCGAGAGAGACCTAGCTACACATAGAGGGAAATTGATTGGTGCACATGCATGCATGTGTAAGATATAAAGAACTCCAAGAGTGACGAAGAGAGGGAGAGGTGTGTGTGGGGGGAGGGGTGCAGCTAGCTAGCTAGCTACCTATAAGATGGCGCGAGAGGCCTGTTAGTTAGTTAGCTTGAGACAATGTACGAGTGCGAGATGTATAACAACAGAGGGGCGTCCGTGCGCGTGTTCCTCTGAGTTAGGGCGGGAGGCATGGATGGTGAGAGGAGGGTACGTAGGACCATATGTGTACATGTTTGTGTGTGGTAGCTAGGCAGACCTAGCTAGAGGGGTATATCGATCAGTGTGTGTGGGAAAGATGCAGATGGAGAGACCTAGAGAGATCGTGGGAGACCGACCTAGAGAACGAGAATGTGTGTGCACGATGTAGAGGATGCCGAGTGGGGAGTGTATGTGCATATATATATGCATGCACGATTGGAAAGTTAGTGGTATATATTCACAAAGAGAGGAGGAGTGTGCGTGTGGGTGTAAAAGACTCACATATAGATGATAATCAATATATAAGTGGATTCAAATATTTGAATAAGAGATCATGACATTTGTAACCCATGCATGCATGAATATAATCGAGATATGCATGTGGTTTTGAATCGAACATGCAATACTATATACACACATCGAACAAGCCCAAATTGATTTGAATTTGAGACACCGATGGCAGGCATCGTTTGACCACATTGCATCCATGCATGGACATAACTATTCGAATTTGAGATAATGTGTGGCTTTCGCAGCTAACATCTAAATGCTGTGTGTGGGGGGGAGGGGCACACATTGTGTGTGTTAAACACATTATACATATGAAAACAGGGTTTAGATCATTCCGAACGTCTAGCTAGAGCATGAAATGTACTGTGATTTGAATTCAACATAAAATGGATACAAATATTTGAATTAGAGATCGTATGGTACATGTAGTTCATATCTAAATAGGATTCCTACTGTATATGCATGTATTGTATTATCAAGATAATATTAAAATGATGGCATAACTTGACAACAATCGTATTCAAATAGGGAAAATTGATTCAAATTGAGTCAATATGGTAGACGACAGTGTTTTGATTTGTTTTTTTGTGGGAGTGTTTTGATTTGTTTTTTTGTTGTTGCTGAGGGAAGTGTGAATTGATTTGGTACTGTACACGCTAAGCTTGTTCTACCGAATTTTTTAGTTATCTGTTGTTGGTTTTGAATGGCATTTGTAGTAATATAGTAAAACGGGACATGACTCTCTCTTGTCTTGTACGAATTGTCTTTTTTTTTGTTTTTTTGTACACGTTAAGCTTGTTCTCCCGAAATTCGAAGCCGCGCCTTGTTATCGCAAAATTTTCAAACTAGAGTATCTCTTTGTCTCTTGTGGTGCGAAACTTCCGCCTCTTCAACCCGCGCCTTGTTATTCCGAAATTTCAACGCGCGTGAAAACTCCCTCCTCATCCGAAATCGGTCGCGCCGCCCAACACGCGAAATCCCCCTTCTACCCCTCAGCCGGAAATACCGCGTCAACGTCCCATGGTTAAAACTGGTGGGGGTACTTTCGTAACTTACCCCAAATTTCAGACAAGCGCGTCCCTAAGCCATGGCTCCCCCCTCTCTTCCCCTGCGTTACCCCCATTCGTACACCGAGGCCGCCAAAACCTGCGAAACCCCACCCTCCTCCGTCCGCCACCCGACTGCCGCCCAGCCGAACCCTCTTCCCTGATGACGTCGTCCACAGCAATAGCTCGACGTCCCTCATCCACCGCTCTGGATGAGGATCCGTCGTCGATCTCGTCGTCCCGCTGGTTCAGTCGCCTTGTCCTCCACCTGCAAGGAGCTGCCCCGATGTTCGCCTCGTCTAACGTGCCACCTCCATTCCCACAGCGCCATCTTCACCTGTGCCACCGGAACTGCAGCATCATCACCGACTCCTCGGATGAAGCAGAGGCCTAGTCGGCGCCACCAAAGAGGTTCTACACTAATTGCTGCATTTTCTCCTTTATTTGATCTCACGGTGCTGCCGCTGCTCGATCCCGAGCGGCCATGGCGTGGCTCCATCGACGGCGGCGTCACTGGGCACTTCCTCCATGGCGTCTCTCCGCCATGGCGTTGCTCCCTCGGCGGCGATGCCCACATCAGCAGGAGCTGCTGCTCCTGCGGCTCCGGCTGTCGCTGGCCGTGCTGCTGCTACTCCAGCTCTCGCTCGCGCTGCTGCTCCGGCTCTCGCTTGCGCTGTTGCTCTACTCTTGCTCTTGCTCGCGCTGCTGCTCTACTCTTGCTCACACTGCTGTTGCACGAGCAGCAGCTCCGGCACTCACTCGCGCTCCTGCTGTTGCTATGGCTCTCGCACACGCTGATGCTCTGGGCGCTGCTACTGCTGCACGACCAGCTGCCCCGGCTGCTCTCTGGTAGTACGTTCCCTGCTGGAGTGGCTGCCGATTTAGATCACTGCTTCTCTGCCACTAGTGCTCAAGCGGCCAAAACTACTAGTGCATTGCTTCTCTGCTACTACCGCGTTCAGTTCCAACAGTAAAATTCAGTTTCGACAGCAAAATTCAGTTTCGAGAGTACATTTCAGTTTCGACTGTAAAATTCAGTTTTGACAGTTAAATTCAGTTTCGACAGTTAAGTTCAGAGACGAGCGGCTGATGTCTTTTACATCTAGTACTTTTTGGTGATGTATTTTACATCATCTATTGGAGATGCTATTAGAATCCCACTTCAGGTTAATGTTGTCTCTCTTGTCCAGCTTCAGCCTCGCCGTCATACACCTCACCGGAGCTGCTCCAACGACAAAACCGTCCATCACAGCGGAGCAGTACCCTCGGCTCCATCTCCAGACGCCTAAGATCTTCTTACCTGCCTCCGACAGCCACATCAGCCGCAGAATCCTCAGCGACAAACCCAATGATGCTGAGATCGACATGGCTTCGCCAAAGAGGTTGTACACTTGTCGCATCGCTTTTTTACTCTACATGTAATATATATTGTCCACTGAGCACACCTAGTAATGAGAAATATGACAAGCAGTGAGATACTAGGCAAGTTAGCTATCCGTGATGGATGATACGTCTCCAACATATCTATAATTTTTTATTGTTCCATGCTATTATAGTATCAATCTTGGATGTTTTATATGCAATTATATGCCATTATATATCATTTTTTGGGGCTAACCTATTAACTCAGTGCCCAGTGCCAGTTGCTGTTTTCTGCTTGTTTTTGCCTTTTCAGAAAATCATTATCAAAAAGTGTCCAAACGAGAAAAAAAAACTTTTGATTAATTTTTTCTAGACCAGAAGAGACCCAGGAAGCTTCGGGAGAAGACCATAAGAGCCACGAGGAGGAGGCAAGCCTGGAGGGCGTGCCCAGGGGGTAGGCGTGCCCCCCAGGCTTGTGGGCCCTCGTGGCACCTCTTGACCTAATTCCAGCGCTATAAATTCCCAAATATTCCCAAACCAACAGAGAGCCAGAAGAGAAAACCTTTCCGCCGCTGCAAGCCTCTGTTCTTCTGCGATCCCATCTAGAGGCCTTTTCCGGTACTCTGCCGGAGGGGGAATCAATCACGGAGGGCTTCTACATCAACCTTGCTGCCCTTTCGATGATGTGTGAGTAGTTTACCACAAACCTACGGGTCCATAGCTAGTAGCTAGATGGCTTCTTCTCTGGCTTTGATCTTCAATACCATGTTCTCCTCGATGTTCTTGGAGTTCTATCCGATGTAATCTTCTTTTGTGGTGTGTTTGTTGGGATCTGATGAATTGTGAGTTTATGATCAGATTATTCATGAGAAATATTTGAGTCTTCTCTGAACTCTTTTATGCATGATTATTATAGCTTTGTATTTCTCTCCGATCTATCGATTTGGTTTGGCCTACTAGATTGATTTATCTTGCAATGGGAGAGGTGCTTTGTGATGGGTTCAATCTTGTGGTGCTCAATCCCAGTGACAGAAGGGGACATGACACGTATTTGTATTGTTGCCATTAAGGATAAAAAGATGGGGTTTAATCATATTGCTTGAGTTTACTTTGTCTACATCATGTCATCTTGCTTAAGGCGTTACTCTGTTTCATACTTAATACCCTAGATGCATGCTGGATAGCGGTCGATGGCTGGAGTAATAGTAGTAGATGCAGGCAGGAGTCGGTCTACTTGTCTCGGACGTGATGCCTATATACATGATCATTGCCATGAATCCGTCATAATTATTTGCTTTTCTATCAATTGCCCAATAGGAATTTGTTTACCCACCGTATGCTATGTGTTCGAGAGAGAAGCCTCTAGTGAAAACTATGCCCCCCGGTCTACTTTATCATATATTAAAAACCTAAAAATACCTTGCTACAATTTATTTACTTTTATTTTAATTAGTATTTTAGTTTATCTATTTACCTCTATAAGATTTAATCCTTGCAAATAACCGCTAAGAGGATTGACAACCCTCTTATTTGCGTTGGGTGCAAGTGTTTGCTCTTTTGTGTGCAGGTGCGCTTAACAGAATTTTGCTTGGTTCTCCTTCTGGATTGATAACCCTGGTTCTTAACTGAGGGAAATACTTATCTCTATTGTACTGCATCATCCTCTCCTCTTCGGGGAAATACCAACGCAGACTACAAGTAGCAATGGACTCTCTCGAAAGCCATCATTATTTATTTCTGCGTGTTGTTGTTGTGCATGTGTAGATGGGCCTGGGAATTGAGCTAGTAGGGCAGTGGGCTGGGTCCAAAGTAGTAGAAGTAGTACAAAAACATTTTTGGAGTGTAGGCTTTTGCCTGTTCAAGCCTGCCTACTAGAATCACCACTGGTTGAAAGGAAAAGTGAAGGAAAGACATAGGAATTGGAAAGTTTCCTATGGTACTACTATTCATGCATTTGGTTCAAAGGAATGGAGCAAGGGAAAACTGTAGGATTTTTTCCTTCAGTGTCTCTTTCAAAAAAAAACGTAGGAATTTTAATATCCACTTGGCCCTCCTTTTCTAATTCCTATTTATGAAGAACAAGACTAAGTGATAGTAGCATAATAGCATTATAACTGTACATTTTCATGTGGTTTGACTTTAATATGACCATGCATCTTTGCATTTCTGTGATCTTCCAATTCCTGTGAACCAAACACCCAGCTTGACAGAAATCATGTGTTAGCAAATGCTCTGTTTTGCACGTGCATTCCTATCCTATTCCTGTTTATTTCATATCCCTCCATTGTTAGAATCATCCAATTCAAATGAGCCTTTACAGAATTACTACTGATACAGATAGGTGTCAAAGAAAACTTTGTGTGGTTGGCCCCGCTACTGCCGCGCCATCGTCCGCCCCAACTGAGCTGCTCTAACGACGGAAGCGTCCACCACAGCAGAGATCCCCCCTCCAGACCATCTTTCGCCACCTCAGATCTTCTTCCCCGCTGCTAGCAGCCACCACCACTGCATTACCATCATCAACTGAGGAGATGACCTTGAGGACTACACGGGTCCGCAAGAGAGGTTGCACTCTTTCGTGTCTGCTTACGTTATGCATCGCTTAATATTACCTGCTACTTTATCGTCCTGTTCACCTCTTAGACTCCGAGTCAGGTCCAAACTAAGAATCAAACTTGAGTTTTTAAATGGTTGTGGGGTACAAATCGGGGCAGCAATGAATAGTATCTCTGTCTACTATCTACTTAATCTCGGGTGTCTACTATGTGTTTCATGTTGGGTGGGAAATAAACTGTAAAGGAGCCATTACCTGTATTTTTTAACTGAAGCTATTATCTGCTTGCTATCATTGGTTTGGGTCTATCTACTGGTTGCTACCATCACTATGGATTTCTGCATGCATTCCTTACATAATCTCACTATGTTTTATTACTATGCATGTCAATTATTGTACACAATGGTACTGAACATGTAGAGCAAAAGAGAAGAGCCCTGCGTGGCAATATAATGTCATGCAGACGTCGCTCCATGGTGGCTGCAATGGCAGCCCCCTTCCCCCCATTCCAGATTGTAATCAAGAGGAAGATAACTGTTCAGAGGGGGATTCAGAGGGAGCAGACCACTCCTATTTACCCCCCCCCCCCCCCGAGGTCTTTGCTCTCACTTGGCATGCTGATGTTGGTCATATCATGCATATGGCGCCTTGCATTGCTTACTTTACACATCATATATGCCATCTGCTTAGTTTAGACATGTTTTGTGTGAATGCCATATGTTTAGTTTCTATATCATATATGTGAATTATGCAATGCCATCTTGTTTAGCCAGGCATCATATATGGGAATTTTGCAATTCCATCCTGTTTAGCTAGTCATCATATATGTGAATTATATCATGCCATCCTTTTTTTCATTACGTATAACATTTGCAACAATGTTAGTACATTCAACTACTGTTCCTGTGCATCAGCCATTTGACACGGTGATGGAAAAATCTGGAGTGAAAACAAGGTCTTCTGAGCAGACAGTGCTATCTGACGAAGCGCATATCTTGCCGGTTACAGATAGCTCCTCAGAGGAGGATTCAGAGACAGATGACCAGTCGTATTTCCCCCCCCCCAAGGTGTATGCTCTAACTTGGCAGGGTTATATTGCTCATATCATGCATATGGTGTCTTGCATTGCTATGTCATTTGCTTAGTTTAGACATGCTTTGTGTGAATGCCACCTGTTTAGTGTCTAATTACCATATATGTGAATTATGCAATTCCATCTTGTTGCAAGGCATTATATATGTGAATTATGCAATGCCATGCTATTTAGCCAGGCATCATATGTGTGAATTATATCATGCCATCCTTTTTTTGTATTATGTATTCCATTTGTGGACAATGTTTGTTTATTCAACTACTCTTCCTGTGCATCAGCCATTTGAAACGGTGATGGAAAAATCTGGAGTGAAAACAAGGTCTTCAGAGCAGACAATGCTACCTGCTGAAGCAGATATCTTGCTGGTTACAGATAGCTCCTCAGAGGAGGATTCAGAGACAGATGACCAGTCCTATTTCCCCTATGAGGTGTATGCTCAAACTTGGCAGGGTTATATTACTCATATCATGCATATGTTGTCTTGCATTGCTTAGTTTAGTCATCATATACACAATATTGAATGCCATCTGCTTAGTTTAGACATCATATATGCGATTGCCATCTGCTTACTTGCTTAGTATATAAATCATGTATGTGAATTATATCATGCCATCATGTTTACATAGACAGCATGTATGTGAATTATGGCATGCCAACCTATTTAATAAAGACATCATGTAGTTATATCATCTCATCATGTTTACATAGTCATCATATTTTGAATTATGTCATTCTATCCGTGAATTATATCATGACATCATGTTTCCATAGACAGCATGTATGTGAATTATGGCATGCCAACCTATTTAATAAAGACATCATATCTGAATTATGTCATTCTATCTTGTTTAGTTAGCCATCATATATGTGAAATTGTGTCCTGATATCCTGTTTAGTTAGCCATCATATATGTGAAATTGTGTCATGCTATCCTGTTTGGTTAGACAACATATATGTGAATTATTTCATGCCCTCTTTTATTCCCCACTATCCATTGCACCTGTCTATCATACAATGTCTGTACATTCAATTACTTTTCGTGTTTATCAGCCATTTGAATTGGAGGGGGTGAAGGCAGGATCTAAGGGAGTAAAAACATGGTCTTCAGAAAAGATAGTGCTACCCGTCGATGCAGATAGAACCACGGTTGTACTTGCCCAAGAACTAGCCCCACCGCACATAACCCAGACTCTCGCAGATTGTACCCCTACCCAGTTGGACAGAGAACCAGCTACACCCCATCTAACCCCAACCCCAGCAGATAGTAACCCAGTTCCACTTGACACAGCACCATCTCCACCACAGAGCTCCCAAACATGAGCAGTTAGTAAGGCAACTTCAGTGCCCAGAGCACTGTGGCGCCCCGCCTGAATACCATTGTAGCCAGATGGTCGCCGCACCAGCCTAGGAAATCACTCCTCTTTGTTGGTACCGATAAGAGGCAAGACAACGGACCAAGTCAGGGCCTCCCCATCCAGGCAAGTGTGGTTGCACTTGATGAGCTCGGTTCGGCGGCACCATGACTCGATCCAGTCGATATTAGGTCATATTCTTAATCATTGCGATAACCACAATAATGCACGATGAAAACATAACAACCTATCTCCATATTGTTATATACGAGTCACTAGTGCAATAACATGATGAGCATTAACGAGTAATGTAAATAGCAAGTTCAACCTAGCAGGAGTTTAATTATTTCTAAAACAGGTATATTCATTAATTAAACACGCAAGAATAACACAGAGCAATGCTTAAGGGCATATATCAGATGGTCGGCTTGCCTGGGGGTCGAGGAATGCACCGGAGAGAAGTGCGGTCACTTCGCGGAAGAATTCACCGGAGAAGATTCCCTCTCGGAGGGGCTGAATCGGAGTTGCGGGTGAAAAGATATGGCCATTCGTTCGTTAGCCGATGAGATGAATAAAAAGTGTCCACTTCGACCGCTAACGAGTGAACGCCCGCAATATAACAGTTTCAGCCGGCGGGGTAAATAGAAAGCGTAGTTTTGGGAAATACACTTTCCGAAAAGGGAAAGCGCATTCCTGGCCGAAATCGCGTGGGAGTACGCTTTCTCAAAATGAAAACGTATTCCTGGGAGGGTGCCTCCACTTAAACCGATGGGCGGGACCGGGTCAACGCCCCCGTCTGGCTGACGTGTGGGGCCGAGGGGATGGCGGGGCCCACCTGGCCAAGTCGTCGTCTTCTCCCTCTCGAGCGCCCGCGAGGCAGGGGAAACAGCGCGCTCCGGCGACGGTTGCGGTCACCACAGGGCATCCCCAACGACGCTCCGCCCATGGACGAGCTCGGCTCGAAGAGGCGCATCTGATGGTGTAGCGCACAGACACCAAGAGCTACGGGGGCGACGACATCCTTGGGCAGGGCGGACGGTGGCGACGGCCGGAGATGGTCACGGCGATTTGGTGGCGGGGAGATGGCGGTACGGTGCGGGAGAGCTTCGCGGTGGCCGGGGGCTCCTCTGGTGTAGGTAGGAGGGGAAGAAGGGCCGCGGATGGCTCGAATTCGAGCCGAGAACAGCGGCGGCCATGGCGATCGTGGCGAGCGAGGAGAAGCTCCGGGGAGGAACTGAGGGGCTCGGTGGGACTATAGGAGGTCTAGGAGGAGGTTGAAGTGCTTGGGGATGGACTGGGAGGCTCCGGGCCATGGCTATTTATAGCCGGCCGGCCGGGAGAATAAGCACACGCGCCGCGTTGAGCTGGCCCGCGTGCGGAGGGGACGGCTCGGGTGGCCCGCGTTGCCGACCTGACCGCAACTATTGCGACGCGGTGGCGAGGAAGAGGACAGCGGGGAAGGGGACGACGGCCGTCGACACATGCACGTACGGGCTAGTACGGCCGCGCTTGTCGCCGTCCGGCGGGGGCGCAAATGGAGGGGGAAGCTATGGGAGGAGGGGTGCGTGGACGTAGGGAAGCCGCTAGACATGTTTTGACAAGCCGGGGCTACTCGAGCTGTCCTGCCCGACGCGACGACTACGTAGAGCATAGTCTCTGCTCGCTGTTCACGCGCTCACCACGGGCATAGCGCGCTCTGCTGCCAGTCTGGCCATCACACCTTGTCCAACAGGTGTATCACTGCTCAAATGGACAAGATTGGTCATTGGAGAAGCCAGGAAGGGTCTAGGTTGGTCGAGGGGATCCAGAACAGTTTCTGGACAGAAACTTGGGCAGGTGTTATGGTCAGAAAAATGTGCCAATGAGCTGGGCAAGATGTCACAGAGAAATGTAGTAGGAAGGAGTAGATTCTGGAAAAATTTGAAGCCATTTGGACCAGGTTTGCATATACTTCCTTTGTAATGCAAAATTTGGTCCAGAAATTAGATCTTGAAGCTGTGCTCAACTGGCTGAATGGATTGGGTTGAATTTTTGTGGAGTGACGATTTGGATATATGGAGGTACTGGAAAAATTTCAGCTCATTTGGATACACCAAAATGGTACTTCCTTCACAAAGCTTGAATCTGGACAGAAGCTAGATGGAATTTTGGGGAGAAATTGGCTAGATAAAATGATGTGAATTTTTGCATGCTCACATAACATATGGAATGTGAGGTCCTGGATTAATTTCAAGAATTTTGAAGCAATATAAAATACAGTTGCTTCACAATCTCAAACTGAGTCCAGAAACAAGAACTGGATGATGCTCTCAAACTTTGAACTGTGGAACTTGGGTTCTTGATGGAAATGGTGAGGATATGGATAGAAGAAGCTCCACAAATTATTTCGGATTTTTCCTGTCTACCAAAATGGTAGCTCCTTTGGAAAATGCCCAAAATGCAATATTGGCTTTAAATAGGAAAATGCAATTTCCCTTATTTAATTATGGCCAATATTTTTATGAGAGCTCAATATGATCACAAAGGATATCTCCACAAGTTTTCATGAGCTTTGGAGATGGATAGATATTTTTTTGGATTTAATTCCTTTAAACAGCAGAAAAAGGAATTAATTTTAAATGAAAAATATTGCAAATGACTTGGCAATATTTTTACATATCCAGGGTTAAAATATATAGGAGAGTCTCTGGAAAAAGTTAGGGAGGCAACAGATCCAAGGAAATTGGGGTTCCTTTGTAACGAAAGGAATTAGGGTTTCCCTTCCGGTGACTCGGAAGGTAGGGTTTCGGCGGCAAAATCCTGAGAATAAATTTTGGGTGATAGGGTTGGTTGGAGAGAATCTCTGGTTGGATAGAAAAGTCAGGGCTAACTGACCATCTTCATATACCCAAGAGCGAGAGAAAATCCAATAACACCGAAAAAAAGACGGGAGTCAAATCCCGCGGAGGAAAAAAAACAAGGAGCGAAAACCAGGGTGTTACAAGCACGAGGACCAGCACTGCGAACCCCAACTCAATGCTTCAAGGAGAAGAACAGTTGTTCTCAGGTCAGATTCCGTAGCTATCGTGCACACTCCTTTGCTCTTGCATCACTGTATTTACTCATACCAACTATTTCAAATTTGAAGGATCCCATTGAAACTCCAATGGCACAATAGGTATGTTTTAAACCTGTTTCTTTAACTGGTTTGTTGTTGACACTTCTTGCTCTATGTTGATTTCAGTTTCAATTGTATAAACAGTTATGTTCTCATGTCAAGCACATTACAAGTGTTGTTAGTGTTGTTAGTTTCCCACACTTATATTCAGTCTATGCCGCTTTGTCTTAAACATATATGATTTGAACTGCTTCTCTATCTTGATTTGGCAACATAAACTAGGATGATATAGACAATACAGTGACCATAGTACATAAATATATGTTTGTTTCATGTTGTTATCCTGTCAACATTACTAATGAACTGGTTTACCAAAATGAGTTTCATATACTACATGCTAAACCTGTGATGTGTGACATCCCCAGATTACTAAACCCTAATCATGCTAATTAGTCATGCCAAGTCATCATCATTATGCTCTAAGAAAAACAATTAAGAAATAATCCCACTTCAAATTCAAATTTAAAATAAAAGTCAAATTATTATTTCTTCAAACTATAAAACTAAAATGTTCCTAATACAGCAAATAATCCAATATCAATTATAAAAATATAATCAACATTAATTGAATTAGTTGAATGACCCTAACATCATAAATAGTAGAAAAACAACAACAATTAATACCTTTTTATTTAATTAAAATTCAAATGCAATCATATTTTCCCCAAACTAATTTCTGGTAGTAACTAAAATTGCACTGTAAATATTGGGCGAAGTCACATATTTTACAAAACTCATATGGTAGCCAAACATTTAGCAAACAGGAGTGAAATACAGAAAACAGAAAAAGAATAAAAGAAAAAGCCTAGCAACTACTGTGCACAGGGGCCTAAGTGTAACAGTATAAGGCCCAGCCCGCCAGGAGATTATCCCTAACCTCCAGCTCACCCGCGTCGCCGTGGAGCACGCACGCCCGCACGCGCCTCCGATCGCCACACGTCGAGCATCCACAACTCTGAGGAGGGGATAAGGTTGCCCTCGACCTCCTCGACCCCCTGGCAACCCTAACACGCCGCTCCTGTCCTCTCCTCGCTCACCCCCTCCATTTCTCTTCGACGCCCGACGCGGCCGTCATCGCGCCACCGTCATCCACGCGCACCGGAGCATCCCCGTGCCTCCCGCTGGTGTCCAGGAGGGACGCCGAGGTCGACCTCGTCCTCTCCTTGCATCAGATCGAGCGGAGACGCCGCCACGCTTCGCCATCGCCCGACTCCATCAACCATGGCCGCCGTCGCCATTGGAGTCGACCCGCTCGACTCCGACCTCCCCGCGCCTCCCCGAGCCCTCCTACGAGACCGCTGTGAGCACGCGCTCCTCCCCCTCTTTTCCCGAGCTCGGATTCGAGCTCGAGCACGCTCGCCGCCACGCCCATAGCTCCGGCTGCCTCCTTTGTCATCGTCGTCGATGCGGTAGCCCAACACCGCGTCTGGGCGCGTGGTCGAGCTCCCGCTGCCCCGTAGCTGCCGCATGTGCTCTCCGTTCGCTCGGAAGCGAGCTGCAGCCCCGCGTTCGTACCTCGCCGAACCCCGGCCGCTGCCGCGAGCTCGTCTCCGGCGAGCTCAGGCCACCCCGCGCCCTGTTTTTGCCTCTCCTAGATGCGGTCGAGCGCGGGCTATCTGCTGGTGGTCTCAGCGCGTCCAATCGACGACCGTACCGTAAGTCCGGCGAACCTCCGCCGTCGTTTCGGTCGCCGCCAGCCAAGCTCCGGCGAGTGCCGAGGTGGCGAGGTTATTAGGACTAACCCCCCCCTAATTAGCCACCTCACTGCCACTGACAGCGGGCCCTACCGCGGGGTCAAACCCAGTCAGCGTCGGGTTTGACCGGGATTAGCGCTGAGTCACTAACATGTAGGACCCGCGTGTAATAAACTGATTTTATAAATAAATAAAAAGTTAATTATTTCGTTAATTAAACTAATTAACTAATTAGCCACTGACAACTGGGTCCCACCTGCTAATTAAACATGTTTAACTAAATTAACTACTGTTAGGACTAAACAGTCACTGACCAGTGGGTCCCACTGGTCAGGTTTGACTGGTCAACCGGACTGTTGACCGCTGACGTCACACCCACGTCATGATGACGTCACTCTGTACTGTTTCGGATAATTCTAATTAAATAATTTCAGAAATTCTAGAAATTCAGTAAAACTTTGAAAAATCATATAAAATAAACCGTAACTCGGATGAAAATAATTTATATATGAAAAACGATCAGAAAAATGTGTAGAATCTGAATAACCTATCCACATGTTTGTCAAACCCCTCTAACATACCGAACATGTAACATTTTGCCCGTATCTGATAAATAAATAGTGCATAACATTAATAAAATAAATCCAAATAAATTCCTAAATTATCTAATGCAGTTAGATAGGCAGTATGTCACCTCTGCATAACATTTAGGCATGTCATGCATCCATGTTGCATTTTGCCGTGTATTTATTGTTTCTTCCCCCTCCTTCCCGATAGCCCCCGAGGCTGCCGACAACACCGCTGTGTACGACGACGTCGCCGACGACCAGACCCCTTCAGCTGAGCTTCCAGGCAAGCAAAACCCCCTTGATCATAACATATCGCCCATTCCTTTCTCTCTTATGCTTGCATTAGAATTGCCCCTGCTACTGTTTCCGATAGCTCCTATTCTGATGCATAGCCTGATGTTGTCGCCTGCTATTGATACATCGCCTGCTAACCTATTATGCTTAGTTAGCTATGTTGTTTTCCATCAGCTAGCCCCTCACCCTTGTCCGTATGCCAAGCTTGTTAACGGGCCGTGATCACTCTGGGTGATGATCACGGGAAACATTTACATTATGTAATACTTAAACTGTTAAAGTCGGGCTGGCCCCAAGGGTGCCCGCGAGTGAATCACATTAAAGATGGGTCGGCTCCAACAGTACCCGCGCGTCATGTCTTACCAAGTCGGAGTGACAGGAACCCTGTTCGTCTTTGCGAGTTACTAAACATGCTTAATGGATTTGGGTATTTGATCTGAGTTGGCTACGTGCCTATACGCACTACCACCACGTGGGATAATGGTTTAATGGGGCCCTCTACGTCGTAGTATCATCCGAAAGTTCTTCAGACGTCACAGCTCAGAGATGCGGGCTGATTGTTGGGGTGAGCTGGTTACGTCACTGTGTATACAGTGTCGCGCTTGGGCCCCGGCCAGTCACGCAACGTGCAGGAGTGCGAAGGGCGATGGCCTAAGACCCCTTCGTGCTTAGGATTTAGACCGGCGTGTTGACCTCTCTGTTGAGACTAGGTAGGACTGCGTCGTGTCGATCACCCGAGGTCGGGTATTACCCAGCAAGTGTATCCGGCCAGATGTGATCGAGCGTGTTGGGTAACAGTAGTGCACCCCTGCAGGGAAGTTATCTATTCAAATAGTCGTGTCCACGGTAACAGGACGCTTGGAGTTGTATCTTGATCCGCTACAACTACAAATGGATACTGTCACACTGATAAACTGCTACTACTGCTCTCGGGATCACTTTCTCGCAGGGTAGTCGAGGAAGAATCTCAGGGCATTACTAAACTATGATTGATGTTTATTTTATCTTGCTCTACTCTCTTCTGATGCTGCAAGAACTGCTTCAAGATGCTAGTCTTCGATAGGCTAGGCTTCTCCCCGTCTGTTCCAGCATTTCTGCAGTTTAGTCCAAAGATATAGCCCCATTCCTTTGATACCGATGCATAATTAGTATAGTTCTGATGTCAGTCTTGCGAGTACTTTGGATGAGTACTCACGGTTGCTTTGCTATTCTTTTCCCCATACCCACTTGATGAAATCAGACGATGGAGTCCAGGAGCCAGACGCCACCGCAGGAGACTACTACCAGGAGAGCCCCGGAGGTCACTACTACTGGGCTGAGCCGACCGACCAGGAATAGTTTGGAGGCCCTAGGCAGGAGGCCTTCGCCTTTCGATCTGTATCGTTGTTTGTGCTAGCCTTCTTAAGGCAAACTTGACTAACTATGTCTGTACCCAGATATTATTTGTTTGTATGACTTAAGTATTCGGGTCCTCGTGACCCCTGGTTTGTAATATGAAGATTTATGTTTAAATTTGAGTTTAGAGTTGGGTTGTGATATCTTCCCGTGCGTCTCTGTTCTCGAGCGTGCACGTTTGCGTGTATGATTAGTGCACGGTCGAGCAGAGGGCGTCACATGATGTGTCTGCTTGTTCCTCTTTTAGAATGCCGGCGGAATATTGGAGAAGAGTACCACATTATGCAATGGTAATGGAAGTAATGCAGACAAGGTTCAAGATAGTGAGATAACCCTGTTGGTCTCCAAGAAAGCTGATACAAACTATCTTCAAGACAGTGAGACAACCCCAAAGTCTTGCCTTGATGTAGTGTTCGAGTTACTGGCCACTACCACTAGCACAACCTCTTCGAACTCGCTGCCTGAATCAGTTCAGCTTCTTGAGTCTCAACTGCAAGTTGAAAGACAACGATCAGCTGTGCTGCGACAAGAAGCCGAAGGACTGAGGAAGTTCCTGTAGAATTCAGATGCATACTTTCTGGAGAAAGCTAATAAGCTTGCTAAGCTTCTTTCCAGCATGGTGGGTGCCCAGGGTATCGTTTCTTGAGCTCTTCTGAAGTGGTTTCAGTTCTGGACTTGTTCTGCTGCCGCGTTTATTTGCACTGGTGGCCAATTTAGGCGCCAGTGTATGTAATATGCTACTTTGTTGTTCCCTAATATTTGCTCAGGTAGCGAACTTTGATGCCCAATGGATGTAATCTGTGTAATCGCCGTAATAGCCTAGCGTTAGTTGCTTTCTTATTTATTTACTTATAGTCTTGTTTATTTGTTTGCTTGTAGTCACTGTAGTTCTTTTTCCTCGGTTTGCTAGTGGCCGCAATAACCATGGGCCACATACAGGGCGTGGTAACGATGGGCCTTCTACGGGCCGTAGGATCCATGGGCCTCCTAAGGGCCATAGGATCCATGGGCCTCATACGCGCCATAGGATCCATGGGCCTCGTACGCGCCGTAGTATCCATGGGCTTACTGTTCGTGGGCCAAAACCGGAACGCAATATGGACCGTAAACGGGCCTAAATCGGTACCATCCGTTTGTGGGCCCAGACCATAACGGGTCGTTAACAGGCCGGAAGGCAGCACAGGCTTAATTCTATCAACATGCATGACGGGTCGTTAATGGGCCGGATTGCAGGACAGGATGAAAACGGCCAAACTCGTTAACGGGCCACAAACGGACCGATTGTTACCACGGGCTAAATTTGGCCCATTAGCTTAACAGACCAGTAACAGACCATAAGTAATCGGGGCCGGAAATGAGCCCAAGAATATATGGGCCCTTAGAAGGCCAAAAGAAAACACGGGCTGGAAACGGCCCAACTGAATCATGGGCCGTTAATGGGCTCAAAGCAGTTTATTGTTCATGATGGGCCTGATTCACCACGGGCCGTTAATGGGCCCAGAGATGCAAAAGGCCTCTTATGGGCCGAAAGTGACAACGGGCTGGAATCATATGGGACGGCCCACATGACGCTACTGGGTCGAATTTTTAAAGGCCATAACGGGCCGTGAGTACTTGGGTCGTAAATGGGCTGTATGCGAACAGGCCGGTAACAGGCTTTCCATGGGCTGGCCCGTTAACTTTTGACCAAGTCAAATGGGTCGGCCTTTATAACCTAAATGGGCCACTGTTGGGCCGTGCCACGTGTCGCTGTTCCATAGGCGCGTCTCGTGCAATGAATGAACGACATCTCTCGCAACGCCGACCTGACACGTGGATCAGTTGGCCAATCTGAATTTTACACATGGAAAATCCCCATTGGTCAGGGCTGTTAATGGGTTATCAGATCCAAACCGGAACCCGATAGCTTAACGGCGACCCGTTACGGTGGATGCCATGTGCCGGTTACCCTTGACGAAAACACTTCCATGACGCGACAATTATCGTCATGGAAGTGGACATTTCCGTGATGATAATTTCAGTATTGTCATGGAACACTTCTACGACAGCACAGGTATGAATATCTTGATTCTGTCATAAAATCGTCACGGATGTACATGCATGACAGAAAATGTGACCTACTGTGACAAAGACGTATCATCATGGAAGTGTTTTTTTTTCGTAGTGTGCTCTGGGTCTTCCTCTTTAGATTTGCAGTGTGCTGCATTTTCTTCAAAGATAAATGACGATCCAAGTGAGCAGACGGATGAGAAAATGGGACTTTGCGGACCGCAACCCGGATTTTTCTTTGACCAAATGTTTCCGAGTCTAAAGAAATCAAGGTTACCTCTGTTGCGCCGGCTCTGCTCGTTTTGGTCTGATCCTGGGACAAATCAGCATCAGCAAGTTCGATAAAAAGGTGGCCAAGAGAATCAAGTTCTTCCTCAACTTCATCCTCGTCTTCCTCTTCCTCCTGGTTTAGGTCTGCGGGAGGAGTGGCGGCTTCTATTCCTGTTTGCCACCATTCAGAGTCCTCCTAAAACAAAGAGTCGGCTTGTCAGATAAAGAAAGAACAAGGATTGCACAAGTAAAGCTTAGTATGAAAGTGAAAGAGGGAGACTCACAGCTGGGGCCGGGTTGCCAGCATAAAAGGGGGCGAGGCCGATGAGGGCGATCTTCTCTTTCTTTTCACCAAGAAGTTTCTTAGTGGCCTTGATTAATTCTGTCTTAGCCAGATTTTGCGTGCTGAAATGCAACTCGTCGGTTATCTCACCAGAATAGGTGTGCAGAAGCCGGCTCCTCAAGCTGAGTGGTTGAATTCTCCATTCCGTCCATGTCCAGGTCAAGTCGACTCCAGACAGCCCATGAGCTATAAGGGCACTGATCTTGGCATAAAGGGGTCAATTCCTACATGAGCTATGGAAGAACTATGAAGAACTTGGATAGCACTAATGGTGGAGACAGGGGGGCTTATAGATTTGAAAGGAGATTGGAGGTCCCAAGAACAGCAGTCGCAGTCGCGGCAGATCCCGATGAGCCTGGTGACGACGTCGACGGAGTGGCCTTTGTTGATGGCCGGAGAGCTCGAGGTGCGCAAGGAGCAGCGGAGGCGAGAAGAAGAAGAAGACATTCACATAGGGGTAAAAAGTGAATCTAAGTCCTCAATGGTCTACTTATAGGGGCGGTGGAACCCGAACCGGCAGGGTGAAACCCCAGGCGGCATAGTAAATTTTGGCTAAAGGGACGGCTCGATTTTCGCGTTAACAAGATTTGACAAATCCACTCAAAGATCCGTTATGATGCCATGCGCTTTTACCGGAGTAGGTAGGGTGATGTCACGATAGGAAGAGGCAAAAATGGTCAAGTATGCAGAAGAACCATGAGAGCCGGCAAACCTTTTTGACCCGGCCATGAAGTTACAAAAGAGGAATAGCAGCAAGGACAGGAAAGATGGAGCAGTTATCGGCCCAAGAAAGATTTGGACCAAGGCACAATCCTGCATGTTTTCCTTTGTTTTATTTACAGGATGAAGTTTAACATGGATAAATCCAAGCTAAACTGGGGGCTAATGTTGGGGATGTTCCCCACAGTCGAGACCCAGTATGAGTGTGACCCGGCCCTAATCCTTGAGGCTTTGTGAGTCACCTCATTACCGGGTCATGAGAAAGATGATCGAATACGGGCCTGAAGCTCAGAGCGAGACCCGGTAGGAGGCCGGCTCTCACGGATCCTGTGGCCGACTAATGGAGAGGCCCAGAAGGAAGGACAACTTGGAAAGCAAGATAGTAAGAGGTAGATTATGATACGGGTTGATAGTATGACCCGGATTCTTCTGTAACCCTAGCAGTTCAGCCTATTATATAAAGGGGAGCTCCTAGGACCGAAAGACGAAGTTGCAATCTCTCGAGAGCTAGGTTAGCGAATCCGCACCCTTGTAATCGAGATCTAGAGCAATATCAATCAAGCAGGAGTAGGCTTTTATCTCCACCGTGAGGGGCTAAACCTGGATAAATCTGTGTCTCTCTTTCCCGTTCAACCCCATTCAAGCTTCCACACAACTACGATGGCCTAACGACTAAGTCCTTTCATGAGGACATCTGTCGTGAAAAAACCATGACACACGGTATCATACTTTCCATCCAAGGCTCTAAGGATCTTCTTGATGATGAATTTGTCGGTCATCTCTTCGCTTCCTAAGCAGGCAATATCATTTGTGATGAGAACGAGCCTAGAGTACATTTCAGCGACTCCTTCACCATCCTTCATCTTGAACTTGTCAGGTTGACTTTGAAGCACATCCAACTTGGATTCCTTGACGGACTCGGTACCTTCATGCATATCAACCAAAGTATCCCAAATTTTCTTTGCATTCTCGAGGCGGCTAATCTTGTGGAACTCCTCGGGGCACAAACTGTTGAAGAGAATGTCGCATGCTTGAGCATTGTATTGCAGCATCTTCAATTCTTCCGTGGTTGCTCCATGATCTGTCATGGGAAATGACGATCTATGGGACCGCACGGGCCCCTTTGCGATTCGGCTCAGGGGACATGCATGGGGCAAAGAGCAGATTTTTAGTAGGTGCAAGAACATGCTGGGGGGGGGGGGGTTATCCAGGTTCAGGCCACTATGAGCGTAAAACCCTACTCCTATTCTATGTTTGATCGTGTATGAACTCAAGTTACAAGGAGCGCAGTCTTCTGGCAAGGTGCACGAGAAATGCAGCTATCGCGTGTAATTGAGCTGGGTGTCGACCGTTCTACCTGTAGCCGTGGGCCTCCTTTTATAGGCCAAGGGGTTACCACAATGGCTAATATGGTCATTACAGAGTATGAACAGTGACTTGCACCGTCACCACGTCTATCTTCCGACGGGGTAAGACAAACGCATTTAATGCACCGTTAGGTGCTACGTTGGGGAGGCGAGGCCTTGGGCAAAAGATCTGTACCACCGGTCCTGGCGCCCTCCTGTAATCTTGACACATCCCAGGGACGGGTGTCATTAAAGTTAATCTTGGCGTGGCATGCTGACACATGCCTTGGCCGGCTATGTTGACCGCCTGCCCGCTTGACACCTAGCATACGAGCCTATGTGGTCGATGGTGAGGTGGAGCGGTAACGAGACAGAACAAGCCTGCTGGCATGGAGCTTGCCGAGCCTTGCTTGCAGGCAAGGGGGCTTGCCGGCAACCATAGTCTTGGTCTTCTCCTTGCCGGGGTGGAGCTTGTCGGCAAGGGCAGCATTAATCTTCAGTATGAGAATAATACTTCTCGATGACCTGCCTTGAGGTCTTCTTCATGGTCTTGGTGTTGAGTCTTGAGTCGTAGTTATCCTCTATCAAGCCCTTGCCGGAAGATAGGCTACAAGCGCCTGTGCACAAGTCTGGGTATGAGGGCACCCATGTCTTAGTACACCGATAGGAGCCCCTGGGCCTGGGCCACACGCGCATGCGAGGCTTCCTTGGGCTAGGCCCAAACAGTGCACAGGCGGCGTGTGGCAGAAGATAACTATCATAATCTTCTCTTTTACTGCACCCGCCCACGATGCGCATTAAATGCGGGCGTGGGAGAGGTGGAGCGAAGCGGCGGCGAGGGGTAGTGCGCCTGAAAAGCGTGGCCACATAGGACGAAAAAGAGCCAGCCCTTGCGCCTTCCCCATAATAAGGAAAAAAATGTGGAGGGCGCTGCTCATTTTTCCTGACTTCTCGCATCTCCTTCTTCGATTCCTGTCATTGGGGGAGGCGAGGCGGTAGGGAGAGTAATCCCCCTAGGGCGCTATAAAAAAGGGCGGGGCAGTGGCGATCTTCCCCACCCATCTTCTACCCTTGCCATTCTCCTCCTCCAACCTTTTGTCCATCCTTGCTTTCCTTGAGGTTTGCTGCCGCGATGGCGAGGGGTGGAGGTCGAGCACGCGCATCTGCTTCCTCCTCGTGGGTCCCCCCTCTGGGTCGGATGCGTTCCTCGGTGGTTATCGTGAATGCCAGCCCTAGCGCCCACAGCAAGGCCGCCCCCGCGGCCGCGGAGGGTGCGGCACTCGCGGTCGAGGCGGGCGTGGCGGACGTGGCGTGGCGGCTGCCCTTCCCCCTCAGGCGGAAGCTCGGACGGTGGTGACGGTGCACGAGTCCCACATGGCGGTGGCGGGGCACGATTTTGTCATGGGGCTGCACCGCGGCTTCGCAGTTGGCTCCGGCTCCGGGACCCCTTTGCGAGGGTGATGGAGAACAGCAGGCCTTTGGGCCTATGGCTATAGGTGGATGGCTGCTGCAACGGCCCCTCCTGGGTGGTGGCCGAGTTCTCCACTGCGGCTCCCTGTTCCTGATGCGGGGGTGGAAATCGTTCGCCCGCTCCCGTGGTCTAAGGCGGGGGCAGCTCCTCCAGTTTAGGTACGACAGGGTCTCCGGTGGTTGCATGGAATGCTGCGTGGAGAGTGAGAGTAGCAGCGGCACCGACTCCACCAGCGAGAGCGAGAGCGACAAAAGCTCCTCGCGTATCAAGAGCGAAGGCGACGATTCCGACTAGGCGCATAATAGTGCCCGAGTCGAATCTTGAATATGAGTTGCGCTCCGCCTAGGCTCCTCTCCTTAGCTCCTGTATCAAAACCAATGTAGCCCTGTGGGGGCGTGGAAGATAACTTTTGCACCTAAGCGCTTAACAGTTGCTGTAGTTTGTGTTTTGAATGGATGTATGCATGTTGTTCTCCTTATTCCATTCTATCTTTGCATGATTTTTCTACCCTACGCTTGCCGGAAACTTGCCGGTGCACACACCCTTGCAGCGAGCGCTCGAGGAACAGGTCCTCAGCAGCTTGCCGGAAGTGCCGCTGCCAGCAAGGTCACTCTTGACGATCACAACGCAGCTACTTAGGTTGCCGAGCAGACTCGAAGCAAAGCAAAAGCGCAGTTGATCACAGTAAGGTTCCTTAGCATGCAGGTTTCTCATACAAAGGCCAAAATTGTTCAAGGAGGATCGCAACTACAACAAAGAATTTATTTCAAAGTTTTGCAACTTAGCTCATTCCTTGATGTACTTCTTGCCGTAGGCGATATCTTGAACGCGTCCTTTGGTATCCATACCGTCACTCCCCCCGGGAAACTTGTACGCGAGGACTCCTTTCTTCCTTTAAGAAAAAGAAAGAAGAGAAAGGAGGAGGCTGGAACCTTGACGGTTCATTAATCACCTTATGCAAGGCAAAATGTAACACAGGACTGCCTGCAACACATAAAAATATATATGTACTTTGACAAAGGGTTGTGAAACATTTAACTTTTATTTATTATGCACATGATCTGCGCCCAGCTTTGTACAAAGGTTTACATGCCTTGACGGCAAACTTGTACAAAAGAGGTTGCCGGGCAGCCCGGCAACCGCGCCTTACAGGTAGAACTTACGAAGATGCTCAATATTCCATGAGTTGAGCACCGGAGTGCCATCTTCGGTCTCTAGGTGGAGTGCGCCAGGCCTAGAGACTCGTACTACCCGGTAAGGGCCCTCCCACTTCGGCATCAACTTGTTTTTACCCTTCATGGATTGAATCCGACGAAGAACAAGGTTGCCTTCCTCAAGGTTCCTGGCATTCACTTTGCGGCTATGGTAGCGGCGCAAAGCTTGTTGGTACCGTGCAGCACGGACAGCAGCTCGAAAACGATCTTCCTCAAGGAGCGTGGCATCGTCGTGTCGCAGCTCATCTTGGTCCTCCTCATCGAAGGCCAAGACTCGAGGTGACCCGTATTTGAGTTCCGTGGGGACTACGACTTCTGCACCATACACAAGGGAGAAGGGTGTCTGGCCAGTGGCTCGATTTGGTGTCGTTCTGATTGACCAAAGAACCGCCGGCAATTGTTCCACCCAGCGCCTTCCACACTGGTGCAGCTTGTCAAAAGTCCTGGTCTTTAAACGACGCAGCACTTCCGCATTTGCCCTCTCTACCTGCCCATTGCTTCTCGGGTGAGCAACGGAAGCATAGCAGATCTTATTTCCAAGTTCTTGGCAATATGATGTGAAGGCGCGGCTCGTGAATTGGGTGCCGTTGTCGGTAATGATCCTGTTGGGTACACCAAAACGGGCAACCAATCCTTTGAGGAACTTGATGGCTGACTGTGGCGTCACCTCTCTCACTGGCTCTACTTTAGGCCACTTTGTAAACTTGTCGATTGCAACGTACAAGAATTCAAATCCCTCGGTAGCACGGGGGAAAGGCCCAACAATGTCGAGCCCCCAGACCGAGAAGGGCCAGGAAAGAGGGATGGTTTGGAGGGCTTGAACTGGTTGGTGGATGTCCTTGGAGTGGAACCGGCATGCTTCGCACCTGATAACCACCGCCAAGGCGTCTTGAAGGGCTGTCAGCCAGTAGAATCCTTGACGGAATGCCTTGCCGACAAGTGCGCGTGACCCAATATGAGAGCCGCACATCCCTTCATGTATTTCTTCCAACAGCCTTTGTCCATCTTCCCAGGAGATGCATTTCAATTTTACCTCGTTTGGTCTCTTCCTGTACAAGGTGCTGTCAATAAACTTATACATCCTTGATTGACGGGCCACTTTTTTTGCATCTTCTTGCTCACCGGGAAGGTGTCCTGTCTGGAGGAATTGGACAATCGGCTGCGCCCATGCCGGAGCTTGTGGCTCGACGACAAGGACTAAAGGCATTTCTTCCTCTGCGGGAGCGCTTGCTTCGACGGCAAAGATCTGTCTTGCCAGATGCTGCGGCTCACCAGCAAAGGGCGGATTGTCGGCGGTATCTGCTTTCTTGGTGTCTACCGGTAGCTCTGCCAGAAAGTAACCATCAACATCTTGTTTTCTTTTCTTCGCCAGCTTCGATGGTGTAACGGATGGCTGAGTTAGTTGGAGCACAAAAGTTCCTGGCTCCACATGCATCTTTTGGGCGGCAAGCTTTGATAGGTCGTCGGCAATCTCATTCCGGGCACGAGGAACGTGTCGTGGGAACGAGTCTGACAGTAGAAGGTAGGGGTACGTAAGGAGAGGGCAGAGTCCTAGCTACGGCGAGGGTGTACACACAGATGTATGAGTTCAGGCCCCTCTCGTGGAGGTAATAGCCCTACGTCTCAGGTGCTCGGGACCTCTTTGTCGATTGTAATAGGAGTATCGCTACAGGGGTGCGAACCAAACCTTATGCCAGAGGGGAGGGGTGGCTTATATAGAGTGCGCTGCCCCTCATAAGTGACCGGCGTTTAAGGGTCAGATCGTGGTTATAAAGACGTACGTTACTGGTAACGTACAACATAAATGCTATTAATGGTCTTGATGAATGCCTGCCCGTTAGCCTCCCTGGGGTGACTTCTGGGCTTCTGTGGTCGACTGTCTTCTGGTCCTTCCGAGTGAAAGGTAAGCGTCGAGTGAAAGGTACCTCCGAGTGTATATTGTCGAGTGACTTGTATGTCTTGGTGATTTCAGTCGGAGACTTCCTTGTAGCTCTTAAGCTTTCTGGGGTAGTGTCCTTAGGTAGGGCATGTAGGTCAGGCCTATGACCCTACCCTAGGTACATATCCCCATCATTAGCCCCCGAATGGATCGGGGTTCGAGTGTAAAAAGTGTCAATGCAGGTTCTGACAAGACACAAAAATTCCGAGTGCATTTTGAGGCTTCTTAGAAATCTGCGTCGATTGGAACCTTTATCGTTCGCCCTGATTGATTCTGTCTTGAAGTATATCCGAGTGAAACTGAGCTCGAAATCAGGTCCGAGTGAAACTGAGCTCGAAATCAGGTTCGAGTTGTCTGCAGAGTCTTCTGATGTGATGGTTCGCTCCGTCGGGTCCGGATTTTACGGGATTCGAAAATTGGATAAACGCGCGCCGAGCGGGGATGATGCAACCGCAAAGGCAAGCGGGAACACGATGCCTCGATTATCGCGCAGCGGGAATCGCCACGTGATGCGCCTCCTCTGAATTCGGGATACTCAGAGATCTGGCGGGCCCGCAGGTCAGTGACCCACACGGGCGGATATATGGGGCGACGACGCCGGTGCTGGTACAGTATTCTTCCCCCAAATCTGCCCTTCTCCTCCTCCTCCTCTGCTCAGCTCCGTTCCCAGGACCGCCGCCGCCATGACGAAGGGCAAGACGGAGAAGCTCGAGCGCGCCAAGAAGGGAGGAGCCAAGGCGAAGAAGCCGTCGGGCGCCCGGTCGACGGTGCCGCCGGGATGGATCCAGGGGGATTTCCTCCAATCGACGGTCACGGCGAAGGATGTGAAAAATCTCGTCGACGACGGGTTGATTGCTGCGGAGTCCTGGAGATTGCCGAAGGGGGAGACCGAGCCAGAGCCACGCGACGGCGAGCGAGTTCTGCTTCTCACCCACGTCGAACGAGGTTTCTCCATGCCACCTCACCCATTCATCCGTAGTTTCATGAACTATTTCGGGGCGCAGCTCCACCACTTCCCTCCGAATGCAATTGCCTATCTTTCCTGTTTCATAACTTTGTGCGAATGCTTCCTGGGCTGTACTCCACATTGGGGTTTGTTTAAACACATATTCTCTGTTAGATCTCAATCCGTCAAGAAAGTCAATCCCAGTGATAGCAAAACCAATGTAATCCAACTGTGTGGTGGCTTAGGGATCCAAAAGAGAGGTAGGAGTGCATTCCCCTCTATGACCTTTCCTGATTCTGTCCGGGGTTGGCAGTCGACATGGTTCTACTGCAAGGATGTTGCATCACCAAATATGTCGACTGGACTTCCTCCTTTCACCTTGGATCGACCTACCACCCCCAAACCACTGTACGTGACAAAGTTAGAGAAAATCCAGGTAGGGATCCTAGTGAACGCTGTATCTGATCTGATTTGCGGCGGAGTGACTGGCTTGGATCTCCTTGAAACGTTTCTCAGTCGACGAATCCAGCCTCTCCAAGCCCGGGATCACACGATGTGGCATTACTCGGGCCCTGAGGATACCACTCGGACTCATCCTGAAGAAGTTTCCGACGAGACCGTCTCTCAGTGGCTCAGGAGCATCACCGGAGCTTGTGATAATCCCGAGGGAGCCAAGCGAATTCCGCCCTTCTCTGCTTTGAACCCACCGAAGAACTTGGTGAGTTATATCTCTGTCGATTGTTTTAATATCTGTCGAGTAACTGGATCTTCAGTCGACTGACTTTGAAGCTTGTATCTTGCAGGAATTTACAAACATGTACTCGCCCATGCCGAACGGAGAACAACCTGACGAAGAAGAAGGGAGCGTAGATGGCAGCGCAGACGGCGATTACGCCGACGACAGCGAGAGCAGCGATGACGACCTGGAGGAAGGCGAGGTGGAAGCTCAGGTCCCTCTGCGCCCTGGGCGTCGCACGGAGCAGCAGGAAGACCCAGAGGTTGCCCCGAGCAAAACTGTGGCGTCGAGCACAAGGAACCCAAAGCGCGACCGCACCGCAACACCGGGGTCGACTGAAAAAGCTGCGAAACAACTCAAGCCCGACGCGCCAAAACCTCGGAAGGCCCTGCCTCGCATCAAGATTGATGTGCCTGTTGCCTCAACGTAAGTGTTTATTTCCCGCAATTGTGATTGTGGCACTTCATGTCTCTGCTGACCGAGTGGAGTTTATCCGCCAGAGCTGCTACCTCTGTGACGTCGCCCCAGCGAAATGATGGGGACCATATGGAAGTGGACACTCCTGATGCGGCCACCTCCCAACGAGGTATAACAAACCCACACTCTACTCTGTTTTTTGAAGAATAATCGTCGAGTGACTTGATTAAAATTGCCGATTGATAACTGACGAAGTCATCGAACTGGAAGATGACGAGGAGCTGCAGCGAGGAACGCAAGATGAAGCTGTGCCTCTGGAGGCTCCACACGTACACACTCGGAGAACATCGTCAGGACAGACGCCACATGGGCCGACTGCTGCGACGCCTCCAGCCCTCGTGGCCCCGCTGTCGAGTGCTCCGCCGGCCACTTCAATTCTAGTGGCTTCAGCACCTATTGGAGAACCTGAAGCACCACCTGCCGCCTCAGTTACAGCACCAACAAATTCGACGCCCGCATACCCTTTGTATCACGTCCCGGAGGACCAAACTGGAGCTGCCAAGGAAGCTATGATTCAGGCTGGGCAGATGATGCTGCGAACAAAGGAGGCGTATGAAGCCAACAAGTTAGCCTATGATGCCAGCTCAGCGCTTCAAGCCAATGCCGAGTAAGTGCTATTGTAAGTTCATTTCCGATTGAATTCCTGTCCATCTTGATTTTACACCCACTGGGTGTTTTCTTCGCAAGTAGATCAGGTAGTCTCTGGTCCAGTGGGGGCACGCTGAGTGCACCCACTGGGTGTAGTCCCCGAGACCGCTGTCGAATGACGAAGGCATCGACAGGGGTCTTAGAGTTGGTTTGAAAGTTGTTTTCCATTCGACAGTACAATGGGGGCACGCTGAGTGCACCCACTGGGTGTAGTCCCCGAGACCGCCGTCGAGTGCGTGCATCGGCGGGGGTCTGATAGAAACAATGTTCGCTTGCTTGCTTCTTTTATACTCTGACAGGCCAGACCTGGTCGAGTGTTTTTGTATCTAGTGGGGGCACGCTGAGTGCACCCACTGGGTGTAGTCCCCGAGACTATTGTCGATCGTTGACGATGGGCAGTAGTCTTAAGAACCATTCTGCAGGTTTCATGGACATCATTTCCATCAACCATGATATGACGCTGTATAGGGTTGTGGGGTGGGGCGGCGGGCTGCCTTTCAGTCGACTGCACTTGTACTTTTCCACTCGGGAGTAGTGAAATATCCATGTCGACTGAACCCCTTCTTTGCTGATTTCAGAAAGCCTGTGGGCTCGGGACCAAGTACGTCGAGCTGGAGAAGGAAAAGAATCGACTTCTGCTGGATCTGGAGCTGACGAACAACAACCTGGACCGTGCACAGACCGAATTGAAGACTTTTGGAGGTAATCTTTGTCGATCAATTGCATTATCACTTTCATCTTCCATCCTTTGAACCGAGTGAATCCACTTGAACAGACGTACGTGATGAGAACCGTCGTCTCCGAGCGCGACTCAACATTGTTATTTCTTTAGATACCATGAAGAAGGCGCTCGAGGACAAGGACAAATCACTTGCTGATGCTCAGAAGGAAGCGAAGGAGAAAACTGAAGCTGCTGAGAAGAAACTTGCTGCAGCCAGTAAACTGGAAGAAGAGAACGCCAAACTCAAGCAGGAACGATCCGACTGGATCAAGAAACTTGAAGTCCAGACCAAGGGAAAGAGTGCTCTGGAAAAACACTTAGGAGACTTTGCGAAGAAAATGTTCAACATGCTTGAAGGTGACTTTCTTTTGTCGAATGAATTTCTTTGATTTCCTCAGAACGGCATTGTGATCACCTTTTCCCTTTCTCTTCACGCAGAATTCTGTCAAGACTTAGAGAAGGAAACCGAAGAAATCGAGCCCAATCTGGACCCCACGAAGTCACTCGTCGGAGACGCCGTGGCCATGGATATGTTTCGACTCGAAGCTCGTCTTAAGAATGTCCAGGGACATGTCTCTCGGCTGAGGGCTGCATTCGAGAAAGTCGACAAGGAACTCTGGCCTGAAGACCCCCTTCAGACTGACCTCGAGTATATGATGACTCGCCTCAATGAAATTCCAAGTCGAGTGCAGGCGTGGAAGAAGTCTGCTGCCCGTTGTGGTGCCGATGTGGCACTTTCACTCGTCAGGGTCCATTGCAAGGAGGCCAGGGAGGACAAACTGAAGTCCCTCCGAGTGATCAACACAAAGAAACTTCAATTTGAAGATTTCATGGAGACTTTCATCGAAGCAGCTACTCGGATCGCCGACGGAATTGACCTGGATACTTTTGTCGAGCCTTCAAGCCCTACCGGAGCTTGAAGAAGTATGTTGCTTTCAGTTAAAACTTTATTTGCCTCGGTATGCCGAGTGATGGTGTAACCGATTAAAACTTCGTTCAGGCCTTAAGCCTGAGAACTTCCCTTTGCGCGAACAAGTTTTTGCTGCGCTAGAGATTCTAGTCTTACTCGCATTTTGCTTTCCGACATTTTGCTTGGTTGAATTTAGGACTTAGGCGAAGACTGGTTCGCAGCTAAGTTCCGAGTGTTAGGAATACCTTACACTCGGAAGGATTTTTTAACTTAGGTGAAAACTGGTTCACAGCTAAGCCTCCGAGCAAGAGGGTTGCTCTTCACTCGGAGAAGTTTCCTGAACTTAGGCGAAGACTGGTTCGCGGCTAAGTCTCCGAGTGTATTGAATGTTATACACCCGGAAAGGTTTTTAACTTAGGCGAAACAGGTTCGCAGCTAAGCCCCCGAGCAAGAGGGTTGCTCTTCACTCGGAGAAGTTTTCTGAACTTAGGCGAAGACTAGTTCGCGGCTAAGTCTCCGAGTGTATTGAATGTTATACACTCGGAAAGGTTTTTAACTTAGGCGAAACAGGTTCGCAGCTAAGCCCCCGAGCAAGAGGGTTGCTCTTCACTCGGAGAAGTTTTCTGAACTTAGGCGAAGACTGGTTCGCGGCTAAGTCTCCGAGTGTATTGAATGTTATACACTCGGAAGGGTTTTTAACTTAGGCGAAACGGATTCGCAGCTAAGCCCCCGAGCAAGAGGGTTGCTCTCCACTCGGAGAAGTTTTCTGAACTTAGGCGAAGACTGGTTCGCGGCTAAGTCTCCGAGTGTATTGAATGTTATACACTCGGAAGGGTTTTTAACTTAGGCGAAATGGATTCGCAGCTAAGCCCCCGAGCAAGAGGGTTGCTCTCCACTCGGAGAAGTTTTCTGAACTTAGGCGAAGACTGGTTCGCGGCTAAGTCTCTGAGTGTATTGAATGTTATACACTCGGAAAGGTTTTTAACTTAGGCGAAACAGGTTCGCAGCTAAGCCCCCCGAGCAAGAGGGTTGCTCTTCACTCGGAGAAGTTTTCTGAACTTAGGCGAAGACTGGTTCGCAGCTAAGTCTCCGAGTGTATTGAATGTTATACACTCGAAAGGATTTTTAACTTAGGCGAAACGGATTCGCAGCTAAGCCCCCGACCAAGAGGGTTGCTCTCCACTCGGAGAAGTTTTCTGAACTTAGGCGAAGACTAGTTCACGGCTAAGTCTCCGAGTGTATTGAATGTTATACACTCGGAAGGGTTTTTAACTTAGGCGAAACGGATTCGCAGCTAAGCCCCCGAGCAAGAGGGTTGCTCTTCACTCGGAGAAGTTTTCTGAACTTAGGCGAAGACTGGTTCGCGGCTAAGTATCCGAGTGTATTGAATGTTATACACTCGGAAGGTTTTTTAACTTAGGCGAAACGGATTCGCAGCTAAGCCCCCCGAGCAAGAGTGTTGCTCTTCACTCGGAGGAGTTTTCTGAACTTAGGCGAAGACTGGTTCGCGGCTAAGTATCCGAGTGTATTGAATGTTATACACTCGGATGGGTTTTTAACTTAGGCGAAACGGATTCGCAGCTAAGCCCTCCGAGCAAGAGTGTTGCTCTTCACTCGGAGGAGTTTTTTGAACTTAGGCGAAGACTGGTTCGCGGCTAAGTCTCCGAGTGTATTGAATGTTATACACTCGGAAGGGTTTTTAACTTAGGCGAAACGGATTCGCAGCTAAGCCCCCGAGCAAGAGTGTTGCTCTTCACTCGGAGAAGTTTTCTGAACTTAGGCGAAGACTGGTTCGTGGCTAAGTCTCCGAGTGTATTGAATGTTATACACTCGGAAGGGTTTTTAACTTAGGCGAAATGGATTCGCAGCTAAGCCCCCGAGCAAGAGGGTTGCTCTTCACTCGGAGAAGTCTTTGAATGCGAAATTGTGTGATCGGAATCGACAATAGACTGCGGAAGTCATAACTTAACAAACGACATCGTCTGGAGTACTCTTATTACATCAAAACAACTCAGTCGTCAAGTATAAAAGCGTCGAAGCAAATCCGCGTTCCAGGCGCGTGGCTCATCAATATTCTTCTTTAAGTTGAAAAGATGGTACGCTCCGTTGTTCAGCACCTTGGTGACGACGAATGGGCCTTCCCACGCCGGGGCTAACTTGTGGGGCCGCTGCTGATCCACTCGGAGCACTAGATCACCTTCGTGGAATGAACGGCTCTTGACGTGTCTCGCATGGAAGCGGCGAAGGTCTTGTTGATATACAGTCGACCGGATCAGGGCCATCTCTCGTTCTTCCTCTAGGAGATCCACACCATCTTGTCTAGCTTGCTCAGCTTCGTCTTCAGAGTATAGATCCACTCGGGGGGAATTGTGAAGGACGTCACTTGGCAAAACGGCTTCAGCTCCATACACAAGGAAGAAAGGAGTGCGTCCAGTCGACCGGTTTGGAGTCGTCCTCAAGCCCCACAGAAGAGACGGCAATTCAGTGACCCAAGCTCCAGCAGCATGATCGAGATCTCGCATGAGCCGAGGCTTCAGTCCTTGGAGGATAAGACCATTCGCTCGCTCAGCTTAACCGTTAGACTGGGGGTGCGCAACGGATGCGTAGTCCACCTGAGTGCCTTGAGAGGAGCAAAAGTATCTAAACTCTTCCGAGTCAAAGTTAGAGCCATTGTCTGTAATGATACTGTGGGGGACTCCATATCTGAAGGTTATTTCTTTCATGAATTTGATAGCAGTGCGGGCGTTCAGCTTCTTGATGGGTTCAGCTTCAATCCACTTAGTGAACTTGTCGACCGCAACCAGTAAGTGAGTGAATCCACTCTGGCCTGTTCTAAGGGGTCCAACCATATCCAAGCCCCATACAGCAAACGGCCAGACGAGTGGAATAGTCTTCAAGGCAGACGCAGGCTTGTGTGACAGGTTCGAATAAAACTGGCATCCTTCGCAGTGATCGACTATATCTTTAGCCATCTCATTGGCGTGTGGCCAAAAGAAACCCGCTCGGTAAGGTTTGGCAACAATTGTCCAAGAGGACGCATGATGACCACAAGTTCCCGAGTGAATCTCCTCCAAAATCAGTCGACCTTCTTCAGGAGAAATACACCACCGAATCACGCCAGTCACACTTTCTCTGTAGAGTTGTCCATCCATAACAGTAAAAGCCTTGGATCTGCGGACTATCTGTCGAGCTTCATCTTCATCATCTGGGAGTTCTCGCCTCAGAATATACGCAATATAAGGAACAGTCCAGTCGGGGATGATCACTAAAATCTCCATAACCAGATCAATAACTGCTGGGACGTCGACTTCAGTCGGATCTGAAGTGCTCTTTGCTTGCGGGAGCTCTTCAGTGAAAGGATCTTCCTGCACTGAAGGAGAATGAAGATGCTCGAGAAATACATTACTGGGGACAGGTTTCCGAGTGGATCCAATCTTTGCCAACTCATCAGCTGCTTGATTCTTCACTCGGGGAACATGATGGAGTTCCAAACCTTTGAATTTCTTCTCGAGTTTCCTTACTGCATTGCAGTATCTAGTCATAGCGGGGTTCCTGACATCCCACTCTTTCATCACTTGATTGACCACCAAATCAGAGTCGCCATATACCATCAGGCGCCGGACGCCGAGTGAAATGGCCATACGCAACCCATACAAGAGTGCTTCATATTCAGCTTCATTGTTGGAGGAATCAAAGTGAATCTGTAAAACGTAACTGAGTTTGTCGCCTTTTGGGGACACCAGTACTACGCCAGCACCAGACCCATTCAGCATCTTCGAGCCATCAAAGAACATGGTCCAGTGTGCCGAGTAAACTTGGACCGGCTGCTGTTGTTCAGTCCACTCGGCCAGGAAATCAGCGAGAGCTTGAGACTTGATTGCTTTCTTTGCTTCAAACTTGATGTCAAAATAGAGGAGCTCAATAGCCCATTTGGCCACTCGACCAGACGCATCTCGATTGTGGAGAATTTCAGACAATGGAGCATCACTGACGACTGAAATTGAGTGATCATGAAAATAATGTGCCACCTTCTTAGCTGACAGATATATACCGTACACGAGCTTCTGGTAATGTGGATATCTTTGCTTTGAAGGAGTCAACACTTCAGAGACGTAATAAATAGGACGCTGGACTTTGTAAGCTTTACCTTCCTCTTCCCTCTCGACAGTGAGAACTGTACTGACGACCTGATTAGTAGCCGCTATGTACAATAGCAATGGCTCCTTACTGCGCGGAGTAGCAAGCACCGGCTGGGTGGAAAGCAGAGCTTTGAGCTCGACAAACGCTGCTTCAGCTTCAGGAGTCCACTCGAATGTATCGGACTTCTTCATCAGTCGGTATAAAGGCAATGCCTTTTCACCGAGACGAGAAATGAATCGACTCAATGCTGCCAAGCAACCTGTGAGCTTCTGGACATCGTGCACACGCTTAGGGCTTTTCATTCGGGTGATGGCACCGATCTTTTCAGGATTAACGTCGATTCCCTTTTCAGAAACGAGAAAACCGAGTAATTTGCCGCCAGGAACACCGAAAGTGCACTTAGTCGGATTTAGCTTGATATCATATCTCCTCAGATTGGCGAATGTTTCAGCTAAGTCAGACAAGAGGTCGGAACCTTTGCGAGACTTGACAACAATGTCATCCATGTATGCTTCAACATTCCGAGGGATCTGGTCGAGTAAACATTTTTGAATCATGCGCATGAAAGTAGCGCCAGCAATCTTCAAACCAAAAGGCATGGTGATATAACAGAAACACCCAAAAGGGGTGATGAAGGCTGTCTTTATTTCATCCGGACCAAACAGACGGATCTGATGGTAGCCAGAGTAAGCATCCAGAAAAGATAGACGCTCACACCCCACAGTTGAGTCGACAATCTGATCAATGCGGGGGAGTGGAAAATGATCTTTCGGGCAGACCCGATTGATATGTTTGAAATCAATACACATGCGGAGTGACTTGTCCTTCTTAGGGACCATAACGATGTTCGATAACCACTCAGAGTGGTAAATCTCACGTATGAACTTAGCCGCCAAGAGACGAGCCACCTCCTCGCCGATTGCTTTTCGCTTCTCCGTTGCCGACCGACGCAAATGCTCCTTCACAGGCTTGGCCCTCGGGTCAACTCTCAATCGGTGCTCAGCCAATTCCCTGGGTACACCAGGCATGTCAGCAGGCTTCCATGCGAAGATGTCCTAGTTCTCACGGAGGAACTGGATGAGCTCGGCTTCCTATTTGTTGTCGAGTGTCGTCGAGATGTTGGTTGGGGCAGCAGTGGGATCTGTCGGGTGAATGTTCACTTTCTTCACTTCTCCTGCCGACTGAAAAGCTGACTCAGAAGCAAGCTTCTTAGCGCGCAACAGGTCGGAAGGATCAGCGTTTTTCTTGTATTCTTCCAATTCAACCATAGCCATCTGATGATAGGCGATCTTGGAGCCCTGCTGAAGGCACTCCTCAGCCCTCTGTCGATTGCCAGTGACTGTGATCACACCCTTGGGTCCGGGCATCTTCAGCTTGAGATATACGTAACACGGACGGGCCATGAAACGGGCATAAGCCGGACGACCAAGGATGGCGTGGTATGCACTCTGGAAGTCCACCACTTCAAATGTCAATTTTTCCTTGCGAAAATGCTTATTGTCACCAAACACAACATCCAACGCTATTTGAACGAGTGAACGGGCCTTTTTCCCTGGGATGACGCCATGGAACTGCATGTTGCTTTCACTGAGTCGGGACATTGGAATGCCCATCCCCTTGAGGGTATCTGCATATAGGATGTTCAGACCGCTCCCACCGTCCATCAAAACCTTGCGGAGTCGAGTGCCCCCCACAACTGGGTCCACCACCAGCGCTTGCCGCCCGGGGGTTGCAATATGCGCAGGGTGATCTGACTGATCAAACGTGATAGCAGTCTGAGACCACTTGAGATATGTGGGGGTAGAGGGAACCGCCATGTTAACCTCTCTGTTGATAACTTTCAGTCGGCTCTTGCTCTCAACATCAGCAAAAATCAACAGAGTTGCATTGACTTCAGGAAACTCTTCTTTATCTTCTTCATCTTCCTTTTCAGGGTCTTTTTCACTCGATTGGCTCTCTTTGAATTGTTGGATCAGCAAACGGCACTGTCGAGTGGTATGCTTTGGCAATATTAAATTGCCTTCTTCATCTTTCCTCGTGTGGATTGCACACGGTAAATCCATAACATCTGTACCCGACTGATTCTTTGACTTCTTGGGGGTGAACTTAGCTTTGGACTTTCCTTTATTTTTGGCCTGAGCCGCCAGAGCGGCCGCTTCTGCCGGAGCGGGGGGATCAGCCTTGCGCTTCTGCTTCCGATTGGAATTTCCGCCTGCATCATTGTCGACTGCTTTTCCTTTACCGCTTTGGAGGCGGTCCTCTTCTTCACCATTGGCGTACCGAGTGGCAATCTCCATCATCTTGCTCAGAGAAATATCACCAGTGCGACCAAATTTCAGATAGAGCTCTCTGTATCTAACACCAGCCTTGAAAGCACAAACAGCCTGGTGTTCGGAAACATTCTCCACCGTGTGATGCAGGGTGGACCAGCGCTGAATGTAGTCTCGCAAGGTCTCATTGGGTTTCTGAACACAGTGCTGCAAATCAATCAAACCAGCCGGACGTTTGCAAGTGCCTTCAAAGGTTCTGATGAACACTCGGGCCAAATCTTCCCAGCAATATATACTAGAGGGAGCCAAACGATTCAACCAAGCTCTGGCCGAACCATCTAACATCAGGGACAAATGCTTCATGGCTATGTTCTCGTTTCCTCCACCAATCTGCACGGCCACTCGGTAATCATCTAACCATGTCTCGGGCTTCGTCTCGCCAGAAAACTTGCCAATTCCAGCCGCCAACCTGAAGTTGGGGGGAATCTCTGCAGAGCGAATGGCTCTGCTAAAACACTCGGGACCAGACACAACAGCTCCACTTCCACTCGGATAGTCTCCGTTATAACCATCTCTGTGGGCTCTGCCTCTGTCGACCCGTCTTTGAGCGAGGACATCCCTTGCGTCAAATCCAGGATTCCGCTCATCACCGAACGGGCGCCTATCATCATTGTGCCGGGGCACATAGGAACCACTCCGCGGAGGAGAAAGCACTCGACGGCGGTCATCGCGGTGATAACGGGGAGCAAACTGATCTCGCCCCTGATCTCTGTACCGATCTTCACGGAAGTCTCCGCCTCTGCGGCGCAGGGGCGACCCAGGACTGTGGGCCGATTGAACTATTTCCGCCCTGGGTGAATTGCTATGTAATCTGTTCTGCGACTGAGAAACAGCCGCATTCTGCTGTTGCGCTGCTTCGAGCAGCATTCTGATCTATTGCAAACCTCTACCAGCTTCCGACCGTGATGGCTGTATAGAATCTGCAATCCTAGCAGCAGCCACAACATTCAATCCTGGAGTACGGAATACCTCGATGTTATTCCGCGATCCACTCGGAAACAACTATCGCTGATGTCGATTGGGACGCGGCGGACGCTGTCGAGCACGCTCGTCGAGTGCCTTCTGCATCTCTTTGAGTCGAAGGCGAGTCGCCTCCATGGCCTGGGCCTCAGCAGTCGTGCCGACGATGGGAGTACGGAGAACATCCTCATCCCGGTGCTGCTGTTCATTCGACGTTCCACCAATCTCGCGCCTGGCGTGGCTGAAGCCAGGCGGCGGACTCTGATGAGAGCCAGCCATAAAAACTTTAGCCGCAGGATCGCAGCTCTCGCACTCGGAGGGAACGCCAGACCGATCTGACGCAGAGTCGAACACGCCGAGAAGTGACTCGACGGGCTCGATGGCCGCAATCTGCGGGGACGAAGCCTGGCGGGCCGCTGCATGTCGAACCCAACGTTGTAGCCGTGAACGACCGGATCGCTTGCGGCGACGAACAGCATGGAGGGCCGACATGTACGGAGTCGACGGCTGAAGGAGAAGAACACTGCAGGAGCTTGCGCAGAAGTGCGTCGCTCCCCGTATTGGGAGCGCCTCAACGTCCAGAGGTGCCTCCCGAAGCCATGCTGAATTGTCGGCGATGAAGGTGAGCGCTCCGAGACGGATCTCGTGGCCCAGGAACAAATCACCGCCGGAAGACATGACAAAGGAGAAAAAAAATGCAACCTCGCCGGAAGTCGCTTAGACGCCTGCCCCAAGGTGGGTGCCAACTGTCGTGGGAACGAGTCTGACAGTAGAAGGTAGGGGTACGTAAGGAGAGGGCAGAGTCCTAGCTACGGCGAGGGTGTACACACAGATGTATGAGTTTAGGCCCCTCTTGTGGAGGTAATAGCCCTACGTCTCAGGTGCTCGGGACCTCTTTGTCGAGTGTAATAGGAGTATCGCTACAGGGGGTGCGAACCAACCCTTATGCCAGAGGGGAGGGGTAGCTTATATAGAGTGCGCTGCCCCTCATAAGTGACCGGCGTTTAAGGGTCAGATCGTGGTTATAAAGACGTACGTTACTCGTAACGTACAACATAAATGCTATTAATGGTCTTGATGAATGCCTGCCCGTTAGCCTCCCTGGGGTGACTTCTGGGCTTCTGCGGTCGACTGTCTTCTGGTCCTTCCGAGTGAAAGGTAAGCGTCGAGTGAAAGCTACCTCCGAGTGTATATTGTCGAGTGACTTGTATGTCTTGGTGATTTCAGTCGGAGACTTCCTTGTAGCTCTTAAGCTTTCTGGGGTAGTGTCCTTAGGTAGGGCATGTAGGTCAGGCCTATGACCCTACCCTAGGTACATATCCCCATCAGAACGTGCTTTGCTTGCAGATCGTCAAAGTGCTCTTGCAACTTTCTCACTTCATCGACATATGCCTCTATCAAAGGGCTCTGGTAATCCTTGTTGACCTGCCTCACCACAAGCTGCGAGTCACCTCTGATAATCAGTTTCCAGATACCGAGGTCGATTGCAATGCACACATCGGCAAGCAAACACTCGTACTCAGCAGTGTTTTTGGTGGTCTGCTCCCTGGGGAAGTCCATCTGGACCACATACTTAAGGTGCTCTCCGGTGGGTGCTATAAGAAGCACACCGATGCCAGTGCCTTTCAGCGTGAAAGCACCGTCGAAGTACATGACCTAATCATCAACTGTTTCCTTGCCGGGGAGAGAGGTCTCCGGTTTTTATTCATCTGGCGTTGGGGTCCATTCTGCAATGAATTCTGCCAAGGTTCTGCTCTGGATCGTCGAGGTGCTCTCAAACTTCAGATCAAAACTTGATAACTTCAATGCCCACTCCACAATCCTGCTGGTTGCCTCTGGATTTCTCAAGATGCATTGCAATGGAAAGCGAGTGACGACGGTGACTGGGTGTGCTTGAAAATAATGGCGCAGCTTCCTTGAGCCCATGAGAAGGCCAAAAAGCAACTTTTGCACACCAGAGTACCTTGACCTAGCCCCTTGCAGGAGAGAGCTGACAAAGTAGACTGGGCGCTGCACCATTTTCTTCTTCACAACTTGCTGATCTGGTTGGCTGGCTTGCACAATCTCTGGCTTGTTGGCACCTGATCTTGCCGGAGAAGATTCCGGCTCGTCGGGTTGTGGCTCTGTGGCTGCTACCTCTTCCTCATCGGCCTCTCTTTCAGCCACAAGTGCAACACTAACCACTTGATTCGTCGCCGCTAAGTATAGCAGCAACGTCTCTTGCGGCCTAGGCACAACTAGGACTGGCAGAGAACATAGGTACTCCTTCAAATCTTGGAGCGCAGCCTCCGCTTCCGAAGTCCAATTCACTGGACCTGCCTTTTTCAATATCTTGAATAACGGCAAGGCGTGCTCTACCGATTTGGAGATGAACCTGCTGAGGGCAGCAACACAGCCGGCAAGCCGCCTGACATCCTTGACGCATCTCGGTGCTTCCATCTACTCAATTGCCTTGATCATGTCAGGGTTGGCTTCAATCCCTCTCTGAGACACAAAGAAACCAAGAAGCTTGCCGGATGGAACACTGAACACACACTTCTCGGGGTTGAGCTTCAAGTTGAGCTTGCACAAGTTGGCAAAAGTTTCCTCTAGATCCTGGATCAGTGTTGACTTCTCTTTGGTTTTGACCACAATATTGTCCATATAGGCTTCCACATTTCTATGTATCTCGGTCTCAAAACCAATCTGAACTGCTCTGGCAAAAGTTGCCCCGGCACTCTTCAACCCGAACAGCATACGTAAGAAGTAATACGTGCCGCACGGGGTGATGAATGCAGTCTTCTCCTCGTCTTCCTTGGCCATAAAAATCTGATGATAACCAGAATAAGCGTCGAGGAAAGAGAGTAGGTCACAGCCGGCAGTGGAGTCTACAATCTGGTCAATGCGCGGCAAAGGGAAAGGGTCCTTGGGGCAGGCTTTATTTATATCGGTGAAGTCGATACAAAGCCTCCACTTCACGTTTGCCTTACGCACCACCACCGGATTGGCTAACCACGTAGGGTGTAGCACTCCTCTAACCAGGCCTGCTGCTTCTAACTTCTTAATCTCCTCGGCAATAAACTCTTGCCGCTCCAAGGCTTGCTTTCTGATCTTCTGCTTGATGGGTCTCGCATGAGGGCAGACAGCAAGGTGGTGCTCAATTATCTCCCTAGGAACACCGGGGATGTCAGATGCTTGCCAAGCAAGCACATCGACATTCGCCCATAGGAAGGCAACGAGCTCGCTCTCCTGTTTGTCACCGAGAGTGGCACTTATAGAGAAGGTGCCACTCGTCCCATCTTCTTTCGCACAAACTTGTTTGGTCGTCGGCGTGGAAACCTTGGCTCTCTTGCTCTTGCCGGAAGAGCTCTCTAGTGTGTCCTCGACAGGCACGCTGCACTTTGAAGTGCGCTTCCCAGAGTCCTTCACAAAGGTCTTGCCGGTCTTCTTCTTCTTCTCTCCCCCGGGAGCTTTGACGGCAGGGGCAACTGCCTCGATGGCAGTTGCTGCCGCTGCCTCCCGGTAGAGCTTGTCAGTACAGATGATTGCGTCCTTGTAGTTTGACTTGATGGTGAGGACCCCCATCGGCCCTGGCATTTTGATGACGTTGTACGCATAGTGCGACGCGGCCATAAACTTTGCCAGGGCTGGGCGGCCCAGAATCCCGTTGTACGGCAGCGGCATCTTGACGACGTCGAAGGTAATCTTCTCCGTCCAATGGTTGAGCTCGCTGCCGAACGTGACCGACAATGTGACTTGGCCCTTCGGCTTGTTCCTCCCTGGACTGATCCCTTGGAAACTATCCGTCTCCTCGACATCCTTGTCGGGGATCTGTAGCCTCTTGATCACATCTAGAGAAATCAAGTTCAAGCCAGCCCCACCGTCAACCAGCATCTTTGTCACCTTGAGGTTGCAAATTGTTGGTGAGACCAACAACGGCAAACACCCGACCGTAGTGGTGCGATCAGGGTGGTCCTCAGCGTCAAAGACGATGGGCGAGTGCGACCACTTGAGTGTCTTTTGTGCCTCCATCACCGGCTCCGCTGCATTGACTTCGCGGATCCACTGCTTTAGTTACCGGTGCGAGGAGTGCAAAGATGCGCCTCCATCAACACACATGGCATCCACTACATTTTGGAACTCCTTGACGGACCCACCTCTGTCCTCATCACTATCATCCTCTTCTTGCTGGCCCTGAGCAGCCTTTTCTTTTGGCTGCTTGGCCTTGCCGCGGCGGCCTCCGCGGCCACCATGGTCTTCCTTGCCGGACCCACCAGCACCATCTTGGGCCTTCTTGTCACGCTTCTCGTACTCTTGCTTCTGCTTTTCGGCAAGTTGCTCTACTTGCTGGCATTACTGGAGGTCGTGGCCCTTGGTGCGGTGGATCTTGCAGTACGGCCCGCCGGTCTTGCCGGCCTTCTCGCCCGCCGCAGCTTCCCAGCAGCCATCGCACCCGGCAACCTCCTTGCCGGGGATGTCTGCCTTCAGCTTCTTGGTGGCGTTGGTGTCGCTAGAGCTCTCGACGGCTAGCATAGTCTTGTTCCTGCGCTTTCTGTTGCGCTTTATGTTCTTCTTCTATGGGGTTGATGTGTCATCGTCCTCGGAATCGACGTCTGCACCAGCATCTTCTCCGGGGAGTCGCCTCCCTTCCTCAGCACATGCACACCTATCCGCCAAGGCATACAGATCGTTGATGGTCTTGACCTGCTCGACATTCATCTGTGAACGCATCCTATGGTTGAGCACATTCGTGTGGAATGCGGCAACAACATCTGCGGGATGGATGTTGGGGATGTTGTGGTGCACACGGCTGAACCGTTGTATGTACTTGCGGAGGTTCTCTCCATCCCTTTGGGGGATCACCTACAAATCGCTGGGCTGGCCCAGGAGCTTGTGGCCACCCTGGTAAGCGCCAATGAAATGATGGCACAGATCCGCCCAAGAAGAGATGGAGCCCTCAGGCAGGTTCATCAACCACGACCTGACATTGAGCCAAAGCGCCAACGGGAAGTAGTTGGCGAGTACTTTCTCGTCCTGTCCCCCGGCAGCTTCCACCGCGATGGTGTAGATGCCAAGGGACTCGGCTGGGTTGAGCGTGCCGTCATACTTGTCGGGAAGCTCCGACTTGAAGGCACGGGTGGACGGCCAACGAACCTGCCGCAGCTCACGAGTAAACGCTGGGCACCCCACATCGTAGGGCAAGTACCCAGCGGCTACTGGAGCGAGCACGTTCACTGCCGGCATGGCACGGTCGTCGGATTGACGGCGTGCTTCCCGGTGCCGCTCAATCATCATGCGGGTGTCTTCGTCGCACCGCTCGCGGAGCACTTGGCGCTGATCTTGGCGGCACCACGGATCCGACGAGGCCATAGACAGCATGTCATGGTCGTCTGATCGGCGGGCCGGCCGTTGTGACAGTGGGGGGTGCCGAGGTGACTGCACCGTTGGTGCGGCGTCTCTGGCAAGGTAGCCGGACAGCCCCGCCAGCATGGTGGGTGGTCGCCGCGAGGGCCCCACGTCTTGTGTTTTGCCGGGATCAGCAAAACTGATGAGACTCTGAATGGTGGCTCTCCATTCATCCATCTTGTCAGGGCTTGGCGGGAAGTTCAAAAGTATTTGAACCCGCGCCATAGCCTCTACCACCGTGATTGGCATGGCTGGGAGCACAGAATGAGGCGTCGCTCGACTCCTGGCAGAGCCAGAAGGAGCTTCGTTACGTCCATGCCGCCGCAGCTCATGCTCGCTAACAGGCAGACGTGGTGGTGGCGGCGGCGCTCCGTGAGCAATCGGAAGTTGCTGCATAGGGATCTCGCCTTGCGGTCGTCTGCAACCGCCAGTAACGTGGGGGAGCATGTCATGCCCATCTTGTGATGGTCGCGGCGTACGCCTCCCCGCGCCGTTGTTGGACGTCGCCGCTACATTCTTGGATGTTGCGGCGGCTGGGTTCTGGGTCGCAGCAGTATGAACTATATTACTATGATGATTGTGCTCACCAGAATGTCTTGGAAGTTGACCGGCTGCGACGTCGCCGGTCATGTGGCTAGGCTCAGCCACGTGGCGGGGGTGCTGGGCACCTGCACCACTTGCGCCTCCTGCTCCGCCCATCCCAACCGTAGCGCCCGCACCGGCTGCGCCGCCTGCGCCGCCTGGGCAGTTGGCTTGGACGCGGTAGGAGCCATCATGGCTCCACCCTCCTTCTTCAGTGCCATCAACGAAGATGATGAAGTTGGTACTCACACTACCAAAAAGCTGATTTGTGACACACAATCCCCCTGCCTGGCGTGCCAAAGATGTCGTGGGAAACGCTGATCTATGGGACCGAACAGGCCCCTTTGCGATTTGGCTCAGGGGACATGCATGGGGCAAAGAGCAAATTTTTAGTAGGTGCAAGAACTCGCGGGGGGGTTTATCCAGGTTCGGGCCGCTATGAGCGTAAAACCCTACTCCTGCTCTTTGTTTGATTGTGTATGAACTCAAGTTACAAGGAGCGCATTCTTCCGGCAAAGTGCACGGGAAATGTAGCTATCACGTGTAATTGAGCTGGGTGTCGACCGTTCTACCTGTAGCCGTGGGCCTCCTTTTATAGGCCAAGGGGTTACCACAATGGCTAATACGGTCATTACAGAGTATGAACAGTGACTTGCACTGTCACCACGTCTATCTTCCGACGGGGTAAGACAAACGCATTTAATGCACCGTTAGGTGCTACATTGGGGAGGCGAGGCCTTGGGCAAAAGATCTATACCACCGGTCCTGGCGCCCTCCTGTAATCTTGACACGTCCCAGGGGCGGGTGTCATTAAAGTTAATCTTGGCGTGGCGTGCTGACACGTGCCTTGGCCGGCTATGTTGACCACCTGCCCGCTCGACACCTAGCATACGAGCCTATCTGGTCGATGGTGAGGTGGAGCGGTAATGGGACAGAACAAGCCTGCTGGCACGGAGCTTGCCGGGCCTTGCTTGCCGGCAAGGGGGCTTGCCGGCAACCATAGTCTTGGTCTTCTCCTTGCCGGGGCAGAGCTTTTCGGCAAGGGCAGCGTTGATCTTCAGTACAAGAATAGTACTTCTCGATTACCTGCCTTGAGGTCTTCTTCACGGTCTTGGTGTTGAGTCTTGAGTCGTAGTTATCCTCTGTCAAGACCTTGCCAGAAGGGAGGCTACAACCGCCTGTGCACAAGTCTGGGTACGAGGGCACCCATGTCTTAGTACACCGACACGATCCGGTTCTTTTCCATCCTCAAAGAATTCACCTTGCTAGCCAACATGAGCAACAGCCCAAACGGCGGGGTTATGTCCAAGAATATGCATTTTTCATTTTATGCTTCCAACTAGCAAATTTTATACCATTGAAATATGGACCTATACGGTGATAGTTTCCCTCACTAGATGCCATACTCTCCTAGGTTGTGAAACCAAGGCTATGTAGACCAACGCAATGGAAACCAAGGCTATGGAGACCAAAGCTCTGATACCACTTGTAGGATCGAAAGTATGTCTAGAGAGGGGTGATTAGACTACTTGACCAAATAAAAACTTGTCCTTTTCCCAATTTTAGTTGTAGGCAAGTTTTAGCAATTCTACCAAGTCAAGCAACACCTTACACATGCAAGTCTAAGAGTTGTGCAGTGAAAAGTAAAGACTTTGCATATGAATGTGAAGGAGGGATCACAGAAATCAAATGCAATGAAGACACGGAGATTTTTGGCGTGGTTCCGATAGGTGGTCCTATCATACATCCACGTTGATGGAGACTTCAACCCATGGAGGGTAACGGCTGCGTGAGTCCACGGAGGGCTCCACCCATGAAGGGTCCACGAAGAAGCAACCTTGTCTATTCCACCATGTCTTATGCCCATGAAGGACTAGCCTCACTCGGGTAGATCTTCATGAAGTAGGCGATCTCCTTGCCCTTACAAACTCCTTGGTTCAATTCCACATGATCTTGGAGGCTCCCAAGTGATACCTAACCAATCTAGGAGACACCACTCTTCAAAAGGTAATAGATGGTGTGTTGATGATGAACTCCTTGCTCTTGTGCTTCAAAAGATAGTCTCCTCAACACTCAATCACTCTCTCACAGATTTGGCTTGGGTAGGAGAAGGATTGGAGTGGAAAGCAACTTGGGGAGGCTAGAAATCAAGGTTCAAATGGTTGGATTGGAATGCCTTGATCTCAACACATGAGTAGGTGGTTCTCTCTCAGAAAATGAATGGTGGAAATGTAGTTTTGTTCTGATGGCTCTCCTAGAGAGTAAGTGGTGGTGGAGGGGTATAAATAGGCAGCACCAAAAATCCAACCATTACAACCTTTTAGCACAAATCGGTGACACCAAAGCAAAATCTCGGTGAGACCGACCTGTGTAAAAGATTCGAACGTTAGGCTTTTCGGTGAGACTGATCCATACAATTCGGTGGCTACGATATGCGATGACCTAAGCAAGACACGATCAAACCAACTCGGTGATTCCAAAATGGAATGTGTCGGTGTGAAAACCGGCTGACCTCGGGGTGGTGGGTCCCGAGCTGTGGATCTCGGATCAATGGTAACAGAGATGAGGGAGACAATGTTTACCCAGGTTCGGGCCCTCTCTATGGAGGTAAAACTCTACGTCCTGCTCTTGTTTATATTGATGATGTAGTATCGAGTACAAGCTTGATCTACCTCGAGATCGTAAGTAGAAGTCTAACCCTAGGGCTAGGTGAATGGTAATTGTGATTCCGTGTCCTCTACAGGCCAAACCCTCCGGCTTATATATACGCCAGGTAGGGGTATCTAGGGTTACATAATCGGTATCTAGGGATGCATATGGAGGCGGCAGGAGATATGTTGGGGTACACTCCAAGTCTTCGGCAGATGCAGTCTTGATCACGTCACGGCTTCCGGAGTCCACCTGGATGAGAACAGGGCCTTCAGGCCCAGCCCGAGGACTATGGGCCGTCTAGGTTGGTACCCTCTAGTCCAGGACATCGTCAGTAGCCCCCGAATTGGTCTTCTATGCCGAGGACGACATTCCTGCCTTTGACAACTTCGGATCTGGCGTCCTTGGCTCGACGGACAAGTTCCCTCCCCCTGTTGATGCTTATCTTTTTATTCAAAGCCGCCTCAAATCACTCCTCGAAGGGGTGGCATCCCTCGCTCGGATCCCAAACACGACCCATATCTGAGGTCATGGGATTACTTAGCCTTAAAGACCTGTCGCATAGGCGTGAACAGTGCTTTCTAGCCTGACAACTTTTTCAAAGCGGCACCACCCACGACCCGGTGAGCAGTTACTGCTTACTCGAATCACAGCCCGAGGCAGTCTTTTTACTGGAACGTCTTATCGAAACGGAGACCGTGCCCATTTTTTAAGGGATATCATCAAGATTTTGTTTCTCCCTATACGCACAACGACATCTTTTATGGGTTAATGGTGATTTCGACGGCGCGACCAGAGGGACTCTTGGCCTTTTTACCAGCCTATATAAGGGCGAGGGGATAACAACAGATAGAGTACGCTCCCTTGCTTCCCTGTCTATCACCTCCCAAGCCCCATTGCTCAGATCTAGCCTCGAGCTCTTCGCTCCTCCGCGGTGCTCTCCTCCTCAACAATGGCTGAGCCCAACCTCAAGGGGCACTGGGGCAGCTCCTCCGTAACGGAGGGTAGCATTCTGGAGCAGCGCAGTGCGGGGTACATCCCCACGGAGGCCCGCACACGAGCGCTGACTCCGGGGCAGTGCATTCCAACTCCCGACGTAGGGGAGAGGGTTATCTTTGTCCCCCACCTCATCAGAGGTCTGGGGTTCCCGCTGCACCCCTTCATGTGCGGGATCTTGTTCTACTACGGGCTAGATTTCCACCATCTAGCCCTGAATTCAATCCTCCACCTCGCCTCATTCACCACTATCTGCGAGGCCTTCCTCCGCATCGAGCTGCACTTCGGACTGTGGCTGAAGATCTTCGGCGTCAAGCCGAAGTCCAGCGACTCCGAGCTCTCCGAGTGCAGGGGCGCGATGATCAGCAAGAACCAGAAGGTGGTCTGGTTCGAGGGCACCTTCATTGAGACGGTCAAGGGGTGGCAGCACGAGTGGTTCTATATCACCGAGCCGCTCGCTGATGGCCAGGCCGGGGTCGAGTTTTTTGCCGGTCCTCCAAAAAAGCTCGTCTCCTGGAAGAGGAAGGGCATGGACTGGGGGAACCCGGCCGAGGTGAAGGTACTGATCCAGAAGATCAAGTTCTGGATCAAAGAGAGGAACATCAAGCTGACGAACGTGGTGAACGTCATGCTTCACTGCCGCATCATGCCGCTCCAATCTCGGGCTATGCCGATGTGAGCGCACAAGCCCGAGGACGCGGTACCCGTCCACCACTTCTTTCGCTCCACTCCGGCAGGGATGTGGAAGCTGCTGTTCAAGCCATTCAAGGACGGTTTTCCCGTGGCGGGGAGGGACCTCGGCTTTGAAACAGGCCATGATGCCCCCGAGGTAAATCTTCATACATAGTTTTACACTTTGCATTTCTGAAAGCACATTTGCTCCCTTGGTGGTTTTGGTAATTCATAACAACATATATCTTATTGAACTAACATCCATTCAAGTGAAAGTTTTCAGAAAGTTCAATGATTGGCATGGCATGGACTAGAGATGTGGACCCCTCAAAATGCTAAGGACATGGATTGGCAAAATCTCAAGACTCTACATTTTTGGTTTAGTGATCCAAGATCACATTGAGTCCATAGGAAAGCCAATACTATTAAAAGGGGATGAGGTGTTGCTTAATGGTCTTTTTGCTCAAGTGCTTAGTGACATTGCTCCAGAATCCTCAACCACTTTCTCCATCCAAATATGTCCAAAACCTACATTCCAACTCGGCCCCACCGAAATTTCCTATCCGGAGCCAACGAGTTCATCTGGACTTAGCCACTGTCAAAACCCTAACAAATCGGATCCACCAATATGGATCTCGGTCCCACCGAGATGGCCTTGCCAACTCTCTATGATCGTTTGCACTTACTTCGGTCCCACCGAGTTTTGCAAATCGGTCTCACCGAGATGGCTAGCCAACTCTCTGTTGCCTTATTGCTTCACTTCGGTCCTACCGAGTTGATGCAATCGGTGCCACTGAGACGAGGTTTGCCCTAACCATTGCACATCGGTCCATCCGAGTTGTTCCAGTCGGTCCCACCGAGATTCCTAACGTTCATATCTTTTACACTGTTCGGTGCCACCGAGATTTCTGATCGGTGCCACCAAGTTGGGTCAAAAGTGTGTAACGGTTGGATTTTGTGTGGAGGCTATATATACCCCTCCACCACTTCTTACTCAGTAAGGAGAGCCATCAGAATGTGCCTAGACTTCCACCATACATTTTCTGAGAGAGAACCACCTACTCATGTGTTGAGATCAAGACGTTCCAATTCAACCATTTGAACCTTGATTTCTAGCCTTTCCCAAGTTGCTTTCCACTCAAATCCTTCTTCCACCATAGCCAAATCTGTGAGGAGTTGTTTGAGTGTTGGGGAGACTATCATTTGAAGCACAAGAGCAAGGAGATCAACAACAACACACCGTCTATTACCTTTTGGGGAGTGGTGTCTCCTAGATTGGTTAGGTGTCACTTGGGAGCCTCCGACATGATGTGGAGTTGAACCAAGGAGTTTGTAAGGGCAAGGAGATCGCCTACTTCATGAAGATCTACCCCGAGTGAGGCTAGTCCTTCGTGGACGTAAGCCATGGTGGAATAGACAAGGTTGCTTCTTCATGGACCCTTTGTGGGTGGAGCCCTCCGTGGACTCGCGCAGCCGTTACCCTCCGTGGGTTGAAGTCTCCATCAACGTGGACATACGATAGCACCACCTATCGGAACCACGCCAAAAACCATTGTGTCTTCATTGCGTTTGAAATCTCCGATCCCCTCTGTGGCACCCCGGCTCAGAGAGACCGGAACACCCCGTATTCCAACCCAGAGATGAAGTCTTCTAGAATACGGCACTGCTTGGCATAGAACAAATCAGCTCTTTATTACAAGTATAACGGGTACAACGGTCCGATATAACAAAGGTTACAGGGGCACAACGACACTTCACTTGCTAAGATAGTTCTATGTTAGCAGAGAAACATCTTGAAACGGAATAAATTCTAGCGGCGGAATGATGGTGACGGTGATGAATTCCACTCCGCAGGGACTCTAGCTGGGACGCATCCTAGAGCGCAACCTCGGGATCCTCGACAAACAAGCAAACACGGCATCACCTGCAATCTGGCATGACATGCCAGGTGAGTACTTTGAATGTACTCGCAAGCTCACAGCAACCAAAGCAATCAAGACAAACAACAGCATGGCATTTACAGGTTAATCATCAATGATGAACACAACACTACTAGAACAACATGAGCATGGCCGGTACATATTATTCATGAACATGATGATACTAGCACTAGCATGCAAGGGGGTCGACGTTTAAGGTCTCATGGACCAACTTACTCTGCTCGGAGGTTATCTCGTAACCACCATATGCATCAAGCTTGCCGTCGTGAACATCACACGATCACCTCAGGATCGACCAAGCTCGGTATCAACTATACCATCGTGATCATCAAATGACCACACGAAGCTTGATCTCTACCTGTGATCATCGCATGCCCACATAAAGATCATCCAACTTCTTTCCTCATTGAACCGGGGTTGTTATTATTCAGATTTTTATTACTGTTGACCCATAGTGTGACCTACTACGAACTGTGTCCATGACCAAGGACGCGGCTATCGATTGATTATACACTATGCAGAGGTTAGTACACTGTACCCACACTACGGAACTCATGGCCTCGTGCTCCCATTCGGGTGGACCAACGACATTCCAACAAAACCAATCTATTGCATGACACTCTCCCGGCCACTTCGACAAACTCCCCTTTGGGCTATGTCCTGGGTGACCCCGATGCCAACTCGTGACATCCGCCACCTATGTGGCCGCCACCGTCGTGGCCAAACCAAAACCGTCACAAACGGGGACCTGAGCTCAGTACTAAAACCGGGTACACAAGGCTTATGGCCGCCTACCTGATCAGGGTAGCGCGCGCACATAACCTTCCCTAGTATGAGGCACCGGCGAGAGGCATGACAATAGACCGCATTAGGGCCTCCACATCCAGGCAAGTGTGGTTGCACTGGTGAGCTCGATTTGGTGGCACCATGACTCAGCCAACAGATTTGTTCAAGTTCGATTAATGTCAGGTTCAACTTGAAAGGTGATGAGCTGAGTCATAATACTATAGCATGATGAAATAACAATGCATATGAGCATGATATCAGTGTAACCATGGATGGGCAACATAACCATTTAACAACATTACATCAATAATGATAAATCATTTAGTCTACGAGATGCAGATGAGCAGGGCATAATGACGATCATGAATAACAAGTATTTTCATAACAAACCATAACTATTCAGATGAACATATCGATATCACTAGCATCGGAAATGATTACAAGAATGAAACATGGTAATAATAATGTTAGCAATTAATCAATTCACTTACTAGATGAAAATGAACATGGCATAAGCATAGACATGGATTCACAAGCATATTCGAGGCATTCACAAAATCATTAAATGAGCAAACAATTAATAAATATTCAAGTGGAAACCATGGCTACTGCAATGCCATCATGCAAGTGGCTGTTGTGGCTTGCCTGGGGATGAAGGATTCACCGGGAAGAAGTGTGAGAAGCTCGCGGAACATTTTGCCGGAAAAGTTTCCCTCTCGGCGAAGCTGTTTTAAGGGCAAGGGAAAAATGGTCATTTTCATAGTGTGACAACCTCATGAAAATGATACCATCAGAACGGGCTCGACGAACTGAGATCGTGGGCTTTGGAATCACCTGTATCAGAGTCACGGTTGCGGAGATACGGCCGTTCGTTCGTTAGGCAAAAAAACAAATAAAATCTGTCCATTTCTGCTACTAACGGGTGAACGTCCGCAATTTAATAGTTTCGGTGGCTGGGCTGAAAAATAGAGGGCGTACTTTAGAAAATACGCTTTCAAACGGGGAAAGCGTATTTTGATCCGAAGAAGAAGCCGATTACTCTTTCTTTAACTGAAAACGTATTTTATCAAAACCGTCTCCACTTAAACTGCTGGGCCCGGGCCGTGGGTCGCCGACAGGGGGGTCCCAGCCGTGCTTTCTCTCTCTCCTCCCGGTCTTCTCCCACCTCCCGACGTGGGCAGAGAGGAGAGGCGAGGCCAGGCGCGACCGGCGACGGCCCCGGCGACTCCGGCCATCTCCGGCCAAGGGGATGACACCGGCGGGCTCAGAGCTGAGTGCCGCATCCACCTAGAACCGTCTCGGATGCTGAGGATGGCCAGGTCGATGGCGGCTTGAGCGGCGGCAGGAGAGGCCATCGGCCGAACTCGGGGCCGAGCCCACGGGCGTCGTGGAGAAGAACGGAGGAGATGGGGAGGTGCGCTAGGCTCTGGGGTGGCCTCTGGTAGAGAAAGGTAGGGAGGAGGAGGCTCGAGTAGCCAGAATTTAGGCCGAGACCGAAGGCGGCCAAGGCGGCCATGGGGAGGATTGGGAGCTCCTCGAGCTCGAATGAGTGGATGAGGGGGGTACTAGGAGGGAGGGAGAGAGGTTGGCGAGCTCGATGGGTCTCGGGGCACGCTATATATAGCCGGGCGACGATGCCGTAGCCGGAAGCCACTGCGGATGCACGGTCGATGCCACTGGCACAACCGCGTATGCGTGCGCACGCGGGCATGCCTGGATGGCGATGGGAGAGTGGTAGTGGAGCGCCAGAGGAGGGCAGACGCGGTAGCGGCGAAGTCCGGTCGGCCACTCGGCCACTGTGTGCACGCGGGCAAGGTCTCCGTGGCGCGAGGAGGGCGAAGGAGGAGGGGGCCAGGGAGGGAGAGTGAGCGCGAGGCTTCCACGAAGCTCTGGGACACGCTGGGACGTGCGGAAACGGCGAGCAGAGGAGTGCCCAAAGCTAAACGCCACCCAGAGCGCGACAATAGCTTCCCAGCCGTGTGGTTACCGCGTGCACAGGTGCACGCGGTGCGCTCTAGCCAGTAAAACCATGTCTAGCATGTAGTCCTTCCTAAGTGGGTCCTCCCTGAGGTGATGGATCGAGGAAAGCAGCTGTGTGTTGATGTGAGTGATCGACTGAAGTTTGCTGTAGCAAACTTGGGCATGAAATAGTGACCAAATTACAGGGGATAAGAGCTAACCAGGATATCACAGAGGTTTAGGGTAGGAAGGACTACCATCCTATGGATTTTGAAAAGATTTGGACCAGTATTTAACATAGTTGCTTCACAACTGCAAAAACTGGTCCAGAAACTAGATCATGAAGTAGCACTCACATGGATGATTGGATTGGACTGCAAATTGGTGGAGTCTGATCATTTGGGCATATGAAGGCACTGCAAAAATTTCATACCATTTGGATACACCAAAATGGCACTTGCTTCACAATGCTTCCCACTAGACAGAAACTTGGGGGAATTTTGTGGAGAAAATGACTTTGCAAAATGATGTAAATCTTGGCATTACCAATGGGAATAGGGATATTTAGGTCCTGGATTAATTTCAGATTTTATGAAGCAATAAAAAATATAGTTGCTTCACAAACTGAAATTATGGCCAGTGGCAAGAATTTGAAGGTGTGCTCACATATATTGTTCGATGGAGATGAGATTTGGTGGAGAGTCATTACTTGATCATATAAATGATCTACCAAAATTTCAACTCATTTGGATAAGCCTAGCTAGTACTTCCTTCACAAAGCTTCCCTCTGGACAGAAACTTTGGAAATTTGCTGAGGAAGATTCACTAGGCAAATGAAGCTGAATTTTGGCATGTGGCAATTATTTGGATATGAGAGAGTTCTCAAAAAATTTGAGGGCAATCAAGAAAAGATAAATAGCACTTCCTTCACAAAGTGCCAATCTGGACAGAATGGAAAATGAATATTCCTGAATTATTTTTGAACTAGGCAAGGATAGGTTTTGGCATATTTGTGTAAGATATGATCCAAAGAATTTATGAGAATTTTGTGGGAATTTTTGGAATGGCAGAAATATAGGTTTCTTCACAACCTAAAGCATACAGGGTTATTCCTTTAATAGAAAAAGGAATATTCCCAAGAAATAAATATTGGGGTTGGGCTAAGATGGAAATGACATGGCCTTGGGATATACTTGAGAATGACAAGCCACTAGGAAGTGGCAGGAGAGAAGATCTTCCCAGGTTTCAAGACCACATAGCCATGGAAAAAGAATTCCAAATAAAAATTCGAAGAAATCCAAAGGAAAAAGAAAGGGCCAAAAATCGGGGTGTTAGACCCTCCTTTACTTACATATGCAATTGTTTACTTTCCACTGCCACACTCTTAGAATTGCAAGTGTAGGGTGATGCTTGACTTGTATACGTGCTAAAATCTGCCTACAACTAAAATTGGGTAAAGGTTAGGTTTTTATTTGGTCAAGTAGTCTAATCACCCCCCCCTCTAGACATACTTTCGATCCTACAAGTGGTATCAGAGCCTTGGTCTCCATTGCTTTGGTTTCACAACCTAGGAGAGTATGGCGTCTAGTGAGGGTAATTATCACCGTAGAGGTCCATATTTTGATGGTACAAACTTTGCTAGTTGGAAACATAAGATGAAAATGCATATTCTTGGTCATAATCCCGCCATTTGGGTTGTTGTTCGTGTTGGCTTGCAAGGTGAATTCTTTGGGGATGGCAAGGAACCGGATCGTGAAGCAACCCCGGAAGAATTGAAGATGTTGCAATACAATGCTCAAGCTTGTGACATTCTTTTCAACGGTTTGTGTCCCGAGGAATTCAACAAAATCAGCCGCCTCGAGAATGCAAAGGAAATTTGGGATACTTTGGTTGATATGCATGAGGGTACCGAGTCCGTCAAGGAATCTAAGTTGGATGTGCTTCAAAGTCAACTTGACAAGTTCAAGATGAAGGATGGTGAAGGAGTCGCCGAAATGTACTCTAGGCTTGCTCTCATCACAAATGAGATTGCCGGCTTAGGAAGTGAAGAGATGAGCGACAAATTCATCATCAAGAAGATACTTAGAGCTTTGGATGGAAAATATGATACCGTTTGCACATTGATCCAAATGATGCCAAATTACAAAGATCTCAAGCCCACGGACGTCATTGGAAGGATTGTTGCTCATGAAATGTCTCTCAAGGACAAAGAGCAGCTACACAACAAATCAAGTGGTGCTTACAAAGCCTCAACCGATGCTCCAACAACTCCAAGTGAGAAGCTAGTACCAATGAAGAGATAAGCCTAATGGTGAAAAGATTCAACAAGTTCTACAAGAACAAAGGGAAAGAAAGAAGCTCTATCTCAAGACACTATGAGAGAAGATCATCAAGTCGTGACCGATATTGCTACAATTTTGGAAAACCCGGACACTATTCCAATGAGTGTACGGCTCCCTACAAGAAAAGAGACGAATCACCAAGAGGAAGACATAGAAGAGATGAATCACCTCACAAGGAGAGAAGGAGTAGAGATGATCGTTATGAACGAAGACACTCTCGAAGAAGCAAGGATTCGGAGAGGAAGGACAAGTCATCAAAGAGCTACACAAGAAGAAGACATCAAGCTCATGCTGGTGAATGGGTTTCCGGCTCCGACTCCGACAACCACTCCGAGAGAAGTTATCACTCCAACTCCGACTATAGTCAAGATGAAGGTGTTGCCGGAATTGCTCTTGTGTCATCCAACTCCTATGATATATTTGATTCACCAAATGAAGGAATTGGAAGATGCTTCATGGCAAAAGGCCCCAAGGTATCACACCCCGAGTATCTTGATTTCAATAGTGATGAAGATGATTTGCTTGGTGATGATGATTTACTTGTTGATAAGGCTAGTGATGTGAGCTATAATGAAAATGCTAGTAATCATGATAGTAAAGAGGAAACGAATGACAATGCTATGAAGGAGATTGAGCGTCTAACTAAAGAACTAAATGCTCTTAAGTTAGCTCATGAAACAACTCAAGAGGATCATAGAGAACTTCTAAGAACTCATGAGAAGCTATGCTTCGAGAAGCTAAATTTAGAGCAAGAGCATTAGTTTCTTAAAGCTATCAATGACGATCTTCGAAAGAAGAGTTCTTCATATCTTGCCAAACGTTTACCATTGTCTACCTTTATGCCACAAGTTAAACCTAAGCAAACTAGCAACAAGGGTTAAAAGGGTTCTACCTCTAGTAGTAACAATAACAATGCTAAATCCAATATTGTTGCTTCTAGTAGTTCTATTGATTCCACTAATGATTCTCTTAGCCAAGTTACACTTGAGCAAGAAAATATTCTATTGAAAGGAATTATAGAAAAAGGTGTCTACAAGAGCCTTGCCGGGAGTAAGCAATTTGAGGAAATTGTACGCAAGCAAGGAAGGCACCGGAAGAACCAACGTGATGGTTTTGAACGAAAGTTCAATGCCAATGGAGTTGAGTGGGAAGAAGATCAATACCCCAAGACGAAGTTTGTTCCTCAACAAGAGAAGTATGATCCTACTTCCTTCAAGGGAACACAAGCTCAAGAAGATCTTCCACCACAAGACCACAAGCTAAAAGGCAAGGACAAGCTTCAAGAAGAGATTGATTCATTTGAAGAAGCACCTCAAGCCTTGGTCAAGTGGGTTCCCAAGACTTCATCAAGTTCTACTTTATCAAGTGCTGCTACAACTCCAAGGATTCCCATCAAGTTGATGTGGGTCCAAAAGAAGAAGAACTAGAGAGTTCTTGAGGGTGACTCCGCCAACAAACTTCACTCATATTCATTTATGGCAAGAACTTGTGCAATCAACTTCCACATTTTGCACTAGTTCATGGAGTCACAAACCCTCTTGTTGGTAAGGCAAGGGACAAGGTAGTCATTGCATTCATGGACATCATCATATGTGTATTTCACTCTATGTCTATGGATATCCTTGTATGTTCCTTGTGTGGGACTAACCCATGTAGGTATTGAAAGCACAAAACTCCAAAGGATTGCTCCCAACTCTTGATGGTGTACATCAACATTGAGCATCCACATCTTCAACATCTACATGAAGTCATCATCGACAAAACCCAAGGTTAGTTCATCCCTCTTTGGGGGGATATCACATCTAGGGGGAGCTTTGCTCTAAAAATTGAGCTAAAGCAACTCTATTGGTGTGAACACATCAATGCTTTATGTAAAAGTGGCAACCCCACTTGTGCTTAAACGATGAGTATGACCTATGATCAAATGTTCTCATTTGACTCCTAAGTCAATATACTCATATATAGATGACCTAGTCATCGCCATTGTTTGATAGATGCTATAATTGGTTGTGCATGTTTGACACATATTTCATTTGCTATCTTATTGTGTGAGCATGTTGAGTTGCATGTTTTCTTCATTCGAGGACATCCATTTGTTGTTTTGATTGTCTTGGTTTTTCTGGCCAAGTGGATGTACAAGAATGCCTAAGTACCTTCTCTAGCTATCTATGCTTTCTTGTCTCAAATTCTATTCTTTCTACATCACAAAAATTGAACAAGTCATTTTCAGACCCTTCGGGTGAGGAGCACTCGGAGCCACTGATCTGAAAGGGCTGAACCTCCAAAACCTTCTACATGATTTCGGCCGAACCAATCCACTCACACTCGGTCCAACCGAAATCATTTAGATTGATCTAGGTTTCCATCTCGGTGTCACCGAGTTGAACCATTTCGGCGCCACCGATGTGCTAAACTGCTTGCAATTACACATATCGGTGCCACCGAGTTGTCCAACGCGGAGCCACCGACAGCACACGGGTATATATACTTCGCGGGCCCGAACGATTGAAAATTCTCAAACCTCTTCGTTCCCGCACCCCGTTGGTGCCGTCACCCAGGTCTCCGGATCGTCGCCCTTGTCTCCAGCACGCCATCACCGCCAGAATCCGCCGCCGTCAACGGCAATCTGCTCCGCCGTTGCCGCCGTAGAGGATCTCCACCAAGTTAGGGTGAGATTCGACCCCTTTCATGCTCTAAATTCTGATTCAATGCATGGATGGATTGCCATTATTCTTGCCACGGATTGAGATTTTCCTTTACACTGCAAATTCCATAGATTAGATTCGAGTAAAAAATTTAGGTTTAAGTTTCCGCCGAAACGCATCTCGGACCGGCCGATTAGAGATTTTCGGAGTCACCGATTTGGCCCCAGGCCATTGCACTAGTACGTCTCGGTGCCACCGAGTTGTATGAATCGGTGAGACCGAAAGTAAAGTCTCTGTGAAACCCTAGCATCTCGGAGTCACCAAACCCCATCTCGGTCTGACCGAAATGGAGTGTAAGGTTTCTGTTGAGTGCTTCGGTATCACCGAGATGATCAACTCGATCCATCCGAAATGCCTTCTGTGAAAACTTGAAACTAAGATTTGAACTCATTTTTTCTGAAAACATCTGCTTTTTGTGATGACTCATCTACTCTGCCCATACCCATCTATTCACAGGGTCAGTTTTGCAAGATGTCTGATGCCAGTGACAGCCAGAACATGTCAGAGCAGCATACTGATCTCAGTTCAGGCTCTAGTCCTGAGGAAAGCTTTTATGAGGGAGAGAGAAGCTCTCCAGATCTTCCAAAGGCTGCAACAAGGACCAGGAAGAAGAGAACCTCAGATGATGAGGATGGGGACTTTGTTGCTAGTGAAGCAGCATCAAAGAAGAAGAGAGTTGTGCTTGCAAAGGAGTATAGCACCAAACCATCTGCTAGAACCAAAGAGAAAAATGCTATGAAGAAAGTCACTAAGGAAACTATGACATTCACACTTGAGGAACCAAGTGATGCAGAGGTAGCTGCTACATCAAAGAAGAAGAGGCCTAGGAAAACTATTGCTCGTGTTCTAGGCAAGCCCTCCATGGCTGAAGAAGGGGAGGAGGAGCCAGCTGCTGATGCACCTCCTGCAAAGTCTCAGAAGCTTATGTCTGATGCTATAAGGACTGCTGCCCCCACCAAGTCTAAGCCTAAAGCTCCAGCACCCAAGAGATCCACAAGAAATATCCCAACTACAGAGAAGAACAAGGCCCCAGTGCCTGAAGCTGATGTTGATGAGGAGCCACTAGTGCTCAGAAAATTGAAGCCAAAGATTCCAGATCATGACAATGCACACCCAGTTGCTGAAAACATGATGCTCAGGAAGGACAAAGGACTGCATCAGTAGAGATTGTCTGATCCTTATGCTGCCAGAAGAAGAACTGCTTGTGATTACCGCTTTCAGACCAGAGAACAACAAGATTTCTATGAGACTGTGTTGCTTGATAAGAAGCCAATTGTCAGTGACATGAGATGGGTGGATTGGAAGTACATCGATGCAAATGAGGACTACTTCCCCCATGTTCATGCGAGTTTCAGGATAGCTGGTGTTGATGACTTTGTTGGACAGAAGCTTACAAAGTGGAATGATGAGATGATCATGCAATTCTACTCCATAGCTCATTTTTATCTAGATGGCCGAATTGTGTGGATGACTGAGGGATCCAGATACCAGTCAACCATCTCTGAGTGGGCTACTCTTCTTGGTGCTCCAGAGGAAGAAGATGATGACATTGATATCTATGCCAAGCTCAAGATGGACCACAATTCCAAGGCAAACATGTACACAGCTATTCCAGAGAAGGACATTGAGTCTCACAATCTAGGTTCTGTGAAGCACTTGCTACCTGGTTTGGCCACCACCAACACTATCTTGAGGTACACTTTGTTGCCCAAGTCAGGAGATGATAAGATGATACGTGGCCACTCCATCAACTTGCTGCACCTCTTTGATACACCTCAGAAGTTCAAGGTGATGAGCTTGATTGTTGAAACCATCAAGAGGACAGCTGCTGATCAGAAGAGATCTTGTGGATATGCTCCGCACATTCAGATGCTTATCAACTTCAAGGTTGGAACGAGCACATATCTACTTGATCGTGAACATCTACCATTGCGTCCTGAGTTCGAGGACAATGTTGTAGTGATGGACCCTTCGCATCCTACATCTGCTCAAGCACAAGAGAGGATCCGAGTAGCCGCAGAAGCAAAAACAGCCAAGGAGGCATCTTCTCCCAATGCACCCATTGCAAACCTCAAGTCGAAGAATGACCAAATGACTTATCTGCTGGAAGCCACCCTGAGGATTGAGCGAAGTCTGGCCAACCTCACCAAGAACCAGGCTAGCCTAGAGCGGATAGTCGAGACTAAGATTCATGATCTTGATGTGAAGATCACTGAGGTACATACCATTGTGGAGAAACTGAAGGATGACGTTGATGCAGCCAGGGCCGCTTCTGATGATAGTGGAGATGACAGACCCACTACTGAGAGATTCCAGACGGTGCCTAGGGAAGCCAGGTCAGCTGAAGTGCCTATTGCAGATCCGATGACCACAGTCTCTGCACCTGCTGCTGCTGCTACAGTGCCACCTCCGGTCTCTACTCCACCAGCCCAGCAGACGTTAGCTGAAGCCTTCGCGGATGCACTTCTCTCAACGCCGTCTACGCACACCGGAGCTGCCAGCCGGAGATCACCTTCATGAGCTTCCGAGGATCGTGCCTAGAGAGCCGCATAGTCCTATACCTATTCGAACTTTTTGGTACTTGTTGCCAAAGGGGGAGAATTTGTATAGATCATTAGGCTTCGAGAGAGAGTGTGTCTTGCTCATCGTTGTTTTTTTCTCGAGTTCTTTTGCTACTATTTGCTTTATGCTTCTTCTACTTGATACTATGTGTGTGAGATACTTTGATCCTTATGTTTGTGAGATCCCACGTGTGTGATTGATCATACTATGTTTCATGTGATGCTTAATGCTTATCCCTATCTTTATCCTTGTATGCTCATTCACTTGTGTCTTTGGTGATTGATACGTCTCCAACGTATCTATAATTTATGAAGTATTCATGCCATGTTTATTATAGTTTTGTATGATTTTGGTGCACTTTTATATGGCTTTTATATGATTTTTATGGACTAACATATTGACCTAGTGCCCAGTGCCAGTTGATGTTTTCTGCTTGTTTTTGGTTTTCTAGAAAATCCATATCAAATGAAGTCCAAATGCAGCGAAACTTTTTGACAATTTTTTCTGGAAGGAAACAGACCCAGGAAGCTTCGGAGGAGCAACAGAAGAGCCACAGGGGCCCCACGAGCCACCTGGGCGCGCCTGCCCCCCCCCCCCCAGGTGTGCCCTGGTGCCTCGTGGGCCCCCTGTGGCACCTCTTTGCGTGATTCCAACGCTGAAAAATCCTATATATTCAGAAACCCCCGAAAGTTAACCTAGATGAGTTTTTACGCCACCGCAAGCCTCTGTACCTCCACGATCAAATCTACAGCCCTTTTTCGGCACCCTACCGGAGGGGGGAATCATCACCGGAGGCCATCTTCATCATCCCGGCGGTCTCCATGACGAGGAGGGAGTAGTTCACCCTCGGGGCTGAGGGTTTGTACCAGTAGCTATGTGTTTTATCTCTCTCTCTTGTGTTCTTGATTTGGCACGATCTTGATGTATCGCGAGCTTTGTTAATATGGTTGGATCATATGGTGTTTCTTCCCTCTCTATCCTTGTTGTGATGAATAGAATCTTTTCCCTTTGAGGTTTCGTTATTGTCGGATTGAATATTTCAGATTTGAGAACACTTGATGTATGTCTTGCATATGAATACCCGTGGTGACAATGGGGTATTATATTGATTCACTTGATGTATGTTTTGGCACTCAACTCGCGGATTCCCGAGGTGACATTGGGGTAATCTATGCATAGGGGTTGATGCACGTTTTCATCCTACTTTCTCCGGTAGAAATCTTGGGGCACTCTTTGAAGTTCTTTGTGTTGGATTGAATATTATGAATCTGAAGTTGTTTGATGCGTATCGTATAATTGACTCACGGATACTTGTGGTGACATTGGAGTATCTAGGTGACATTAGAGTTGGTTGATGCGTATCATATGGTGTTATTTTAGTACGAACTCTAGGGCTGTTCGTGACACTTATAGGGATGGCTCAATAGATTGATCAGAAAAGATAACTTTGAGGTGGTTTCATACCCTACAAACAATTTCTATCTTATGTTCTCCGCTAATAGGAACTTGGGAGTGATTCTTTATCGCACGTTGAGGGATGGTTATATGATCCAATTATGTTAGCATTGTTGAGAGATTGCACTAGTGAAAGTATGAACCCTAGGCCTTGTTTCTAAGCATTGCAATACCGTTTATGCTCACTTTTTTTTACTTGCTACCTTGCTGTTTTTTATTGTTCGCACTACAAAAACCTATATCTACTATCCATACTACACTTGTATCACCATCTCTTCGCCGAACTAGTGCACCTCTACAATTTAGCATTGTATTGGGTGTGTTGGGGACACAAGAGACTCTTTGTTATTTGGTTGCAGGGTTGTTTGAGAGAGACCATCTTCAACCTACGCCTCCCACGGATTGATAAACCTTAGGTCATCCACTTGAGGGAAAATTGCTACCGTCCTACAAAACTCTGCGCTTGGAGGCCCAACATGAGTCTACAAGAATAAGTTGTGTAGTAGACATCAGTGAAGCATGCCTACTATTCCATTCATATCATTTTGCGCGCTCCACCAAGTCGTATGTGACATGGAAGAGTGACCCATGATCCTAATCGATTGTGCATTTGCATTCAAACGAAAATTATTAATAATGCACAAATTTAGGGGGAGCTCTTGCTTATCACATACTTCTCAAAGCGACAATGTATTCCATTCATTTAATCATTTGTCGAAGCTTTGATCTATATGTTGTCATCAATTACCAAAAATGGGGAGATTGAAAGCACATTTGCTCCCTTGGTGGTTTTGGTAATTCATAACAACATATATCTCATTGAACTAACATCCATTCAAGTGAAAGTTTTCAGAAAGTTCAATGATTGGCATGGCATGGACTAGAGATGTGGACCCCTCAAAATGCTAAGGACATGGATTGGCAAAAGCTCAAGACTCTACATTTTTGGTTTAGTGATCCAAGATCACATTGAGTCCATAGGAAAACCAATACTATTAAAAGGGGATGAGGTGTTGCTTAATGGTCTTTTTGCTCAAGTGCTTAGTGACATTGCTCCAAAATCCTCAACCACTTTCTCCATCCAAATATGTCCAAAACCTACATTCCAACTCGGACCCACCAAAATTTCCTATCCGGAGCCACCGAGTTCATCTGGACTTAGCCACTGTCAAAACCCTAACAAATCGGATCCACCGATATGGATCTCGGTCCCCCCGAGATGGCCTTGCCAACTCTCTGTGATCGTTTGCACTTACTTCGGTCCCACCGAGTTTTGCAAATTGGTCTCACTTACTTCGGTCCCACCGAGTTTTGCAAATTGGTCTCACTGAGATGGCTTGCCAACTCTCTGTTGCCTTATTCCTTCACTTCGGTCCTACCGAGTTGATGCAATCGGTGCCACTGAGACGAGGTTTGCCCTAACCATTGCACATCGGTCCATCCGAGTTGTTCCAGTCGGTCCCACCGAGATTCCTAACGTTCATATCTTTTACACTGTTCGGTGCCACCGAGATTTCTGATCGGTGCCACCAAGTTGGGTCAAAAGTGTGTAATGGTTGGATTTTGTGTGGAGGCTATATATACCCCTCCACCACTTCTTACTCAGTAAGGAGAGCCATCAGAATGTGCCTAGACTTCCACCATACATTTTCTGAGAGAGAACCACCTACTCATGTGTTGAGATCAAGACGTTCCAATTCAACCATTTGAACCTTGATTTCTAGCCTTTCCCAAGTTGCTTTCCACTCAAATCCTTCTTCCACCATAGCCAAATATGTGAGGAGTCGTTTGAGTGTTGGGGAGACTATCATTTGAAGCACAAGAGCAAGGAGTTCATCAACAACACACCGTCTATTACCTTTTGGAGAGTGGTGTCTCCTAGATTGGTTAGGTGTCACTTGGGAGCCTCCGACATGATGTGGAGTTGAACCAAGGAGTTTGTAAGGGCAAGGAGATCGCCTACTTCATGAAGATCTACCCCGAGTGAGGCTAGTCCTTCGTGGACGTAAGCCATGGTGGAATAGACAAGGTTGCTTCTTCGTGGACCCTTTGTGGGTGGAGCCCTCCATGGACTCGCGCAGCCATTACCCTTCGTGGGTTGACGTCTCCATCAACGTGGACGTACGATAGCACCACCTATCGGAACCACGCCAAAAACCACCGTGTCTTCATTGCGTTTGAAATCTCCGATCCCCTCCTTTATTTACATATGCAATTGTTTACTTTCCGCTGCCACACTCATAGAATTGCATGTGTAGGGTGATGCTTGATTTGTATACTTGCTAAAATCTGCCTAAAACTAAAATTGGGAAAAGGTTAGGTTTTTATTTGGTCAAGTAGTCTAATCGCCCCCCTCTAGACATACTTTTGATCCTACAATTTCCTAGCACATTACTGATTTTGACTAACCAGTTTATCCATTGTTTGCAGAAGTGGATTCCCAAGGCACAGCGGATGCTGTGCCCGGTGCCGCTGCCTTAGGGGGAGAGGATTCCTCTACTTGTGGCCCTGCTGACTGAGGAGCCACATGTGGTGATCCCCAAGGAGTCCAGGCCTCCAAGGGGTAGAGCAGGTCGCCGAGGTCGGGAGACCTCGGTTGCTCGGTCTGAGGAAACCCACGCCTCCTTTACTGATGAAGATGAGGAGGGAGTCAAGGGGGAAGGGAAATCTTCCCCTAAAGGGAAGAGAGCGGCGTCCGAGGGCACCGAAGAGGAGGCGCGGCCGAAGAAGCTGCGCAAGGCCTCCGCCGATCCGGTCCTGCCGGAGAAGCCCATCTTCCCCGACGAGCCGGAAGAAGATCTCCTCGCGCTAGGGAGGAAAAAACCAGTGCCCTGAAGGTATGTAATTACCACTTAATTTTGACTTTGATAGCTTATTTTCTTCACATGAGGCTTACGAGGAATATTTCACCAGCCCACCTGGGACCCGCCTCAGCGGCGACTCCTCGGGCGGTCTACCCCCATCGGGTAGCGAGACGCCTGAGCGCGCCCAGACTCCCCCAGCTCTCTAGGGCCTAGGGAAGTGTCATCCAATCCGTCCCCTCCGGTTGACACACTGAGGGCCGGAGTACCGGTCGTGATGGCCGAGGTTGAAACCTCGGCCGCACCGGGCCAAGGGGAACCAGTCCCTGAGGTCCCCAAGGAAGGGTTGGGCCAGAACTTGGCCTAGCCTGTTCAGTCTCCGGCGCCTATGCTGCAGCCGGAGACCTTCGTTGCCAGCACTTCAGTGGTGGGATCGGAGGTTGCCCCACCTCCGCCTCCCGCCACAGGGCGGGTTAACGCGGGGTGGCCCGAAGAGATGGAGGCGGCCTTAACGGGCTCCTCCATGGCAGAAGAGCACCGTGCCTTAATTGGCGCGACATTGCAAGGCTTCCAGTCAGTGGAAGCCGGAATACGTGAGGTCTTCAAGGGCCTCGTGAGGAGCTTCGAGGTATGCTTTTACACCTTTCCCTTAATGTGTTTATGTAGCAGGCTTGTGTCCGGAGTCTTGTAGCCAAGCAAGGTGTTTTATAAGACTGTAGTCAGCCAGTAGCCCCCGAGCCCAAGGCTAATTTTGAAAAAAAACGGCTTGGGGTCGATGCTTGAGCATGCTAGTAGCCCCCAAGACTCTAGCGTTTCTTCAAAAAGACTGCCCAGAGGATCTAAAAGTGGAAAGCTAGGTACTAAGGCAAATGTTTGCAGGTATCGACCTCGGCTCCGAACTCCGCCTCCGAGGAGGTGGCGGAGATGAACAGGAAGCTGCAGAGGTCCGAGGAGGACCTCGATCGAATCAACAAACAGCTCGAGCTATCTCAAGGTAAACTTCAATGAGTTATGTTTGTACTTATTTTACTTGGAAAGAGATTCAAAGCTGACGCCGAGCTATTTTATATGACAGCTGTAACACCCCAAAAATCGGGTTATCGATTTTTGTGTTGTTATTCCTTCCTAGCTTTTCTCTCCCAAATTTTTCCTCTGGAATCTGGTGAGTGACCAGGTGAATCCAGACAATCCTCAGCCTTTCCATATCTTTCTCATGCTATTGTGCCAGTCAAGCTTCTGTCCATAAACCCCGAACCTCATTCAAACCCTAGTTCCGAAATATTGGAACTGGAAATCCTGCCTTTGTGTTTACAAAGGAGCTATCATTTTCCTTGCTCTGTTAATCCTCCAAAAATTTCCAGAGATCCTCCTTCACTCATAAACCCTAGATGTGCAAAAATATTGCTAAGTCATATGCAATATTTTTCATCTAGAATTAATTCCTGTTTCTGCCTTTCTGAGGAATTAAATCCAGAAAAAATATTTATCCATCTCCAAAGTTCATGAAAACTTGTGGAAATATTATTTGTGATCATATTGAGCTCTCACAAAAATATTGGCCATGATAAAATAAGGAAAATGGCATTTTCCTATTTAAAGCCAATATTTCAATTTGGGGCCTTTCCAAAGGAACTACCATTTTGGTAGTTAGGAAAAATCCCAAATAATTTGTGGAGCTTCTCCTATCCATATATTCACCAATTCCATCAAAATAGCAAGTTCCACAATTCAAATTTTGAGCACAACATCCATTTGCAAATTCTGTCCAGTTTTTCAGTTTGCAAAGGAAGTGCTTGTTCCCTTGATCTTTTTGGGCTGATATTTTTCAGGGTGATTAACATTGATAAATACCCTCTGGATACCAAAAACCAGCCCATTTCATCTAGCCAATTCTCCTCAGGAAATTATCTAAGTTTCTATTCAGATTAAATCTTTGTGAAGGAAGTACCCTCATGGATGATCAATTTGAGCTGAAACTTTTCCAGATACCTCTCATGACCAAATAATCACTCTCCACCAAAAATCAGCTAATTCTATCTAGCCATTTCACCCCAGCATCATCACCTTCATTTCTGGCCAGTTTGGTGCTTTGTGAAGAAAGTACCATCTAGACTTGTCCATTTGTGCTGAAACTTGTCCAGTATGACTACCTTAGTGGATGATTGACCCATGCCAGAGATCAAGCCAAGAGGAGTATTGTGGTGGCCACGCCGCAGGTCAAAACTTTGCTGCCAGTTTCTTGTTGATCAAGCTCCAGTCACACTCGAGCTCCCTGTGCTTGTTCGAGGGGTCATGTCAACTCAGAGAAGTGTGTAGATCATCCCAGACATGATTTGGCATTGAGTGCGGCGTGGCAACGCCGTGGCCACGTGGTGACCACGGGCAGAGCACGCCGAAATGGCGCTCTGTACATTGGAGGCTTCGGGAGCCCTCTCCAGCGAGCTCTGGGTTGTCCGGGCGCGCCGGCGAGCTCCCCGCCGCACGCGTGGACTGCCTAGAGCTTTCCCCCTCGTCCTGTAGCTCGTTGGCCGCTTCTGCCGACATGGGTGCTCCACCGGAGCACCGCCACCTCGCCGAGCTCTCGAAGCTCCGTCCGTCGTCGCGTAGTCCTCCCCGCGACTATAAATAGGCGCCCCTCGATCTCTCCCTCTCACCAGCAACTCCCCAGACCCCTCACCCAAGCCCCGAGACCCCTCTTCTCTCCCCGCGATCTCCATGGCCAAGGCTCTGCCTCTGGCGCCCGCGAGGAGCCCAGCACCCTGGCCATCCCCTCCCTCCCTCTTCCACAACCGCGGCTGCCCCAGGAGCTCACTGAGCCGCCGTAGTCCTCGTTTTGGTCAGGAAGCTGTTAGACATGCTAAGCTCACGTCATTAAGCTAGTGTAGTTTTCTGTTTTAAAATAACATGCACCATGCATGTAGGCTGGGGACGTGCAGTAGGCACGATCGCTCTTTCTCTCTTTGTATTTCTGTTTCCTTCACCCGGTCAGCGTGGCGCGCGTGTGATTCTGGAGATCGTGGGATGGCGCGGTCAATCCGGATCACAGCGAGCTGGCCGGGGTAGTTAGATAGCTTTCCTTTGTAACAGATAAAAGAGATTAAGGAAAAACCGAAAACGCTGCGCAGTTGACGGCAGCACAAAATACTCTCGCCAAGTTCGTTCGTGTTCCTCTCGCCCTCGCTGGTTCCTCTCGCGCTCGTTCGATCGTTCGGCAACGACAATTGGCATCAGAGCTTCGGTGTTCGATCCCTGCTCCGGCGACCGGCGGTGTTTGATCTGCGGCGGCCATGTCCGACGATGAAGAGAAGAAGAAGAGCGGGGAGAAGTCCACGGCGCCGCTCGCGCGCCTCACCGGCGGCGGCAGCGGCGAGATTCGCGTTGTAGAGCGGATCGTGCGCGAGACGGAGTCCTCGGCGGCGTCAATGATGCTGACGCGGACAAACTACATGGAGTGGTCATTGTTCATGCAGGTGAAACTGCAGGCGGCTAGCCTCTGGGGCGCCGTCAAGACCGGCACCGACGACGAGCGTGACGATCGGCGCGCCCTCTCCGTCATCCTCACCGGCGTGCCGCCGGAGATGATGCGCATCTTGGCGGCAAAGGACACAGCCAAGGCGGCATGGGAGACGATCAAGACGCTCCGGATGGGGAGTGAGCGCGTTCGGGAGGCCAAGGCGCAGGTGCGCCGGCGGGAGTTCGAGGACCTCCGCTTCAAGGACGGCGAGACCGTCGAGGACTTCGCACTGCGGCTCACCGGCGTCGTCGCCGATCTGGAGCTGTACGGCGATCCGGTGACGGAGCACAAGGCCGTCCAAAAATTCCTCCGCGTCGTGCCGCGGAAGTACCGTCAGATGGGAATGGCCATCGAGTCACTGATCGACCTCAAGACGATGACCATTGAGGAGCTCACCGGGCGTCTCTCGGCGTGTGAGGACCACTACGGCCTCGACGACGACGCACACTCCGGCGGGCAGCTCCTTCTCACCCACGAAGAGTGGGCCGCTCGTGAGCACAAGCACGGGGGCGGATCGTCATCCGGCGGCAGCAGCGGAAAGGGCAAGTCGCCGGCCAAGGGCGGCGGCGGTGGCGGCAAGCCTGCATCCGGCAACGGCGGCGTGAGCGGATCCGGCAGCTCCGGCGGCAAGAAGAAGGGAAAGTGTCATCATTGTGGCAAGACCGGTCATTGGAAGAAAGACTGTTGGTCGTGGCTGAAAGAACAAAAGGAGCAAGGGAAGAAGGAGCAGGCCAATCTCGTCCGCGAAGACGGCGACGATCATAATCAAGGCCTGCTCATGGCCGTGGTCACCAACGTTTCTATGCCTGAGCTGGTGGCGCCCCAAGCTGTGTTTCTGAACGAGGAAAAGGTGATTCCTGTGCCTTCACCCGATGGCCTGTGGTACTATGACACAGGTGCGTCCAGCCATATGACTGGGGAGAGAAACATGTTCGCTACACTTGATGAAGGTGTGCATGGTACCGTGAGATTCGGGGACGGCTCCATGGTGGCCATCAAGGGCAGGGGCGCCGTCGTGTTTCGCTGTCATAATGGTGATCAACGTGCTCTCTCTGATGTCTACTTCATTCCCAGCCTACGTAGCAATATCATCTCAGTAGGGCAATTGGATGAGGGTGGCTGCAAGATAGGGATTGAAGATGGGATCATGACCATCCAAGATCCGGGCCGGCGCATCCTGGCTCGCATCAAACGGACGGCGAGTAGACTGTACACGGGCATGCTGAACATTGACGCCCCAGCCTGTCTCCTCACCAAAACTGAAGATGTCACCTGGCGGTGGCACGCGAGAATGGGACACCTGCACTTCAGAGCTCTGCGAGCCATGTCGTCGAAGGAAATGGTGCGCGGGATGCCGGTCATTGACCGGGTCGAGGAGTACTGTGATGGTTGTGCTTTGGGCAAACAGCACCGTGCACCTTTTCCTCAAGTCGCCGGATACAGAGCGGCGAAAGGCTTTGAGCTGGTTCATACAGACTTGTGTGGGCCGATCTCACCAACTACACCTGGGGGCAGTAAGTACTTCTTGCTGATAGTTGACGATTACAGTCGATACATGTGGTTGGAGCTGTTGAAAACCAAGGATGAAGCTCATCAAAAGTTCAAGAAAGTGCAGGCAATGGCTGAGAACGCCGGGAAATGCAGGCTTCGCGCGTTCCGGTCTGACCGGGGCGGCGAGTTCAACTCCATCGAATTCAAAGAATACTGCGAGCAGCTGGGCATCAAACACTACACCACCACTCCGTACTCCCCTCAACAGAACGGAGTGGTTGAACGCCGAAATCAGACCGTCGTTGAGATGGCGCGATGTCTGCTTAAAAGTATGTCAGTGCCGTCGTATTTCTGGGCTGAGGCAGTGAAGACCGCTGTGTACTTGCTTAACAGGGCTCCCACACGCAGCTTGGACGGAGTGACGCCGTATGAGGCTTGGCACGGCCACAAACCAAGCGTGCTGCATCTACGTGTATTTGGCTGTGTGGCCCATGTCAAGAAGATTGGTCCTGGAGTCACGAAGCTTTCTGACAGATCAACACCCATGATCTTCGTGGGCTACGAGGAGGGATCGAAAGGCTATCGCGTGTACGATCCTGCTACGAAAAAGGTACAAGTCACACGTGATGTTCTGTTTGAGGAAAACAGGCCTTGGACTTGGAGTGCCCAGGACGCGGTCACCGCACCCACGCCGATGACGTTCACTGTGGTCTATACCAATGACCATGGTGTGCACGAGCTGGACACGGGCAGTTCGCCCGCTTCTACACCAAGGAGTGCGGCGCCACCACCCTCTACACCACCAATGGGGTCGCCGCTGAACTCCGCCGACACGCCGACTGGGTCGGCGCTCGACATGCCGCAGACCGAGCCACGCACACCTGCGGCGACGCGGGAAATGCGTTGGGCTACGCCACCCACGCATGATGACGCGCGCGATGTTGACTCCGGACCTATACGGTACCGGCGTCTATCGTGCATCTTCGATGAGACCGAAGACGAGGCCGTGCGTCAAGAGTCCGAGCGTTGTCTGCTTACGGCGGAGGAGCCGCAGGACATAGCAGAAGCGCTGAACGACGACGCCTGGAGGGCGGCGATGGACACGGAGATGGCATCCATTGGTGAGAACAACACATGGGAACATGCTCACTTGCCGGCTGGCCATAAAGCCATCGGTTTGAAGTGGGTATATCGTGTCAAGCGTGATCCAGACGGCAATGTGGTGAAGTACAAGGCGCGTCTGGTGGCGAAAGGCTATGTGCAGCGCGAGGGCGTGGACTTCGAGGAGGTTTTCGCGCCGGTGGCACGGATGGAGACCGTGCGGCTGCTCCTCGCGCTCGCCGCGCACTCCGGCTGGGAGGTGCACCACATGGATGTGAAGTCCGCCTTTCTCAATGGTGACCTCGCCGAGGAAGTGTACGTAGCGCAGCCGCCGGGGTACGTCACCGCCGGCAAGGAGCAACAGGTTTTGCGGCTGCGGAAGGCGCTCTACGGTCTGCGGCAAGCTCCGCGGGCGTGGTACGCGAAGCTGGACGAGACACTAGGGAAGCTGGGGTTCACGCGCAGTCCATTGGAGCATGCTGTGTATCGCCGTGGCGATGCGCACTCGTTCCTACTGGTGGGCGTGTATGTGGACGACCTCATCATCACCGGCACAGACAAAGCATTCATCAGCGAGTTCAAAGATCAAATGCAAGAGCTCTTCAAAATGAGCGACCTCGGTCTCCTAAGCTACTACCTAGGCATCGAGGTAACTCAGTCCAAGGACTCAATTTCACTGTGTCAAAGGAGCTATGCAGAGAAAATACTTGAAACCGCAGGTATGACAGGATGCAATGGGTGTCAAACGCCCATGGAGTGTCGGCTGAAACTCAGAAAAGATGATGAGGCAAAGCTGGTGGATCCCTCCCTGTACCGCAGCGTGATTGGAAGTTTGAGATACCTGGTACACACAAGACCGGACATCACGCATGCGGTTGGCATTGTGAGCAGATACATGGAGAGACCTACTGCCACACACTGGACGGCCGTGAAGCAAATACTAAGGTATGTACGTAGCACCTTGAGCTATGGCTGTTGCTATCGGCGTGGTTCTGGGAAAAGTGAGCTGGTTGGGTACAGTGATAGTGACCATGCCGGCGACGTTGGAGATCGCAAGAGCACCTCCGGCCAGGTTTTCTTCCTCGGTGCCAACCCTGTCTCGTGGGCCTCTCAGAAGCAAAAGATTGTTGCTATTAGCTCTTGCGAGGCAGAATACGTGGCTGCGGCGTCTGCAACTTGCCAAGGGCTTTGGCTAAGCCGGCTGCTTGCAGAAATGAAGGGGGAAGAGGCCAGTGCGTTCGATCTGCTGATTGATAACAAGTCAGCGATAGCGCTTGCAAAGAATCCCGTTCACCACGACCGTAGCAAGCACATTGACATCAAGTACCATTTCATTCGTGATTGTGTTGAGAATGGAGAGGTGCATATCCATCATGTGGGGACTGACGACCAGATTGCGGATGCACTGACGAAGGCACTTGGCCGTGTGAAGTTTGTCGAGCTGCGGCAGAAACTTGGTGTCAAGGAGATCAGCAAAGGACGTTGAGCTTAGGAGGGAGAAATGTTAGACATGCTAAGCTCACGTCATTAAGCTAGTGTAGTTTTCTGTTTTAAAATAACATGCACCATGCATGTAGGCTGGGGACGTGCAGTAGGCACGATCGCTCTTTCTCTCTTTGTATTTCTGTTTCCTTCACCCGGTCAGCGTGGCGCGCGTGTGATTCTGGAGATCGTGGGATGGCGCGGTCAATCCGGATCACAGCGAGCTGGCCGGGGTAGTTAGATAGCTTTCCTTTGTAACAGATAAAAGAGATTAAGGAAAAACCGAAAACGCTACGCAGTTGACGGCAGCACAAAATACTCTCGCCAAGTTCGTTCGTGTTCCTCTCGCCCTCGCTGGTTCCTCTCGCGCTCGTTCGATCGTTCGGCAACGACAGAAGCACCGCCAAAGCAGCCCCTCCCATGGGCACGGCCGCCTCCTCTGCTGGCCGTGGATGCCTCCCGCCAAGCCCTCCCGAGCTCCCCTGTAGCTGCTCCTAGGCGCGGGGCGGCGCCGCGAGCTCGTCCGGCTCGCCGGCGGGCGCAGCCGGCGGGAGGAGCACCGGCGTCGGGACCGGCCGAGCGCCCTGCCCCGCCTCTGTTCCTAGTCAAGACGGAGGGAGAGGACGACCTGGGAGGAGAGAGAGAAGGGATAAGCCGGGCCCCACGCGTCAGCCGGAGTTAGTAAAGTCAACCCGGGCCCAACCGGTTTTAAGTGAAGGCGTAATTCGAACAATGCGCTTTCCAGTTCGAGAAACGTATTCTCCCGTAGCTTCAGAAGGGAGTACGCTTTCTCTGCAGTGAAAGCGTAAACTCAGAAAGGCGCTTTCGCTTTTTAGCCGGCGGCCGAAAGGGTTATTTAGCGGACGATCACCCGTTATGGGTTAAAATGAACAGATTTCTGTTTGTTTTACCGCTTAACGAACGAACGGCCGTTTCTCCGCGACCGTAACTCCGATTGAGGTAAATCCAACGCCCACGTTTTCATCTCGTTGAGCCCGTTCCGATGACATCATTTTCATAATGTCTTCACACTGTGAAAATGACCATTTTGCCCTTGCCCTTAATCAGCCCCTTCGAGAGGGAAACCTTTCCGGCAAATCTTTCTGGAGTTTCATCGCACTTCCTCCCGGTGTATTCCTCTACCCCCAAGGCAAGCCAACCTCTTATCATGAGCTCCGGACTTGCGTGATGACTTTGCTTGCACCCTGTGTGTTGCCGTCTGTGCTATGATTTGATCTCATGCCATGATTGTCAGTACCGTTATAATTTTGCTATGATGTTGTTAAGTAATTGTTCTTGTTCATAAATGTTGATGAGATGATGAAAATATTAAATTGAACTTATAAATTAAACCTCCTCCGTCGTCGATGGGATCGAGTCATAGTGTCACCTATCCGGACTTATCCGTGCAGCCACATTTGCCGGTATGGGACGGCCTTGACTTGGTCTAGCTTTGTGCTCTCTTACCGGTACCACCAAAGAGGGAAGGTTATGCGCGCGTGCTACCCTGGCCCGGTAGGCGGCGATAACCTTGTGAGCCCAGTTATTTGTTTAGCCCGGGAGTCCCCGTTTGGGACAGTTTAGTTTGGCCACGACGGTGGCAGGTGTCACGAGGTGACACAGGGGCCACCCAGGACATGACCCTGGGAGGGTATGATTGTCGGTGGTACGGTAGAGGAGTCACGGGTTAGGCAAGTTTTGTTGGAGCATCACTGGTCCACCCGAATGGGAGCACGAGTCCAGTAGCTCCATGGTGTGGGTAAAGTGCGCAACTTCTGCAGAGTGTAAATCTATTCGAATAGCCGCGTCCTCGGTCATGGACAGTTCGTACTAGGCCACTATTTGGTCTTTGTCGATCTGGAGGATAAACCTGTTATTATAAACTTGCTAAAGAATGCGCTACTAAGTAATGTGACCAGTCGGACTATGGGATAATTGTGAGCAGTCACCATGTTGTTCTGACATGATCACGAGATGGGATCTCGGTGAGTCATGAGATAGCCCAGAGGGGCAGTAAAACTGAGTAATGTCTCAACATGGTATTTTAATACTTCACAGGGGGTAAGTGTAGTGTAGATTTCAGCTTAATCTTGGGTGCCATGCTTCGTAGAAATAGCCATGCCATGCCATGATATGAAATTGGTATGCCTGATCCATGTTATGCCATGCTCGATCCATGATTTCCTCTTAATTCCATGCCATGCTTAGAATAAATTCTTATATAGGCATAGTGCTTGCTTTGTCATCTGCTTGTTTGGATGCTATGTATTTGGTTGTCTTGCGAGTACATTCCAAGTACTCACCTGGCCTTGCACGTGGCCAGTTGCAGGAGGAGATCCGTCGTGCTAGATCGTAACCCAGCAAGTCCTGTGTGTTGTGGAGCCCAGCTAGAGACGTCGTTGCCGCTGAACCAAGACCTCCGCTGCCATTTAGTTAGCCTTGGAGCCATGTAATATTGTTGTAAGCAACAGTATTGTAAAACTCCATTCATATAATAAAGCCAGTTTTCTGCCTGGAATTGTTGTATAATGTCTCAGGCGTGCGCCAGGTCTTATCCTGGGACTGGCGTGCGTCGGCCCTCTATCGGAGTGCCACAAGACTTGGTATCAGAGCCAGGCTGGCTGTAGGTTATCCTAGCATCAGACCACCCCAAATTTCAACCGGTAGTGAGCCCAATAGAGTTGACCCATCCCTGGCATCCGACACGGCCACTGTTGATCCACAGTCGGCGCAGTCGGAATGGACGTGCCCCTACCCAGCTGTCCGCCCACCCAGCCATCCCTGGATTGGACCGCGCCCCTACCCAGTTGTCGGCCGTGCCGGTGTATACTCTACCCGGCACGAGAAGGATCCATGCCATGCTGGTATGTCCCAGCCTGGCCGCCTATTTAAAACCCCTCCCATCCGCGAGACGCAGCCTTCTCCGTTCAGTAAACCAGATCCCGGCAAGAGAACCCAAGCCGGTATCCTCAAACCAGCAGCCATGGCCAGTTCTTCCAGAGCATCCACTTTCCATAGCCGAACCTTGGCTAATGGTTATCCCGGCTTTCCGCCCATTCTTTCGGGCATGCTCACCCAAGCCCTTGGTTGTAGTACAAGCCCGGTGTATATGGTGTTCCAATCGGAACCCGTCCCTCACCTTTGCCGATACTATGCGAATGCGCATATCTGCCCAGGTCCAGCAGAGGATGGGAAGCCCTTGACCTTTCAGGGAAAACCCATGCCCACCCCTGCGTTGGCTATCCAGACAGCTGCGGCGGAAGCCATCGCAAGTCTTCGATTCCAGTTCTTGCAAATAGCGGAGATGCGGGAGTTCCGCTACTTTTCCTCTGCGTCCAGCGAAGGATGCGTATTCTTCAGCACAGTCGAAGATGCCGACTCGGCAATGGATCGCCTGGTTTAGTTCATTGCTGCCCAGGGACTGCTGATCTCCGGCATTCTCGGAGAGTTTAAAGCCATCGACCAAAACACCACTCGTGTTGTTACGGAAGCATACCGTGAGGCCCGTCAAGCTACATCACAGGCCACCAGTTCCATGATGCTAAACCCAGTGCCACCTTCGCAGCTAGTGCCACCCTCGCAACCCGTGAACCCTTATCGACCAGGCATCATTTCTCCAAGTTCCTTCTCCCGAGCTATTCGGTGTCTTCGTCGTCGGGATGTGTTTCGGCAAGTTCCAGCCGTAGTTCCCGCGGTTGAGCCCCAACCCATAGAGGTGTCCGACGATGAAGACGGGAGTTGGCTCAGCCTACGGCCCCCAGGAGAGCCCCAGCAAGAGTAGGACCCTGTAGTTCGGAGTGAGTAGTTGTTAGCTGCCTAGTGAGGTTGTGTGTTGTATGTTTGTATTGCTTGTGCGCTGTTGTAATGTTATGTATGTCTGCTTGCTCTGTGTGTTTGGTTCATCTGTCTCTCTGCTAAGCAGAAATGTTTAGCAGTGCCGGCAGTGGTTCCTTAACAAGATTTTAGTCAGTAGAGCACTTACACCTAATAACAACGGACTCGCCCGGAGTCCCTAATGAAATACGAGCTGGTGTAGGTGTATGTATACCAGGAGTACATACACCCACTAGCATTAAAACACCGTAGTGTAATATGTTGGATGTGTTCTTTTCCCTTGCATGTACGTTGCTCCTATATGCATTTGCCTGCATTTTGGTTTGAGTAGATTGCACGTGTATCATGTGAGCAATGTCTGCACGCCAAGTTCATTCTCCTGAGTACATTCGCAGCAGTACTCGGGTAGAATGCAAAGCCGCATGCCCACATCCATTCGTGCTTCCTCCGTTTGCCAGCCTCCCAAACTCATAACTCCGGAGAGCTAGTTCTTCCCAAAAATTCCCCAGTCCCAAAATCTTTTTCCCAGAGCTCAGCTGCAATCTCGGAAAAATTCTGAGAAATTTTATTGCAGCATAAACCGTTACAACCCCTCCAGTCCAAGACTTAAACCTCGATTTGACTCCAACACCAACTCGTACCCAGCATAGATACCTAGTCGTCATGATCACCGCCGTCTCGGAGAGCCACCACTCGAGTAGCGGCATCACGGCGATCATCGAGGATCATCGCCCACAGTAGCAGCGAGAAGCCAAAAAATGCCGCCAGCAGACCAACCAAGAGGATCGTGATCAGCTCCGAACCTACGTCCGCCATTAATGCCTCGCCTCGAGCTCCTGCAACCAACAGGAGAAGGAGAAGGAGAACAGGTGAGGTGAGGTGCGAGGTAGAGAGAGGAAACCACGGTCGTTTTTATAGCCCAAGTCCGGTGTACGGTGAGCAAGGTCCAGGAGAACCGCGCGTTGCTCGATCACCGGCGTCCAGGAGGCGAATCCGCGAGCAGTGCCGACCGGTGCTGGCCCACGACGGGATTGCTCTCTGCGTCGACCTCGTGCACGCCGCGCACTATCGTCTAAGGGTGCTTTACGCCCTAGGAGCTAGGCGAGTGTTGTGCCCGGCCACACGTGGAACAGCGCGGGAGCGAGAGAGAGCAGTAGGCCGAAGGAAGAAGAAGGAGGCTGCCAGTGGGCCCTGGGCCCACCTGTCAGCAAGAGAGTCCACTGTTCACTGGGGTGTTCCTGGCATTATTGAAAAATGAAAATTTTCTTTTTCAGAGCCACGAGAAAACCCAGCGACCCCTACCCGTGGAGTAGATCCCGCGATATTCGTATCTCGATCTGGGTGTACAAGTTTTTGGTACTCTTAACTCGGTTGTTTTCAACCGCAGGGTTAAGACCCAACCCAGAGGTTTTTCCAGGAGGTGTAGTATTTGTTTTGATCTAACCCTAGGAATCTCGAGGACGAGATTCTCTTAAGGGGGGAAGGTTTGTAACACCCCAAAAATCGGGTTAACGATTTTTATGTTGTTATTCCTTCCTAGCTTTTCTCTCCCAAATTTTTCCTCCGGAATCTGGTGAGTGACCAGGTGAATCCAGACAATCCTCAGCCTTTCCATATCTTTCTCATGCTATTGTGTCAGTCAAGCTTCTGTCCGTAAACCCCGAACCTCATTCAAACCCTAGTTCCGAAATATTGGAACTGGAAATCCTGCCTTTGTGTTTACAAAGGAGCTATCATTTTCCTTGCTCTGTTAATCCTCCAAAAATTTCCAGAGATCCTCCTTCACTCATAAACCCTAGATGTGCAAAAATATTTCTAAGTCATATGCAATATTTTTCATCTAGAATTAATTCCTGTTTCTGCCTTTCTGAGGAATTAAATCCAGAAAAATATCTATCCATCTTCAAAGTTCATGAAAACTTGTGGAGATATTATTTGTGATCATATTGAGCTCTCACAAAAATATTGGCCATAATCAAATAAGGAAAATTGCATTTTCCTATTTAAAGCCAATATTTCAATTTGGGGCCTTTCCAAAGGAACTACCATTTTGGTAGTTAGGAAAAATCCCAAATAATTTGTGGAGCTTCTCCTATCCATATATTCACCAATTCCATCAAAATACCAAGTTCCACAATTCAAATTTTGAGCACAACATCCATTTGCAAATTCTGTCCAGATTTCCAGTTTGCAAAGGAAGTGTTTGTTCCCTTGATCTTTTTGGGCTGAGATTTTTCAGGGTGATTAACATTGATAAATAACCTCTGGATACCAAAAACCAGCCCATTTAATTTAGCCAATTCTCCTCAGGAAATTATCTAAGTTTCTGTTCAGATTGAATCTTTGTGAAGGAAGTACCCTCATGGATGATCAATTTGAGCTGAAACTTTTCCAGCTACCTCTCATGACCAAATCATCACTCTCCACCAAAAATCAGCTAATTCTATATAGCCATTTGACCCCAGCATCATCACCTTCATTTCTGGCCAGTATGGTGCTTTGTGAAGAAAGTACCATCTAGACTTGTCCATTTGTGCTGAAACTTGTCCAGGATGACTACCTTAGTGGATGATTGACCCATGCCAGAGATCAAGCCAAGAGGAGTACTGTGGTGGCCACGCCACAGGTCAAAACTTTGCTGCCAGTTTCTTGTTGATCAAGCTCCAGTCACACTCGAGCTCCCTGTGCTTGTTAGAGGGGTCATGTCAACTCAGCGAAGTGTGTAGATCGTCCCAGACATGATTTGGCATTGAGTGCGGCGTGGCAACGCCGTGGCCACATGGTGACCACGGGCAGAGCACGCCGAAATGGCGCTCTGTACATTGGAGGCTTCGGGAGCCCCCTCCAGCGAGCTCTGGGTTGTCTAGGCGCGCCGGCGAGCTCCCCGCCGCTTGCGTGGACCGCCTAGAGCTTTCCCCCTCGTCCCGTAGCTCGTTGGCCGCTTCTGCCAACATGGGTGCTCCACCGGAGCACCGCCACCTCGCGGAGCTCTCGAAGCTCTGTCCGCCGTCACGTAGTCCTCCCCGCGACTATAAATAGGCGCCCCTCGAGCTCTCCCTCTCACCAGCAACTCCCCAGACCCCTCACCCGAGCCCCGAGACCCCTCTTCTCTCCCCGCGATCTCCATGGCCGAGGCTCTGCCTCTGGCGCCCGCGAGGAGCCCAGCGCCCTGGCCATCTCCTCCCTCCCTCTTCCACAACCGCGGGTGCCCCAGGAGCTCACTGAGCCGCCGCCGTCCTCCTTTTGGTAGGGAAGCACCGCCGGAGCAGCCCCTCCCATGGGCACGGCCGCCTCCTCTGCTGGCCGTGAATGCCTCCCGCCGAGCCCTCCCGAGCTCCCCTGTAGCTGCTCCTGGGCGCGGGGCGGCGCCACGAGCTCGTCCGGCTCGCCGGCGGGCGCAGCCAGCGGGAGGAGCACCGGCGTCGGGCCCGGCCGAGCGCCCTGCCCCGCCTTTGTTCCCAGTCGAGACGGAGGGAGAGGACAACCTGGGAGGAGAGAAAGAAGGGATAAGCCGGGCCCCACGCGTCAGCCGGAGTTAGTAAAGTCAACCCGGGCCCGGCCGGTTTTAAGTGAAGGCGTAATTCGGACAATGCGCTTTTCAGTTCGAGAAACGTATTCTCCCGTAGCTTCAGAAGGGAGTACGCTTTCTCTGCAGTGAAAGCGTAAACGCAGAAATGCGCTTTCGCTTTTTAGCCGGCGGCCGAAAGGGTTATTTAGCGGACGATCACCCGTTAAGGGTTAAAATGAACAGATTTCTGTTTGTTTTACCGCTTAACGAACGAACGGCCGTTTCTCCGCGACCGTAACTCCGATTGAGGTAAATCCAACGCCCACGTTTTCAGCTCGTCAAGACCGTTCCGATGGCATCATTTTCATAATGTTTTCACACTATGAAAATGACCATTTTGCCCTTGCCCTTAATCAGCTCCTTCGAGAGGGAAACCTTTCCGGCAAATCTTTCCGGAGTTTCATCACACTTCCTCCCAGTGTATTCCTCTACCCCAAGGCAAGCCAACCTCTTATCATGAGCTCCGGACTTGCATGATGACTTTGCTTGCACCCTGTGTGTTGCTGTATATTTCAGACCATCTGTTAGTCTGCACTGCCGTAGCCCTATTATTTCATCTGTGCCAGATGCTAGTGCTATTTACCATGTGATATCATGAATTGCTGTCATGTCATATTTTCCCATGCTAGTAACAATATTTTTAATACCGTTATCATGTTAGTGCTATGATTTGATCTCATGCCATGATTGTCAGTAGCGTTATAATTTTGCTATGATGTTGTTAAGTAATTGTTCTTGTTCATAAATGTTGATGAGATGATGAAAATATTAAATTGAACTTATAAATTAAACCTCCTCCGTCGTCGATGGGATCGAGTCATAGTGTCACCTATTTGGACTTATCCGTGCAGCGACATTTGCCGGTATGGGACGGCCTTGACTTGGTCTAACTTTGTGCTCTCTTACCGGTACCACCAAAGAGGGAAGGTTATGCGCGCGTGCTACCCTGGCCCGGTAGGCGGCGATAACCTTGTGAGCCCAGTTATTTGTTTAGCCCGGGAGTCCCCGTTTGGGACAGTTTAGTTTGGCCACGACGTGGCAGGTGTCATGAGGTGACACAGGGGCCACCCAGGACATGACCCTGGGAGGGTATGATTGTCAGTGGTACGGTAGAGGAGTCACGGGTTAGGCAAGTTTCGTTGGAGCATCACTGGTCCACCCGAATGGGAGCACGAGGCCAGGAGCTCCATGGTGTGGGTAAAGTGCGCAACCTCTGCAGAGTGTAAATCTATTCGAATAGCCGCGTCCTCGGTCATGGACAGTTCGTACTAGGCCACTATTTGGTCTTTGTCGATCTGGAGGATAAACCTGTTATTATAAACTTGCTAAAGAATGCGCTACTAAGTAATGTGACCAGTCGGACTATGGGATAATTGTGAGCAGTCACCATGTTGTTCTGACATGATCACGAGATGGGATCTCGGTGAGTCATGAGATAGCCCAGAGGGGCAGTAAAACTGAGTAATGTCTCAACATGGTATTTTAATACTTCACAGGGGGTAAGTGTAGTGTAGATTTCAGCTTAATCTTGGATGCCATGCTTCGTAGAAATAGCCATGCCATGCCATGATATGAAATTGTTATGCCTGATCCATGTTATGCCATGCTCGATCCATGATTTGCTGTTAATTCCATGCCATGCTTAGAATAAATTCTTATATAGGCATAGTGCTTGCTTTGTCATCTGCTTGTTTGGATGCTATGTATTTGGTTGTCTTGCGAGTACATTCCAAGTACTCACCTGGCCTTGCACGTGGCCAGTTACAGGAGCAGATCCGTCGTGCTAGATCGTAACCCAGTCAGTCTTGTGCGTTGTGGAGCCCAGCCAGAGACGTCGTTGCCGCTGAACCAAGACCACCGCTGCTATTCAGTTAGCCTTGGAGCCATGTAATATTGTTGTAAGCAATAGTATTGTAAAACTCCATTCATATAATAAAGCCATTTTTGTGCCTGGAATTGCTGTATCATGTCTCAGGCGTGCGCCAGGTCTTATCCTGGGACTGGCGTGCGTTGGCCCTCTATCGGGGTGCCACAACAGCTACCACGGTGGAGCTTGAGGCACTCAAGGCCGAGTTGGCGAAAGCTCGATAGCAGTCCGAGCAGCAGAAGGCTGTGGCCTCAAAGGCCGAAGGGGAGCTGGCTGCCGAAGAGGTATCTAGGGGGGAGGACCAGGCATAGGTCCTGGAAGTGGAGGAGACCCTGGAGGGTGTCTACAAGGAACGCGACGCCCTCCAGGAGAAGGAGAAGGTGTCGAGCACCAAGCACGACAAGCTGCGCCAAGCCCATGCCGAGGTCCAGTCCCAGGCTCGCGCAGACCGCGAGGTGCTTCAGCAAGTGAGGCAAATTGCTGCTGGTAAGCCGTTTTTGTTTCAATGTGTTTTCAGCCGCCAGGGATTCGTCGAGCTCACCCAGCTGTGGCGATCCGCAGAGATCTTCGAGAATCTGCCGCAAAGCGCAGCGGACGCTTGCCGCTTCTACGGCGCCCAGGAGGGCCATACCGCGGAGAGGGCGCTCTGATTTCAATTCCAGGCGCCCTTGCATCCAGAGCTGCTAAATAACCAGATAAAGCAGCTGGCGGAGCTCCTGCGCATGGCGAGGCTAGTGCTTCAAGACCTCTGCGCCAACCTTTGGCCCACGGAGGCCCTACCGACCAGCTTCTTTGGGTTCTTCGCCCGTCTGCGGGAGGCTGCCCCCCAGTTGCTACACTGGAAACATTCGGCATGCCTGGAAGGTGCTCGGCGGGTGTATGCCCACATGAATACGCACTTCCCGCGTGTTGAACCGGCGATCGTGGCAGCCCGGCTCCCCAAAGGGAAGAATCAGACGATGGAGCAGTACATGGCCAAGGCGATGGACGGAGCCCGGATTACTGTGGCGGAGTGCCCAAAGGAAAATATGTATTTTTAAACTTGTACTTCGGTATGCCGAAGTGTAGTTCAGATGTAAAAAACTTTACCTATATTTTGCAATGAATTCGGCTTTATTTTCCGATGTATGCTTGCTTGCGCATATACTTGTTGTGTGTGTGTGTGTGTTTTTTGACTCCTGTGTGACCGTATGTGACTGAAAGTGTCCAGTCATCGGCTTCAGCCCCTTTGTACAAAGTACAGCGGGTGTTTCCGAGGCAATCGTGACCCTTAGCCGACGTCTCAGTTCCCGAAGGTGGTTCATGCCCATGGAAACAAGGCAATCAGACTATAGCGGTTTTATTACTTTCACTTCGTCATAGGAGCTTAACTGTGAGGGCTGATGAAGAGCCCCCGGTCTTGAAGTGGATTGGTTGTTTTAGCCGAGGTCGATGCCGATTAATCACTTCAGCTAATTTAATGAAAAGCACTTCATTTGACACGGGTATCCTCTAACGGTACTTTGCTGGACGCTGTCTTCAGACGGCTGACCAGTTTACACGTACCAAGACAGTCAGTTTTCGGCTTTCTCCACTGAGGCGCTTTGCCATTCGAGGTGGCAGCGCAATAGCAGTGGTTCTCCCTTTACGCTCTTAGCTGAATAGATTGGAACGTAAGAGGTAAGCACAGGAGCCGGGCAACCCAACTATTGACCAAAATCGAGGTTCGAAACTGATTCATATAATGCTACATCCGAGACGCCGATTAGATACTTTAGACTTGTAGGGGGCATGAGATCAAAAAGCGAAGCCCATGGTAATTTTGAACAGTTGTATCGCAAGTGTATGCTTTGGGCTCAAAGGCAGTGAACATAAGGAGATGCATAATGACCTCGATGGGTGCATTTTTATTAAATGTGGTCAAGCCGTACATGCCGAGCTTTAACAAAAGGAACTTGTAAAAGATACAACTTAAAAAGAAAAAACAAAGGAGTAAAGACAGGGCGGATATGCTAATGGGTTTAATCACCCAAGCCCATCGCTGTTGCACGTCTACGTCTCCGTGCTGTTGATCAGCTTGCCTTCGTTGAAAGTGAAAGATATGTGAGCTATCCACGACCTCGGCCTCTTATTTGCTTGATGCTTTTTATTGGTCGAGTCCTTTGAAAAAGTATGCGGCTGTCGTTTGGATGGTTTAAGCCATGTGGACATGCTGCTTCTGCGTGTGCCTTTTACAGTGCCCTGCTGGTATGCAAGTCCGAAGTGGGCTGCCGCTCAGTCGAGCTGGTAGCAGTGCGTCATATACTTCGGCTCCTCGGCCGCCCATGGAATTTTTAGTACAAAATTGTGCACCCTAGGGACGTAATGCCCTTCCAAGGGGAGGCAAGTGAGGAGCCCGCGCCACTATTTAGGGGGGATGGTGGCCTGGCCGAGGTCGGCTCGAGCGGCCCGTACGTGCTTTGAAGAGCTGGGCTTGTGGCGAGATGCCTCCTCAGTGGCCTGTACCTCGGCTACGAAAGCCACGGTTTGTTCCTCTGTTCAGAGAGAACGTTCGGTGTTGCCATTGACTGTAATGACACCATTTGGTCCTGGCATTTTCATCTTTAAGTATGCATAATGCGGGACTGCGTTGAAGCGGGCGAATGCGGTGCGCCCGAGCAGCGTGTGGTATCCACTCCGAAAAGGAACGATATCGAAGATTAACTCTTCACTTCGGGAAGTTCTCGGGTGATCCGAAGACTACTTCCAGTGTTACTGTTCCCGTGCAGCGAGCCTCGACACCGAGTATAACACCTTTAAAGGTAGTGGCGCTGGGTTTGATCCTGGTAGAGTCTATGCCCATTTTCCTAATCGTTTCCGCGTAGATTAGATTGAGGCTACTGCCCCCGTCCATGAGGACGCGCGTCAGGTGGAACCCGTCGATGATCGGATCCAGGACCAAGGCAGCAGAGCCCCCATGTCGGATGCTGGTTGGGAGATCATGTTTGTCAAATGTGATCGCGCAAGCCGACCACGGGTTGAACTTCAGGGCGACGGGCTCTAAGGCATAAATGTCCCGAAGTGCCCGTTTCCTCTCCTTCTTGTGAATGTGGGTTACGTAAATCATGTTTACGTCCTTTACCTCAGGAGGGAATTGCTTCTGGTTTCCGTTATTGGATCAACGAGGTTCATCCTCGTCCTTGCTGCGAGGTTGGGTTTTACTTTGACCCTCCGTCGCTATCTTTCCGGCCTGCTTGAAGACCCAGCAGTTCCTGTTGGTGTGGTTTGCGAGCTTGTCCGAGGTGCCATGGATTTGACATGGCCTGTCGAGGATTTTATCGAGCTGGTTGGGTCCGTCCTTGCTACCTTTAAAGGGCCTCTTTTTCTGACCGGATCTAGGTCTGTTGAACCCTGCATTTACAGTGATATCCTCGGGATCGCTCCCACCATTTTTATGCCTACGTTTATTTTTGTTGCGCCTCGGCTTGCCATTGGTGTCGCGAGTTTCCGAAGTACCGGCCTCACCATTGTGAGTACTGCGGGCCAGCCAGCTGTCCTCTCCCGCGCAAAAACGGGTCATAAGTGAGGTGAGGGCAGCCATGGTCCTAAGCTTATCCTGTCCAAGCTGGCGTGCGAGCCACTCATCTCGGATGCTATGCCGGAAAGCGGCGATAGCCTCGGCATTGGGGCAGTCCATAATTTGGTTCTTTTTAGTTAAGAACCTATTCCAAAACTTCCTTGCTGACTCCCCGGGCTGTTGAATGACGTGGCTGAGGTCGTCGGCATCCGGAGGTCGGACGTATGTGCCCTGAAAATTGGCCCTGAAGGCGTCCTCAAGCGCTTCCCAACTTCCAATGGAATGAGGAGGCAGGCTGTTGAGCCAGTGCCTCGCTGGCCCCTTTAATTTGAGCAGCAAATATTTAATGGCGTGGAGGTCATCTCCATGTGCCATGTGGATGTGGAGAAGAAAATCTTCGATCCACACCGCTGGGTCGGTAGTACCGTCGTATGACTCGATGTTGATGGGTTTAAACCCGTCGAGGAACTGATGTTCCATTACCCTTTGTGTAAAACAGATTGAGTGGGCGGGACCTCGGAACCGAGCAGTCTCGCGTCGCTCTTCGGGGGAAACCCGTGTATAGGCTTGCTCCTGAGCTCGGCCATTCCTGTCCTTCCAGGTGTCGTAGCCATCGAGCCCGGCTGGTGCCCGTCCTCTTGATCCGTATATGGACCGCGGCGGTGCCTGGTTTGACTCTATCCGGTGTCACGCGTCATAAGGCTCGATGTAGTCGACGGGGTCCTTGCCGTAATGACGCATTGTCGTTCGGGTGCGTAAATTCTCCCGCTCTGGCCTGTCGTGCCCTCTAAGGGGTCGATTAGGTTCATCAGCCCGTCCACGTGTTAAAAGCACGTCGTCGGCTAGCTCTTCGTCAAATTCGGGCAGCAAACGCCTGCGTGGGTAGGATTTAGGTGCGCTGCGGCGCCGTTCTTCAAAGTCCTGATCGGCTGAGAGTATTTCGACCCATTTGTCATTCAGCGCGTCTTGGCTGGCTTGCAGCTACTGTTGCTTCTTTTTCATACTTCGGGTGGTGGCCACGAGACGCCGTCGGAACTGCTCTTGCTCGAAGGGGTCCTCAGGGACTATAAAGTCCTCGGTGCCGAGGCTTTCGTCCTCATCGGATCGAGGTAAGTAGTTGTCATCCGCCCCCTCGAAGAGGCCGTCAGGGTCGTCGTCCTCTGTGGGGGTGTGGGGGCGCTCTGGGAAGGCTTGAAAATCCTCTCCCAGGTTTCTGCATTATCTGCCACCGCGTTAGTATTGTTGGCGGTGGCGTCATGCCCACCGGTGTTGGCCCAGTGGGAACCAGGGTACCACGGCCCGTCTGCCTCTGGCCCAGAGGACCGCGCTCGGCGGCCGGCCCATGAGAGTGGCCCTACCGCGGCCGCTCCGGAGGAAGCCGCCTCGCGAGGGGTGAGCCTCACGAGGCCCCTCCCCGCTAGGCTAGGCCCTGCCGAGGCCGCCAAGCACCAGGTTTCCTCGCGAGGCTCCCCTCGCGAGGCCTTCTCACGAAGCAAGTCATATGGCGCTAGCCGCGGGGCTCCGCGCCCAACACATGGGTGACGTCCCGCTATCAGGATAAGGACAGCGGGGCGCGACCAAGCCCAGCTTCCATTCTGGTGATAAGGGAGCAGCGGCGTCTGCCTCCCCCAAAGCAAGTCCCAAAGGCTTTCCTCATCGGTGACAGAAGATCGGGATGGATCAGCGCACCAGGGTGGAGGTCATCGCCGAGCCCACCAGCGCGTCACAAGGAGCTACTTTGGCAGGCGGAGACCGCCTTTAGCCAGGATAAGCCTGCGCTCTTGTCCCCCTTTTGAGTTGCCGCCCTGTGGCAACCCTTTCCCGCTCATTTTTTCGAGGAAGAGGACCAAGGCACTACAAAAGGGGCAGGGCTGCTTCCATGTAGGGGGGTCGATTCATTCTCCCCCACACCTCATGTACTTGGAGCCACAAGCTCTCCAACACAGAGCAATCCAACACAAGCAGGAGTAGGGTATTACACCGCACGGTGGCCCGAACCTAGGTAGCTCGCGCGTCCCCTTCGTGTCTGGTGAGAGCCAGCGAGTCCGCCGCGTCCCCGCCGTAGTCCCGTCGTAGGCTGCCAAGCAAAGTCCCCCAGAGTTTGAATCCTAAGTTCTTGGAGAAGTTTCTTGGACGCATATCCTAGACTCCGACATTTGGCGCGCCAGGTAGGGGGACTTGCCGCTTGTGCCTTTGACCTCGACGCCAGCATCGACATGGACGCCGCCGCCGCTCGCCGAGAACGCGCTGCGCATCACGCCGCTGTCAGGGTCCCCGTGGCGCCCGCCGCCCGTGGTGTCCCTGGGCGGCGCCCTCGCGCCGCCACCGAGCCTGTTGGGGAGTGCGTGGCCTCTTCCGCCCACCCGTCGGTGAACGAGCAGGCGCACGGCCCCTCCGCTGCCACCTCCTCACTCGCGCGTCGCGATCCCCCCGCTCCGCGCGCCACGCTGCTCATGGCGCAGGAGCTGCTGCGCTACCGCCCCACCGAGGACGCCTACGACGCCTGGCTTGGGCGCATCACCAAGCTCGTCGATGCCGCGCGCGATGGCCAAGAGCCCTCCCGCTCCCCGCCTGCCCCGCCGTCCCATGCGGACCGCGCCGGGCACGATGCGCCTCCTCCTCCTCCTCCGGACCGCGACGTGGCCGAGCGCTGCCCCGCCGCGCGTGCCCTGGAGCCGGGCGGTGACGGCGACAGCTGCCAGATCGTCCACCGTGTGCCCCCGGACGTCTGTGTGGCCCTCGAGAGGGCGCGCGACCGCCCGGACCGCGGCCTCCATGATGTCGCCATGGCTGGGCGCCAGAACCGCACAGCCCTTAACGACGGAGCCGCCACCAACGGGGGCTACCTGGCCCTCGCCCCCGAGCTGCGTCGCGTGGTTTGGCCCGACAAGTCCAAGCCAGAGCTCCCTCGGTGCTACGATGGCACCGCGAACCCCATGGAGTTCCTCCTGCTCTACACCATCAGCATCCAGGCCGCGAGGGGGGACGATCGGGTCATGGCGAACTGGTTCCCCATGGCCCTCAAGGACACTGCGCGCTCGTGCCTCATGAACCTCCCCGAGGCGTCCAGCTCTTCGTGGGAGGACCTGTCCAAGCAGTTTGTCGCCAATTCAAGGGCATGAGCGACCACGCCCTCACGATCAACAACCTACAGAACGTGAGTCAGCGCCCTGGTGAGCCCCTTCGTAAGTTCATCCAGCGCTTCAGCCAGGTGCGCCACAAGATCCCGAAGGCCTCCGACGCCACGATCGTCTCCGCCTTCACTAGTGGCGTCACGGACGTGAAGATGTGCGAGAAGCTCTCAGTCAGGGACGAGCTAGACTCTGCGGTAGAGCTGTTCGTCCTCGCCGACCACTGCGCCAAGGCCGAAGAGGGACGCCTCTTCCTCCACAACGACACTGACGCTGAGCCCGACGCGGCGAAGCCCAAGGCCAAGAATGCAAAGCGCAAGGGCCCAGTCGTGCTCGTGGCGGAGCCGGACTGCAAGCGCAGCCGTGACCGCGGCGAGGCCAAGAAGGACGGCCGCCCTTTCTGCGCCTACCACAACATGAACTCCCACAACACAGAAGACTGCCACGAGCTCAAGCTGCTTCGCGAGGGCCGCACCGAGCGCCGCAAGGAGCGCGGCAAGGGCCGCGGTGGTGGTAGCGGAGGTGGCCGCTGGGGCGATAACCACAACAACGGCGCTGGTGACAACAACCGTCAGGGCTGGCAAAACCAGCCGCAGCAGGCTGACCCTCAGGCCAACGCCGCCCCAATACGCGCCAAAGACTCCCCTCCCGCTGAGAACGCCAGGGGCTACCAAGAGCCCCGCAGGGTGGCCTGCATCCTTGGCGGGGCCCAGGCCCCTCCATCCAACCACACTTCAAGCAGTTCTCTCAGGAGGTGAACGCGGCCCTCCCGTCGCTCGATTCCACCAGCCACCTCAAGTGGTCCGAGTTCCCCATCGCCTTCAACGCCAGCGACCACCCCAAGTCCACGAAGGGCATGGGCGCTGTCCCCCTGCTGTGCACCCCCACCATCAGCAACGTCGCCATCACCAAGACCCTCATCGATGGAGGCGCCAGCCTCAACGTGATCTCCATCGAGACCTTCGAGACGCACCAAGTGCCCTACGAGCGCATGATGCCCACCAGGCCCTTCTCGGGCGTCACCGATGGCTCCACGGTCCCCCTGGGGCAGGTGTGCCTTCCCGTCACCTTCGGCACCCGCAAGAACTACCGTACGGAATCCATCATCTTCGATGTGGCTCACATCGGCCTGCCTTACAACGCCATCTTGGGCTACCCGGCGCTCACCAAGTTCATGGCCGCGACCCACCACGCCTACGGCCTCGTCAAAATGCCCGGCTGCCGCAGCACCCTCACCATCCGCTGTGATGAGAAGGATGCGCTACAAACCCTCGAGCACGCCTACAAAACTGCCTCCGTCGCATACCCGGCCGACAAGGACGCGCCTGGGCCTGCCGAGGAGACGCCCGTGAAGAATAAGCCCCTGCTCCCTCAGGAGCGGGTCGCGTCCAAGAAGGCGTCGCTGGATGGGGGCGAAGCAGGCCCCTCCCTCACCGCTGGCGGCGGGCCCTCCCCCAAATAGGAAGGCGCGCTCGTCACCTTCCTCCGGGCGTGCCCTAATGCGTTGGCTTGGACAGCATCAGGAGCGCCCAGCCTGCCGAGGGAGGTGATCGAGCACCACTCAGCCGCGTGCCAAAGCGCGCGGCCCATCAAGCGTGAGGAATTTTGTCAAGCGCCCAAGAAGCAGGAAGTCGTCACCCAAGAGGTCAACAAGCCCCAGGATGTTGTAATCGCCCGTGAAGCCCCCCACCCCAGGAGGATCGCCAACCTCACCCCCGTCGCCAGGCCGCGCGAAAGAGTGCGCATGTGCGTCGACTTCATCGCCCTGAACCAGGCTTGCCCCGCAGGCCCCTTCCCTCTTCCGCGCATCGCCGCAGGACCGCCCTGGCTCACGCGCATGCCGTTCGGCCTGGAGGGTGCCACAGCCACCTTCATGAGGCTGATGCGCATGAGCCTGGAGCCCCACATCGCAAGGAATACGGAGGTGGTTAACACTCGCCCACCGGCCCACCGCGGCCCCACTCGTGATGGCGGTGGGTGTTCCGGTACCAAACACATGGAACGCCCGCCAACATCGTAAGTTCTATCCGTGCCCCACGGATACGAGCGACATGGAGTTGTACACGCTCCGGGGCTCTCTCTACCCACGCTGCCGCCGGCATGTGAGAGCTCCTTCCCACTCTCGTGGAAGCCCCATGCTCAGCACTGGCGGATGCCCCATGCTCCGCGCTGGCGGCTTACTTGAGGGGCCCTCGGCCGTCACATCCTCAAGCTGACCCGTGTTGAACACGGCAGCATGTATCTTTCTGTTATGTAATGAACTTGCTTCATGCATCAGTAAAGCTGCAAAACCCCGTGTGCTTGCCACTGCAGGACGCGCGCTCATGGTCTCGCCTATGCCTATCATGCGAGCGGAGGCTGGGCACGGTGTCTGTGCTCAGGTCAGTCCCAGCAGCACTGAAAAACCCAAGCGACTGAGCTCTGACTCGCGGGCCTACTCCCGTGCACGTCACCTCACCAGGTCCTTGGTGCTCTTGTCTCCTCGCGTAACACCCACAGGCGACCTCACAAGCGCGCCCTGCTACACTATTTGCAAAAACTTGGCAGTTTTCCTGGTGCAGGATACGAAGGCCTCAGGAGCCCCCCCTCGGGAGGCGCCGCGAGCGGGTCCTACGGACGGAGGGCCTCACGAGGGACTGTGCCTCAAGAGCCGTGCCCTACGAAGGACTTGCCCCAAGCCGCACGCCTCAAAGGAGCTAACTCTAAAGCATCCCTCGGGTCCTTTCCCTCTCGTTTCTCTCTCGTGGCCTCCTGACTTCCTTGGCACGAGCCGCCTACGCGTCAAGGGGGGGACCCTGAGCATCGTGCCTCAGGGACTCCTACTAGCCCTAAGAGCCCTACACCCTCTGGCCTTGCCGAGGGCATGCTCTGGGCACCCCAGCGACGGTGTAGCCTGCCTCGGGGGCTGGGTCCCAGCGACACAGGGCACAAAGGCAATGTAAAAAGGAAATAAGGGCCTCGGGAGTAAAACAAAAGCACGCGGATCATTAAGTACTTAACCAAAAAAAGTGCCGTACAAATGTCTTCACGCCCCCTCGGGGCTGCATCCACTCTGTTACATAAAGGTGAGCGCAGGGCCTCAGGCAGCGGAGCCACCGTCGGCGTCGTCGACTATTGGATTGCCATCGTCGCGGGACCCTTCCCCGACGGGCGCGAATCGCTCCAGCAGGCTCGCCACGTGGTCCTCCACCGCCCTCGCAAGCTTGCCTTGGAGCTCCTCGGGAACCGGAGACAACACCTGGTCGAAGTTAAAGCTGCCATCAACGCGCAGCAGGTTGCTGAAGACGCGGGTCGACGCCTGGCGCAGGAGGTCGCGGCACTCAGCGTCGCGGATCTCGTCCCACCGGGTGGAGATCACCTCCAGCTGCTCCACGAGCCTTGTGAAGAAGGCCAGGTAGTTGGCGTCGTTGGTCTCTAGGGGATCCTCCACCCTCTCGACCGAGAAAGCAGCCACGGAGCTGTGAGCGCGCCCCATGAGCTCGCGGAACATCTTGGAGCGCTGGAGCTGCTCCCCGCGCCCTCGGGCGGGCGGCCTTGTCACGGGCCCGCTGCGCCTTGTCGCTAACCTCGCCCACCTGAGCCTGGAGGTCTTCCAGCTCATGACGAGCCATGGCGTGGAGCTCCACCGCGCTCCGCCTCTCGGCTTCCGACGCCGCGAGCTGCCGCTTGAGCTTGGCATCGAGTTCACCGCGCCTCTTCGTGAAGCGATCCTCCTGCTTCTTCAGGTTGTTGGAGTAAGTGTCCGCTAGGGCCTTCGCCTTCCGCGCGACCTCCTCTTGGCCCCGCTTGTTGATCTCGCCCCTGTACCTCGCAGCTTTTTCTTCAAGCGTGGTGTTGGCTTTCGCGAGGCGTTCTTGGTAGGTGGCCTCGCCGGCCGCCATGATACGGTCCAGATGCTCCAAGCGCTCTCGCTCCCTCTCCTTCTCGATGGTGGTCCACAGGAGTTCGCGCTCCCAGATCTCCATGTCCATCTCCAGGACTGCCGCCATGCTCTCGCGCCGGGTAACCGCCCCCTTGCGGGAGGCTAGTCGGGCCTCGCGGGCCGCGACGCGTCCCTGCTCCAGGCGGAGGTTCTCCTCCTCGGCCACGAGCTCGGCCTCTAGGGAGCTGAGGGCTGACCGGGCGTGGCGGAGAGTCCCGATCTGCGATAGGATGCTGCGGCTCACCAGGGCCAGGGTCCCGGGCGCGTTCAGCCCTTCCGTCTCCGCCCCCTGTGGCTCGGGGGGCTCGGGGGCTGCTGCGTCATCGGATCCATCCATGCCTCTACCTGAGGGGGCCTCATTCCTCTCCAGGCGGCCAGGATCCTCCTCGCCCTCTGCCTCGGCTTCCGCACCTGCCGGCCGCTCGGCCGTACGGGTAGGACAGGGTGCGGCCGCCTCCGGCTCGTGGCGCCCTGGGTATCGCTCGAGGCTTGCGGTGGCCGCCGCGTCGGCACCTACCTCCCCCTCAGGGCGGGCCCCTTCCGGAGGCACCCTTTCTCCTGCAGGAGGGAAGGCCTCCATGGGAGGCTGGGCAGATCCCGCAGATCCCTCCCCCACAACTCCGTCATGCTTCGCGGGGATCGTTGGGGGTGCCGGTGCGCCAACCACCCCCAACTCCCGCTGAGCCCCGGCGGGCTCTCCGGCATCCTCGTCCCGAACACCCTCCTTCTTCTTCGGCGGGGAGCCCCTACTGCATAACTAGGGATCAAGCCAAGCCGTGCAAGATGAGGCGGTACACGTAAGGAACGCGCGAGGCAGGGGGACTTACTCGTCCCTGGGAACCCATCGCCGCTTCCTTAGCTTCCCTCCAGGGCGGCTGCCACTTCCGCCCCCGCGGGACTCTTTGGGGCCCCCTCCTGAGGCCCCACCATGGGGCCCATCTAGGCCCCCTCTTGAGGCTTCAGCGGGCGGGATCGCCCTGCCAGCCGCGGGGTTCTCCACGCCAAGGACCTCCTCCATCGGGGGCGCAAGCCGCTGGGGCTTAACTAGGGGCCTCCCGGCGTCACTACTGCCGCCGCTGCCGGTTCCTGCCATCGACAGGCGGCGAGTCGTCTCGGAAGCCGCCGCCTCGCTCCAGGCGTCGGCCGCGGCCACCGCCTTGGTGTCGCCTTCGCCTTCGGGAAGCGGCAGCACCTGGATCGGGTTGTCGCGGGGTCCCACATGACCCGGGGGCACGAGCCCCCACTGATCAAACAGTGGCAATCAGGCCCGCACGTCCACCCGGTTTCCAAAGCAGTAAATTGGAGCCGCGCTTGGCAGCGGGAACAGCATCGCCGCGGCGAGGAGAACGTTCACCAGCCCCTCCACCACCTCCGGGGCAAGGCGATCGGAGCTCAACCTCATGGGGTCCCCCAGGCCGGAGTGGGTCCACACCGGGCGAGGGTGCCCCTGGAGGGAGGCAATGCACTTGCGCACGAACACCTTGACGACCATGCTCGCGGTGAGCCCGCCGTCTTGGAGCACTCGCATCCTCGCCATGACTGGCCCCAGCGTGGCCTCGGTCAGCTCGGCGGGCCCCCACCCGGAGCTCGGCATCGCTGGCGCCTCCGGGATTTCGAGCAAGGGGCTGTACTGGCGCGCGTCCATGTGGACCCAGCGCTCCCTGAAGCCTTCCACCTCCTCGGGGAGCCGCATGTCGATGATGTGCGCGCACATGCCCGTGACCATCTGGAATGACACGCAGCCCGAGCACTGGTCCGCTTCGGTCAGTCGGAGGTGGAAAAATTTCCGGAGGAAGGCCACGGATGCCAGCACCCCCAGAAAGGCCTCGCAGAGGTAGGCGAAGGCGGAAATAAGAAGGACCGAGCTCGGGTGCAGGTGCAGCGCATGAACCTGGTAGTGGCTGAGCACGGCATTGAAGAAGTCGGAGAAGGGGGGCACCAACCCGGCGAAGACGGAGTGGAGGAAGAATGGGAAGGTCGTACCCCCTCGCTGCGCCGCGGGGCGCGACGCCGGCCAGATCTTCATCGCCCCGTTCCCGTTGTGGGCGCTGGCCGTCATCGGCCCCACCTTGTCTAGGCCCTCTTCGTTGAGGATCACGGATTTTAGCAGTGCGGGCCCCGGCCACGACGGGACCGATGACCCCGGCTCGGCGGTTTTCTTCTTCCCTTTCCTGCCAGGGGCCATGGCGGCGGAGAGATTGGACGTTGGGGGAGGAGCAACGGAGCAGTTGCTCATGCGAGACGAAGGGCAAGATGGGGACGAAGAGCAATGACGCGCTTGCGCCCCGAGCGGACAGGCTTTATCGCCAAGACGGCGGTTACCGAGGCATCGTGGGGAGTGGGGGCGACCGTCCCCGTGAAAGCTGCCACGCGTCGCCTCTGGGCCCGGCAGCTCAGTGGGCCCCACGGCGTTTCGTCCCTAACGGGTGGAACGTGCACGCTGCGGGCCCGGGGGCTACTGTTGGCCCAGTGGGAACCAGGGTACCACGGCCCGTCTGCCTCTGGCCCAGAGGACCGCGCTCGGTGGCCGGCCCATGAGAGTGGCCCTGCCGCGGCCACTCCGGAGGAAGCCGCCTCGTGAGGGGCGAGCCTCACGAGGCCCCTCCCCGCCAGGCTAGGCCCTGCCGAGGCCGCCAAGCACCAGGTTCCCTCGTGAGGCTCCCTCGCGAGGCCTTCTCACGAAGCAAGTCGTACGGCGCTAGCCGCGGGGCTCCGCGCCCAGCACATGGGTGACGTCCTGCTGTCAGGATAAGGACAGCGGGGCGCAACCAAGCCCAGCTTCCATTCTGATGATAAGGGAGCAGCGGCGTCTGCCTCCCCCAAAGCGAGTCCCAAAGGCTTTCCTCTTCGGTGACAGAAGATCGGGATGGATCAGCGCGCTAGGGCGGAGGTCATCGCCGAGCCCACCAGCGTTTCACAAGGAGCTACTTTGGCAGGCGGAGACCGCCTTTAGCCAGGATAAGCCTGCGCTCTTGTCCCCCTTTTGAGTTGCCACCCTGTGGCAACCCTTTACCGCTCATATTTTTGGGGAAGAGGACCAAGGCACTACAAAAGGGGCAGGGCTGCTTCCATGTAGGGGGATTGATTCATTCTCCCCCACACCTCGTGTACTTGGAGCCACAAGCTCTCCAACACAGAGCAATCTAACACAAGCAGGAGTAAGGTATTACACCGCACGGTGGCCCGAACCTGGGTAGCTCGCATGAGAGCCAGCGAGTCCGTCGTGTCCCCGCCGTAGTCCCGTCGTAGGCTGCCAAGCAAAGTCCCCCAGAGTTCGAATCCTAAGTTCTTGGAGAAGTTTCTTGGACGCAGATCCTAGACTCCGACAGCCAGGGTCTCCATTAGTCCCTCTTGGGCGTCTCCGTCGACGTCTAGGCAAGTTCTTTGGGGTGTCCACCTTGTATACATCATAGGTGGAAGTCGAGGTCCACTTGCCGGTGTTGACCAGCGGCGTGGTGGTTTCTGCAAGGCCTTCGACATCCTCATCCATGTCGATGGCTTCATCGTAGTCCAGCACATCAGTTACATCATCGACCGTGGTGACTAGATGGGTCGTGGGCGGCATATAAATTTCCCGATCATCGGCTTTAAGTCCGATCTTGTCATAGAGCGAGGTTTGGCTATTGGAGATTGATAAGCTTTGGATGTGGTCCAGCATCTCATTTAAGTGAGATAGCTCTTCGGAGTCCATGGACTGGCTATAAGCCGGGCTGACTCGAAGCATGACTGGTAGATCGTCTGACGTGTTATTAGCCTTGTGCGAGGCCGGGGTTGGTTCTGAATCTGTCACCCGAGCCAGCTCTAGATCCGACGTAGTATCCAAAGTGGTGCTCGGAGCGGCGTCGTGGCTTGATGCCAGGACGAGGCTGTCCGTGGGGGAGATAGCCGACCTCTCCGCAGGGTTCTATAGGGGCGAGGGATTTGACTCGACGTCCTCAAAGGAGGTCAGTTCCAGGACTGATTCCCCGATGTCCACTAGGGCCTCGATCCGGCCTGGCGTCCAACCGGCGAGGACGAGTTCTCCACGTGAATCAGTGGTGTACTCCAGTCCTCCAAAAGTTATGACGTGACCTAGGGCGTAGTTCTCAACGGAGGCCAGATGGCCTAAGGGGTCGGCGCAGAAGACCATGCTGCCGAAAACGAAGAGCTGGCCAGGGACGAAGATGTCCTCGTAGCCAGAGCCGCAGTTGATCTCCAAGCGAGCCATCGATCCTTTACTGATCTCATAGTGGAACTCTCAATGAAAGCACCAGTGTCGGTGTGAAAACCGGCTGACCTCAGGGTAGGGGTTCCCGAGCTGTGGATCTCAGATCAATGGTAACAGAGATGAGGGAGGCAATGTTTACCCAGGTTCGGGCCCTCTCTATGGAGGTAAAACCCTACATCCTGCTCTTGCTTATATTGATGATGTAGTATCGAGTACAAGCTTGATCTACCTCGAGATCGTAAGTAGAAGTCTAACCCTAGGGCTAGGTGAATGGTAATTGTGATTCCGTGTCCTCTACAGGTCAAACCCTTCGGCTTATATATACGCCAGGTAGGGGTATCTAGGGTTACATAGTAGATATCTAGGGATGCATATGGAGGCGGCAGGAGATATCTTAGGGTACACTCCAAGTTTTCGGCAGATGCAGTCTTGATCACGTCACGGCTTCAGAGTCCACCTGGATGAGAAAAGGGCCTTCAGGCCCAGCTCGAGGACTATGGGCCGTCTAGGTTGGTACCCCCTAGTCCAGGACACCGTCAGAATGGAAGGGTTACAGAAACTTGGTCAGTGCAATTCGGTGGGACCGATCGTCATCTCGGTGGAACTGAGTTTCTAGGATTTGGTAGTGGCTCTGTCTAAGTTAAACTCGGTGGGTCCGGGAATAGATATATCGGTGGGACCGAGTTTGACATTTAGGGTTTGGACAAATTTGAATGTGGGAAAGTGGTTGAGGGTTTTGGAGCAATAACTTCAAGCAATTGAGCAACTAAGTCACGATCAAAACCTCATCCCCTTTTAATAGTATTAGCTTTCCTATGGACTCAATGTGATCTTGGATCACTTAACCAAAAATGAAGAGTCTTGGAGCTTTGTGCCAATATATTTCCATAGCATTTTGAGGGGTCCACATCCACATGTCCTTGCCATGCCAACATTGAACTTTCCTAAAATCTATATTTGAATAAGCATTAGTTCAATGACATATATGTTGTTATTAATTACCAAAACCACCCGGGGATTAGTTGCACTTTCACCTCCCAACCAACGGGAACCACCTCCTCTAGGTTTGGGAAGGGGATGATGAGGACGGAAGTTGAGGACGATGTTGAGGATGATGACCCGTTGTTCATGGCGGCAACTGCGTTCTTCATCCTCATGCTAGAGGTTATGGGAGGAGGTGACATGCAAAGGAGACAAGATATTAGATTGATATCTGGCCAAGGGATGTGCCCCTTAGCATTTTGTAATAGTTAGGCACCCTGTAAATCTCGAGATTAGGCTTAAAGAACAAGTTAGACAGAAATCAAACAAAATCAGGGAATAATCGGGCTAAACAAACCGAACGTCGGCCATTGATGAGTCCAAATTATGAGGCCATTTTACCATTATATTTGTGCCTACTTTGTAGGCTTTGTGGAATTTTACCGCGTTCGCGCACTTCTTTTTGTTGATAATCCCTCAGGTAAATGCTTTTGGAGCAATATTCGTTTAATGGAGAAAATCCCCAAAAATGGCAGTGGAATCACGTATTAAAGGTGATAAACACTTTCCATAAAAAGATCAAGCAAGAAGGCCAATGAAACAGCCGTCGTCACGCTTCCAGAATGAACGACGACGTTCCATGCGACCGCGCGCGCTCGCATGAGCGGTCGTTTGGCGCGCCGCCGCCTCTGGGGGTTCAGCTATTTTCACCCCGTCGAATCGGATGGTGGATCAGACATGCAGAGACTCGAGAAACTCATCCAGAAGGTAGAACCCTAGCCTTCGGAGCCCCTCCGGAGGGAGGATCAATGAGGAGAAGGAGGGGATTCCTCTCACCGCGATGGGAACGAAGTCATCATCACCATCTTCATCATCACCGTCTTCACCGTCATCATCATCCACATCCTTATCATCTGCAACATCAAGAACCCTAGTGGATCCTTCGGTGTATCGGTTGATTCATTCATCCATGTATTCCGTTGCCATTACCATGATGATTGTCATTCCCATGTGTGAGTAGACCCGTTGTTCTCGGGGTATGGATGAACCCTAGTGTGTAATAGGTTGTTTGATATTAGGATTTAATATCCTCTTTGCATGTTTATGTTGATAATCTTCTTGACGTTGGGTGAAGTCGACCATCCAACGTGTGCCAAATTTGGACGGAAGGTTATTACTGTTGGCTAACTATGTGGTTGTGGAGATGGGTGACGTGACAGGCCCCTTCTCCCTTCGTAGCGGATAGTTGCAACAGGGGGTAAAACGGAGACCACTTTGGCTGTGTCCACGGGGACATCTTTCCCCTTAATCACCATTTGATAACCGAAGTGGGGAAGAATGGTGGAGGCATATGGGATACGGAGATACCACGAGTATGCACGTATCTGTACCGGCTCTGCCCACAAAGAGAAACATGTAAAGTGGCTTAGGAATCCGAAGTAGCATTGTGTTTAGGCACCGCTATAGATGCACACTAGAGGGGATTCCGGACCCCCAGGAACTTTTTTAATCATTTACTTCAAGTCTCATTTATATTATCAGTTATTTACTTTAATAGATTTAGTCGTCATTACACTTGCAACATTATTATTATTATTATTATTACTTTTACTGTTCTGGATTACTTACAACTTTTAGGCACTTTATTTGCACCTTGCAAAGGACCTAAGACTGATTCCTATGCTCCCTGTGGGATCGATACTCTTACTTCAAAAAGGCTACAACTAAACCCTGTGCACTTGCAGGCTATCAAGCTTTTTCTGGCGCCGTTGCCGGGCAGCTGAGCACTTTTGGTCTAAGTTCTGAGTGTGGTTTGAGTTTTGTGTACTAAGTTGTTTGCAGGTCTAGAACAACCATGGCTGAGTATGGACACATTTATCAAGTCGCGGGCATGCGTCTTACAGGTCGACCTATTCGAGAAATGTTCACATCGTTGGGTCCTAACCCCGCCAGTGTAGCTTATGAGGTGAACCCAAGTGTCCTCGAATTGTTGCATGGTAAACAATTTAAAGATGAGGAAGGTGAGGATCCTTATCAACATTTGCAATTTTTCAAAGATGTATGTGGGACATTTAAGTTGAATGCTTTTAGCCCAGATGATATGAAACTAAAATTATTTCCTCACACTCTGGCTAAAAAAGACAAGGAATTGGTTAGTGTCTCACCAGGTACATTTGATACATGGAATAAACTAGCAGAAACCTTTCTGTCAGATTTTTACCCAGAAAAGAAATTCTATGAAGCAAGGAGGAGGATTTTAAACTTCCGACAGAGGCCTGGGGAAAAAATTTGGTAAACACATATCAAAGGTATAAAATTTTACTAAATGATTGCCCTCATCATAAGCTCCCTGAATGGTTAGTATTAAATATTTTCTATGGAGGATTGCAATATGATTCAAAGGAAGAACTATATTTAGCATATGCAGGTTCTTTTATTACTAGAGAAGTCCCAGAAGCATTGGAATTATTAGAAGGGAAACTTGCTAACTACGAAGCTTGGGGGAGCGATGAAGAAGGAGAGGGTAAAGTAGAAGTATATTTTGATTGCATAAAAGCTTATCTAAACTCAGGGAGAGTTGAACAAATAAGTAATGAATTATACCTTGACCCTGATGCTGTTTTAAGATTTGTTCAAAGCTATGCAGAACATATGGAGTTCCCGAAGAAGAAATGGGAGAATTATACTGATGAGGACCCCGAGGAAGAGGTCATAGTTGAGACCTTGGAGGTAGAAACATCAGTACCCCCCATGGAAGAAGATTATGAACCAGAACCGGTATTGCCATATCCAGTGAGGAAGGCGTAGCTTGAGTAGTTTAGTAGGGAATATTCTGAGGATGAAAATGAGAACCAGAGCAAAGCTAAGGTGAAGCCTCCAAAAGGGAGAAAACAGGAAAAACCCATCGAAACGATGGAAGAAGAGGTAACTTGTTTTGTAAAAGGTTGCATCAAAGCTACAGATACTGGTTGTCGGTGTAAAAACCGGCAGACCTCGAGGTTGGGGGTCCCGAGCTGTGGATCTCGGACATATGGTAACAGGAACAAGGAGACGATGTTTACCCAGGTTCGGGCCCTCTTGATGGAGGTAAAACCCTACGTCCTGCTCTTGTTTATATCAATGGAGATGTATCAAGTACAGAGTTGATCTACCTCGAGATCGTAAGATATGCTCTAGTTCTAGGGCTAGGTGAATGAGACTGTGTTGAAATCCCCCCTAAGGGCTAAACCCTTTGTCTTATATACACACCAGGTAGGGTATCTAGGGTTACAAGGTCGGTATCTAGGCGTGGCGGCGGTAGGAGGAGTCTGAAAGCACATTTGCTCCCTTGGTTGTTTTGGTAATTTATGCCAACATACATGTTGTTGGACTAATGTTTCTATCAAGTAAATTTCAGATAAGGTCAGCATTGGCGTGGCAAGGACTAGGAATGTGGACCCTTCAAAATGCTAAGGACATATATTGGCAAAAGCTCAAGACTCTTCATTTTTGGTTTAGTGATCCAAGATCACATTGAGTCCATAGGAAAGCCAATACTATTAAAAGGGGATGAGGTTTTGATAATGATCTATTTGCTCAAGTGCTTAGTGATGTTGCTCCAAAACCCTCAGCCACTTCCTTCATCCAAATCTGTCCAAAACCCTAAAAGCCAACTCGGTTTCACCGAATCACTTTCATCCGGACCCACCGAGTTCATCAAGACAGTGCCACAGCCTAAACCCTAACAAATCGGATCCACCGATATGGATCTCGGTCTCACCGAGATGGGTGACCATCTTTCTGTTGCCTGGTTGCAATTCTTTCGGCCCCACCGAGATTGCACTCAGTAACACCGAGATGGAGTGACCAAGTTTCTGTTGCCAAGTTGCATCATTTTGGTCTCACCGAGATTATGCAATCGGTGCCACCGAGACTGGGTCTAGCCCTTACCATTGCACATCGGTTGCTCCGAGATGTTCCATCCGGTCCCACCGAAACTTCAAACGTTCATATCTTTGCACAGGTCGGTCTCACCAAGATTCTGGTTTCGGTGCCACCGATTTTGGACAAATGTGTGTAACGGTTGGATTTTGTGTGAAGGCTATTTATACCCCTCCACCACCCTCTTACCTAGTAAGAGAGCCATCAGAACATGCCTACACTTCCACCATACATTTTCTGAGAGAGAACCACCTACTTATGTGTTGAGATCAAGACATTCCAATCCAACCATTTGAACCTTGATTTCTAGCCTTTCCCAAGTTGCTTTCCACTCAAATTTTTCTTCCACCATAGCCAAATCTGTGAGGAAGTTCTTGAGTGTTGGGGAGACTATCATTTGAAGCACAAGAGCAAGGAGTTCATCATCAACACACCATCTATTACCTTTTGGAGAGTGGTGTCTCCTAGATTGGTTAGGTGTCACTTGGGAGCCTCCTAGATCATGTGGAGTTGAACCAAGGAGTTTCTAAGGGCAAGGAGATCACCTACTTCATGAAGATCTACCCCGAGTGAGGCTAGTCCTTCGTGGATGTAAGCCATGGTGGAATAGGAAAGGTTGCTTCTTCGTGGACCCTTCGTGGGTGGAGCCCTCCGTGGACTCGCGCAACCGTTACCCTCCGTGGGTTGAAGCCTCCATCAACATGGACGTACGATAGCACCACCTATCAGAACCACGCCAAAAACCACCGTGTCTTCATTGCGTTTGATCTTCCATACTCTACCCCTTTAGTTTCCGTACACTTCCATGCTTTACTATTTCCGCTGCTCAATCTCTAGATTTGCATGTGTAGAAAGTTTTGGTGTTATCTTAACTTGTGCCAAAATCTGCCTAAGTTCCAAGAGAAACTAAAAACTGCACCTTTGGTTTGTTAAGTGTCTATTCACCCCCCTCTAGACCTATCTCCTCGACCCCACAGAGTCTTGGAGTATACGTCAAGGCTTCGGCATATGTAGTCCCGATCTTGTCCCTAGTGCACGGCTTCCGGAGTCCATCTTAAGGAGAATGAGGGTCCACTGGCCCAGCCCGAGGAATATGGGTCGGCTAGGTTAGTCCCCCATAGTCTAGGACACCATCAGTAGCCCCTGAACTAGTCTCCGATGCCGAGGACGACGTTCTTGAACTTCGGTTCCGGGGTCTTCGGCTCGGCAGGCAAGTTCCATGCATGATCTTTCCGTCATATCCTCAAGCAGTCTTCGGAAAGATTGGTAGTCCCGCCGGGTGGGCCCAGCTCCGCCGCACGTGGCCTGTGCTTTCTAACCTTGGGAGCTATGTCTTACAGGGAAGCGAGTCAGTTTATGGCGAAACGTCGAAGCGTCGGTCTCTCCCCCTTTTTATCCACGAGTCAGGCGTGTGGATTTATCACAAACCTCAACTCCTCTTTCCAAGCAACATGTGCAAGAGCTCCCCTTCCTCCCAAGTCCAACCTTGAGGGCTTCCCATGGCGAGGGATGCAGGTTCTTTGCGGTGCCCTCACGGCCCTGTCAGAGGTGATTGGGGCAGTTGTGCCGTCTCGCGACTCCAGCTGGAGCGCTTGGCCAGACAAGGATACCTGCCAGATTCAGATCTGGCAGCAACCCGCCCAGGCTTAACATCCATCAACGGGCAGGTACACTCAGAGAATTACCCCTCCCCTCAAAAGGATGAAAGGGTGTGCTTCGTTTCCTTCCTGCTGCGTGGTTTAGGATTTCCAATTCACCCCTTCCTCCGAGGCCTACTAGAGTTCTACGGGTTGCAGCTCCACCACCTTACCCCCAACTCGATTTTGCACATCGTAGGGTACGTCGCCCTATGTGAGATGCATCTTGGGTGCGAAGTGCACTTCGTACTATGGAGGAGGTATTTTTGTGTAGTACCTTGTTCTCCCGCCGAAAAGCTTTATGAGGTTGGAGTAGCCGAAGTCTGTCGAATCGAGGGGGCAGAATACCCATTGGGCACACCTCGGGAGGATACCGACGTCTGGCCAATAGAGTGGTTCTATATAGACGACGTCCCCCTCCCAGACCCAGTTTGGCCCGGGCTCCCCCCTTTCTCTTCGGAGCCCCCGAAGAGACGATATAGCTAGAGGCCACAGGGTATGGCCCAGGAAGATGGCGCCGAGGTGACCGATCTAACCGCCAAGGTGAAGCAATTGGTAAGGACCGGCCTTACCATAATAGATGTAATGGCCACGGCGATAGACCGAAGAGTCCAACCACTCCGGCTGCGCCCTCACCCGCTATGCGCATACAACAGAACCGAAGACTGTTCCCGATCAATTCGGCAAAGCTTCTTCGACCAAGCGGCCTTTGGGACAGTGATGGCCGGAATTTACCAGGGGACGACGGAGGACTTTGCCCGACGACAATTCCGGGACGGGCTATCCTATTACAATCCAACCAGTATAGTAAGTCCCCCCATTTTATTTTTCCTACCCGAGTTGTTTTTCAGTAGCCAATCCATTTGACCAATCTTTTACTGGTTTCGAACAGAGATGGAGGCATCGGGTGGAGGCTCTGAACAGCCCGGCGCCCGAGCCAGAAATGCACCACCGAGCGGAAGATCCCCTTTTTCACGAGGATGAGGACCTGGCCCTTATCTACGAAGGGAGGAAATTTTATATGGAGTGCCTTTACGGTTCAAAGGTAGTTGTCACCCCTGACGTGCCGGGGATGAGGCCAGCTTCATCGGTAACGCCCTCTCCCTCTACTCGAAAGCGAGCCCCTCGTCCCAAAGCCCCTAGTCGCCTGACTTCTCCTCCAAAGGGATGGCGTTCGAAATGCCCGCGTGGAGAGACGGACCCTCGAGGGAGCCGCCCGCGAGAAGCGGAAGGAGCAGAGGCCGAGGTCATGGAGGCAGGCGAAAGTGCTCCCTCAATTACCAGGTGACCGTGATTATGATATTTTGTAGAAACGCCATCTCAGGCCCTGACCCCTTTGATCATTCGCAGGCGGCCTTCTTCTTCCTTCATGGCGGCTAGCGCAAGGGCCGAGGGGACGACGGCTTCAAATAGGGAAGCAGAAGCATGCCCTTCTTCGGGATCCACTCCCGAAGTTCCCCAGCCTGAGGACTCAGAGACCAGCTCGGCTACTCCTTCCGAGATCCAGTGTGCCGCGAATTACCGACGGTGAAAGACCTCGCTAAGGAGTTTGGCCTTCTTGGATCGGGAGTTCAACGCTCTCAGCTCGGTGGACGCATACCTCAGGGCGACCCGCACTGTGTTTGATCAATCATTAGATGTTTTGTCGCAAGGGTTACGGGTAAGGTCCAGCCCGAGCTCATTTTATCTCGAAGATTTCTTACATCTTGCCATTTGTTTAAAAGACAAACAACACTGCCAACTGTGGTAGTAGCCCCTAAGGTTTGATATGGGCAAGAATGCCCGTAGCGAGGCTTGATTTTAACCTGAAGAAGTTATTTTTTTGGTAGAGTTCTCGGGCGAGGAATGATCAGCTATCCGAGGCCCTTTCCCAGACAAAGGGGAGGTTGGAGACTGCCTTGGTCGAGGTGGAATAGGTGAAGAAGTTCACTCGTGAGGCACACGGTAAGTGATTTGTATTGTATATGATAATCTTAGTCATTAAGATCTCCTGATAGCGTAATCCAATCTAGCAGCGGAAGCCCTAGGTCATCTTGAAAGAGATCTCAAGCAGGCTCGCGAGGATTTGCTTTATACGGAGTCACAGCGCCAGGCAAACCAGCATCTGGTGACCCAAAGGGTAGATGGCGTTAATGCGCTAAGGGCCAAAAATGCTTAAAAGATGATTAGCGTTAATGAGATCAAGAGCTTAAAAGCTCAACTGGCTGATGCCGAGGCCAAGAATCGTCGAACAGATGAGACGATTTTTGGTAAGTTTTGATTTTAAGAATCGTTACTTGAGTTTGGGGGTTTAGCCAAGATGATTAGCGGGCTAACACATGTTTCTTGCCAGCTTCACTGTCTGGCCAACCCCTTGATGGCCGAGGTCCAGTACCCGAAGACATGGTGGCTTATCTATCAGAGGTGCACGAAAGTGCGTGGAAATCGATGAAGGTAGTCTTCAAGGCGTTGTGGCCCGAAGTGGAGCACGTCCCCGAGGACATGGCCATCCTAGCCGAACATTTGCAAAGGGCTCAGCATCGGATCCAGGCGTGGAAGGTGTCTGCCTGCCGGGAAGGGGCGAGGGAGGCCTGGGCCATGGTCAAGACCCGGTATACGGATGTTGATACGGTGCACCTGGCCGAGGTAGGGCCAATGGGGCCGGACGGGGAAGAAATACCCACTAGTCTCATATACGAGAATGTCATGCCTGCTGCTCGGTCTTCGTAGAAGGACTGTGCCCTAGACATCTTAATAGATGGGTTAGACTGTGTGCAATGAAATGATAATGTGTGACTCTATGTATCAAAGTACTTTACGTCATTTATTCATTCCGCGCATCGAAACTCTGTCAACCAGCCATCGGCTTCTACCTTCTCGGTCAGTGACCGAGGAGTGTCCACTTACTACTGACCGAAGTGATCAGAACAGATGCTTCAGGAGACGAGGCAATCCGGCTATGTGGTGTGAACGACAAGAGTGAGGCAAAGAGTTATGTTATATTACTTTTTAACGTAAGAAACATCTTCCGAGGAAAATAGTTCTTCCAACAGTTCCTTTCCTCGGGTGGCTGTGTCGAACACATAAGTCCGAAGACGGGTGACCTCGGAGGTAAAGCCCCTGGCCGGGGTTTGAGAGACCCCCTCCACTTTACTTCTATGTCATGGCCGACCAATTTGTACGTTTAAGAGTGCTAGCTTTCGGCTTTGTCCGTCTGAGGTACTGCACTGGGTTACCCGGGAGTAACAATCATAGCGGTGCTCCCTTTGCCTCTTAGCCAAATTACCGGGAACATAAGGGGCAAGCACAGGAGCCGGGCAACCCATCTTGGTCACATCTTAAGTCAAATCGATGCATATTATGGCTTGACGGACGATAGAATGTAAGAGGTGGAGTAACGCATGTTTTGAAAAGAACAAGCAGTATTGATTTTATTTGTCGAGGCCCTTCAGAGGATACCCCAAAATCTCTTGAGAGAGAGAAAAAGAAGAAGAAAAAGAGAGTAGGGTGGTATATGTACAGAGGTGAGTAGCTTCCGGAGTTTCAACCATAGAAACGTCGGAGTAGCGCCGCGTTCCAGGGGTTGGGTTCTAAACTCCCGTCCTCTGGGTCTCGAATTCGCTAAGCGCCTCCGATGAGTATTAGCAGTTGAGTTGTCAATTCAACCACACCTGGAGACTAAATATCTGTAGCAGAGTGATCAGTAGCACAGTAGTATGATAGTTTGATAGCAGTAGCAATAATAGTAACGGTAACAGTAACGGTAGCAGCAATAGTAGTAGCAATTGTGACAGCAGTAGCAACAGTAGTAACTTAGCAAGAACAATATGTGAAAAACTCATAGGCATTGGATCCGTGATTACGTTGGATAACATTCATCATGTAACAGTCATAACCTAGGGCAACAAAGAACTAGCTCCAATTCATCAATGTAATGTAGGCATGTATTCCGTATATAGTCATACGTGCTTGCGATAAGAACTTGCATGACATCTTTTGTCCTACCCTCCCATGGCAGCGGGGTCCATAAGGAAACTAAGGGATATTAAGGCCTCCTTTTAATAGAGAACCAGAACAAAGCATTAGCACTTAGTGAATACATGAACTCCTCAAACTACGGCAATCACCGGAAAGAATCCCAATTATTGTCACCTTGGGGTATGCAGATCATAACACGTAGCAGGTGCGTACAACTTGCAAGATTGGATCAAGAACACAAATATATTCATGAAAACATAAAGGGTTCAGATCTGAAATAATGGCACTCGGGCCCTAGTGACAAGCATTAAGCATAGCAAAGTCATAGCAACATCAATCTCAGAACATAGTGGATACTAGGGATCAAGCCCTATCAAAACTAACTCGATTACATGATAGATCTCATCCAACTCATCACCGTCCAGCAAGCCTACGAAGGAATTACTCACTCCCGGTGGTGAGCATCATGAAATTGGTGATGAAGGATGGTTGATGATGACGATGCCGGAAGATCCCCCTCTCCGGAGCCCAGAACGGACTCCAGATCTGGCCTCCCGATGAAGAACAGGAGGTGGCGGCGGCTCTGTATCGTGAAACGCAATAAAACTTCCTCTCTTATTTTTTTCTCTGGAATTGTGAATTTATAGGCCTGAGATTAGGGTCAGCGGAGTCACGTGGGCCCCACAAGCCACCAAGGCACGCCAGGGGGGGTGGCGCACCCTGGCGCCTCGTGGGCAACATGTGGCCCCCCTCCAGTAGGTCTTGGCTCCAATATTTTTTATATATTCCATAAAAAATCTCCAAAAAGTTTCGTCCAATTCCAAGAAATTTTATTTCTGCACAAAAAAACAACACCATGGTAGTTCTGCTGAAAACAGCGTCAGTCCGGGTTAGTTTCATTCAAATCATGCAAATTAGAGTCCAAAACAAGAGCAAAAGTGTTTGGAAAAGTAGATACGACGGAGACGTATCAACTCCCCCAAGCTTAACTCATTGCTTGTCCTCAAGCAATTCAGTTGACAAACTGAAAGTGATAAAGAAAAACTTTTACAAACTCTTTTGTTCTTGTATCTATATATATGCTTAAATAGTGTCCAAATTTTCAGCAAAGATCATGAACTAATCATGCAAATGATAACTCTTAGAAATTATATTCACTCATATCAATGGCATAATCAACTAGCGAGCAATAATAAGATATCTCAAATGCCAACACTTTGTCAAAACAATCATTATATAATATGACAACATGGTATCTCGCTAGCCCTTTCTGAGACCGCAAAACATAAATGCAAAGCACCTCCAAAGTTCAAGCAGTGACTAAACATTGTAATTCATGGTAGAAGAGATCCATTCATGATGCACACAACATTAACTATACACAATGCATGAGAATAACAATAGTGCTCTCAGGACTGGTGCTTATTTGAGAAGGTGGTGACTCAACAATAAAAGTAAAATAACATAAAAGTAAATAGATAGGCCCTTCGCAGAGGGAAGCATGGATTTGCAGAGGTGCCGGAACTTGAAGCTTAAACTAGAGATAAGTAAATTTTTTGGAGGTATGCCTTTCCTGTCGATGTCACGATCGAGAGTTTTCAATATCTTCCATGCTAAACACATTAGCGGTGGTTCCCAAGCGGTAAAGTAAAGTTTACTCCCTCTCCACCAACAATCACAAGCCATGGCTAGCCGAATCCTCGGGTGCCCTCCATACCAACAACTTTCCGGGGAGTTTGTTTTATTATTTTGCAATTTTAATAATGGGACTGGGCATCCCGATTACCAGCCCCTCTCGTGTAAGGACAAGTGAATAACCACTCATCATGAGAATAACCCGCTTAGCATGGAAGATACTGACCGCCCCCTGTCGCTCCATGAGCGGTACGGGCACACAAAACTGATGTTCATTTGAATATTTAGAGTGGCACATGCAAATTTACTTAGAACAGCAGAGTAATACCGCATATAGGTGGATATAGTGGACTCATCTGGAATAACTTTGGTTTAAGGGTTTTGATGCACAAGCAGTATTCCCTCTTAGTACAGGCGAAGGCTAGCAAATAGGTTGAGAAGCGACCAGCTAGAGAGCGAAAACGGTCATAATCATGCATTATGAATAATCAACATTGAATACTAGCATGAGTAGGATATAACCACCATGAACATAAATATTGTGGAGGCTATGTTGGTTTTGACTCAACTACATGCGTGAACATGTGCCAAGTCAAGCCACTCGAAACATTCAGAGGAGGATACCATATCATCATACTACATCATGAACATTTTAATGCATGTTGACACCCAAGATAAATCATTATCCACTCCTAGCTACTTAAGCATGGCATGAGCAACTATAATCTCTAATTTTCATCATAAACATGTTTAATCATAATATGCTGAATCATGGATATTGAGTTAAACATATTTACAAAAACAAAGAACAAGTTGAGTTCATACCCGCTTTTCCTTGCCACAGTCACTTCATCAAACCATCGTCATTATTGCCTTTCACTTGCACGACCGAATGATATGAAAATAAAAATAGTGCAAGAGTGTCGTGGACTAAGCTGGAATCTACAAGCATTTTATTTAAAGGAGAAGACAAGGTAATATGGGCTCTTTGTTAGATCAACAATAATGCATACGAGAGCCACTCAACATTTTCATCGTGGTCTTCTCCTTACAATGACTCAAAGAAAGAAAAGAATTTCAGAGAAACACACTGAAATATTTTTGGAGTTTTTAGTTTTCTGAAGAAAGTAAATAAAGAAGAAAAACGAAAAACGAGAAAAGAAAACTATTTACATAGGAGAACTCCCAACAAGCAAAAGAAGAAACGGAAAATCTTTTTGGGTTTTCTTTTAATTCTACAACTAATTACGCTAGAAAGAAAAACCGAAAAGAAACGAGAAATGTTTTTGGATTTTCTCAAAGTTTTTCAAACACACAAGAAGAAAGCGAGAAAATAAAATTAACATGGTTTATACAATGAAAAAGTATGAACACCGACAGCTGGAATGAAATGTGTGGGCATGAATGTAATGTCGGTGAGAAATACGTACTCCCCCAAGCTTAGGCATTTGGCCTAGCTTGGTCTACGGCCATCCGTAGTAGCCATCCGGTCCCATGTAAAAGTCCTGAGGCAGCGGCACCCTAGCATCACAGTCCTGGGCCTCCTCCTCTGCCTCTGCCAAGGCGTTCTGGTAAGCAACGATGTCCGGTGGCATCACGGTATATCCGTTCCTGGCATGAGAATCAAACAAAGCAGGTGCAGGCAACGGAATAATATCACGAGTATCCTCACTAAAAACCAAGTTATAACGAATGTGGTGAGGAGGCTCAGGAGCATCAAGAAAGTGGTGGTCCCTCATAGACTGGTGATCTAAGTAAACTCTAGGCAACAAGTAATCATGAGGGCGAATGTTAACATTAAAACGTCTCGCTAAGCGAGTAGCATAAATACCACCATGAATTTTACCCTTAGTCCTATTAGTGTGCAGGCGGCGTGCAATGATAGCTCCCAAGTTATAAGTGTTGTCATTATAAAGTGCGCGGCGTAAAATGGCAAAGTCAGGTGCACATAGCGCACCACCTTGCTCTCTAGCAGTCAAGCATTTCCCTATGAATAAAGCAAAGTAATGAACAGAGGGAAACTGCAAGCTAGTGGCTCGGGCTCTCGACACGCCCCTTTCCTCTCCCACAGTTAATGTGCGGAGGAAGGCCTCGAACTCCTCCGGGCGAGGCTCTCTAGTTTCCCCATCAAAGGGGATCAAACAAATCTCACAAAACTCAGCCAGAGGTATCTGATGATGTTCAGCATATAAATCAAAGCACACCTCAGGGGGTTCGAGCCTATTCAGAAAATGAAAGTTTTACACAAATGAATTTGTAAGGATGTGGTGTTGGTCACACTCATCTGCGAGGAAGTCGGTCAATCCGGCATTAGCGACAAATTGCGCGAACTCTTGGTAGAATCCGGCTTCATTCATGAAGGCATTGTGCGGCCATTCACATGGCCGGACCTCCGTCCTACGCGGAATGTTGAGGTCGTTGTCCGAGGAGTCCCCAAGGACTCCCTTGGCGGTCCGCTTCGAAGAACTCCTCCGGAAGATATTCATTTTCCTAAGAACAAATTTCTGAAAAATTTTGCGCCACAAAATGATATCAATAAAACTTCACAAGATTGATAGCAACTACTCATATGGATGTCTAGAGGCCATATCAAGCATTCAAACTACTTGGAACTCAAAGAATTCAACATGCAAGCTCATTTTCAGTAGCACCAAGAGTAGCTAATTATGCAAAATATAATCCACTAAAACAAAAACTAATTGGAGCAATGGAGGAGTCACATACCAAGTAGCAATCTCCCAAAATAGTTTCGGAAACAGAGCTCCGAGCAAAGAGATCGAAAATCTCAGGTTTGGGAGCAAGAACACGAGAGAGAGAGCTACCATGAATTTTTGCTAGAGGTAAGAGACGAAGTGGGCTAAAGGGATAAGTGAGACGGTCCCTATGGGGCCCACAAGCCACCAGGGCGCGCTAGGGGGGGTGGCGCGCCCTGGTGCCTCGTGGGCACCTGGGGCATCCCCCTAGTATGTTTTTAGTACCAAAAATTCTTAAATATTATATAAAAATTCATATCAAAATTTTATTGCATTCTGAGCACTTTTATTTTTGGGCATTTTTTTATTGCACGGATAATTCAGAAAACAGGGTAATCATGGCATTTTATTGCATTTAACTAAAAATAATAGAAAACAAAAGGTGGGTATAGAAGGTTGTGCTTACTAAATTCATCGACCACATGCCTCTCAAAAAGAATCCATTAATAAGGTTGAGCAAGTCTTATTAACAAACCATTTCCGAGTGACATGAAACCGAAGAATTTTCGTATAACACTAAGTTACCTCAACGGGGATATGCATCTCCCCAATAATAAGAGTTTCATATTTCTTTTTGACATTAGGAAGAGGGAGTTGAAAACATCCAATAGTAATTGTCGGAGTCTTTCCAATAACACGAATACCATTTACTTGAAATTGTTTCTTCGGAAAGTGCACCGTATGTTCATTACCATTGATATGAAAAGTGACCTTGCTTTTGTTGCAATCAATAACAGCCCCTGCAGTATTCAAAAAGGGTCTACCAAGGATAATCGACATGTTGTCGTCCTCGGGCATATCGAGTATAACAAAGTCTGTTAGGATAGTAACATTTGCAACTACAACGGGCACATCCTCACAAACACCGATAGGTATGGCAGTTGATTTGTCTGCTCTGCAATGATATTTCAGTGGGAGTGAGTGTATTCAAATCAAGTCTTTTATATATTATATAGAGAGAAAGGCATAACACTAACACCGGCTCCTAAATCACACAAAGCAGTTTTGACATAATTTCTTTTAATGGAGCATGGTATAGTTGGTATTCCCGGATCTCCTAATTTCTTAGGTACTCCATCCTTAAAATAATAATTTGCAAGCATGGTGGAAATCTCAGCTTCAGGTATCTTTCTTTTATTTGTGACGATGTCTTTCATATATTTAGCATAAGGGGCCATCTTTAAAATATCAGTCAAATGAGTATGCAAAAAGACTCGCCTAAGCATTTCAGCAAAGCGTTCAAATTCTTCCTCATCATTTTTCTTAGATGGTTTAGGAGGAAAGGGCATGGGTTTTTGAACCCATGGTTCTCTTTCTTTACCATGTTTTTTAGCAACGAAGTCTCTTTTATCATAACCTTTATTTTTAGGAGGTGGGTTATCAAGATCAACAGCAGGTTCTATTTCAACATCATTATCAGGTTCTTTATCATTATCTGGTTGGGTATCCACATGAGCATCATCATTATTATTATCATCAGGTGAATGTTCATTACTAGATTGTGTTTCAGCATCAGAAATAGAGACATCATTACTATCCTCCAAGGGTTTTTCTACCTCGGGTTCTCTAGAAGTATGCAAAGTCCTATCATTTTTCTTTTTCTTTTTCTTTTTAGATGGACTAGGTGCATCAACATTAATTATTTGAGAGTCTTGTTCAATTCTTTTAGGGTGACCTTCAGGATAAAGTGGCTCCTGAGTCATTCTACCTCCTCTAGTCATTACTCTAACAGCATGATCATTCATATTGTTATTCATTTCATTGAGCAATTCACTTTGAGATTTAGCAACTTGTTCTAAATGGGTTTGAACCATAGATGCATGTTTACTTACACCTTTAACATCATTAGCAATTCTAAATAACCAGTCACTCAAGCGATCAATCATATAGGCATTTCGTTTCAATTGTTTCATAACATTTGCATTGAAGTGATCTTGCTTAATAATATAATTGTCAAATTCATACAAGCATTGACTACGAGGTTTGTTACAAGGAATATCACTTTCATCAAACTTTATAAGAGAATTTACCTCTACTACATGTGGCGGTGTGTCAAGACCATGTATTTCTTCAATAGGTGGTAGATTCTTAACATCTTCAGCTTTAATACCTTTTTCCTTCATACATTTCTTTGCTTCTTGCATATCTTCAGGACTGAGAAATAAAATACCCCTCTTCTTCAGAGTGGGTTTAGGCGGTGGTTCAAGAAGTGTCCAATCATTATCTTTCTTTAATATATTATTCAATAATTCTTCAGCTTGTTCAATAGTCCGTTCCCTAAAAACACAACTCGCACAACTATCTAGGTAGTCCCTAGAAGCATCGGTTAGTCCATTGTAAAAGATATCAAGTATTTCATTTTTCTTAAGAGGATGATCAGGCAAAGCATTAAGTAATTGGAGAAGCCTCCCCCAAGCTTGAGGGAGATTCTCTTCTTTAATTTGCACAAAGTTAAATATTTCCTGTAAGGCAGCTTGTTTCTTATGAGCAGGAAAATATTTTTTAGAGAAGTGATAAATCATATCCTGGGGACTACTCACACATCCAGGAGCAAGAGTATTGTACCATTCCTTAGCATCACCCTTTAATGAGAAAGGAAATAACTTAAGAATATAGTAATAGCGAATTTTTTCCTCATGAGCAAATAGGGTGGCTATATCATTTAATTTAGTAAGATGTGCCACAACGGTTTCAGTTTCATATCCATGGAAAGGATCAGATTCAACCAAAGTAATTAACTCAGGATCGATAGAGAATTCATAATCCTTATCAGTAACAAATATGGGGGAGGTAGCAAACTTAGGATCATATTTCATTCTCTCCCTCATAGATTTTTCTTTCATTTCAGCAAGCAATTTTATAACTTCATTTCTATCATTACAAGCAAGGATGGCTCTAGCCGTCTCCCTATCAAAGCAATGTTCATCAGGTGTTTCAACTCTAGTAGGAGAGCTAGGCATAATAGGTGAATCATAATTCTCAAGATTTTTAGCATTTTCAATTTCTTTAGCTTTAGCAAGTTGCTCACTAAGAAATTCACCAAGTGGCACAGCGTTATCAAGCATAGTACTAGCATCATCATGAGTATCATTCATAGCAGAAGTGGTATCATCAATAACTTGCGACATATCAGAATTAATAGCATGTGGTGGTGTTGCAAGCTTACTCAAAACAGAAGGTGAATCGAGTGCAGAGCTAGATGGCAGTTCCTTACCTCCCCTCGTCTTAGAGGGAACGATCTTGGTCTTAGCGTCTTTCAGATTCTTCATAGTGATCAAAAGATATAAATCCCAAGTGACTCAGCAAATAGAGCTATGCTCCCCGGCAACGGCGCCAGAAAAAGGTCTTGATAACCCACAAGTATAGGGGATCGCAACAGTTTTCGAGGGTAGAGTATTCAACCCAAATTTATTGATTCGACACAAGGGGAGCCAAAGAATATTTGAAAGTATTAGCAGTTGAGTTGTCAATTCAACCACACTTGGAGACTAAATATCTGCAGCAGAGTGATTAGTAGCACAGCAGTATGATAGTTTGATAGAAGTAGCAATAATAGTAACGGTAACAGTAATGGTAGCAGCAATAGTAGTAGCAATTCTGACAGCAGTAGCAACAGTAGTAACTTAGCAAGAACAATATGTGAAAAACTCGTAGGCATTGGATCGGTGATTATGTTGGATAACATTCATCATGTAACAGTCATAAGCTAGGGCGACACATAACTAGCTCCAATTCATCAATGTAATGTAGGCATGTATTCCGTATATAGTCATACGTGCTTGCGATAAGAACTTGCATGACATCTTTTGTCCTACCCTCCCGTGGCAGCGGGGTCCATAAAGAAACTAAGGGATATTAAGGCCTCCTTTTAATAGAGAACCAGAACAAAGCATTAGCACTTAGTGAATACATGAACTCCTCAAACTACGGCAAATACCGGAAAGAATCCCAATTATTGTCACCTTGGGGTATGCGGATCATAACACGTAGCAGGTGCGTACAACTTGCAAGATTAGATCAAGAACACAAATATATTCATGAAAACATAAAGGGTTCAGATCTGAAATCATGGCACTGGGCCCTAGTGACAAGCATTAAGCATAGCAAAGTCATAGCAACATCAATCTCAGAACATAGTGGATACTAGGGATCAAGCCCTAACAAAACTAACTCGATTACATGATAGACCTCATCCAACTCATCACCGTCCAGCAAGCCTACGAAGGAATTACTCACTCCCGGCGGTGAGCATCATGAAATTGGTGATGAAGGATGGTTGATGATGACGATGCCAGAAGATCCCCCTCTCCGGAGCCCAGAACGGACTCCAGATCTGGCGTCCCGATGAAGAACAGGAGGTGGTGGCGGCTCCGTATCGTGAAACGCAATAAAACTTCCTCTCTTATTTTTTTTCTCTGAAATTGTGAATTTATAGGCCTGAGATTAGGGTCAGCGGAGTCACGTGGGCCCCACAAGCCACCAAGGTGCGCCAAAGGGGGTGGCGCGCCCTGGTGCCTTGTGGGCAGCAGGTGGCCCCCCTCTAGTAGGTCTTGGCTCCAATTTTTTTTATATATTCCATAAAAAATCTCCAAAAAGTTTCGTCTAATTCCAAGAACTTTTATTTCTACACAAAAAAGAACACCATGGTAATTCTGTTGAAAACAGCGTCAGTCCGGGTTAGTTTCATTCAAATCATGCAAATTAGAGTCCAAAACAAGAGCAAAAGTGTTTGGAAAAGTAGATACAATGGAGACGTATCAGTACTCGAGGTGCATCATGTATGATGTCGCAGGGGAGCACTGCCTCGGCGCCGTACACCATAAAAAATGGAGTATACCAAGTGGATCTGTTCGGTGTGGTGCGCAGACCCCATAGGACAGAATCAAGTTCCTCTACCCATTTGCAGTCGGCCTCCTTGAGGGAGCGAACTAGCCTAGGCTTGATGCCACTAAGGATTAGTCCGTTGGCGCGTTCCACTTGCCCGTTTGACTGCAGGTGATATACGGATGCGTAGTCGAGCTTCATGCCCATTTTTGCGCACCATGTTTTCACTTCTTTGGCCGTGAAGCTTGTCCCGTTATCTGTTATGAGACTATGGGGGATACCATAAGGGTGTACTACCCCCGAGATGAATTCTAGTACATGGACTGCACCGGCCGAAGTTATTGGTTTTGCTTCGATCCACTTAGTAAATTTGTCCACCATGACAAGTAGGTATTTATTTTTTCTTGACCCGCCCCTGAGTCGGCCGACCATATCTAGCCCCCAGACCACGAAAGGCCAAGTGATAGGGATTGTGCGGAGAACCGCAGGGGGCATGTGGCTTTGTTTGGCGAATACCTAACAGCCAGGGCAGCGCTGTACTAACGCAGAGGCGTCGGTGCCCGCGGTTGGCCAGTAAAAACCAGCTCGGAAAGCCTTGCTGACCAAGGTCCGAGCAGCGGCGTGGTGTCCGCTCATGCCGGAGTGAATCTCCTGAAGTAATAATCATCCTTCCTCTTCGGATATACATCGCTGGAGGACGCCCGTAGTGCTTATCTTATGGAGTTCTCCCTCGTGAACCTTATAGGCTTTAGATTGCCTTACGATCCATCGTGCATCGGTTTGGTCTTTGGGGACCTTTTTATGGAGCAGGTATGCGAGGAGCGGCTCGGTCCATGGTGCAATGACTGCCATAACTTTGTGTGCGGAAGCTGTTTTCTGAACAACTGAGCCGCCCACTATATCTAGCCCCTCATCATCGCCGGGAGAGGTAGGTTGTCCGGCGTCGTTTGGTTCCGACGTTCCCTTGTCGTCTTGCCAGACTATGGAAGGCTTAAAGAGCCATTCAAGGAAGGTGTTGTCCGGGACTTTTTCCTGCTTAGTGCCCATGCGGGCGAGTATATCTGCGGCCTGGTTACTATCTCGGGGTATGTGATGAAACTCAATCCCCTCGAAACTGGCCAAGATTTGTATGACGGCATTCCGGTAGGCTGTCATCTTTGGGTCCTTTGCGTCAAGTTCGCCGTTGACTTGTGAGATAGCGAGGTTGGAATCACCTCGGACCTCCAGACGCTGGACGCCCATGCAGACTGATATCCGGAGTCCATGTAATAGGGCTTCGTATTCTGCCGTGTTATTGGAATCGGTATACATAATTTGTAATACATACCGAATACTGTCCCCTGTGGGTGAGGTAAGCACTATGCCAGCCCCTAGGCCAGCAAGCATTTTGGAACCATCGAAATGCATGGTCCAATGCGAATAAGTGTTGTATTCTCGAGGGAGTTCGGCCTCCGTCCATTCGGCCACGAAGTCGGCCAACACCTGAGATTTAATAGCTCGGCGTGGTCGGTAAGTTATTTCAAATGGTAGGAGCTCTATGGCCCATTTGGCTATGCGCCCCATTGCATTCCTGTTGTTAATTATGTCACTTAATGGGCAATCGGATGCCACGGTCACCGAGCACTCTTGAAAGTAGTGCCGAAGTTTTCGGGACGCCATGAAGATGGCGTAGGCTCTCTTTTGATAGTGGGGGTAGAGCGTCTTGCACGGGGTTAGGACCTCGGAGACGTAGTAAATGGGCTTTTGTACCTGGAACTTGTGAGCCTCCATGTCTCGTTCGACCACGAGTACCGCACTGACCACCTGGTTTGTGGCCGAGATGTATAATATCATCGACTCGCATATGCCTGGTGCTGCTAAGATTGGATTGGTTGCAAGGAGAGCTTTAATGCCTTCCGGAGCCGCAGTGGCCTCTTCGGTCCATTTGAAATTCTTTGTTTGTTTTAACAATCTATACAAAGGTAAGGCTTTATCCCCGAGTCTTGATATGAAGCGACTCAATGCCGCCATGCATCCTGCCAGCTTTTGTACATGTTTGAGCTCTGTCGGTACCTCTAAGCGGTCCAAGGCTCTTATTTTTGCCGGATTGGCTTCAATTCCTCGGCTAGATACGATGAAGCCGAGGAGTTTGCCGGCTGGTACTCCGAAGACGCATTTCTCCGGGTTGAGCTTAATTTGATACTCCCGTAGGCTAGCAAATGTGTCGCGGAGGTTGTCTACCAATTGTCCGACGTGTTTGGTTTTGACAACCACATCATCTACGTAGGCCTCGACGGTCTTCCCGATGTGTTTTTCCAAGCATGATTGAATCATGCGCTGGTATGTGGCGCTGGCGTTCTTTAGTCCGAAGGGCATCGTATTGAAGCAAAACGGCTCGTAAGGTGTGATGAATGCTGTTGCTGCCTAGTCAGATTCTTTCATCTTAATTTCATGATATCCTGAGTAGGCATCCAAGAAGCACAGCGAATCGTGCCCGACTGTGGTGTCCACGATTTGGTCAATTCGCGGTAAGGGGAAGGGGTCCTTTGGGCATGCTTTATTGAGGTCTTTGAAATTGACGCACAGGCGCCAGGACCTATCCTTCTTTGGTACCATGACCAAATTGGCGAGCCAATCGGGGTGTTTTATGTCTCGGATGAACCCGGCTTCCAATAATTTGGCCAGTTCTTCGCCCATTGCTTGACGCTTGGGTTCAGAGAAGCGCCGAAGTGTTTGTTTGACGGGCTTATAGCCTTTCAATATGTTTAGGCTGTGTTCCATAAGCCTGCGGGATATCGCCGGCATGTCCGGGGGGTGTCAGGCGAATATATCCCAATTTTCCTTGAGGAAATTGCATAGAGCCTCGTCAATCTCTGGATCGAGGTTTGCCCCTATGGACGCCGTTTTAGCTGGGTCTGTGCGGTGTACTTGGAATTTGACTATTTCATCGGCCGGTTTGAATGAGGTGGACTTCGGCCGTTTATCGAGGATGACATCATCGTGGTCGACTTCAGCTCGTAATGTGACCAGTTCCTCGGCCGCGAGGGCTTCGGACAAAGATTCGAGGGCGAGTGACGCCGTTTTGTTCTCAGCTTTGAGTGCTTTGTCGGGGTCGCTCGAAGCTGTGATTATCCCGTTTGGGCCTGGCATTTTGAGCTTCATGTAGCCATAGTGTGGTACTACTTGAAATTTGGAGAAGGCGTCCCGTCCCAGGAGGGCGTGATATCCACTCCTAAAAGGGGCGATGTGGAACGTAATTTCTTCGGACCGGTAGTTGCCCGGGGTTCCGAAGACTACATCCAAGGTTATCTTCCCACTGCAGCGTGATTCTCTCCCAGGTATGATGCCTTTAAAAGTGGTGCTACTCTGTTCGATGCGCGATTTATCGATTTGCATCCTATCCAGAGTGTCTGTATATATTAGGTTTAAGCTGCTGCCCCCGTCCATTAATACTTTTCGAAGACAGCAGCTGCCCACAATTGGGTCGAGGACCAGGGCGGCGGGGCACCTGTTCGGGGTCGACCTCGGCTGATCTTTATGATCGAAGGTTATGGGCGTGTCTATCCACGCGCCCTAAGTTGGTACCTGGCGGATAGAATTTATTTCTCACAGGGCCCGCTTGCGCTAGTTGTTGGACGTAAAGGTCTCATAGATCATCATGACCTCATCTTCGTCCAAAGATTCTTCTGCATGAGAGGGGGTGCCTACAAGGAGGGCAGGTCCTCTTGTCGCCACTTGCCTCACCACCCAACAGTCGAGAAGGCTGTGAGTCGGGCAAGAATTAAGCAAAATAGCATGTATCGTACATGGTTTATCCAGGAGACCATCAAGGGTGGTCCCGGGGAGGCCAGAGGTCTTCTTCTTTTTCTTAGGTCGCTCGGTCGGTACGGTCTCCGTGCGGGGTGCGCGTCGAGGTGCGGGCCTCTCACGTTTTAACTTGTGTTCACAGATCGAATCTGTGCTTTTCCTAGCAATCCAAGCATCTTCGATGGTGCAGAACTTGGACACCAAGTCGGACAACTCCGGGAGGGTTTGTATACAGCGGCGGGCGAGGGCGTTTGAGACGCCTTTATCCTTGCATCCGCGCTGAAAAGCTGTTATTATATCTGAGTCCTGGTAGTTTGGTATCTTGTTCTTGACTGACAAGAACCTGGCCCAGAACTATCTAATTGATTCATCGGGGATTTGCAGCATGTAGGCTAGATCCTAGACATTTGGTGGCCCCGAATAATCGGGGCAATACTCGATGTGGGAAGTGGGTGGGTGGTCTTCGATCTCAACGGATCGTGGGTTTGAAGCCCTGGTATCTTTATCCCGTGACAGGCCTACGGCCGTTGGACCAACTGGACTGATTCAAAGATCAGGTTCATTGGCCGCGTCTAGCCGGTCGCCGTCTGAATCCCTTTCCAAGAAGTACTTCGGCCCTTCACCCTTGAAAGGGGGTTCGGCCGGAGCTGGGAGCAGTCATGGATCACTTTTGATCCGGGGAGAAGGAAGGGCGCTTTTGCGACAGAAGCTTCGGGCGCGGGAATCGTGCCTGCTAGATTGGAGTCGTAAGCCGATGATCCCATCGACCCTTTTTTTATCTCACAGCGGAACTCTAAATGAAAGCACCAGTGTCAGTGTAAAAACCGGCAAACCTCGGGGTAGGGGGTCCCGAGCTGTGGATCTCGGACAGATGGTAACAGGAACAAGGAGATGATGTTTACCCAGGTTCGGGCCCTCTTGATGGAGGTAAAACCCTACGTCTTGCTCTTGTTTATATCAATGAAGATGTATCAAGTACAGAGTTGATCTACCTCAAGATCGTAAGATATGCTCTAGTTCTAGGGCTAGGTGAATGAGATTGTGTTGAAGTCCCCCCTAAGGGCTAAACCCTTCGGCTTATATACATGCCAGGTAGGGTATCTAGGGTTACAAGGTCGGTATCTAGGCGTGGCGGTGGTAGGAGGAGTCTTGGAGTATACGTCAAGTCTTCGGCATATGTAGTCCCGATCTTGTCCCTAGCGCACGGCTTCCGGAGTCCATCTTAAGGAGAATGAGGGCCCACTGGCCTAGCCCGAGGAATATGGGTCGGCTAGGTTAGTCCCCCATAGTCTAGGACACCATCACTGGTAAACCGGTGGTGCCTTGTTCGTTTGGAAGTACTTCTTATTTTGGTCTATGTGATATAGGGCCTTCTATTAATGTTATACCTTACACTCTTTACACTAAGCTTCATGATGAAATCTATGCTTGTGACTTGCAGCCAACTGATATGGAAATTAGATTAGCAAATGGTACTCTAAGGAGACCTTATGGGATGGTATCTGATGTTTATGTCATATTGGGAACCTTTACTTATCAAGTAGACTTTGTTGTAATGGAAATCCCTAAAGATGATTTTTGTCCAATAATATTTGGAAGACCATTCCTTAACACTGCAGGTGCAAGCATTGATTGTAAGAGGGAAGTTGTATCTCTTAAGTATGGGGAAGAGGTAAGAGAGTTTCATTTTTCCAGATTCAAGAATCACCCCCAACCACGAGAGCATGACAACAATGAAGAGAAGACCATAGCTCAACTAGCAGTAATCTACTTCGGAACCCCAGAAGATGATCTAGAAAAGAGTTTAACTGAATACGAGAAAGATCCAGAGGACCCAGCTAAGGAAGAAATAGATCATCACTTGAATGAAACACCGGTTCAAGATCCGGTATCTAGTGCGCAATGTGAAGTACCTAAGAAGAAAGGAGACGAAGAACCACCACCACCTGAACTAAAACCTCTACCAAAAGAATTAAGGTATGAGTTTTTAGATGAAACAAATAGATACCCTGTTATTATTAGTGCTAATCTTTCAGATGAAGAAAAAGAGAGATTAATGAATGCCTTGAGGAAACATAGAAAAGCATTTGGGTATTCAATGGATGACTTAAAGGGCATCAACCCCTCCATATGTACTCATTGTATATTCATGGAGGAAGGAGCTGAACCAGTTCATGAGTACCAGCAGAAGCTGAACCCCGAAATGAAGGAAGTGGTAAGAAAAGAAATTATTCATCTACTCTATGCAGGTATTATATACCCAGTTTTTGAAAGCAAATGGGTAAGTCCGGTTCATTATGTGCCTAAAAAGGGAGGATTTACAGTAGTTCCTAATAGACATAACGAATTAATCCCTACTAGAACAATAGTTGGGTATAGAATGTGCATTGATTTCAGGAAGCCGAATAAGGAGACCCGTAAGGATCATTATCCCTTACCATTCATTGATCAAATGCTTGAAAGGTTGGCAAAGCATACCCATTTTTGTTATTTGGATGGGTATTCAGGGTTTTTACAAATTGTCGTGCATCCAGAAGATCAAGAGAAGACAACATTGACCTGCCCTTTTGGTATGTACTCTTACCGTCGTATGCCTTTTGGCCTATAAAATGCACCAGCTACATTTCAAAGATGAATGAGTGCTATTTTTGCTGATTTTGTTGAAGAAATCATGGAAGTCTTCATGGATGATTTTTCAGTCTATGGAACTTCTTTTGATGATTGGCTTCGCAATCTTGATGAAGTTTTGCAGAGGTGTGAGGACACTAATCTTGTCTTGAATTGGGAGAAATGTCATTTTATGGTCAATGAAGGTATTGTTTTGGGGCACAAAATCTCTGGTGGAGGTATAGAATTTATAAAGCAAAAATGGATGCCATAGAGAAACTCCCTTATCCTCGTGATATAAAAGGGATAAGGAGTTTTCTTGGGCAAGCAGGTTTCTATAGGCGCTTTATTAAAAATTTCTCTAGTATTTCGAAACCCTTGACTAACCTTTTGCAGAAAGACGTCACCTTCACGTTCAATGATGAGTGTAAAAGTGCCTTTGAAAAACTGAAGCATGCTCTAGTTAATGCTCCTATCATTACACCTCCAGACCGAGACATGCCCTTTGAGGTCATATGCGAAACAGATGATAATGCGGTAAGTGCGGTTTTGGGCCAACAAGTAGGTGAGAAGTTTAATGTTATTTACTTTGCAAGCCACACCCTTACTGATGCACAAAGAAATTATGCTAAGAATGATAGAGAACTCTATGCAGTGATCTTTGCTTGTGAGAAGTTTAGACCTTATATCACTGATACAAAAGTTATATTCTATACTAACCGCCAAGCAATAAAAGAGGTATTGGATATTAAAGAAACTAAGCCTCGTTGGGTGAGGTGGTCTCTTCTTTTGCAGGAATTTGACAGTGAAATTTTAGACCGCAAAAAGATAGGAGAAGTGTTGACAAACATCTCCCTGGTAAAGGAGGAGCATCAATACAATCCAAAAGGTATATGTATCCCCTACGGAACGGTTGTGGCTTTGGATAGAGCTACAACTCGTACCTTTGGAGATATAGGACCACCATTCATCGGTCTAGAGGAATCTTTTGTGAAGCTGAGGATAAGGGAAGAAAGTGATTTATTTTGCTATAACAACTCTTTGCACCCCAGTAAGTTGCAAAAGATGTCACCATTTCCTCGACCCCTAAGAACAAAGAAGCCTGGGACGAAGATCTTCGCAAAACACAAAGAGTGGAGAGCACTAGGGAACACAGGAAAGTTCTCTCTTTTTCCTTAAGCTCTCGTCAAAGTTGTCTTCGTTGTATTTTTCTGTATAAAATTATATGTTTCCTGTAATCAAACGGGCGCACAAACGACCGCCTGCGGTCGTTTGAAGCACCGTATTTGATTCTGTTTATTTAAGCGCGCAGGAAAATGGAGAAAACGACCACTCAAGCGATCGCCAGCGACCGCTTGGAAGGCCGTCTTTCGATCTGGTCCATGGAGGGAAACTGTGCCTCTGCCAAAAAAACGTTTTTGTCTCCTGGGAGAAAGGGGATCAGACGGACACCCGAACGACCGGACGCGCCCGTTTTTAAGGCCGTTATACATTATGTCCATGAAGAGCTCGGCGGAAGAAGGTCAAATGACCGCTCAAACGATCGGTCACGGTCGTTTGGAAGGCCATCGATCTTGATTTCTTTCCGAATTCTAACAGAATTTCGCCTCATCTTATTTGGTTTGTTTCTTATACTTTCTAACTTCCTTATCTCGTAAAAACCTGCGTCCTTAGCCTCCTATATACAGAACTATTGTTCCCACCTCTATCAAAACTAACCAACCAATCTAGGCAAACCTCTCCGCAGGAAGAGGAGGACTTGGAGCATGAGGGCTATTCTCCAGCAAGCATAAGGGAGAGGCTCCGTCGCTGTCGCGATTGGACCTCTTCCGAGGAAGATCCGGAGGAACCTCCTTATGAGGAGGAAGAAGAGGAGGATAAAGAGAAGGGAAGAAACCGGCGGCCATCCCCATCAACGCCATCAAGATCATCATCAACGAGGACAAGATCGATTTTTTTAGGGAGAGTCCCGCTCTCATGGGAAAGTGCGGTTTCAGTAACTGCACTATCCATGATCCGTTGGAAGAATCCGGCAAGATCGATCTAAGGGCGCATGAGATGCACACCATTGGCGCCCGCATGCAAGTTGGACCTCCTAGGAAAAGGCATAACACCGGCCCGGTGCAACCAATTCCCCCCAGGTACAAAATAATTTAGTAGTTGAGACTAAAGCTATGATTGATAAGATCAGGGAGATGGAGGTTGCCTTTGGCTGTCAAGACCCGTGAGGCTCTTGACACAAGCTTAAGGATTATCGCCAACCAGGATGCAACCCTTCGCATGTATCGTTCTCGCATCACGGATTTGGAGGTCGCCAATAAGCTCATGATTGATGCCCTCACCAGTGTCACCGCTCCACCCTCAGAAGAGAACACCGGTATCAATAAAAAGGAGACTAAATGAATCCAACCGGCTTAGCATGTTAAGCTTGGGGGGATTTTGAAGCCCTTTCTCGTTTCCTTTATCGTTATTATTTTCCGTTGAGCTTTGCTTGAAAAAGTTCATTTAGTTTGAGTAATAAAATACTATCTTACCTTTTAGTGAAGAGGGAAGAGTCTTGTCCATTGAGTCATGGATGGTTTGATGAATAGTATATTATGATCTTGATGAATTTGCTTAGTATGGTTATGCATCCTTGTGTGCTTTGCATCTTTGATTTTAGATGATGATTATAAGCCGTCCAAATCTTTAGTATCAATCGGGAATGAGAAGTTGACAATTTGATGTGGTGCATTGGAACTGATTTCAGTTTATTTGGTGATTACTTGGTAAGGTCTCTTGAAACCAGTGAACCAAGTATGAAATGTGGACAAGTTCTTGTGCATGAAAACAAAACATTATATGTTCGAGAAAACTTATATAATTCCAATTGGTTGAACTTGGATGTTTAAGCATACCATTCATATCACGTCTCAAAAAAAGAAGAGAAAAATTTCGAGTGATATGTGGCAGGCTTGACAGTTCAAGAAATAAAAAGAAGTAAAGAACAATGAAAAGAAAGATGTATAGCACTAAGACTTGCCTGACTGAAAAGAGGAGAATAAAGTATCACTAAGAGTTAGAAATAGTCTCATTAACGATTGATAGTAAGGTGTGGAAGCCTTCATAATCATTTGATGGAAATTTGGATGTAATGACGCACGGCGAAATTGATCATATGATGTAAATTCTAAATTTTATTTTGGACTCATTCATTTGATTCATCCACAGCTCATAACCAAGATGACCTCTTCATTACAAGCTGCGGTATTTGCTCAGGGACGAGGAAATCTTTAAGCTTGGGGGAGTTGATGAGTCCAAATTATGAGGCCATTTTACTGTTATTTTTTTGCCTACTTTGTAGGCTTTGTGGAATTTTACCGCGTTCGCGCACTTCTTTTTGTTGATAATCCCTCAGGTAACGGCATTTGGAGCAATATTCGTTTAATGGAGAAAATCCCCAAAAATGCAGTGGAATTGCGTATTAAAGGTGACAAACACTTTCCATAAAAAGATCAAGCAAGAATGACAATGAAACAACCGTCGTCGCGCTTCTAGAATGAACGACGGTGTTCCATGCGACTGCGCGCACTCGCATGAGCGGTCGTTTGGCGTGCCACTGCCTCTGGGGGATCAACTATTTTCACCCCGTCGAATCGGATGGTGGATCAGACATGCAGAGACTCCAGAAACTCATCCAGAAGGTAGAACCCTATCCTTCGGAGCCCATCCGGAGGGAGGATCAACGAGGAGAAGGAGGGGATTCCTCTCACTGCGAGGGGAACGAAGTCATCATCACCATCTTCATCATCACCGTCTTCACCATCATCATCATCCACATCCTTATCATTTGCAACATCAAGAACCCTAGTGGATCCTTTGGTGTATCGGTTGATTCATTCATCCATGTATTCCGTTACCATTACCATGATGATTGTCGTTTCCATGTGTGAGAAGACCTGTTGTTCTCGGGGTATAGATGAACCCTAGTGTGTAATAGGTTGTTTGATATTAGGATTTAATATCCTCTTTGCATGTTTATGTTGATAATCTTCTTGATGTTGGGTGAAGTCGACCATCCAACGTATGCCAACTTTGGACGGAAGGTTATTACTATTGGCTAACTATGTGGTTGTGGAGATGGGTGAAGTGACATGCCCCTTCTCCCTTCGTAGTGGATAGTTGCAACAGGGGGTAAAACAGAGACCACTTTGGCTGCGTCCACGGGGACATCTTTCCCCTTAATCACCGTTTGATAACCGAAGTGGGGAAGAACGATGGTGGCGTATGGGATACGAAGATACCACGAGTATGCACGTATCTGTACCAGCTCCGCCCATAAAGATAAACATGTAAAGTGGCTTAGGAATCCGAAGTAGCATTGTGTTTAGGCACCGCTATAGATGCACACTACAGGGGATTCCGGACCCTCAGGAACGTTTTTAATCATTTGCTTCAAGTCTCATTTATATTATCAGTTATTTACTTTAATAGATTTTGTCGTCATTACACTTGCAACATTATTATTACTTTTACTGTTTTGGATTACTTACAACTTTTAGGCACTTTACTTGCACCTTGCAAAGGACCTAAGACTGATTCCTGTGCTCCCTGTGGGATCGATACTCTTACTTCGAAAAGGCTACAACTAAACCCTGTGCACTTGCAGGCTATCAGCCATCCATCGTATGGGCGGTCGAACGATTAGCCAAAGAGCCCTAATTTTTTTAAACCTGCTGTTGGAGAGGTTGCTCCATACGAGCGCTTGTACAAGCGCCTGGGCTCGCACACAACACCGTCGTCCACTCTGTTGCCAAACTGTTCGGCATCGCGAGGCCATACGATCGCTCGTACGACCGCATGCGGTCGTACGAGATGTTGTCTTGCGCTCTGTTGCCGATGTCATTTGTCTCCACCTCGCATACGAACGCTCATATGATCCCAGGGATGCCGTCTTCTTCTCTGTTGGTTGCCTCATTAATTCTTCCATAGATTTTTTTTCTTCCATGCATTGTTAGTAAACAAGACAACCAACTAGAGGCAAAAACTTAAAATTTAACACCCAACATAGAGTGGATCAGCTCAACAACTATCATAGGTAAAATTTGCACTAGACTAAGACTAAAAATTTGGACTTGAATAAAGACATAATTCTCACTGCTTGTTACCTTCTCTTCTTAGCTTTTCTACTTCTTCAACCGTTATAAAATTTACCTCTTCTTCCCCTCGCTCGTCTTGTTCCTTTTGTTCATCGGAGAGGTAGAGCTCCAAACGTTAGCCATTCACGATCCATGGAGTATATTTTTCTCCTTTCAACCAGACAACTCCAGAGTTATAAACTTCTTCTATGACATAAGGTACTTCCCATCTAGACCTAAGCTTCTCTGGGAACAACTTCAGACAAGAATTAAATAGAGGACTTTGTCCCCTGCATTAAACTCGTGTTTTAAAATCTTCCTATTGTGCCACTTCTTAACTTTTTCTTTAAAGAAAACCCCTCGAAATAGGCTTTCGCCATTCTTTATATATAAAGCAAAAAACCGAACAAGTACACAGCCGAACGATACAAGATGGTGAGGTAGCCCTCTTACAAAGCCGATCTTGAGGTAATCGGCACATGCAGAACGCACGCGACTACTACGAGCAAAGAACACCAGGAGAACTAGACACACCCCACGCTACGACCTAGCAAACCTAAGCTCCACATCAACGCCCCCAAGAGGGAAGACGGCGCAGAGCGTCGCCGTTGCTGAGTCCACACCGGACAAAGGTCTTCACCCGGATCCCTGACACGGAGAGAAGAACCACGACGACGTCTTCAAGAAGAATGCGGCACCCACGGGTGTCGCCGTCGTCGGCGCCAAGGCACAGAGATTTCGCTCGGGAACTCACCCGTGCCACCTCGAGGTCGCCAGGAGGAACGCGGCAATGCTAGAATCCCCCATCCGGATCAGGATGCCGCCCCTCCGAGAGAGAGGGCAAATCCGACCTACCAGCCACAACACCTCCGGTTGCCCACACAACCTAGCAGGAGAGCCACCACCATCGCAATGATTCCCGCCGGAGAGCAACCACGCAAACCGCCATTCGGGGCCGCCGCCCTGGCATCCCTGTTGCTAGATAGCGTATGTCGTGCACATCACAGCGCACTCAACCACCGCAGGAAGAGAAATGGCATTCCATCTACTCCTAGCCTGGCATCAGTCCCTTAGTCTAGGTAGGCGCATCCACCATAGGAGGCACCCACACTTGCGCCCCTAGCCAATACCGGTGGAATAAGAGGGAAACGGCTCCAAGACTGCTGCCGGTCGCCGATGCGCTAGCTCCAAGCCCTTGGCCAAGCGATTCACAGGACACCATGTCCATGGTCAGCGATGCCGATCCGCGCACCGATGCACACTACCACGACCACCACCACCGAGCACCATACCCGCGAGGAGACCCGCGAGCACTTCCCGGGCCAAGCCCGACCTCTCCTACCCGAAGCACATGCTTCGATCCACCCCGGGCCCTAACCAGGCCCGCCCGGGCACGAACCCTAGATCTGACCCAGCCGTCGGCACACATCCATGAGAAGGAGGCTGCCACATCCACCAACCTGCGACACCTACCGGACTTGGGCAGCTAGATCCACATTGCCAAGGTCACTATAAGTCCGCACCGCCGCCACCACACTTGACGCCTCCAGCCGCAAACGCCACCCCCGCGCACCTAGCCCACTGGAGCCAGAACCGGCTGGATCTGGACAGGGGCCAACCTGCACGCACCCACCCGAGGACAGTCGCCGACCACCAGGGCTCGCGCCACCACCACTAGCATGACCACCAAGGATGGTCGTTGGCCACCAGCAGCACACCGGGCCAGCCACAGGTGCCAGGATCTGCCCGCCTCAACCGCCAGACCCGAGCTCCAGGATGAGCCCGCTGCCACCACGGCCACGCAGCCCTCCACGTGTCTGCTCCGTGCTGACAACGCCGTCGCCAGCTCACGCCGACTCGCTGGTGTGCCCCGCACCTGCGTCGCACAGCCGCCTGGATCCAGCGCCCCATGCCGCCTCCCCCAAGCAGTGAGGCTTCGCCCGCCAACCCACATAGGCGGCGACGAGGAGGGGTAGAGGAGGGAGGGGCTGGCCGGTGGCGGAACTAGTGTTCCCCCCGGACGCCCGCATGGGTGACGCGGGAAGAGTAAAGGGGGGAGAGGAGTTTCCCCTTTTTCGTTAAAGGGGCGGGCACTTTCATAAGCATTGTTCCGGAGCTCTCCTAGAGCATAAATATCTAATAATCTCTTTTCTCCCGCTTCTTTGAGATCAAACTTTATATTCTTCATTGCCCAATAAGCTTTATGCTCTAGATCTAAAGGTAAATGGCATGCCTTACTGTAAACCATTTTATATGGCGTCATACCTATAGGATTCTTGTAAGCGGTAGGATAGGCCCATAAGGTCTCATTCAACTTTCTTGCCCACTCTTTTCTGGACTTTTGCATTATCTTCTGCAATATTGTCTTCACCTCTCGGTTTGACAATTCCACTTGACCACTTGTTTGAGGATGGTATGGAGAAGCTATTAAATGAGTGACTCCATACTTGCGAAGGATCCTCCTGAAAATACCTTGTATAAAATGAGATCCACCGTCAGTAATAAGGACTTTAGGTACTCCTAACCTAGGAAGAATTATATCCTTTATCATCTTTAATGCAGTGGTCGCGTCAGCATGGTGCGTCGGGATTGCTTCAACCCATTTGGTAACATAGTCTACAGCCACAAAAATGTGAGTATGCCCATCTGAGACCAAAAACGGTCTGAGATAGTCCAACCCCCAAACATCAAAAGGTTCACAAACTAGATTATAATTCATAGGCATTTTTTGTCTCCTACCTGTATTACCTGTGCGTTGACATGCATTGCAACTTTTAACAAACCTGTGTGCATCCTTAAAGAGTGTAGGCCAGTAGAAACCTGATTGAAGTACCTTGGCGGTGGTGCGGTCTCCTGTGTGATGTCCTGCATACGGACTACTATGACACTTGTCAAGAATGGCATTCATCGCATGTTTAGGGACACACCGCCTTATCATATTATCTGGACCATGCTAATAAAGAAAAGGATCATCCCAGAAGCAGTACTTTAACTCACTGAAAAACTTCTTTTTTTGATTGTAATTTAAATTCGGAGGCATGTACTACCTTACAACAAAGTTAGCATAATCTGCAAACCAAGGTTCAATCTTTTTAATCATAGCTAAACTTTCACATGGGAATGATTCATTTATTGGGACTGGATTATAAGATATCCTTTCCATGTAGGATGGATGGTCTACCATCGGATTATCTTTGCCTCTTCGGTCAACAATCCACATGTCAAATTCTTGGAGTAATAATATCCAGCGGATCAATCTAGGCTTAGCATCCTTCTTCGAAAGAAGATAACGTATGGCGCGATGATCCGTGTGCATAATTACTTTAGAATTAACAATATAAGGTCTAAACTTATCACAAGCAAAGACAATAGCAAGTAATTCTTTCTTAGTTGTGGCTAAGTGCTTTTGATCATCATCGAACTCCTGCTAGCATAAAAGACAACGTTAAGTTTCTTCTCATCTCGTTATCCTAGAACAGCTCCTACAACATAATTACTAGCATCGCACATTATCTCAAAAGGTTCATCCCACTTGGCAGGTTTGATGATGGGAGTAGTGATAAAAGCATCTCTTAGCTTCTCATAAGCTGAAATACATTTTTCATGAAATGAGTATGGCATGTCTCTCTGCAAAAGGTTAGTAAGGGATTTCGATAACATAGAGAAATCTTTAATAAACCTCTTGAAGAAACTCGCATGCCCCATGAAGGTTTGCATTCCCTTAGCATCTTAAGGGTAAGGTAAATTTTTTATTACCTCAATTCTTTCTTGGTCTTTCTCGATGCTCTTACCAGAAACTCTATGGCCCAAGACCACTCCTTCAGTAACCATAAAGTGTCTCTTTTCCTAGTTCAAGACCAAACATGTTTCCTCACATCTCTGCAAAACCTTAGTGAGATTATAGAGACAATGGTCAAATGAAGTTCCTTGGACTGAAAAGTTGTCCATGAACACTTCAACAATTTTCTCAATAAAATCGTAAAAGATTTTAGAAGCACACTTTTGAAAGGTGGCCCATTGCATAATCCAAAGGGCATTTTGCGATAAGCATAAGTACCGTAAGGGCAAGTAAAGGTCGTCTTCTCTTGATCTTCCGGACGAATGGGTATTTGAGAAAATCCAGAATATCCATCAAGATAGAAAAAATAAGAATTGTTGGCCAATCTTTCCAATATTTCATTTATAAATGGTAATGGGTAATGATCCTTCCGAGTCCATTTATTAAGCTTCCTGAAATCAGCACACATACCATATCCAATAATGGCCCTAGTAGCTACTAGGTCATTATCTTCGTTAGCTATTAAGGAAATTCCTTCTTTTTTAGGAATACAATGAACCGGACTAACCCATTTACTATGAGATATTGGAAAAATAACACCAGCATTGAGTAGACGAATGACCTTTTTTCTTGCCACGTTCTAGGAATGAGGGTTTAATCTTCGTTGACTCTCGATCACTAGTTTGGCTCCTTCTTCTATGGGAATGGCATGTGAATAAATAGACTGGTTTATCCCTCTCACATCTTTCATAGAATAACCCAAAGCTTCACGATGCCTTTTTAGCACCGATATAAGTTTTTATTTTTCTTTCCTTGAAAGGTCAACATTAACAATAACAGGAAAAAATTTAGTTTCATCCATGAACTCATACCTTAATCCTTTGGGTAATGGTTTGAGAGTAGGAGGAGGTAAATCTTCATCTCGTTTTCTTTCTAGAACTTCATAAACCTGATTAAGACGAGAACTAACTAGAGGGGTCATATCCATTATTCTTTCAATTTCCCCTTTCTCTTCATCTTCAGATAAAGACTCAGGCTTCCCCAAAGCTCTTTCAATTTCATCTTCAGGAGTTTGCAAGTGAATTTCAGCAAGCTGCTTTATTTTCAGTTCTTCGTCATCCTGCGATTCCCTCTGATAAGGTGTGTCCATTATGGATGAGAAAGGGAATTTAACCATGTCATCTCCCCACTTCATGGACATTGCTTTCTTGCTTATATATGTCCCTGCAAGCATTTAGAAAAGAGGTTCCAAAGACTATAGGGCAGTCTTTATCTTCACCTATTCCCAAAACAAAGATATCAATGGGATAAATAATTGAACCAATAATAAGATTGACATCCCTGATGATACCATAAGGCTCCCTATCGGTCTTATCTACAAACTTAATGACAACATCAGTAGCATCAAGAGTACGAGGTGCTATGTCATCATATACTTTTGCATAAAGACTATAAGGGATGATATTAACTAGTGAACTGGGATCACACAATCCAAAATAAGACATGCTACCAAATGAACATGATAGTACTTGTTTACCTATGCCCTTACCTTCCATGCAGCCATTTAAATAAGCGGTGATATCTTGATCAAGATGGACTTCTTTATTTATAACAGACACAGGCGTAGCAGTTTCCTTCACTATATCAATATGAGGTGGAATCCAGAATCTCTCAACCTTTACACTCTTCTTATGCTTAGGTGGGAGCACTTGAGTATTTTGTTTTACCTTCTTCTAAAGATAAGCCTCTTTTCAATTGGGAGGCGGTGTACATTTTTTTTTGTTATTGCTTCCACCATCCTAATTGCCTTAGATTTCCTTGAGTGCCGAAGGTAATATTCCTTGGGTATCTATAAGAACTCAGAAAAATCCTTCAAGATTTGCAAAGCAGGGTCAGTACTGACATTAAGCTCATTAAGAATACTTTTCATCTTACTAGATTTAGAGAAAAATTTAACACTATCATAATCAGGATCAACTTTATTTTTCTCTTTCGAACATAGGTACCAACTCTCAGCATTCTGGTGGATTTTATCTAGTAACCCCCAAGCTTGGTAAATACTAAAATCCAAGAAAGCTCCGCCAGAGGCAATATCAATTTCCTCCTTGCTCTGTTGATCTAGTCCTCCATAAAAGAAATGTAAAGGCAACCAAGGAGGATAATAATGATTAGGACATTCAGATAGTATTCGTTGGTACCTTTCACTACTGCAGATTGGGCCTAAGACGACACATGTATCGCACACCATTCGACCGAACTGTGTGCGATACAGGCATCACAAACGGTTGGAAAATAAACTCGTGTGCCAGAAACCGAAACATGTGCGACGACCCATCCATCGATCACAATATTGTTAAGAAGATCGTGTGCGATAACGGGCACACGGCAAAGTGTCCTGCTGCATGAACGATATGTCGTCGTAACGCACACGGTTTGTATGTTGGCAATGTGTGCATTCTTCGACAAATGCTTCACAAAAACGAAATGTTTGCGATGGTTTGAACCATCGCACACCATGGTTGTTATGAATACTTGTGTGTGAAGGTTTGAAATTTACACATGCGGATTTTAGAGGAGACTCGTGTGTGATAACTCGTGACAGCGCATCCATCAATGGCGTTATCCAAACATGCCACCATTTCCCGCTAGTCCTCCATCGGTTTCACGCCACCAGCAAGAGTGGTGATAAATAAAAGCCTATGTGGTGACACACCATAGCGCACAGACAGAGCTAGCGCAGCCTATACCATCCCAAGCATGCCACCGCGGTGAAGCGCCGCCTCTGTCATAAACCTTCGGTCGAAGCAGGCCGGAGAGCAAGTACCGGTGCAGGCGCCACGGCCTTTTGAGGCCGAGGACGTCCCCAACAACGAGCCAAATGACACCGTGTTGCGCGTAATCGCTAGGATGGAGCAGATCATTGGCGCATGGCGCGAAAGTGCATAGAGGTGAAGGCGCGCAACATAGCAAGAGAGGCGGCACGCCACAGAGCAAGAGGGGCAGTGCGCCGCAATGCAAGAGCAAATCCATAGCCGCTTGCCACCTGTCCCACTCGACAAGCCGTTGCAACTGGGTCCACGGCTCGTGAGGATCCCGATTCCCCGCCAGGACTAGGCAGCGGCCGTCTGCACCGTACTTGCACCGGACGCCAGCCGCGAAGTTGGCATGGTCCATGACCCCCTCGATGCCAACGGGCTTGTCGCTAAGCTCGAGCACCTCCTAGGCCCAGGTGTCACTAGTGGCGAAGTGGAGCAACATGGTCATCACATCTTGGAGGTGATGATATCCGATGCAATAGCCAACTTGGAGCTCGAGACTACGCTTCGGCAGCACCGCGAGTGTATCAACCGCTTGGACGAACGCATGTACAAGTTCATGCACAACCAAGAGCTTCCGTAGGCAAGGGGCAGTTCTTTTCACGCAGGATTCTACAAAATCAATATTATGGAGAACTTCCAACAGAATTTGTCGTGTCTAGTTCTTTTCTGAGATTGTGGATGAGTTGTGTGTTGAAATGTTTGTATTTACCTTAGGCAGAAATTGTTTACTGAATTGCTAACACTTTGTTGTTTCGAACAGTTTCTAATCTAATAAAAGTAATTTATGAATATGAACTATTTCTGATCGAACAGTTTCATTAAACCTGTAAATATTGATAGTAGCAAAAATTGTACTACTGACGTAGCACTATCTATAGCACCAACCATTGATAGTAGCCTAAAATAAGTAATCAACACCATCTATTGGACCAACACCACTAAAAACTCTGCTATTAATACGAGAGTATTTGCCAAAACAGAGTATTTTTAGTACCGTGTTCACAAAAAAAGTATGAAGACATTAAGTAGGAAAACAGATAGAAATAGGCAATTTATAATATTGTTCAATAGTTCATTACATATATAATCACACGTATATGTGATGATACAAATTAACTTCTACAATGCATAAAAATTAAAGACAAACTATAGTAAACCTAGTAATCCCTCCTTGGGGGGGGGCAGTATTCTGCACCCGCTCGCACCAGCTTCTTGGTGCGCATCAGATTCCCAGCGCGGAGGGATTTCTCTGCCTCCTCCGCCTTGCAGTGCTAGACGTGCCGATCAACCTCTTGTTGGCAGACGTGCGTGACCAATCTGACCATTTCATTGGGCGCCCACCGGAGCTCTTCGGCGGTGGCACGCTCGAGCTTATCGGCCCACCTCCACGCAGCGATGAGGCACCTAGCGCCTCTGGCCCTCATGGCGTCGTACCGGACGTCTTCATCCACCTCCTTCGCACGTCGACGTGCCTGCCGTCAAAGCTCCAGCTCCTCCTTTTCACAGGCGGCCCTATGGGCATTACAGGTCGCCAGGTACCTGGTGCGCTCCTCCGCCAACTCGTTCTTGAAAGCCACTTGCATGGCTTTCTCAGTCGGCGGCAGCGCCTTCCACAGAGCCAGATTGTACTAGCCCCAAAACCACGCATCTGTTGGGGGGTCCGGCGCGACCTTGTATGGTGGCGCATAGGGGTCCTTCTCATCGCTGATCCGCGCCCTGACATCCACGTGGGGCGGCGCCTCCTCCTCGGCGCATGGGCAGACTGGTGGCGCCATGGCAGAGTTTTGTGTGAGAGAGATGGGGCGAGCAAGGAGAGAGTGTAGATGAGAATGCAGGTGATACGATGTCATCAGGGTAGTATTTATAAGCGGATGGAATCTAGATCGACACGAGCGGTAGTCGCCGGAATTCAATGGCTTCAATTGCACACAATTCCCGAAGCAAAAGCCGTGTGTGACTTCACATCGCCGACGGTTCCCAATACAGAACTGCGTCTGATTAATAACCCGCGCTACTAACCTTCCAAACCTCAAGACACAAAACAAAGTCTCAAGCATGTGGGGCCCAGTTGTCTTGCCAGATATTTACATTTTCTTTCCAAATGTAATGTATGAATGCTAATTGTGTTGCTACTCTGATATTATTCTAAAATGTAATACATAAATGCTATTTGTGTTACTCAAATTGAGCAAAAAAAATACAACAACATCTTGGTGCCATGTCATGACATCATGCAAAGTTTCATGTATTTCAGATCATTTTTTGATTTTTTAGAATTTAAAAACCAAAATTGTCAATGTTTGTGTCCAAGCCGTGACACCAAGATGTTTGAAATTCCTTCCAATTTATTGCATGGGGCATACACTTACACACAAGGACACAAATATGTTTATTTCCAACCCATTTTGGTTTGTTGTTGCATGTACATGTAGTTCAAATTTGAATTACGGCCATTAAATGGCTAGAAACTCACTTAATGTCTTAAAAAGGGCCAAATGAACCCTGGAAATTTCCAAATTTTAACATGATAGTTGTATTCGTGCATGTTAACGGTGGAAAAAAAATCAAGGCCATAAGAGGCAGCGACTGTCAGTTCGTCGTCAAACATGCCTCGTTCCCTCTCGGAACCACGAGTGCCTTCTCATGAGATGCTCCGGTTTGTGAGAGACATGTGTCAAAACTTATCTCAAATAGGCCAATTTTTTTACCACGGCATCTTGGTGCCATGTCATGACATCATGTAAAGTTTCATGTATTTCAGATCATTTTTTGATTTTTTAGAGTTTAAAAACCAAGATTCTCAATGTTTTCGTCCAAGCTGTGAAACCAAGATGTTTGAAATTCCTTCCAATTATTGCATGGGGCATAAACATGCACACAAGGAGACAAATATGATTTTCCAACTCATTTTGGTTTGCTGTTGCATGTACATGTAGTTCAAATTTGAATTACAGTCATTAAATGGTTAGAAACTCACGTAATGTCTTAAAAAGGCCAAATGAACCCTGGAAATTTCCAAAGTTTAACATGGCAGTTGTATTCGTGCATGTTTACAGTAGAAAAATCTTTTGTACAATTCAAACACTATACGTTGCTACTGTACCCCAATTAGTCTTTCAAATCAATTAAAAAATTCAACTACATCACACACAGTTTCTTACAGGAACTGTTTGCGATGAAAATTCACGGGTCTATTTATGGCTTACGCCGGAAGCTTCATCGGCTTCGTCTAGTACAAGTGTCGTTCACCCTCGATCGCCATTCCCCAACCCCTTTTGCAAAGGTTGACTCCGTGGAGACGCTTCGTGAGGGCGCGTATGGTCGCCGCCTCCGCCACGAGCGTTTCCGGATTGGTCCAGAGCGCGGCCGCCTACGCCTTGAGCGCGGCTGCAGCAGCCGTCGCCGAGAGTGCTCGAGCTGCCGTCTGTGCCGTGGAGGTCGCCCTGGCCTGGGTCGAGGCCATCCACGCCTAGATCGAGGACGCCCACGCCAAGATATTTCATGCCTCCTCGGAATCCAACCTGCATCCCATGTCCTGATGACCTGCAAGTGCACAGGGTTGCTGTAGCACTTTCTTGTGATAAGTAGAGTGTCGAACCCACAGGGAGCGAATAGGAAGGCACCACAAACCCTGCAACTATGCTGTCACTTCCACGCAGCCACGTACGCACCCAAACCGGAGTTTGGAAATAGCCTATTCTATCGTTGCTAGGAAAACGAGATAAAAAGGGGATTTAACTAAACTACTAAGAATAAGAATAAAAACAGGAAATAAAAGACACTAAGTTAGTAGGGACGACGCTTGAGTAATAAACATTCTCGAGGGATCCGGAATCACTACCACATATGAACTATCGTATCGTCTAGTAACTAGTCAGATGCATAAGTGGGCGAAGCCGGGTACAGTACACGTTCTACTCTAGGTAGACTTCGTAACACACATGCCACCGTCATAGTCTCCCCCATAGAGTTACAACTCATGACAATTAAGGGTTGCCCTATGGACGCGGCCTCTCTAAGGGTTCTCCATAATTCCCCAATCCTTTGCAAAGGCGAGGAACCGAGGCTTTTACTGTCACCTCAAATTACCCCAATATCCCCAACCATCACAAGGACTGTAACATACTTCACGACACAAGGCACAAATGTGAGTGAGTGATCCTCTCAACATTCGCGAAGGCTACTAACTCGAATCATGAACAGGTAATATTGGATCGCAACAATTATCATAAATGGTTCAACCATATCCTCAAGAACAAGTACAACTACTCAATCAATGGCATGAAGGTTAAGGACAAGTTACAAGCCGGCATCGAGCCAGTGAAGGGAGAAGGCATGGCGGTGATGGCGGTGGCACGGTGGTGATGATGATGATGGCCACCGCGATGGTGATGAAGGTGGGGGCTCCACCGGTGGTGGCGGCTCCAGCACGAGGGCACCGGCCCAAAGGCCGGTGCTCATGGTGGCAGAGCCTTCTCCTCTTCCCTTGGTGGTTGTCCCTACTTCTCTTGGTGGTGGAGTAGCAATGGAGATGGGAGGTGGATGAATGAGATGTGATGGAGCTTGGAGATGGCGGCTAGGGTTGGAGAGGTGTATATAGGGCACCTCCTAGCCTCCTCTCTTGATGGGCTTCATCCAAGGGCTCACAATGAGCCTTATCCTCTCCCAATCTCTTCTTTACGAGCCAAGGAACTCGTGGGATTGAATGGGGACGAAATTGGTGAAGAATCCCGTCTGGAAGGGCAACTTTCCGAGCTGTCTGCATGTCAAACGACCGCGTGCAGTCGTTCGAAAGGCTGTCTTTTGTTCTGTCTTTTTGTGCAATTCTTCTCCGGTAAAACGGCCACCATTTCTTCATACGAATTCGGAATTTGACGTTCTTGGCCTCGTTGAATTCGTATGATCGACACTGATCCATTTCTGGTCTTAGATCTTTATTTGGATCACTTTGGAAAAATGACTTTTTCCTACCTTCGAAATGCCTAAGTGTGACCCCTGGCTGACTCCGTATCAATCCCATCCTTGGTACTTTCATCGTGCTTGGTCCTAGGTTGCTCCAAAACACCTGTAGACACAAGAAAACAAAGAAAACTAATAAAAACCAAATAAAATACTAAATGTGCAATGCTCACAAGGATAAGTGCAAAAACCGGTAATCATGCATAATGGACAACTATTTGGTTCAATGGGACATAATATTTAAAGAGAACATGCAACAAATGAGCTCTAAAAGTGCGTAAAATATAGAGCCATCAACCTCCCCACGCTTAAACCTTGCTCATCCTCGATTAAGAAGGTTGACTACCAAAAGCTCAATGTTACCAACTCTAAAGCATTCATTGAACCAAACCCCAAAGTGATATCCATTTTCATCGTACAAGCATGCAAAAGTTAACCAGCAAGGGAGTAATACACGCTATCCTCTTAGTTCCATTCCCATGGAGGTCAAGAAAGAGAAAAATATTTTTGTGGAGCCCAAATTCCCATTGCCAAAGGTTTAGAAAGAAGGTCAATATTATGTTGGGAACAAAGCAGTGACAATCAAAGACAAAAGAAATCAAGCATTAGCAATCGCTTCAAAAACACCAACCCGAGGCATACCAGGTATAATAGCAAGATCATCTGTCTGTGTTATTAAACCACTCAACTACCTATGCAACACTGAGCGCAAGCCTATGCCTTGCACTTAAGGGAATGATAGAACATGGTTGGGGTTTTGAGAAGTCAAAAACAAAGAAAGTCTTGCATCAACGCAGCTGACCATTAGGCAATGGAGAAGGCCCTATGATCGATGTCAATGCAAGGAGTAGTGATCGCCATGCAACTAGGATGCACTTCGAGCTATAAGTGTATGAAAGATCTCCTAATGCAGCTAAGTGGGTGTGCATCCAAATTGCTTTCTCATGAAGACCTCGAGCATTTGAGGAAGCTCGTCATCGAAATATACAAGCCAAATTCTATAATGTAAAGATCCCACTAGCATAGTCATGAAGCATAGCCAAATTCTATAATGGAAACTTTCTATATGAAGTACATGGTGCTACTCTGAAGCACAAGTGTGGTAAAAGGATAGTAGCATGCCCCTTCTCTATTTTTCTCTTTTTTTTCTTTTTTTTTCTTTCTTGTGGGCTCTTTTTGGCCTCTATTTTTTAGAACAGCCTCATGGACCTCATTCCCATTTTTTTCGAGGACTCATAAGTCTCCACCGTTCTTTTTCTCACTGGGGCAATGCCCTAATAATGATGATCATCACACTTTTATTTACTTACAACTCGATAAACAGAAAACATGAGAGAAACTCTATATGATGAGTGCCTCTGGCAGTGTACCAGTATGTGCAATGATCTGGCGTAGCATAGATATCAAAAAACGGACAAGCCATGAAAATATCGAGCTAGCCATACTATGATCATGCAAGGCAAATGAAAACATGTCTCTAATCATGTAGTGTAAAATGATGGTAGTGCATGGCGGTATGCTCGGAATGGCTATGAAAATGCCATGTAGGTAGGTATGGTGGCTATTTTGAGGAGATTAGGTGTTTTATGTGTAGGAGAACAAGAGAAAGTCTTCCCACGTGTTTGGATGTACCTGTGAAGTATGCACCAAGTCTCATTCTGAGAGTGGACAATGCACGGTACCGTAGAGGCTAGCAAAATAAGATGAACAGAAGTGCAAAAGGTTTCAAACTTGCCTTAGTCATAAAGAACTCAAACACTACACAAGAGCATCGCGGTGTCATGTTGCATAAGACTCAAAAGCTAAGTACCCCGAGGGGATAGTTTGGCGGAGATAAACTCCGTTGCGCGTCCCGGATCAACCAAAGATGCTGGGTTCATCAGCAAAAAGCCTCTACAATCATTCAATCGCTAATCAAGCCACCATTAGAGTCCCCAACTTAAGTAATTAGGTGAAAGAAAGGCAACAGTGCAAAGGACTCCTTTATTGGGTTTTTGATAAAAGAACATGGCAATGTTTTAAAAAAGATAGCAAGATTCCCACAAGGTAAGTCAAACAAGTGCAAAGCAAGCATGTCAAAACAGCGGGACACACTAATGCATAAAAACCATATGATCAAGAGCACTGCACAAGACACTACACATGCAAAGTAACCTCCCCACGCTTAGAACTAAACTAGGGAAAATTACGAAAGTAAAGAGAAAATACAGTTATTACAAGAGAGCGTGAGAAGTGGTTACTTCCCCTAAGCTTAATTAAGCAAAGGGTTAGACACTTTTACCATTGAGGCGCATATGACCTCTCTTCTAATAGACGTGGACCTTGCTTCAAGTGATCTCCTTGTTGTGGTCCGGTGGCTGCCCTCCGATAGAACTTGCTGAAAATGAACTAAAAGGAAAACAAAATATTTTTGTGCTTTTTAGGTCTTTCATTTATTTTTTATAGCACAGAGGATTAGTAACACAAGTGATAAAAATATTTGTCTCAACAAGATCGGTTCATCTACCTAAGCACCTCACTTAAGATGATGAACTAAGTCTAGGAGTGGATCCTCTCCTAGTTTAGGATGAAGTGCGGGTGAGACAAGATAAAAACACAAGTGTGCATCTCCTAGGTGCCTAATTGAAAGAGAGACCCCACTTAAGGTGAGACTCACAACTTTTATTTGAGCAAGGTTCGTATTGGAAAACTTTACCGGGCACTTTTTGTTAAAGTTCATCATATTGAAGCAACCAACTGGCTTGTGTGGATCTTTTATATGGTTGGCACCATACCGTACACTTCTCCACATAAGGTCCAAGCCCCTGCGAAAATAAAACACATATAAAAACATCGACTCGGTATATGAACGAAGTTCGTATACCCAACCGGCAAAAAGAAATAAAGGAAAACATAGTTGTTAAATAGAATTATTGGCTACGGAGTTTTAGAGGTAATTAACACTAATTGCAAAGCAAATAATCAGTTAGAAAACACCTCGTCGACCTCAGACGTCGAAAATGAATCAATTGGAGGTGTTGTTCCTTTCATACGGGCGCTCAAGCGACCAGTAGCGGTCGTATAGAACGCCGTCGTGCGTTCTGGTAGACAATGCCCAACGTCTCCCTCTCATACAAGCTCACATACGAGCGCGAGCGCTCATACGGAACACCATCTTTTAATATGGATATTAGCTTGTCGGGGTCAGCTTGGCATACGGGCGAATATACGGGCGCGAACGCCCGTACGGTACGCCATATTTCGCTCTGCGGAGGTGCTCCTTTGTGGTCGCCAGGTGATACGATCGCTCGTACGAGCGCAAGCGCTCGTGCGGTAGGCTGTATTTTGCTCTGGTCTTCTCCTCTCTTGCGGCCACGAGCTCATACGGGCGCTCAAACGACCGGGACGGTCGTATGGAACGCCGTCTTTTCTCCTGGAAATGCAAAACTGTATGAAAATTCTTGTGCTTCCTCCTCACGTTAGGCACATAAGAATATTGCAATAAAAATAGGAGGAGGTGTGCAACAAAAACAGGCTACCGACATGCTTATAAATTTTACCAACGAAAGCAACACGAAACCGACTCAAATAGCAACTACTTAAAACAAAAATAAAAGTGCCAATGCAACATGAAATGCAACTAGACTCAAGACACAAAGCTAATAAAGACTCCTACAGACTTCTGGGTTACCTCCCTGGCAGTGCTTTCTTTATAGCCATATAGCTAGGCTTCGGTGCTCCTTAAGGTCATCCACCCGGATCCCAAGGGATTTCAACCCCGAGTGTCAGACCAGACTCCGACCGGGGTTTGGAGCACCTCATAGCAGGGCTCGGTCGGAGTCGCACTCGCTTCCAGTGCATCGGCATCATATATGTAAATTCATACTCGCTCTTTGGCGAGTACTGATGCATCCGGTTCAGTGGAGATGCCTGCAAGGTTAGTAGCTGCAATTTGACAATACTTTTATAATCGAGAGGATATGGAGCAGCAAGGAAATTATAACCTTCTTCTTCTTTTTCTTCTTCAGTATACCTGGGGATGTTAGTATCCAAATTTGCAATTTCAATATCAAGGCTATTATCATCTATAAGACTTTGCAATTTACTCTCCAAAGGAGGTCTATGGAGAGCCTGCAGAAAGTCAGCCCATATATCATCAAGATCAATCTCTGAATATGCAATTTGGGGTTTATCTAATATCGACAAATCCACAGGTAACGAGGAATGATCAGGCACCATGGTGGTTGCATCACTCTTTGATAAATCTCTTAATGCAAGCAACTCACCCTCCTTTTGTGCTATCTCATCCCTAAGATGAATGCCAATTGATGTTTCATCAAAAGGGGTCATCGGAGGCACATTGGGAACAATGCCAATATCTAGTTCATCTCTAACAATAAACATTGAAATATCAGCCCTCACTATATCCTCCGGTGGAGAATATTCAAGCATTGTTTCAATAGGTTCCATGAAAGCTTTAACAGAATGTAGATATGATAAGTGATCATCGAGCTGGGCATTAATTGTGTCTAGGAAGTTACCATGATCAGTAGGAGTTGTCGGAAGGCGGCCTTTCCCTCCTTCATCTCCATGTTCATTTTCCTTCTTGTCTCCTAGACATACTTCCTGGAATGTAGCTTCCAGTGTATTTTTCTTCCACCGCTCGAGTATTTCCTCGGTTTCTTTCAAGAGGTTATTTTCCTGCAATTGAGAGCCTTGGGAGATCGCGGCGAACCGCTTCTCATATTCCATGAAAGAAGTATTTCTATTAAAATTGTTAGTAATGCAAAAGTCATGGATAATCTCCAAGTCCTCCTTATACTCAGAAACCTCTGGATAATACAGAGTAAGCTCCTTTACCCTTCTCATAAGTTTAGAGGTTCTAAGGAATAGTACTTGCTTCTCAATCGATTCAACATAATCAAAAGGATAATCATCATGATTGTATGATGATATAACAAGGCAAGGGTGGAACTTGCAACTAAAGCTCATATGTTCATTGGACTTGCAATACTCACAAAAAGTAGGGAATTTAAATATACCTTCTGCGAAGTAATCCAATAACTCTAAATTTTGTCCCACCTCAAGACCTTTAAAAGAAAACCGGTAGTGTGCATACGTCATTCCTCTCTTCTCGATTTGTTCTATTGCAGCATCTACAGAAGACATCTCAGGGCAAGACATATTTTTGGTATTTTTTTTGGTTAAAGGAAAAATAGTAAGATAAATAGCAATAACGAAATAAACTATGTGCGAGCAGGTAAGTAATGACCAAGCGCTATGCTCCCCGGCAACGGCGCCAGAAAATACTTGAAGACCTGCAAGTGCACAGGGCTGTTGTAGCACTTTCGCTGTGATAAGTAGAGTGTCGAACCCACAGGGAGCGAATAGGAAGGCACCACATGTTGGAAATATGCCCTAGAGGTAATAATAAATTAGTTATTATCATATTTCCACGTTCATGATAATAGTTTATTATTCATGCTAGAATTGTATTGACCGGAAACTAAATACATGTGTGAATAGATAAACAAATATTGTGTCCCTAGTAAGCCTCTACTAGACTAGCTCGTTGATCAAAAGATGGTCAAGATTTCCTGACCATGGACATGAGTTGTCATTGGATAATGGGATCACATCATTAGGAGAATGATGTGATGGACTTGACCCAACCGTTAGCATAGCAAATGATCGTTCAGTTTATTGCTATTGCTTTCACTATGTCAAATACACGTTCCTCTGACCATGAGATCATGCAACTCCCAGATACCGTAGGAATACTTTGGGTGTATCAAACGTCACAACGTAACTGGGTGATTATAAAGGTGCACTACAGGTATCTCTGAAAGTGTTTGTTGAGTTGGCATGGATCGAGATTGGAATTTGTCACTCCGACTATCGGAGAGGTATCTCTGGGCCCTCTCGGTAATACAGCATCACAGAAGCCTTGCAAGCACCGTGACTAAAGAGTTAGTTACAAGATGACGTATTACGGAACGAGTAAAGAGACTTGCCGGTAACGAGATTGAACTAGGTATTGGATACCGACGATCGAATCTCGGGCAAGTAACATACCGCCAGACAAAGGGAACAACGTATGTTGACATATGAGGTTCACCGATAAAGATCTTTGTGGAATATGTAGGAACCAATATGAGCATCCAGGTTCCGCTGTTGGTTATTGACCAGAGAGTCGTCTCGGTCATGTCTACATCATTCCCGAACCCGTAGGACTCCCCACACTTGGCGCACCCCTAGGGGGCCGGCCTCCTCCCTCTCATCCTTTATATACGGGGGCAAGGGGGCACCCCAAAGTACACAATTGTCCCATAGCCGTGTGCGGTGCCCCGATCTCCGTTTTCCACCTCGGTCATATTTTCGGAGAGCTTAGGCGAAGCCCTGCCGGAATCACTTCACCGTTACCGTCGCCACGCCGTCGTGCTGACGGAACTCATCTACTACCTCGACGTCTTGCTGGATCAAGAAGGCGAGGAACGTCACTGAGCTGCACGTGTGTAGAACTCGGAGGTGCCGTACGTTCGGTACTCGATCGGTGGAGCTCAAAGGATTGTTCGACTACATCAACCGCGTTGTGAGACGCTTCCACTAACGGTCTACGAGGGTACATAGACACACTCTCCCCTCTCGTAGCGATACATCTCCATGGATAGATCTTGCGTGAGCGTAGGAAATTTTTGAAATTCATGCTCTGTTCCCCAACAGTGGCATCCGAGCCAGGTCTATGCGTAGATGTGTTTTGCACGAGTAGAACACAAGTGAGTTGTGGGCGTGGGTGTATACATATTGCTTGCCGTTACTAGTTGTTACTTGATTCGGCGGTATTGTGAGATGAAGCGGCCCGAACCGACATTACGCGTACGCTTACGCGAGACAGGTTTCACCGCTACGTGCACTCATTGCATAAAGGTGACTGGCGGGTGCCTGTCTCTCTCACTTTAGTTGAATCGGTTTCAATGAAGAGGGTTCTTTTAGAAGATCAAAAAGCAATCACTACACCACGTTGTGGTTTTGCGTAGGTAAGAACGGTTCTTGCAAACCCGTAGCAGCCACGTAAAACTTGCAACAACAAAGTAGAGGACGTCTAACTTGTTTTTGCAGGGTATGCTGGTGATGTGATATGGCCAAGACATGATGTGATATAAGTTGTTGTATGAGATGATCATGTTTTGTAAGTTATCAGGCAACCGGCAGGAGCCTTATGGTTGTCTCTTTATTGTATGCAATGCCAACGCTATGTAATTGCTTTACTTTACCGCTATTAGTTAGCAGTAGTAGTAGTAGTAGCAATAGCCGGCGAGACGACCACGACGCTACGATGGAGATCAAGGTGTCACGACGCTACGATGGAGATCAAGGTGTCAACCCGGTGACGATGGAGATCATGACGGTGCTTTGCTGATGGAGATCAAAAGCACAAGACGATGATGGCCATATCATGTCACATATATTTAATTGCATGTGATGTTAATCCTTTTATGCATCTTATTTTGCTTAGGACGACGGTAGCATTATAAGATGATCCCTTCACTAAATTTCAAGATAAGTGTTCTCCCCTAGTATGCACCGTTGCGAAGGTTCGACGCTTCTAAGCACCACGTGATGATCGGGTGTGATGGATTCTTTCGTTCGCATACAACGGGTGTAAGCCAGTTTTACACACGCAGAATACTTGGGTTAAACTTGACGAGCCTAGCATGTACAGACATGGCCTCGAAAGACAAGAGACCGAAAGGTCGAACATGAGTCATATAGTAGATATGATCAACATGAAAGATGTTCACCATTGATAACTAATCCACCTCACGTGATGATCGGACGTGGTTTAGTTGATGTGGATCATGTTACACTTAGACAACTTGAGGGATGTTAATCTAAGTGGGAGTTCTTAAGTAATTTGATTAATTGAACTTCAATTGTCATGAACATAGTCTTACTTGTCTTAGGAAATTTATGTTGTAGATCCATAGACCGCGCTGTAGTTCCCTTGTTTTTTATTATGTTCCTAGAGAAAACGAAGTTGAAAGTTGATGGAAGCAACTATGCGGACTAGGTCCGTGATCTGAGGATTGTCCTCACTGCTTGCACAGAAGGCTTATGTCCTTAATGCACCGCTCAGTGAAATACCCCTACGGCTTCATCTGAGGACGTTATGAACGTCTGGCAGACAAGAAAACATGACTACTCGATAGTTCAGTGCGCCATACTTTACGGCTTAGAACCGGAGTTCCAAATATGTTTTGAGCAACACGGAGCATATGAGATGTTCCAAGAGCTGAAAATTTGTTTTTCAAGACTCACACCCGGGTCGAGAGGGATGACACCTTCGACAAGTTCTATAGCTACAAGATGGAGGAGAACAGCTCCGTTAGTGAGCATGTACTCAGAATGTCTGAGTACTTCAAACACTTGAATCAAGTGGGAGTTAGACTTCCGAATAAAGTGGTGATTGATAGAGTTCTCTAGTCACTATCACTAAGCTACTGGATCTTCGTGATGAACTATAAACATGCAAGGGATAGAAGATCCTTAAGCTATTCGCGATGCTACAATCTACGGATGTAGAAATCAAAAAAAGGAGCATCAAGTGTTGATGGTTAATAAGACCACTAGTTTCAAGAAGGGCAAGGGAAAGAAAAGGGAACTTCAAGAAGAATGGTAAAACAGTTGCCGCTCACGCGAAGAAACCCAAGGCTGAACCAAACCCGTGTAGGAGATATGCCCTAGAGGCAATAATAAATGTTATTGATTATCTCCCTGTTCATAATTAGGTTTATGTTCCATGCTATAACTGCTATGGTTCTCGAGTCTACAATAACCACGAGGCTCGGAGGAAGACTCATATGCACGTGTGGGATAATAAACGGTAAAATGTATTCTTAGTCAAGCCTCTATGACTGGCTCAAGTATTGCATGATGATCCTGTTTTCCTGATCATGGGCATGGCTATGCCGGCAATTTTGAGGGCACAATTGTTGGTAGAACACTTGTGTTGAATCGACCCGATTGATGTTATGCTATGAGATACATTCGTCATAATTTTATGGTTAATAACACAGAGAAGTTAATGTTTGCATAATTCCTTAGACCATGAGAGTGTCGAGTTTCTTCATGCTTGCTTCATGAACTTTGGGGTTTGTTAAACGTCATCCGTAAATGGGTGGCTATTACGGCGGCTTACGGGTTCATGGAAAAGTATGTCAAGGGACTTGATAGCTCAAGATTGGGATTTGCTCCTCCGACGATGGAGAGATATCTCTGGGCCCTCTCGGTGTTACGGTATCCATCATCGTCTGGCCAGACACAGGGTGATTTGATCACAGGGATGCCGGAACACGGGAACGAGAAAAGAGAACAATACCGGCAACGAGGTAACTGGCATTGTGGACAAGTGTTGATCCACGAGGATGCCGATGTTTCTCACCTCGGGTAATTGTAACATATCGCGAAGCAACAGGAATAGCTCACGGCAACTGGAGGTTCACTCGAATATTTATTCGTGTGGGTATAGGGATCGATATGGGTGTCCACGGCTCCGATGTTGATCATTGATCGGAAGGGGTTCCGGGTCATGTCTATGCTTCACCGAACCTATAGGGTCACACGCTTAAGGGTCATCTATCTTCTGAATACTAGACAGGGAGTCTGAGAGAAAATCACCGAAAAAGTTTCGGACGCCGGAAAAGTTTCGGACAGCGGAAAAGTTCCGCAGAGAGGTCACCGGATGAGTTCCGGTGAAACTGAAAAGTTGTTTCAGAGGATACCATAAAGTCAAATTGGTTTTGGCACATGCCTGATAATTCTTGGAGGGTGCCAGAATCATTCTGGAAACTTTCTGGAATTTTCCGGGATGAAAACCGGAAATGTTCCGGAGCAGCCGAAACCGCTTCAGATGCTTTTCGCAGATGAAATCACTAAACCGGAATTGTTCCGGCTTGCGTTGAAAATTATTTTGGTGGGTACTAGAATTGTTCTAAGCCCACATGAATATTTTCAGTTCGATCAGACGCTGAAAAATATCGTCATGAATAGTGAAAGTGCTTTTTGGGATATTTTTGGAAAGCCACCTTTTGGGGCTTTGCTCCAAAAGATCTTGGGGATGACATGGATGGATAGGGGCCAATTTTGGGGCCCCACATGAGGGTGTGGCCGGCCACATGGTGGACTCCTTCATGGAGTCCCCCTTGTTCCTTGGTTTTACCTTTTAGGTCCTTGGGAAGGACTTCTTTCCATGTGGGTTTTGGGTCTTCTTGTAAAACCACCCTACCCCTTGGGTTTCCTATAAATAGGAGGTGTGTGGGCTGCCATAAGACCCACTCTTGCTCTCATACACAAAGCCATGCATGATCTGGCATTCTTCTCTCCCTCCCAGCGAAATAGTTTCGTAGAGCCGAAAGGCTGTCTGGGTTCCGGCAGGAACTAGTTCTGGACGGCGAAGCCCTGCCGGATAGATGACACCGTATGTGTGCAACTCTGTAGAGAGATCGTAGTTTCGGTCTTAGTTCGAGAGTGCCTCCCGAAGGGCTGTCCGTGTGACCGTCCGAGTTTTGGAGGTCCTCCCGAAGGGCTGTCCGAGTGACAGTCCGAGTTTCGGAGGTCCTCCCGAAGGGCTATCCGCGACACTGTTCGGGGGACTGTGTGACCGCCTCCCGGAGGGCTGTCCGCGGGGCAGATGAGGGTATACATCCTCGCGGTTGGGAGGTTGTAAAATCCTAGCTGCGGGGATCTGCACCGCCGATCGTCATCGACTCTACTTCCGTTGCGCTACGAGTCGGTAACGATAATGATCAAACCTCGTATGCAGTCTCCATAGTGGTCCTGTGCTGGTGCGTAGGTCGGAAAATTTTTGTTTTCTGCTGCGTTCCCCAACAGTGGCATCAAGAGCCGTGCTATGCGTAGATGCATGTTGCGATCTAGAATACATAGAGATGTATGGGTGTTGCACAATATAATTAGGTAGTAGATGAGATCTATTGCTGAAAATTATTTGTGCGGGTAGCAGATGAAGTCTGTTACCCGATGTTCTTGTTGCTTCCCTCGAATTTGCATATTTCTGATCTTGATAACAGTATGGTGGAGTTTCAATGTTCTGGCAATCCGCGATCCTGATTGATCAACGAAGTGCTAACAGTTCATTGAATTCCACCGTAGTTAAAAAGAAAGATGAAATTTTGCAGACGAAAGGGCAATGCAGATATGATCTGCACGGGGGTCACGCGTATGACGAAGTTTAGTATGGGGCTCGAGATTTTATTATCTCGTGTTTCATACACCCTGGAATGTTAATCTAGCGACTTGGATTATCATGCTTGATGATGGACGTTGGTAGCTTCGGTTTGTTTCGAAACCTTAGAAGCCACGTAAAATAAAATTTTGCATGGACCGATTAGAGGCGTCTAACTTGGTTTTGCAGGATGGTTTGCATGTGCATATGATGTGGTATAGCAGTGCTCATTATAATTTCATTATGTATGAGATGACTATATAATGTAAATTGATTAACATGACCTGCGTGTCATGATTCGGCATGATGGCTGGAGCCATATGATTGCACTTTAATGACCTGCGTGTCAACCTTATGTAATGCACTTATTTTATTAGCTATAGAGATAGCAATATTATCTGGTGCACCGACAAGGTGGTGGCAATCTTCGCGAAGGTGAACACCAACGCGAATGCCGAAGACGAAGAAATGAAAGACTTCTCCGTCAGAAAGGGCTATACCATATCATGCTATTATGAATTGCCTGAGATGTTTATCCCTTATGATGCACCCTTCTTGATTGCGCGGTAGTCGCTTTTATTAGGGTGATCTCTCACAAAAATATCAAGTAGATAGTGTTCTCCCAAGTGTAGCACCGTCACGGCACCTAACTTTTCGGGGTACGCCATGGATGCATGGGTGCGAACGATTAGGGATGTGTGAGGCGGGTGAGTTGAGACCTCGCAGCGAGATCACTTGGTTGTCTTGACATTCAGGCATGAGTGTCATGAGCTCGGAACACACGCATCGAAAGATGAACAAGAGTCACATGGAGATGTGATCGGCAAGTTGGCCTACCGATTAAAATTCCCGTCATGAGATGATGATTCTATGGCGATGAATTGAAGTCTGGATCTTGTATCACTCAAAATCAATTATGAGAGATATTGATTTGAGTGGGAGCGCACTGTAGAATTAACTTGTTTAATTCTCAGTGCAATTAATTATGAACCCTGTCTAAGTGTGATTTGGATAATAGTTGTAGAATAATGGCTCGCGTTTCCACCTTCCCTATTAAAATTGAATAGCTGTTAAATATCTGGTTAAATCTTTACAGTTGGTAACGTAATGTGAGGATTGTCCTCTAGAGTGTCGAGAAGGATTTTGTCCTATCGCATACTTTCGGTATTCTCCCGCTAATGCTATGGATCATGTGACTCTCGTCCTTCGATCCAAAAGCAAGAATTCCTTTTCAGTCAAAGTGCAATATGTTTGCTTCCATGAGACCCGAACTTCGAAAGTTTGGATAGTTATGTGATATTCATGGAATCTGAAAATCATTTTCAGAGACAGACAAAGGCTAAAAGATATGAGATATCCAAAGCAATGTTTGTTTGCAAACTGTTAGTAAAAGAGTTTACTATGCATTAGACTGATAAGAGAGGGATCCAGGAGAACGCCTATCATATGATGAAAGGTGAATAAAACAACAACTTAAAGAGAAAGGAAGTGTCCGAAGGGTGTTAGTAAGACTTTCACGCCTAGGAAGTCCGAGGCTAACGCCACTCTTAAGTTGGGTGCTTCTTCTGAGAGTAGGAGAAATACTAAAAGTTAAACTGTTAGAAGTATAATGGCAGAAAGAAAGAAGACTGGAATATCCAGCTCATGTATGAACGTCATACAAGTTTTTGATGTATAGAAGGCTGGTCAAAGATATAGTTCTTGGGAATTATGGTTAAACATGTTAATCACTAATTCTTGGGTATTGTGAGTTAATCACAAAGATACCCGCTCGATTGCATTCTGTTGCAACTCGATGTAAGAACTACTAAGGCCTGAAAGACTAGCCAGGAATGAGGTTTAGATACACACAGGGAACATAGTAAATGTTACTATACCTTCCAACGGTGTATTCCCTATGTATTTACTTTCATAATTCATTTTAGAGTTTCACACTCTAGCCCTTTTGCATAAGGTATCTTGCAAGAAGGTTGTTCATAAGAGAACTTTTGATGTTCGGTATTGTGAATAACATAAGGGCCATACTTTCATTATGAATGAGACGTATGTTATGAATATTGATAATAATACATACCTCTGGGTTTACTTTCATAATTCATTTTAGAGTTTCATATACTCTAGCCCTTTGCATAAGGTATCTTGCAAGAAGGTTATTCATAAGAGAACTTTTAATGTTCGGTGTTATGAATAACATGAAGGGCCATGCTTCCATCCAGGATGGGATGTATGTTGTGAATATTGATGGTAATATGATACATCCATAACAATGACGCTAAATGTCACAAGACTAAAAGAATACCACATATGTGTGGCACTGCATTTGGTCACATTGGAGAAACCCGCATGAAAATTCCATTATGATGGATTTTGAAGTCATTTGATTTTGAATCATCTGACACTTGCAACTTTCCTCTGAAAGGTGAAGTGACTAAAATACCGTTCACAGGCCATAAGGAACGAGCAAAGAACATATTGGTGATCATACATTATGATGTGTGTAGTCCAATAAATGTTGTTGCAAGTAGTGGATTCATCTATCTTCAGAAATGACTCAAGTAGATATATGGATGTTTACTTGTTGAGACGTAAGTCTGGATCTTTTGAATTCATTCATAAGGTTTTCAAAAATGAAGTAGAAGTTGTTGTAACAAGAAAATTGTGTTTCTACAATTCGATTGCAGAAAGGAATATTTGAGTTACAAGTTTAGCGAATGTCTGATGAGTTGTGAAAGGGGTTTCATAACTTGCACCTCCCGGAACACCACTGCAAGTGGAGAGTCCGTGTAGATGTAATCGAACCATTTATGACATGGTAAGATAAAAGATGACATAAATAGATTTGCCATTATCCCTTTTAAAGAATTATGCTTTAGAGACTGCGGCTTTTACACTGAAAAGAGCTCCATCAGGTCTGTTGAAATGACGTCATGGTATGGTACGCCCAACCATGTTATATCTTTTCTTAACATTTGGAATATGGGGCTTGTGTAAAAGGTTACAAACCTATTCCAAATCAGACAAGTGCTACTTTGTAAGGTTATCCCAAGTCATTGGGTATTCCCCCACCACTATACCGAGGCAAAGGTTTTTTGCCACAAAACGGTATGCTTTTAAAGAGAATATTTCTTACAAAAGGTGAGTGGGAGGACAGTGCAACTCGACGAGATAACCAGTATCTTTGTCATCAGGTCAAAGGAAAGGAACCTTGGAAGTGATTCCGGAGTTTCCTACTGCGACTGATACGGAAGCCTCTACATGAGATGTATGGACTTCGATCGAACTTGCAGCTGAACCGCGTAGGAAAAACTCGTGCAAACCTCTCAGGTGCGCATACGAGATATTTTTGTTAGACAACAGTATACCTACGATACACAAGGAAGCGTTGATGGGCCCTGACTCCAGAATTGGCTAAATGCCAATACAATCCGAGATAGTTTCCATATAAGTGATTCGAGATTAAAATCTTGATACACCTTTCGGAAGACTTAGAGTCTAACGAATATTTATGGAACTAAAAACTGATATGGATAAAATGTTTTATCCATAAAGCTCGACTTGTTGCAATAACAAGTTCAAGGAGTTGACTACAATGAGATTGTCTCACCGTAGCGATGCTTAAAGTCGGTTCAGGTTGAACTAGCAATTAATACATATTTCAATCATGAGATATGAAACATGGATGACAAAAAGATTTCCATCTGATGGAAATGAAACCTAGGACTTGTATGTGATACAGTCCAAAGTAATTTGTCGATCCAGAGGATGCTAGTAAGTATGCAAACTTCAGAGTTCCAGCGCTGGACAGAAGAGAGCAAAGTGGAGTTGGAATCTTCGTTTTTGATGAAATGGTCAAGGGGGTTTGACTTCATCAAATGGGTATCGAAGATGCTTGTGATTCAAGAAAGTAAGTGGGAGCATAATAATATTTCTAAAAACCTTGTGTACTTAACACATTGTTAATTGGAAATAAATTTCTTGACACGAATTAGGACTTCATTTGAAAATAGTTTTTCAATGAAGTGCTTAGGCTAAATAGCCTCAATATTAGGCATGATGATCTATGGAGATAGATTTACCTAATGGGGCTAAGCAATGAATACATATTGACAAGATGCTAAAACCTTTTAGCATTTAAAACGCCAAGGAGTGATTCTTGCCGAAGTCACATGGAAAGAGTTTTTGCAAGACTCGGTGTCCCAAAACACTGATGAGTAAAATACATGATGGAGATTCCACACACTCTTGTGTTTGGATTAATCATGTATTCCATGGTATGTAAAAACAAACAGATATGTCCAATACTCCAAAGTTGTTACGAGTATAGATACCATAGTGATCAAAGTACTGATCATGGGACAACAGTGAAAGATGTCATTAAGTGCTAAGACTAGTACTGATGACATGTTTTCTCGCAAGTAGAGATTATGAAGTGCTCGTTGTAAGTGATTACATCGATACAGTCTTCATCAATGCTCCATGCGATTTTCGATTTAAATTGAGGGTTTTGTGTGATACACAATATGGTGGCACGGTAGTTGGAAATTGTTCCAAACAAGATACTGTGGCAAATTCTATAACAAAGGCTAAGTATGTTGATGCTTAAAAAGCGACAAAGAAGTTGTTGAATCATATAGTTCATTCATGAACTTAGTATGGTTCCAAGATGACTTTGGTCTATGGGACACTATTGCAGATAGTTGCTCCATAGCTCAGTCTGAGGAATCAGGTTTCGACCAATAATTCACACATATGCAAGGCCAAGTCCAGACAAAATATGAATTTTGTGAAAGCGTGAAAACGCAAGGATATGCAAAGTTACACACAGAGCTGAACTCGTCAGATCCGTTGGACATCAGGCTATACCACATGCGAAGCATATTTTACACCAGTATGCCATAGGTGTAAAGTGCATTAGCATTGACTAGATTATTGACTCTAGTTCAAGTGGGAGTCTGTAGGAGATATGCCCTAGAGGCAATAATAAATGTTATTGATTATCTCCCTGTTCATAATTAGGTTTATGTTCCATGCTATAACTGCTATGGTTCTCGAGTCTACAATAACCACGAGGCTCGGAGGAAGACTCATATGCACGTGTGGGATAATAAATAGTAAAATGTATTCTTAGTCAAGCCTCTATGACTGGCTCAAGTATTGCATGATGATCCTGTTTTCCTAATCATGGGCATGGCTATGCTGGCAATTTTGAGGGCACAATTGTTGGTAGAACACTTGTGTTGAATCGACCCGATTGATGTTATGCTATGAGATACATTCGTCATAAGTTTATGGTTAATAACACAGAGAAGTTAATGTTTGCATAATTCCTTAGACCATGAGGGTGTCGAGTTTCTTCATGCTTGCTTCATGAACTTTGGGGTTTGTTAAACGTCATCCGTAAATGGGTGGCTATTACGGCGGCTTACGGGTTCATGGAAAAGTATGTCAAGGGACTTGATAGCTCAAGATTGGGATTTGCTCCTCCGACGATGGAGAGATATCTCTGGGCCCTCTCGGTGTTACGGTATCCATCATCGTCTGGCCAGACACAGGGTGATTTGATCACAGGGATGCCGGAACACGGGAACGAGAAAAGAGAACAATACCGGCAACGAGGTAACTGGCATTGTGGACAAGTGTTGATCCACGAGAATGCCGATGTTTCTCACCTCGGGTAATTGTAACATATCGCGAAGCAACAGGAATAGCTCACGGCAACTGGAGGTTCACTCGAATATTTATTCGTGTGGGTATAGGGATCGATATGGGTGTCCACGGCTCCGATGTTGATCATTGATCGGAAGGGGTTCCGGGTCATGTCTATGCTTCACCGAACCTATAGGGTCACACGCTTAAGGGTCATCTATCTGCTGAATACTAGACAGGGAGTCTGAGAGAAAATCACCGAAAAAGTTTCGGACGCCGGAAAAGTTTCGGACAGCGGAAAAGTTCCGCAGAGAGGTCACCGGATGAGTTCTGGTGAAACTGAAAAGTTGTTTCAGAGGATACCATAAAGTCAAATTGGTTTTGGCACATGCCTGATAATTCTTGGAGGGTGCCAGAATCATTCTGGAAACTTTCTGGAATTTTCCGGGATGAAAACCGGAAATGTTCCGGAGCTGCCGAAACCGCTTCAGATGCTTTTCGCAGATGAAATCACTAAACCGGAATTGTTCCGGCTTGCGTTGAAAATTATTTTGGTGGGTACTAGAATTGTTCTAAGCCCACATGAATATTTTCAGTTCGATCAGACGCTGAAAAATGTCGTCGTGAATAGTGAAAGTGCTTTTTGGGATATTTTTGGAAAGCCACCTTTTGGGGCTTTGCTCCAAAAGATCTTGGGGATGACATGGATGGATAGGGGCCAATTTTGGGGCCCCACATGAGGGTGTGGCCGGCCACATGGTGGACTCCTTCATGGAGTCCCCCTTGTTCCTTGGTTTCACCTTTTAGGTCCTTGGGAAGGACTTCTTTCCATGTGGGTTTTGGGTCTTCTTGTAAAACCACCCTACCCCTTGGGTTTCCTATAAATAGGAGGTGTGTGGGCTGCCATAAGACACACTCTTGCTCTCATACACAAAGCCATGCATGATCTGGCATTCTTCTCTCCCTCCCAGCGAAATAGTTTCGTTGAGCCGAAAGGCTGTCTGGGTTCCGGCAGGAACTAGTTCTGGACGGCGAAGCCCTGCCGGATAGATGACACCGTATGTGTGCAACTCTGTAGAGAGATCGTAGTTTCGGTCTTAGTTCGAGAGTGCCTCCCGAAGGGCTGTCCGTGTGACCGTCCGAGTTTTGGAGGTCCTCCCGAAGGGCTGTCCGAGTGACAGTCCGAGTTTCGGAGGTCCTCCCGAAGGGCTGTCCGCGACACCGTCCGGGGGACTGTGTGACCGCCTCCCGGAGGGCTGTCCGCGGGGCAGATGAGGGTATACATCCTCGCGGTTGGGAGGTTGTAAAATCCTAGCTGCGGGGATCTGCACCGCCGATCGTCATCGACTCTACTTCCGCTGCGCTACGAGTCGGTAACGATAATGATCAAACCTTGTATGCAGTCTCCATAGTGGTCCTGGGCTGGTGCGTAGGTCGGAAATTTTTTGTTTTCTGCTGCGTTCCCCAACAACCCGAGACTTAGTGCTCCCATTGCAAAGGGAAATGTCACTGGGAGCAGAACTTCCCCAAAGTAACTGGCAGATAATAAGACTGGCAATGTTAACAAAGATATTTGATATACATGTTATTGATATGTACCTTACTAGTACTCGTAGGAGCACCTGGGTATTTGATACTTGTTCAGTTGCTTACAACTTGAAACATGGAGCTTCGGAATAAACGAGGGCTAGCTAAGAACGAGGTGACGATGTGCATTGGAAGTGTCTCCAAGGTTGATGTGATCACCATCGCCACGCTCTCTCTACCTTCAGGATTAGTGATGAACCTAAATAATTGTTATTTGGTGCTTGCGTTAAGCATGAACATTATATCTGATAGTGTTTATTGCAAGACGGTTATTCAATTTCAGAGAATAATTGTTATTCTATTTGGATAATATCATTGATGATCATGCACTTAAAATGAAAGGTTTATAGAATCTTGATCGTAGTAATACATATATTCATAACACGAATGCCAAAAGATAATGATAGTACCACATATTTGTGGCACTGCCGCTTAGGTCATATCAGTGTTAAACACATGAAGAAACTCCATGCAGATGGGTTTTTGGAATCTCTTGATTATGAATCATTTGAGACATGTGAACCGTGCCTTATTGGCAAGATGACTAAAACTCCGTTCTCCGGAACAATGGAGCGAGCAACCAACTTATTGGAAATAATACATACCGATGTATGCGGTCCGATGAGTGTTGAGGCGCGCGGTGGATATCGTTATATTATCACGTTCACTGATGATTTGAGTAGATATGGTTATGTCTACTTGATGAAGCATAAATCTGAAACATTTGAAAAGTTCAAAGAATTTCAGAGTGAAGTAGAGAACCATCGTAACAAGAAAATAAAGTTCTTACGATCTGATCGTGGAGGAGAATATTTGAGTTACGAGTTTGGCAATCACTTAAGACAATGTGGAATTGTTTCACAGCTCACGCCACATGGAACACCACAGCATAATGGTGTGTCCGAACGTCGTAATCGTACTCTATTGGATATGGTGCATTCTATGATGTCTCTTACCGATTTGCCACTATCATTTTGGGGTTATGCATTAGAGACAGCTGCATTCACTTTAAACAAGGGCACCGTCTAAATCCGTTGAGATGACACCGTATGAACTGTGGTTTGCAAGAAACCTAAGATGTCGTTTCTGAAAGTTTGGGGATGCAATGCTTATGTCAAAAGGCTTCAGCCAGATAAGCTCGAACCCAAAGCGGATAAGTGCGTCTTCATAGGATACCCAAAGGAGACCGTTGGGTACACCTTCTACCACAGATCCGAAGGCAAAGTATTCGTTGCTAAGAATGGATCCTTTCTAGAGAAGGAGTTTCTCTCGAAAGAAGTGAGTGGGAGGAAAGTAGAACTTGATGAGATAATTGTACCTCCTCTGGATAGTAGTACGCCACAGAAAGAAATTTCTGTGACACCAACACAGACCAGAGAAGAAGTTGATGATGATGATCATGAGGCTTCGGATCAAGTTGCTACAGAACCTCGTAGGTCAACCAGGACACGCTCCGCACCAGATTGGTACGGCAATCCTGTCTTGGAGGTCATGTTGTTAGACAACGGTGAACCTACGAACTATGAAGAAGCGATGGCGAGCCCGGATTCCGACAAATGGCTTGAGGCCATGAAATCCGAGATTAGATCCATGTATGAGAACAAAGTGTGGACTTTGGTAGACTTGCCCGATGAAACGGCGAGCTATTAAAAATAAATGGATCTTTAAGAAGAAGACGGACGCTGATGGTAATGTCACCGTCTATAAAGCTCGACTTGTTGCTAAAGGTTATCGACAAGTTCAAGGAGTTGACTACGATGAGACTTTCTCACCCGTAGCGATGCTAAAGTCTGTCAGAATTATGTTAGCAATTGCCGCGTTTTATGATTATGAAATCTGGCAAATGGACGTCAAAACGGCATTCCTTAATGGATTCCTTAAGGAAGAATTGTATATGATACAACCGGAAGGTTTTGTCGATCCTAAAGGTGCTAACAAAGTATGCAAGCTCCAGCGATCCATCTATCGACTGGTGCAAGCATCTCGGAGCTGGAATACTCGCTTTGATGAAGTGATCAAAGCGTTTGGGTTTATGCAAGTTTATGGAGAAACTTGTATTTACAACAAAGTGAGTGGGAGCTCTATAACATTTCTAATAAGTATATGTGATTGGAAATGATGTAGAATTTCTGGAAAGCATAAAGAATTAATTGAAAGGAGTTTTTCAATAAAAACCTGTTTTTTGAGTTATCCACGGTTTGGGCATCGAGATCTATAGAGATAGATCAAGACACCTGATAAAAGATTTTCACACACCTTGATTAGATTTTGAAGAAGTTCAAAATGGATCAAGTCAAAAGAAATAAGTTCTTGGCTGGTGTGAAGTGGAGTAAGACTTGAAGATCTAGGTAAAGATTGTTTACATGTTAGGCATCAAAATCTATAGAGATAGATTGAGACGCCTCATATGACTTTCACAAAACATATACCTTGACAAGATTTTGAAGAAGTTCAAAATGGATCAGTCAAAGAAGGAGTTCTTGACTGTGGTGAAAGATGTGAAGTTGAGTAAGACTCAAATCTCGACCACGGCAAAATAAATAGAATGGATGAAGGTTATCCCCTATGCCTCGGCCATAGGTTCTATAAAGTATGCCAAGCTGTGTGCCTTGCCATGTGTCTGGCAAAGAGGTACCAAAGTGATCCAGGAGTAGATCACTGGACAGCGGTCAAATTATCCTTAAGATGACTAAGGAAGAATTTCTCGGGAATAGAGATGATAAAGAGTTCATCGTAAGGGGTTACGTCGATGCAAGCTTTAAACACTGATCCGAAAGACTATGAGTCTCAGACCGGATAAGTATAGTGGGGAAATTTTTTGGAGTAGCTCCAAACAGAGTGTGGTAGCAGCATCTACATAGAGATTTGCCAAGAACACACGGATCTGAATATTGCAGACCCGTTGACTAAAACCTCTCTCACAAGCAAAACATGATCAGCTTTAGAACTGATTAAGTGTTAATTACATGGAGATGTAATCTAGATTATTGACTCTAGTGCAAGTGGGAGACTGTTGGAAATATGCCCTAGAGGCAATAATAAATTAGTTATTATCATATTTCCCCGTTCATGATAATAGTTTATTATTCATGCTAGAATTGTATTGACCGGAAACTAAATACATGTGTGAATAGATAAACAAATACTGTGTCCCTAGTAAGCCTCTACTAGACTAGCTCGTTGATCAAAAGATGGTCAAGATTTCCTGACCATGGACATGAGTTGTCATTTGATAATGGGATCACATCATTAGGAGAATGATGTGATGGACTTGACCCAACCATTAGCATAGCAAATGATCGTCCAGTTTATTGCTATTGCTTTCACTATGTCAAATACACGTTCCTCTGACCATGAGATCATGCAACTCCCGAATACCGTAGGAATACTTTGGGTGTATCAAACGTCACAACGTAACTGGGTGATTATAAAGGTGCACTACAGGTATCTCCGAAAGTGTTTGTTGAGTTGGCATGGATCGAGATTGGAATTTGTCACTCCGACTATCGGAGAGGTATCTCTGGGCCCTCTCGGTAATACAGCATCACAGAAGCCTTGCAAGCACCGTGACTAAAGAGTTAGTTACAAGATGACGTATTACGGAACGAGTAAAGAGACTTGCCGGTAACGAGATTGAACTAGGTATTGGATACCGACGATCGAATCTCGGGCAAGTAACATACCACCAGACAAAGGGAACAACGTATGTTGACATATGAGGTTCACCGATAAAGATCTTCGTGGAATATGTAGGAACCAATATGAGCATCCAGGTTCCGCTGTTGGTTATTGACCGGAGAGTCGTCTTGGTCATGTCTACATCATTCCCGAACCCGTAGGACTCCCCACACTTGGCGCACCCCTAGGGGGCCGGCCTCCTCCCTCTCATCCTTTATATACGGGGGCAAGGGGGCACCCCAAAGTACACAATTGTCCCATAGCCGTGTGCGGTGCCCCGATCTCCGTTTTCCACCTCGGTCATATTTTCGGAGAGCTTAGGCGAAGCCTTGCCGGAATCACTTCACCGTCACCGTCGCCACGCCGTCGTGCTGACGGAACTCATCTACTACCTCGACGTCTTGCTGGATCAAGAAGGCGAGGAACGTCACCGAGCTGCACGTGTGTAGAACTCGGAGGTGCCGTACGTTCGGTACTCGATCGGTGGAGCTCAAAGGATTGTTCGACTACATCAACCGCGTTGTGAGACGCTTCCGCTAACGGTCTACGAGGGTACGTAGACACACTCTCCCCTCTCGTAGCGATACATCTCCATGGATAGATCTTGCATGAGCGTAGGAAATTTTTGAAATTCATGCTCTGTTCCCCAACAGTGGCATCCGAGCCAGGTCTATGCGTAGATGTGTTTTGCACGAGTAGAACACAAGTGAGTTGTGGGCGTGGGTGTATACATATTGCTTGCCGTTACTAGTTGTTACTTGATTCGGCGGTATTGTGAGATGAAGCGGCCCGGACCGACATTACGCGTACGCTTACGCGAGACAGGTTTCACCGCTACGTGCACTCGTTGCATAAAGGTGACTGGCGGGTGTCTGTCTCTCTCACTTTAGTTGAATCGGTTTCAATGAAGAGGGTTCTTTTAGAAGATCAAAAAGCAATCACTACACCACGTTGTGGTTTTGCGTAGGTAAGAACGGTTCTTGCAAACCCGTAGCAGCCACGTAAAACTTGCAACAACAAAGTAGAGGACGTCTAACTTGTTTTTCCAGGGTATGCTGGTGATGTGATATGGCCAAGACATGATGTGATATAAGTTGTTGTATGAGATAATCATGTTTTGTAAGTTCTCAGGCAACCGGCAGGAGCCTTATGGTTGTCTCTTTATTGTATGCAATGCCAACGCTATGTAATTGCTTTACTTTACTGCTATTAGTTAGCAGTAGTAGTAGTAGTAGTAGCAATAGCCGGCGAGATGACCACGACGCTACGATGGAGATCAAGGTGTCACGACGCTACGATGGAGATCAAGGTGTCAACCCGGTGACGATGGAGATCATGACGGTGCTTTGCTGATGGAGATCAAAAGAAAAAGACAAGTTACAAGCCGGCATCGAGCCAGTGAAGGGAGAAGGCATGGAGGTGATGGCGGCGGCGTGGTGGTGATGATGATGATGGCCGCCGCGATGGTGATGAAGATGGGGTGCCACCGGTGGTGGTGGCACCGGCGATCGGGCCGGTGCTCATGGTGGCGGAGCCTTCTCCTCTTCCCTTGGTGGTTGTCCCTCCTTCTCTTGGTGGTGGAGCAGCAATGGAGATGGGAGGTGGATGAATGAGATGTGATGGAGCTTGGAGACGGCGGCTAGGGTTGGAGAGGTGTATATAGGGTGCCTCCTAGCCTCCTCTCTTGATGGGCTTCATCCAAGGGCTCACAATGAGCCTTATCCTCTCACAATCTCTTCTTTACGAGTCAAGGATCTCGTGGGATCGAACGGGGACAAAATTGGTCAAGAATCTCGTCTGGAAGGGCAACTTTCGGAGCTGTCTGCATGTCAAACGACCGCCGAAACGACCGCGTGCGGTCGTTCGAAAAGCCGTCTTTTGTTCTGTCTTTTTGTGTAATTCTTCTCCGGTAAAACGGCCGTCATTTCTTCACACGAACTCGGAATTTGACGCTCTTGGGCTCGTTGGATTCGTATGATCGACGCCGATCCATTTCTGGTCTTAGATCTTGATTTGGAGCACTTTGGAAAAATGACTTTTTCCGACCTTTGAAATGCCTAAGTCTGACCCCTGGTGTCGGGCCCATGGAACCCGGGGTATCCAGGCCCGTCTGCCTTTGGCCCAGGGCGCGACGCCTGGAGTGTGCCCGGCGGGCCGTCGCCACCAAGTGTCTCGCCATGCCCCCTCATGGGGCCCTAGCCTCCTGAGGCCCCCTCTTCAGGGAGTAGCAGGCAACGCTCAACACCACCACAAACGGCCTCGCGAGGTCCCCTCACGAGGCGGCTTCCCAAGTCCCCTCACGAGGTGGCTTCCCAAGTCCCCTCACGAGGCGGCTTCCCGAGTGGCCTCATGAGGCGGCTTCCCGAGGTGGCCTTCCGAGGCCCCCTCCCGCAGGCGCTCGAGGAGAAGACCGTTCGGCGTGTTGCGCGGACTGGAGCCCATCACGTGGGTGACGCGCGCGGCGACGAGCAGTAGCAGAGGCCGCGCCAGCAGGCGCGGATGCAGATGGTTTCCTCTTTTGTGCTAAGGAAGCAGGGCCAGCTATCTACTCCCCAAAGCAACCCCAAAGGTTGCCCGATCGGCGAAGAAAGACCAAGACGGTGGGCGCGTAGGGCGGAGGTCATCACCGAGCCCACCGGCGCGTCATGGATCATGCTTTGGCAGGCGAAGACCACCTTTAGTCAGGATAGCCTGAGCGCCTGTCCCCTTTCAAAACCGCCAAGTGTGGCAACCCTTCCCGCCTAAGTTTCGAGGGGGAAGAGACCAAGGCGGCATAAAAGGGGTAGTGCAGCCACTGTACCACCGGGGAGAAGAGAGAGAGAGGAAGGGGGGATCCATCATCTTCAACCTTGTACGCAAGAACTCGCTCATCCACGATAATCTCAACCACAAAGCAGGAGTAGGGTCTTACACCGCAAGGTGGCCCGAACCTGGGTAAACCGCGTGGCCCAGACGGAGCCGATGGCCCGCGGTAATCACCGCCGCCCCGACGCCGAGGCTGCCGCCGCCACCGACCCCGCTGCCCGCGAGCAGCAGGCCTCCTCCCTGCACCCCTCCGTGCGGGCGGACGGCCACACCGCCACGGCCTCCTCCCTCGCCAACCGTGGGCCGCCGAACCTGCAAGCCGCGCTGCTCATGGCGCGCGAGCTACTCCGCTACCGTCCTGATGACGCCGGCTACGACGCCTGGCTTGGTCGCATCACCGAGCTCGTCAACGTCGCCGGGGACGCTGCGGCGCCTTCTCACTCGCTCCGCCCTCCACCGTCCCATGCTGGGGACCCGGCGTACGGCGCCCCCCCGCCGCCTCCTCTGCGTGACGAGCACGCCGGGCCCCAGCGCAGCGCGCGGGCTCGTGAGCCGTCCCGCGGCGCGTCTTCTCCGGACCACTGCGAGCCCAACTGCCAGATCATCCGCCGCGCGCCCCCCAACGCGCGAGTGCTCCTCGAGCGCCAGCGCCAGCGCCAGGACCAGGCCGTTCAAGACGTTGCAGCGGCCGGGCGTCAAAACCGCGCCGCCCTCGCTGGCGGCGTCCCCTCGAGCGGCGTGGGCTGCCGTGCCTTCACCCGCGAGCTGCGTCGCGTGGTCTGGCCCGCGAAGTTCAAGCCTGAGCTGCCTCCGCGCTATGACGGCACCCCCAACCCCACGGAGTTCCTCCAGCTCTACGCGCTGAGCGTCGAGGCGGCGAACGGCGACGACAAGGTCATGGCGAACTGGTTCCCCATGGCCCTCAAGGACGGCCCGCGCTCCTGGCTCATGAACCTCCCCGAGGCTTCCATCTCGTCGTGGGCCGAGCTCTGCAGCCAGTTCATCGCCAACTTCAAGGGCACACAGGACCGCTCCCTCACCATCAACGACCTGCGGCGCGTTCGACAGCGCCCAGACGAGACCCTCCGTAAGTACATCCAGCGCTTCAGCCAGGTGCGCAACAAGATCCCGCGCGCTTCCGACGCGGCTGTCATCTCCGCGTTCTCCACCGGCGTCACGGACATCAAGATGCGCGAGAAGCTCGCCATCAACGGTGAGCTCGGCTCCGTGCTCGAGCTGCTCGACCTCGCCGACAAGTGCGCCAAGGCTGAAGAAGGCCGCCTCTTCGTCCACAACGACCCCGACGCGGCGCTCGACGGCACCAAGGCCAAGAGCAAGGACGTCAAGCGCAAAGGCCCTGCCGTGCTTGCGGCGGAGCCCGAGCAGTAGCGCGGCCGCAACCTCGATGAACCCAGGAAGGACAACCGGCCACTCTGCGCCTTTCACAATGTCCGCTCCCACAGCACCGAAGACTGTCATGAGCTCAAGCTGCTCCGCGACGAGCGCCAGAGCCGCCGAGACGACCGCAACGGCCGTGGCGCTGGCCGCGGAGGTGGCCGCAGCGGCAACCGCTGGGACAGCCGCAACAATAACAGCAACTACCGCCAGGGCTGGCGCGATCAGCCTCGTGAGGCTGCCTGGCGCGACCAGCCTCGTGAGGTGAATCCTCAGGCTAATGCCGCTCTCCCGCCGCTGCCTCCGCCTCCTCGGAGGAACGACGTCAACCAGCCTGACGAGGGCGCTGGGGGCTACCAGGAGCCTCGCACGGTCGCCTGCATCCTTGGCGGGTCCCAAGCCCCCGCGTCCGTCCGCCACTTCAAGCAACTCTCTCGCAAGGTGTACGCCGCCCTCCCGAGGCCTGATGTCACGCGGCCCCTCAAGTGGTCGCAGTACGCCATCACCTTCGACTCCAAGGACCACCCCAAGTCCACGGCCTCCACAGGCGTGCTCCCCATGCTATGCACTCCCACCATCAGCAACGTCGCGGTCACCAAGACCCTCATCGACGGGGGTGCCGGCCTCAACGTGCTCTCCATCGAAACCTTCGAGACGCTCCAGGTGCCCTACGACCAGCTGATGCCGACCAGGCCTTTCTCCGGAGTGACCGATGGCTCCACCACTCCGCTGGGGCAGGTGCGCCTCCCCGTCACCTTCGGCACCCGCAAGAACTACCACACCGAGCTCATCGACTTTGACGTGGCGCACATCGGCCTGCCCTACAATGCCATCTTGGGCTACCCAGCTCTCACCAAGTTCATGGCGGCCACTCATCATGCCTACAACGTCCTCAAGATGCCCGGCCGCAGCGGCATCATCACCGTCGCCTGCGACGAAAAGGACGCGGCCAGCACCCTCGAGCGCGCCTACAAGGCTGCCGCTGTCGCGCACCCAGCCGACGAGGACGCGGCCGAGCCTTCCGAGGCCGCGCCGGCGAAGAAGAAGCAGCTGTTTTCTCAGGACCGCGCCGAGACGAAGAAGGTGTCGGTGGACGGCAGCGGCTCCGGCCCCGCCTTCATCATCGGCACAGGCCTCCCTCCTGCATAGGAAAGCGCGCTCGTCACCTTCCTTCGGGCAAACTCGGATGTTTTCGCCTGGAAAGCATCCGACTTGTCCGGTGTGCCGAGGGAGGTGATCGAGCACCACTTAGCGGTGTGCCCCAATGCACGCCCGGTCAAGCAGAAAGCGCGGCGCCAGGCGCCAGAGAAGCAAGAGTTCATCGTCAGTGAAGTTCAGAAGCTCCAAGAAGCCGGAGTTTTTCGTGAGGTGCGCCATCCTGAATGGCTCGCCAGCCCAGTCATCGTCCCCAAGAAAGGCGGCAAGGAGCACGTGTGCGTCGACTTCACCAGCCTCAACAAGTCCTGCCCTCGTGACCCCTTCCAGCTGCCGCGAGGCGGTCAGGGTGTTGGTCCCACCGTCGGTGGCACGTGCATGCCCTTCGGGCTGAGGAACGCCGGCGCCTCTTTCCAGAGGCTGGCGCCCTTCGCACCAGGGCCTCGTGAGCCTCCCGCTCCTCGCGAGCTCCCAGCGCCTCGCGATCCCCCTGGCTCCGAAGGAGCAGACTCCCTTGGCGCGCCGCGCCGAGTGGTCTGACGTCACTACAGTGCGGTCCTGCCGGGCGTGCCCGGCGCATCGCCCCGCGCGACCCGCACTCCTTCCCGCCGCGCCTCTCGAGCTTCGCTCCCGGAACCTTATCCTTTTGGTCGTGTAATGGATTTTACTGACTTTTACTTTGATGAATTATATTACCTACTCAATTGCCTGCTAATTTCTATGATAAATTCGGCGCCGCCCGAGAGTGCCTCACGCTCGCGACCCCTCCCGTGACCAATTCCGTGAGCGGGGGCTAGGCACAGTGCCTGTGCTCGGGTCCGTCCCTGCAGCGCTGCCAAATCCATGCGACTGAGCTCTGGCTCGCGGGCCTGCTCCCGCGCACATAACCTCACCAAGGTCCTTGGTGCCTTATCTCCTCACGCAACGGCCACGGGTGAGTTAGCAAGCGCGTGCCGCTCCCCCTATCGTGAGATTTCTCGACATACAGCCCTTCAGGAGTCGAGCTGCGCGAAGGCCTCGCGGGCAGCCTCTCATGAGCCGGCCTCGCGAGGCGAAGACGCTTCGAACACCGGGCCTCGCGAGCACGCCTCGCGAGCTGCGTGAGCCCCTCATGAGCCGTGGCTCACCCAACACCGCTATCCGCCAAAAGCTAAGTGTGACTGCCTCATGAGGCGCCCTTACCATCACTCAAGCTCTCTCCCCTCCCGATTCCGTGGGTGCCGGCTTTTTTCTTCTGCGTAAGCCGCTTGCACGCCAAAGGGGGGCTCCCTGAGCATCGCGCCTTAGGAGCCTTCACTAGCTCACGGTGCCCCTCACCTCCTGGCCTTGTCCCGGCATCGCGACCGGACATACCAGCGACGGCTGAGGCCCTCTCGGGGGCTGGGTCCTGATGGCGTAGAGCGCCGAGGCGAGCAAAGAAAAAAAAACCAGCCTCACGGGAGGACTTCGGGAGAGAATGCATGCAACCCCACGTCACAAAAGTATTAAGTTCAACACAAGAAGATACTGTTTCACTGCCCCGCGGGGTTTACATCGGTTCAATGCAGGAGAACAAAAAGAAAGAAAGGCCTAGGCGAGTGCAGCCCCGTCACCATGCGCACGGTGTCCCTGCTCCGGAGTCTTCGTCACGCGCGCGTAGTCGGAGTCCTCGTCCTCGCCCTTGACGCGGGGGGAGCCGCCGTCGCCTCTGCCCCCGCCGGAGGGGGCGACACCGTCGGAGGAGTCGTCCTCGCTGGAGGAGCCGCTGTAGCTGTCCTCACTCTCCGCACAGCACGCCAGGCGGCTACCGGAGAGCCCGAAGATCTTCACGAAGAGCGTGGTGGCCCCGTCGTACTTGAACTGGAGGACGTGCCCCCACTTCAGGCCGCGGGCGAGGGCGAACGAATTCCACCCCTGCCTCAGGAACATGAAGCCCGAGGCGGTAAGCTCCGTCGCCACCCAGGAGGGGCCGTTGCAGCAACCGTCGGCCTGCACCCACAGGCCCAAGGGCGCGCGGTCCGCCATTGCCGCCGCGAAGGAGTCCGGGAGTCGGAGCCAGGTGCAGGGGCTACGGTGCATGTTCACGATGAACTCGCGTGCCGCCTCCGCCGAGTGGCTCCCCGCCTGGGGCGGAAGCGCAGCTGCTCCGACGTGGCCGCCTCGGCCTTGCGCGCCTCGCCCGCCGCGCCAGCGGGCGGCGCCCCTTCCACGACTATTGGGCCCGGCGCCGGCGGCCGTCGAGGATCGACCACGCCCCCGGGGCGGGACCTGCGATGCGGCGGCGGAGGCACGGTCGCGCCCTCGTCCTCTCGCCGTCTCTTCGGCAGTTCTAGCAAGGAGAAGAGGAAGCTGGAGGAAGGAGAAGATGAGTGGGGGCTCCGGCTCTCCCTTCCCCCCTTTTTATCTCGGCGCGAGACTCCCCTCGTCGCTCCGCCTTCTCCGGCGCCAAGATTTATGTCAGCACGGCAGTTCCCGAGGCGTCGTGGGGAAGTGGGGGCGTCGCCCGTCACATCGTGCGCCACGCGTAGCGCCTGGCTGCAGGCGGTTAGGGCCCGCGCCGTTTCGCCCCTCCATAGGCGGGAACGTGCACGCCGTGGGCCCGGGGGCTACTGTCGGGCCCATGGAACCCGGGGTATCCAGGCCCGTCTGCCTTTGGCCCAGAGCGCGACGCTTGGAGTGTGCCCGGCGGGCCGTCGCCACCAAGTGTCTCGCCATGCCCCGTCATGGGGCCCTAGCCTCCTGAGGCCCCCTCTTCAGGGAGTAGCAGGCAACGCTCAGCACCACTACAAACGGCCTCGCGAGGTCCCCTCACGAGGCGGCTTCCCGAGTGGCCTCACGAGGCGGCTTCCCGAGGTGGCCTTCCGAGGCCCCCTCCCGCAGGCGCTCGAGGAGAAGACCGTTCGGCGTGTCGCGCGGACTGGAGCCCATCACGTGGGTGACGCGTGCGGCGACGAGCAGCAGCAGAGGCCGCGCCAGCAGGCGCGGATGCAGATGGTTTCCTCTTTTGTGCTAAGGAAGTAGGGCTAGTTATCTACTCCCCAAAGCAACCCCAAAGGTTGCCCGATCGGCGAAGAAAGACCAAGACGGCGGGCGCGCAGGGCGGAGGTCATCACCGAGCCCACCGGCGCGTCATGGATCATGCTTTGGCAGGCGAAGACCTCCTTTAGTCAGGATAGCCTGAGCGCATGTCCCCTTTCAAAACCGCCAAGTGTGGCAACCCTTCCCGCCTAAGTTTCGAGGGGGAAGAGGACCAAGGCGGCATAAAAGGGGCATAGCAGCCACCGTAGCACCGGGGAGAGGAGAGAGAGAGGAAGGGGGGATCCATCATCTTCAACCTTGTATGCAAGAACTCGCTCATCCACGATAATCTCAACCACAAAGCAGGAGTAGGGTCTTACACCGCAAGGTGGCCCGAACCTGGGTAAACCGTTGTGCCTTTGCCCGTCCTACGCTAGCGCGCTCTCGCCGTAGTCTCGCCGTAGTACTGCCGTGGTAGGGGAAGAAGTAGTAGAACGAGCTCACCCCAGTGTTCGAACCTTTGGGTCCCCGGAGCCCCACTTCCGACACCTGGCTGACTCCGTATCAATCCCATCCTTGGTACTTTCATCATGCTTGGTCCTAGGTTGCTCCAAAACACCTATAGACACAAGAAAACAAAGAAAACTAATAAAGACCAAATAAAATACTAAATGTGCAATGCTCACAAGGATAAGTGCAAAAACCGGTAATCATGCATAATGGACAACTATTTGGTTCAATGGGACATAATATATAAAGAGAACATGCAACAAATGAGCTCTAAAAATGCGTAAAATATAGAGCCATCACATCCGAAAAGGCGGCAGAGGCAGAGGCCGGCATGCTTGCCGACAATGCGGTGGTGGAGGCCATGGAGCCCCTTCCCCACGAGATCGCCGAGCGGGAGCTGGAGGCGACGAAGAGCGCCGAGCGCCGAGAGGAGGAGTTGTGCATGGCTAAGGAGGAGGTAGAGAAGCGCCTGTTCATCGAGGAATCAGCGGTGGAGTACCAGCGCGAGCTTTGGCGCCGTCACTACTATGAGTACTACAATGACGAGAGCGACGCCGAGGACGAGGATGACGTGGAGGACGAGTTCAGCCTGGGGGACGCGGAGTCCACCAATGGCGGAATGTCGCCCGAACAAGTCGTTGATATCTCATCGTACACCGGTGAGGCATAGGGCGACGCATCGGTGGCTTTGATAAAATTATGCATACTAATAGCCTTTCTTTAGAGTGTCGGTCTTTTGTTAGAGCTATGTCTAGGTCTACCAGCTCTGTTTATTTAGTGAACTTGCTCGATTAAGTAACTGTGAGCTATGCTGTCGGCTATTTTGTTTACCCAAGTTAGCAACTGGTGTTAAATTCTGCAATGACGTGGATGAGCACTATAACCAGGGAATCTCGCACGAAAATTTGTATGTTCTAATTCATCGCATGCGTGTAAAGCAGAAGAATTGTTGGCGATGGTATGTTATCGCACACATTTGTTCAGAAGGAATCGTGTCCGGTGACACTTTGCACGCCAAGTTTCCCTACATGTAGCAAAAAAAATTGCCAACCAATGAATTATCTAACTCCCCCCTTTTCTCCCCGACCAAGTGCCACATTTCCCCTATTTCCTCCTTCCTTCCTAAGCTCTAGCCGCTTCCTCACTTGCTTACTTGCTCTCGACGTTTCGCATACGACCGCTGCGGACGCCATGGTCTCCTGCAATGACCTCTCTAGCAGTTCCTCCTCCGATGACGACTCTGTCACCAGCCAAGTATGCCTCTCTCCTCTCTCTCACTTGCCTGGTCTTAGGGTTATGGTTTGGAATTGAGGATTTTAACCCGGTGACCAATTTGAGCCATTTCTTCCTCTTGTAGCTCCCTAGGACCATCACTTGAAAGGAATGGAGCAGGGTAGCGGAAGATTTGCCTGCTCGTTGTCAGCATCAATCTCCATGCATGAAGTTAGTGGCTTTTGAATCTGTGTACAGTGGGAGGAAGTTTCTGGCATATGCAGAGAAGGTTAGCCCTACTTTTGTTGTTAGAAAACATTTGTTATATGTGATTTGGACACTGTCATTGTGCTATGTTATTCTTGATGTCATTAAGACACTGTCACAGTTCTATGTTAGTGCTATTTTAATTGATGGCATCAGTTCTATGTTATAAAATTCTGGATAGAACTGATGGCAGTGCTATTTTAATTGATGGCATCAGTTCTATGCTATAAAATTTGTGCATGTACATACCTGCTAGTATTAATTTGATGTCATTCAAACATTGTCGATGTGCTGTTGCAGTTATATTTAGCTTCCTCATAAAATGGTCAATTTGTTATTATACATGACTAAGAAATTGCAGCGTTATTGCAGTTAATTTTAGCATGTGATGTTCCTAAATTTGGTTGTTGTCTCAATAGCAATTAATTAATTGCACATTGAATTTTTTGAGAATATATGTCATAATTAATGTGTTTCTTCAGGTTTTCAAAAGTTATCTGTGGTGATTTTCTAAGTTACTATAAACCATTTTTCCTATAATTGTAATCTAATTTAGTTTTAAATATTATACGATGAACGAAAGTGTTCTTACCTGGAGTGGGTTGATCCAGAGTGACCACAGTCTCTAAAGATGTGCCTAGCAAAGCTCTGGAGCATGTATGAGGAAGAGAACAGAGATAGGCTTAGAGGAAATGTTGTCAAAGCTGAAGAAAATTTCAAGATATTGGAAGAAAATAGGAAGATGGAGAATGAGCTCAGATTTTTTAAATTAGACTTTGCTAAGATGGTGTGTGAGAAGGAGGAGGCACTTTCCCAGTTGGGCAGTGCAAAATTGGCTCTTACTGAACTGAAAGCAGAGCTGAAGAAGAAGAATTTGGCTGATCATGCTCGCATCCACCAATATACATTAGCCGCTTAGGGAAATGAATATATTTTTCTAATATTGTGCTCAACATACTTTGTGCTTATGAAGGTGAACTAGCTATATGGTGTACTGTGCTGTGGTGACATAGCTAGCTGTACTATGACGTTAAAATATATTGTGTGTCCGATATGAAAAAGTGGTAAGCATTTGTTCGATATGAAATGTGAATTTGATTAATACTAGGACTATTAATAGTAAACTAATAAACGTGCTAAATGGGTCATGGCACTTTATAAACATTTCCAGCAGGAAAAGTGTGTGTGATGGATAGCCCTATGTCATACAGTTTTCTTCATCGAATCGTGTGTACTTGAATAACGCAAACGCTTAACTGAGGCAAAGCGTTTGTGATGGCTCTCCCTATCACAGATGAGTTTATACAGAAAGTTGTGTGTGATGCACTCTGCTAACGCAAACGTTTGTTCCAAACTTATTATGTGGGATGCTAAGCTCATCTCACACGGCTTGTCCGACGCAATTGTTTGTGATAGCTCTCCCGATCGCACACGAGCATATTCGTTAAGCGTGTGTGAGACCGGAGGAGCAATCGCAGATGATTTGTCTGCGCCATGAGTGATGGACCCCCTATCGCCCACACAGGCAAGGCGACAATTTTAAACTGTGTCGTGGAAAGGGGGTAAAAATCGTTTGCATAGGACATCGCTGCACTAGTGTTTTATATGAAGCAACTAGGCTCTCACCTAGACGTTGTCCAAAACTACCAATTTTTCTTCTCATTTTGTAAAGTTTAGCTTGAGGGTAAAAACAAGCTAGGAACATAGAGGACAATTTCTTCTAGGTGCTAAAGGTACCTACAGGCTCATCTTTTAACCATTTTTGTCCATCATTAGCAAGAGTATAAGAGAATAATTTCAGTTTAATCTCTTCATGCGTAAGATCATGCAATTGAAATGTACCACATAGATTATTGAATGCATGCACATGTTCATATGGACTTTTCGTGTCTTCACCTTGGAACTACTTTTATTTTAGCAAACCAAGTAATCGAGGGTTAATTTCATTTGTTTTACGAGTTGAGTCTGACCCAGTAGATATACAGCTTTCTCCTCGAGCTGGACTTTCCACATTCAAAACGCCCACCCAGTAAAGTTGTTCTAGTACGACCATGGTTGCCTGAAACCTACAAAAACTATTAGGACACAAAATAAATCAAAACTTAAAACAAAACCCAAAAGGGCTCAGCTCCCCAACAACGACGCCAGAAAAAGTTTGATGGCCTGCAAGTGCACATGGTTTAGTTGTAGCTTTTTCGAAGTAAGAGTATCGATCCCACATGGAGCACATGAATTGGTTTTTTGTCTCTTGTAATGACTTATGGAATTGTACTCGCAAGTAATTGTATATTCAAAACAAATTGAGGGCGGAGGATAAATATTTGTTTTGGTGAAGTGCGGACTTAAAGTAAATAACATAAACAGAAATAAAAAAAACAGTAGGAAAAGTGACAAGTGAACTGACGGAGGAGTAAAGCATTCTCAGGGAGTCCGGGATTCCCATTGGTATGTTTCTAACCCAACCTATGCAAAGGCATAGTCTTATCTACATACTTGAGCCACTCTTGAAGTTTATACTGGGCGGAGCTGGGTACAGAACACGTTCTACTCTAGGTAGACTTCGTGCCACACACGCCACCACCGTAGTCTCCCCCTACAGGTTACAACTATGATAATTAAGGGTTTCCACGTGGACGCAGCCTCACTAAGGGTTCTCCGTAATTCCCCTATATATCAATTGTAAAACCTAGGGATGAAGGCTTTTACTATCACCTCGAATTACCTTCACTCCCTACTTACAACAACAGTAATACATTTCATGGCCTTCCGGTGATAATGCTGAGTGGGGCCTCTTCACAACACTCACGAAGTCTATTAAATTAAATCATTCAACATAGAATCTCATATCCTTATTAATGTTTTAGCTCCTATACATACCAAGGTTCATCCATATCCCCGAGAACTAGGGGGTTTACTCATACATAGGGGCAGCAAACATCATGAAGGCGGTGATGATAAACATGGATGAATTAAACGAGTAACACACAAGATGATCCACTAGGGTTCCAATGTTACAACGAGATGAAGATGGATGTGGATGATGATGATGATGATGATGATGATGATGATAGTGGTGATGATGCCAGCGTCCCCTTGCACATGGTGGTAAAGATGGCGATCTCCTCCTTGTCAATTCCCCCTCTGGATGGATTCAGGAGGCTAGGGTTCTCCTTCTGGATGTGTTTCTAGTGACTGTGGGCGTCTGTTCTCCGATCTAAATGCACACAGCAGAAGTAGTCAACCAGGGGAGGCCGCCACCATGTCATACGACCGCCCATACGAGCATGTGCGCTCGTATGGATGGCCGTCTTGCGCTCTGGAAGAGCCGCGCGGCCTCCAACTTCCTCCCTTTGCCTTGTTTCTTTTATGGTGGATCATAATCACATTAAATGATGTGATTCCACCATAATTTATTGGGATCTCTTCCTTAGTATTTTATTTGCTCCAAAAGACGTTTCCTAGGAAAACCGACAAAAAGCAATGGGCGAATCCGGTAAAATTACACAAAGCCTACGGTGTAGGCACAAAATACCCATCAAAATCATCACACATTTTGGACTCATCACCATCGAGCACCACTGGTTTCTTCTCGCCCTTACATTACTTTTAGTAGTTTATCTTTTGTAGTGTTTTGTCTCGTGAGTCTTATCTTCAGTGCTCTTAACTATTTTGCTTCAATAGCCTATCTATTTGTTTTGAGATGTTTTCTTTCGTAGAACTGCACTGTTGTGTACTGAGAGATTTCAAGTTTCTGAAAATAATAATTAAATCTCCCATTAACCCCCCTCTGGTTGATATACTCTCGACCCTACAGTAACTTAGCTAGTAACATAACGCACCGCAAGGAATTTGCTTATATGGCAAGTAGTTAATGAGGACAGAGATGTTTGTGGTAACATAATATATTACCGTAAAATAACACACCACGAGGCAAAATGAGTCTACATCTAAATAAATGAAGGCTTGCATGATACACACATATTTTACTACCCATTATGGGGGTACTAACATAGACTAGTAACATGCATATGGGAAAATACACAGGAGCTCCTGGATGCTCCACACCCCTATACGAATATTAAACGTAAAAAATACCAAAAAAATCTGAAATTTGGGGATATCAAACCTGGGTTCTCAATCTACTCCCGCGTGAAGTTTCGTGAAAAAATACCAGAAAACGTATCCGTGGCGAAGGAAATACTATCTGAACAAAAATCCATCCAAACAATTTTTTTCTATACATAGGAAATTTTTGTCTTTTTTGCCACGAATACGTTTCCTGGTATTTTTTCACGAAATTTCACACGGGAGTAGATCGGGAACCCAGGTTTGATATCCCAAAATCCCATATTTTTTTCAAATTTCTCGGTATTTTTTTGAATTTAATGTTCGTATAGGGGTGTGGAGCACCCGGGTTGATAGAGGCAAAGGTATCCCGTCTTTCGATGAGATGGTGACTATCGTTTTTTGTGGAGTAGACTTTGACGATCCGACTACGAACGTGCGAGGACATCGCGCATTAGCAATCGCTAAACCAACTCCGAGAGGTTATTGACCACGTCGGAGCACGATCAACCTGACCACGAGAGTCTATTTCCTGCAAGCAAACGAAGAACAAGCAAGAAACTGAGATTGCAATCTGGATATTGCGAATATAAGAGGAAAGCTTTATTAATCAAGTGGGGTTCTGTGACGTCTTGGTCTGGTCATTGAACACAAACGAAGCACGGGAAGTTGCAGCTATGGCGAACTTTTAATCTAAACAAAACCCAAGTCTAAAACGACGCCCTAAGGGCTATATATATGGAGGAGTAGGGGGGAATTTCGTGACCCCTTGGAGGAGGGGTCCGAAACCAACTCTAACTTGGTTTCCCCACACATACGGATTCTAAAAACAGCCTATACTGAAGTATTTCGAAATTACATGGGCCTGGCCCAATAACAAGGTGACGCATCACCTATAATAGCCTCTGGACGAAATTTATGAAATGGCATCTTGTATATTTCGTCCAAGCCTTCATGCACTCATTATGGTGGCTTCAAAGTCCTGAAATCATCACTTGAAGCACCATTGATGTCTCCCGCGCACACACCTTCCGCTCCATGCTTGATCTCGCTCCAATGGCCATCCCTCTTGTCCATGCTAATCCCTTCATTCATAAGTAAAACAAAAGTATCTAATTTAGGCAGCATCATATGTTCATGAACATTAGAAGGGTTTCCAAGAAACGAAAGTACCTGGTAATTTAATTGGCATGCGCGAGCTCTAATAATTGGTCCAGTGTGTGTAGTAGCAGGGGTTATGGGTGTAACCGTGGTAGTGATGTCCTCATCATCCTCCCCTTCTTGAATTGAAGTCGTCCTCAACGAATGCTCATCTTCCTCACCCAAATAAGGCTTTAAATCTGCAATGTTAAATGTGGGACTAACCCCAAAATCTGCAGGCAGCTCAAGTTTATATGCATTATCATTTATTTTCTCCAACACCTTAAAGGGACCATCAGCTCATGGCATTAACTTAGACTTGCGTAAAGCAGGAAATCGATCTTTACGTAAATGCAACCAAACATGATATCCTGGTTCAAACACAACATGCTTTCTACCCTTATCACCAACAAGCTTGTATTTAGCATTCATACGCTCACTGTTTCCTTTAGTTAACTCATGCATTTTTAATATCAATTCAACACGTTGCTTAGCATCAAAATTAACCTTCTTCGAAGATGGAAGAGGCAGCAAATCAATAGGTGCACGAGGTAGGAAACCATACACAACTTCAAAAGGGCACATTTTAGTAGTAGAATGCAGCGAACGATTATAAGCAAATTCAATATGAGGCAAACATTCTTCCCACATTTTCAGATTAGTCTTTAAAACATCCCTAAGCATAGTAGACAATGTTTTATTGACTACTTCAGTTTGTCCATCAGTTTGGGGGTGACATGTATACTAAAAAGCAATTTCGTCCCCAACTTAGCCCATAAACATCTCCAAAAGTGGCTAAGAAATTTAGTATCACAATCTGAAACAATTGTATTTGGCACACCATGCAAGTGAATAATTTCACGAAAGAACAAATCAACAACATTTGCAGCAGCATCACTTTTATGACATGGTATAAATGTGCCATTTTCGAAAATCTATCCACGACAACAAATATGCTATCCCTCCCCTACTTTGTTCGAGGTAAACCTAAAACAAAGTCCATAGATATGTCCTCCCATGGAACACTAGGTACAGGTAAAGGCATATATAAACCATGAGGATTGAGTCGTGACTTAGCTTTTTGACATGTAGTGCAGCGAGCAACAAAACGGTCAACATCTCGTCTCATCTTTGGCCAAAAGAAATGTGTAGCAAGTACGTCCTCCGTCTTCTTGACGCCAAAGTGTCCCATTAATCCTCCTCCATGCGCCTCCTGCAACAACAAAAGACGGACGGAGCTAGCTGGAATGCATAGCTTGTTAGCACGGAACACAAATCCATCATTAATGACGAACTTGTTCCATGTTCTTCCTTCTTTACAATTTTGCATTACATCTTTAAATTCAGCATCATGCACATATTGATCTTTGATGGTCTCCAAACCAAATATTTTAAAGTCAAGTTCAGAAAGAATAGTATAGCGACGAGACAATGCATCAGCAATAACATTTTCTTTACCCTTCTTGTGTTTAATGACATAAGGGAAAGTCTCAATGAATTCAACCCATTTAGCATGTCTACGGTTCAGTTTTGCTTGACTTTTAATATGTTTCAAAGATTCATGATCAGAATGTATAACAAATTCTTTGGGCCATAAATAATGTTGCCATATTTCTAAAGTCCGAACAAGAGCGTATAATTCTTTATCATAAGTAGAATAGTTCAGACTAGGCCCACTCAATTTTTTAGAAAAGTATGCAACAGGTTCACCATCTTGTAATAACACACCTCCTAATACAATTCCACTAGCATCACATTCAAGCTCAAAAGTCTTATGAAAATCAGGAAGTTGGAGTAAAGGAGCATGTGTTAACTTATCTTTCAATACCGTGAAGGCTTTTTCCTGTGCAATACCCCAAACAAAAGGCACATCCTTCTTTGTAAGCTCGTTGAGAGGCGCAGCAATGGTGCTGAAATCTCTCACAAAACGCCTATAGAAACCAGCGAGGCCAAGAAAACTCCTCACTTGTGTGACCGTTTTGGGCTGCGGTCAGCTCTCAATAGCTTCAATCTTGGCTTTATCAACTTCAATGCCCTGTGGAGTAACAACATAGCCAAGAAAAGATACTCGGTCGGTACAAAAGGTGCACTTCCCAAGGTTACCAAACAAACGTGCATCACGTAGCGCAATAAAAAAACAGCACGCAAATGTTCCAAATGTTCCTCCAAAGATCTGCTATAAATCAGGATATCATCAAAATAGACTACCACAAATCATCGAATGAAAGCATGTAAAACCTAGTTCATTAATCTCATGAAAGTACTAGGTGCATTAGTTAACCCAAAAGGCACGACTAACCACTCATATAAGCCAAACTTAGTTTTAAATGTTGTTTTCCATTCATCTCCCAATTTCATAAGAATTTGATGGTATCCACTACGCAAATCAACTTAGGAGAATATGGTAGAACCACTCAATTCATCAAGCATATCATCTAGCCTAGGAATAGGATGACGATAGCGAATAGTAATATTATTAATGGATCTACAATCAACACACATACGCGAGGTACCATCCTTTTTCGACACTAAAATAATAGGAACAGCACAAGGACTAAGGGATTCGCGTATATAACCTTTATCGAGCAGCTCCTGTACTTGATGCATAATCTCCTTCGTCTCCTCTGGATTGGTACGGTATGGTGCACGGTTGGGTAGTGAGGCACCGGGAATTAAGTCAATCTGATGCTCAATCCCTCGAATAGGTGGTAATCCCGGTGGCACGTCTTATGGAAAGACAACAGCGAACTCCTGCAAAATGTTAGTGATAGTAGGAGGCAAAGAGGAGGGCTCGTCCTCGAATGAAAATAATGCCACTTTGCACAAAAGCATAGCAAACAGATTTGCTGAAATCTAGATCATCAATATCAGATTTGGTGGCAAGTAAACATCCACTTTTCAATTTAATTTCAGAAGCAACACTAGATGGTTTGTTATTAGGTTTCATTTGTTGCTCAAATTCTTTTGCCACAATCTGATTTTCACTCTTATTTTGCTCCTGCTTTGCTTTACTAGCTCTATTAATATCATCTTTCAAAATGGAATCAGGAGATATAGGAAGCAAAGTAATATGTTTATCCTTATGCACAAGAGTATACTAATTGTTCCTACCATGGTGTACAGAATTTTTATCGAATTGCCAAGGTCTACCAAGTAATAGGGAACATGCTTGCATGGGTACCATATCACAATCAACATAATCAGCATATGTAGCGATACTAAAATGCACACGAACAGTACGTGTTACCTTAACCTTGCTGTTGTTGTTGAACCATTGTATATAGTAAGGATGAGGATGTGGTCGTGTGGTGAGAGACAACTTCTCCACCATCTCCATGCTAGCCAAGTTGTCGCAACTCCCTCCATCGATGATGACGCGAACAAAACGTTCCTTCACAACTCCCTTTGTATGAAACAAATTGTGCCTCTAATTTTGCTCAGCCTGTGTTACCTGCACACTTAAAACACGTTGAGCAACTAAACTTTCATACCTGTCAGCGTCTTCAGCAGCCATGTATTGCGTCACTTGTTCAGAATCATCTCCACCTTGTTCTTCACTAGCAATAAGAGCCAAGGTCTCCTCATCATAATCACTAGCGGACTCATACCCGCCATCCTCAGTAACAATCATCACACGCAGAGATGGACATTTGCTTGCATAGTGACCTCCACCCTTGCAACGACGACATGTAACATCATGTGTTTGCCATGTTGATGCCATGGAGGAAGAAGAGCTCTGTGCGGGACCAGAAGGTGTGCTCTTGGTGGATGGTTGTGGTGGTGCCTGTTTTCTTGTATCCCGGTTGGAGTTGGCGGAGGAAGTAGGCGGTGTTGCAGCAGGACGTGTGGAAGTAGAAGATGTATGCGGTGTCCATGATGAAGATCGACCTGCAGAAAAGTTAGTTCGCGCCAATGCATGTCGATCCTGCACTTCACGTTCAGCTTTGCAAGCAAGATGGAATAAACGAGTGATATTGTTATACTCCTTATACTCTAAGATGGTTTGAATTTCTCTGTTTAATCCACCCATAAAACGTGCAAGCATAGCTTCATTATCCTCAACAATACCACATCTAATCATGCTAGTTTGTAATTCCTGATAATATTCTTCTACAAAAAAAATTCCTTGTCTTAAACGCTGCAATTTTTGAAGTAATTCACGTTGATAATATGGTGGAACCCAACGAGTACGCATAGTAATTTTCAAAGCAGCCCATGTAGTGGGTATATTATCATGATATAATCGACAATGTTCAGACCACCAAACACAAACAAAACTAGTGAAAGCACAAACAGGAGCAGCAACACGTCTATCCTCAGGATATTGTAAGCATGTAAAACGTTGTTTAGTTTCTAACTCCCAAGTAAGATACATATCAGGAACGTATCTACCCTCAAATGGCAGAATATTCAATTTCAGTTTAGGGACATTGTCATGATCTCGTACCTGAGGGGGTGGTGCAGCCCTACCGTTGCGATCATATGCATGTGGATGACCTGGTGGTGGTGCTGGTGGTTGCACGTAGTTCTGATTTTGAGCAACCTCATCCGCGTAATCGCCCTCATAATAATCGTCTTCCTTGGCAGTAGCAGCAGGAGCCACAGAAGCATCAACAGCAGGTGCAGCGGCACCAGAATGTTGGCCTGGCTTGAGAGGCACACGTTGTGCTCGTCCCACCTGATTTGGAAGTCGCCGCTGTTGTTGTTGTTGTTGTTGTTGTTGTTGTTGTTGTTGTCAGTGTTGCAGAGGTGCGACAGGTGCAGCCGGTGGTGGTTGTGGAAGACGCGCAAGCAGTTCATTAAACTTATCATCTAGCTTTGTTTCGAACGTCTTCTCAATGCCATCTATCTTCTCCATGGCCTCTTCAAATCCGTTCAGCACATCTTGCACCTGTCCACTCATCATTTGCTGAAATTTATCATGTAATGCCTGGTTCGTCATGTTCTCCCAGTCAACCTCGTCGGCTTGTGATCCTGTCATGGTTAGCAGCAATAGAAATACACAAGAATATGTCCTACATACTACTAATAGGATGTGGTGTGGTGGAAAGTCACAAATCCGTCAAACGAATCACAAATTCATACCCTTTCTTACCAAGTAGCAGGCGGTAATCGGCAACCGTTGTAGTCAAAACTCTTAAAGCTTGGATAGAGCGATGACCAGGTGGTGTCAAACGCATGACATAGGTGTATGTATAGCTGGGAAGGCTTAGAATATGGTAGCAAAAAGGGGTCAGCAATAATCAATTCAGAGATGCAAAGTTGAGTAAACGCTCAACGACGGTACTGCGCTGGTCCTAGGCTAGACCGTACTAGAGACGCGAGCCTAGAACACCAACAAAATCACGGCACGGCAAGGGAAAAGCACACTCTCATTTTTTTTTGGCGCTCTTTTTTTTTGCGCTCTTTTTTTTCCAGAAAACCACTATAATGGCGAGTGTCTCAAAACTCTTCCCAAGGTCTAAAAACAGGATAGGACGAAAAATTTTGACTAATTTTTTTTTCGACTGCACAGACCAAAAATTTGAAACTGCTCAAAAAAAAACTTTCTATAATGGTGACTGTCTCAAAACACTAGCGAACACCTAAAAATAGGATAGCCAGAATTATTTTTGACAGGTGCGTTTTTGGAAAATTTTGGGCCTAAACGGAGGGTGGTTTCCAGACTCTTTTTTTTTGGAAATCACCTCTCTTCTACGGACAGGGCAAGATTGGTGAAATCCGAAACCTACTCAGACAAGGCAACACGAATTGGTGGACTCAGATTGGTGGTGGTATATGGACTCGGATTGGTGGTGGTATATAGACTCGGATTGGTGGTGGATATGCGATGGTTTATATGGACTCAAATCGATGGCGGATAAGCGGTGGTGGTATATGGCAGCGGTGAAGATGGTGCAGTGGCGGCGTGACAACTTGTGAACAGAACTCGAAACTCTAAAGGACTAGAAGCTAAGACCAGCAACTTGACACGACGATGCAACCGCAAAATCAACAAAGCAAAACACTGAAAAGATTATGCAAAGGCTCAGACTGGTTCGGATATGATGAACTAACCCTAATGTTTTTTTTGGCTTTTTCGTGGACTGTAGGTAGGAAGAACAGATGCAATCTAGACTACGAAAACTGGTAAAATCTCACCGAGCAACCTGGAAATCGATACCACTTGATAGAGGCAAAGGTGTCCCGTCTTTCGATGAGATGGTGACTATCGTTTTCGGTGGAGTAGACTTTGATGATCCGACTACGAACGTGCGAGGACATCGCGCCTTAGCAATCGCTAAACCAACTCCGAGAGGTTATTGACCACGCTGGAGCACGATCAACCTGACCATGAGGGTCTATTTCCTGCAAGCAAACGAAGAACAAGTAAGAAACTGAGATTGCAATCTGAATATTGCGAATATAAGAGGAAAGCTTTATTAATCAAGTGGGGTTCTGTGACGTCTTGGTCTGGTCGTTAAACACAAACGAAGTACGCGAAGTTGCAGCTATGGCGAACTTTTAATCTAAACAAAACCCAAGTCTAAAACGATGCCCTAAGGGATGTATATATGGAGGAGTAGGGGAGAATTTTGTGACCCCTTGGAGGAGGGGTCCGAAACCAACCCTAACTTGGTTTCCCCACACATACGGACTCTAAAAACAGCCTATACTGAAGTATTTCGAAATTACATGGGCCTGGCCCAATAATAAGGTGACGCAACACCTATAATAGCCTCTAGACGAAATTTATGAAGTGGCATCTTGTATATTTCGTCCAAGCCTTCATGCACTCATTATGGTGGCTTCAAAGTCCTGAAATCATCACTTGAAGCACCATTGATGTCTCCCGCGCACACACCTTCCACTCCATGCTTGATCCCGCTCCAATGGCCATCCCTCTTGTCCATGCTAATCCCTTTATTCATAAGTAAAACAAAAGTATCTAATTTAGGCAGCATCATATGTTCAAGAACATTAGAAGGGTTTCCAAGAAACGAAAGTACCTGGTAATTTAATTTACATGCGCGAGCTCTAGTAATTGGTCCAGTGTGTGTAGTAGCAGGGGTTATGGGTGTAACTGTGGTAGTGATGTCCTCATCACGGGTGCTACAAATCCGCTTCCCATGCATATGTTACAAGTCTAAGTTACTTCCCACTATGACCAGTCTAAAAGAGGGGAAAGGAGACTGTGCGAGGGGCCCACTAGGACGCATGGGGTGCGCCGCGAGACCAGCACGATGCGAGTACGATAGACCGATTGGAAACGATTCCCAAAGATGAAGTTGTTGTTCACCCTCAATTGCTCAATGCCCATCTTCATTTTCAGAGCTCCTTCGGTTCAAAGGATATTATATGAGTTTGAAGGATTAGAATTCTTAGGAATTATTTCCTGCATTGGTTGTTTGATTCATAGGATTGAATCTTACAGGGATTTTTCCTAAGGATTCCTTTGCACTATATTTTATAGGAATTTTAGCATCCACTCAAACCTCTTTTGAAAGGATCCTTTTTTTTTTTATAATCTATCAAACAAAAATCATGTCGAATTGAGATGAGCATGACATTTCAATCCTATACTTTTTTTCTTTCTATTCCCTCGTTTTTAGAATCCTGCAAATCAAAGTGGCCATCAGTCTTGAAGTTATCATTTTTTGAAGGTGCTCGAGCTTGGCTCAGTTGCCACCCCTGAACCCCTGATTACAATAGACTTTCTTTTTTGCGAGGATGATTACAAATAGACTTTGACCTGTTGTTCCTGTGTAACCTTAGTTTTTCCGGAGAATTTTTTTTGTGGGGATTAGATTATTGGCCCCATTTTACTAGGAGTTAGATGATCTGCCTCGGGATTGTCTCGATGACGGGTGGTCCCATGCCCCAGTCATTCTCGGGAAGGGGCAAATTATCAAATGAGAAAGTAAAGTGTGGATTAAGATCTAATTTTCGCAGTTTTTCCTCCGTTCTGTCATGACTTCTTTCTTGCTTCCTTCTACCGACCGCTCCCTACGGCCGATGAAGAAGGGGAGGGGATGTCCCTAAAAAAAAGAAGAAAAAAAGGAAAAAAGGGGAAAAAAAAAGAAGGGGAGGGGATGGCGTGCAGCCGTGCAGGACAATGAAAGAAAAACAATGGATAAAGAAACGAAACATTGACACACATTTGTTGTTGCTCCTGGATGAAAAGTTTGACGGCATTTTAAATAAGGGAATGAATAAACTGGAGGTGTGGTGACGACGTGGGAAGAACAGCTGCTAACACTGAGCACCGGCCACCTTACCACGCCTGACTAATCCGCCCAACCGGAAAAAGTTAACCATGGGCGCCAACACCCAACAGGATTGTCGGCATTTCTTTTCTGTTGCTTTTTCCCAGTTCTAGCCTCCCAGTCCCAAAGACATTTCGAGCTACTGCCCAATCTAGTTTACTCTGACCAACGGCGGTCCGTCCGCCCTAGAGACTTCCTAAACAAATACTTCCAGCTAGAAGCACATCAGTTTCTGAAGAAAAAGCAGAGCAGCTCAAGAAAGTTTCAATCTTCTTCGTCTCTGTCTTAGTTAATGGATGAAGCTATGACGAATACTCCCTACTTTTTATTGGCGACCAGACTTGCCGGCTTGCACCACCCAGAGATTTAGTTTATTTTGACTCGAAAAAGTGGGGTCAGTTCTTAACAAAGACCAATCAACGAAAACAAGTGCTACCTTCCACATAAGTAACGACTGAGCTAAGAAATGTGCCCTGGTTCGTACAATCATTTTCCACGAGATAATATGCAGTTTGGCGCTATTCTCTAACCAAAACTTTGCAGTCTGGTGTTTGGCTCTAGTGCCGGCGGCTCACAACCCAGTGTTAATTTATTTCCACCAAGTTTTAGCAGTACTAGCAAGCATTACTCGGATGGGACATTTGAAGTTACTGAAGGTCGATGCTTGTACATCTTGTTTCAATCTTCCTCAAGAAATTAGGAGTTAACCACCTCCTTTCCGAAATACTTTTTTCTTATTTACTCTGCATAATATCTATATAGTACTACCTCCTTCTCAGGATGTAAGACATTTTTGTAGGCTAGACGGAGGTAGTACTATTTTTTAGCGAGAAATCTGTATAGTACTAAAATGAACTATATAGATTAGTTTTTCCTATCTCTAAAGAAAAGAAATGACCGCTTCTTCCGATGCATTACCATGGAATAGTAGTTCTTTCATAGGCGAAATTAGGTTGGGTTTTAGATGTACATAATCTGTTGTCTTGTTGATTATATGAGACCAAAATTGAAAAAGAAATGACATGAGGATTCTATATATAGAGAGAAAGAAGAAAATTAAAATGTGGAAAAGAAAATACTCCCTCCATCCATATGAATTGTCACTGATTTAGTACAATAATTGCCGCTGATTCAGTACAAAGTTGTTCTAAATCAGCGACAATTAATATGGATCGGAGGGAGTAAGAATTCTATATCCTATGTAACTAAATAGATGATCCCCCACTAATTTATTTATCTCAACATGCAAACATACCACTTCAACATGCAATCATGTATGAAAAAGGTCCACCTCATCATCATCCATGCTTGGAAAAGTTCTACTCAACATGCAACTATGCATGGAATATTATTGCACTATTTATATTTAATAAATATTTTATAACTTTACAATAATCAAACACAATTAATCATATGTATTTTTAGTTCCAACTCTCATATTATCGATCCAAACATTCATATCCCATACAACAAAATCTTATTGAAATATATCAGAACAAATTCCCGCCACAAGGTGCAGACAACCATATGGAAAAAGGATGACACAACAATGTGTAGTCAAATATCCCCCTTTGACTATTGATACATAAAAAAGATCACTTTGACTGATCAAAATGAAAAAGGTATATTCTAGAATTGTGATATTTCTAAATTGTCTTCACAAACCACACAAAAGACGTCAAAGTTGGGTTTCAAAGACTATCCATGTGCCGCAACATATACTTTCATGAGAGGAGTAGGTTTTAGTGACTAACCATTTACATTTTGGGATAACCACTCCGTATTTATTGCCGGAAAAAAAAATACTACATACTTATTTCCATGTTTGTGGGGTAGTTACTCTGTATTTATTTATTTAACAACGAGTCTATGGCGTTCGCTGATATTTGCAGGTCTGAACGTCGACGCGCCGCACTTATACACTTTTTCTATCTCTTGGCTCTCGATTGTTAATCGTGTAGTTCATTGTGGCCACACTTCCACGCTTATTTTATCTGTTTTTTTATCAGGAGGACCGTGACGCCCTATTTTAGTCGGTAACCAACTCAATTAGCTGGACATTTACTATTGCACAAATAAAAATAAAAATAGTGTGCAAAGTCAATGAATAAGCCAAGATCTGGATGGCATGCATCCCCCTTCCCCCTCTCTGCCCGATGGCCAATCAGAGGGCGTTACCTGCCCTACTTCTAGAAGAAGCCAATTAAAAAAAAGGGGCTACGTGTCCCCGCCTCAGAGTGTTTGTAAATTACTCCTACTACAAGAGGAGGAGGAAATGGGGGTTAAAAGGTCAGAGCTTTGGCTAAGCAGGTCTTAATTATAGTAACATGCTGGTAGAATAAACAATGTGATCTTTTCTTCCCGCGAGGAATAAAGTATGTGATCTGGTAACACTTGGTTTCCTTCTCTCTGAATTCTTTGACCTTGCAGCATTTGTGAGCTGTCTTGGAGTACATGGTCAAGTATCAACACCTCATTTTTTTTGTTATCATTTTATTAGAGAAGAACAGAAAAGAAAAGCAAGAGAATAGTAGTAGTAGGTCATGGTTGCCATTCTGGCTGGAAACAATAACATGGTGCTGTGCCTGGCTTGCCAGTCAACATTTCGCAAGAGAATACTATTTCAGACCTCCCAGAAATATATTACTCCTATGTACTTCATCAGAGGAGAGCGGCAGCAGATGCTTTTACTGCTTGGGAAGGGAAGACCCGACCCGACGCATCTACTAGCCAGAGCGCCATCGTGATGCAGAGCAGAGGGCCATTTGCATCATAACATAATGCTGGGGTGACCGGGCATCCATCCAGTTGCAGTTGCGAGGAGGAGAAAACCTCATGGATGATCTCATGTTTGGGGGGGGTCCTAATTTAGGGGGAGAGCTTTAGAGATTCCTTCCCGCCTCAACTTGGCTGTGCGGCATGTGCAGGTCTTATAAAAAAAAACACGCAAGCCGTGGATGTGCGTTAGGTATCAGCTTAGCTAGTCTCTCCTCACAAGCAACGACACGATTCCCGGCCTCCGCGAGCCAAGAAGAATCCGGCCAGGCCCGGCGACTAGTTTAATCGCCGGGCGCTACCAAACTTCCATTTTGGACAAGATTTGAACTGGTCCGGCCGAATACAATATACAACAATATAGCCGGGCGAGTCCCGATCAACGGAGGGGGAAGGGAGGATTATTATTGTTAGACCCAGTTGCGAGATCGATGACAGTGCTTGGCACCATAAAAAAAGGCCCGGAACACATCACCCGAGGCCACTTGTAGGGCTTTCTCTGAAGAAGGTGCTGAGAAATTTCTCGGGGTTGCGGGCGCCCCGTCGGTGCGGGGGAGCACGTGATAGCGATACGCTCTGCTCCTCTGGGAGGACTGGGAGGGAGGGAGGACAAGATTATCTTTGCATCTCTCCCTCGCCGGTCTCAGTTTATGAGGGGAGGGGGGAGTTTTATAATCCATACGCTGCATCAGGGACTCAATTATAGAGGTCTTGACGTTAAGCTAAAAGGGGCGCCCTGGTCTAGTACGCTTCTGATTAAGGCTAGCTCATACCTTTTCTTTCTTCTTCCTCCTCCTTCGTCTTCCTCTCCTCTGCGCTTCCTTTCTTGCTCTGGGACTGGGCAACAATGTCTCCCGTGCCGAGCCCGCATCAATCACAACTTCTAGGCCATGGATCAAGGTCAGTTTTCTGCTTCTTTGTATCTTTCTTTTCTATATTTGTGCGCGGTCAGTTCAATCGGTGTAACCTCTCTTGATTTGTTTCTGAAATGAAACAAACAAACAAACAAACTTGCAGGAAAGAGAAGCGCATGAGGAAGGTGGATACCTTTGCGCCGCACAACGACGGCCACCAATGGAGGAAGTACGGCGAGAAGAAGATTAACAACTGCAACTTTCCCAGGTTCGCAGCCCACCTTTGGTCTCCTCATCCTCATCCTCATTTGGCGATCTGCATCTGCATATGTTCCCAAAAAACCATTAGTATCTAGCATCCGTCTTGTCTTGGCATATCACAAAGTCTTTTACCCACCTCTCCCTGATGGGTAGTCTTCTCATTCTTCCCATCCAAATCTACCATAGGGACGCATAGTGTAACAAACTTACCAAGATATGAAGAAGCCTCAGTCCTTCGATTTACTCACAGATTTGTCTTCTTCTTTCTATCCTGCCACAGGTACTACTACAGATGCACCTACAAAGACAACATGAATTGCCCGGCCACCAAACAGATTCAGCAGAAAGATCACAGCGACCCCCCATTGTACCAAGTCACATACTACAACGAGCATTCATGCAACAGCGCCTTCCTTGCCCTCACCCCAACAGAGTTCCAGCTGCAGACCGCATCTGGGAAGGCAGTCTCCATCTGCTTCGATTCATCCGGGGCTCAGGAGCCGGGAGCCAATGCCAGCTCGCCATCTTCGAGTGCGGCGCCACGCGGCACGCCTTCGGAGAACAAGAACAAGCCCCTTGCGCTGCGTTCAGAGGCGCTTTCCTCCTGGGGCCCCGGCGTCGTAGAACAAAAGACGGCCTGCGCTGATCTCCAGTCCTGCAGCACCGAGTGCCAAGATGCATACATTTCCGAAGACATAGATGCAGGGAGATTCGGTTCTATCAGATTCTTCCATTTTTTGTAAATGGATCAGTGGAAGACAATTGATCTTACCTCAAAGAACTAATATGATACACATGTTTTTTCCCATCTACATGCTAGAGCACCAGATACTTAAGTGCATGTGGGATGTGGCCAAGATTTTCTTAGTTCAATTGAAATGAAATACCACTGCTAATTCAGAAGGCAGAGTTCATTTCTGCAAACTCTCATGTTATTTCTGTTGAGACACTGCAGCATGTTTGTTGTACCTTCAAAAGCAATGAATACATTCCTTACCCTGTTATGCTACATACACATTAAGAATGGATTAGCCGATTAGGGTAGGAACACACACGATGAAAGAGGGCAGAGCTCTCAAATCATCATAGTATAAATATATGCAGCATGTCCATAAACAAGTCACCAAACATCTTGGTGATATGAAGCACAACATAGAAAAGACCAGAAGTACATGAACATGAAAGATGTGCAGCAATCTTATTCCAAACCATATTTTGTACCTTGGCCATCAATAGCAGGATGCCAGTGCAATAAGCAAAATCCAGTTCAGGGGAATGTGTAAGATCATTTTATTTGTGCATGGCGTAACAACATACCAGCTTTACCATCTCAGCAAAAAATCAATATCATGCAAAATTTCAGGAGACATGCCGATGAATTTGGAGGAACGAAAATATATTATATTCCACAGCTGGATAGGTTATTGCTGCAAATTTACACATGAATTCCATTCTTAAAGACTTCTTTGCCTTTAAGCACCCTACCCTACAGCAGCCGGGGCTTGTCCAAATGGACCTGATAATGAAGAGAGAACGAAACAAGGACAAGACATCAAATCAGACAAAAAGTCTGCATGCTCAATAATAGAAGAAAATTTCAGTATCAACATTTGCTAGCTCCATACAACACCCACATCATCTGTTAACTACTCCTATGTAATATATCCACAGAATTCGTCATCTCCATGAAGCAGGACGCCGTCGAAAGAATACCAATCAGATACAAATAGGCTTGTTCAGGTTTTCGCTGTTGGCCCATACCATATGAAGATTACCTTTGTTTCCGTTTATCCGCAACAAGCAAAATCTGACGATTTCCCCAATGATGTTACCATGGCAAGGTGTTTCTCCCATATATTTCAACAAAGATGATATATATCCTACACATCTTCGTAAAGCAGGATGCTGATTAAAGCATACCAAGAAGACACCACACCAATAGGATGGTTCAGATGTTTGCTCTTGGCCAACAGCATGGGAAGCACCTTCGTTTGCGACGAACATTATCAAACAAAAATTTTGAAAACCAAAAATTTATAACAAGGCGTTGAGACAAACTCCTAGTATACAGAAGCACACAGAGAAAAATACATATCAGTGTTGCACAGTTGCAGCTGAGCTAATCATGTCTGCACACTCTGAATCATCCTTGACGTTAAGATCATCGAAACGGAAGGTTGTCGCCAAGCTCTGCACGAGCTGATCATGGATCACCTCGTCAGGAGGGAGTTCCACTGCCGCCTCCCGCCGCAGCGATGTGACCTCCTTGTCAGCAATGCCGCAGGGCACGAAGTGCTTGAAGTACCCCAAATCAGGGTCGATGTTGAACGCCAGGCCATGGCAGGTAAACCCTGACGAGATCCTGACCCCGATGGCCCCAATCTTCCTGTCCCCGACCCACACGCCGGTCTCACAGGCGCCCCCCGGCCGCGCCTTGACGCCGTACAGAGAGGCCACCTCGATCATGGCGGACTCGAGCCCCTCGACATACCTCCGTGCGCCTAGCCCTATGTCCCGGAGCGAGAGGATGGGGTAGAGCACAGCCTGCCGCGGGCCATGGAAGGTGACGTCGCCGCCCCGCTCCGTGCGGTATAGCTCGGCGCCGAGGCCCGCGAGGCTTGACTCCGGCACGAGCAGGTTGTGGTCAGTGCGCCGCTTGCCGAGGGTGTAGGTAGGCGGATGCTGCAGCGACAGCACGAGGTCTGGGACCAGGCCGGCTCTCCGATCGGCGACGAGCCTCTCCTGGAACCTGAGGGCATCGCCGTACTTGACCACCCCGAGCTTCCACGTCTCGAGAACCCTCCTCGCGGCACCACCACTCATCTCCGCCGGTGGGTGAGACCCGGCGGCTTCCTCCCGCTTTGTTGAGGGCAATTTGATTTTTAACCACTACTACTTTGCACTTTGACTATTTACCACTCTTTACATTGCAATTGATTTGTTGCAACTCTTTACTTGGAACTTTGATCTTTTGCCCTTTTTCACTGAAAAACAATAGTTGCAAATGTGTTCAATGATATATGCACAAAACAGTGGGCAAAAACACCCTTTGTGCTAGTTTGACTGGTGCACCCTGCTGATTCCCCAATTCAATCAAGCAAATAAGCAGCATCAGCATCACCAGCAGCAGGCAACAACAATAGAAGCAACCAAGTAGCAGCACGGGCAGGAGCAGCAGCAGAGGCCACGCACGGGCACGAGCAGCAGCGGCGGCGGCCACGCACGGGCACGAACATCAGCGGCGGAGGCGGCGCACGGGCACGCGGTGGCCGGCGGCAGAGCACGAGTGCGAGGAGTGGCGGCGGCGACTCGTAATCCTAACCCTACGTGGCCACGTGGCCGGGGGCCGGGGCGGGAGCGAGACGACTCACCCTCGTCGCCGGTATGTAGCAGCCGCCGTAGAGGACGACCAGGGCCGTCGCCGTCGAGGACCAACAGGGGCTCCTGGGAGTTGGCCGCCGGGCCGCCGTCTCTCTGCGTTGCTGCGGGCGAGAGAGGATGAGTCTCCCTGGGAAAGTATCCTGTACTCCAATGGATTGGGTGCTCCGGCTGCACCGTACGCAGCTCAGCCATTAGATACAGAATACAGGGACAGGATCGAATCCGAACGCTCCGCTTTTATAATTTGCAAAAAAGCGCCCCATGTAAGCGCAGAATAGCAGTAATGCCCTCGTTACTTAGCTGTGCCACAGTTTGGAACAGAAAGAACAGACTAGGGCATCAGGGTTCCGGCGGCGGACCTCGCCGTGGGCTGCCCTGCTGTGCTCAGACGTCCAGCGGACAACTCGCCCCACCTCTGCCCCGCCATAATACACCTCGGCGCAACCCCCTCCACAGCCACACACGCCTGCCTAGCTACGCCATCCGCCGACGCCGGAGAAGAGAGCTCCCAGCCTTCAGGTATGCTTTTAGATTTTACGATTTTGTGTTATTATTGTGTGTTTTGGATCTAATCCTTTTTTCCCTTTATGCTGATTCTCTGAGTTGTAACCAATCCTATCTTGAGCAGATATCTCTCTGTATCGACAAAATTAGTCGGTGAAATTGCTATATTTTGCTTAGACTACATATTCTAGCAATTATGTATAGTAAAAATTTCAGGAACTTATGGCCTAACAGTGTACACGACTGAAATAATTTTATATACCTGTTCAAGTCCTGATCATGAAGTGCTTGTTGGCACAAGTTGTGAGATTCCGCTTGAAGTTGAAGGCACAACCGCACAAGACTGAGATTCATTAACACTTGCAATATGTTCCTACAGGTGTGAAAAAATGGCATTGCATTCCTACAGATTTAACTTTGTGGTGCTATCATGCTATGTGTCCATGGCATAAAAGCCATGCTAAATTATGCTGCTGTACTCAGGACCATTTTCACAAACACTCCTTTTCTTTTCCTTAGTTCATCTAAATGCCAATACATTCCATATACATTACTCCCTCTGTCTCATAATATAAGACATTTTTGTAAGCTGTTTTAGCTTGCAAAAACATCTTATATTGTGGGACGGAGGGGGTAGTATTCTTCGCTACTTTAGCATGGGATTGTTGTCTTTTTAGACTTCGATGCATTTTCAAGATAGATTATTCTATTTACTAATTTGGCCATGGTAGCTCAAATGGTGTGTTTATATTCATGTTCAGCCTTCCTGCGCTCGCTTGCTCGCCTTGGTGACCCTTGGTTCCCAACCAATGTCGGCGACGGCGTTTATGGAGCTGGCGCTCGACCAGGTATGGCTCAAATCCTGCTTATCGTATGAGTAGAATATGTGTGCCGGTATTTCTAAATTGTGGCTGCGTGCCCTGTCGCCCAATGTGGCGGGGATCCACCGTCCTCGACGCCGGAGCGGCGAACCCTGCTGTGGTGGGCATTGGCGACTTCCTACTGTGATGGGCATGTGACGTCGGGCTTGATCGTTCCCATAGGTGTTACTGGTGGATTGCCAGTGCCATGCTCTGCGTGTTCCCCTGATTGAAGTGTTTTTTCTTCTCCCTGTAGGAGCCTGATTGACTGAAATTATTTCGTCAACTCTCTGAAACTAGTTTTGTAGATTAGCTTCATCCTCAGATCATCCTGCAGATGCTTAATTTAGATGGTTCAGCAATCAGTACGTGTGTAATCCGGCTTAACCGAACCCGGTATAGGCCAGTGAACGTAGCAGAAAAATGTTAAGGTGTTATGAAGGAAACTATCGAGCAGAGTTGCCGGCATTATCTCAGGCTAGCTAGCTGTAGGGAGAAGAAAAACCATCTGATGTGGTGGCTTCGAATCTGGGGCTGGACCTCGGAAGGCGTGCCTGGTGCGGCCGTGGCTCCTCCCTTGCCCAGGTGTGTGGGAAGGCCTTGGCTTGCGGGTGCTCTGCGAGTCAGGCTGAGGCGGTGGATGCTGGGGTACCATCCCTGGAAAGCGACACAGTGGCGGCCTAAAGAGGCCAGGTATTGGCTTTGTGCTATGTGGATGACGGCGTTGTTGGTTCAGTTGGTGCACCTCTTTCGAGTCGTCTTGCATGGTAGTCAGGAGGGGTTTGGATTCCCTTGTCTGCGCGGTCATCGAGGCAGGAGTGACCCATATCCACCCCTCACGTAGTGGCGGTGGCTTTTCGGCGGTCGTCAGAGCCCCCGCCTCTTGGCAGGTTGTCTTTCGTGCTTCTTTGAAACCTTCCAGGAATCTTGCGACCTTTATTTGTGTGGGTCATGCTGGACCTGGTCTGCTTGATGAGTGTGTAGTGTGTCTACGGCGTGACAATGACATCTTTTGATAGAATTGTATCTTCTACCCGTCATCAAGTCTTCGCTGGTTTGTGGGTCTTTTGGGTTCATTGTGTTGTCGATGATTGTGGAGCTCCGGGCCTAGTTTAGCTAGGCGGGTTGATCCAATTGTATCGATTTCCAACAGGTTTCCATCATAAACTGGTCGGTCTTTTTCTACTTAATTAATGAAGGGAGAGCTCCTGCTGGTTGCTTTTTTTTGTAGGCCAAGTTTGCGCTGGACAACCTCGAGGTTCCTGTAGGGTATGCTCTGGTTTCCCTTGAATATAGTTCATAGTTCACTCAGTGGAAGGTGAATCTGTAGTTCCTAATGTGTTAATTGTATTGTTCTATCCCTGTCAAGATAGATGTGTGATTGTGGAGGACGGGAAGGTTATTTCCTCTGGTAGAAACAGGACCAATGCCACCCGGAATGTATGCTATTCTCCTCTGTGCTGGATGTTTGTGCTTTGAGACATTTTTGTGTTTTTCCTCTGAAATAAATTACTTCAATTGTAAGGCTACGAGACATGCTGAGATGGAAGCAATCGATGTCCTTCTCCAGGAGTGGCAGAGTATTGGCCTTGACCAGCCACTGGTCGTGAAGAAGTTTGCAGGATGTGACCTCTATGTCACATGCGAGCCATGCATAATGTGTGCATCATCATTGTCGATACTAGGTCTGTGATTGTTCTATTTCTCCTGTTAGCCCCATCTTGATTATTCTATTTCTCCTGTTGAAACTATATTAACCAGTAAGAATTTGTGATATTTTTGGTAGGAATCAGGGAAGTATACTTTGGGTGTGCGAATGATAAATTCGGAGGATGTGGATCAGTCATGTCACTGCATGAGAGCCTTTCGTCGGATGACTTGACAGGGTAAGGGGATATCAGCCGCAAACTGGAAGCTATCTGCTCATGTGAACGAACCTTCTTATTCTTTGGATGCTAATGCCTTTCTAACAGTATTTCAATATTCTATAATGTCTCATGACAAAGTTGGGCTTGCATAATCTTTCTGTTTGTGTTGAATGCCATAGATGCTTATTGAGTTCTCATGCCGTCTTCTGATCCTGAATCATATTAGTTATTTAGGTTACTCACAAATTGTACAACTAACATGGTCTTATGTGTTTCTTTTGATAGGAGCCAAGATACCAGATCAAGAGGTTATAAATGTACTGGAGGGATAATGGCGGAAGAGGCAGTTGCTCTTTTTAGAAATTTCTATGAACAAGGAAACCCGAATGGTTTGTTCTTTTACATTCACATTTCACATATTATTCCACAATTCCTGGCATGGTCGCTTTAATTCAGTTCTTCCGTGTTAAAATGTTGCTTAAAGTTTGAACTGTACCGGTTCTGTTTATATGAGTTGGGGTCTCGTAGCAGTTAGCACTAGGGATCCAATCAGTGTACTTCCATATTCTATTACAATCTGAACCACAAATGTAAGCATCAAAGAAACTTTTGCCATGTCCTTTAATGTTATATATGATGACGACGACTTTCTCATGCATTTCAGCACCGAAGCCTCACAGACCTGTCCGAGTGGATCAGCAGTGACTGGTTTGTTAGTCGTGCTGACGAGGAAGATCTCAGGTATTCTGATTTAAACAATGGATGGCAAGCTGCTTTAGGTTTGTCCGGTGATTTAGAGTTGAGCATTGCTGTGTTGAATTGTACGTATCTGTGTAGTTTGCTATATGGGCTTGCTGTTGTTCTTTTGCAGATCTAAACTACTATTGTACAACATTTGTTTTTGAGGTTGCTGTTGTTATTTTGCAGATCTACATCCTACGGGTCAGGCGATTCAAGAAGATTCTCTCCACTATTGATTAGCTTGTGTTAACACTAAATTCAGCCTTACTCAATTGCAGCTATCTATCATCTAGACATTTGGTTTCGCCTTTATGGGAAAATAAAAGAGAAACCAAATGTGTTACGCAAATTGTTATATATTACTATTGCTCTTAAATGCAATTCAATTGATAGTTTGATCATTGCAGCGCATTTCCTGTTGCCTAAGTTGCTACTAATTGAGTCACTTGCAATTTGTTTGACTGAAATGTGAAACAGAGAAGTTGGCTTTGAATATAACTTACACTTTGGCAGTACATTTCCATGTTATTAACACAACATCATTCGATGCTTCCGTTGTTTGGCTCCTAACCACCGGGCTGCCTCTTGCCGTGACCTGGTCAGATGCCTTGCCTGCAGTAGAGCTCCTAGTCACTGTGCGCGCGCCCCCCCGGACTTGCCATGGAGACGCTCCTGGGCTGCCCTTGTTGAACGCCCAAGCTCCTGTTCTTGATGCTACTAGTAAAGGTTGTGCTAGGCACGACAGATGCAAGGTCTCCAGACACTCTGTGTTCATCGCTTGGTGCTGAGCTGCAAGGCATGTTGGAGATGGCTCTCCGCCCTCTGCGCATGCTAGAGGACTCTTTGTGGTTGTGGTTGGCACGTGCGACCATCCTATTGGAGCGAGCGGAGGTGTCCGATGGTGAGAGGGGGTTGAGCACAGGCTCCTAGGGACCTTGCTCATCAGACAACGTCGTTGATGGCCCATTGCCGGCGATGCATGCGCCACTGGTGGCAGAAGATGGGTACCAAGGTGTTGTGGGCAACTTCGACTGTGTTCAGTTGAGGCCGTTGGAGTTAGTTGAAGCTATGGAGCCCAAGTTGGTCTCCATTGGCAAGGTGGTTGCTGAGTTCAACCTTGCTACTTCTGGTTCTGATGATGTGTTGGATGTTGGAAAGGGTACCACATTGACGACAGGGGACGATGCCATTTTTTGTGCCCTCTCTGCACTGGTACAACGAGCTGCTATACAAACGGTTTTTAACCCCTTTCCGCGACGGAGTTTTAAACCGTCGCCTTGCCTGTGTGTACGATAGGGGGTCCTTTCCACACGACCCAGAAACCGTCAGGGATAGGTCCTCCGGTCACACACGCTGGGCAAAATGAGCTCGTGTGCGATCGGGCGAGCCATCGCATACAATTATACAGGCCCAATCGTTTCCGTTCGTATGTACATCCCACACAGTGAATTCCAGACAAACGTTTTCGTTCGTATGTACATCCCACACAGTGAATCCCAGACAAACGTTTTCGTTCGTATGTACATCCCACACAGTGAATCCCAGCCAAACGTTTTTGTTCGTATGCACATCCCACACAGTGAATCCCAGACAAACGTTTCCGTTCGTATCTACATCACACACAGTTTTCTGTATAGGCTCGTCTGTGATAGGTGTAACGATCACACACGCTCTGTCTCCGTAAACCGTTTGCGTTATTCAAGTATATCACACACGCTTTTGCTGCTAGAACCGTTTGTAAAGTTCCATGGCCCATTTAGCAGGTTTATTAGTTTACTATTAATAATTCCAGTATTAAGCAAAATCACATTTCATATCGAACAGCTGTTTGCCAATTTCATATCAGGCACATAAATATATTATAACATCACAGTACGATAGGTACGTGAAAACAGCACAGTACAGCATATAGCTAGTTCACCTTCATAATCACAATATTAGAACAATATATTCATTTCCCTAATCGACTGATGCATGATCAGCCAAATTAGTCTTCTCCACCTCTGCTTTCAGTTCAGTAAGAACCCGTTTTGCATCGACCAACTGGGAAAGTGCCTCCTCCTTCGCAAACACCATCTTAGCAAAGTCTAATTTAAAAAATCTGAGCTCATTCTCCATCTTCCTCTTTTTTTCCAGTACCTTGAAATATTCTTCAGCGTTGACAACATTTTCTCTAAGCCTATCTCTATTCTCTTCCTCAAACATGCTCCAGAGCTTTGCTAGGCACATCTTCAAAGACGGTGGCCACTCTTGATCAACCCACTCCAGGTAAGAACACTTCCGTTCATCCTATAATATTTAAAACTAAATCAGTTATAGTTGTAGGGAAAATGAGTTTCTAGCAACATAGAAAATCACCACATACATATTTTGAAAAACTGAAAAAACACGTTTATTATGACATATCTTTTCAAAAAGTTCAATGTGCAAATGAATTAATTGCTACTGATACAACAACCAAATTCAATAACATCACAAGCTATAATTAAGTTCTTAGTCAGGTACTATAATAACAAATTGACCATTTTATGAGGAAGCTAAATATAACTGCAACAACACAGCGACATTGTTTCAATGCCATCAAATTAATACTAACAGGTATGTACATGCACAAATTTAATAACATAGAACTAATACCAATAAAGGCCCTCCACTGTGTAGGCCAAAACCGGTGTCAAATAAACTGTTGCTACATTTGGCATCGGTATCCTGCACTGCCGAGTCGTTGCCAGAGGAAAAATTCAGGGAACCGGAGCACCTAGTTGCTCCGATGCCCAGTTCCTTCCTGCCATAAAGTATTAGTATTTTATTGCTTGGCTGCTCGGATGTGTGGAGCAAAGTTGGGTGCACAAACTGCTGAAGCGGTGCCAAATAATTTTCTCAGGACACCGCTGATGAGATGGCAACATTTTTAGATACTAGGTAGAAACTTTGACAGTGTCTTAATCACATCCATATTAACATAGCACAGTGACAGTGTCTGAATCACATCTAACAAATAATTTGTAACAACGAAAGTGGGGCTACCTTCTCTACACATGCCAGAAACTTCCTCCCACTATCCACAGATTCAAAAGCCACTAACTTCACGCATGGAGATTGATGGTGACAACGAGCAGGCAGATCTTCAGCTACCCCACTCCATTCCTTGCAAGTGATGGTACTAGGGAGCTACAAGAGGAACAAATGGCTCAAATCGGTCTCCGGGTTAAAATCCTTTATTACAAATCAGAACCCTAAGCCTAGGGGGTGAGAGAGAGGAGAGAGGCATACCCGGCTGGTGACATACTTGTCAGAGGAGGAGGAACCGCTGGAGAGGTCAAAGAAGACCATGGCGTCCGTGGCGGTCTGATGCGAGACGGCGAGAGCGAGGAAAGCAAGCGAGGAAGCGGCTATAGCTTGGGAAGGAAGGAAGGAGTAAACAGGGGAAATGTGGCTCATGGTCGGGGAGAAAAGGGGGTGGGAAGGGGGGGAAGAGTTAGATATTTTGGCGGTAGGCAAAAAAATTTAAAGGTGGGGGGGGGGGGCGGGGGAAACTTGGCACGCAGTGTCATCGGACACCTTTCACTTTGAACAAATGTGTGCATCGCAAACGATTCTTCTGCTTTATGCACATGCGATGAGTTTGAGCACTTGAATTTTGGTGGAAATTTCCCTGGGTACAGTGCTCATCCACGTCATTGCATATTTAACATCACTTGCTAATTTGGGGGGGTACACAAAAGAGCCTACATCACACGGACCACACTTACTGAATCGAGCAATTTTAGTAATTAAATAGAGCCAGTTGACCTAAACATTGCTCTAACAAAAGACCAGCGTTATAAACAAAGGCTAAGTACGCATAATTTAAACAAAGCCGCCGACGCGCCGCCGCCCTATGCCTCGCCGGTGTAAGATGAGATGTCGATGACTTGTCCTGGCGACATGCCGCCGCTGGTGGACTCCGCGCCCCCCAGGCTGAAGTCGACCGCGTTGTCGTCCTCGGCGCCGCCCTCAAGGTTGTAGTACTCATAGTAGTGGCGGCGCCAGAGCTCGCGTTGGTACTCCACCGCCGATTCCTCAACGGACAGGCGGCCCTCTACCTCCTCCTTAGCCACGCGCAACTCCTCCTCCCGGCGCTCCTCGATCTTCGCCGCCTCCTGCATCTCCAGCTCCCGCTCGGCGATCTCATGAGGAAGCAGGGGCTCCATGGCCTCCGCCGCCACATCGTCGACAAGCATCTCCGCCGCCTTTTCGGACGTGGGGTGCATGCTGGATTCCGAGGAGGCCTGGAATATCTTGGCGTGGGCGTCCTCGACCTGGGCGTGGATGGCCTCGACCCGGGCCAGGGCGACCTCCACGGCACGGGATGGCTGCTTGAGCGCTCTCGGCGTTTGCAGCCGCCGTCTCGGCTGCTGCAGTTGCCCTATCGGACTCGGCGACCGTACGGGCCCTCACGAACGTCTCCACGGCGTCATTCTTTGCAAGAAGGGGATGGGGAATGGGTATCGGGGTCTCGAGGATTCGGGGGTGAACAGCGCTTGAGCAGACGAGTCCGGCGAAGCTTATGGAGGAAGACATAAACAGACCCATGAATTTTCATCGCAAACGGTTCTTATAACCAACTGTGTGCGTTGTAGTCCATTTTTCAATTACCTGCGGCGGACTAATTTGGAGTACACTGGCAACGGATGATGATGGAAATTGTTTGAATTTTTTTGTACCGTTAACATGCACTGATACAACTGTCATGTTAAAATTTGGAATTTTTCAGGGTTCATCTGACCTTTTTAAGACATTAAGTGAGTTCCTAGCCATATAATGGCCGTAATTCAAATTTGAACTGCATGTACATGCAACGGCAAACCATCATGGGTTGGAAAATCATATGTGTGTCCTTGTGTGCGAGTTAATGCCCTGTGCAGTAAATTGGAAGGAATTTTCAAACATATTGGTGTCACGGCTTGCACACAAACAGTGAGAACCATGGCTTTTAAATTCCAAAAAAAATAAAAAATGATCAAAAATACATGAAACCTTGCTTGATGTCATGAAATGGTACCAAGATGCAGTGGTAAAAGAATTGGCCAATTTGACGAAAGTTTTGACCCAAACCTCTCACAAATCGGAGCATCACAAGAGAAGACACGTGGTTCCGAGAGGGAACAATGCATGTTTGATGATGAACCGGCGCTCGCTTCCTCGTATGACCCTGAATTTTTTTCTACCGTTAACATGCACTAATGCAACGGTCATGTTAAATTTTTGAAATTTTCGGTGTTGATTTGACCTTTTTAAGACATTAAGTGAGTTTCTAGCCATATAATGGCCGTAATTCAAATTTGAACTGCATGTACATGCAATGGCAAACCATCATGTGTTGGAAAATCATATTTCTGTCCTTGTGTGGGAGTTAATGCCTTGTGCAGTAAATTGGAAGGAATTTTCAAACATATTGGTGTCACGACTTGGACACAAATAGTGAGAACCATGGCTTTTAAATTCCAAAAAATTCAAAAATGATCAAAAATACATGAAACCTTGCTTGATGTCATGAAATGGTACCGAGATGCAGTGGTAAAAGAATTAGCCAATTTGACGAAAAGTTTTGACACAGACCTCTCACAAATCGGAGCATCTCACGAGAAGACACGTGGTTCCAAGAGGGAACAATGCATGTTTGATGACGAACCGGCGCTCGCTTCCTCGTATGACCCTGAATTTTTTTATACCGTTAACATGCACTAATACAACGGTCATGTTAAATTTTTGAAATTTTCGATGTTGATTTGACCTTTTAAGGCATTAAGTGAGTTTCTAGCTATATAATGGCCGTAATTCAAATTTGAACTACATGTACATGCAACGGCAAACCATCATGTGTTGGAAAATCATATTTTTGTCCTTGTGTGTGAGTTAATGCCATGTGCATTAAATTGGAAGGAATTTCCAAACATATTGGTGTCACGGCTTAGACACAAACAGTGAGAACCATGGCTTTTAAATTCCAAAAAATTCAAAAATGATCAGAAATACATGAAACCTTGCTTGATGTCATGAAATAGTACCGAGATGCAGTGGTAAAAGAATTGGCTACTTTGACGAAAGTTTTGACACAAACCTCTCACAAATCGGAGCATCTCATGAGAAGACACATGGTTCCAAGAGGGAACAATGCATGTTTGATGACGAACCGGCGCTCGCTTCCTCGTATGACCCTGAATTTTTTTCTACCGTTAACATGCACTAATGCAACGGTCATGTTAAATTTTTGAAATTTTCGGTGTTGATTTGACCTTTTTAAGGCATTAAGTGAGTTTCTAGCCATATAATGGCCGTAATTCAAATTTGAACTGCATGTACATGCAACGGCAAACCATCATGTGTTGGAAAATCATATTTCTGTCCTTGTGTGCGAGTTAATGCCCTGTGCAGTAAATTGGAAGGAATTTTCAAACATATCGGTGTCAAGGCTTGGACACAAACAGTGAGAACAATGGATTTTAAATTCCAAAAAATTCAAAAATGATCAGAAATACATGAAACCTTGCTTGATGTCATGAAATGGCACCAAGATGTTGTTGTAAAAGAATTGGCCACTTTGACAAAAGTTTTGGCACACACCTCTCACAAACGAGAAGACTCGTGGTTTCGAGAGGGAAGAATATGCATGTTTGATGATGAACCGACAGTGGCTTCCTCTTATGGGTTGGCATTTTTTTTCTACCGTTAACATCCACAAATACAACTTTCATGTTAAAATTTGGAAATTTTTAGGGGTTATTTGACATTTTTAAGACATTAAGTGAGTTTCTAACCATTTAATGGCCGTAATTCAAATTTGAACTACATGTACATGCAACAGAAAATCATCATGGGTTGGAAAAATTATTTATGTAATACATTTTCCAACAATATCATGGTAACACGAAATAAGCATTCATGCAAAACATTTGGAAAGAATATGTAAATATCTGGCAAGACAACTGGGCCCCCCATGATTGGCACTCTGTTTCGCGCCGCGAGGTTTGGAAGGTGAGTGGCGTGGGTTATTAATCAGACGCGGTTCAGTCTTGGGAACCGTCAGCGATTTATTTCACACACAGATTTTGATGCGGGAATCGTGTGTAATTCAAGCTATATTACTCATAAATTCCGGCCACCGGCGCTTCTATTGCTCCCGTCGATCTAGATTCCGGCCGCCAATAAATACTACCCCGCTCACGTCATCCCGCCTGCATTCACATCTAGATTCTCTCCTCGCTCGCCCCCCTATCTCTCACAAAACTCTGCCATGGCGCCAATGATCCGCCCACCCGTCAAGGAGGAGGCGCCGCCCCGCGAGGACATCCAGGCGCAAAGCAGCGACGAGGAGGACCCCTACGCACCACCAGATGAAGTTGTGCCGGAACCCCCAACTTTGGAGTGGTTTTGGGGCCAGTACAATCTTTGTCTGTGGAAAGCGCTGCCGCCGGCTGAGAAAGCCAGGCAAGTGGCGTTCAAGAAGGAGTTGGCGGAGAAGAGCGCCAGGGACTAGGCGGCCTATGAAGCCCGTGAGGCCGCCTGGGAAAAGGAGAAGCTGGAGCTTTGGCGGCGGGCGCGTCGACGTGCGGACGAGGTGTACGAAGACGGCCGGTACTTCGCCAGGAAGGCCAAAGGCGCTAGGCGCCTCATCGCTTCATGGAGGTGGGCTGATAAGCTCCAGCGTGATACCGACGAGGATCTCCGGTGGGCGCCCAACGAAATGGCGAGATCGTTCGCGCGTGTTTGCCAGCAAGAGGCAGATCGGCACATCAAGTGCTGCGAGGCGGAGGAAGCGGAGAACTCCCTCCGCGCTGGGAAGCCACCACGCACCAGGGAGCTGCTAGCGAGGGGCTGCCGGAATACTAGCCGCATAAGGAGGGATTTTTAGTTTTAGTATTGTTCATTTTCAATTTTATGCATTGTACTTAGTAGTTAAGTATGGGATCCCAGTTAAGTATCATCACATATTGTTCGTTTTCGTACTAATTTCTATCTAGCTGTTTACCATCCACATGTACAAAATGGAAAACATACACATTGAAACAGAACAATATATAAGAACGGAAAACAGAGTGCACACATTGAAACAGAGCAATCAACAGAGCAATATTATGATTGTTGGGAATACATAGCGATCAACGTCGAAACGACTCAACAAAATAAAATGCATCCATGACCACCACCCTTGCGTACGGTAGCTCTTGCCTCTTCCTGAACTCGTGCAGGCATTCGTCCAAGCGGTTGACATGCTCGCGGTACATCTGGAGCGCGATCTCGAGCTCCAAGTTGGCTATTTCATCAGAGATCACCAGCTCGAGGATGCGACGGCCATGTTCCTCTACTGCGCCTATGTGGACACCTGGGCCAAGGAGGCGCTCGAGCCTAGTGACCAGCGCGTTGGCATTGAGAGGGCCGCGGACAAGGCGAACGGCGCGACCCATGTGAACGCCGCGGCCGGCGTCTGGTGCAAGCATGGCGCGGCTGGCCTCTGGTGCTAGTACGGCGCAGACGGCCTCTGCCCACTCCTGGCGAGGAATGGGGCTACTGATGGGCCGTGTAGCCAGCTGCAACGCCCTGTCGATAGCAGGCAAGCGCCGATGGAATCGCTCTTGCTGTGCGGTGCGCCGTGCCTCTCGCTCTGCGGCGGTCCATCGGTCTCGCTGTGCGGCGAGCCGCAGCCTATCGGCGCGGACGCGCCTGTCTTGCACTGCGGGGCACCACCGATCATGTTGTGCATCGAGCTGTAGCCTCTCGGCGCTGAGTTGCCTTTCTTGATCCGCGGCGCTGAAGCGCCGTCCGCCAAGGGTCTGCTCAACCCTGGCGATGACGCGCAGCATGGCGTCGTCCATCGCATTGCTGGGGACGCCATTGGCCTCGACGGGCCATGGCGCCTGCTCGTTTACCTTGTCGAGGAGGTTGATGGCAGAGGCGGCGCTTTGGTGGGTTGGCATGCTTGCAAAAGGTAGCTAGTGGGGCTATAGGCTGCGCTTGTGCCTCGGTGTGTGGTGCGCCGCCTAGGCTTATGCGCAATCGCTGGGCGGCGGTGGGAAACCGATGGGGAAATGGCGGGAAACGGTGGCGTGTTCATAAAACACCATCAATTAATGGAAACTTAGCATAGAAGGAAGCGTGAGCTAGCACAACGCGTGCACGCACATTGCTTGCCCACGGGTGTGATCCATATATCTCGTGTGCCCAACAGAGCACACTATTCACACAAAATAATATTGTTCTGTACACAGAGAGCGTAGATGTTACGCAGACTGAGCAAATCACATCGCACACGGATAAAACTACGGAACCCGTCGGTGATGATTTCACTAATCGCTGACAATTGTTTACCAGCAAGCGTTTGCCCACAACACACACGGGTTATTAGCAGGAATCGTCTGTGTTGTTATCAGTCTTCCCACACATTTCGGATTACTGACCTGTTTGCCGCGTATCACACACATCTTGTTAAGTTGAACCGTTTCTGTTGTGTTGCGTAATCACAAACAGTTCATCCGAGTGAACTGTATGCCGTGTATCGCACACACCTTGAACTGGCTGCCCATTTCTGTTGTGTTGGGTAATCACAAACAGTTCATCCGAGTGAACTGTATGCCGTGTATCGCACACACCATGAACTGGCTGACCGTGTTTGTTGTTTTGGCTTATCGCAAATAGTTTGTATGGATCAACTGTATGCCACGTATCGCACACGTGTCTCTAATCTGAATCGTTTTTGATGTCTCCACCATCGCAAACATTTCGTCTTATTGGCGACAGTATTTTTAAGACATCGTTTGTGATTCATGCATCGCACATAGTTTGGTCGCGAGGTCTCTGATTCATGTGCCGAGTTAGCGGTCGCCTGCAGTAGTGCTAAGCTGATCAAAGGTCAGCTTGTCATGCCTTCGATCACCCAAGGTTTGAGCCACCTTGTCAACGAGAGTAAAGTCAAGAATGTCAACTAGGGGATTAATGTCGCCTTGGGCAATGTGACAACCCTTGCAAGGTGTTAGTCTTAAGGATGTGTTTCTTGCTCTGGTGTTTTTTTATTTTGGGAGTAGTCCGTTCGAGGTTTGTGTTGTGTGATGCATGGTGGTGGGCATCTTCTATGTGTTTGCCATGTTGTTGCCTAAAGTGGGTGTGGCCCTGGGTGCCTCGTGATGTCAAGGGGCTTCCCTGTTTGTATCGGTTTTCGCCCAGTTTTTCAAAATTAACCGGGCAACCATCTTCTTCTTAATTAATGAAAAGGCAAAGCTTTTGCCTCGTTTAAAAAATAGTGACAAATATTTTTCTGCAAAATACAATGCAATTCAGCGTTATGTAATTTTGTCGCATCTAATTTAATTTGTGTTTACCTAGTTATGACTGCGACTTGCATAATATTTGGTTTAGATCTCCGTTGCTATTAGCACTACCTAGAAGCGTTGTTGTCTAAGCAGTTGTCTCTGAGAAAAAGCTATAGGAACTCTGACTCGAGAAATGCTAGCACTATAAATTCGTACGGGATTGAATTTACCGATGAGCATGGCAAGCTGTGGTTGTGGTTTGGTATTTGGGGGAAGAAGAGGACCCACCCCTAAAAATCAGGGGGAGGATTAGTTGGAGATGAATCCGTGATAAATGAATTTGTCGTTGTATTATTATCAAAGTTACCACTGTGTTGGTATCAAAGTTACCATGTGGCAAAGCACATGAAGTTGGGAAGATTCTAGGGGTCTATGGTATCATAAAAAGGGCCGGCCAGGTCGATTTATGAGGCGACCTACCAAGATATTCATGTCCTCGGGTTGCCCGGACTAAGAGAAACAATGGCTACAATAGGGTGGTATTTGTGGTATGAGTGTAGGAAACTTACTCATGGAGAACAAACCCAAAGTGCTTCGCAAATTAATTTTGCAGTAAGAGGGCTGGCGGCAAATTATGTTATTGCATGCAAGCCTAAGGCAAAGGTTCGAACTGTTGGATGGACGAAGCCAAGGGTGGGTTACATGAAGTTAAATGTTGATGCTGGGTTCAATTATGATTTGCTAGAAGGGACTCTTGGTGCCATCCTCCAGGACCATAACGGCAAGTTCATACTTGCAGCAAATGAAAAAGTGGACATTTGGTTCGATTCCTTCACAACAGAGGCGATAGCTGTGAGATTTGGTATGGACCTTGCACGAACTGTTCGTTATAGCAAGATTGATATTACATCCGCGCTAGTGCAGAGGTCATTTCGGCTTTGCAAGAGGGCATCTCTTGTTCAATAGCTAGTGCCATCTTTGATGATTGTTTCTACATGTCGTTAGATTTTAATCATGTTATCTATAATCACTATAATAGATAGAGAAATTAGGTACCTCATGAACTAGCTAGGTTAGCTAGGTTCTCCCCTCCTTATGTCGATGGAGTCACCCCCGGAGGCGGTGGTATCCATGATTGTAATCAATGCAACAATTCTTATAAATGAATAAAGGAGGAGACAATTATATAAAAAATGTTACCATGTGGCAACTTTGATATCAACACAATGACAACTTCATTACCTATAGATGACAACTTTTAAGATGGATTTGTTACCACCCCACAATAAGGAAAGTTACTAGATGACAATTTCAATACCAATATCATCACAATTTTATTAACTACTAGGTGGCAACTTTTAAGATGAATTTTTTGGTCGAAATCTACACATATGTGATCTAGTATCAAACCTCTCGTCGAGACAAAGCCAACATTGAGGATGGTTAGTAAAATCGAATATGCCATTTGGGAGTTAAACAATTTTAAAATTTCCAAAAAGCATTTAGGATGTTGATGTTATTGCCTTTTTATGCTTCATGCATGATGCATGCAAGGCGTACATGCCGGAGGCAGCCAAGGAGTGTTCGCTCCCATTAATGTCCATCAAAAAATGGTTGTTGTATAACCTCAGACACATGTCACAGTCCAGAAGAAAATACATCGATTACCAAATGGCATTGGTTCATCACAACACAAACACATGTTCGATTTAGAGAGGATTGAGAGGGATTGAGGGGATTAAATGATGATGTGTAACTCGGTATGCATGATAGGGGTGGACATGCCCCCTCACGTGTGTTATAAACCTAGGGGTAGCTTTACTTCGCTCTCTTCTTTTGTATGGATGATGAAACTGTGGCGGTTGGAATGACGCTACCTTCAAACCTTTAGTTCCTGTTATGCCATCGTGTATGGTTTTGGATGATGGCTGCATACAGAGGAATTTCTTGCATTGCAAACCCTCTCGGATGGATCATTAGCTGCAATATTTGTGGTTTTAACCTTCGCCACAAGCATTCATGAGGACTTGAATCTGCATGGTGGTTATACATTGTCGATGTTGTTTATCAACGGTATCATCCGTAGACGATGTTGTTTATCAACTTATATACGCGTGGAGATCGTCGAGGTGGGTTAGCACATGTGACAAGATTTAGATAGCTTCGGGCCCCGGGAAACATCATCTGGTAATAGCCCTACGTGCTGTTTGTGGCTAGGTCTTATTCCGTATACTCATGAGGGAGTCGCCACGTATAAGCCGGCTCTCCTCTAGTTCTGTCTAGCCCTAGAGATTATTGAGCTTCTTCGTTCTGCCCTCTTGGGGCACCTTGCCCCTCCTTATATAAGTTGAAGGGGCCGACTTACATGTAGAGTCCTAGTAGGGCTACAACTAGTCTCTTTTTTATTACAAGCCGAATACTAGTCCGGGTCTTATTCGAACGGTCCAAAACTGGCCTGCTGGGCCACCCCCATGTTGGGCCACGTTCTACCTCCGTGTCGGCACCCGTATTCTCTTCCACACCAATCAACCCAGGCCGGATTTGTCCTCCATCGGGTCATGCTTCCTCCGCCAGGTCTTGTTTCCCTTGCCAGGTCTTACTTCCTTTACCGGGTCTTGCTTCCCTTGCCTGGTCTTGATATTCCTGGCCGGGTTCCATGCAGGCTCCCAGATCATAGTGAGCCGGCCCAAGTTGTTTCCTCGATAACCCGGGCTTGGGCCTTCTGGTCTAGCCGCGGGTAATTCCCCCGACAGTTTCAGAAACGGAGCTCCGAGCAAAGAGATCGAAAATCTCGCGAAAATGAGCAACAACACGGGAAAGAGAGCAAGGATGAATTTTCTAGTGGTGGAAGAAGGCAGTGGGCATGGGAACTAAGTGAGTGGGGTCCTGTGGGACCCACAAGCTCACATGGCGCGCCCCTAGGGGAGTGCACGCCGCCTGAGCTTGTGGGCCCAGGGTTGACCCCCTTCTGGTGATTTTTACATAAAAAATTCTTAAATATTCAATAAAAAATCATGTTAAATTTCCAGGACATTCTGAGAACTTCTATTTTTGGGACTATTTACTTTATTTGGCTTCCTTGGGAAATAAATTGTATGCTCATTACCATTAACATGAAAAGTGACCTTGCTTTTATTACAATCAATAACAGCCCCTGCAGAAAAGGTCTTCCAAGGATAACCGACATGTTGTCGTCCTCGGACATATCAAGAATAACAAAGTCCGTTAAAATAATAACATTAGCAACCACAACCGGAACGTCCTCATAAACACCAACATGTATAGAAGTGGATTTGTCATCCATTTAAAAAGAAATTTCAGTAGGAGTCAACTTACTCAAGTCAAGTCTTTTATAAAGAGAGAAGGGCATAACACTAACACCAGTCCCCAAATCACACAAGGCGGTTTTAACATAATTGTTCTTAATAGAGCATGGTATAGTAGGTATCCCTGGATCTCCTAGCTTTTCAGATATTTTTTCTTTGAAATAATAATTTGCAAGCATGGTAGAAATTTCAGCCTCATGAATTTTTCTTTTATTAGTGACAATGTCTTTCATATATTTAGCATAAGGAGGTATTTTCATAGCATCAGTCAAAGGTACTTGCAAGAATATAGGCCTAAGCAATTCAACAAAGCGATTGAAAGCATCTTCATCTTTAGATTTTAAAGCTTTACTAGGAAAAGGCATAGGTTTTTGAACCCATGGTTCTCTTTCTCTACCATGCTTCCTAGCAACAAAGTCTCGTTTATTATGTCTTTTATTCTTAGGAGGTGGGTCATCAAGTTCAACTTCAGGTTCTATTTCTATTTCATTATCAGGTTCATTATTATCATTAGGTGGAGCATCAACATGATCATCATTAGCATTATTATTATCACTAGGTACATGCTCATCACCAGATCATGTCTCATCATCAGAAATAGAAACATCATTAGGATTCTCAATAGGTTTTTCTATGACAGGTTCACTAGAAGCATGCAAAGTTTTATCCTTACTCTTTTTCTTTTTGTTCTTAGGTGAACTAGGTGTACCATTATCAATTCTCTGAGAATCTTGTTCAATTCTTTTAGGACGGTGCTCAGGATACAAAGGTTCCTGGGTCATTCTACCACCTCTAGTTATTACTCTAACAACATGATCATTAAGTTTATTATTCATGTCTTTAAGCAAATCATTTTGTGATTAAAAACTTGTTCTAGCTGAGTGTGAACCATAGAAGAATACTTACATAAACCTCTAACATAATGGGAAATTCTAAATAGCACATCACTCAAGCGTTCAATCATAATAGCATCACGTTTCAATTGATCACTTATTTGTCTGTTAAAGTTTTCTTGCTTAACGATAAAATTATCAAATTCATCTAAGCACTGACTTGGAGATTTGTTATAAGGAATATCACCCTCATCAAATCTATAAAGAGAGTTTACCTCTACTACCTGTGTTGGGATATAGAGTCCATGAATTTCTTCAATAGGTGGTAGATTCTTAACATCTTCAGATTTAATACCCTTCTCTTTCATAGATTTCTTGGCTTCTTGCATATCTTTTGGACTGAGGAATAGAATACCTCTTTTCTTCAGAGTTGCCTTCGGAGGTGGTTCGGGAAGTGTCCAATCATCGGCATTTCTTAATAAGTTATTCAATAATTCCTTAGCTTGTTCAGCTGTTATATCCCTGAAAACACAACCAACACAACTATCTAGGTACTCCCTAGAAGCATCGGCTAGTCCATTATTAAAGATATCAAGTATTTCATTTTTTTTAAGATGATGATCAGGCAAAGAATTTAATAATTGGAGAAGCCTCCCCCAAGCTTTAGGGATATGCTCTTCCTCAAGTTTCACAAAGTTATATATTTCCTGTAAGGCAGCTTGTTTCTGATGAGCAGGAAAATATTTTTCAATGAAGTAGTAAATCATATCCTGGGGGCTACGCACACAACCAGGAGCAAGATCATTAAACCAAGTTTTAGCATCACCCTTTAATGAGAAAGGAAACAACTTAAGAATATAATTATAACAGATCTTTTCCTCTTGAGCAAATAGGGTGGCAATTTCATTCAGTTTGGTAAGATGTGCAATAACTATTTCAAATTCATAACCATGAAAAGGATCAGATTCTACCAAATTAATAAGTTCTGGATCAACAGAGAATTCATAATCCTTATCAGTAATAAAAATAGGAGAAGTTGCAACATAGGATCATATTTCATCATTTCGTTCATAGCTTTTTCTTTCATTATAGCCATAAAACTTTCTATGCCATTAATTACGAGTATCATAACACTACAAAAAAAATACTTCTGTGATGATACGTCTTTGTCACAGTAGGTCAAGTTTTCTGTCATGCATGTACATCCATGACAATTTTATGACAGAATCAAGATAGTCATACCTGTGCTGTCGTAGAAGTGTTCCATGACAATACTAAAATTATCATCACGGAAGTGTCCACTTCCATGACGATAAATGTCGCATCATGGAAGTGTTTTCGTCAAGGGTGACCGACACGTGGCTTCCACCGTAACGGGTCGCCGTTAAGCTATCGGGTCCGGTTTTGGATCTGATAACCCGTTAACAGCCCTGACCAATGGTGATTTTCCATGTGTAAATTTCTCATTCGCCGGCCGATGCACGTGTCAGCTCGGCGTTGCGACAGATGTCATCCATTCATTGGACGAGAGACGCCTATGATACGTCGACACGTGGCACGGCCCAACAGTGGCCCATTTAGGTTAAAAAGGCCGGCTCGTTTGACTTGGTCAAAAGTTAGCAGGCCGGCCCATGGAAAGCTTGTTAACGTCCTGTTCGCATACAGCCCATCTACGGCCCGGGTACTCATGGCCTGTTATGGCCTTTCAATATTCAGCCCAGTAGTGTCAGGTGGGCCGTCCCATATGATTCCAGCCCGTTGTCACTTTTGGCCCATCTATGGCCCATGAAGTCTTTCAGCCCATATGAGGCCTTTTGCATCTCTGGGCCCATTGACGGCCTGTGGTGAATCAGGCCCATCATGAAAAGTAAACTGCTTTGAGCCCATTAACGGCCCATGATTCAGTTGGGCCGTTTCAAGCCCGTGCTCCCTTTTGGCCTTCTAAGGGCCATACATTCTTGGGCTCATTTCCAGCCCTCGATTACTTACGGTCCATTACTGGCCTGTTATGCTAATGGGCCAAATTCAGCCTGTGGTAACATTCGGTCCGTTTGTGGCCCATTAACCCGTTGGGCCGTTTTCATCCTGTCCTGTAATCCGGCCCATTAACGACACGTCATGCCTCTTGATAGAATTAAGCCTGTGCTGTCTTCCGGCCTGTTAACGGCCCGTTATGGTCTGGGCCCATAAACGAACGGTTCCGATTTTGGCCCGTTTACGGTCCATATTGCGGTCCGGTTTTGGCCCACGAACAGTACGGCCCATGGATCCTACGGCCCGTAGGATGCCCATCGTTACCACGGCCCGTATGTGGCCCATGGTTATTGCGGACACTAGCAAACCGAGGAAAAAGAACTGCAGTGACTACAAGCAAACAAATAAACAAAAGACTATAAATAAATAAATAAGAAAGCAACTAATGCTAGGCTATTACGGCGATTACACAGATTGCATCCACTGGGCATCAAAGTTCGCTACCAGTGCAAATATTAGGGAACAACAAAGCAGCATATTACATACACTGGGCGTCTAAATTGGCCACCAGTGCAAATAAACGCGGCAGCAAAACAAGTCCAGAACTGAAACCACTTCAGAAGAGCTCAAGAAATGATATCCTGGGCACCCACCATGCTGGCAAGAAGCTTAGCAAGCTTATTAGCTTTCTCTTGTTTGGCGCTAAAATCCTCCAATTCTTGCTGTTTCTCCAGAAAGTATGCATCTGAATTCTGCAGGGACTTCCTCAGTCCTTTGGCTTCTTGTCGCAGCACAACTGATCATTGTCTTTCAGCTTGTAGTTGAGAAGCAAGAAGCCAAACTGATTCAGGCAGTGAGTTCGAAGGGCTTGTGCCAGCGGTAGTGGCTAGTAACTCAAACACTACATCAAGGCAGGACTTTGGGGTTGTCTCATTGTCTTCAAGATAGTTTTTATCAGCTTTCTTGGAGAACAACAGGGTTGTCTGACTATGGGGTACTCTTCTCCACTATTCTGCCAGCATTCTAAAAGAGGAACAAGCAGACACATCACAGGTTTAGCATGTATATGAAACTCATTTTGGTAAACCAGTTTAGTAGTAAGGTTGACAGGATTATACTAACTTGTCTTCTATTGCAAGGTAGTACATAATAACAGAATGAAATAAACATATATCTATGTACTATGGTCACTGTATTGTCTATATCATCCTAGTTTATGTTGCCAAATCAAGATAGAGACACAGTTCAAATCATATCTGTTTAAGACAAAGCAGCATAGACAGAATATAAGTGTGGGAAACTACACAACACTAACAACACTTGTAATGTGCATGACATGAGAACATAACTGTTTATACAATTGAAACTGAAATCAACATAGAGCAAGAAGTTACAACAGCAAACCAGTTAAAGAAACAGGTTTAAAACATACCTTTTGCACCATTGGAGTTTCAATTGGATCCTTTAAATTAGAAATTAGTTGGTATGAGTAAATACAGTGATGCAAGAGCAAAGGAGAATGCACCATAGATATGGAATCTGACCTGAGAACAGTTGTTCTTCTGCTTTAAGCATGGAGTTTGGGTTCGCTGTGGTGGTCCTCGTGCTTTGGGCACTGCAGTTGCCTTACTAACTGCTCGTGTGTGGGTGCTCTGTGGTGGAGATGATGTTGTGTCAACTGGAAGTGGGTTACTGTCTGCTGGGGTTGGGGTTAGATGGGGTGTAGCTGGTTCTCTGGCCAACGGGGTAGGGGTACAATTTGCAAGAGTGTCGGTTATGTGTGGTAGGACTGGCTCTTGGGAAAGTACAACCGTGGTTCTATCTGCATCGACGGGTAGCACCGTCTTTTGTGAAGACCGTGTTTTTACTCCCTTAGATACTGCCATCACCCCCACCAATTCAAATGCCTGATAAACAAGAAAAGAAATTGAAGGTACAGACATTGTATGATAGACAGATGCAGTAATTCACGTATATGTTGTCTAACCAAACATGACAGCATGACACAATTTCACATATATGATGGCTAAGGCTAACTAAATAGGATAGCATGACACAATTTCAGATATATGATGGATAACTAAATAGGATAGAATGACATAATTCAACATATGATGACTATCTAAACAGGATGACATGACATAACTATATGATGTCTTTATAAAATAGGTTGGCACGAAATAATTCACATACATGTTGTCTAAGTATACAGGATGGCATGATATAATTCACCTATATGATTGATATACTAAGCAGCTGGCACTCGCATATATGATCTCTAAACTAAGCAGATGGCATTGAATATTGTGTATATGATGTCTAAACTAAGCAATGCAAGACACCGTATGCATGATATGAGAAATATAACCGTCGCAAGTTAGAGCATACACCTCAGGGGGATATAGGACTGGTCATCTGTCTCTGAATCCTCCTCTGAGGAGCTACCTGTAACCAGCGAGATATCTGCTTCAACAAGTAGCATTGTCTGCTTTGAAGACCTTGTTTTCACTCCAGATTTTTCCATAACTGACTCAAATGGCTGATGCACAGGAAGAGTAGTTCAATATACAAACATTGTCGGCAAATGGAATACGTAATGAAAAAAAAGGATGGCATGACATAATTCACATATATGATGCCTGGCTACATAGGACGGCATTGCATAATTCACATATATGATGCCTTGCTAAAAAAGATGGCATTGCATAATTCACATATATGATATACTCCCTCCGTTTCTAAATATAAGTCTTTGTAGAGATTTCACTATAGACCACATACGGATGTATATAGATGCATTTTAGAGTGTAGATTCACTCATTTTGCTCTGTATGTAGTCCATAGTGGAATCTCTACAAAGACTTATATTTAGGAATGGAGGGAGTAGAAACTAAACAGGTCACATTCACACAAAGCAGGTCTAATCTAAGCAGATGACATAGCAATGCAAGACACCATATGCATGATATGAGCAATATAACCCTGCCAACCTAGAGCATAAACCTCGGCGGGGGGGGGGGGAATAGGACTGGTCATCTGTCTCTGAATCCTCCTCTGAGGAGCTATCTGTAACCAACAAGATATCTGCTTCGACAGGTAGCACTGACTGCTCTGAAGACCTTGTTTTCACTCCAGATTTTTCCATCACCGAATCAAATGGCTGATGCACAGGAAGAGTAGATGAATGTACAAACATTGTCGACAAATGGAATACATGATGAAAAAAATAGTATGGCATGATATAATTCACATATACGATGACTGGCTAAACAGGATGGCATTGCATGATTCACAAATATGATGCCTGGCTAAACAAGATGGCACTGCATAATTCACATATATGATATAGAAATCAAACAGGTGGCATTCACACAAAGCATGTCTAAACTAAGCTGATGACATATATGATGTATAAAGTAAGCAATGCAAGGCGCCATATGCATGATATGACCAACATCAGCATGCCAAGTTAGAGCAAACACCTCAGGGGGTAAATAGAAGTGGTCTGGTCCCTCTGAATCCCCCTCTGAACAGTTATCTTCCTCTGGAATACAATCTGGAATGGGGGGGGGGGGCTGCCACTGCGCCCACCATGGAGCGACGTCTGCATGACATTATATTCCCACGCAACGCTCTTCTCTTTTTCTCTACATGTTCTGTACAATTGTGTACAATAACTGACATGCATAATAAAAAAACATAGTCAGATTATGTAAGGCCTAAGGGGTGCATGCAGAAATCCAGACTGATGGTAGCAACCAATGGATAGATCCAAAACTAATTGTAGCCGGCAGATGATAGCTTCAGTTAAAAAAGACAGATGATGGCTCCTCTACTGTTTGTTGCCCACCCAACATGAACCACATAGAAGACCCGAGACAAACCAGATAGTAGACAGAGATACTATTTGTTGCTGCCTCGATATGTGCCCCACAAGCATTTTAAAACTCAAGTCTAAACATTAGTTTGGACCTGACTCAGAGTCTAAGAGGTGAACAGGACAATAAAGTAGCAGGTAATATTAATCGATGTATGACATAAGCAGACACGAAAGAGTGCGACCTCTCTTCCGGAACTGTTTAGTCGACATGTTCATCTGCTCAGTCGATGATGGTAATGCAGTTGGTGTGGCTGCCGACAGCGGTGAAGAAGATCTGAGGCGGCAAAAGAAGGTCTGGAGTGGGGATCTCTACTGCGGTGGATGTTTCCATCGATGGAGCAGCTCAAGTGGGGTGGACGACGGCACGACAGGAGCGGGACAAACCACACAGAGTTTTCTTTGACACTGATACGTCTCCAATGTATCTATAATTTTTTATTGTTCCACGCTATTATATTATCAATCTTGGATGTTTTTATATGCATTTACAACAATTATATATCATTTTTTGGGACTAACCTATTAACTTAGTGCCCAGTGCCAGTTGCTGTTTTCTGCCTGTTTCTGGTTTTACAGAATATCAATACCAAACGAAGACCAAATGCCACGAAACATTTTGTAGATTTTTTTCTAGACATAACCAACACTAGAAGCTTTGGGAGAAGGCCAGAAGCCCCAGGAGGTGGCCACGAGCCACCAGGGCGCGCCTGGGGGGGGGGGGGCAGGCGCGCCCTGGTGCCTCGTGGGCCCAACTCTGCCCCTTTTGACCTAATTCCACCACTATAAATTCCCAAAAATCGGGAAACCAACAAAGGAGTCCACGAAATACTTTTTCCGCCGCCGCAAGCTTCTGTTCTCGAGAGATCCCATCTGGAGGCCTTTTCCGGTACTCCGCCGGAGGGGGAATCGATCGCGGAGGGACTCTACATCAACCTTGCTGCCCTTCCGATGATGAGTGAGTAGTTTACCACAGACCATCGGGTCCATAGTTAGTATCTAGATAGCTTCTTCTCTTTTTTTGATCTTCAATACAATGTTCTCCTCGATGTTCTTGGAGTTCTATCCGATGTAATCACTTTTTGTGGTGTGTTTGTTGGGATCCGATGAATTGTGAGTTTATGATCAGATTATCCATGAATATTATTTGAGTCTTCTCTGATCTCTTTTATGCATGGTTATTATAGCTTCGTATTTCTTCTCCGATCTATTGATTTGGTTTGGCCAACTAGATTGATTTATCTTGCCATGGGAAGAGGTGCTTTGTAATTGGTTCGATCTTGCGGTGCTCAATCCCAGTGACAGAAAGGGACATGACACGTATGTATCATTGCTATTAAGGGTAAAAAGATGGGGTTTATTCATGCATGAGTTTACTTTGTCTACATCATGTCATCTTGCTTAAGGCGTTACTCCGTCCTTTATGGACTTAATACACTAGATGCATGCTGGATAGCGGTCGATGTGTGGAGTAATAGTAGTAGATGCAGGCAGGAGTCGGTCTACTTGTCTTGGATGTGATGCCTATATACATGATCGTTGCCCTGGATATCGTCATGATTATTTGCTTTTCTATCAATTGCCCAACAGTAATTTGTTTACCCACCGTATGCTATTTTCTTGAGAGAAGCCTCTAGTGAAAACTATGGCCCCCGGGTCTATCTAAACCATATATTAAAAACCCTAAAAATACCTTGCTACACTTTTTGTTTATTTATTTTATTTTGTATTTTTGTTTCAATCTATCTATCTATCACATACAATTTAATCTTGCAATTAACCGCCGAGGGATTAACAACCCCTTGTTTGCGTTGGGTGCAAAGATTTGTTGTTTTGTGTGCAGGTGTTGCTAACAAGGTGTTGCGTAATTCTCCTACTGGATTGATAACCTTGGTTTCATATCTGAGGGAAATACTTATCTCTACTGTACTGCATCTCCCTTCCTCTTCAGGGAATTACCAATGCAGCTCACAAGTAGCAGGAAGAATTTCTGGTGCCGTTGCCGGGGAGACATCATCAACATCTATCAAGTACCTACGCATAAAACTTTCATCTCCTTGCATTTACTTTATTTACCTTTTATTTTCCTTTGCCTCTCGTTTTCATCTCCCCCACTTCTAAAAAGTTTTTACAAAAACACAAAAATATTTTATTTGCTTGCTTGCTTGCTTTTATTGCCTTCATGAAAACACACAAGAACAGAAAGTAAAAGCAAAAATTTAAGACCACTATGGATCCTCACCCACTTGCTAATCTTTTCAAAAGATCCAATTATAATGAACCAATTGCTAGTGATTTGAGTGATCTTGCTTTTCTCTATGAAGAATTTCTTGAAAATCATGAATCTGAAAATTGTGATGAAGTGTTAGAAGAAGAAATTTATAAAGTGATTCATGATAGCTCCTCGATTGAAAAGCATGATTGTAATGATGTTATTATAAATTCTATTAATGTCAACTGTGTTAATGATATGCAAAACTACATGCTTGGGGATGATAATTTTGTCATGTCCACTACTTGTTGCAATGATCATGATTGGGGTGATAATGCTTCTTATGATCTTGAAAATTTATTTAAGCCTCATGATGAATATGTCATTGATAATAATGTTTGCAATAATATTGAAAGTGGGTTTGGAAAGGTCATGACTGTAGTTGATGATAATCCCACTATTTTGGAAGAGTGTCAACTTTGCATGCGTGTGGATCATGTAGAGAATATGTTATGTCATAGCTATATTGTTGAATTTGAATATGATCCCACATGTAATTATTATGAGAGAGGAAAATGTGGTTTTATAAATTATCATGTCATTAAATTACCTCTTTTCATTGTGAGATTGTTATTGTTTCTTTCTTCTTCCATGCATATGCTAAATATTTCTTGCCTTAATAATTTGTTTGCTTATAAAATGCCTATGCATAGGAAGTATGTTAGACTTAAATGTGTTTGTCACATGTTTTTTGATGCTCTCTTTGCGTTACAATTATTATCTTCCATGTGAGCATCAATAAAATCTCAAGCCTATCTTGATGGCTATAAAGAAAGAGCTTGTTGGGAGACAACCCAATAGTTATCATTTTAATTTTATTGTGTGTTTTAACATTTATGCTTGTGTTATGATTGAGTTTTTATGTTTTTAATTAGTGTTTGTGCCAAGTAAAACCTTTGGGATGATTTGGAAGATAGTATAATTGATGCTGTTTGGAAAACAGAAAGTTTTGTGTCCAGTACTGGAATTTTGGTTCTGTACTGGTGAGTCAGAAAAATCTGAAATTTTTACAAAGTATTGGTATATGAATTTCCCACGTTTTCCTAATTTTTCAGAATTTTTGGAGTTACAGAAGTATAGCTTTTAAATAGATTGCTACATACTGTTCTGTTTTTGACAGATTCTGTTTTTGATGCTTTGCTTGCTTGTTTTGATGAAACTATGGATTGTATCCGGGGGTATAAGACATGGAGAAGTTAGAATACAGTAGTTATAATGCAAAAATAAAATATGAATGGGTTTGCAACAGTACTTAAAGTAGTGATTTGTTTTGTTATACTAACGGATCTCACAAAGGTTTTGTTGAGTTTTGTGTGATTGAAGTTTTCAAGTTTTGGGTGAGATCACGGTGGATGAAGGAATAAGGAGTGGCAAGAGCCTAAGCTTGGGGATGACCATGTCACCCCAACGTAATATTCAAGGAAGTCTCAAGCGTCTAAGCTTGGGGATGCCCCGGAAGGCATCCCCTCTTTCTTCTACCAACCATCGGTAATTTTACTTGGAGCTATATTTTTATTCGTCACATGATATGTGTTTTGCTTGGAGCGTCGTGTATTATATGAGTCTTTGATTTGTTTGCTTTTTAGTTTGTAACAATCATCCTTGCTGGACACACCTATTTGAGAGAGCCACACGTTCATCATAATTTGTTAGAATACTCTATGTGCTTCACTTAAATTTTTTGAGCTAGGCAGTTGCTCTAGTGCTTCACTTAATTCTTTTTTAGCACGGCGGTGGCTATATTTTGAAGAAATATTTGAACTCTCATGCTTCACTTATATTATTTTGAGAGTTGATAAGATTAAAATTTTGAAGAAATATTTAAACTCTCATGCTTCACTTATATTATTTTGGGAGCTGATAAGATTAAAATTTTGAAGAAATATATGCACTCTCATGCTTCACTTATATCTTTTTGAGAGTTGATAATAGTAATGGTAATTTGCACAACATATGAATTTGGCCCAAAGTGATGAATATTCAAGAGGGATATAATAAAAACTTTCATATAGATCATGGGATATGATAGGTGTGATTCCTTGCAATAGTTTTGCGATATGAAAATGATAATATGTGAGTCATGTTAGTGAGTAATTGTGATTTAGTAAGAATATTAGTGTTAAGGTTTGTGATTCCCTATGCATGCACATTAAGTCAATAGTTATGCAAAGAAATTATATCCTACTTATGGTGCATTATTCGGTGTTAGTTATGTTCAATGCATATTTATGACCGTTTTCGCTTTTTGGTTGGTTGCTTCTCAATCTATTTGCTAGCCTTCATTTGTACTAAGCGGAAATACTACTTGTGCATCCAAACTCCTTAAACCCAAGTTATGCCAAATGAGTCCACTATATCTACCTATATGCGGTATTTCCATGCCGTTCCAAGTAAATTTGCGTGTTCCAACTCTAATGTTCAAAATAATTTTTCCATTTTGTGTGCCCGTACAGCTCATGAAGCAGCAGGGGGTGACCAATATTTTCCATGCTAGGTGTGTTATTCTCACGATGAGTGTTTATTCACTTGTCATTGCACGAGAGAGTGGCTGGTAATAGGGATGCCCAGTCCCACAATGAAAACAAAAATTAATAACAACAAAATTCCTTGGAAAGTGTTGGTATGGAGGGCACCCATGGATACGGCTAGCCATGGATTGTGAAAGAATGGTGGAAAGGAAATAAACTTTACTTTCTGTTTGGGAACCGCCTATGATGTGTCTAGCATGGAAGATATTGGGAATTCTTGGTCGTTTTCGTTGACAGGAAAAGCATGCCTCTCAAAATATTTTTATCTCTCTAATTTAAGCTTTGAGCTCTGGTACATTTGCAAATCTCTGCTTCCCTCTGCGAAGGGCCTATCTATTTACTTTTATGCAATTTTTATTTTTATTTTTGAGTCTCCATCTTCTCTTATAAAGCACCAACTAGAGAGCACTATTGTCATACTTGTGCATTGTGTGTAGCTAATATTTGAGTGTGTTTCATGAATGGATCAATGATTGAGCATAATGGGCTAGGGATAACTTTCTTTAGCGTTGATATTTTGAAAGACATGGTTGCTTGTTAGCATGCTTGAGTATTTATATCTTAATGTCAAATTATAGACTATTGCTTTGAATCATTCAAGTCCAAATGTCCATGCTATAAAATAAAAGAATATATGATGAATATGATAGGTAGCATTCCACATCAAAAATTCTGTTTTTATCATTTACCTACTCGAGGACGAGCAGGAATTAAGCTTGGGGATGCTGATACGTCTCCAACGTATCTATAATTTTTGATTGTTCCATGCTATTATATTATCAATCTTGGATGTTTTTATATGCATTTACAAAAATTATATATCATTTTTTGGGACTAACCTATTAACTTAGTGCCCAGTGCCAGTTGCTGTTTTCTGCCTGTTTTTGGTTTTACAGAATATCAATACCAAACGAAGTCCAAATGCCACGAAACTTTTTGGAGATTTTTTTCTGGGCATAACCAACACTAGAAGCTTCAGGAGAAGGCCAGAAGCCCCAGGAGGTGGCCACGAGCCACCAGGGCGCGCCTGGGGGGGGGGGCAGGCGCGCCCTGGTGCCTCGTGGGCCCACCTCTGCCCCTTTTCACCTAATTCCACCACTATAAATTCCCAAAAATCGGGAAACCAACAGAGGAGTCCACAAAATACTTTTTCCGCCGCCGCAAGCTTCTGTTCTCGAGAGATCCCATCTGGAGGCCTTTTTCGGTACTCCGTCGGAGGGGGAATCGATCACGGAGGGGCTCTACATCAACCTTGCTGCCCTTCCGATGATGCGTGAGTAGTTTACCAGAGACCTTCGGGTCCATAGTTAGTAGCTAGATAGCTTCTTCTCTCTTTTTGATCTTCAATACAATGTTCTCCTCGATGTTCTTGGAGTTCTATCCGATGTAATCACTTTTTGCGGTGTGTTTGTTGGGATCCGATGAATTGTGAGTTTATGATCAGATTATCCGTGAATATTATTTGAGTCTTCTCTGATCTCTTTTATGCATGATTATTATAGCTTCGTATTTCTTCTCCGATCTATTGATTTGGTTTGGCCAACTAGATTGATTTATCTTGCCATGGGAAGAGGTGCTTTGTAATGGGTTCGATCTTGCGGTGCTCAATCCCAGTGACAGAAAGGGACATGACACGTATGTATCGTTGCTATTAAGGGTAAAAAGATGGGGTTTATTCATTCGTGAGTTTACTTTGTCTACATCATGTCATCTTGCTTAAGGCGTTACTCCGTTCTTTATGGACTTAATACACTAGATGCATGCTGGATAGCGGTCGATGTGCGGAGTAATAGTAGTAGATGCAGGCAGGAGTCGGTCTACTTGTCTCGGACGTGATGCCTATATACATGATCATTGCCTTGGATGTCGTCATGATTATTTGCTCTTCTATCAATTGCCCAACAGTAATTTGTTTACCCACCGTATGCTATTTTCTTGAGAGAAGCCTCTAGTGAAAACTATGGCCCCCGGGTCTATCTAAATCATATATTAAAAACCCTAAAAATACCTTGCTGCACTTTTTGTTTATTTATTTTATTTTGTATTTTTGTTTCTATCTATCTATCTATCACATACAATTTAATCTTGCAATTAACCGCCGAGGGATTGACAACCCCTTGTTTGCGTTGGGTGCAAGGATTTGTTGTTTTGTGTGCAGGTGCTACTAACGAGGTGTTGCGTGATTCTCCTACTGGATTGATAACCTTGGTTTCATAACTGAGGGAAATACTTATCTCTACTGTACTGCATCTCCCTTCCTCTTCAGGGAATTACCAACGCAGCTCACAAGTAGCAGACACCTATCTGTAAATGAAGAAAATCTGTAAGGGCTCCTTTGAACTGGAGGATTCTAAAAACGCATGGACTGGAAAAACACAGGAATAGGATAGGAATGCACGTGCAAAACAGAGCATTTGCAAACACATGATTTCTGTCAAACTGGGTGTTTGGTTCACAGGAATTGGAAGAACACAGGAATGCAGAGAAACATGGTCAAATTAAAGTCAAACCACATGAAAATGTTAAGTTAGAATCTTATTATGCCACTAATGCACTTAGTCTTGTTCTTCATGCATAGGAATTTGTAAAGGACGTCCAAGTGGATATTAAAATTCCTACATTTTTTCTTTGAGAGAGACACCAAAGGAAAAAAAATCCTCCAGTTTTGCTTTGCTCCATTCCTTCTAACCAAATGCATGAATAGTAGTACCATAGGAAACTTTCCAAGTCCTATGTTTTCCTTCACTTTTTCTTTGAACCATTGGCGATTCTAGTAGGTGGTCTTCAACAGGTTGAAGCCTGCCCTCGAATAATGTTTTTGTACTACTACTATTTTGGACACAACCAACTAGCTCAACTCCCAGGCCCATCTACACATGCACGGCTCCAACACGCAGAAATAAAAAATGATCACTTTCGAGAGAGTCCAACACGGATAGCTACTAACTTGCCTACTACCTCACTGCTTGTCATATGGGAGAAACTATTCATATTTCTCATTACTACGTGTTCTCAGTGGGTGTTCTTGCCTGCATGAACTAGATATTTTTCAAAAAGAAACCTAAAGTTTTTCAATATATACTACATGTGCTCTGTTGTACTCTGAATAAATTTGAGCTTATATGAACAACATAAGTAGGTCCATTATTCTGGTTAAAAGGTTATATCTTAAAAAAGAACTATTCAGTAATAGTACATGTTCCCGTTGTAATCTGAAATTTTGTGAGTTTATTTGGTCCACATGATTATGAGATAATGGCTATCTTGCTAAACCGATTCAAATTGTGGTTCAAAAGAGCATTTAGTTTTCTCCCTGTTAACTTTGAGACCACCCTCCATTTCTTTCCAGATTTGCAACTGCTTTGAACCAAAGGATCCCTAAGGGATCAACGTGAATGTAGAGTAAAAAAGTGATGTGACGAGTGTACAACCTCTTTGGCGTAGCCTTGTCGACCTCGGCATCATTGGGTTGGTCGTGGAGGATGGTGCGGCTGGTGTGACTGTCGAAGGCGGGGAAGAAGATCTGAGGCGTCTGGAGACGGCGCCGAGGGTACTGCTCCGCTGTGATGGATGGTTCCGTCGTTGGAGTAGCTCCGGTGAGGTGTACGACGGCGAGGCTGAAGCAGGACAAGACATACAGCGTTAATCTGAAGTGGGATTCTAATAGCATCTGCAATAGATGATGTAAAATACATCAGCAAACAGTGCTAGATGTAAAATGCATCAGCCGCGCCGTGGTTGCTCCAGCAGATGATGTAAAAACTGTTGACTCTGAACTTAACTGAAGAAACTGAATTGTACAGTCACAACTGAATTTTACTAACGAATCCGAATTTACTGTCAAAACTATTTGCACTATTTGCAAAGCACTGCAATAGAAGTTTAGGCCGCTCGAGCACTAGTAGCTCCTGAAGCAGTGATCTAAATCAGCAGCCGCTCGAGCGGTGAACACACTAGCAGAGAGCAGTTTGTGCAGCTACAGCTGCTACGCCCGGAGCTGCAGCGTGAGCGAGAGCTAAAGCAACAACTCGTGTAGCTATAGCAGGTCGTCTAGCAGCAGCAGCAGCGCGAGCGAGAGCAAGAGTAGAGCAGAGCAATAGCAGGAACGAGAGCAAGAGTAGAGCAGCAGCACGACCAACAGCAAGAGCAGAGAAGCAGCGTGAGTGAGAGCCGGAGCAGCAGCAGCAGCGTGAGCGAGAGCCGGAGCGGCAGCAGCTCCTGCTGGTGTGGACTTCGCCACCGAGGGAGCAACGCCATGGGGGAGAGACGCCGTGGAGGAAGTGGCCGGCGACACCGCCGTCGATGGAGACGCGCCATGGTGGCTCGGGATCGAGCACCGGCAGCCCCGTGAGATCGAATAAAAGAGAAAATGCAGCAATGAGTGCATAACCTCCTTGGTGGCGCTGAGTAGGCTTCAGCTTCATCGGAGGAATTGCAGAGGGTGCTGCGGTTTCGGTAGGGCAGGTGAAGACGGTGCTGTGGGAATGGAGGTGGCGCGTTAGGCGAGGCGAACATCGGGGCAGCTCCATGGAGGTGGAGGACGGGGCGGCTGAACCGGCGGGACGACAAGATCAATGATGGATCCTCATCCGGAGTGGTGGATGAGGGACGTCGAGCTATTGCTGTGGATGGCATCGTTGGGGAAGAGGCTTCGGCTGGGCGGCGGTCGGGTGGCGGACGGAGGAGGGTGGGGTTTCACGGGTTTTGGTGGCCTCGGTGTACGAATGGGGGTAACGCAGGGGAAGAGAGGGAGGAGCCATGGCTTAGGGACGTGCTTGTCCGAAATTTGGGGTAAGTTACAAAAGTACCCCCACCCGTTTTATCCATGGGACGTCGAGGCGGTATTTCCGACTGAGGGGTAGAAGGGGGATTCCGCGTGTTGGGCGGCGTGACCGATTTCGGATGAGGAGGGAGTTTTCGTGCACGTTGAAATTTCGGGATAACAAGGCGCGGGTTAAAGAGGCGGGAGTTTCGCACCACAAGAGACAAAGAGATACTCTATCTTGAAAAATTCGGGATAACAAGGCGCGGCTTCGAATTTCGGGAGAACAAGCTTAACGTGTACAAAAAAACAAAACAAAAGATAATTTGTACAAGACAAGAGAGAGTCATGTCCCGTTTTACAATATTACTACAAATGCCATTCAAAGCCAACAACAAATAACTAACAAATTCGGTAGAACAAGCTTAGCGTGTACAGTACCAAATCAATTTGCACTTCCATCAGCAACAAAAAACAACAACAAATCAAAACACCTTCCGAAAAAAAAATCAAATCAAAATACTGTCATTTACCATATTGACTCAATTTGAATCAATTTTCCCTATTTGAATATGATTGTTATCAAGTTATACCATCATTTAAATATTATCTTGATAACACAATACATGCATGTAGTAGTAATCCTATTTAACTATGAACTACGTGTACCATACGATCTCCAATTCACATATTTGTATCCATTTTATGTTGAATTCAAATCACAATACATTTAATGCTCTAGCTAGACATTCGGAATGATCTAAACCATGTTTTCATATGTATAATGTGTTTAACACGCACAATGCATGCCCCCCCCTCCACACACACATCATTTAGATGTTAGCTGCGAAAACCACACATTATCTCAAATTTGAATAGTTATGTCCATGCATGGATGCAATGTGGTCAAACGATGCCCGCCATCGGTGTCTCAAATTCAAATCAATTTTGGCTTGTTCGACATGTATATAGTATTGCATGTTCGATTCAAAACCACACGCATATCTCCATTATATTCATGCATGCATGGGTTACAAACATCATGATCTCTTATTCAAATATTTGAATCCACTTTTATATTGATTATCATCTATGTGAGTCTTTTACACCCACTCACACACTCCTCCTCTCTTTGTGGATATATACCACTAACTTTCCTATCATGCATGCATATATATATGCACACACACACACTCCCCACTCGGCATCCTCTACATCGCGCACACACACGTTGTCGTTCTCTAGGTCGGTCTCCCACGATCTCTCTAGGTCTCTCCATATGCCTCTTTACCACACACACATATCGATATACCCATCTAGCTAGGTCTGCCTAGCTACCATAGACAAACATGTACACATATGGTCCTACCCTCCTCTCACCATCCATGCCTCCCGCCCTAACTCTGAGGAACGCGCGCACTGTCGCCCCCTCTGTTGTTATCCATCTCGCACTCGTACACTGTCTCAAGCTAACTAAATAATAGGCCTCTCACACCATCTCCTAGGTAGCTAGGTAGCTAGCTAGCTAGCTGCATCCCTCCCCCCCACACACACCTCTCCCTCTCTTCGTCACTCTGGGAGTTCTTTATCTCTGACACATGCATGCATGTGCACCAATCGATTTCCCTCTATGTGTAGCCAGGACCCTCTCGCTATTTTCCCACACAAACCGACCGATCTATATCTCTAGTTAGGTCTCCCCCTCTTTTCCCACGTGCACACATCGACGGAACTATGACCTCTCTTGATAGGACCGCCTACCACACACACATTAATTGTCCCTCCCATCTCATCATCCATGCCTTCCGCTTTATCTATCAATCAGACGCGCGTGCCCCACGCACGTTCTCGTCCCCTCTCTTTAATTATCGATATCCCACTTGTACTCCTTCCTTGTCTTCGTCTACCTGGCCTCTCGCACCATCTTCAGGCACCCCCCTCTGTCCTAGCGCTTGTACGCTCGTAAAGTTCTTCCCTCTATCCGTCTCTATCGATATCTGTCGTAAACGATATCCTTCCCCTCTCTTCTCGTATATCGCCCCCTGCACATACATATACTATGTATGTAGGCCTCTCTTTGACACATACATATGTATAGAGGCATGTCGCACAAACCATCTCTTTCTCTCTCTCTCTCTGACACACCCACTAGGTGGAGTACATGTATACGAAGAGAAGAGCTGCACGCACGCACTCACTCCTTCCCTCATACAGACACACGGATACACGGTGGAGCACATTTCTATAAGAAGAGGTAGCCCACATGATTGATAATTTGACGCGTGTAGAAAGGCTTTTTAGATGATGTGGCACTAGTACTTCCGGTACATGTAAAGCAACCAAGTTGTATTTCCAATAGCATGGCACTACTTCGTAGGAAACAAAATACGAGGAAGATCTTGTTTAGGGTGATGTCTCTCTTTTTCAGTCAATACATTTATGAATAAAATAATGTGGGGGGGCATCAATGAAGCCACGTGGCACATGTGGAGGTGTTGCTTGCCAGCTTCCTGTGTGGATTTGATCACACTGACGTGCCGATGGTTCTAGAAGAACGTAGACACTTTTTTTTGAGGGTGGGTACACTTAGGTTACTGTAGACGCGAATCCGAAACACCTAAACCGTTGGATCAACATCAATGAACGGCTGATGTGATGTCACACGTGAACGATTGAGAATTTCAAAACTAATTATAGAAATAGCCAATAGCGGGCTCCTCTTTTTTTGGTCTGAGAGGTTGAGGGCGTCTGGCTCTGCCACGATGGCCTCCGAGAGCGCGGGCCCACGCACGCGTCCGAGAAACGTATGCAAACCGTCGGCCAAACTCCCACACCTCTGCTCTAGTAAAAAAAACTCCCTCGCTTCCCGCGCTGGAAAAACACCGCCCTCACCTTTCTAATAGGGATTTCTATCGACCGATCTCGTTAAGGAGTGAAAGCAAGTGTTACACTTTACATAGTATTAAGTTAGGCGGTAAACTTTACAGCCCGTCGCGTTCGCGTCGCACCAACACACGGTCAGTCCGGCCCGCCGCTCACCGAAGGGACGCGCATCGGCTTGGTGCGTCACTGACATGTGCAACCGCATGTGAGCAGTAGCATGAACAGACGGTCGGTCCGGCCCACCACTCGACACGCATCGGCTTGATACATCACTGACATGTACGACCGCATGTGAGGAGTAGCAAACGGACAGGCCAAGATCCCACGCCTACCGCGCGCCAAAAGCCCGACCTTTTTAATAATTCTATAGATCGCACCAAGGAGCAGACCATGGCTATGGCTCCCTCAGTTGCGAACGCTCGCATGGCAGTTTCATGTGTGGGGAGGGGCGTGGTGTGGCAGTTTTGTAAAATGCCATGGCATTTCTTTTTTTACTGTTGTTTTCGTCCAATAACTGGCACCGTCGGATGCAGATCTTACGGTTACTAGGGAGTTCGCCAGGAATAGCCTAGCGGCAAACTATTGAATATTTTTTTTCACACGCACTACATCGACACATATCATCTCTCTCCCTCTTTCCCACGCACACACCTACGCTCATGAGTCTCTCGGGACTTCTCACACACACCATCTCTAGCTCTCTAGGTCGATGCCACACACATACACTTGTACTCTAGGTTTAGTACGTCGTACACGGAGAGAAGTGGTGCACGCACGCACTCATCCTCTCTCACACATGCATCGGTAGCTACGAATCGTAGTGTTCTCAACCATCTGATTCGCTCTATCTAAGGTTCATGTTGCTCCTTGGCCTTCAGATTCAAAGGTTCAAAACACGGAGGCTCAGCTGGAGGCGCGAGGTTTTGCTTAATGTGGGTACCACACACGGCACCAACACGACACGAGATTGGTCTGCCTGGTGCGCAGTCGGGTGAGTACTAGTAGTACTACTTTGATGTGTCGCATCAACTCGCAGAAGTATGCAACACTTCCTTAACACACAAACATATAAGCAGCTTATATTTAGGTTTATTTCTTACCCAAAAGATCTTATATCCAACAGACACAAAATATCCCTTGGACTGTTGGGAATTACTTCAACTGCATATTACTAAGGTAAAGTAGACCAAACTAAACCCTACATTAGCATATTACTAAGATAACTAGAAGGCATTGTGGAATCATTTAGGAGGTGAGCTTGTCAATCCGAATGTGGAGGGACACCGTATTCGACGACCCAGCCCCGGCCAGCAGCTTGGGCGGCACTATCAAGAAGGTCAGCTCCTCCACGGCAACGGCGCCGGGCTCCTTGCTGCTTGTCACCTCGATTTCCACCTTGACGGCGTCGGTCCTGCCGTTGGGCGCCCCCGGCGGCCTGTTCGCCCACACCTTGGCCGCATAGTGCGGCGGTGGGGACGCCCCCGCTCTGATGCAAACGACCAACACGGCGATAGGCGCGCCGATGCCGAGCACGCCGCCGACCACGAAAAACACGCGGCCGTCCTCCTCCACGAACAGCAAGCGCCGCGGTTACAACACCGACACCTGCAGCTGGAGCACCTTGCCGTACTGGATCCTGTGCACGGGAATGGGGTGCACGGTGATGAGGTGGTTGGGGAGCACCGGCGGCGGGCCTTCGTAGCCGCAGTTGGGCATGGGGCACTTGCACGGCGCGAGCAAACACGCGCTCTGGTGATCGTGGAGCTTGTGGTAAGTGACGTAGAGCCCATGGCCTTCGTGCAGGCACTCCACCCTCGCCGAGGAGAGGACGACATCCATCGCCGTGTTGCGCACGTCGAAGCCGCCGCCGTGCTCGCACTTCTGGCACTGTCGCTGGTTCCCGGGCCGCTCGCCACGGCAGTCCGCGTAGACCAGGTGCCCTCCCTTGCACTGCACAAATCAATCGAACTCCACATCAATCAAGAAAACTGCGCCTTGCTCGATCAGCCGAACAGACAAGATGTATTCGAACCTCGTACACCGGAGGCTTCAAGGGGCGGAGGCAGAAGGGGCAGTGGAGGATGGTGAGGTCCATAAAGACGTCCATCGTCGGGTCCTGTTCCGTGGGCATGATCTCGCTCTCCTCGTGCACCACCATCTCTCGCTTTAGGGCCGGGGCATTATTAGAAAGTTTTACCATCACATGTTCATACTTCAAGGTGCATTAAATCAAGACATGAAAGGATCAAAAGGAAACTCACGGCATGCATCCATGCTTTGTAATTTATGCATCAATAAACACAACTTCTTAAGAAAATTGAGTGTACTGCTTTGATGTGTCGCGTCAACTCGTACAACAAGGAGAAACTTTTGCTTACAACACGCTCTCCCTCCCCCACGCGGTGGACATGCAGCAGTTAATTCAGTGACAGATTGCCAGAAGCATATAGTACTAGTATTATTGTAGTAGTACGACTTCCCAAAGAGGCGAAGAGCCAAGCACAACCCAAAATTGGCAGTTGTGAACGCTCGCGTGGCAGTCTCTCATGTGTAGGGGAGGGGTGTGGTGTGGCAGTTTTGTAAAATTCCATGGCATTTGTTTTTTTATTGCTGTTTGCGTCCAATAGGTGCCACCGTCAGATGCAGATCTTATGGTTATTGTGGCGATCGCTAGTTATAGGCTCGTGGCGAACTGTTGACTAGTCACTCTTTTTTTGCAAAAACTAGCCTCTTTTTGACACGCATTTACATTGATACGGCTTGAATGCCAACGAGGGAGAGGGTAGCGATTCCCGAAATGTTGAACGGTCAATGATGCATCCTCATTCAATTTTGCACTTCCTGAGATCTAAGTTTGACCATAAATTTAACCAACGAGACCGACTGCGGCGGGAGCAAAAATTATACCACTGAAATTCGGGTCAAATTTATGGTCAGACTTAGATCTCGGGAAGCGCGGGCGAACTACATTGTGGAATGGAGGGAAGCATGCAGAGGGAATTAATTGGAGAAGCAGAATGGAGCCAGCACGATATGAATGCAACACAGTTTACACTCTCATAGTATAAGGCGCCCCTCCACTCCAATCCATCTACCGAATCGTATGCACCTACTAGTACTACGCACCTAGTCCGTGCAACACTTCTCACTCCAATCCATGACCAAGTGACCAGAAGCCACAACCACCCATGGAGGCGATGGACGCGAGCGGCAGGTGGCTGTGCCAGATGATCCACGACGCCGGCCTATAGCCTGGCACCAAGCAGCATCTCCAGATGGTGCTGGCGACCGCCGGCGTCATAGCCCTCGGCAACGACGGCTTCGCCTCTCACATGGGCGAGATGATGGTCCGCTCCATCCGCAAGTTCACCGCCGTCAAGAAGCGCGCGGACAACCTTGCCGTACTCGTCCAGCCCGCGCACCCAGGCTCCTCATTGCCTGCCACCCTCATCGGCCTACATGGTGACAACCTCTTTGACGCACTGGTGGCCCTGCAGCTGCCCGATGTCGCGACGAAGAATGTCCACCTCGAGGCCGCGCTCGCCACGCAACGCCTCGCCGAGCAAGAAACCGTCGACCTACACATCCATATCTACGAGGAAATCGTCTACATAGGCCACTACAGGGCCAGGGACGATGCTAAGACGTTGGCCTTCTTCGACCGGCTGGAAGCCTTGGACGCCATTGTTCAGAAGCACGTTGACCTCACCACGAAAGCCACTGCTCCTCAGCCGCCGTTTGGTTGGCCGGCGCCCTGAGTCGAGGAGGACGAGGTCGTCGATGGATGCATCTTTCTTCTTGCCTCCTGTAACCAGCACTGCATCGCGTACTGTATCGCATTATCATTCCAGTCGTAAATGACACGTGTGATCCCTTGCTCTCATTTGGCGTTAATTATATGTGTCACTGTCTTCGCTCTATTTTATTGGTCACCTTCGTGTTTTGTGCCAAATTTTGACTTCAGATCTAACTAACAATAAGTTAATGCATGTCACAAAAAACAATATCGTTGGAAACTACTCCCTCCTTTCCGGTTTATAGGGCTCAATTTCAAAATCTCTTCAACCAAGGTAGATGGTGAGTGGTGGAATAAATTTCGTAGTTTGCATAAGTACTTAATTAATACGCTCATTTTCCTCATAAAGTTATGTTTACCGATGCATTAATTACAACGCATGCATGCATGACCACTAAATGTCCATGAACTTCTACATGCATTGGGAGTTTTCTCTTGATACTTGCATTGGGTGATTTATTGTACCTCGAAACCCTAAACCGGAAAGAAGGGAGTATGTTCAAATACAAATGCAACGATATATTTTTTGGTGACATGCATTAATATTTTGTTAGTTAATTCTATGGTCAAAATTTGGCACAAAGGGGACCAACAAACCAGGACGGGGGTAGTACTTACCTATTGCATCAACTTCGTAATTTACGTACGATGCATGACCCAACCTACCAAACTATAATATATATATGGGCGCGACAACCAAACTTATACGTCACAAGTTCAAAATGATAAAGTGGAACAAGTACTGCACGCCTGTCCCGTTCGCGTCGCACCCCACACTGTCATTATGTTGTCTAGCATTTTCACTGTCATGTGGGACCGCAGTTGAGCAAACCGACTATCAGCAAATCCCCACCCCGCCCACTGCACGTCGGCTGAGTTAGAATTAGAAGAGAGAAACAAGGAGGGAGAAGAGCTTGCTGTAGCACGGACGCCGTTGTCCGATGGGACTCGTGTTGATAAAGTAGGAGTACCCCGTACTCGTTTGTACTCGTACATACTATGACCACTCGTTGGGTGCGTGCGACCTGTACCTATCGTCACTTTGCAGCTACGCTTCATAGTACATATTTTTCACGCATTTTTCCTATTTGCTGAGATGTACTGCTCAGCTCCGTGGTCATCGGAAATATTTCTACGTGCTTCCTTTCGCCGACATGTGGGACATAGAGCATCTGGGTCCACCTGCAAGCACTCGAGGCATCTCCAACGCTGAGCGTCAACCGGTAGGGACAAGTCCTCGGACAGTAATGCGGCAGCGGGCCATCCAACAATGCCGGCGTATGAGTACATTTCAAACCGGACGAATTACATGCAAACCCCCCGCAAAAGAATAAATAAATGAATTACTACATGCAGACCGCATGATTTTCATAGAAACCGGAGCACATTCATTACATTTTTGACATATTTCATTGAAAAAAATGATCGGCCCTAAACCAGTCTAAGGGCCTCTTTTATTCCCAGGATACTGAAAATATAGGAATGGGGAAAGTATGGGACTGGAGTCCTAAATCCAATAGGATTAGCAAAGAGTGTTCAATGCCATAGGAAAAACAAAGGAATTGTAAAAAAAAGGTTGGAGAGGAGTAGGAGTACTACTAGCTAAGCTGCGACGACGCTCTTGCTCCGCTGATGGCGATAAACCCAGAGGGGGAGGAGGAAGCGGTGGCGTGTTTTTACATGCTAAGGCTGGACTGTAGTACATTGTTTTTTATCGCCATATCGCCTGCTGGTTCACTAGGCTGCCGTGTTTCACACTCCTCCGACATATACTAGTACTCCAGTGCTAAACTAGAGTATACCGCATGGTTCTTTGCTCCTTATTACGTCGTCAGCAACAATTATCCTTCCTTTCACCGACATGTGGGATAGCCAGCAGCCGGGTCGACGTGTCATGCACCAGATTAGAGTGGGGAATGGAAGGGGAGCCTCACCCGGTCGTCGTGCCGCAGTAATAATGACTATAAATGGGCAGTCATATCACAAGGCCCCACCTTTCCTGCAGTAATGAGCCGTCAAATCACACAGTCCCACTCTTCCAGCAGTAAGTTGAATCCGCTAGAGTACTCGCTCATCCTCCTCACCTCTCTGTCAATCCGACTAGGCGAAACTGCCACGTGTACCGCGCGAGAAAAGCCCCGCCCTCGACTTTTAAAGGTGGTACATGTACATAGCACGCCCGTCGCGTTCGCGTCGCACCCCCACGATCGGTCCGGCATGCCGCTCACCGAATGGAACGCACGTCGCGTTACTACTACTACTACAGTAGTAAAAGAGAGACGAGCGATGGTAACATACGGCCGAGTTACTTTTTTTTAGGCAGGCCAAGTTACTACTAAGTACTACAGTATAGTAGAAAAGAGAGTCGAGCGATAGTAACATACGGGCTGTAGATATGTTGAGAAATCGAAAAAAAAGGTCGAGACACCGGCTATATAGTACTGTACAGTACCAATAAAATTTGAATCTATTTCGTTATGAATACAAATCTACTCCCCCCACCCTAGGCAGCTAGGGCAACCTCCCCGCTCCACGCTTCACCGGTGATCCCGTGGATTTGCCCCTCCCCTCTTCCCACTGCTGGGCCACTGGTGGCGGGGAGGGGAATCCAGGTGCCTCCGCTCCAGTTAGTAGTTTACATTAGGGTTTTTTAGTCCACGCACGCGCAGCCCTCACTCGGATGGGGGCACTTCTCCTTTGAGTTTGTCTTTCAGGCTCCGATCCCCCTCAAGTTCGTCCATCCAGACATGGTGGATGGAACATGAGCGTCTTGTCATGTGGCGAGATTAGGTGTCAAGTGCTTCGGATAATTATAAGGGTTCAACGATGAGAAGGGTGTGTTTTGGTAGGGTGTATGAAGGGTGCACGAGAGCAAAAGTTCCGTTCTCGACCCACTTTTAGTTGTTTGGTAGGGTGTATGAAGGGTGCATGAGAGCAAAAGTTCCCTTCTCGACCCACTTTTGGGTGTTTGGTAGAGTGTATGAAGGGTGCATGAGTCCACGCTAGCTTAGCACAAATACACTAGGAGCATGCATGAAGAGGGATGCTGAGATGAGCATGCACAAAGAGGGAACAACTATGCTGAGCTGAGAATGCAACCAAACACACAATACGGCTCTACGGCTCTGGTCCTTATGGGCATCTGTACGAAAACTTCCCGTTTATCGTTCAAAAAGGTCAAGCCAACTCCGGTAGGACAGCGGCGATATCGATCGACACATCTTGTATGAGTTTGTCTTTCGAGCTCTGATCCTTGTCGGGGCATAGTCTATGGAGCACCAACGTAGATTCATGTCATATCCTTGGGGCGGTAAGGCTAGGGTTTCTTGCGTGGCGAAATTTTGTGTTATACGAATTAGGTGCTTCACATTAATTACGACTACTATGGCTTCGAGTCGCCACTCCTTAGGGGCAAGTGCACAAACACTTCCCGGCTGTCATCGACTAGGTCAAGCCGGCTCAGGTAGGATGGCTGCAACAGCGGTGCGTCGGCAGCTCATTGTGACGGTAGTAGGTCGTTCGGTGGTCTCGGAATCTCAATGTAATTTTTATTATGTTTGAGATGCTTTGTAGTACTCATGGTGAACTTTTTATAACATATCTGGTCATTTTCACAAAAGGGTTGCATATGTTGTAGTATGTTCAATAGCAGAACAAAGATCGATGGCCCTTTACATTTTCTCTACAAACGCTAAGATCATGAGTTCAAACATTTGATTCCACTTTATGTTGAAAACAAATACAGTTCAAGTTCTAGCTAGCGATTCGGAATGTAAACCATGCATGTGTTTATATGTATATCAAACAAAATGTATAGTATTCCCCCATTTAGATGGGAACTGCAAAAGCTATGCATTATGACAACTTCAAAGTACTGACTCCATTGAGGCAGTGTGGTCAAACGGTACCATCGATATCTGAAAGCCAAAAGAGTTCCAGCTTGTTTGTTCTCTCTCTCTATATATATTCACCTGTGTGGTTTTTCAACGAATGGAGGGCCGGGGTCCACAAGTGAACAATACTACTAGTACTCCTGGATGCCGTGGAGTTTTGTTCACTGTAGCACGTTAAATAGAGATTTTCTTTTCTTTAATGTCATGTACACAAATTGAAATGATTGTTGTGGAGAGAAAAAGAAAATCACTCCACTATATATACGGGCAGGAGCTTCAGCGCTTGCTTTACCAGGGTTGCTCTCTCCACTCTCTCACCCTCTCCAGATCTAAACAAGACAGCAGTGGCCACACTCTCTCTCTGCTCACCGTAGGTCACAGATCCGGCCGGATCCCCTCGGCCGGGGTAGGGGAGTAGGTGCATTGTTCACGCAGTTGTCGGCGGCTAGGGAGGAGACCCACAGCTGCCGTCGCGTCCCGATCGGCTGCCCGTGCCGTTCTCTCCGACACTGCACTGGCTCGGGAGGGCCTTCGACCCCTTCTTCCTCCATGCCGTATTGTGGCCAGATCCAGGCTCCGGCCGCCCTCCTAGCCACATCCCGACGACCCTCACGTATAACTTCCTTCGAAAACGGCCTTGCTCTACTGCCCCAGCTCCCCACGTTGCTGCATGTGGATCTTTTTCTACTTCCATCAGCTGTTCCAAAGCCACCTTAATTTTTACTATTATTAGAGGTAAAGCTACTTCATGCAGTTGTATCTAGGACTTGGTTCAAACAGGGAATAAAGGGGGGAAAGGTGTAGCGTGAATCTAGGACTTGATTCAAAGAGGAAATAGAAGGGGGGAAAGTTGTAGAGATTGGCTACCCAACCGGTCTCTTGGTTCAAAAGGGAAATAAAGGGAAAACGCAGTACACACTAGATAAGGAATAGATCTATTATTGCTGGAAGAAGGAAAGAAAGTGGCAGCTGGGGGACAAGTCAACAGAGTATGTCCAGGATTAGATTTGTTGTCCTCATGTAGTAAAAGGTGCCTAAAGAGAACTAAATTTGGGACCATCCCAGATCTTGGTTGGATGTTTGTTGCTCGGGGCAACAAACTCGGCCTCACCACATTATGCCTCCTTGTAGGTACATGGTGCTGATGCGTCCACTGTCTGCATGCCCTTGTACCAACTTTTTACTGTTGTTAATGTAATGGCGCTTGTAAAATGAAGCAATCGCACTGTTAAAGTAAGGACATGTCTAACCAATGTTGTTGTTAATCTAATGCCTCCAATAATATGATGCAATTAAACTGTTTTACAAATGCTACTCTCCTGCTAGATTTCCCATTATGATAAGTAAGTTGCTTCTTTACGCTGGTGAATGTCCTGGTGTCCCCATTGTCCCATGCGCTTACACCAACTATTTAGCTGCTGTTAATCAAATGTAGCTGGTAAAACGAAGCAATGCCACCATTAATGTAATGGCATATTTGACTGATGTCATTGTTGATCATAATGCTTCGAGTAATATGAAGCAATGCTGCCGTTTTAAAATTTCTACTGTCCTTGCATGATTGCCATGAAGATAGATGCTTCTTTTCATTTCATGTATGTTTCATATCTTGTTATTGACCAGTAACTGCTTTCTTTCTATATTTTTGTGCAGACAGGGATATCCATTTCACCTCGCTGCTATTGTGACCTTTTGGTGAACTACACAAAACACTTTGTTTTTTTAAAGAGTGTCTTGTGCAGTTCTACTAAAATGTCACATGGGCAATATCTCTCGATTTTAGTGGAACTGCACAAAAGGGTGATTGGAGTTCCTAACCTCTTCGTCTAACTCTGCCGGTAATCTCGTGCAACAGTTTATTAACCTTTGCAAGATTAGCCACCGTCACCACAATGGCACTTGATTTTAGTGGAACTGCACAAAAGGATAAGCAAATTATAGTTGCATCTTCCATGAGCATGACAGCCAACCTTGACGTTGCTCAAATTTTAGTGCAACTAATGAAGGAGAAACTGCTAGCTCATGGGACCAAGTACATCTTGCTAGCTGCATGATGCAAACATTGCTTCATTTTAGGTGAACTGCACAAAAAAGTCGCATGAATTGAATCATCCATGTTGGTGACTGGTGTCAACCCGTCTACACTGGCGTTGACTGCAGTTATGGTTCCCATGACCGGGTATGTTCCTTTTTGGTTGATTTTGACTCCGCACTCAGCTAGTGATCGTGTGCTACTGTTTTTGCACTGCTATGAGAAAGCAATAATGATATTGTTTTTGCATCTTAATGTAATGCCACTAATAATTTGAGGCAATGTTTTGGCACCGCTAGTGCCATTGATAAAATGAAGTAATAATACAGTTATAATAGAGCTACTGTCTTAACTATCATCTCATTTCCAATGTAGATAACTTGCTAAAGGTGTATCCGGGAGAATTGAGTCCATTTGCACTGCATCAACCACATAGCATGGGCACTGAACTAGTTGAGTCCATGAGGTGTACCGTCGAGGTGGCACGGGCCCCCTCTCTCCCTCGCAGCATGGCGAGCGCCATAATTTTAGTTGAACTGCACAAAAAAAAGATTGGAATGACTCAAGGCCCCTCCTTCTACTGCCACGCTGAAGTTGTTGATAGATGTCAACAAATCGCCATCATGGCAAGATACGGGGACCTAAAGAACAACTTGATCTCACAAAGTCATCTCACACTGGTCAGTACTGTCCTTCATGCACATGATCATGCTTTGTCATACTGTGCTAGCATTGTATTTTTTTTTATATAAAGCTATAATATCGCAATCTTTTTTCCCATTAAGAAAATAAAGTCGCTACAACTAGTGCCACTATTATAGTAATCATGCTTTTTCATTATCTGTGCAAACAGGAATACTCAACTACAGATGTTGGGATGGTCAAAGCATTTGCCAAGTTCTTGGTGCTGGACAGTGTTCTTTCCCTTGAACTTGTGGAAATTCTTCTGCACCACATTAGCGCTAGAAGAACCCTCTACCCCTTTCGCGTGTGAGTCCTTTGCTCTCGAGTTCTGCTCAACACTTAGATGACTGATGACATCCTCAACAGAGAATTCACGCCTCAAGTGCTTGAGAGAAGTAGCAAAGTTCATCCATGAAGTTGGGAGTTTTGCAATAATGCAACCCGCGACAAACTTGTCCGGCAACTCACACTTCAGGAGCTCCAGCTCCTTAGCGATGCACTGTATCTCATGAGCCTGGTCCATATCCAGAAAATGTTCATCTGCCAATGTTTGACATGCCTGGCCGTAAACGGTACTGGTTTCAATGTTTCAGCAAATCCTTGAATCAAATTGCTTACATGAAGCATCGATCGATTTTATTTATTTGTTAACATTCTCACAACATTTTAGTTAAACAGTAACTATTGGCTCTGATCTGTGAATCATTGAGATGCGTAGGCATCATTATTGTACTTATTATTTGAATCTTATGAGTTGGTTGCGAATCTTGCAAGATGTGAAACACGACATGATGATGCAGAGGATAGCAACCCTAACAATCTGTTCAAACTTGGTATTATTTTTTGTCAGAAAGCGCGACAATTGAGCTGTTTGCGTGCATCCTGAGAATAATAATTCTAATTGTTTTGCATGTTGATTTTATGGCACCGATAGAACGAGCCAATGCTTTGCTTGTTTTAAGAATAAAATTTAAGTAAAGCGACCACACTAACACTCGCTATTACAGTGCCAATGCCGACCCTCTCGTGAACGGACGCGTGGACAGAATAGGTTTCTCGGCTTGCATGCCGGTTTAATGGATGCGTTTGAATGGGTCGAGGGGGCGTGCAGTGGGCAAGGGAGGAGGAGGGAGGAGGGGGTAGTAACTGCTGTCGCCTGTACCCATTACGTTCACCGGCGATTGCAGTTCCCCAAGAGTGGAAAAATGAACTGCTGCCGCCGCCTACCCCCTACGTTCACTGGCGACAGTTCCCCAAGATTGGAAAAACAAACTGCTGCTGCCGCCCCCCAGTACCCCACTACACACCGATCCCCAGTGTAAATAAGGAGCCCTCCGCTGTCCATATCTCCCCATCGTCTTCATCTTCCCCCCTACCCCCAATCCCCACAAAACGAGAACCGCCACAACAAATCTACGTGAGAAGAGACTCCAATGGCGATCCGAGGGGTGAGCCTGCTGGATATGGACTCCAGCAAGGAGTTCACCTTTGAGTTCGCCGATCTGACCCGTGGCAGCACTAATTTGAATGTGATATACACCAACGATCTGGACTCGGTGAAGCTCTGCATTGCCAAGTTCAAGCAGTACCTACAGGACGAGAAGCACAAGGTCGCGGGACTAAACCTTGTGCCCATCCACCCGTCTCCTGACAGGGACCAGCGGATCGCCGTCGCCCAGGTATGCGTGCGGGACGAGGTTCTAGTCTACCACTACTGTAGGGCCATCAGGGGTTCTGGAGCATTCGCCCATTCATCGGCACCGCCGACTGCACCTTCGCTACGGTGGAGAGCAGGAAGAACACAACTGTGCTATATGATTCGGCCATCTTGTGCAAGAAGCTCGTCGAAATACAGAAGCAATACAAGATCATCGGCAACGGGCAAGAGGAGGACTCCGTGGTTGACCTCGCCGCGGCCATCATCGACCCCTGCTACGCCAACATGAAAGAAGACGTGGATACGAAGGACCTGAACACGTGGGAGGTACCTCTGAATCTAGCCTACATCACCTACATGACCAAGGACGCATACGCATGCTACGACATGTACATGCGGATCTTGGACATGAGTGCGTGTCTGCTTCCCGTGACCGAGGAGTACACGGACAGCCACAGCGTCATGATCAAGCATTCCAGGAAGATCTAGATGGTGTAGTTTGTCTGTATAAGCACCTTTATCATCTGAGTGTTTCATGCATTAGCCTATGTATACTAATTATCTGTTTTATCCATAATATTTCGTCTAGGAACCCATGAACCTGTTTGCTTTTTTTTCCTAAGTGGCTATGAATCTATTTGCTTATGTATGTAATAAGAGTACTAGTTCACAGGGCTGCCGTGTTTCCTTTTTTTTGAGGTCGAGTAGGTATCAATTGGGTTGTGGCTGCCCAACTCAGGTTTCTTTTCTTAGGACATCCGCGGCCCACGACATGCTTATGGGGATCCAGCAGTTGTATCATTTTTTTGTGCCTTTTTTTTAAGTCTGAGTGCGGTTTTCTATAGGTTGCACAGTCGTTCGTTTTGCCTAGATTATCAGATAACTTCACTCAGGGTGGTCAGCTTTGATCACGAACGACGAGAACAAGTTAAGTTTGATACCTCTTCCGTCAGTCCTTCTGGCAGCCATTAGATTGAAATCCAAAGGCTGGCGTGCTTTGAATCTCCTTCCTCCGAACATATTCCCCTTCTCAGGTGGACCCAGCAGGTCTCATACACAGACATCTGGGACCAACCACCTATCCATTTGTATTTCTTTATTTTGTTCAATCTTTCGTCCTCTCCCTATAGCAGCTGGCGGCGCTGCCGCGCACGCCTCAACGACCAATCCTAGCCTATGCATGGCGCTGGCCAGGCCATCCCTCTACTCCCCCACATCTCCTTTTATTCTCCGGCGGCGGTAGCTCCACCGGCCGACCCTGCACCCAAACCAGTCAACCCACGTACTCCCCTCCGCCTGCGTCTTCCCCGGCTCCGGTTTGTTCCGGTCCGAGGTCTCGACGTCGTCTTCCGGCTTGGTGCTCTCGCCGCAGCGCCGCCGCCTGTCGTTCTCAACATGGTCAACAAACGAGAGGAATCGGGAGATGACTGTACTTGGAGAGGCTCACAGTCCGGGCCCACCAGGTCCATGGCCGTACGCAAACAAGTGCCTCCTTATATATTGCAAAAAAATGCTTCCTCCTTATGGTATGTTGACGTGTGGGGCCCGCGAGATTGTCAACGTAGTCAAGGTGGCTGTCATCCGGGACCTAGCAAGTAATCATTTTTTTCAGAGGTCGAACAAGTAACAACTGGGCCGTGGCCTGCCCAGCCTAGGTTTTGTTGTTTAGCATGCGCAGCCCACGACATGCTGACACAGTTGATCCAGCAGGTTTCAACTTTTTTTTTGAGGTCCAGCAGGTATCAATCGGCCTCTGGGCCTCCCAGCCTAGCTTGTTTTATAACACCAGCAGCCCAACTTATGTTTGTTTCTTCGACAACTCACAACTCAATTCTATTTTTCTATACTGGTCAAAAAAAGAAGTTCTATTTTTCTATAAGAATGCAACTCAAATTATGTTTTCCCTTCTATAATAGTATATATATATATATATATATATATATATTATTTTATTACATATACTCCGTACATATATTAGAAGAACATAAGGTTCCCGTTTGACCTGTCCTTCGTCCAACCATTGTATAGACCTTCCCACTTCCTTTATTTTTGTTTCTTATTAATCCTATCTCTGAATTTTCTCCCACAGGTTTTACCTAAAACCAACTCAATTGTCCCACGTCTAGCCTAAAAAATAATAATACCCCACATCTTATTAACTCTTCAAAATAAATAATATTTTATTTGGTAAATCGATAAGTTCTTACCAAATAATAATTATTATTTAACAATAAGTTGGCAAGTTAATTCCTGGTGATTGCGTACCTAAGCTTGCTAAGATTTTACGGACCAATGCAGTAATAGACGTGCAATCACGTGTTTATGCTCCACAAATTATGTAGTTTTATAATAAAATGCCCAGCACCGGTTTATGTTTTTATAACATTTCTCCGACCTACCCAAAATGATATTTTCACCCAGCCCAGCAAAACCGTGTATTTTGAAAAATAATACAAATAGGCTGTAAATGCTAACGAAATATATAAATGGGCTGCATAGACGCTACATTATTGTTTCACCCAGCCCACCAAATGGACTGGCTAACATGTGGACCAATAGGTCGAAGCCTACGCAAGGCGTTGTCAACTTAGTAAAAAAAAGCTTCTGACAGCCTTATCTGTTGGATGTACATCCAACGGCCGGCATTCTTCTTCAATCTCTCGTCTTCTTCCTCCAGCGCTGGCGGGACCGCCTGCGCCAGCCTCCGGCGTCCAGCAGCGCTGCTTCGCGCGCCTCGCTGCGAAACGCTACCCCCCCGATGGCCAGGCCATCCCTCCACTCCTCCACACCTTCTGTTATTCTCCACCGAGTGTAGCCCCATCCCGCACCCGAACCAGTCAAGTCTCGCACTCATCTCTGTTTGTGACTCAATTGCCGCGTCTTCCCCATCTCCGGGTCGTTCCCGTCTGGGGCGGTGGGGCCTCGCCGTCGTCCACCGCCTTGGTGCGCTTGGCGCGACGTGTTCAACATGGTCAACAAATGAGAGTCATCGGAAAGGGACTGTACGTGGAGAGGCTGATAGCTGCGACCCATGAGGTCCATGGTCACACGCAAGGAAAGTGCCTCCTTATTACGCGGAAAAAAAGTTTCCACCCCCTGACAGCTGGGACTCACCAGCTACATCTTCGCACGCAAGGAAGTGCCTCGTTATTACGCGCAAAAAAAAGTGACTCCTCCCCCTGACATCCGGGACCCACCAGCTACATCTTCGCACGCAAGGAAGTACCTCCTTATTACGCGAAAAATAAATGATTCCTCTCCCTGACAGCTGGGACCCACCAGCTATATCTTCGCACAGAAGGAAGTTCCTCCTTATTACGCGAAAAAACGATTCGTCCCCATGACAACTGGGACCCACCAGATTTGGAGGCTGACTTGTGGGCCTACTAAGTTGACGTGTACGCAGGGCTTTGTCAACTTAGTCAACAAACGATTCTAGCAGCAGTGACCGTTGGATGTTCATCCAACGGCCGTGCAGCTTCTTCAATCTCTGATCTTCTTGCTCCAACCGCCCAAACCAGTGCCGGCGGGACCGCCTGCTCCTGCCTCCCGTGGCCGGCTGTGCTGCTGCGCAGGCCTCACCGCCCCACCCTACTCCCACCGCTGGCCAGGCCTTCCCTCTACGCACCCACATCCCCTGTTATTCTCCGGCGACGGCGGCCTCACACAGCAGCCGAATCAGTCAACCCTCATACTCCCCTCTGCGTGGGCATCCACTGCCACGTCTTTCCCGGCTCCACGTCGTTCCCTTCCTAGGCCTCGCCGTCGTCCGCCGCCTTGGTACTCTCGGCACGGTGTAGTTAACATGGTCAATGAACGACAACCATCGGAAGAGGACTGTACGCGGTGAGGCTGACAGCTGGACCGACCAGCTACATCTTCGCACGCAAGGAAGTGCCTCCTTATTACGCGGGAAAAAAATATCCATCCCCCTGACAGCTGGGACCCACCTGCTATATCTTCGCACGCAAGGAAGTGCCTCCTTATCCTTCCTGACAGCTGGGACCCACCCGGTCAACGCATACGTAGCGTTGTCTGTCTGGTCGCAAACATGTACGTACGAACTGGTCAATCGGTCTCTCTGCAACGATGAACCGTGGGCATGTAAGGAGCGGCACGTGTCGTAGTAGAGCCCCCGACATAGCAGTTCAGGCAGCCCCGTCTAAATCATGTACATGTACGTACAGCTACGCTGCAAAAAAATACGGGCACGTACGTACATATGGGCGGGGTCTCGAACACGTACTCGCGCATACGTACGGCCAGGGCTCGTGTACATGGAGAGACGACGGTGGGGGTACGCAGCAATGGCCTCCTGTTCATCGACAGCCTACCGGCTGGGTCGGAACGGAGGAAACAGCGTCGTGTTCATCGAGAGGCAACCGACTCGGTCGGAATGAGTCTTGTTCATCGGCAGCTAACCGGCTTGGACGGAACAGCCGAAACGGGGTCCTGTTCATCGACTCGGGGTCTGGCGTACCGCAAAACAGAGGAAACGGCCTTTTGTTTGACCGCTTACATTCGAAACGGGGTCCTGTTCATCGACTCGGGGTCTGGCGTACCGCAAAACGAATGAAACGGACTTCTGTTCAACCGCCTATGGTCGAAACGGGGTCCTGTTGATCGGGAGGGGTCTGGCGTACCGCAAAACGGAGGAAATGGACTTCTCTTCGAGCGCCTATGGTCGAAACGGGGTCCTGTTCATCGAGAGGGGTATGGCGTACCGCAAAACGGGACTCCACGGGCTACTGTTCATCCACCATCGACTTCCTCCAGCCTCCATCGGCTACTGTTCATCCAGCCTCCACGGGGTCCTGTTCATCCAGCCTCCACGGGGTCCTATTCATCCACCCCCAACCGGTTGGGGTATGGCATACCGCGGCACGACCTCCTCGGGGTCATGTTCATCTAGCGCCAACCGCCTACACGGCCGGGGTCCTGTTCATCCAACCACCGCCGGCCGGGGTGGGGCGTATGAGCGGGCGGCAGCAACGGGAACTGTTCATCCACAGCCAACCAACCGGCTCGATCGATGCGTCTCGACTCGTGTCTATGTGTATCGCGCGCGCGGAAGCAACGGGCACTGTTCATTAAGAGGCAACCCAACACTGGCTGGCTACGTCTGGCACGGGGGCTCGATCGGCTTCAGTAAGCAGTGAGAAGGATCAATCGGGTTCAGTTAGCAGCGAAGGAATCGCTCGGGATCAGTTAGTTGCGAAGGGATCGCTCGGGTTCAGTTAGCAGCGAAGGGATCGCTTGGCTTCAGTATGCAGTGGGATCGATCGCTCGGGTTTAGTACGTGTAGTAGTGCGAGGGATCGATCGATCGCTCGGGTTCAGTAAGAGAACGCCTCGCTCGGGTTCAGTTAGCGAGCGCCTCGCACACACGTGCGCGTACGAGAGAAATGCATAAACCACACTACATCGCTCGGCCCCGACCACCCACTGTAACCGGGAACTCCCCGAAAATTTCCTCGCCCTCACTTCTACCATGATTTTTTACGTCATGGACGGCCCAAAGAATGTCATGCGGGTGCGTCTCCGGCCTGCCCAGGAAGAAAAGCCCATTTTCTGTCATAATTTTTTGTCATAGAAGTAGGAGCCCACCACATCTATGATGATACGTGTTTTTGTCACAATTATTGTCATAGAAGTGTCACAACCATGACAGAAAAAGTTTTCGTTCGGGCCATAATGTTACGGATGTGTCTTTTTTTTTGTAGTGTAACCGATAAGTTCTCTAGTTAACTCCTCAGGAAAAGTGTAACCCCTGGGTACATCAAACATCTTAGCTCTAACAGGAGTACTAGGTGTAGTAGGTGTTTCATAATTTTCATCAATTTCAGATTCTTTAGCTCTCTCAAGGTGAGCATCAAGTAATTCACCAATTGGCACACTTTTATCAAGCAAAGTAGAAGCATGATCATGAGTGTCATCAATAGCAGAAGTAGTGTCTGTCGGTTTCTAAGAACCTACATATGAGTTGTGAGCTACAACTCTACGAGAGATCGCCCAGGGACTGAACACGTCTAGCGATCCTAAGTCATGGATGAAATATGTGGATGAACTATAGATGAACACGAAGAACTACCCAGGTTCGGGCCACCTTGTTGGTGTAATACCCTACTTCTGCTTTGTTGTATTTCAATGGAGAGAACTACAATGTGTCTATTACAAGGTGAAAGATCGACCTCCAGCAAAGCCTTGGTCTCCCCTATTTACAGCGTCGAGGGAAGGCCTTGCCGGAACTTCTGATTGGTTGAATATACATTGGCGTAGCTTGACGTAGCCTGTACCCGTGTAACATGGGCAGCCATCGCACGCTAATGCTTCGTGATGATGACGTCCTTCCAGGGAAGCGTGTTACCCCCCGGGTATTTACCTGCCTCTTCTGGCATTCATTGGGCGGTGGCGAAGTACCACCACTGTAGTAGCGTAGGTGGTAGGCGAATCTTACTATAGCCTCTGCGGGTGGCTTGGGTCGCACGGGTCCTTCCGGAGGTCGTGTGCATAGACTAGTCATTCGACCCTCGTCCTCTTCCTGGCGAGGACAGTTGTGCTTCCCGGTACGGCCCCGTGTGCAGCCTCTAAAGTCAAGACTTGCCCCTCCCAGGCGGATAGGTGAGGCCCTAATGCGGCTTCCCGGGAAGGCCCCATGAAGGCCTTCCTTGGGGTGTTGTGTCTTCATGTTTTACCCTCCGATGACCTAAACCATAGTCCAATGGGTACATCAGAGTGTTTGCTAGATGCTTTCCTTATGGAGGAAATCTCGTGTCTTTGTCCCCAAGGCTCTCCTTACCGGGTTGGTAATATCCTGGTTTTACCGACGCCGACAGTAGCCCCCGGGCCCGTTACCCGTCAAGGTGTTTGCTGAAGCCGGAGCGGGGAAGGGGGCCATGCCTTTCTAGAGCCTTGACACGCGGCGACTGCTTGAGTATGTAGGGACCGGATGTCGGAGACCTTTCTGTGTTGTATTGCAGGATGGCTTGGTAAGTGCTTTTGTTCGACCACGGGAGTGCCTCAATTTCTCCCCACGCTCACGGCACATCCTCGGGAAGTGGAGAACGTGGGCGGACGCGGCCAAAAGGTGGGCCGTTTCTCTTTCGTGCATCCCCTGATATTATAAGGGGGGTTAGGGCGCTTGTTAGTTCGTTCCGTTGTCTTCTCCCCCCATCCGCTCCTTTCGCCTTTGCTTCAGGCCTTTTCCCCTTTCCTTGCATTGGTCTCTTTCGGGGATCCTCTCTCAAGGGACTCGCGTAGATCCAGGCGTTCTGCGGACAAGGGAAAGAAGGGCAAGGAGGCAGCGGCAATGAGCTGCCCTTGCACGAGTCGGATTTTGGGGATTCCGACAGCGCGGAGGCACTTCGCTTCTTGGTTAGTGGCGTCGGGAGCGAATGGGGGTGTACGTAGTTGTGGCGGGCGGAAGACCAGGAAGCAGATGAGGATGCGGTCCCTATCTCTGTCAACTTCCTTGCCGCCAGGCTGGTCCCCCCTTCTCTGATTTCTTCATGGTGGTATTGGAGTATTACGGGCTCTACGTGCTCCATCTTCACCCGAATGCGGTGACAGTCCTTGCCATCTTCGCCCATTTCTGCGAAGGCTTCGTCGGGGTGAGGCTGTCGCTGGAGCTCTTCCGGCATTTCTACTCCCCGGGCCTGAACTCCGTTGACCGGCAGACCTCGGGGTGTGTGACTTTCTGTCTTGCGGTGAAGAAGACGGACAAGAGTTACATCCCAGTGGATCTGTACTCCCATGTGAAGGAGTGGCGCCGGAGCTGGTTGCTGGTGAGGGCCCTACGGGGATCCGCTCTGCTTCGGGAACCCGAGGCCCCGCCGCCCGCGAAGAAGCGTCCTGGATGGGCGAGGCGTGCCGCCGACAAGGCCTTTGACCCAGTTCTCCAGCGCTTCAGGTTGTTTGCTGAATGGGGACTGGACGGCCGCATGGTAGCGAGCAGCTTCGCCCGCCTTCGAATTGCCCCCCTTCAGTTCCGGAAGGAGCAGACCTGGATGCTCTTGGGCGTGGAAGATGCCCAACGCCTGCACCAGGGCGCCCTTTCGAAGGAGAAGCCATCATGGGTGATGGAGATCCTATTTAACTCTGATGAGGTCCTTGGCCTGCCGGCCTCGATTGGGCTATTACACAACAACTCATCCCGCGACGACATTCTAAAGTAGATGCCGATGTGCGATCGGTGGGGGCTTGTCCCCGCGGGTCAGGCGAGCCCCGCGAGGGCTAACCCATTTTTGTCGTCTGAGGCCGTTGAGGAGGCAGCAGAGGGGGATGCGGTGGAGAAGGAGGAGGATGGAAACGACTCCGAAGGCTCCTCCAGCACATCGATTAGGGGGGACGCACCTCCACCGCCTGGCCGGAAACATGCCTTATCACCTGCAACCCCCGGTCCTGCCATCTGAGCTCGTCGACCACACCATGCTACCAGTGTCAGGTAGATGTCTAAATTTGCCGTTGGTTGACAGACACAACCTTGTTAACCGTTGGCCTTTGTCCATAGTTCATCGACCGCGGAGGATGACGTGGTGGAGGTGGCGCCTCATCAGGCCGACACCGCCCCCTTGGAGGAGGCGACGGGGATTCCAACAGCCCCTGAGCCTGGGCAGGCAAGGGCTTCATGGGAGAACACTGGTGTCCCCGTCGGAGGGCCGATCCCAAGCGTCTCCTTCCGCCAAGATCAGCTCAAGAGGGCATGGACCTCCAAGGATGAGTATGTGGGTTATTCTTTGAGCGTGTGAGTTATAGCCCCCGAGCCGTTTTCTAATCGTCGCCATGCCGTGTGTGCAGCCCCTTGATAACCCACAAGTATACGGGATCAATTGTAGCCTTTCTCAAAAAATAAGAGTGTCGAACCCAACGAGGAGCTAAAGGTAGAATCAATATTCCCTTCAAGTTCTATCGACCACCGATACAACTCTACGCACACTTGACGTTTGCTTTACCTAGAACAAGTATGAAACTAGAAGTACTTTGTAGGTGTAATGCTAGAACTACTTTGCAAGAATAAAACTAGGAGTACTTTGCGAGATAATAAAAGTTAGTTTGTTTTAGTAGAGAACTTTTTGTAACACCAGAGAAAGATTTGTCCCTAGGCAATTGATAACTAGACCGGTAATCATTATTGCAATTTTATATGAGGGAGAGGCATGAGCTAACATACTTTCCATACTTGGATCATATGCACTTATGATTGGAACTCTAGCATGCATCTGCAACTACCAAAGATCATTAAGGTAAAACCCAACCATAGCATTAAGTAAAAAATCCTCTTTACTCCCGTATGCAACAACACCCTTACTCGGGTGTAAGCTTCTGTCACTCTAGCCGCCCACTATAAGAGAATTATCAACGTATTGCAAACCCTACAGCGGGAATCCCTCATGCTTGCGCGACACGGAGGGCACCATAGGACAGCACCAAAATAAAACATACAACTCCAACCAATCACGATCATCAATCAACCCATAGGACAAAACGAATCTACTCAAACATCATAGGATTGCCACATATCATTGGATAATAATATATAGCGTTGAGCACCATGTTTAAGTAGAGAATACAACGGGGAGAAGATGTGTTACACCGCTGCATAGAGGGGGAGAGGGTTGGTGTTGACAGCGGCGAAGTTGTTGGTGTAGATCGCCGTCACGATGATTGCCTCGGCAGCGCTCCGGCGCCACCGAAAGAGAGGGGGAGAGAGCCCCCCTCCTTCTTCTTCTTCCTTGGCCTCCCCCTAGATGGGAGGAGAGTTCCCCCTCTGGTCCATGGCCGCCATGGCTCCCGGAGGGGAGGAGCACCTCCGAGATTGGATCTCTCTCTCTGTTCTCTTCTGTTTCGCGTCCCCCTTTTCTGGCCGAAAAACGTTTCTTATATTCCCGGAGATCCGTAACTCCGATTGCGCTGAAATTTTAACACGATTTTTTTCTCGATATAATATTCCCGGAGCCCCAACCGACTTACGGTGTGCCCACAAGGCATCACCGCACGGCCTAGAGGGAGCGTGGCCTGTTGCCTTGTGGAGCCTGTGGACCCCCGTTTGCGTTGATTCCACCTCCCCAAAATCACATATATTCCAAAATAATTCTCTGTAAAATTTTATCGTGCTTGGACTTCATTTGATATGGATTTTCTGCGAAACGAAAAACAAGCAGAAAACAGGAACTGGCACTGGGCACTGGATCAATATGTTAGTCCAAGAAATCATATAAAATGTTGCCAAAAGTATGTGGAAATTGTAGGATATTGGCATGAAACAATCAAAAATTATAGATATGACGGAGATGTATCACCATCCCCAAGCTTAATTCCTGCTCGTCTTCGAGTAGGTAAATGATAAAAAAGATAATTTTTGATGTGGAATGCTACCTAGCATAATCTTGATCATGTAATATAATCATGGCATGAATATTAAGACACGAGTGATTCAAAGCAATAGTCTATAATTTGATATAAAGACATCAATACTCAGGCATACCAACAAACAATTATGTCTTTCAAAATAAAAAATGCTAAAGAACGCTATCCCTACAAAATCATATAATTTTGTCATGCTCCATCTTCTTAACATAAAGTATTTATCATGCACTACCCCGATGACAAGCCGAACAATTGGTTCATACTTTTTAACGCGCTTCAGCTATTTCAACCCCCACGCAATACATGAGTGCAAGCCATGGATATATCACTATAGGTGGAATAGAATGCGGTGGTGGGGATCAATAAGGAGAAGACAAAAAGGGAGAAAGTCTCACATCGATGCGGCTAATCAACGGGCTATGCAGATGCCCATCAATTGATGTCAATGCGAGGAGTATGGATTGCCATGCAACGGATGCACTAAGAGCTATAAGTGTATGAAAGCTCAACATGAAAAACTAAATGGGTGTGCATCCAACTTCCTTGCTCATGAAGACCTCGGGCATTTGAGGAAGCCAATCATCGGAATATACAAGCCAAGTTCTATAATGAAAAATTCCCACTAGTATATGAAAGTGACAACATAAGAGACTCTCTATATGAAGAACATGGTGCTACTCTGAAGCACAAGTGTGGAAAAAGGATATTAACATTGCCCCTTCTCTCTTTTTCTTTCATTTCATTTTTTTTTGTTTTCTCTTTTTTTCTTTTTTTTGTGGGCTCTTTTTGGCCACTTTTTTTAGAACAGTCTCATGGACCTCATCCCCACTTTTTCGAGGAATCATTAGTCTCCACCATTCTTTCCTCACTGAGACAATGCTCTAATAATGATGATCATCACACTTTTATTTACTTACAACTCGATAAAAACTATACAAGATGACTCTATATGAATGCCTCTGGCAGTGTACCAGGATGTGCAATGATCTAGCGTAGCAAAGCTATCAAAAAACAGAAAAGCCATGAAAATATCATGCTAGCTATCTTACGATCATGCAAAGCAATATGACAATGAATGCTCAAGTCATGTATATGATGATGATGGAAGTTGCATGGCAATATATCTCGGAATGGCTATGTAAATGCCATGATAGGTAGGTATGGTGGCTGTTTTGAGGAAGATATAAGGAGGCTTATGTGTGATAGAGCATATCATATCACAGGGTTTGGATGCACCGGCGAAGTTTGCACCGACTCTCGAGGTGAGAAAGGGCAATGCATGGTACCGAAGAGGCTAGCAAATTGCGGAAGGGCGAGAGTGCGTATAATCCATGGACTCACATTAGTCATAAAGAACTCACATACTTATTGCGAAAGTTTATTAGCCCTCGAAGCAAAGTACTACTACACATGCCCCTAGGGGGATAGATTGGTAGGAAAACACCATCACTTGTCCCCGACCGCCACTCATAAGGTAGACAATCAATAATAAATCATGCTCCAACTTCTTAGCATAACGACAGACCATACGTGCATGCTTCGGGAATCACAAACCTTAACATCAATATTCTTACTAAACCACAATTATTAACTAGTACCTCCCACATATTACCATCTCAATATCGCAAAACTATTGCAAGGAATCAAACTTATCATATTCAGTGATCTACAAGCTTTATGTAGGATTTTATGACTAACCGTGTGAATGAACAATTCCTGTTGACTCTCTAAACAGATATAAGTGAAGCATGAGAGTTTAATTCTTTCTACAAAAGACCACACTCTAATAAATATAAGTGAAGCAAAAGAGCATTCTACAAATAACGGTTTTCTATATGTAGAGAAACAGGCATCCAAACTTCAAATGATATAAGTGAAGCACACGAAGCATTCTATAAAGCCATACTCGAAAGATATAAGTGAAGTGCAAAGAGTATTCTATAAATCAACCAAGGACTATCTCATACCAGCATGGTGCATTATTAAAAGAAAGATAAAAAGCACACGACGCTCCAAGAATTTACGCATATCATGTGAACAAAACAAAAATTGAGACATACCGATAATTGTCGAAGAAAGATGGGATGCCTTCCGGGGCATCCCCAAGCTTAGACGCTTGAGTCTCCTCGATTATTTGCTTGGGGTGCCTTGGGCATCCCCAAGCTTGAACTCTTGCCTCTCCTTATTCCCCTCATATCGATACCTCCTCGATCTTCGAACACTTCATCCACACAAAACTTAACCGAACTTTTTATTAGAGGGGTTAGTGCATATAACATCAAATCCCATCATGTCCTACTGTAACATTATTGTATAATTATAATCAAACATTACCCACTGTATGCTATCACAATTCTATGGCTCCCAAGTCAATGGGGCTCAACAAGATTTCAAACATACGCAAATAAAGAAACTATAAAAGCAATCTGTGAAAACAGGACAGTCTGTAAAGATGCAAATGAAACATATACTTCTGTAACTCAAAAAATTCTGAAACATTAGGACAAAATGAAAAATTTGTATAGCAGTACTGTGTAAAAATTTCAGTATTTTTGCACGTTCAAGTAAAATATAGAAATTCAAACACTATAGCAAAAGTTTCTGTTTTTTCACAGCACACACCAAACAAGCAATTTAAACATCCTAAAGGTAAATCTTGGCACATTATTTTTATAATACAATGGATTTGTACAAGGGGATAATTATTTTTGTTGAAAAGTTTCTGTAATCAAGGTTCACAAAGTTTCCATGCGCATGAAGGAAGTTCAAGGTTAGCCCCCACTTCCACCTTGCTCGTCTTTCTCACTTTCACTTTTCTTTTTGAAAAGTTTTAGGTTCCCCTCTATATATTTTTAAAACTTTTTAAAAGCACACAACACAATAAAATGACTCTCTAAAACTTCCGGGTTGTCTCCCAGGCAGCGCTTTCTTTAAAGCCATTAAGCTAGGCATACAGTGCTCATGTAATTGATCCACCCGGATCCCAAGGTATATCAAAGCCAATTTTAATTAACAATGATTTGTGATTTAGTAGTGAGAACAAAGCAACATATATCATGCAATGACAAAGTCTAACTCTCTTCCTATGCATCGGCATGTCATAAAAGAACAATTCGTGCACATCAAGTAAAGGCCAATGCATAGTATAAACAGTTTCTTGCAATTTTATCGTATTAGAAACATAGAGAGGTGGAAATGTAGTTCCTCTCTCATAGTAATTGCAAGTAGGAGCGGCAAGCACATGCATATTATATTCATCAAAATCATCATGTGTAATAGTAAAACACAGCCCATCAATGTAATCCTTAATAAGCGCAAACTTCTCCGATATAGTGTAGTTGGGAGAATTCAAAAAGATAATAGGACTATCATGTGTGGGTGCAATAGCAACAATTTCATTCTTAACATAAGGAACTATAGCAAGTTCATCTCCATAAGCATCATTCAAATTGGCATCATGGCCACAAGCATAGCAAGCATCAATGTCATCAAAAAGGGATATTTCAAACGAATCAAAGGGATCATAGAAATTATCATAGCATTCATCCTTCGGTAAGCACGAAGGGAAATTAAACAATGTATGAGTTGAAGAGTTACTCTCATTAGAAGGTGGGCACGGGTAGCTAATCCGCTCTTCCTCCTTTTGTTCTTCGCTCTCCTCCTCATCTTTTTCATCTAATGAGCTCACAGTGTCATCAATTTCTTCTTCCATAGGAGCCTGCAAAATATTAGTCTCTTCTTGGACAGCGGAGACTTTCTCAATAAATTCATCAACATAGCCATTATATTCATAATTCTCATAGCAACATTTAAGTATAGTATAATTTTCAGATCTGTAAACAGCATCATCATAATTTTCTTACTTTTCAAACAAAGATTCAATTTCATAAGCACCCTTAAAAGCAACAAATTCTTCTATTTGTTCCACATCATAGTAAACATATATACAATTAGCATAAGAAGCCAAGGTTTTATTATTATTAAATTCACATGAGAAGGGAAGGTGTGGAGCCTTCATCTTAGAGCAACAAGTATAATCATATCTTGAGCATAAATTCCAAGCATACCATTGCAAATAATTAATTTGATCCCATAAGAGTTTCCCTTTTTGAGACAAGCGATAATCCCTAAAGTATTCCCGTTGATCCAAAGTATATCCCATTATCAAGTTGAATGGAGATTTATCAGGATTATCAAAATAGTGTTTAATATTTTTCACATAACAAGCATCGAGGGTTTTAGGTGGTTCGCCATCTCCATGAGTAGCAAGTACAACTATTTTTTTTTGGTATTTCGTGTTCCATATCCATAACTAAAGATATAAAACAACTCAGAACAGAAAATAAAAACTACTTAGTGATAAAGCAAACAAGCACACACGAGAACATCAACGCCACGCTATTGCTCCCCGGCAACGGCGCTAGAAAAAGGTCTTGATAACCCACAAGTATAGGGGATCAGTTGTAGCCTTTCTCGATAAATAAGAGTGTCAAACCCAACGAGGAGTTAAAGATAGAATCAATATTCCCTTCAAGTTCTATCGACCACCGATACAACTCTACGCACACTTGATGTTTGCTTTACCTAGAACAAGTATGAAACTAGAAGTACTTTGTAGGTGTAATGCTAGAACTACTTTGCAAGAATAAAACTAGGAGTACTTTGCGAGATAATAAAAGTTAGTTTGTTTTAGTAGAGAACTTTTTGTAACACCAGAGAAAGATTTGTCCCTAGGCAATCGATAACTAGACCGGTAATCATTACTGCAATTTTATATGAGGGAGAGGCATGAGCTAACATACTTTCCGTACTTGGATCATATGCACTTATGATTGGAACTCTAGCAAGCATCCGCAACTACCAAAGATCATTAAGGTAAAACCCAACCATAGCATTAAGTAAAAAGTCCTCTTTACTCCCATACGCAACAACCCCCTTACTCGGGTGTAAGCTTCTGTCACTCTAGCCGCCCACTATAAGAGAATTATGAACGTATTGCCAACCCTACAGCGGGAATCCCACATGCTTGCGCGACACGGAGGGCACCATAGGACAGCACCAAAATAAAACATACAACTCAAACCAATCACGATCATCAATCAACCCATAGGAGGCTCGGAAGAAGACACTCCTTCCACTGGTCCTACGGATGAGGGTGCAGATCCATAGGTTGCCAACTTGGAGCCCCTGGGCCTTGTTCTTCTCAATATGTACTTTGGTACTTCTTTTTGTTATGCACATGGTGTCCGCCCTTGAGGCATATCATTTTGTTTTGTCTGCTCTACTTGTGATTTCGTGCTGCCGGGATGCGACGGCTTTCCTTCGCGTGATGGGTTGTCCTGTCTTGTAGGCCTGTGGATGTCCCGTGTAGCCCCCGGGCCCAGGCCCTTCGAGCGATTATCAAGAATCACTGGAGGGGGTGGGGCCTAGAGGCCACAGAGGCTAGACACGTGGCGCCCTCTGCCGTTTGTTTGGGAAGTGCAGCCTTGTTGTCCAATCATTTCACCGCACAATCATGTCAAATTTACGACCGTAGTAAATCGTCGTAAAAAATGGGCAGCTCCTTGGTTCCCGCGCCTTGATGCTTGGAGAAGCGGGCGGGTGGGATGTCGCACAGTAACTCCTGGATCGTGGCCGTCCGCCCCTTCACCGCCTATATAAAATGCGGGGAGGGGAGTTTTCATGCTGTAGCCCCTTCTTCTTCTTCTTCTTCTTCTTCTTCTTCTTCTTCTTCTTCTTCTTCTTCTTCTTCTTCTTCTTTCCCTCTTGTGCCTCTCGTCCGACACCCTTAGTCCGCCCGACCAGCTTGAAGTTTCATAACCATGTCATCCGCTTGCCTTCTTGCTCGTGAGGTGGAGTAGCTTAATCATGAGCTGGACGCCAAGGAAGGTGAACTAATGGTGAAGGAAGAGGCGTTGGCGGAGAAGGACGCCGTCCTGGCCGACGTCCGTTCCCGTGCTCTCAACGTGTTGACGTGGCACGAGCGGGACAATGGGGAGCTTCATGCTTGGCTCCATAAGGCCATCGAGGAGCTTCAGGAGGTGAGGGACAATCTCACCCAGGAGACACTCCGGATGGCCGGCCTGGCGACGCGAGAGAACCGTCTACGGGAAGTCTAGGAGCGTCTCAATGGCACCCTGGGGGAGATCGGTAAGCATCACGCGTCCCTGCATGAGGTCTACCGCCTTATCAGCGGGCTGATGTCCGCCCTTGATCTCAATCCGTACCACCACGGTGGCGATTTTAACGAGCACCGGGTGGCAGATCTCGTTAGCTTCTTCCGTCATCTGGCCGACGAGCTCTCCCACCTCCGTGAGGGAATGGGCGTGAGCTTGGAGAGGGAGAAGTCCCGGCTCGCCGTGGCGGTGGCCTCGCGCATCCTCTCCTCGCTCCATCAGCGAGACCCCTTCTTCCCCGTGGACGCTGTCATGGAGGACCTGGCACCCGAGGACCGGGCGCGGTCGCTAAGGGCCATGGCGAGCCACGTATGCACGGTGGTGTGGGAGGAGAAGTGCGGGGACTACAGCGACCTCTGAGCTGAGCTAGAGTAAAGCTTGCATCTTCGACTGGAGCACGACCTTCGCATTGGGGCAAGTCCGGCAAGCGTCACGCGTCCTCGATAGAGTGAAGGCAGAAGCGGCCCTCCGCCGATCCCGGAGGAAGGTTCTGTGGTAGCGCTGCATAGGAGCATAACATGTTTTGTTAAGTACCTTTGTCTTAGTCTGTAAGAGTTTAGAGGATTATTTGTTAGAATCCTGAACATCTTTTTACTAAGTGCGTGTGTAAGCCGTTCTTTCCAAAACCTGTAGCGTAACCAGTATGATCCCACGTAGCCAGAGTAACTGCCACCGATGACAACAACAATGCGACGCAAATACGTTGGAGCTGGTCCAGAACGCAGCGTGTATGTTTTGCATCTCGTGATGATAGAGCGTTCCCGGGAGCGGGTCACGTGGTGATGTTTCCCGGGAAGCCCATGTTTAACGGTCGAGACTGATTACACATTGAAAGAATTCGGAAAGGAAACAACTTAAGCACGAGAGCGCTGGGGTGCTTGTGCCTCTTTTTCCCGACTCAGTGACAACACGCGGGGTGTACAAGCACGGGGAAAGAGTACAAGGCTACATAGTACATAGCTAGGGTGTGCCATGATGCTCCTTTTGACAGGGGAGAACCCTAGTACATGGCCAGTAGAGTACTTAGCTTTTAAACACAAAAGAACGAGTTCTGCTCTGGTCTTGCCGCGGGTAGCTGGATACCCGACGGTTAGCAGCCTCCCAGCGGCGCGTCGTCTAGTGAAGCGGTAGGTCGCCACATTCCAAGAGGCCGCGCGTAACCCCCGGGCCTACGTAATGGAGAGGGCCGCCTTGACGGAGATGTTGCAGGAGGCGTTCCCGCCGAAGGCAATCTCGACGGCGAAGGATGTCTTCTCGGGCTCCTTCAGGGGTGCCGCCACGGTCGATCCTGTCAGGGAGGCCGGCGCGGCGACCGATCTGGCCCGACCAGGGGCACTCGAGACGGCGGGTCCCTCCGGTGACGCCGACAGGGCCTGCTCAATCCCGTTCGCGGGAATGACCGCTCCCAGGAAAACTGGCCTAGTGTGACGGAAGCGGTGGGAGCCCGGAAGGATGCCGGCCTCCAAGGAACGGACGCATTGACGTGCCACGCGGTAGAGATCCGCCACGGTGGTCACTGCCTGTGCCGCAAGCTCTGCGCGGACTCCAATGTTGTTGACGTTCTCGAAGAACGCCGCGATGACTACAGCCTCAGGAATGCCTCGGGTCTGTGCGTGGAGCTAGCGAAAGCGGGTAACGTAGCTCCTGAGCTGCTCCCCGGACCTCTGCTGGAGGTGGAGGTGGGAAGTCAGCGAGGGCCTCAACGGCCCGTGGTTCCTCGGGCTCGGGACCCTCCCCCCCCCTGCAGCGCCCATACGACCCCGCGCCACCCAGGTGGGCAGCGCGACGCCGCGGCATAGCGAGAAAGGACCCTGCTCAGACCGAGGCACCTGGGCGCGCACCGTAGGATGAGGGATCCTGCTTCGGACTATCTTTAGCGAAGCGCTCGCCGGATCAGGAGTCTGAGAGAACGGGGGAAACAGACCAAGATCATTAGAAACATCTCAGTCCCCTACCTGGCGCGCCAAATGTCGGTATCTAAGAACCTACATATGAGTTGTGAGCTACAACTCTTCGAGAGTTCGGCCAGGGACTGAACACGTCTAGCGATCCTAAGTCATGGATGAAATATGTGGATGAACTACAGATGAACACGAAGAACTACCCAGGTTTGGGCCACCTTGTTGGTGTAATACCCTACTCCTGCTTTGTTGTATTTCAATGGAGAGGACTACACTGTGTCTATTACAAGGTGAAAAATCGACCTCCGGCGAAGCCTTGGTCTCCCCTATTTATAGCGTCGAGGGAAGGCCTTGCCGGAACTTCTGATTGGTTGAATATACATTGGCGTAGCTTGACGTAGCATGTACCCGTGTAACATGGGCACCCATCGCACACTGGTGCTTCGTGATGATGACGTCCTTCCGGGGAAGCGTGTTACCCCCCGAGTACTTACCTGCCTCTTCTGGCATTCGTTGGGCGGTGGCAAAGTACCACCACTGTAGTAGCGTAGGTGGTAGGCGAATCTTACTGTAGCCTCTGCGGGTGGCTTGGGTCGCACGGGTCCTTCCGGAGGTCGTGTGCATAGACTAGTCATTCGACCCTCGTCCTCTTCCTGGCGAGGACATCGGTGCTTCCCGGTACGGCCCCTTGTGCAGCCTCTGAAGTCAAGACTTGCCCCTCCCGGGCGGATAGGTGAGGCGCTAATGCGGCTTCCCGGGAAGGCCCCGTGAAGGCCTTCCTTGGGGCGCTGTGTGTTCATGTTTTACCCTCCAATGACCTAGACCAAAGTCCAATGGGTACATCAGAGTATTTGCTAGATGCTTTCCTTATGGAGGAAATCCCGTGTCTTCGTCCCCAAGGCTCTCCTTACCGGGTTGGTAATACCCTGATTTTACCGAAGCCGACAGTGTCTATTACTTGTGACATATCAGATTGAATAGCAGGTGGTGGTTGGTACGTCCATTTTGCATCATGTTTTCCTACTGTTATTTCCAGTATTTTTTTATCAATATTTCACTTTATGATGCAATTCTAATGCCTTTTCTCTCTTAATATGCAAGATTTACATGAGGAGGGAGATTGCCGGCAGCTGGAATTCTGGACCCAAAAAGGCTACAGTAGAGATAGCTATTCTCCGGAGCTCCAAATGATCTGAAATTTTACGGAGAATTATTTTGGCATATATAAAAAATACTGGAAGAAAGAGGTACTGGAAAGAAGCAACCATGGGCCCAGAAGACAAAAAGGCACGCCTACCCCCCAGGGCGTGCCCCGATGTCTTGTGGGGCCCACAGAAGCCCTCTAGTGCCCTCCTTCTGCTATATGAGGCCATTTTCCCTAGAAAAAAAATAGAAGAAGACTTCAGGACGAAGCGCCACCGTCTCGAGGCGGAACCTGGGTAGGAGCACTTTTCCTCTCCGACGGAGCGATTCCGCCAGGGATACTTCCCTCCCGGAGGGGGAAATCGAAGCCATCGACATCACCATCTTCACCAGCACCATCTTATCTGAAACCTTAGTTCATCTCTTGTATTCAATCTTTGTCTCAAAACCTCAGATTGGTACATGTGGGTTGCTAGTAGTGTTGATTACATCTTGTAGTTAATGCTAGTTGGTTTATTTGGTGGAAGATCATATGTTCAGATCCTTAATCATATATTTATCTCCTCTGATCTTAAACATGAATATGATTTGGGAGTGATAACCCACAAGTATAGGGGATCGTTTGTAGCCTTTCTCGATAATTAAGAGTGTCAAACCCAACGAGGAGCTAAAGGTAGAATCAATATTCCCTTCAAGTTCTATCGACCACCGATACAACTCTACGCACACTTAACATCCGCTTTACCTAGAACAAGAATGAAACTACTTGTAGGTGTAATAGGATAAGTTTGCAAGAATAAAACTAGAAGTACTTAGCAAGATAATAAAGCTAGGATTACTTTGCAAGATAAAGTTAGTTGTTTAGTAGAGAGCTTTTTGTAACACAAAGAGAAAGATTATCCATAGGCAATTGAATATAACACGATAGATACTTATCATATGCAATGAGGGAGAGGCATACACTAACATACTTTCCGTACTTGGATCATATGCACTTATGATTGGAACTCTAGCAAGCATCCGCAACTACTAAAGATCATTAAGGTAAAACCCAACCATAGCATTAAGTAACAAGTCCCCTTTACTCCCATATGCAACAACCCCCTTACTCGGGTGTAAGCTTCTGTCACTATAGCCACCCACTATAAGCAAATCATGAACGTATTGCAAAACCCTACAGCAGGAATCCCTCACGCTTGCACAACACGGAGGGCACCATAGGACAGCACCATATTAACATACAACTCATATCAATCACACAATACCACAATTAACCCGTAGGATAAAAAGAATCTACTGAAACATCATAGGATTGCCACACATCATTGGATAATAATATATAGCGTTAAGCACCATGTTCAAGTAGAGAATTACAGCGGTAATAGAGAGGTTACACTGCTGAATAGAGGGGGGATAGTTGGTGATGACGGCGGTGAAGTTGTTGGTGTAGATCGCCGTCACGATGGTTCCCCCGGCGTCGCTCCGGCACCACCGGAAGAGAGGGGGAGAGAGCCCCCCTCCTTCTTCTTCTTGCTTGGCCTACCCCCTAGATGGGAGGAGAGTTTCCCCTCGGGTCCATGGCCACCATGGCTCCCGGAGGGCAGGAGCCCCTCCGAGATTGGATCTCTCTCTCTGTTTCTCTTCTGTTTCGCGTTCCTGTTTTCTGGCCCTTCACCGTTTCTTATATTCCCGGAGATCCGTAACTCCGATTGGGCTGAAATTTTGAGGGATTTTTATCCGGAAATTATCTTTCTTGCAGCAAAAGAAGGGCCCCAACCGCCTTACAGGGTAGCCACAAGCTTGCTGGGCGCGGCCAGGGTAGGGGGTCACGCCCTCTGAGCTTGTGGGCCCCCCGGTGTCAGCGTATGACACCTATGGGACCGAGAGGATCCCTTTTACGGTTCGGCTAGGGAAAAGATTTGCACAAAGAGTGGATCCAACGATCAATGCGGGGATCTTTACCCAGGTTCGGGCCGCTGAGAAGCGTAAAACCCTACTCCTGATTTGGTTTATTGTGGGTGTTCTTAAGCTCAAGTACACGGAGCGCTTGCGATGAACAGTACGTTCAAGAAGCAGCTACGCATGCAGAATGGGCCAGAAGGTCCTCCTCCCTGTAGCTTCGCCTTGGGCCTCCTTTTATATGTCCAAGGGGTCACCAACAGTGGCGAACAGTAAGTACAAGAGGTGTAAAGTTGCTACAGGGTTTACATGTTTATCACTGACGACTTAGGACAAACGCATTAAATGCTCCACTTAGGTGTCCCTTACTTTCTTGGGGATGGAAAAAGAGCCCGTCCCATCAGCACCGCTTAACCCCATCCACCGCTAGTGCCATGACACGCATCCAGGAGGACAAACCCTAAACGACAGGCTGGTCGCTGCGCTGGAGCGGTGGCAGGGCGGTGGGATCTTGCCGGGTGCGAGGCCTTGCCGGGCCTTCGCAAGCCTTCCCGGCAAGTATCTTGCCGGGAATCCAGCCTTCGATCTTCTGTCTTCTGATCATCGGCTTGAATGCCTTCTTGATATTCTTGTGTTTGTTCCCAGCTGTCCCCCGGCAAGCCTTGCCGGGTCTTGTCTTGCTAGGAGATCATGCCGCTGGGAAGAAGCTTCTCCCCAACGAGCTCTTGTTCTTGCTTGTTAATATAATGCTTGCCAGATATGGTATTCGCCGGGAAGCTTGGCCTTGCCGGGGTTGCCAGGCAACAATCCTGGACGGGAATGACCCATGCTAAGAAGGTTGATGAGACCCTGGTTCTCATTACACCGACAGGAGCCCCCGGGCCCGCCTTCAGCAGAGAACTCAAAGATCTCGATGCTGGAGGTGGGGCCAAATTTGGCGTGGATCATGACTGCCATGCCCTTTCCTTCTGGAAGTATAGTTGTTTAAGAAAAACAGCCCTTGTCGGAGTGCATGGCTCGACGACAAGGTTGAAAGCCCCCTTGTCGGAGCGTATGGCTCGACGACAAGGTTGAAAGCCCCCTTGTCGGAGCGCATGACTCGACGACAAGGTTGAAAGCCCCCTTGTCGGAGTGCATGACTCGACGACAAGGTTGAAAGCCCCCTTGTCGGAGCGTATGGCTCGACGACAAGGTTTGCTATTCTTCCGCCGAAGAATATTTCTGGAAAAGTTTGCGATTTCAGCAGAGAACCTTGACGTTCTCGATGCCGGCCTCCGGCAAAGATGTTGCCGGGAAGACTTATGACTTCAGCAGAGAACTTTGACGTTCTCGACGCTGGCTTCCGGCAAGGATGTTGCCGGGAAGGCTTATGACTTCAGCGAAGAACTTTGACGTTCTCGACGCCGGCTTCCGGCAATGATGTTGCCGGGAAAGCTTATGAATTCAGCAGAGAACTTTGACGTTCTCGACGCCGGCTTCCGGCAAGGATGTTGCCGGGAAGGCTTATGACTTCAGCGGAGAACTTTGACGTTCTCGACGCCGGCTTCCGGCAAGGTTGTTGCCGGGAAGGCTTATGACTTCAGTGGAGAACTTTGACGTTCTCGACGCCGGCTTCCGGCAAGGATGTTGCCGGGAAGGCCGTGAAGTAATCGCCCACCTGTATACCTGTAGCACTGGTTCGGGCATGTAATGCCACGACAGCGTTTTAACACAACAAGTTAATTAGCTTCTGGCTTTATGACTAATTTGTTGTAATTTTGACTTCTGTCGAATATTCCGTTGCTTGCCAGAACACTTTTCGGTGCGCACGATCCAGTCAGCAGCGCTTTGACGAGCGGGTCCTTAGCGGCTTGCCGGGAACGCCGCCTCCCGAAAAAGGTTTTTCCTTCCCAGCTTTAGTGCAACTGCTCACATCGCCGAGCGGACTCGAGGCGACAAGGAGCGCAACTAGCCCCGGGAAGGCTCCTCAGCATACGGGTTTACGCAGAAACCTTAGAATAAAACTTACTAAGCCCTTTCCTTAGATGATTGCATTTTTGTACAATGAGTCCCTACATTTGCCGGAATGTTCCCCGAATGCGCACGTCCTGGTCAATGGCGCTTAGGATCGGGTCCTGTCTAGCAGCCTATCGAGAACGCCGCCTCTTCGGGAGCTTAACGCTTTAGAAACAATCGCAACTGCATCTGTATTGCTGGGCGGACCCAAAGCAACCAGGAGCGCAGAATGTTTCAAGAGCGCTCCTTCACGCACAGGTTATGTACAAAAATATCATCGAGGATAAAACTAAACAGCAGAAAGTAATTAAAGTTTTAGTACTTAGCTTTCTGTGAAGCATGATGTTGACGAAGAGGGCGTCGTGTATGGCAAAGAATTTCAGCCGTCCCCGCTTCTCCCGCCGCCTCCTCCGCCAGTGCCCACGCCGTCGCCCGTCTGTGTGGGTACGGGCAGACCGGACGCGGATGGATCAACCGCCGTAGCGCCCTTCTTCTTGGGAGCCATGGCAACGAAAGTGATCAAAAACTGGCGCGCTGACCGCTAGATCGGGTTCGCGCAACCTCTTCCCCTACCTGGCGCGCCAAAGATGTCAGCGTACGACACCTATGGGACTGAGAGGATCCCTTTTACGGTTCGGCTAGGGAAAAGATTTGCACAAAGAGCGGATCCAACGATCAACGCGGGGATCTTTACCCAGGTTCGGGCCGCTGAGAAGCGTAAAACCCTACTCCTGCTTTGGTTTATTGTGGGTGTTCTTAAGCTCAAGTACACAAGAGCGCTTGCGATGAACAGTACGTTCAAGAAGCAGCTACGCATGCAGAATGGGCCAGAAGGTCCTCCTCCCTGTAGCTTCGCCTTGGGCCTCCTTTTATACGTCCAAGGGGTCACCAACAGTGGCGAACAGTAAGTACAAGAGGTGTAAAGTTGCTACAGGGTTTACATGTTTATCACTGACAACTTAGGACAAACGCATTAAATGCTCCACTTAGGTGTCCCTTACTTTCTTGGGGATGGAAAAAGAGCCCGTCCCATCAGCACCGCTTAACCCCATCCGCTGCTAGTGCCATGACACGCATCCAGGAGGACAAACCCTAAATGACAGGCTGGTCGCTGCACTGGAGCGGTGGTAGGGCGGTGGGATCTTGCCGGGTGCGAGGCCATGCCGGGTGCGAGGCCTTGCCGGGCCTTCGCAAGCCTTCCCGGCAAGTATCTTGCCGGGAATCCAGCATTCGATCTTCTGTCTTCTGATCATCGGCTTGAATGCCTTCTTGATATTCTTGTGTTTGTTCCCAGCTGTCCCCCGACAAGCCTTGCCGGGTCTTGTCTTGCTAGGAGATCATGCCGCTGGGAAGAAGCTTCTCCCCAACGAGCTCTTGTTCTTGCTTGTTAATATAATGCTTGCCAGATATGGTATTCGCCGGGAAGCTTGGCCTTGCCGGGGTTGCCAGGCAACAATCTTGGACGGGAATGACCCATGCTAAGAAGGTTGATGAGACCCTGGTTCTCATTACACCGACACCCGGGCATCGTCTCGTGTTGATTCTTTTTCCCAAAAATCACATATATTCCAAAATAAATCTCCGTAAATTTTTATCGCGTTTGGACTTTGGTTAATATGGATTTTCTATGAAACAAAAAAACATGCAACAAACAGGAACTGGTACTAGGCACTGGATCAATATGTTAGTCCAAGAAAATCATATAAAGTGTTGCCAAAAGTATGTAAAAGTTGTAAAATATTGGCATGAAACAATCAAAAATTATAGATACGATGGAGACGTATCAGCATCCCCAAGCTTAATTCCTGCTCGTCCTCAAGCAGATAAATGATAAAAAGATAATTTTTGATGTGGAATGCTACCTAGCATAATCTTGATCAAATAATCTAATCATGGCATGAATATTAGGATATGAGTGATTCAAGGCAATAGTCTATCAATTTGATATTGAAACAATAATACAAAACATGCATGTATTTCATCGTTGCCTTTCATAATAATGGAGCTAAAGGAAACAGCCTCCATACACTTAGTTGTGTGTAGCGACCTGACCTCAAACGGTCAAGCCTTTGTGTATCTGTGCCATCCCTGGATCAGTATGTTGGCACACACAGTACATCAACGTATATATCAAAGTGCAATCACATGTATAAATAACGTAATACTGATATATACCTCATAAGTCTCAGCAGAAACAAACAAACGGGTGTGGAGTCCCATCAACTCCATCGGCAAGTTGAGTGTAGACCGTAACCCTACAACGAAACTCACTCGTCATGGAAAAATCCTACAACATGATACGTTGCAGCCGTGTAGGTCAGTACATTGAATGTACCGGCAAGATCACAATAAGAAAAACAGATGATGAAACTATTCCATATGCATGTATTTTCCCTACATCAAAGCTATGCTGATCGAATCATAGCTTCTTCCAAATTTCTTTCGTTAAGGTGGTGCTTGATCCTTATTAACTCATGGGCCTAGGGTAGGGTCCCACTTTAGCACTGGTACTGATTTAACTCATCGTTTCATATTCCAACATTACACCATCTTTTAAATCCAATAACACTTCATTCCTTCATACTCTTGGGGTATCCCACATATCCAACTTATTTATCCAGACTCCACTTTGTCGAATACATTTTCTTTTCCATTGGTTAAGTATCCACACTGAAAAGTACCTCCATTAAAATATCATACACTGATTCATCCGTAAATCATATTATTTTCATAACAAATCCTTTTATTACATCCATAACCACTTTTCTAAATCCAAATTTCAAAAGTACTTTATTACATATGCTGCCATCCACATGGTTTGGTATGGTCTAGCATCACATCCATATTTATTTATTTGTCCTTCTTGAAAACTTCAGTCCCACTGGAATTGTGCAATGTGCTCCTTGAAATCCTCCATCTTTTGCTTCATCTGGGTGACCATGAGCTTCATCTCCATCATCTCAGTATGCACTTCTCTCAGGTATTCTTGAGTATGACGGAGTCTTGCTTCCAGTATGTCTCTGATCTGGCGTATGGCTTCCATGGCAGCTTCACGGATAGAGTCGAAGAGCGTTGCTCGTGGTACGCGAGAAATGAAAAAGTATTGCCCCATAGTCTTTGGGCAAACTCCTTTCTCATGGTGAAGGTGTACCTCCACGTACCAAAGTTCTACTCCATTCTCCATGAATGGATAGCCCTTGTAGACTGCATCTCCTTCAAGGTGGATATGCTTCATCATGTCCTTCAGGGTTTTTGGGTAATCCTGATCACTTGTCAGGGTCATGATTGTTTCCGGACCCTTGAGGAAAGACTCATAAAGAGTTGTCATCTGCAGGTGTAAGAGAAATGGGTGCTCAGAATAATGTATGTATCTCCTTGTATGAAATATTGTTGTCATCCAGAAAGGTTTTGTGGTCAGCTTGTCCAGGGGTTCAAGGCTTTGGTATAGGTGAGATAGAGAAAGAGAGGTACCCACCCACAATTAACAACCAATACCTAGCTCAAGGTTTCTACCGTTTGTAATGGGCTGGTTCACTATGGTTTCGTTACGAAGTCTTCAGTTCTTTAGGTCTTGAAAGCACATTTGCTCCCTTGGTGGTTTTGGTAATTTGTAACAACATATATCTCATTGAACTAATGTCCATTCAAGTTAAAGATTTCAGGATGTTCAATGATTGGCATGGCAAGGACTAGAGATGTGGACCCCTCAAAATGCTGAGGACATGGATTGGCAAAAGCTCAAGACTCTACATTTTTGTTAAGTGATCCAAGATCACATTGAGTCCATAGCAAAGCCAATACTATTAAAAGGGGATGAGGTGTTGCTTAATGGTCTTTTTGCTCAAGTGCTTAGTGACAGTGCTCCAAAACCCTCAACCACTTTCTCCATCCAAATATGTCCAAAACCTACATTCCAACTCGGCCCCACCGAAAATTCTTATCCGGAGCAACCGAGTTCATCTGGACTTAGCCACTGTCAAAACCCTAACAAATCGGATCCACCGATATGGATCTCGGTTCCACCGAGATGGCCTTGCCAACTCTCTGTAATCGGTTGCAATTACTTCGGTCCCACCGAGTTTTGCAAATCGGTCTCACCGAGATGGCTTGCCAACTCTCTGTTGCCTTATTGCTTCACTTCGGTCCTACCGAGTTGATGCAATCGGTGCCACCGAGACGAGGTTTGCCCTAACCATTGCACATCGGTCCATCCGAGTTGTTCCAATCGGTCCCACCGAGATTCCTAACGTTCATATCTTTTACACAGGTCGGTGCCACCGAGATTTCTGATCGGTGCCATCGAGTTGGGTCAAAAGTGTGTAACGGTTGGATTTTGTGTGGAGGCAATATATATCCCTCCACCCCTTCTTACTCAGTAAGGAGAGCCATCAGAACGTGCCTACACTTCCACCATACATTTTCTGAGAGAGAACCACCTACTCATGTGTTGAGATCAAGACATTCAATTCCAACCATTTGAACCTTGATTTCTAGCCTTTCCCAAGTTGCTTTCCACTCAAATCCTTCTTCCACCATAGCCAAATCTGTGAGGAGTTGTTTGAGTGTTGGGGAGACTATCATTTGAAGCACAAGAGCAAGGAGTTCATCAACAACACACCATCTATTACCTTTTGGAGAGTGGTGTCTCCTAGATTGGTTAGGTGTCACTTGGGAGCCTCTGACATGATGTGGAGTTGAACCAAGGAGTTTGTAAGGGCAAGGAGATCGCCTACTTCATGAAGATCTACCCCGAGTGAGGCTAGTCCTTCGTGGACGTAAGCCATGGTGGAATAGGCAAGGTTGCTTCTTCGTGGACCCTTTGTGGGTGGAGCCCTCCGTGGACTCGCGCAGCCGTTACCCTCCGTGGGTTGAAGCCTCCATCAACGTGGACGTACGATAGCACCACCTATCGGAACCACACCAAAAATCATCGTGTCTTCATTGCGTTTGAAATCTCCAATCCCCTCCTTTACTTACATATGCAATTGTTTACTTTCCACTGCTACACTCTTAGAATTGCATGTGTAGGGTGATGCTTGACTTGTATACTTGCTAAAATCTACCTACAACTAAAATTGGGAAAAGGTTAGGTTTTTATTTGGTCAAGTAGTCTAATCACCCCCCTCTAGACATACTTTCAATCCTACAAGTGGTATCAGAGCTTTGGTCTCCGTAAGCCTTGATTTCCATTGCTTTGGTGATCATAGCCTTGGTTTCACAACCTAGGAGAGTATGGCGTCTAGTGAGGGTAATTATCACTGTAGAGGTCCATACTTTGATGGTACAAACTTTGCTAGTTGGAAACATAAGATGAAAATGCATATTCTTGGTCATAACCCTGCCGTTTGGGTTGTTGTTCGTGTTGGCTTGCAAGGTGAATTCTTTGAGGATGGCAAGGAACGGGATCGTGAAGCAACCGTGGAAGAATTGAAGATGTTGCAATACAATGCTCAAGCTTGTGACATTCTCTTCAATGGTTTGTGTCCCGAGGAATTCAACAAAATCAGCCGCCTCGAGAATGCAAAGGAAATTTGGGATACTTTGGTTGATATGCATGAGGGTACCGAGTCCGTCAAGGAATCTAAGTTGGATGCGCTTCAAAGTCAACTTGACAAGTTCAAGATGAAGGATGGTGAAGGGGTCTCTGAAATGTACTCTAGGCTTGCTCTCATCACAAATGAGATTGCCGGCTTAGCAAGTGAAGAGATGACCGACAAATTCATCATCAAGAAGATCCTTAGAGCTTTGGATGGAAAATATGATACCGTTTGCACATTGATCCAAATGGTGCCAAATTACAAAGATCTCAAGCCCACGGAAGTCATTGGAAGGATTGTTGCTCATGAAATGTCACTCAAGGACAAAGAGGAGCTACACAACAAATCAAGTGGTGCTTACAAAGCCTCAACCGATGCTCCCACAACTTCAAGTGACAAGCTAGTGTCCAATGAAGAGATAAGCCTAATGGTGAAAAGATTCAACAAGTTTTACAAGAACAAAGGGAAAGAAAGAAGCTCTAGCTCAAGACACTATGAGAGAAGATCATCAAGTCGTGACCAAAATTGCTACAATTGTGGAAAACCCGGACACTACTCCAATGAGTATACGGCTCCCTACAAGAAAAGAGACGAATCACCAAGAGGAAGACATAGAAGAGATGAATCACCTCATAAGGAGAGAAGGAGTAGAGATGATCGTTGCGAACGAAGACCCTCTCGAAGAAGCAAGGATTCAGAGAGGAAGGACAAGTCATCAAAGAGCTACACAAGAAGAAGACATCAAGCTCATGTTGGTGAATGGGTTTCCGGCTCCGACTCCGACAACCACTACGAGAGAAGTTATCACTCCAACTCCGACAATAGTCAAGATGAAGGTGTTGCCGGACTTGCTCTTGTGTCATCCAACTCCCATGATCTATTTGACTCATCAAATGAAGGAATTGGAAGATTCTTCATGGCAAAAGGTCCCAAGGTATCACACCCCAAGTATCTTGATTTCAATAGTGATGAAGATGATTTGCTTGGTGATGATGATTTACTTGTTGATAAGGCTAGTGATGTGAGCTATAATGAAAATTCTAGTAATTATGATAGTCAAGAGGAAATGAATGACAATGCTATGAAGGAGATTGAGCGTCTAACTAAAGAACTAAATGCTCTTAAGTTAGCTCATGAAACAACTCAAGAGGATCATAGATAACTTCTAAGAACTCATGAGAAGCTACGCTTCGAGAAGCTAAATTTAGAGCAAGAGCATGAGTTTCTTAAAGCTATCAATGATGATCTTTGAAAGAAGAGTTCTTCATATCTTGCCAAACATTTACTCTTGTCTACCTTTATGCCACAAGTTAAACCAAAGCAAACTAGTAACAAGGGTAAAAAGGGTTCTACCTCTAGTAGTAACAATAACAATGCTATATCCAATGTTGTTGCTTCTAGTAGTTCTATTGATTCCACTAATGATTCTCTTAGCCAAGTTACACTTGAGCAAGAAAACAATCTATTGAAAGGAATTATAGAAAAAGGTGTCTACAAGAGTCTTGCTGGGAGTAAGCAATTTGAGGAAATTGTACGCAAGCAAGGAAGGCACCGGAAGAACCAAGGTGTTGGCTTTGAACGAAAGTTCAATGCCAATGGAGTTGAGTGGGAAGAAGATCAATACCCCAAGACGAAGTTTGTTCCTCAACAAGAGAAGTATGATCCTACTTCCTTCAAGGGAGCACAAGCTCAAGAAGATCTTCCACCACAAGACCACAAGCTAAAAGGCAAGGACAAGCTTCAAGAAGAGATTGATTCATTTGAAGAAGCACCTCAAGTCTTGGTCAAGTGGGTTCCCAAGACTTCATCAAGTTCTACTTCATCAAGTGCTACTACAACTCCAAGGATTCCCATCAAGTTGATGTGGGTCCAAAAGAAGAAGAACTAGAGAGTTCTTGAGGGTGACTCCGCCAACAAACTTCACTCACATTCATTTATGGCAAGAACTTGTGCAATCAACTTCCACATCTTGCACTAGTTCATGGAGTCACAAACCCTCTTGTTGGTAAGGCAAGGGACAAGGTAGTCATTGCATTCATGGACATCATCATATGTGCATTTCACTCTATGTCCATGGATATTCTTGTATGTTCCTTGTGTGGGACTAACCCATGTAGGTATTGAAAGCACAAAACTCCAAAGGATTGCTCCCAACTCTTGATGGTCTACATCAACATTGAGCATCCACATCTTCAACATCTACATGAAGTCATCATCGACAAAACCCACGGTTAGTTCATCCCTCTTTGGGGGGATATCACATCTAGGGGGAGCTTTGCTCTAAGACTTGAGTTAAAGCAACTCTAATGGTGTGAACACATCAATGCTTTATGTAAAAGTGGTAACCCCACTTGTGCTTAAACGATGAGTATGACCTATGATCAAATATTCTCATTTGACTCCTAAGTCAATATACTCATATATAGATGACCTAGTCATCGCCATTGCTTGATAGATGCTAGATTTGGTTGTGCATGTTTGACACATATTTCATTTGCTATCTTATTGTGTGAGCATGTTGGTTTGCATGTTTTCTTCATTCGAGGACATCCATTTGTTGTTTTGATTGTCTTGGTTTTTCTGGCCAAGTGGATGTACAAGAATGCCTAAGTACCTTCTCTAGCTATCTATGCTTTCTGGTCTCAAACTCTATTCTTGCTACATCACAAAAATTGAACAAGTCATTTTCAGACCCTCTGGGTGAGGCGCACTCGGAGTCACCGTTCTGAAAGGGCTGAACCTCCAAAACCATCTTTATGCATTTCGGTTCGACCAATTCACTCAAACTCGGACAAACTGAAATCATTTAGATTGATCTAGGTTTCAATCTCGGTGTCACCGAGTTGAACCGTTTCGGCGCCACCGATGTGCTATACTGCTTGCAGTTACACATATCGGTGCCACCGAGTTCTTTAACTCGGAGCCACCGACAGCTCGTGGGTATATATATATCTGGCGAGACTGTACGGTTAAAATTTCTCGACCCCCTACGACCTCATGCCCCATAGCTGCCGTCGCCATCATCTCCGTACTTCTTCGTTGCGTCCAGCGAGCTCTCGCCGCTGGAATCCGTCGCCGCCAACGGGAATCTTCCCCGCCGTTGCCGCTGTAGAGGATCTCCACCAAGTTAGGGTGAGATTCGACCCCCTCCGTGTTCCTCTTTCTGATTCTATACACGGATGGATTGCCATTATTCTTGCCACATATTGCAATGCTTATTCCACGAATAAAATTCCGTAGATTAGATTCGAGCAAAAAATTTAGGTTTAAGTTTCCGCCATAAGCATATCGGACCGACCGAATTGAGATTTTTGGAGTCACCGATTTGGCCCCAGGACATTGCACTAGTACATCTCGGTGCCACCGAGTAGTACGAATCGGTGAGACCGAAAGTAATGTTTCAGTGAAACCCTAGCATCTCGGAGACACTGAACCACATCTTGGTCTGACCGAAATGGTGTGTTTAGTTTCTGTTGAGTGCTTCGGTATCATCGAGATTATCAACTCAGTGGATCTGAAATGCCTTCTGTGAAAACTTGAAACTAAGATTTGAACTCAATTTTTATAAAAAATATCTGCTTTTTGTGATGACTCATCTACTCTGCCCATACCCATCTATTCACAGGGTCAGCTTTGCAAGATGTCAGATGCCAGCGATAGCCAGAATGTCTCAGAAGCACACACTGATCTCAGTTCAGGCTCTAGCCCTGAGGGCAGCTACTATGAGGGAGAGAGGAGTTCTCCAGAATTTCCCAAAGTAGCTACTAGGGCAAGGAAGAAGAGAACCTCAGATGATGAGGATGAGGACTTTGTTGCTAGTGAAGCAACATCAAAGAAGAAGAGAGTTGTGCTTGCAAAGGAGTATAGCACCAAACCATCTGCTAGAACCAAAGAGAAGACAGCGGTGAAGAAAGTTACTAAGGAAACCATAACATTTACACTTGAGGAGCCAAGTGATACAGAGGCAACTGCTGCAAGAAAGAAGAAGAGGGCAAGGAAGACAACTGCTCAGGTTGTGGGCAAACCCTCTATGAGGATTGATGAGGAGGAGGAGGAGGAGGAGGAACCAGTAGCTGATGCACCTCCTGCCAAGACTCAGAAGCTCATGTCTGATGCTATGAGGTCTGCTGCTCCCACCAAATCCAAGCCTAAAGCTCCAGCACCCAAGAGGTCAACAAGAAACATCCTTGCTACTGAGAAGAACAAGGCCCTAGTGCCTGAAGTTGATGTTGATGAGGAGCCACTAGTGCTCAGAAAGTTGAAACCCAAGATTCCAGATCATGACAATGCTCATCCAGTTGCTGAAAACATGATGCTCAGGAAGAACAAAGGACTGCGTCAGTGGAGATTGTCAGATCCATATGCTGCTAGGAGGAGGACTGCTTGTGATTACCACTTTCACACTCGAGAGCAACAAGATTTCTATGAGACTGTATTGCTTGACAAGAAGCCTATTGTCAGTGACATGAAGTGGGTGGATTGGAAATATATTGATGCAAATGAAGACTATTTCCCCCATGTTCATGAAAGTTTTAGAATTGCTGGTGTTGATGATTTTGTTGGACAGAAGCTTACCAAATGGAATTATGAGATGATCATGCAATTTTATTCGACTGCACATTTTTATCCAGATGGTAGAGCTGTGTGGATGACTGAGGGATCCAAATACCAGTCAACCATCTCTGAGTGGGCTGCTCTTCTTGGTGCTCCAAAGGAAGAAGATGATGACATTGACATATATGCCAAGCTCAAGATGGACCACAATTCCATGGCAAATATGTACATAGCAATTCCTGAGAAAGACATTGAGACTCACAAGCTAGGATCAGTGAAGCACTTGCTACCAGGTTTGGCCACCACCAACACAATCTTGAGGTACACTCTGTTGCCCAAGTCTGGAGATGACAAGATGATACGTGGCCACTCCATCAACCTGCTACACTTGTTTGACACACCACAGAAATTCAAAGTCATGAGCCTTATTGTTGAAACTATCAAGAGAACCGCAGCTGAGCAGAAGAGATCTTGTGGATATGCTCCACACATTCAGATGCTCATCAACTCCAAGGTTGGAATGAGCACTTATCTTATTGATCGTGAGCATCTCCCATTGCGTCCAGAGTTCGAGGACAATGTAGTGGTAATGGACCCTTCACACCCTACATCTGCCCAAGCTCAAGAGAGGATTCGGGCAGCTGAGGCAGCAAAAGTAGCCCAGAAGGCATCTACTCTCAATGCACCTATTGCAAACCTCAAGTCAAAGAATGACCAGATGACTTATCTGCTGGAAGCCACCCTGAGGATTGAGCGAAGTCTGGCCAACCTCACCAAGAACCAAGCGAGCCTAGAGCGGATAGTCGAGACAAAGATTCATGATCTTGATGTGAAGATCACTGAGGTTCAGACTATATGGAGAAGCTAAAGGATGATGTTGACGCTGCCAGAGCTACTACTGATGATAGTGGAGATGACAGACCGACGACTGAGAGATTCCAGACAGTGCCTAGGGCATCTAGGTCTGCTGCAGTGCCTATTGCAGATACAAGGACCACAGTTTCTGCACCTGCTGCTGCTGCTACAGTGCCACCTCCAGTCTCTACTCCACCAGCCCAGCAGACGTCAGCTGAAGCCTTCGCGGATGCACTTCTCTCAATGCCATCTACGCACACCGGAGCTGCCAGCTGGAGATCACCTTCAGGAGCTTCCGAGGATCGTGCCTAGAGAGACACATAGTCCTATACCTATTCAAACTTTTTGGTACTTGTTGCCAAAGGGGGAGAATTGTATAGATCATTAGGCTTCGAGAGAGAGTGTCTTGAGAGTGTCTTGCTTTTGCTTGTTGTTTTCTTGAGTTTCTGCTACTATTTCTATTTTCTTTGATGTGTGTGAGATACTTTGATCGTTATGTTTGTGAGCTACTATGTGTGTGATTGATCATACTATGCTTCATGCTATACTTAATGCTTATCCTTATCATTATCTTGTATGATCATTCACTTGTGTTTTTGGTGATGCATGCTTACTATTCCATTCATATCATTTTGTGCGCTCCACCAAGTTGTATGTGACATGGAAGAGTGACCGTGATCCTAATCGATTGTGCATTTGCATTCAAACGCAAATTATTAATAATGCACAAATTTAGGGGGGGAGCTCTTGCTTATCACATACTTCCCAAAGCGACGATGTACTTCATTCATTTAATCATTTGTCGAAGCTTTGATCTATTTGTTGTCATCAATTACCAAAAAGGGGGAGATTGAAAGCACATTTGCTCCCTTGGAGGTTTTGGTAATTTGTAACAACATATATCTCATTGAACTAATGTCCATTCAAGTTAAAGATTTCAGGATGCTCAATGATTGGCATGGCAAGGACTAGAGATGTGGACCCCTCAAAATGCTAAGGACATGGATTGGCAAAATCTCAAGACTCTACATTTTTGTTAAGTGATCCAAGATCACATTGAGTCCATAGGAAAGCCAATACTATTAAAAGGGGATGAGGTGTTGCTTAATGGTCTTTTAGCTCAAGTGCTTAGTGACCGTGCTCCAAAACCCTCAACCACTTTCTCCATCCAAATATGTCCAAATCCTACATTCCAACTCGGCCCCACCGAAAATTCCTATCCGGAGCCACCGAGTTCATCTGGACTTAGCCACTGCCAAAACCCTAACAAATAGGATCCACTGATATGGATCTCGGTCCCACCGAGATGGCCTTGCCAACTCTCTGTAATCGGTTGCAATTACTTCGGTCCCACCGAGTTTTGCAAATCGGTCTCACCGAGATGGCTTGCCAACTCTCTGTTGCCTTATTGCTTCACTTCGGTCCTACCGAGTTGATGCAATCGGTGCCACCGAGACGAGGTTTGCCCTAACCATTGCACATCGGTCCATCCAATTTGTTCCAATCGGTCCCACCGAGATTCCTAACGTTCATATCTTTTACACAGGTCGGTGCCACCGAGATTTCTGATCGGTGCCACCGAGTTGGGTCAAAAGTGTGTAATGGTTGGATTTTGTGTGGAGGCTATATATATCCCTCCACCCCTTCTTACTCAGTAAGGAGAGCCATCAGAACGTGCCTACACTTCCACCATACATTTTCTCAGAGAGAACCACCTACTCATGTGTTGAGATCAAGACATTCCATTCCAACCATTTGAACCTTGATTTCTAGCCATTCCCAAGTTGCTTTCCACTCAAATCCTTCTTCCACCATAGCCAAATCTGTGAGGAGTTGTTTGAGTGTTGGGGAGACTATCATTTGAAGCACAAGAGCAAGGAGTTCATCAACAACACACTGTCTATTACCTTTTGGAGAGTGGTGTCTCCTAGATTGGTTAGGTGTCACTTGGGAGCCTCCGACATGATGTGGAGTTGAACCAAGGAGTTTGTATCGGGAAGGAGATTGCCTACTTCGTGAAGATCTACCCTGAGTGAGGCTAGTCCTTCATGGACATAAGCCATGGTGGAATAGGCAAGGTTGCTTCTTCGTGGACCCTTTGTGGGTGGAGCCCTCCGTGGACTCGTGCAGCCGTTACCCTCCGTGGGTTGAAGCCTCCATCAACGTGGACGTACGATAGCACCACCTATCGAAACCACACCAAAAATCATCGTGTCTTCATTGCGTTTGAAATCTCCAATCCCCTCCTTTACTTACATATGCAATTGTTTACTTTCCGCTGCTACACTCTTAGAATTGCATGTGTAGGGTGATGCTTGACTTGTATACTTGCTAAATTCTGCCTACAACTAAAATTGGGAAAAGGTTAGGTTTTTATTTGGTCAAGTAGTCTAATCACCCCCCCTCTAGATATATTTTCAATCCTACAGGTCTTCAATGCTCGGGAGCTTCCAATTCCTGACGCTTATCCCGTATGAAGTCCTCTATTATTCTTCTGAAACTTACGTCTCTCAAGGTTGAAATAAATACAAACCTACGAATACGTATCTATCCAACCACTCAATAAACACAAACCATAACAACCAAACATCCACTTATTCAAACAATCCTATAGTATCGCCACCCACAAAGTCGGTATGGTTAGATACTTTAATCGCAAAAACGTTCATCTTTATTCTCTCATGGTGGGGCTACTACTAAGCTAGTTATCCTGGACTTGATCCTTGTGTCCACTGGGCTTCTTTTGTGTGGACTTGATCTCTTCAAGTTCTTCTGCTAGATTATCCTTGTTGACTCGGAGTTTCTTGTGACGTCCTTGTATTTCCTGGAGTTGTTCCTTGAGCTTCTGAATCTCAACATCTTAGGCATGAGCCATGGTCCTGCTGCCCTTCAGTTCCTGACGTATCTTCAGAATCTCGAGATTCTCCTCCTCCAGCTTGGCTACCTTCAGCTTCTGGGTCTTGAGCTCTTCACGAAGTGCTTCCTTGTCAAATAAGGCTTCCAGAAGGTCCATCTGAAGATTCTTGACGTACTGCTCCAGATCCTGGTTATACACCAACAGAGGTGCAAACTTCATCTTCTGTGCATTTGTCAGGGCAATAGTGGCTCCATCAACCTTCTGCCATCCAACCTTTCCGAAGTAATGCTTGCTTAGCGCAGCACGATGGCGATAGCACAAGCGTGCGATAGCATCATGGACGACAGTGTTAATGCCCATATCACAGTCAGAATTTAGCATTCCAAGGTGATGTCTCCAGTCTTGGGGTCTTCTTTACGTCCGAAAACTTTAGTCTTGACGCCCCACGATCCAGACTTCCTTTTATACGCCTTGATCTCAGGTATCAGCTGCTTCAGCAGTCCGACTAGTTCCACTAGGAATGGGCCTCCAAGAACATTCTCGTAGTGTTCCCTTTCGTTCAGAATGTAGCTCTCCATCTATAATTTGAAATAAGGAAAGTTCAGTAAAAGAAATTCAGGCGTTATGTGAGTAATATAAAATAAAAGTTGTTCCTATCAAGGTCTTCTTATTACTATGCCATTTTCTAGGGTCACGTCCTACAGTCAACACGTGCTCTGATACCATCTCTGTAGCGACCCGACCTCAAACGGTCAAGCCTCTGTGTATATGTGCCATCCCTGGATCAATATGCTGGCACACACAATACATCAACGTATATATCAAAGTGCAATCACATATATAAATAACGTAATACTGATATATACCTCATAAGTCTCAGCAGAAACAAACAAACGGGTGTGGAGTCCCATCAACGCCATCGGCAAGTTGAGTGTAGACCATAACCCTACAACGAAACTCACTCGTCGTGGAAAAATCCTGCAACATGATATGTTGCAGCCGTGTAGGTCAGTACATTGAATGTACCGGCAAGATCATAATAAGAAAAATAGATGATGAAACTATTCTATATGCAATATGGCTTTGTGGCTCTGTGTCTGAGTTTTTGCGTAAAAGCTGGTTTTATTTTCCCTACATCAAAGGAAGAACAGGAGTCTTTACTACAGAGTTATCTACTATGACATGGTTCCGCCAACCGATGTCTCATAGCCCAGAACAATTATAAGTTGCCCACAATTAATTATCAATCCGGTGTTGAGAGTTCTGAGATAGATCCAAGTCCAGAGGCTCAAATTGTCCATAACCGGGGACACGGCTAATCGATTAGGTTTTAACTCTGCAGAGTGTTGTGCACTTTACCCACAAGATTCGATCCCTCTTTTTACGTTCTCGCACTTCAGGGTGTTTGAGAACAAGACGACCGAAACATGGTCTTCCGAAGAGTTCATCTGACCACTGTCCGGTGCTCATCCAATCCTACTATAGTTCTACATCTGCTAGCACCGTCCCAGCTAGAGTCACAACTAAGGTCAACCAAGCCAGAGCCCATAATGACTTGTGGTTGCACAGGTAAGCTTCCAGGAATGAAGTATTCTTCCGTCTCTTTGAGTCTGGGTGAAGCTTTCCGCAAGATGTCATGGCGCTTCTCCATGCATCCCGGCCATCCACTGGTTACTCCAGGGTGCCCATCAAATCCATCCTTCACCCAGTAGTGTGTTTTGAAATCTTGTCTCGAGTCTCGAAATCTTGAGGTCTTGTAGATGCAGGCCTTGAAGGATACCGGTCTTGAAATTTGCCATCATGAAGTTGTCGTCATTGACGTAGAGTCCTCCATTCTCACACCACTCCCGAGCACTCATACCAACCCCGTCTACTATAGCGTAGCTTTAAAACTAAACAACGTCCCGGGCTAGGTAATAGGGAGATGGGTTCCTACCTCATGCATTCTACTCAACTACAAGATTCAATAACACTACTAGAGGAAGTGCTGAAAAGGTGATACTACATGCAAATAAAACTTGGTAAAAACCGATGGTCAAAGTGAACTTGCCTGGTATTACTTGATGAAGATTATATCACTCTCACAAAACTTGATAGCACTATACGTCACTCTCCGATGAAATCTATAATAACAAACATGACATTCACATAAGCATACATTCTAGCACTCAAATTAACAATCAAAACAACAAATAAAAATTAAGAGGAAAACCAAATAAAAAATTCAAAGAAAAACTTCTAAGAAAACTATAAAGGAAAACACCAAAGAATACTCTAGGACTTGTCTTCACAAAAAAAAATTGTCCTAAGTAAAAACTTAACAACAAAGAAAATACTAAACTAATAAATTAACAGAAAAGAAAATATAAAACAACTAAGTTAACAGAAAGTATTTTTCATAAACTTTTACTAGCAAAAGAAACAAATAAAAAGCTTTTATAAAACCCTATTTATAACCTATGCAAGTTTTACTACAAAACTAAAGAAACAAAATAATAAAATTTATTTTAACTACAATTAAAAGTTACTACTGTTCCTAACAGAAACAAAGTAATACTTGTCAAAATTGCAAAAAGAAATAATTAAAAACAAATAAAAAACTAAAGAATTAAGGATAAAACAAAACTATAAGTAAAACGGTACTGTTTTGATAAAACCCTAATTTAAAATACTCTAAAATTGCTCAAATAAATCCTACTGCAAAACAACATCACAAGTGACCAGGAGCAAAAAGAAACACTCAAAAACATTAATCCTAGCTCAAGTTATAGCCAAAATAGTGTTTTGAACAAGTTTGAAACAATTCAAATTTAAATTATCCAAATTCAAAATTTCAAACCACTAACAGAAACTACATAAAATTTGTGACACAATGCAATTGGAATCACTCAAAAACAATAAAAATCCTAAAAGATATTAAAGATCTAAGATGCTAGTAAAACAGATCTAAAAAAACAAAAAGCCTACGGATCGGCCACTGCCACATGGCGCGACCTCATTAGCTACAGAGTGTTCACTGCTGTGCTAAAGGGCAGACGCCCGATTCTTAAGTGGTTTGGCAGCTACGGCTAAAATAACAAAAACCGAACGGCCGGTTCAACTTAAACCGGAACTAAACCGCACTAAAACCGATCTAATAAAAAAACGAGCGGTTAACTTAGATCTAATCTAGATCGTAGAAAACGAATTGGACGGAGGGGAATGCGCCGGCGGCTTACAGCGAGGTAACGATGGCGGGGTGGCTCGGGCGTTGCCGGGGCGGCGGCTCCGGTCATCGCCGGCGGTGATGGAGGTGCCGAACGGATGCGGCGTAGCGAGGCGAGTCCGTGCTGGTCTCGGTGAAGCTCGCGGACGACAGGACGGAGCAGCGCGAGCTCGGCGGGGCTCGGGTGATCCGGCGAACTCCAGCGAGAGCGATCGAGGTCGAGGCGTCGCTATAGAGGAAGAGGAGGCATAAGGCCATGTCAAAACGGAGCGCAACAGTGGACTACGCCGGAGTACAGAGGAGGGAGTCACTAGGATGCTCACCGGTGACAAATTTGACAGCGGTCGAAGCTTCGGTCGGTGAGATCGGTTTGGCCAGGACGCGAGCTAGGGTGGGTTTCGGCGTCGGGGGCTAAGGGGGGTCGAGAGAGGAGAGGTGGGGGTATTTATAGGACATAAAACTTGGGGAAGGGGTCGAATCGGAGCGTGATCCCGAGGGATTCGGGATACGGCGGTGGTTCGGGCACGCTCTGGCGTGGCATGGCATGCGAGAGGGGAAGAAGAAGACGCGGGCCCCACGCGTCAGCGTCCGCGGGAGAGGGAGAAGGGGTCGGGCGGCCGACGCGTAACGATTCGGGGGCGCGAGCGGGCCGTGGGCCGGTTTCGCCGGCTGGGCTGGCAGCAAGCGCTGGCCTGGCACGGCTGGATCCTTTTTTTAAAAAAATAGGGAGAAAAGTTAAATAGAAGAAAATAGAATAAACTTTTATATAGGCAATATATATATCAAAATTTTCAGAAAAATAAATCCTAAAACCTTAACTATTTTTTCAAACCTGAACTATTTTTAGGTAGGTCTGGTGGCTGTTTTGAGGAAGATATAAGGAGGCTTATGTGTGATAGAGCGTATCATATCACGGGGTTTGGATGCACCGGTGAAGTTTGCACCAACTCTCGAGGTGAGAAAGGGCAATGCACGATACCGAACAGGCTAGCAAATTGCGGAAGGATGAGAGTGCGTATAATCCATGGACTCACACTAGTCATAAAGAAATCACATACTTATTGTGAAAGTCTACTTAGCCCTCAAAGCAAAGTACTACTCGCATGCCCCTAGGGGGGGAGGTTGGGAGGAGTTAACCATCGCGCGCCCCCAATCCAAACAACACAAAGACTCAATCAATGATAAATCATGCTCCGACCTCACTGCTAATGTTAGCGGCCACCACTTTACATGCGTGAGGATTTACTTGCGTAAAGACTTACTTCCCTTAACACCATTATTAATACTCAAATTTAATTATTTTACTATCATGCCCCAATATTACCACCTCAATATCGCAAAACTATTGCAAGGAATCAAACATATCATATTCAGTGATCTACAAGTTTTATGTAGGATTTTATGATTAACCATGTGAATGACCAATTCCTGTTAACTCTCTAAATAGATATAAGTGAAGCATGAGAGTTTAATTCTTTCTACAAAATACCACGCTCTAATAAATATAAGTGAAGCAAAAGAGCATTCTACAAATAACGGTTTTCTATATGTAGAGAAACAGGCATCCAAACTTCAAATGATATAAGCGAAGCACATGAAGCATTCTATAAAGCCATACTCGAAAGATATAAGTGAAGTGCATAGAGCATTCTATAAATCAACCAAGGACTATATCATACCAGCATGGTGCATTAGTAAAAGAAAAATAAAAATCACACGACGCTCCAAGATTTTACGCATATCATGTGAACAAAACAAAAACCGAGACATACCGATAGTTGTTGAAGAAGAAAGATGGGATGCCTTCTGGGGCATCCCCAAGCTTAGACGCTTCAGTATCCTTGAACATTTACTTGGGGTGCCTTGGGCATCCCCAAGCTTGAAATCATGCCTCTCCTCATACTTCTCATATCGATACCTCCTCGATCTTCGAACACTTCATCCACACAAAGCTTAACCGAACTTTTTATTAGAGGGGTTAGTACATATAACATCAAATCCCATCATGTCCTGCTGTAACATTATTGATAATTATAATCAAACATTATCCACTGTATGCTATCACAATTCTATGGCTCCCAAGTCAATGGGGCTCAACAAGATTTCAAACATACGCAAATAAAGAAACTATAACAGCAGTCTGTGAAAACAGGACAGTCTGTAAAGATGTAGATGAAACATATACTTCTGTAACTCCAAAAATTCTGAAAAATTAGGAAGTAATAAACAACTTTCATAGAAGTACTGTGTAAAAAATTCAGAATTTTTTCACGCTCCAGTAAAATATGTAAATTCAAGCACTGCAGCAAAAGTTTCTGTTTTTTCACAGCACACACCAAACAAGCAATTTAAACATCCTAAAGGTAAATCTTGGCACATTGTTTTTATAATACAATGAATTTGTACAAGGGGATAATTATTTTTGCGAGAAACTTCCATGAAAAGTTCTACATTGTTTCCATGAACATGAACACAAGTGTTCAAGGTCGACCCTCACTTTTTCAATGCATAACCTTCCAATCGCTTCTCTTTTTGAAAAAAATTTAGGTTCCCCTCTATATTTTTTTAGTTTTTAAACTTTTTAAAAGCACACAACAGAATAAAATGACTCTCTAAAACTTCCGGGTTGTCTCCCAGGCAGCGCTTTCTTTAAAGCCATTAAGCTAGGCATAACGTGCTCAAGTAATCGATCCACCCGGATCCCAAGGTATATCAAAGCCAATTTTAATTATCAATGATTTATAATTTAGTAGTGAGCACAAAGAAACATATATCATAGAACAACAGAGTCTAGCTCTCTTCCTATGCATCGACATGTCATAAAAGAACAATTCATGCACATCAAGTAAAGGCCAATGCATAGTATAAACAGTTTCTTGCAATTTTATCGTATTGGAAACATACAGAGGTAGAGATGTAGTTCCTCTCTCATAATAATTGAAATTAGGAGCAGCAAGCACATGCATATTATATTCATCAAAATCATCATGTGTAATAGTAAAACACAACCCATCAATATAATCCTTAATAAGTGCAAACTTCTCCGATATAGTGTAGTTAGGAGAATTCTAAAAGACAATAGGACTATCATGTGTGGGTGCAACAGCAACAATTTCATATTTAACATAAGGAACTATAGCAAGTTCATCTCCATAAGCATCATTCATATTGGCATCATGGCCACAAGCATAGCAAGCATCAATTTCATCAAAAAGGGATATTTCAAATGAATCCAAGGGATCATAGCAATTTTCATAGCATTCATCCTTCGGTAAGCACGAAGGGAAATTAAACAATGTATGAGTCGAAGAGTTACTCTCATTAGAAGGTGGGCACGTGTGGCACCCCGACTCAGAGTAACCGGTTTACCTTGCATTGCCAGCCCAGAGATCAAGTCTTCTGGCAACACACAACAACATGGTACAGAAAATAACCGCTTTATTGATCTCTAGCGGATACATAGGTTCAGATATTACAAGATAAGCAAGGCCAAGCGGCACCCACGGTGTGGCTGCACTTATGTACATTATTTAGTAGACATCTCAGGGGCCTCGATGATAAAGGAAACTACTACGCGACAGCGGAACGACGATGTAGCGAAACTCCACTCCACAGGGACACTGATGGGACACAGCTTAGATCGCGACGTACCGATCGACATCAACGCCTTGCACGGCTTCTCCTACATTTGGAATGACACGCCAGGTGAGTACTTTGAATGTACTCGCAAGCTCACAGCAAACAAAGCAAATATGACAAACAATAACAAGGCATTTAACAAGTTTAATGCATAAACATGAACATGATACTATCCATCATGAAGTGTACGTGGATTGTTGCCATGGTCCCTGGGACCAACTTACCATTTCGGGGTTACCTCGTAACCACCGTCAACATCTTACCATAGTGAGCCTCACACGATTACCGTAATACCAACCATAGTGATCCTCACACGATCACCAACTTCTGCATGTGCCATTGTAGGGGTATTAAGTGTGCAGGTTATTTATTTCTGTTGACCCACGGTGTAACCTACTACGAACTGTGTCCATGACCGAGGACGTGGATATCGATAAATTATACACTCTGCAGAGGTTAGTACACTTTACCCACACCACGGAACTCGTGGCCTCGTGCTCCCATTCGGGTGGACCAACGACATTCCGACAAAACCAATCTATTGGATGACACTCTCCTGACCGCTCCGACAAACTCCCCTTTGGTCTATGTCATGGGTGGCCCCGATGTCAACTCGTGACATCCTGCCACCTCGTGGCTGCCACCGTCGTGGCCAAACAAAACAAAGTCGTCCCAAATGGGGACATTGGTACCGTAAAACTCGGGCACACAAGGTTATGACTGCCTACCGGGCCAGGGTAGCGCAAGTGCACAACCTTCCCTAGTTGGAGGCACCGGCGAGAGGCATGACAATAGACCGAATTAGGGCCTCCCCATCCAGGCAAGTGTGGTTGCTCTGGCGAGCTTGATTCGGTGGCACCATGACTCGATCAACAGTTGTTCAAGTTAGATTAACATCATGTTTAACTTCAAAGAATGTGATTCGAGCCATAGTATGCAATGAGGTGCATGGGTCAGGATAATATGAAAACAAATAACGAATGCATTATGCTACCATGAGAGTATACGACATGATCTCTGCTGCACAAAATACAAGATGACCTATTTTTCACTGCATAATAACAATATGACGTGTAACAACTAGAATGCAACAAGTTATATATAGCAAATCATTTTAATAGTGAGGCATTTAATGATTTTAATCCAAATAAACCATTGTCATTGAAATGTCATCCTTGCATATGAATGTTGTGGCTTGCCTTGGTTCAGAGGAGTGTCACAATACTCCTGGTCTCCTCCAACACAACTAGGATCTTCTGAAAATAATTTAAATGCAAAAAGAAAATGTCACATAAAGCATTTTATTGCACCAGAAATTCCCAGCAGCAAGGAAAATTCTCAATTTTGGCATACATAAACTTTAGCTCAATACAAAACTAATGCAAAAAGAATCAACTCATTTGGACTTATAGAATAGAATCTAGAGCTGGTCAAAGTTAGGGTCAAAATCTAAATTTAAATGGATTTAAATGAATTTCCAGAGAAGGCCACGTCGAAGACGTATTTTCAGAATATGCCTCCACTTATACCGCTTCGGGCAAAAGGTAGAGAGGCTGATAGGTGGGACCCCCTGTCAGGGTTAAAAGAGAGAGAGAGGGAAACAGAGGAGGCGGCGCTGTCGCCGGTGATTCTTCGGCGGAGAGACCACGGCGACTGCCGGAGAGGAGGGGGATGGATCCAGCGCATCGAGACGAGCACGGGCGTACCCGAAGTGACGGCGGGGGTGGATGGATGGCGTCAGAACATTCCTCTCCAGAGACGGCGGGCGGCGGAGCTCGTCAGAAGTGAAGATTCCGGCGCTAATCCGACGGACTAGCAGCACCGTCGGGCTCAGGAGATCACCACGAGCACGCCTGAGGAGGTGGGTGAGGACGGGGAGCACTAGAGCAGGAGGACGGCCGTGGGGGATCCGCGGCCAACTCCGGCGAGGATCGGCGGCAGGAGGCCCTCCTGGCCTTGCCGCACTAGCTAGGGAGTTGATTTGTGGCCAGGGAAGTAGGTTGCGATGATTGAAACGGCTCGGGGAGTGCTCTATTTATAGATGGCGAGGTGACCGAGCTCGAGCTCCGCCGGAGATGAGCTGCAGAAGAAATGAGAGAGGGAGGAGCTCGGGCGCGACGCGGAGACAAAGTAGCGCTACGCGGAGAAGCCAGAAGCGCATGCGAGCACAGTGCAGCGCACTATGTGGGGCAGGTGGCGCACGCGTGCACACTGTTCCGCCTGGTAGCGCTTCGGCTGCTTCCAGCGTGCGGCCTGCCGGCGTCGGGGAGGAGCAGGGCGAGGCCAAGTGGAGGTGCGGGAGGCTGCCGAGGGGTGGGGGCACGCTGCGGTGGGGAGGAGGCGAAATGGGCGACGACAGAGGGCCCCGATGCCCAGAGCGCGGCGACTGCCAGCCGAACCCCACGCACACACGTAGTCACCGCATGCACCGGCACACGCGGTGCTTTAGACGATGCTAGACCGTGTCTAGGGTGTAGTCCCTTCAACGCGGTGCCGAAATGTGCGCTTGGTTTGCCACCTAGCTCACTGGATAAGACTTGAGCAAGCTGCAATGTTTCTGGACAGAAACTTGGGAAGGATGCTGGGAGCAAACAGCTAGGAACTAAAGGTTGAAATTTGGGAGTTAAGCATCTCCTAGGAAGGTAGTCATGTGGTTAAAATTTCAGCTCCAACAGATCAAGGTAAAATATACTTGCTTCACAAAGTGCCAATTCTGACCAGAAGCAAAAATATTTTCCCTAGCTGAAAATTTCCAAATGACCATGGCATATTTTTGCATGGGGAGGTGAGGCATGATCCAAAGAATATTTGGGAATTTTTTGAGAATTTTCTGAGCAATAAAAATGAGGGTTGCTTCATAGCTTATTGAGAAAACAGTCATTTTCAGGAAGAAAATGAATATAATGCCATTAAAGAAAATTATCCCATGGCATTATGGTGAGAGGGTTGAGGTCTAGGGAGGGTTTAAGGATGATAGAACCCACTTGGAAGAAAACCAAAAATAATTTCCAAGTGGCATGTCCAAAAGAATTGACAGAAATACCAAATACAAATTAAATATTCAATAAATCCCAATAAAATAAAGAGGGCAAAAACCAGGGTTTTACAAACCTCCCCCCCTTAGGATGAATCTCATCCTCGAGATTCGGTTGCTCAGGAAACAAATATGGATATGCAGTCCTTAAGAAATCCTCTCTTTCCCTGGTGGCCTCATCCTCGGTGTGATGCTCCCATTGGACCTTGTAGAACTTTATAGCTTTGCTGCGGGTGACTTTGTCCATCTCATCCAAGATTCTCAAGGGTTTCTCTTCATATGTTAAATCTTTGGCGAGCTCTAGTTCTGCCATATCCGTCTGTTTTGCAGGTGGTGCAATACATTTCCGTAGCTGAGACATGTGAAAAACATCATGAACCTCGGATAGCTCTGGAGGTGATTCTAACTTATAAGCCACTTTGCCAACTCTGGTCATGACTGGAAATGGACCGATGTATCTTGATGCGAGCTTTCCCCGAGTATGAAACCTTTTAACTCCTTTCATGGGGGTAACTCGAAGATATGCATATTCACCTGGTTCAAAACTGATCTGCCTATGCTTTGAGTCATAGTAGCTCTTTTGATGAGATTTCGCTACTTGCAATCGGTCTCGAATTTCTTTAACTTGTCTTTCCGCTTCCACCATCAAATCTGTCCCAAAGATTCGGCTGTCTCCCGTCTGAGACCAGTTCAGCGGGGTGCGACATTTACATCCGTATAGAGCCTCAAAGGGTGACATCTTGAGGCTGGTTTGATAGCCGTTGTTGTAGGAAAACTCAGCATACGGCAGGCTGTCCTCCCATTTGGGTCCATGAGCATGCTCGAAGCATGTCTTCCAAGATTTGATTGACCCGTTCTGTATGCCCATCTATTTGTGGGTGATAAGCGGTGCTATGTTTCAAAGCGGTTCCCAGGGCTTGGTGGAGACGTAGCCAGAACGCCGAGGTAAACAAAGATCCTCGGTCTAAAGTGATAGTCCTAGGTACTCCATGCAGACTGACAATCCTGGATATGTAAAGTTGAGCGAGTTGGTCTGCACGGTAGGTTGTCCTTATTGGAATAAAGTGAGCCACCTTTGTAAGCATGTCGACCACAACCATATAGCGTTATTTCCACGTGGCGTCTTTGGCAATCCCACGATGAAGTCCATGCAGATATTATCCCATTTCCATTGTGGAACTGGTAAGGGTTGAAGTAAACCGGTGGGTTTCTGATGCTCAGCCTTCACCTTGTTGCATATATCGCAACAGGCGATGTAATAGGCGATATCTTTCTTCATACCTTCCCACCAGAATGTTTACTTCAAATCTTGATACATTTTAGTGCCTCCGGGATGAATAGAATATGCGGACTCATGAGCTTCCTTCAGAATATGCTGCTTTAATTCCCCGAGGTCAGGTACACAGACTCGATTCCTAAATCGGAGGGTACCTTGATCATCGATGTTAAAATCTTGTGCCTTCCCTTCTCTTACTTGGGCCATTACCTTTAGTAACATTGGGTCACCCGGTTGAGCCTTACGGATTTCGTCTTCCAGAGTAGGAGTGACTTCCAAGGTAACCGAGCATGTTGCATCATAAATGATCATATTGAGCTGGGCTATTTCTTCTCGAAGTGCTGGGTGCAAAGGCTCGATTAGTGAGTTTGTTGTGGCCGGTTTGCAACTAAGAGCATCGGCGACCAGATTAGCTTTTCCTGGATGGTAGTTGATACCAAGGTCATAGTCCTTGACCAATTCAAGCCATCTTCTTTGCCGGAGATTTAAGTCCGGTTGGGTGAATATATACTTGAGACTGTTGTGGTCGGTGAAGATTTGACACCTCTTCCCAATGATGTAATGTCTCCATATTTTTAAGGCATGTACCACAGCTGCCATTTCCAAGTCATGTGTCAGGTAGTTCTCCTCATGCGGTCGTAGCTGTCTAGAAGCATAGGCCACGACCTTTCCATCTTGCATAAGCACACACCCAATGCCATGCCTGGATGTGTCGCAATAGATGTCGAAGCTCCGGTACATATCTGGTAGAGTCAACACTGGGGCGGTGGTCAAACGAGTCTTCGGCTCATTGAAACTGTTCTCACATGCTTCTATCCAAATGAATTTCTGATTCTTCTTAAGCAATTCCGTCATAGGTTCGGCAATCTTTGAGAAACCTTCAATGAAACGACGATAATAGCCTGCCAGACCCAAGAAACTTCTGATCTCTGACACAAAAACAGGTGTTTTCCAATTTAATACTTCTGTGACTTTGCTTTGGTCCACGGCCACTCCTTGAGCGGAAAGAGTATGCCTAAGCAATCCCACTTCCTTAAGCCAAAATTCACATATGCTGAACTTGGCATAGAGTTGATGAGCTCATAATCGCTCTAATACTACTCGGAGATGTTGTTTGTGCTCTTCTTCACTTTTAGAATATATAAGGATATCATCAATGAATACTACCACAAACTTGTCCAAAAAGTCCATGAACACCTTGTTCATCATGTGCATGAAGAATGCAGGAGCGTTGGTCAGTCCAAATGACATGACCGTATACTCATACAGCCCATATCGTGTAGTGAACGTTGTCTTGGGGATATCTTCTTTTCTGATTTTTAGCTGGTGATACCCTGTTCGCAAATCAATCTTGGAGAACACTTGAGCTCCACTAAGTTGATCGAACAAATCATCGATCCTGGGAAGGGGGTATTTATTCTTGATAGTGACCTCATTGAGAGCGCGATAGTCAACACACATCCGGAGACTACCATCCTTCTTCCCCTCAAATATGGCAGGTGCACCCCAGGGAGACGGGCTGGGGCGAATATACCCTTTCTGAAGCATCTCATCCAATTGCTTCTTCAATTCCACTAATTCGGATGAAGGCATTCGATAATATTTCTTGTAAATCGGTGCTGTCCCGGGCACAAGCTCAATAGAAAATTCCAACTCTCGATCAGGTGGCATGCCTGGCAATTCTTCTAGAAACACATCTGGGAATTCATAGACCACTGGGATTAAATGCATATCTGTAGCAATTGTTGCGTAAACCACCCCCTTCCTTGGCATGGCTCTACCAGCAAAGAACCGAGCTGGCTGGCCCAAGGGATTTATTAACGTGACTTCTCTTGTCGCGCAGTTGATGCAGACCTGGTGTTTTGTCAACCAATCCATCCCCAAAATAACATCCAATTTTGGAGATTCAATGGATATCAGCGATGCGGGGGAGATAATTCCATTAATAGATATTTCCAATCCTCGGCATACAATATTTGTCCTGAGCATGGATCTAGGGGATTGTACCACCATTACTTTGTCCAAAAGAGTATAGGAAAGTTGATGCTGGGCAACAAAACTCCGCGAAATAAAAGAATGGGAAGCCCCGGAATCAAATAAAATTGTTGCAGGTATGTTATTAACAGGAAACATACCAATGACCACATCGGGAGCTTCATGAGCTTCTTCGGCGGAGATATGATGAACTTGCCCTTGAATATACTTCTGGTTGGGGAATTATCCCACATAATTGACTTGAGGCTTCAGGTTGGTTGGTGACTTTCCGTTCTTGGGACACTGCCTAGCGTAATGCCCAGTCTGCCCACATGAATAACATGCATTGTTACGCTGACAGTCTTCCTTTACTGGTTTTGTAACCACAGTCTTGAACTGATTTTCAGTCTTGGTGTTCTCATGCTGCCACATTGGCTTAAACTCGAACTGTGGCTGCTGCCAGGTATGAACCTTCTGAAAAACTTGTCCTTCCTTCTTGGGTTCAAACTTGCGTTTGCGGTCTTCATATGCAGGCTTATGATCGTTGACAAGCTTGTGTTCCCTTTCAGCAATGAGTGCCTTGTTCACCAAAGTTTGGAAGTCGGGGAAATCCAGCATACTGAGTGCATATCGGAGGGTACGGTTGAGCCCTCCGAGGAACCGATCTATCTTCCGTTCTTCGATGGCTATATCATGTGTGGAATAACGGGCCAAGTGATTGAACTTATTTAAATACTCACTTACAGTCGAGTTCCCTTGAGTAAGGGTGAGGAATTCTCGCTACTTGACCTTCATGATACGGGCGGGAATATGATACTTGCGGAATTTATCTTTGAATTTATCCCAAGTAATCTCATCTTCAGCAGGCCACATAATTTTAGTATTGTCACACCATATAGCAGTTGGTCCTTCCAGATAATGAGTGGTGAAGGGGACCTTATCAGCATCTTCTGTGCGAGCAATTTCTAGCTTCTTTTCAATGGTCCTCAGCTAGTCATCGGCTTCCATCGGATCTACTGCTTGACTGAAGCTTGGCGGTTTGGTCCTCTGAAAGTCTGACAATTTAGAATGGTTCCCATTATGATTATTCTGCCCAACCATAGTCTGCATGCTTCTCAGGAATTCCATCAGATATTGGTTTCTCTTCTCCTCAAACATTCGAATAATCTGCTCTATTGTGGGTGCTTGAGGTGGAGGAGGGGGTGGCTGATATGGTTCTGGGGAATGTCCTGCTTGCCTGGCGGATCGATGAACGGGGGTATCGTCGCCACCATGACAGCTGCTGCCACACCTTGTCATCCTATATATGTTTCCCAATATGAAGCATCGAGATGAGCAACATCCATAAAGGGAAAAAATTGAGGAGGTGAAGCAACAAACCCCAAAAAGGAAGCAAGGAAAAGCCATTGCGAATAAAAGAAGACAACATAATTATACATAACCTCATCCAACATACAAAGCAAGACGACAACATGGATAGTACTACTACATGCATACAACCAAATACCACATCATCCTCATCTACTCGTGACGGCAGTGATCACACTGGCACTCTGACGGTCCTGCTGGTGTCTCCTCGGTATCAGACTCCGAATTGGAACTGATGATACTAACGGAAACCTCCGGGGCAAAGGAAACACGACGACGCTGACGGGATGGCTCTCCCTCAAAGTCGGGTGGAGGGTGGCTCCACAGCATAGGAGCATCTGGAGTAGCAAGAAGTATAGCCCACTGGGCTGGGGACTCATGAGGAGTCACCGTCGAGGCATCCGAGTTACTCTGAGAAGGTGCGGGAGTCACGGGTGTAGGTGGAGGTAAAGTAACTGGAGGAACAAGCGGTGTATGAGCAAGTGAAGGTGGAGCAAACGCAGATCGAGCGGCAGCTAGCGCGTCTCGAGTGCGGTTCAGCTCCTGGGCTAAGCTGACGATCAGAAGATATCCAGTCGTTATGTAACGAGGCAGGTGGATGGCTGACCGGTCACACTCCGGATCAATATAAGGGAAACGGATTTGTCCAGTGTCAAACATGGACGGATAGAAGTAGAAACCTGGGTGTGTCTGCATCTGAATCTCGTTGTAGCGCAAGTCAGTGAGAGCCTCGAATGCTACAAACTGGATCGCCTGGTCAAAGTTAGGGTCAAAATCTGAATTAGAAGGTGGGCACGTGTGGCACCCCGGCTCAGAGCAACCGGTTTACCTTGCAATGCCAGCCCAGAGATCAAGTCTTCTGGCAACACACAACAACATGGTACAGAAAATAACCGCTTTATTGATCTCTAGCAGATACATAGGTTCAGATATTACAAGATAAGCGAGGCCAAGCGGCACACATGGTGCGGCTGCACTTATGTACATTATTTAGTAGACATCTCAGGGGCCTCGATGATAAAGGAAACTGCTACGCGATAGCGGAACGACGATGTAGCGAAACTCCACTCCACAGGGACACTGATGGGACATGGCCTAGATCGCGACGTACTAATCGACATCAACGCCTTGCACGGCTTCTCCTACATCTGGCATGACATGCCAGGTGAGTACTTTGAATGTACTCGCAAGCTCACAACAAACAAAGCAAATACGACAAACAATAACAAGGCATTTAACAAGTTTAATGCATAAACATGAACATGATACTATCCATCATGAAGTGTACGTGGATTTTTGCCATGGTCCCTGGGACCAACCTACCATTTCAGGGCTACCTCGTAACCACCGTTAACATCTTACCATAGTGAGCCTCACATGAACACCGTAATACCAACCATAGTGATCCTCACAAGATCACCAACTTCTGCATGTGCCATTGTAGGGGTATTAAGTGTGCAGGTTATTTATTTCTGTTGACCCACGGTGTGAACTACTATGAACTGTGTCCATGACCGAGGACGTGGCTATCGATAGATTATACACTCTGTAGAGGTTAGTACACTGTACCCACACCACGGAACTCATGGCCTCGTGCTCCCATTCGGGTGGACCAACGACATTCCGACAAAACCAATCTATTACATGACACTCTCCCGACCACTCCGACAAACTCCCCTTTGGGCTATGTCATGGGTGGCCCCGATGTCAACTCGTGACATCCTGCCACCTTGTGGCTGCCACCGTCGTGGCCAAACAAAACAAAGTCGTCCCAAACGGGGACATCGGTACCGTAAAACTCAGGCACACAAGGTTATGACTGCCTGCCGGGCCAGGGTAGCGCAAGTGCACAACCTTCCCTAGTTGGAGGCACCGGCGACAGGAATGGCAATAGACCAAATTAGGGCCTCCCCATCCAGGCAAGTGTGGTTGCACTGGCAAGCTCGATTCGGTGGCACCATGACTCGATCAACAGTTGTTCAAGTTGGATTAACATCATGTTTAACTTGAAAGAATGTGATTCGAGCCATAGTATGCAATGAGGTGCATGGGTCTGGATAATATGAAAATGAATAAGGAATGCATCATGCTACCATGAGAGTATACAACATGATCTCTGCTGCACAAAATACAAGATGACCTATTTTTCACTGCATAATAACAATATGACGTGTAACAACTAGAATGCAACAAGTTATATATAGCAAATCATTTTAATAGAGAAGCATTTAATGATTTTAATCCAAATAAACCATTGTCATTGAAATGTCATCCTTGCATCTGAATGTTGTGGCTTGCCTTGGTTCAGAGGAGTGTCACAATACTCCTGGTCTCCTCCAACACAACTAGGATCTTCTGGAAATAATTTAAATGCAAAAAGAAAATGTCACATAAAGCATTTTATTGCACCAGAAATGCCCAACAGCAAGGAAAATTCTCAATTTTGGCATACAGAAACTTTAGCTCAATACAAAACTAATGCAAAAAAGAATCAACTAATTTGGACTTATAGATTAGAATCTAGAGCTGGTCAAAGTTAGGGTCAAAATCTGAATTAGAAGGTGGGCACGTGTGGCACCCCGGCTCAGAGCAACCGGTTTACCTTGCATTGCCAGCCCAGAGATCAAGTCTTCTGGCAACACACAACAACATGGTACAGAAAATAACCGCTTTATTGATCTCTAGCGGATACATAGGTTCAGATATTACAAGATAAGCGAGGCCAAGCGGCACACACGGTGCGGCTGCACTTATGTACATTATTTAGTAGACATCTCAGGGGCGTCGATGATAAAGGAAACTGCTACGCGACAACGGAACGACGATGTAGCGAAACTCCACTCCACAGGGACACTGATGGGACACGGCCTAGATCGCGACGTACTAATCGACATCAACGCCTTGCACGACTTCTCCTGCATCTGGCATGACATGCCAGGTGAGTACTTTGAATGTACTCGCAAGCTCACAGCAAACAAAGCAAATACGACAAACAATAACAAGGCATTTAACAAGTTTAATGCATAAACATGAACATGATACTATCCATCATGAAGTGTACGTGGATTGTTGCCATGGTCCCTGGGACCAACTTACCATTTCGGGGTTACCTCGTAACCACCGTCAACATCTTACCATAGTGAGCCTCACACGATCACCGTAATACCAACCATAGTGATCCTCACACGATCACCAACTTCTGCATGTGCCATTGTAGGGGTATTAAGTGTGCAGGGTATTTATTTCTATTGACCCACGGTGTGAACTACTATGAACTGTGTCATTACCGAGGACGTGGCTATCGATAGATTATACACTCTGTAGAGGTTAGTACACTGTACCCACACCACGGAACTCATGGCCTCGTGCTGCCATTCGGGTGGACCAACGACATTCCGACAAAACCAATCTATTGCATGACACTCTCCCGACCACTCCGACAAACTCCCCTTTGGGCTATGTCATGGGTGGCCCCGATGTCAACTCGTGACATCCTGCCACCTCGTGGCTGCCACCGTCATGGCCAAACAAAACAAAGTCGTCCCAAACGGGGACATCGGTACCGTAAAACTCGGGCACACAAGGTTATGACTGCCTACCGGGCCAGGGTAGCGCAAGTGCACAACCTTCCCAAGTTGGAGGCACCGGCGATAGGAATGACAAGAGACCGAATTAGGGCCTCCACATCTAGGCAAGTGTGGTGTTGCACTGGCGAGCTTGATTCGGTGGCACCATGACTCGATCAACAGTTGTTCAAGTTGGATTAACATCATGTTTAACTTGAAAGAATGTGATTCGAGCCATAGTATGCAATGAGGTGCATTGGTCTGGATAATATGAAAATGAATAACGAATGCATCATGCTACCATGAGAGTATACGACATGATCTCTGTTGCACAAAATACAAGATGACCTATTTTTCACTGCATAATAACAATATGACATGTAAAAACTAGAATGCAACAAGTTATATATAGCAAATCATTTTAATAGTGAGGCATTTAATGATTTTAATCCAAATAAACCATTGTCATTGAAATGTCATCATTGCATCTGAATGTTGTGGCTTGCCTTGGTTCAGAGGAGTGTCACAATACTCCTGGTCTCCTCCAACACAACTAGGATCTTCTGGAAATAATTTAAATGCAAAAAGAAAATGTCACATAAAGCATTTTATTGCACCAGAAATTCCCAACAGCAAGGAAAATTCTCAATTTTGGCATACAAAAACTTTAGCTCAATACAAAACTAATGCAAAAAAGAATCAACTCGTTTGGACTTTTAGAATAGAATCTAGAGCTGGTCAAAGTTAGGGTGAAAATCTGAATTTGAATGGATTTAAATGAATTTCCAGAGAAGACCAGGTTGAAGACGTATTTTCAGAATACGCCTCCACTTATACCGCTTCGGGCGAAAGGGAGAGAGGCTGACAGGTGGGACCCCCTGTCAGGGTTAAAAGAGAGAGAGAGAGAGAGAGAGAGAGAGAAACAGAGGAGGCGGCGCTGTCCCCAATGATTCTCCGGCGGAGAGACCACGGCGACCGCCGGAGAGGAGGGGGATGGATCCAGTGCATCGAGACGAGCACGGGCGTACCCAAAGTGACGGCGGGGGTGGACGGACGGCGTTGGAACATTCCTCTCCAGAGACGGCGGGCGGCGGAGCTCGTCAGAAGTGAAGATTCCAGCGCTAATCCGACGAACTAGCGGCACCGTCGGGCTCAGGAGATCACCACGAGCACGCCTGAGGAGGTGGGCGAGGATGGGGAGCACTGGAGCAGGAGGACGGCCGTGGGGGATCCGCGGCCAACTCCGGCGAGGATTGGCGGCAGGAGGCCCTCCCGGCCTTGCCGCACTAGCTAGGGAGTTGATTTCTGGCCAGGGAAGTAGGTTGCGATGATTGAAATGGCTCGGGGAGTGCTCTATTTATAGATGGCAAGGTGACCGAGTTCGAGCTCCGACGGAGATGAGCTGCAGAAGAAATGAGAGAGGGAGGAGCTCGGGTGCGACGCGGAGATGAAGTAGCACTACGCGGAGAAGCCAGGAGCGCGTGCGGGCACAGTGCAGCGCACTAGGTGGGGCAGGCGGCGCACGCGTGCGCACTGTTCCGCCTGGTAGCGCTTCGGCTGCTTCCGGTGTGCGGCCTGCCGGCATCGAGGAGGAGCAGGGCGAGGCCAGGTGGAGGTGCAGGAGGCTGCCGAGGGGTGGGGGCACACTGCGGTGGCGAGACGAGGCAAAATGGGCGGCAGAGGGCCCCGATGCCCAGAGCGCGGCGACTGCCAGCCGAACCCCGCGCACACACGTAGTCACCGCGTGAACTGGCACACGCAGTGCTTTAGGCGATGCCAGACCGTGTCTAGGACGTAGTCCCTTCAACGCGGTGCCAAAATGTGCGCTTGGTTTGCCACCTAGCTCACTGGATACGACTTGAGCAAGCTGCAATGTTTCTGGACAAAAACTTGGGAAGGATGTTGGGAGCAAACGGCTAGGAACTAAAGGTTGAAATTTGGGGGTTAAGCATCTCTTAGGAAGGTAGTCATGTGGTAAAAATTTCAGCTCCAACAGATCAAGGAAAAATATACTTGCTTCACAAAGTGCCAATTCTGACCAGAAGCAAAAATATTTTCCCTAGCTGAAAATTTCCAAATGACCATGGCATCTTTTTGCATGGGGAGGTGAGGCATGATCCAAAGAATATTTGGGAATTTTCTGAGAATTTTCTGGGCAATAAAAATGAGGGTTGCTTCCTAGCTTATTGAGAAAACAGTCATTTTCAGGAAGAAAATGAATATAATGCCATTAAAGAAAATTATCCCATGGCATTATGGTGAGAGGGATGAGGTCTAGGGAGGGTTTAAGGATGATACAACCCACTTGGAAGAAAACCAAAAATAATTTCCATGTGGCAAGTCCAAAAGAATTGACAGAAATACCAAATGCAAATTAAATATTCAATAAATCCCAATAAAATAAAGAGGGCAAAAATCAGGGTGTTACAGCACGGGTAGCTAATCCGCTCTTCCTCCCTTTGTTCTTCGCTCTCCTCGTCATCTTTTTCATCTAATGAGCCACAGTTTCAGCAATTTCTTCTTCCATAGATTCCTGCAAAATATTAGTCTCTTCTTGGATAGCAGAGGCGTCCTCAATATATTCTTTAACATTAGCATTAGAAGCATAGTTTTCATAGCAATATTTAAGTATGGCAAAAATTTTAGATTTGTAAAGAGTAGCATCATACTTTTCAATCAAAGAAGCAATTTCATAGGCACCCTTAAAGGAAACAAATTCTTCAATTTGTTCAATGTCATAGTAACTATAAACACCTTTGGCATAAGAAGATAAGATTCCATTATCATTAAACTCACATTGCTAGGGAAGGTGTTTTTAGGGTCTTCAGAACAACAAGTAAAATCATATATTTTCGCATAAATTCCAAGCATAGCATTGCAAACAATTAATTTGATGCTATAAGAGTTTCCCTTTTTGAGACAAGTGGTGTCGCACAAAATAAGCATGCTCATCTAATGATTTTCCCTCAACTAAGCTAGTTGAATTTTCAACACGAGCACAAAGGGATCGAAGATGATCCAACTAGAAAGCTTCAGCAGTATGAAAGATTTTGGGTGGTTCTTCAACCATTGGGTTAGCAAGTACAACTAATTTTTTTGGTATTTTACGTTTCCTACCCATAACTAAAGATAGAAAACAAGAGCACAAAATAAAAACTACTTAGTGATAAAGCAAACAAGCACACACGAGAATATCAACCCCACGCTATTGCTCCCCGGCAACGGCGCTAGAAAAAGGTCTTGATAACCCACAAGTATAGGGGATCGTTTGTAGCTTGTCTCGATAAGTAGGAGTGTTGAACCCAACGAGGAGCTAAAGGTAGAATCAATATTCCCATCAAGTTCTAGTGACCATCGATACAACTCTACGCACACTTAACATTCGCTTTACCTAGAACAAGAATGAAACTACTTGTAGGTGTAATAGGATAAGTTTGCAAGAATAAAACTAGAAGTACTTAGCAAGATAATAAAGCTAGGATTACTTTGCAAGATAATAAAAGTTAGTTGTTTAGTAGAGAGCTTTTTGTAACACAAAGAGAAAGATTGTCCATAGGCAATTGAATATAACATGATAGATACTTATCATATGCAATGAGGGAGAGGCATACGCTAACATACTTTCTGTACTTGGATCATATGCACTTATGATTGGAACTCTAGCAAGTATCTGCAACTACTAAAGATCATTAAGGTAAAACCCAACCATAGCATTAAGTAACAAGTCCCCTTTACTCCCATACGCAACAACCCCCTTACTCGGGTGTAAGCTTTTGTCACTCTAGCCACCCACTATAAGCGAATCATGAACGTATTGCAAAACCCTACAACGGGAATCCCTCACGCTTGCGTGACACGGAGGGCACCATATTAACATACAACTCATATCAATCACACAATACCACAATTAACCCATAGGACAAAAAGAATCTACTCAAACATCATAGGATTGCCACACATCATTGGATAATAATATATAGCGTTAAGTACCATGTTCAAGTAGAGAATTACAGCGGGAATAGAGAGGTTACATCGCTGCATAGAGGGGGGGAGAGTTGGTGATGATGGCGGCGAAGTTGTTGGTGTAGATTGCCATCACGATGGTTCCCCCGGCGGCGCTCCGGCGCCACCGGAAGAGAGGGGGAGAGAGCCCCCCTCATTCTTCTTCTTGCTTGGCCTCCCCCCTAGATGAGAGGAGAGTTTCCCCTCTGGTCCATGGCCGCCATGGCTCCCGGAGGGCAGGAGCCCCTCCGAGATTGGATCCCTCTCTCTGTTTCTCTTCTGTTTCGCGTTCCTGTTTTCTGGCCCTTCACCGTTTCTTATATTCCTGGAGATCCGTAACTCCGATTGGGCTTAAATTTTGAGGGGATTTTTATCCAGAAATTATCTTTCTTGTGGAAAAATAAGGGCCCCAACCGCCTTACGAGGTAGCCACAAGCCTGTTGGGCGCGGCCAGGGTAGGGGGTCACGCCCTCTGAGCTTGTGGGCCCCTCGGGCATCATCTCGCGTTGATTATTTTTCCCAAAAATCACATATATTCCAAAATAAATCTCCGTAAATTTTTATCGTGTTTGTACTTTGTTTGATATGGATTTTCTACGAAACAAAAAAAACATGCAACAAACAGGAACTGGCACTGGGCACTGGATCAATATGTTAGTCCAAGAAAATCATATAAAGTGTTGCCAAAAGTATGTAAAAGTTGTAAAATATTGGCATGAAATAATCAAAAATTATAGATACGACGGAGACGTATCAGCATCCCCAAGCTTAATTCCTGCTCGTCCTCGAGCAGGTAAATGATAAAAAGATAATTTTTGATGTGGAATGCTACCTAGCATAATCTTGATCAAATAATCTAATCATGGCATGAATATTAGGATACGAGTGATTCAAGGCAATAGTCTATCAATTTGATATTGAAACAATAATACAAAACATGCATGTATTTCATCGTTGCCTTTCATAATAATGGAGCTAAAGGAAACAGCCTCTATACACTCAGTTGTGGTAAGCATGACACGCTCGTTCTTCCCTGCATAGATAGATCAAATCAAGAGTACCCCGGTGCCAAACCAAGCAATTGCATCATACTTTTTCATGCGCTTCAGCATTTTCAACTCCCACGCAATACATGAGCGTGAGCCATGGACATAGCACTATGGGTGGAATAGAATGCGATGATAGAGATCAATAAGGGAAGTCAAAAAGGAAGATAGTCTCACATCAACGCGGCTAATCAACGGGCTATGGAGATGCCCATCAATTGATATCAATGCAAGGAGTAGGGATTGCCATGCAACGGATGCACTAGAGATATAAGTGTATGAAAGCTCAACATGAAACTAAGTGGGTGTGCATCCAACTTTCTTGCTCATGAAGACCTCGGGCATTTGAGGAAGCCCATCATCGGAATATACAAGCCAAGTTCTATAATGAAAAATTCCCACTAGTATATGAAAGTGACAACTCTGGAGACTCTCTATATGAAGAACATGGTGCTACTCTGAAGGACAAGTGTGGTAAAAGGATAGTAACATTGCCCCTTCTCTCTTTGTCTCTCTTTTTTTTTCCTTTTTTTGGTGGGCTCTTTTTGGCCTCTTTTTTTCTTTTCTATTTTTTTATTATTTTTCGTCCAGAGTCTCATCCCGACTTGTGGGGGAATCATGGTCTCCATCATCCTTTCCTCACTGGGACAATGCTCTAATAATGATGACCATCACACTTTTATTTACTTATAACTCGTTATTACAACTCGATAAAAACTATACAAGATGACTCTATATGAATGCCTCTGGCAGTGTACCAGGATGTGAAATGATCTAGCATTGCAAAGATATCAAAAAAACGGACAAGCCATGAAAATATCATGCTAGCTATCTTACGATCATGCAAAGCAATATGACAATGAATGCTCAAGTCATGTATATGATGATGATGGAAGTTGCATGGCAATATATCTCGGAATGGCTATGGAAATGCCATAATAGGTAGGTATGGTGGCTGTTTTGAGGAAGATATAAGGAGGCTTATGTGTGATAGAGCGTATCATATCACGGGGTTTGGATGCACCGGTGAAGTTTGCACCAACTCTCGAGGTGAGAAAGGGCAATGCATGATACCGAACAGGCTAGCAAATTGTGGAAGGATGAGAGTGCGTATAATCCATGGACTCGCATTAGTCATAAAGAACTCACATACTTATTGTGAAAGTCTACTTAGCCCTCGAAGCAAAGTACTACTTGCATGCCCCTAGGGGGGGAGGTTGGGAGGAGTTAACCATCGCGCGCTCAAAATCCAAACAACACAAAGACTCAATCAATGATAAATCATGCTCCGACCTCACTGCTAATGTTAGCGGCCACCACTTTACATGCATGAGGATTTACTTGCGTAAAGACTTACTTCCCTTAACACCATTATTAATACTCAACTTTAATTATTTTACTAGCATGCCCCAATATTACCACCTCAATATCGCAAAACTATTGCAAGGAATCAAACATATCATATTCAGTGATCTACAAGTTTTATGTAGGATTTTATGAGTAACCATGTGAATGACCAATTCCTGTTAACTCTCTAAATAGATATAAGTGAAGCATGAGAGTTTAATTCTTTCTACAAAAGACCACGCTCTAATAAATATAAGTGAAGCAAACGAGCATTCTACAAATAACGGTTTTCTATATGTAGAGAAACAGGCATCCAAACTTCAAATGATATAAGCGAAGCACATGAAGCATTCTATAAAGCCATACTCGAAAGATATAAGTGAAGTGCATAGAGCATTATATAAATCAACCAAGGACTATCTCATACCAGCATGGTGCATTAGTAAAATAAAAATAAAAAGCACACGACGCTCCAAGATTTTACGCATATCATGTGAACAAAACAAAAACTGAGACATACCGATAGTTGTTGAAGAAGAAAGATGGGATGCCTTCCGGGGCATCCCCAAGCTTAGACGCTTGAGTCTCCTTGAATATTTACTTGGGGTGCCTTGGGCATCCCCAAGCTTGAACTCTTGCCTCTCCTCATTCTTCTCATATCGATTCCTCCTCGATCTTCGAACACTTCATCCACACAAAACTTAACCGAACTTTTTATTAGAGGGGTTAGTACATATAACATCAAATCCCATCATGTCCTGCTGTAACATTATTGATAATTATAATCAAACATTATCCACTGTATGCTATCACAATTCTATGGCTCCCAAGTTAATGGGGCTCAACAAGATTTCAAACATACGCAAATAAAGAAACTATAACAGCAATCTGTGAAAACAAGACAGTCTGTAAAGATGCAGATGAAACATATAATTCTGTAACTCCAAAAATTATGAAAAATTAGGACGTAATAAAAAAATTACATAGCATTACTGTGTAAAAATTTCAGAATTTTTTCACGCTCCAGTAAAATATGTAAATTCAAGCACTGCAGCAAAAGTTTCTGTTTTTTCACAGCACACACCAAACAAGCAATTTAAACATCCTAAAGGTAAACCTTGGCACATTGTTTTTATAATATAATGGATTTTTACAAGGGGATAATTGTTTTTGCAATAAACTTCCATGAAAATTTCTACATTGTTTCCATGATCATGAACACAAGTGTTCAAGGTCGACCCTCACTTCTTCAATGCATAACCTTCCAATCGCTTCTCTTTTTGAAAAAGTTTTAGGTTCCCCTCTATATTTTTTTAGTTTTTAAACTTTTTAAAAGCACACAACAGAATAAAATGACTCTCTAAAACTTCCGGGTTGTCTCCCAGGCAGCGCTTTCTTTAAAGCCATTAAGCTAGGCATAACGTGCTCAAGTAATTGATCCACCCGGATCCCAAGGTATATCAAAGCCAATTTTAATTAACAATGATTTATAATTTAGTAGTGAGAACAAAAAAACATATATCATAGAACAACTGAGTCTAACTCTCTTCCTATGCATCGGCATGTCATAAAAGAACAATTCATGCACATCAAGTAAAGGCCAATGCATAGTATAAACAGTTTCTTGCAATTTTATCGTATTGAAAACATACAGAGGTAGAGATGTAGTTCCTCTCTCATAATAATTGCAATTAGGAGCAGCAAGCACATGCATATTATATTCATCAAAATCATCATGTGTAATGGTAAAACACAACCCATCAATATAATCCTTAATAAGCGCAAACTTCTCTGATATAGTTTAGTTAGGAGAATTCAAAAAGACAATAGGACTATCATGTGTGGGTGCAACAGCAACAATTTCATGTTTAACATAAGGAACTATATCAAGTTCATCTCCATAAGCATCATTCATATTGGCATCATGGCCACAAGCATAGCAAGCATCAATTTCATCAAAATGGGATATTTCAAATGAATCCAAGGGATCATAGCAATTATCATAGCATTCATCCTTTGGTAAGCACGAAGGGAAATTAAACCATGTATGAGTTGAAGAATTACTCTCATTAGAAGGTGGGCACGGGTAGCTAATCCTCTCTTCCTCCCTTTGTTCTTCGCTCTCCTCATCATCTTTTTCATCTAATGAGCTCACAGTTTCAGCAATTTCTTCTTCCATAGATTCCTGCAAAATATTTGTCTCTTCTTGGATAGCAGAGGCGTCCTCAATATATTCTTTAACATAAGCATTAGAAGCATAGTTTTCATAGCAATATTTAAGTATGGCAAAATTTTCAGATTTGTAAAGAGTAGCATCATACTTTTCAATCAAATAAGCAATTTCATAGGCACCCTGAAAGGAAACAAATTCTTCAATTTGTTCAATATCATAGTAACTATAAACATCTTTGGCATAAGAAGATAAGATTCCATTATCATTAAACTCACATTGGTAGGGAAGGTGTTTTTTAGGGTCTTCAGAACAACAAGTAAGATCATATATTTCGCATAAATTCCAAGCATAGCATTGCAAACAATTAATTTGATGCTTTAAGAGTTTCCCTTTTTGAGACAAGCGATGTCGCACAAAATAAGCATGCTCATCTAATGATTTTCCCTCAACTAAGCTAGTTGGGTTTTCAGCACGAGCACAAAGGGATCAAAGATGATCCAAGTAGAAAGCTTCAGCGGTATGAAAGATTTTGGGTGGTTCTTCAACCATTGGGTTAGCAAGTACAACTAATTTTTTTGGTATTTTACGTTTCCTACCCATAACTAAAGATAGAAAACAAAGCAAGAAATAAAAACTACTTAGTGATAAAGCAAACAAGCACACACGAGAATATCAACCCCACGCTATTGCTCCCCGGCAACGGCGCCAGAAAAAGGTCTTGATAACCCACAAGTATAGGGGATCGTTTGTAGCCTTTCTCGATAAGTAAGAGTGTCGAACCCAACGAGGAGCTAAAGGTAGAATCAATATTCCCTTCAAGTTCTATCGACCACCGATACAACTCTACGCACACTTAACATTCGCTTTACCTAGAACAAGAATGAAACTACTTGTAGGTGTAATAGGATAAGTTTGCAAGAATAAAACTAGAAGTACTTAGCAAGATAATAAAGCTAGGATTACTTTGGAAGATAATAAAAGTTAGTTTCTTAGTAGAGAGCTTTTTGTAACACAAAGAGAAAGATTGTACATAGGCAATTGAATATAACATGATAGATACTTATCATATGCAATGAGGGAGAGGCATACGCTAACATACTTTCCGTACTTGGATCATATGCACTTATGATTGGAACTCTAGCAAGAATCCGCAACTACTAAAGATCATTAAGGTAAAATCCAACCATTGCATTAAGTAACAAGTCCCCTTTACTCCCATACGCAACAACCCCCTTATTCGGGTGTAAGCTTTTGTCACTCTAGCCACCCACTATAAGCGAATCATGAACGTATTGCAAAACCCTACAACGGGAATCCCTCACGCTTGCGCGACACGGAGGGCACCATAGGACAGCACCATATTAACATACAACTCATATCAATCACGCAATACCATAATTAACCCGTAGGACAAAAAGAATCTACTCAAACATCATAGAATTGCCACACATCATTGGATAATAATATATAGCCTTAAGCACCATGTTCAAGTAGAGAATTACAGCGGGAATATAGAGGTTACATCGCTGCATAGAGGGGGAGAGAGTTGGTGATGACGGCGGCAAAGTTGTTGGTGTAGATCGCCATCACGATGGTTCCCCCGGCGGCGCTCCGGCGCCACCGGAAGAGAGGGGGAGAGAGCCCCCCTCCTTCTTCTTCTTGCTTGGCCTCCCCCCTAGATGGGAGGAGAGTTTCCCCTCTGGTCCATGGCCGCCATGGCTCTCGGAGGGCAGGAGCCCCTCCGAGATTGGATCTCTCTCTTTGTTTCTCTTCTATTTCGCGTTCCTGTTTTCTGGCCCTTCCCCGTTTCTTATATTTCCAGAGATCCGTAACTCCGATTGGGCTAAAATTTTGAGGGGATTTTTATCCGGAAATTATCTTTCTTGCAGAAAAGAAGGGCCCCAACCGCATTACGAGGTATCCACAAGCCTGCTGGGCGTGGCCAGGGTAGGGGGTCGCGCCCTCTGAGCTTGTGGGCCCCTCGGGCATCGTCTCGCATTGATTGTTTTTCCCAAAAATCACATATATTCCAATATAAATCTCTCTAAATTTTTATCGCGTTTGGACTTTATTTGATATGTATTTTCTGCAAAACAAAAAAAACATGCAACAAACAGGAACTAGCACTGGGCAATGGATCAATATGTTAGCCCAAGAAAATCATATAAAGTCTTGCCAAAAGTATGTAAAAGTTGTAAAATATTGGCATGAAACAATCAAAAATTATAGATACGATGGAGACGTATCAGTGAGTAGTTCCGTTTCTTCTTGAGGACATGAGAGAAGTCTTGTTATAAGTAATCATCTGAAGTTGGTATTCGTTCAATATTTTGATGACGTGTATATTGTTCTTCCTCTAGTGGTGCCGTGTGAACGTCGACTACATGACAATCTAGTTTTATTGCAATCTGGTTTTATCATCATTACAATTCATGTATACAATGTCTAATAACACCATCTACTCCTTCTTCCTCTAGTGGTGTCGTATTGCAATCTGGTTTTCACTGGCCCACTCTCTTCAAGTATGCACGTAAGTTTGTCCTCTCTTGTGATGAATGTCAAAGAATTGGTAATATTGGTAGACGTCAAGAGAGATGCCTATGAATTATTCACTTGTTATTGAACCGTTTGATGTCTGGGGCTATGATTATATGGGACCTTTTCCTTCCTCAAATGGATATACTCATATTTTAGTTGTTGTTGATTATGTTACTAAGTGGGTAGAAGCTATTCCAACAAGTAGTGCTGATCACAACACATCTAATAAAATGCTTAAAGAAGTTATCTTCCCGAGGTTTGGAGTTCCTAGATATTTAATGACTGATGGTGGTTCACATTTTATTCATGGTGCATTCCGTAAAATCTTGGCTAAATATGATGTAAACCATAGAATTGCATCACCTTATCATCCTCAGTCTAGTGGGCAAGTTGAATTGAGCAATAGATAAATAAAATTAATCTTGCAAAAGACTGTTAATAGATCTAGGAAGAGCTGGTCTTAGAAACTTGATGATGCACTGTGGGCATACAGAACTGCTTATAAAATCCCAATGGGTATGTCCTTGTATAAAATGGTATACGGAAAAGCATGTCATTTACCTCTTGAGTTAGAACATAAAGCTTATTGGGCAATTAAAAAACTCAATTATGATTTCAAACTTGCCAGTGAAAAGAGGTTATTTGATATTAGTTCTCTGGATGAGTGGAGAACACAAGTTTACGAAAATGCAAAGTTGTTTAAAGAGAAGGTTAAAAGATGGCATGATAAAAGAATTCAAAAATGAGAATTTAATATCGGTGACCAAGTTCTATTGTACTATTCTCGTTTTAGATATTTTGCAGGCAAGCTTCTCTCTAAATGGGAAGGACCATACATCGTCCAAGAGGTCTACCGTTCTGGAGCTATCAAGATCAATAACGCCGATGGAACTAATCCGAAGGTGGTTAATGGGCAAAGAATTAAACATTATATTGCAGGTACCCCCATTAACGTTGAAACCAATATTATTCAAACAATTACACCGGAGGAACATCTATAAGAGGCCTTCCGGAACGCTCCAGAATCCTGAAAAAGGAATAGGTATGTGATACGGTAAGTAAACCGACTCAAAAAATTATGTAAAAATAGTTTTTGTCAGTTTGGGAATGTTAGAAAAATTAGGAAAATAAGAAACAGCCGAGAAGGTCCACGAGGAGACCACAAGGCAACAGGGCACGCCCTACCCCTCTAAGCGCGCCCTGATGTCTTGTGGGCCCCTCAGGCACTTTCCCGACTCTGTATTCTCCCTATATACTTCTCCTGCAAGATAAAAATTCATTATATATACTCCATGATATTTTGACCACCGTATCGCAAGTTTCTCCTCTGTTCTTGTTTCAGGTTGTTTTTCTGACAGATCTGGATCGCCATGTCATCAAGCTCGTCCAAGGACAAGTTCTTTGAGAAGGTCATCAACCTCTACCTTCCATGGGTGATGAAGATGCGTGAGGGGGTGCTTCACATCTAGGATGTTGAAGGACCGAAGAAAGAGGGAAGCGAGAAGGCCAGGCTTGAAGCAGTGGAGCAGTAAATCTTCAAGTGTCAAGGGATGGTGGAGCACGGACTCAGTGCCAACCACTCCATGATCACGGATTTTATTCGTGAGCATAAGTGGGACATCAAGGAGATCGGAGAGGCCATCTTAAAGCTTCATGACCGGATTGAGAGCCTCCAAGCACAAGTTTATGACATGCAAAACCAAAACTGTGAGTATGAATCTAGGTTTAAAAGGATGAGCCTAGCTGCAGATTTTAGGATACCGGAGACTCGTTTGTATTTCCTTGATGGTGATCCTAGCTATGCCTTTGAAGACGGAGGACAATCCAGCCACTTCATCACCATCATCATCGAGGAAGGAGACTTGAGTACACAGGTATGGGAACCACCCTCGGCTTGTTCCAAGCTTGGGGGAGGTGCCCCGGTATCGTATCACCATCACTTTTATCAACATTATATATCTTAGTTCGATCCTTAGTTATTTCATGATATAGAAGAATAAAAGCATTAGTATGAAGTAGTCTTCGAGTGCTTGTTTCGTGATCTATCTATCTATGTGATCGTGTGTGAGAGTTTAATAATAAAGAGTAGTTTGAGTTTTGTTGCTTCACTTTCTTGTCTCAATCTAAGCAATAATAAAATTTCATATGCTATCCCATGGGGAGTAATGACTTCACATAAAAGAAGTATGCTGATAAAATTTATTGGAAATTAGCAAACATAGCATTGGTCATTGATGCAATTCATGAAAGATTAATAAAGGAAGGGAGGTTTCACATATAAATACACTGTCTTGGACATCTTTTATGATTGTGAGCCCCCATCCAATATTTTCAGCTTGATCAAATAGTTGATGTTGGACAAGGAAGACAGCGCAATGAGTTATGTTTGCTTATATTCACATAGAAGTTATATTGTCATGGATCCTCTAACATGTGGTGCTTGTTTATAATCTTTTGCTAGCCAAAATTTCGTACTAAGTAGAGATGCTACTTGTGCATCCAAAAATCCTTAAACCCAGTTTCTTGTTATAAGAGTCCACCATATCTACCTATGGATTGAATTTGATCCTTCAAGTAAGTTTTCATCGGTGCAAAGCAATAAAAATTGCTCCTAGATATGTATGATCTTTTCTTGTAAGGGAAAATAAGCTTTGCACGAACTTGTGATGGTAAAGAAATAAAAGCGACAGACTGCATAATAAAGGTTGCTATCACAAGGGGTAATGTAAAGTGACGTTCCTTTGCATTAAGAGCTTGCACATCCAAATGAAAAGGCGCATGACAACCTCTGCTTCCCTCTGCGAAGGGCCTATCTTTTACTTTTCAGACTTTACTATTACTACTCAAGAGTCAATAATATTCATCCTTATTCCACCCTTAATTATTCTTCACTTGGCAAGCATCATGTGGTAGGGAAAGATCCAGACACATATATCCAGTTGGATATAGGTAATCATAAGTTATTACTGTTGACATTATCCTTGAGGTAAATAAGTTGGGAGGTGAAGCAATAAACCCCCATCTTCCTGTGTGTCTGACTGAAATGTTTGCTCCAAAAATATGCTTTGAGTGTTAGCAATCATGGAAGACTATATGATAGTTGAGTATGTGGAACTTGCTAAAGTAAAAGCTCTTACATAGACTCTTCCTAGAAATATGATGAATTGTAATTGTTTCAATGACTGAAAACATAGTTTGTTAGTTTTCAAGAAAGTTTATGGTTTATACTCTAGCTTGTGGATGAATTGTTACTTGATCATGAGAAGTTTTATGATGAACAGTTACTGTTATAACAATGATCATGATGCTTCCATGTCCGTATTTTGTTTTATCGACACCTCTCTCTCTAAAAAATGTGGTCATGATTATCGAGTTCGGCATTCGCTTGCGGACAAGTGAGGTCTAAGCTTGGGGGAGTTGATGCGTCCATTTTGTATCATGTTTTCCTATTGTTATTTATAGTGTTTTTGATCAATATTTCACTTTACGATGCAATTCTAATGCATTTTCTCACTTAATATGCAAGATTTACAAGAGGAGGGAGAATGCCGGCAGCTGGAATTCTGGACCCAAAAAGGCTACAGTAGAGATAGCTATTCTCCAGAGCTCCAAATAACCTAAAAATTTACGGAGAATTATTTTGCAATATATAAAAAATACTAGAAGAAAGAGATACAGGAAAGGGCCCACAGAAGCCCTTTGGTGCCCTCCTTCTGCTATATGAGGCCATTTTCCCTAGAAAAAAAATAGAAGAAGACTTCGGGATGAAGCGCCGCCGTCTCAAGGCGGAACCTGGGCAGGAGCACTTTTCCTCTCCGGCGGAGCGATTCCGCCAGGGATACTTCCCTCCAGGAGGGGGAAATTGAAGCCATCGACATCACCAATGTTCCTCTCATCATGGCTCCATCAACATATTCACCAGCACCATCTCATCTCAAACCCTAGTTCATCTCTTGTATTCAATCTTTGTCTCAAAACCTCAGATTGGTACCTGTGGGTTGCTAGTAGTGTTGATTACATCTTGTAGTTAATGCTAGTTGGTTTATTTGGTGGAAGATCATATGTTCAGATCCTTAATCATATATTTATCTCCTCTGATCTTGAACATGAATATGATTTGTGAGTAGTTCCGTTTCTTCTTGAGGACATGGGAGAAGTCTTGTTATAACTAATCATGTGAAGTTGGTATTTGTCCAATATTTTGATGACGTGTCTATTGTTCTTCCTCTAGTGGTGTCGTGTGAACGTCGACTACATGACACCTCAGCATATTTGGGCCTAGGGGAAGGCATTGTGGAGTAGTAAGTAGATGATGGGTTGCGAGAGTGACAGAAGCTTAAACCCTAGTTTATGCGCTATTTCCTAAGGGGCTGATTTGGATCCACATGTTTCAGGCTATGGTTAGATTTATCTTAATTCTTCTTTCATAGTTGCGGATGCTTGTGAGAGGGGGTAATCATAAGTGGGTTGCTTGTTCAAGTAAGAATAGCACCCGAGCACCGGTCCACCCACATATCAATTTATCAAAGTAGTGAACGCGAATCAACTAAACATGATGAATGTGACTAGACGCGAATTCCCATGTGTCCTCGGGAACGCTTTGCTTATTATAAGAGAAACTCTTGGCTTGTCCTTTGCTATAAAAGGATTGGGCCACCTTGCTGCACTTTGTTACATTGGTTACTTGTTACTTGCTATGAATTATATCGCTATCAAACTTTTGTTACTACTACTTTACAGCACTTGTAGAGATTACCTTGCTGAAACCACTTATCAATTCCTTATGCTCCTCATTGGGTTCGACACTCTTACTTATCGAAAGGACTATGATTGATCCCCTATACTTGTGGGTCATCAGTGGTGTCACAAGTTGACTTAAAACAGTAGGTGAATCAAGTGTAGACCGAGTTGGCAGTTCCTTACCTCCCCTCGTCTTAGAGGGCATGATCTTGGTCTTAGAGTCTCTCAGATTCTTCATAGTGAATATAATTGCAGCAGATATTTTAACTCCTAAGTGAACTTAATAAATAGAGCTATGCTCCTCAGCAACGGCGCCAGAAAATAGTCTTGATGACCCACAAGTATAGGGGGGCGCAACAGTCTTCGAGGGTAGTATTTCACCCAAATTTATCAATTCAACACAAGGGGAGCCAAAGAATATTTATAAGCCTTAGCAGTTGAGTTGTCAATTCAACCACACCTGAGAAATTATTTCCTTGCAGCAAAATATTAGTAGCACAGTAATATGATAGTTTTGACAGCAGTAGTAACGGTAACCGTTTTTGTAGCAATTGGAACAGTAGTAGCAGTAGTAACTCAAGCAAGACAATATTATAAAAGGCGTAGGCATGGAGTAGCGATGGATATTTGGATGGCATTCATCATATAACAGTGACAACCTAGAGAGATACACAATAGCTCCCATTCATCAATCATATGTAGGCATGTATTCCATATATAGTCATATGTGCTTGCAGTAAGAACTTGCATGATATCTTTTGTCCTACCCTCCCGTGGCAGCGGGGTCCTAATGGAAACTAAGGGTAATTATGGCACTCCTTTCAATGGAGAACCGGAACAAAGCATTAACACATAGTGAATACATGAACTCCTCAAATTACAGTCATCCCCGGAGAGTATCCCAATTATTGTCACTTTGGGGTCTACGGATCAGAACAATAACAGGTGCTTACAACTTGCAGATAGGATCAAGAACTCAAATATATTACTGAAAACATAATAGGTTCATATCTGAAATCATGGCACTCGGGCCCTAGTGACCAGCATTAAGCATAGCAAAGTCATAGCAACATCAATCTCATAACATAGTGGATACTAGGGATCAAGCCCTAACAAATTGACTCGATTACATGACGAATCTCATCCATCTCCATCTACCTCCAGTATGCCTACGATGCAATTACTCACTCCCGATGGTGAGCATCATGAGATTTTTGATGAAGAAGGGTTGTTGATGACGACGGCGACAAATTGCCCTCTTCGGAGCCCCAAACGGACTCCAAATCAGGCCTCCCGATGAAGAACAGGAGGTGGCGGCGGCTGTGTATCGTAAAATGCGATAAAACTTTCTCTCTGATTTTTTTCTCGGGAAGACGGTACTTATGGACTTGGAGTTAGGGCAAACAGAGGCTCGTGGGGCCCACAAGCTCAACCGATGCGCCCCAGGGGGGCGCCCCCTGAGCTTGTGGCTCTGTGGTGGCCCCCCTCTGGTAATTATTTGCGCCAATATTTTTTACATATTCCAAAACAATTCTCCGTAAAATTTCATCCAATTCCGAGAACTTTTTATTTCTGCACAAAAAACAACACCAAAGTAGTTCTGCTGAAAACAGCGTCAGTGCGGGTTAGCTTCATTCAAATCATGCAAATTGGAGTCCAAAACAAGAGCAAAAGTGTTTGAAAAAGTAGATACGTTGGAGACGTATTAGTGCACTTTCGTTTACTTGCATGTTTGTCTCAATGCTCGAGACAGGAACAATTTCCAGTTTTTAATGGTCAGTAAGTTTTTCAGGTATGGAAGGAACGCTTGTACTATTAGTGAAAAAAAAATCAAAGTTTCAACTAGGTTCCACCAAAAAAAAAAATAGATTCTCACATCACAAATTTTAGCCCTCAAACATAATACTTTCTCACATAGAAAAAGGGAAAAAGATCTCTAAATAAAATTCTAGATTTGGTCTCATATGCCTATAGTTCTAACCAACCATAGTGGAGGTGGTCAAGGTGAGATGTGGCAATTGCTCATCAAAAAAGAAAGGAGAAAAGGGAAGTGGAGGTGAGAAGGATGAGGTAATGGTTGTAGTTGAGTATGGTGGCCACACATGGGGAGAATTGTAGGGTAATGCAGGAGAAAACAAAAAAATTCCGTCCTACGCACAAGCCCAAGACCACTATGAAGATGCATACAAGGTTTGATTTGACCGTTACTCGTAGCGCAGCGGAAGGAGAGTTGGTGAAGATCGTTGGGGCAGATTCCCGCAGCTAGGATTTACAACCTCCCAACCACGAGAATTTTCTCCCTCGAACAGAACCTCAGACAGTCCCTCTAATAGAAAATCGAACGTACAATCTCTCTACCGGGTTGCACACATACGGTGTCACCTATCCAGCGGCGCTTCGCCGTCTAGAACTAATCGCTACCGGAGACTAGCCAGCCTTTCGGTGCTATGAAACTACTTCATGGAGGGAGAGGGAGAGGGGAAGATCATTGCATGTCATTTGTGTGACAACTTGAGATGGTTTGGGGAGCACCTCCACCCCTCTATTTATAGTGGAGGAAGGGATGGGGAAGGCATGAGGATGACTGCCCAAAAAGCCCCCCCCCCCGCCAACATTGCCCCACAAAGGGGGGAGCTTGCCCCCAAGGGGGGCCCTTGTCCATGGCGCCCCATGTAGGGGCTGCCCCCAAGGCCCCCCGCCTAACATTTCTCCACCATTTGTGAGGGTTGCCCCCCACCATGGTGTGCCCCTATCAAGCTTCCACCAATTGTGGGTTGCTCCCCAAAAGGGAGGCTGTTAGGGCATATCTCTCTCTCTAATTAGTTTTGGTGTTGATGACAATGTGCTTTGTGGACTAACCGTGTGCGTTGAGCATTTCAGATATGATTATATATAACACAGGACGGTTTATTCCCCTCGGTGATCTAAAGAGTAGAGACGGTTTATTTCCGGCATTTCTTTTCGTTGATTTGAGTCGTAGGAAAACCGTACTATAAGAGGGGGTCCGCATTGGAAGGTATGGGTGGAATCAACACGTACACAAACCATATGCACCCACATTCCCTTCCTAGCCTTTGGAGCATCCTTCTGTTGTGCATGACTATACCAAGTAAAGGTTTAGCGGTAGTACCACTTGCTACCATGGTAGTACCGCTTAGGTGGTACTTCCGCTGGAAGTACTGCGTTACTACCGCCACTCTCTCTGTAAGGCATAAGATAGCTCACGGAAGTACCGCTCACTGGAGCAGTAGTACCGCTTGGTGCGGTACTATCACTGCAGTACCATTGGTACTTCCGCCGAGCTCTCTGTATGCTTGTTGGTATTTAGCGGTAGTACCGCTTATCCCTGGCAGTACTACCACTTCGACGGTACTTCCGCTAGTGGGTACCGTGGCTACTTCCGCGCGCTTCGGCGAAGCTCTCTGTTGTCTCTCTGCCATCTCGCGGTAGCTCCATGGTAGTACAATGGTAGTACCGGTTATAAAGTACTGCCGCTCTGTCTACCGCTCTACTACCGTTGTTCCTCTATTTCCTTCTACGACTAGAGGTAGTACCGCTTGTCGTGGACGGTAGTACCGCTCCTGCGGAACTACTGCTCTGGTCTTCGTTCAATACCCGCTGGACACGGAGAAACTACTGTGCTAAGTAGTAGTACCGCTCCCCTGAGCGGTAGTACCGCTTGAGCACGGGCAGTGCACATAACAGTTGGATTTGTCCCCCCACTATATAAAGGAGGTCTTCTTCCCCAAGAAGACCACCTCTTTCCTCCCTTTGCTCCATTGTTGCCCTAAATCTCAAACTCGCCTGATCTCCCTCCCTAGCCATCAAAACTTGTTGATACTCTAGGGTTTGGAGGAGAAGGCCTCGATCTACACTTCCACCAAGAGAAATTTGATTCCCCCTACTAATCCCTTGTGGATCTTGTTACTCTTGGGTGTTTGGGCACCCTAGATGGAAGAGGTCACCTCGGAGCCACATTCCATTGTGGTGAAGCTTCGTGGTGGTGTTGGGAGCCTCCAATTAAGTTGTGGAGAGAGCCACAACTTTGTTTGTAAAGGTTCGATCACCGCCTTCAAGGGCACCATTAGTGGAATCACGGCATATTGCATTGTGCGAGGGCGTGAGGAGAATATAGTGGCCCTAGTGGCTTCTTGGGGAGCATTGTGCCTCTACACCGCTCCAGCGGAGACCTACCTCCCCCTAAAGGGAGGGAACTTCGGTAACACATCCTCGTCTCCATCGACTCCACTTGTGGTTATTTCTAACCTTTACTTTGTGCAAGTTTATACTGTGTTCCTATCTTATGCTTGCTTGTGTTGTTGTTGTTGAGCTCATCATATAGGTTGTCAACCTAGTTGCATATCTAGACAACCTATTTTATTGTTAAGCCTAAATTGTTAAAAGAAGCTAAAAATTGTTAGTCACCTATTCACCCTCCCCTCTAGTCGACCATATCGATCCTTTCAGTTGGTATCAAAGCCTCATCTCTTTTTAATGGCTTAACCACCTAAAGAGTATGGTTGACGACAGGGATAGGGATTGAGAGAACTTCGCGTCCGTGTCCGCGGCCGTGGTCACCCGTGGTGATTTGAATGAGGCTATGGCCTCACTTAAATTATCCGTGGTGGACGAGTTCAAGGACATGGTAAGCAAATTCCTTGAGGGCATGAAACCACCCACCGATCCCAAGCAAGTAGTTGATCCTACTTCCTTGGAAACGGATGCCGACTCCGCCAAGGAGATAGCTAATAGTTTAAAGCCTACCTCGTCTCAAGGAAAGAATGGGTCGGGCATCCATGCCACAGTTACCCCTCCTCCGGTCTATGGAGGACTGGTCCCCTCACCTCATATAAATTCTCATGGGACACCTCCTAAGCTTTATTTGATTAAATTTCCTAATTGGGTTTTTTGTATTAAGTCTCATTTGAATCATAGCTCAACTCAACTTTGGAGAGTCATCGAACAAGGCTTCTACCCTCATGATCCAAGTAACTTGTCCCCAAGAGAAGAATGGGACAACCAACTCAATGCCTTCGCCTTGTTCATCCTTCAAGCCACCATGCCTCCCGAAGAGCTTGCTCACTTGCGCCCGTTCACTATTGCGAACGCTGCGTGAGAGCACATCAACTCTTTGTCAACGCTCCAACTTTGACGTCGTGCTTGATGAGGCCGATGAGTTTGTGATGAATGATGATGAAGATCCTCGTGAGATTTACCGGAGATTAACTACTCTTGCAGTCTCACCCCGAGATCATGGGAGCAAGGACACAGATGACAATTGGTTCAAGCGCAAGTTCCTCAAGGCTATCATGCCTTTCAACAAGAGCATGTCCTCCATGATCCGTCAAAGACCGGATTTCCACACCTTGTCTTCTAGCGATGTGTTGGATGAGCTTATTGCGATGAACATCTTGAACAAGACCACCGACAATGCACTAGCTCGTGTTCAACGGTTAAAGAAGCCCAACCTTGCTTTGAAGACCAAGGTGATTACGGAAAAGGAAGAAGAGGAAGAAGAGGATGGTTGCCCCGAAGACACCAAATATGCTTACCACGAGCACATCGCTCTTGCGTCAAGGAAATTTGGGGGCAACAAGAGAAACTCCAAGCCCAACTACTCCAAGAACAACTCAAGTGGCTTTAAAGGCAAGAGTCAACGTGTGAGGACTTGCTACAATTGTGGCAACGTGAGTCACTTCGTTGTGGATTGTCCCTATGAGAAGAGGGAAGGCAATGGAGGCAAGCTCATCCACAAGGACAAGTCCAAGTCTTTCCCAAGCAAGAACAACAACTTCATGAAGAAGGAGCCTCAAAAGGGTTTGGTGGTGCAAGAAGAGTACGACTCAGATGATGATGACGATGCTAGTGGTGAAGGGGTTGCAATAGCCTATGTTGCCATTGCCACCTCTTCATCACCCAAGGTGTCCCTCTTCGACTCCCCCAACGAAAACATCATCACCACCCACAAGTGCCTCATGGCCAAGGCCACCAACATCAAAACTAGAATTTCTACTAATCATTCTCTGATGGATTGTGTGGATGAAAGTGAGGAGGCAAAGGTGGATGAGAATGGTTTTAACAAGTTCTTCGGTAAGCTCAAAGGTGAGACCAAGAAGCACTTTGTTGCTCTCTTGGAACAACTAGGTGAGGCCAATGATATCATTGAGTCTCATGAAGAGACCATCACTAAGATGGAAGGGCATAGCCGTGAGTATGCCGATGATATTGCAGATCTTTCTCATATTCTTGAGAGAGAGCAAGGTCTTCGCGTGGCTCTTGAGGATTCACAAAATGTTGACCTTGCTAAATTAAAGAAAGAACATGATCATGCTCAATTTCTTGCTCGCATGCTTAAATCCGAGAATGTTGAACTTGGGGCTGGCCATGCTAGACTCAAAGAGGAGTTTGAGTTACTTGACAAGGCTCACAAGGCTTTGAAAAGTGCTCATGCTACACTCAAGGAGTCTCATGATCAACTCCAGATGAAGCTAACCAAGGAGATTGCTAGTTGTCCTCCTTTTGTTTTAATTGATAATGCTCATGCAACTAACCCTTGTTGTGAGCATGCTCATCTCGTTGAAGAGAACAGTAAGTTGAAAGAGCAAGTTGAGAAAGGCCTTGTGACATGCATACAAGGTGAAAAGAACCTCAATGAACTTTTGAGCAATCAAAAGGAAGTTGTGGCAAAGGAGGGACTTGGGTTTGTACCCAAGTCAAAAAGAAGAAAACAAAGAATAAAAACAAGACCAAGCAATCTCTCCCTCTCAAAGAGGTATTTGTCAAAGAGGGAGAGAGTGCTCCTAAGGAGAAGAAGAACAAGATGGTGGGTGGTAATGCCAAAAGGGGCAAAACCACTCCTCCCAACAAAGCCGGTGATTTTAACCCTTATGTTTTATGTCATGCTAGTGATGGGCATGTTTATGCCAAATTTGTTGGTTCTTCTTATGAGTACATTGAATGGTCTATTTGGGTTCCTAAGACCCTTGTTACTAACATCAAAGGATCCATTCAAGAATGGGTACCTAAAACCAAGTATTGATCTCTTGTAGGAGTTTGCTTCCGGTGGGGTGTCATGGTTGCTCGATAGCGGAGCAACAAATCATATGACCGGGAGCAAGGACTTGGTGGTGGACGTTCAAGAAAATACATCTATGCATGCCTCATGTCTAGTTTGGTGATGCTTCATTTTCTAAGGTATTGGGTCTTGGCAAGGTGGTCATTTCTCAAGACTTAACCGTTGGAAAAGTCATGCTTGTTGAGACCCTTGCGTACAATTTACTTTCCGTTCGTCAACTTGCAGTTATGGGCTTTGCTACTTTCTTTGATATTGATACCGTGGCCCTCTTGTGGAGCAAGACTCTTAAAGCAGCCTTTGTTGGACATGTCGAGAACGGTCTCTATGTGGTTAACTTCTCGGAGAGACCCACTAAGATCGCGACCTATCGAATGGCTAAAGTTGACGTGGGGTGGCTTTGGCACCGCCGTTTAGCCCATGTCAATATGAGATCTTTGCAAAGCCTCCTCAATGGGGATCACGTCCATGGACTAACAAATGTTAGTTTTGCCAAAGATCGTGCTTGCAGTGCTTGTATCAAAAGAAAACTACATGAGAAGGCTCACCGACCCAAGACTCTTATTTCCTTGAAGAGGCCCTTGGAGCTCCTTCACATGGATATCTTTGGTCCTCCATCATTTGATAGTCTTGGGGGAAGAAATTATTGCTTGGTGATAGTGGACGATTATTCAAGATACGCATGGGTATATTTCTTCAAGAGGAAGAGTGAGACCCAACAAACCATGATCGACTTTGCAAATGAAACTCAACGTCAACATGATGCAAAGATATTGATCATTACAAGCGACAACGGCACCGAATTCAAGAACTATACCATGGATAAGTTTCTTAGTGATGAGGGGATCAAGCATCAATATTCCTCACCATATACCCCTCAGCAAAATGGTGTAGCGGAGAGGAAGAACCGGACGTTGATGGATGCGGAAAGGACCATGACGGAGGAATTCAAATCTCCGTACAACTTTTGGGCTGAAGCCATCAACAGCGCATGCCATGCATCCAATCGGCTCTACCTCCGCAAATGCTTGAACAAGACTCCATATGAGATACTTACCGGCAACAAGCCCAACCTCAAGTACTTTTGGGTGCTTGGTTGTAAGTGTTTCATTCTTAAGAAAGGTGCTCATTTGTCTAAATTGGAAACTAGAGCTCAAGAGGTCATATTTGTCGGTTATTCTACAAACTCAACAAGTCCAATGAACTCATTGAGGGGACGTGTGATACGTCTTCGTCGTATCTACTTTTCCAAACACTTTTGCTCTTGTTTTGGACTCTAATTTGCATGATTTGAATGAAACTAACCCGGACTGACGTTGTTTTCAGTAGAACTACCATGGTGTTGTTTTTGTGCAGAAATCAAAGTTCTTGGATTTAGACGGAACTTTTTGGAGAATTTTTATGGAATATATAAAAATTATTGGCACAAGAATCAACAGAAGAGGGGCCACCTGCTGCCCACAAGGTAGCAGGGCGCGACCCCCCTAGGGCGCGCCGTGCTACCTTGTGGGGCCCACAGGTGGCCGTCTGACCTAACTCCAACACTATAAATTCTCTTTCCCTAAGAAAAAAATAAGAGAAGAAGTTTCATCATGTTTTACGATACGGAGCCGCCGCCACCTCCAGTTCTTCATCGGGAGGGCTGATCTGGAGTCCGTTCGGGGCTCCGGAGAGGGGGATTCAACGCCGTCGTCATCATCAACCATCCTTCATGACCAATTTCATGATGCTCACCACCGGGTGTGAGTAATTCCTTCGTAGGCTTGCTGTACGGTGATGTGTTGGATGAGATTTATCATGTAATCGAGTCAATTTGTTAGGGCTTTGATCCCTAGTATCCACTATGTTCTGAGATTGATGTTGCTATGACTTTGCTATGCTTAATGCTTGTCACTAGGGCCCGAGTGCCATGATTTCAGATCTGAACCCTCTATGTTTTCATGAATATATTTGAGTTCTTGATCCTATCTGCTTGTCATATGCACTTGTTATTGTTCTGATCCGTAGACCCCAAAGTGACAATAGTTGGGATACTCTTCGGGGATGACTGTAATTCGAGGAGTTCATGTATTCACCATGTGTTAATGATTTGTTCCGGTTCTCTATTAAAAGGAGGCCTTAATATCCCTTAGTTTCCTTAAGGACCTCGCTGCCACGGGAGGGTAGGACAAAAGATGTCATGCAAGTTCTTATTATAAGCACGTATGATTGTATACGGAATACATGCCTACATTACATTGATGAATTGGAGCTATTGTGTATCGCCCTAGGTTGTGACTGTTATATGATGAATATCATCCAACATAATTATCATCACCGATCCAATGCCTACGACTTTCTCATATTGGTTTTCTGCTAAGTTACTTTGTTGCTGCTGCTGTTACAACCGCTACAAAACTGCTACTGTTACTGTTATCGTTACTATTGTTACTATTGCTACTGCTATCAAAACTATCATATTACTGTGCTACTAAATACTTTGCTGCAGATAATTTATCTCCAGGTGTGGTTGAATTGACAACTCAACTGCTAATACTTGCAAATATTCTTTGGCTCCCCTTGTGTCGAATCAATAAATTTGGGCTGAATACTCTACCCTTGAAAACTGTTGCGATCCCCTATACTTGTGGGTTATCAAGACCTTTTTTGGCGCCGTTGCCGGGGAGCATAGCTCTATTTGTTGAGTCACTTGGGATTTATATCTGTTGATCACTATGAAGAATCTGAAAGACTCTAAGACTAAGATCGTTCCCTCTAAGACGAGGGGGGGTAAGGAACTGCCATCTAGCTCTACACTTGATTCACCTTCTGTTTTGAGTAAGCTTGCGACACCACCACCTGTTATGCATTATGTTATGTCGCAAGTTATTGATGATACTACTTCTGCTATGAATGATACTATTGATGATGCTAGTACTATGCTTGATAATACTGTGCCACTTGGTGAATTTCTTGATGAACAACTTGCTAAAGCTAAAGAAATTGAGAATGTTGAAAATATAGAAACTCTTGAGAATTATGATTCACCTATTATGCCTAGCTCTCCTACTAGATTTGAATCACCTGATGAACATGTCTTTGATAGGGAAACGGCTAGGGCCATTCTTGCTTGTAAGGATAGGGATGAAGTTAAAAAATTGCTTGCTGAAATGAAAGAAAAATCTATGAGGGAGAGAATGAAATATGATCCTAAGTTTGCTACCTCTCCCATATTTGTTACCGATAAGGATTATGAATTCTCTGTCGATCCTGAGTTAATTACTTTGGTTGAATCTGATCCTTTCCATGGTTATGAAACTAAAACTGTTATGGCACATCTTAGTAAGTTGAATGATATTGCCACCCTATTTGCTCATGAGGAAAAAATTCGCTATTACTATATTCTTAAGTTGTTTCCTTTCTCATTAAAGGGTGATGCTAAGAAATGGTTTAATACTCTTGCTCCTGGTTGTGTGCGTAGTCCCCAGGATATGATCTATTACTTCTCTGAAAAATATTTTCCTGCTCATAAGAAACAAGCTGCCTTACAGGAAATATTTAACTTTGTGCAAACTGAAGAAGAGAATCTCCCTCAAGCTTGGGGGAGGTTTCTCCAACTACTTAATGCTTTGCCTGATCATCCTCTTAAGAAGAATGAAATACTTGATATCCTTTATAATGGACTAACCGATGCTTCTAGGGACTACCTAGATAGTTATGATGGTTGTGTTTTCAGGGAACGAACTATTGGACAAGCTGAAGAACTATTGAATAATATATTGAAGAATGATAATGAGTGGACACTTCCTGAACCACCACCTAAGCCAACTCCGAAGAAGAGAGGTATTATATTCCTCAGTCCAGAAGATATGCAAGAAGCTAAGAAATCTACGAAGGAAAAAGGTATTAAAGCTGAAGATGTTAAGAATTTACCACCTATTGAAGAAATACATGGGCTCAACATCCCGACACAGGTAGTGGAGGTAAATTCTCTCACTAGATTTGATGAAGGTGATATTCCGTATAATAAATCTGCTAGCCAATGCCTGTATAAATTTGATAATTACATCATTAAACAGGAACACTTTAACTTGTATGTTAGAAATCAACTAAAGCGGAATGTCGTCATGATTGAACGCTTGAGTGACTTGATGTTTAGAACTGTTAATGATGTTAAATGTTTGAGTAAACATGCTTCTATGGTTCAGACTCAGTTAGAACAAATTGCTAAGTCACAAAATGATTTGCTTGATGAGATGAATAAGAAAAAGAATGATCATGCCGTTAGAGTTGTTACTAGAGGAGGGAGAATGACCCAGGAACCCTTGTATCCTGAAGGTCATCCTAAAAGAATTGAACAAGACTCTCAAAGAATTAATAATCATGCACCTAGTCCACCTAAGAAGAAAAAGAAAAAAAAATGATAGGACTTTGCATGCTCCTAGTGAACCTGAGATAGAAAAACCTCCTGAGAGTCATAATGATGCTTCTATTTTTTTTTGATAATGATAATGACAATGATAATGATAATGAAGATGTTCATGTTGATGCTCAACCAGATAATGATGTAGAAATAGAACCTGCTGTTGATCTTGATAACCCACTTCCTAAGAATAAAAGATATGATAAAAGAGACTTTGTTGCTAGAAAACATGGAAAGGAGAGAGAACCATGGGTTCAAAAACCTATGCCTTTTCCTACTAAACCATCTAAAAATAAGGATGATGAAGATTTTGAGCGCTTTGTTGAAATGCTTAGACCTGTCTTTTTGCGCACTCGCTTGATTGATATGTTGAAAATGTCTCCTTATGCTAAATATATGAAAGATATTGTCACTAATAAGAGAAAGATACCTAAAGCTGAAATTTCCACCATGCTTGCTAATTATTCTTTTAAGGGTGGAGTACCTAAAAAGTTAGGAGATCCGGGAATACCTACTATACCATGCTCCATTAAAAGAAGTTATGTCAAAACTGCTTTATGTGATTTGGGAGTCGGTGTTAGTGTCATGCCTTTCTCTTTATATAGAAGACTTGATTTGAATAAGCTCACACCTACTGAAATATCTTTGCAAATGGCTGATAAGTCCATTGCTATACCTATTGGAATTTGCGAGGATGTTCCCGTTGTTGTTGCAAATGTTACTATCTTAACGGACTTTGTTATACTTGATATGCCCGAGGACGACAACATGTCGATTATCCTTGGAAGACCCTTTTTGAATACTGTAGGGGCTGTTATTGATTGCAACAAAAGCAAGGTCACTTTTCATGTCAATGGTAATGAGCATACGGTTTATTTCCCAAAGAAACAAACTTCAGTGAATGGTATCAATTGTATTGAAAGGGTTTCGACAATCACTATTGGGGGATTCAAATTTCCTCTTCCTACTGTTAAAAAGAGATATGAAACTCTTATTATTGGGGAGATGCATATCCCCGTTGAGGTAACTTAGTGTTATACGAAAATTCTTCGGTTTCATGTCACTCGGAAATAGTTTGTTAATAAGACTTGATCAACCTTATTAATGGATTCTTTTTGAAGGACATGTGGTCGATGAATTTAGTAGGCACAACTTTCTGTAATCATAGTTTGCTCTCTGTTATTTTTAGTTTAATAAAATAAAGTGCCATGATTATCCTGTTTTCTGAATTATTCGTGCAATAAAAAAATGGCCCAAAAATAAAAGTGCTCAGAATGCAATAAAATTTTAATATGATTTTTTCTGGAATATATAAGAATTTTTGGCACTGAGAACAACCCAGGGGGGGTGCACCTGCTGCCCACAAGGCAGCAGGGCGCGGCCACCCCCCAGGCGCGCCAAGGTGCCTTGTGGGTCCCACAGGGACCCACTCACTTATCCATTCAGCCCACTTCATCTCCTACCTCTAGAAAAAAATCGTGGTAGCTCTCTCTCTCTCGTGTTCTTGCTCCCAAACCTGAGATTTTCGATCTCTTTACTCGGAGCTCCGTTTCCAAAACTGTTTTGAGGGATTGCTCCTTGGTATGTGACTCTCCCATTGCTCCAATTAGTTTTTGCTTTAGTATATTATATTTTGCATAAATTGCTGCTATTGGTGCTACTGAAAATGAGCTTGCATGTTGAATTCTTTGAGTTCTAAGTAGTTTGAATGCTTGATATAGTCTCTAGGCACTTGTATGAGTAGTTGCTATCAATCTTGTGAAGTTTTATTAACATCTTTTTGTGGTCCAAAATTTTTCAGAAATTTGTTCTTAGGAAAATGAACTTTCTTCGGAGGAGTTCCTTGCGCCGGAGCTCCAAGGGTGTCCTTGGGGATGACCAGGACCACGACCTCAACATTCTGCGCAGGACGGAGATCCGACCGTGCGAATGGCCGCACAACACCTTCATGAACGAAGCCGGGTTCCGTCAAGAGTTCGCACAGTTTGTTACGAACGCCAGGCTGACCGACTTCCTCGTAGATGAGTGTGACCAGCACCAAACCCTTACAAACTCCGTTGTTCAAAATTTGTATTTCATGCCTAGGCTCGACATCCCCATGGTGTGTTTCGATTTATATGCTGAACATCATGAGTTAACGCTAGATGAATTTTGTGAGATATGCTTGATCCCTTCTGATGGGGATTTGAGGGAGCCTCGGCCCGAGGAGTTCGAGGACTTCCTTCGCACTTTGACTGTGGGGGAATTTAGGGGCATTTCAAAAGCCTGTGTCACTAGCTTGCATTTTCCTGACGTGCACTACTTTGCTTTATTCATAGGGAAATGTTTGACTGCTAAGGAGGAAGGTGGTACGCTCAGTGCCCCTGACCTCGCCATCTTACGTTGTGCTATTTATGGCGATAACACTTTTAGCTTGGGAGCTATCATTGCACGCCGCTTACACATCAACAGGACTAGGGGTAAAATCCATGGCGGTATTTATGCTTCGCGTCTTGCGAGACGTTTTAATGTTGCTATCCGCCCAAATGACTATTTGCTACCCAAGGCTTATTTAGACCAACAGAGCATGATCGATCACCACTTTATTGATGAGCCTGAACCCCCTCAGTATATTCATTATAACCTGGTTTTCAGCGAGACAACTCGCGATATTATTCCGTTGCCTGCACCTTCTTTGTTTGACTCTCATGCCAGGAACGGATACACCATCATGCTGGCAAACATCACAGCTTACAGGAACGAGCTGGCAGCAGCAGAGGACGAGGTCCAGCAGTGGGACCCTCAGGTGCCTCCGCCCCAGTACTATCCGCCCGGTCCCGATGGCTACTACGGGTGGTGATTACCAAGCTAGGCGAAAAGCCTAAGCTTGGGGGGTACGTATCTCTCACCGACATTACCTTCATGTTCACATATTCATTTCAGTTGTCGGTGTTCATACTTTTTCATTGTATCATCCATGTTAGTTTTATTTTCGCTTTCTTCTTGTGTGTTTGAAAAATTCACAAAAAAAACCCAAAAATATTTCTCACTTCTTTTTGGTTTTTCTTTCTCGTTTGTTAGTTTGTAGTATTAAAAGAAAACCCAAAAAGATTTCTCGTTTCTTCTTTTGCTTGTTGGGAGTTCTCCCGTGTAAATAGTTTTTCTCACTTTTCGTTTGTTTTCTTTAATTTGCTTTCTTTAGAAAAACTAAAAACTCCAAAAATATTTCAGTGTGTTTCTCTGAATTTCTTTTCTTTTCACTGAGTTGTCATAGGGAGAAGACCACGATGAAAATGATGAGTGGCTCTCATATGCTTTGTTGTTGATCTAACGAAGAACCAATACTACCTTGTCTTCTCCCTTGAATAAAATGTTTGCAGATTTCAGCTTAGTCCATGGCACACTTGCATTATTATTATTTTCACATCATTCGGTCGTGCAAGTGAAAGGCAATAATGACGATGATTTGATGAAGTGATTGTGGCAAGGAAAAGCTGGTATGAACTCTTCTTGTTTTTGTTTTTGTAAATATGTTTAAATCAGTACCCATGATTCAGCATATTATGAGTAAACATGTTTGTGATGACAATTAGAGATTATAGTTACTTATGCCATGCTTAAGTAGCTAGGAGTGGACAATGATTTATCTTGGATGTCAACATGCATTAAAATGGTTATGATGTAGTATGTTAATATGGTATCCTCCTCTGAATGTTTCAAGTGGCTTGACTTGGCACATGTTCATGCATGTAGTTGATTCAAAACCAACATAGCCTCCACGATACTTATGTTCAGGGTGATTATATCCTAGTCCTGCTAGTATTCAATGTTAATTATTCTCAATGCATGATCATGACCGTTTTCGCTCTCTAGTTGGTCGCTTCTCAACCTATTTGCTAGCCTTCACTCGTACTAAGCGGGAATTCTGCTTGTGCATCCACAATCTTTAAACCAAAGTTGTTCCAGATGAGTCCACTATATCTACCTATATGCGGTATTACTCTGTTGCTCCAAGTAAATTTGCATGTGCCACCTCTAAATTATTCAAATAAACATCCGTTTTGTGTGCCCATACCGCTCATGGAGCAACAGGGGGCGGTCAGTATCTTCCATGCTATGCGGGTTATTCTCGAGATGAGTGCTTATTCACTTGTCATTGCACGAGAGAGGCTGGTATTTGGGATGCCCAGTCCTATGCTCGAAATCAAAAAAATAATGCAAACAAACTCCCCCGAAAAAGTTGTTGGTATGGAGGGCACCCGAGGATTCGGCTAGCCATGGCTTGTGTTGGTATGGTGGAGGGGGAGTAAACTTTACCTTTCCGCTTGGGAACCGCCTATAATGTGTTTAGCATGGAAGATATTGAAAACTCTCGATCGTGACGTTGATAGGAAAAGTACACCTCCCAAAATTATTTTTCATCTCTGATTTAAGCTTCGAGCTCTAGCACCGCTGCAAATCCCTGCTTCCCTCTGCGAAGGGCCTATCCATTTACTTTTATGTTATTTACTTTATGTAATTTTACTTTTATTGTTGAGTCTCACCTTCTTGCACTAAGCGCCAATCCTGAGAGCACTATTGTCATCCTTATGCATTGAGTATAGTTAATGTTGTGTGCATCATGACTGGATCTCTTCTACCCTGAATTAAAATATTTAGTCGCTGCTTGAACTTTAGAGGTGCTCTGCATTTATGTTTTGCGGTCTCAGAAAGGACTAGCGAGATACCATGTTATCATATTATATCATGATTGTTTTGACAAATTGTTGGCATTTGAGATATGTTATTATTGCTCTCTAGTTGATTATGCCATTGATATGAGTAAATATAGTTTCTAAGTGTTATTATGAGCATGGTTAGTTCATGATCTTTGATGAAAACCTGGGTACTATTTAAGCTTATATATGGATACAAGAACAAAAGAGTTCGTAAAAGTTTTTCTTTATCACTTTCAGTTTGTCAACTGAATTGCTTGAGGACAAGCAATGAGTTAAGCTTGGGGGAGTTGATACGTCTCCGTCGTATCTACTTTTTCAAACACTTTTGCTCTTGTTTTGGACTCTAATTTGCATGATTTGAATGAAACTAACCCGAACTGACGATGTTTTCAGCAGAACTACCATGGTGTTGTTTTTGTGCAGAAATCAAAGTTCTTGGATTTGGACGAATTTTTTTGGAGAATTTTTATGGAATATATAAAAATTATTGGCGCAAGAATCAACAGAAGAGGGGCCACCTGCTGCCCACAAGGCAGCAGGGCGCGACCCCCCCCTCTAGGGCGCGCCGTGCAACCTTGTGGGGCCCACAGGTGGCCGTCTGACCTAATTCCAACGCTATAAATTCTCTTTCCCCGAGAAAAAAATAAGAGAAGAAGTTTCATCGCGTTTTACGATACGGAGCCGCCGTCACCTCCTGTTCTTCATCGGGAGGGCTGATCTGGAGTCCGTTCGGGGCTCCGGAGAGGGGGATTCGACGTCGTTGTCATCATCAACCAACCTTCATCACCAATTTCATGATGCTCACCACCGGGCGTGAGTAATTCCTTTATAGGCTTGCTGGACGGTGATGTGTTGGATGAGATTTATCATGTAATCGAGTCAATTTGTTAGGGCTTTGATCCCTAGTATCCACTATGTTCTGAGATTGATGTTGCTATGACTTTGCTATGCTTAATGCTTGTCACTAGGGCCCGAGTGCCATGATTTCAGATCTGAACCCTCTATGTTTTCATGAATATATTTGAGTTCTTGATCCTATCTGCTTGTCATATGCACTTGTTATTGTTCTGATCCGTAGACCCCAAAGTGACAATAGTTGGGATACTCTCCGGGGATGACTGTAATTCGAGGAGTTCATGTATTCACCATGTGTTAATGATTTTTTCCGGTTCTCTATTAAAAGGAGACCTTAATATCCCTTAGTTTCCTTAAGGACCCCGCTGCCACGGGAGGGTAGGACAAAAGATGTCATGCAAGTTCTTATTATAAGCACGTATGACTATATACGGAATACATGCCTACATTACATTGATGAATTGGAGCTATTGTCTATCGCCCTAGGTTGTGACTGTTATATGATGAATATCATCCAACATAATTATCATCACCGATCCAATGCCTACGACTTTCTCATATTGGTTTTCTGCTAAGATACTTTATTGCTGCTGCTGTTACAACCGCTACAAAACTGCTACTGTTACTGTTATCGTTACTATTGTTACTATTGCTACTGCTATCAAAACTATCATATTACTATGCTACTAAATACTTTGCTGCAGATATTTTATCTCCAGGTGTGGTTGAATTGACAACTCAACTGCTAATACTTGCAAATATTCTTTGGCTCCCCTTGTGTCGAATCAATAAATTTGGGTTGAATACTCTACCCTCGAAAACTATTGCGATCCCCTATACTTGTGGGTTATCAATGTGTAACGTGGAGTTTGATGAAAATAATAGCTCCCAAGTGGAGCAAACTGGTCTTTGTGATGCAGGTGATGAAATTCCTACTCAAGCCATAAGAAGAATGGGTGTGGGCCAAATCCTACCCATTGAGGAACCCCTTGTGGTGGAAGGAGAAGGACAATGTTCTACTCAAGTTGAACCATCACCAACACTAGACCCACATGCTTCCGAAGAACAAAGTGAAGGCCCTCAACCAAGTGACCAAGATCAAGGGCAAGATCAACCTCATGATGATGGTGATGCACCGAGTGATGCCCAAGATCAAGATCACGACCATGAGCAAGCTCAAGTTGAGGAGCAAGCTCAAGACGACGCTCAAGTTGATCAAGATGGAACCTCTCAAGAATCTCTTGAAGAGCTATTAGAGCATCGTGCCGCCAAGATTGCTTTCAAGCTAAGAAATCAAGAACAAATCATGGAGAATGTCCTTGGGAGCTTGAGAAAAGGAGTAACCACTCGTAAACAATTAACAAACTTTTATGAGCATCACGCGTTTGTTTCTTGTGTTGAGCCCCAAAAGGTCTATGAGACGCTCGAGGATCCAGATTGGCTAGAAGCCATGCATGAAGAACTCAACAACTTCGAGCGCAACAAAGTGTGGCAATTGGTAGAAAGGTGTCTTGCGCTCTGGAGCCAGCAATGTCACGGTGCTCACCTCATACGACCGCGTATGCGAGCGGGTGTGCTCGTATGGAACATTGTCGTTCGTTATGGTCTCCTCTTCGTCTGGCTGCAAGTGTCATACGAGCATGCATACGAGCATCTGCGCTCGTATGGAACGTCGTCGTTAGCTCTGGAATGCTTCATTGGTTTCGTCAGGGCTTCATACGACCGCGTATACGAGCGGGTGTGCTCGTATAAGACGCTGTCGTGCGCTCTGTTGCCTCTGGATGTTTTCGTTGGCTCTGCCCATGCTCCATACGCTCAAGTGTGCAATTGTTTCGATTGTGCAATTGTTTCGTGTGTGCAATTTTATCCATGTTGGTAGTTTTGTTTCCATTCCACATAACTGTCATTAGTCTCAAAGTGTTGTGTTTCTATACCTGCAAGATTATCATCTCCTTCATAGAATCGATTGTCTAATCTATCTGGTTTATCTTCTATATTGAGTTGTTTTCTGCCTTGAGTAGTTTTATTTTGCAGACTTGCTCCTGCTTAGTTTTGTTTCAGAACTAGTTTTGTTTTGGGAGTTTTCTTTTGCAGAACAGAAACTGTTCAGTTTGTTATCCGTTGTGTTGTGTTGATAGTATTCAACATTTCGAAAGAAATTTTGAATCTCCCATTTACCCCCCTCTGGTCGATATACTCCGGTCCTAGAATGTTCATGTCATGTTTTACTTTAGAAGAATTGTTCGTACCTTTGGAGTCCACTTACCTTGAATTTGTATTTGCTTTTGGTATATATTGGGGTGTTTTTGCCTGCCTCACCTTGATTATGAAATCAACTATGCTTTTATCTTAGTTTCAAAACTATACCACAAGAAATGCTTCAAATACGTTTGGTTTTGTGTTCGATCCCAATAGTCCGAGTTATATTCTTTACTACGAAGCTAGCATTTCTTTTTATCGATGAACATGTTTAAGGCCTCTTTGATTTAAAGGATTATCATAGGAATTTTGAGGGATTGAAATCTATCATAATTCCTATGTTGGCAGTTTGATTCATGGGGATTGAATCCTACTTAATTTTTTCCTAAGGTTTCCCTTGTACTGCATTCCATAGGAATTTTAACACCCACTTAAACTTATTGAAAATAATCCTTTGTTTTTCCTCAACGACATTCAATTCGGCGCCGATGAAGGGCATGTGAGAGTTTGTGTCGCTAGATCTGTTGGTTCTCTTCGGATCTTGGCGGTTGGTGAGTGATTGACTGGCTTTTGGCGTGGCGATTTTGACATCATCATCTGTGTTGTTCTACGGCATGGTCCAGTTTCTCCAACTATCTAGACCGTGGTTATAGATTACAAACCTATATTGCATGGTGGTGATGCTCGGCCGATGTTTCTTCAGCAATTTTTACATCTCGTTTCAAATGGCGAGTGACCATTGCGGTTTTTAAAGCCTAGTACAGCGAAGACGTATGCAGGCTGTTGGTTTAGTTTTCAATCTTCGGTGAACAACGTACAATTGAATGAAGAAGGGTAGTGTAATTTTCAATATAATTTAATTATGTATTGATCATTTTGCGTCCAATTATCTTTCAGTTACTATTTTTCTTTCAATTGTACTAACTACTATTTTATTATATTATATTTATTAGAACTAAGATGCCCTTCTGGTGTGTTTTTTTGTCAAAAATAAGAGAGTGGCATATGGCCTTGCGGAACCACCGCGAGGGTTGGTTTCAGAAATTACATGCTTTCATAGTTTGTGTGTTAGTGTTAAGATCAATCTTTTTTTTGAACACGGTACAAACGCAAAGGCTCGTATACACACGGATATATGCTTAGCTCTATGAACACACGTACGTCATATTCCTATGAGGACGTAACATCTTGAGATTGACAAAGTCACCATAGGCTCCTCGTAGTCGACGGGAACGTCTCCTCCGGCTAACCCCGAACATCGCCAAAAAAACTGAAATAAATTCAGAAAAATGCGAGCATCCGAACGGAAGTATCGACTGAAAATAATTGTTCCTCGACGCTCGAGGACGGCGGCGGCGAGGCTCGTGCTTCGATTCGGGATCGGTGCTCTCATCTCGATCTCGGTGGTATATGTGCGGCAGCTGCTCGTCGCGACTGGGCGGCGCCCTGGTCAGCGGTCGCAGCCTGGTCGGGGGGGCGCCTCGCGTCGACGGCCTTCCTCTTTGCGCCCCCCGGCCGCCCGGGTCCCTCCCCTGTCCCTGGGTTGCTCCATCCCCCGCTGCTGTGGATCTGGCGCGGTGGTCAGGTGCGGGCGCCTCGAGTCTGGCCGTCCGAGCCACCCCTTCCTCTCTCGCGTCGTGGGGTGTAGCCGTGCTGCCATGGCCGCTCGGGTTCTGGCCGAGCCCCATGTCCGGATCTGGCGGGGCCAGATCTGGAGCCCCCGTGTGAGCGTTTCGCCGGCGGTCCAAAAGGTGGTTGGGCTGTCCGTGCAGGCGTGAGGCTGCTTGGTGGTGGACGGGGTCACCCTGCGGTGGGTTCCGGCAAGGTGGACGGAGCTTGGGTCTCCGGTTTGCTGGGCAGGGTCCAACGGTCTGCTTGGGGTGACAAGCTAGGTGCTTTTCCTCAACATTGCGGTCTTGTTGCAGTGCCCAGGGAGGACGGGTCGCCGGTGAAAGCTGTGCAAGGCCTTGGTAGTTGCTGGCGACGACGACGTCTACGGACGTCGTTCTCCTCCTTGAAGGTGTTTCTTCTCGTCCCTCCCCCCAAGGACATCCATCTTCCTCGCCGCGGCTCCGGCCACCCATCTTCGGAGTCTCCTTTGGTGGTGTTCGTCGGTGTAGGTTACTCCAAGGTTGCCCGAGGCCCTTCTTGTCGCCGGTGATTTACCTCGATGTGTCCTTGGCCCCTTTTAGACGGTAGTCTGTTTGGCGTGCGAGGTCATCCCGGGGACAGGGGTTGCCGGGATCAGCGTCATGTCGGCAGGCCGCCGGAGGTATCCTTTAGCCGAGTTGCATTGGTGTGATTGTTGGTTGCCACGGATGGGCTCTGGGTTTGGCTGGTGGCGTGCTGGCAAATGCCGTGTTTGACCTTGGTCAGGCGGACGACAACGATGTCCGCGGTCGCCGTTTCCTTCCTTGGAAGTGTCGTTCTTTGGACCCCTACTCCTTCAAACTGATGGTTTCATCCTATCACCTGGCCTAGCAATTGGAGTGTGCCGTAGGAGCGGTGGCCCGCTTGGCGAGTTGTGTCGAGGCGCCCCGGGAAGACTTATGCTCGTTGCTAGGAACAAGCAAGCTCCTTTAGTTTAGTGCTTCATTTAGCTTTGCTTTGTCCCTGTTTCTTTTGTTCCCTGTTCGGCTGAGTGAGCTTCTCTGGTATAGCTGGTATTCCTAACAGGGTTGGTGTTGGTGTGTGTTTGTATGGTTTCTTTGTACTGATTATTGCTTTATCTATAAAGCGGGGCGAAAGCAATTTTTTTGGTAAAAATGCGAGCATCCATCTGAGCTACGCTCAGTTCGCTGTAAGGCGAATATTTCTGCAGAGGACTATATGTAGCAAATGATATTTTTTCGCCATATACAACAATTCTTTTTTTTGCGGGTGATATACAACAATATATTACTCCTACAACTACTAGGAAAATGAAACACTCTTCTCTCACAAATATAGAAAACAAATAAACATCCTTACATCCTTACAGACGAAAAAAGTCTTTGAAATGACAGAGGAATAAGCTTTGCCACGTACTACACCGGTTACGTGTAACCAAGCAGCACGGTACGTTTTCTCCCGCGAAGAAGCACACGCACGCGGTCCCCTTCACGACGCCTTCTCGTCATCCGCGGTCGACATTTCTCCGTGCACCTCGTTGCGCTTAGCGTCGGCATCGGCCTCAGCCGTGGGCTGCGCTTGCGCGTGACCGGCGGCGCCGAGGTAGGCGGCGTTCTGGCGGTGGTGCTTGCAGCGGAAGGAGCCCGGGTGCGTGGTGGGCGCGCACACGCACGAGTGGACGACGGCCCTGCCCCCTGCGCCGGCGTAGCTGAAGAGCGAGTCGTTGGACCAAGAATTCTTCATGCCGCCCAGGCCCTGCACCTTGGGCGCCTGCACGTACCGGTACGCCCTCCGCTCGCTGTCCGTCATCACCGGGCTGTGGCCGTCCATGTCCGTCTGCCTTCGCTGCAGGCGATCAGAGTTTCGTAAGTCATGTCTGCCAAAATGAAAGGGCGCCACAAAAGGTCATGGATATTGATGAATTACTCGTGGTACAAACTAAAAAGGAGTCACCGGTGTTGTGGTGGTTTCCTTACACATAGGGAGACGATTAACTAGCAGCAACACGAAGATGGCGGAGTTGGGAGCTATATCGCAAGCATGCTGTTGTACCTGAGGACAGAGTTTGGCGGCCGTCAAAACGTTGAAGGAAGAAGGGGATGGTCAAGCTTTGGCCGTCTGCTGAAATCTGCAAAACTGTGAGAGACATCACGGAATTCCCCTATTAATAGGCTTAAGGCGCTGAAGGGGCAAGGGGCGGCATATATGGCACGTCGGCTGCTGGTGTGGCCTGTGCTTGTTGACTCATCCAACATAAGAAAATGCCCCTTCAGTTCAAACCGGCCGTTTCTTTGGACCGAGCAAATAACCAGCACCCAGGTGCACGCCCACATGGCCATCATCGGTCCAGGTAGCACCATGAGAAACTTCTACACATTTCGATTGGTTGGTATCAGTTATCAACTAAAAAAAAGATTAGTGGTATATAGAGCAAGTAAATTAATGTATCACAGTATTAACATCTACCTAAACTTCAGCGCGCCTTCTTGTGGCGTTCCTGAAGGCAAAAAAAAGAAAAAAGAAAAAAAAGATAGCCAACGTAGTCCATGTCTTGTTGGCCAACTTCATGGCTGCTTCCTTTTCTTGGATCTTCTGAATCCATATGAAAGCACAATAATCACTAGACATTCCAAGATTCTCCTGGCTCCACGCAGCTCGGCGCTTCAAAAAGGGTCGGTAGCAGCCACAATACAGAGCAAAGCAGCCTTTGACTAAACTGGGTGAACAGGCGATTCCTGATAAGCAAATAAAAACTATATTGAGAAATCAATCAACGGTGCCTATGCTCCTTTGAAGGGAAAATATCAGGTGCGCTTCGTTTGGATAGTTTTCATTTGAGAGCCCCGTATTGAGTTGGTCTGGAATTCCAAATCAGTGAGGAAACTGAAATAGCACGAATACGAATTCATCTGTTTGGTTATCCACTGAATTGGCCCTTAAAATGCCTCTGAGATTTCAATACCAAATCTCGTTTGGATGACAAACTTTGAAATTGCATAGCTACATTACCATGAAGATTATACCTTGTTCTACATAACTCAAAAATGAAATCTCATCACATGTGACATATTGAATGAATATATAGCAATGAAAAAAAAAATATTCTAGAAATGCATCAGGAAAACACAAATGGTCCCGCAATGACAACAATATTTTTCTTATGATAACATAAAACAAATTTTGAACAATAAAACAAACAAGACGTACTCTCAAATATGGTCTCGTACATGACATAAATCACAACGATTCAAATAGATAGGTCCAAAAGCTTGACATAAACAGTGTGTAGCAGTACTTCATAAAAGAACACACACATATCAGGAAAGCATCAATCTTCAAGGCAACATTAGCAGCCATGTCTTCCTCATGGTGATGGGCACCTCCTTGAGAGCTTGAAACGGGCGATCATTGAGTACCAACTTCCCATAACATCGAAGCATGTCTTGCTCAGCTAAATCAGGTATCACCTTAAGTGCATCAAGTATTTCCGCGGGAGTGGTAACCTTTGGTAGCGGAATGGGCTCAGTAGTCTTGAAAGCATCAACTAAGTCCTTCTTCATATCTCCAAGCATGCAAAGAATGGCATCACATGTTCGCTGCCTCTTTGGAGCTACTTCTGGAGAGACTTCTATCGGTTCTAATAATGGCTCTGCAGCAATCTCAGCACTTGTCTTCGCGCCGTCACCATTAGCATGATCTTTTGAATATATGATGCATATGGACTCCAAGTTCTTGATTACTTTGGTTTTGTAAGACTTTATCTCCTTGCCACTCTGTTTCTGTTCATTTTCCTCTTCTTTTCTTTTTTACTCGAGGCCGCGGGGGATAGGGCAGCGAAGGGGTACGTTTTGCGGGAAAGGGCCAATTCGAGGGAAATCGGAGCGCCAAGGCTCCGTATCGTTGGAAGGAAGTTTTGGTGGGAGGGAATACGACGCTGATTTGGGTTTCGTTTCCAAGCGACAATTCACAGTCCAGCCAAACATCCGAATTGCAATCGGAGAATACCAAATCAATTTCAGGCACCTCAATTCGGACATCCAAACGCAGTGTTACCATGATATCGTTTCAAGAAATTAATTTTTAAATGTTTCAAAAAATTCTGGAAAAACGTGTGGATGTTCACATCACATGAGTGTACAATCCCTAAAAATGTCAAATCGAAATGCGAAACACACATTGAGAAACAAAAAAGACAAATCATGCATGAATAGTTCAAAAAAAGACAAAAGTTAAAATGCCACTATTCACATCCGGATTTGTCTTTTTTGTTTCTCAATGTGCATTTTGAATTTGGACCTGAAATTATTAGGGGTGTAGGAACATTCCTTGTGAACATTTATGTTTTTTTAGAATTTTTTGAAACATTTATAATTGATTTTTTTTAAATGGTATCATGGGAGCATTTGAGAGTTGGTATCACCTGATATTCTCCCTTTTCATCAGGTGGACGCATAACACGCTAGGGCATCTACATCCACTCTCCTCAAATTTGGCTTCTTAAACGTTTGTGGACGTGTCCGATCAGAGTCAGGCGTGTTTGTTTTAAGGGCATCTTCAATGCTGACCCCTAAACCGTATATCGTATCCGTCCGCGGACACTGATGCAGGAGCCAACCATCCAACCGCGCCCGCATACAATTCAAACCAAATTTTAACAAACTTGACATATTATATCGAACACGACGAATTTCATTAAAGTTCGGACATAATTTACATAAAACGGCCGATATTTTGACCGTTTAACTAAGAACTAGAAGAGGAAGAAACCTACGATGCTAACTTGTAGCGGGCAACGACCTCGTACACTTGGCCGACATGCCCGACCGCACCGCCGTCGCCGCCCGTGGCGTTGTCGTCGTCGTCCCTCCAGTAACAAAAGGGCGCGGTGCCACCATGACAGCCTTGTCCGTCCGCCGCCTGGCGTTCACGGAGGAGTCGGTCCGCTTCCTCCTGCGCGGTACGGCGGGCCGCGGCGGCCAATGGTGACGATGCCCGCAGTACCCTGGCGGCGGCATTGCCCCTGCTGACATTGGCGAAGGTGTCGCTAAGCGATCATTCCTCGCCAATCCTGACGAGTTCCACGTCAAGCCGGCGGCGGCGCCTTGTGGCCGTCTCCGCGGGGATGATGGAGCGTTCGAGGGCCCAGGCTACTGCCAGGTCAGGGTCGTTGAGGACCCAGGTCGGCGCCGCGTCCAACTTGGCGAACGCGGAGTGGCAGGCAGCGTTGCGCCGCTGTTGCCGCGCCACATACCTCGCCGCCCTTTCCTCGGTGGACGCGATGGCCTGCGACAAAGAGGAACCACCGCCAGCGAAGTTGTGGAGGATGCGGCCGCGTGCCTTGGTGATGACGGGCGGCAGTTCCTCCTTGCCTTGGTCGCACTATTTGCGGCGGGGCGGCAACGCCGGCCCGTCGATCTGGGCGTACCTGTTGCGTGGCGGAGGCGACGCCGACTCGTCCTTCACGCGGCGCCCAATTAGGACGTCGCGGTTGCGTGTCGGCGATGCCGGCTCCTGCTGGACCCGGCGTCCGATTTGGACGCCACAGTTGTGTGTGTGGAGGGTGCGGGCTCCTCCTTCACACGCCAGAGAGGTGACTGATATGTCTCCAACGTATCTATAATTTTTTATTGTTTCATGCTATTATATTATCAATCTTGGATGCTTTATATGCAATTATATGCTATTTTATATCATTTTTTGGGACTAACCTATTGACTCAGTGCCCAGTGTCAGTTCCTGTTTTTTTGCTTGTTTGGCTTTTCAGAAAATCAATATCAAATAAAGTCCAAACGGAAAAAAAATCTTTAGATTAATTTTTTCTGGACCAGAAGGGACCCTAGAAGCTTCGGGAGGAGGCCAGAAGAGATACGAGAGAGCCACAAGCTCGAGGGGCACACCCCCTGAGCTTGTGGGCCCCACACAGCTCCGTTTGACCTAATTCCAAGCCTATAAATTCCCATATATTCCCAAACCAACAGAACGCAAGACGAAATAACTTTTCCGCCGCCGCAAGCTTCTGTTCTTCCACGATCCCATCTGGAGGCCTTTTCCGGTAATCTGCCGGAGGGGGAATCAATCACGGAGGGCTTCTACATCAACCTTGCTGCCCTTCCGATGATGTGTGAGTAGTTCACCACAGACCTACGGGTCCATAGCTAGTAGCTAGATGGCTTTTTCTCTCTCTTTGATCTTCAATACCATGTTCTCTCAATCTTCTTGGAGTTCTATCCGATGTAATCTTCTTTTGCGGTGTGTTTGTTGGGAACCGATGAATTGTGGGTTTATGATCAGATTATTCATTGAAAGTAATTGAGTCTTTTCTGAACTTTATTATGCATGATTGTTATAGCTTTGTATTTCTCTCCGATCTATCCGTTTTGTTTGGCCAACTAGATTGATTTATCTTCAGTGGGAGAGGTGCTTTGTAATGGGTTCAATCTTGCGGTGCTCTATATCCCAGTTACAAAGTAGGGGACAAGACATGTATTTGTATTGTTGCCATTAAGGATAAAACGATGGGGTTTATTCATATTGATTGAGTTTACTTTGTCTACATCATGTCATCTTGCTTAAGGCGTTACTCTGTTTATCATGAACTTAATATCATAAATGCATGCTGGATAGCGGTCGATTGGTGGAGTAATAGTAGTAGATGTAGGCAGGAATCGGTCTACTTGTCTTGGACGTTGTCCGTGTAAAAACCGGCTGACCTCGGGGTAGGGGGTCCCGAGCTGTGGATCTCGGATCGATGGCAACAGGAATAAGGGAGACGATGTTTACCCAGGTTCGGGCCCTCTCTATGGAGGTAAAACCCTACATCCTGCTCTTGTTTATATTGATGATGAAGTATCGAGTACAAGCTTGATCTACCTCGAGATCGACAAGAGAAGCCTAACCCTAGAGCTAGGTGGATGATAATTGTGATTCCGTGTCCTCTACAGGCTAAATCCTCCGGCTTATATATATGCCAGGCAGGGGCATCTAGGGTTACATAGGCGGTATCTAGGGATGCATATGGAGGCGGCAGGAAATGTCTTGGGGTACACTCCAAGTCTTCGGCAGAGACCGTCTTGATCACGTCACAGCTTCCGGAGTCCATCAGGATGAGGGCAGGGCCTTCGGGCCCAGCCCGAGGAATATGGGCCGTCTAGGTTGGTACCCATAGTCCAGGACACCGTCAGTAGCCCCCAAACTGGTCTTCTATGCCGAGGACGACACCTTCGCCCTTCGCAACTTCGGATCCGAAGTCCTTGGCTTGACAGACGAGTTCCCTCCTCCTGTTAACCATTCCTCGAAGGAGTGGCATCCCTTGTTCGGAATTCGAAGATACAACTCATATCCGAGGTCGTAGGGTTACTTAGCCTCAAAGGGCTACCGCGTAGGTGTGAACAATACTTTCTAGCCTAACAACTTTATCTAAGCGGCACCACCCATGACCCGGCGGGCAGTTACTGCTCACTCGAATCGCGGCCCGAGGCAATCTTTTTACACGCGCGTCCCATCGAAACGGAGATCGTGCCCACTTTTTAAGGGATATCATTATGATTTTGTTTCTCCCTATACACATAACGACATCTTTTACGGGTAATGGCGATTTCAACGGCGCAGAAGGGGGGACTCTTGATCTTTTACCAGCCCATATAAGAGCGAGGGGTCAGTAACAGAGAGTTCACGCTCCCTTGCTTCCCTACCTATTGCCTCCCACGCTCCACCGCTCAGATCCAATCCCGAGCTCCTCCGACCCCTTCAACACCCCTTGCCTCAACAATGGCAGAGCCCAACCTCAAGTGGCATTGGGGCAGCTCCTCCGTGACGAAGGGTACTATCCTTGAGCCGCGCAGCGCGGGATACATCCCCGCGGAGGTCAGCACTCGCGCGCCGACTCCGAAGCAACGCGTACCCACTCCCGAAGCCGGGGAGCGGGTCGTCTTTGTCCCCCACCTCATCAGAGGCCTGGGGTTCCCGCTGCACCCCTTTGTGCGCGGGGTCCTGTTCTACTACAGGCTAGATTTCCACCATCTAGCCCCAAATTCCATCCTCCACCTCGCTTCCTTCATTACGGTCTGCGAGGCCTTCCTCTGCATCGGGCCACACTTTGGGCTCTGGCTGAAGATCTTCGGCGTCAAGCCGAAGTCCAGCGACTCCGAGCTCGCCGAGTGCGGGGGAGCAATGATCAGCAAGAACCAGAGGGTGGTCTGGTTCAAAGGCACCTTCATCGAGACCGTCAAAGAGTGGCATCGCGAGTGGTTTTACATCACTGAGCCTCTCGCCACTGGCCAGGCCGAGGTCGAGTTCTCGGCCAGCCCTCCGAAGAAGCTCGTGTCCTGGAAGAGGAAGGGCATGGACTGGGGGAACCCGATGGAGGTGGAGGTGCTGATGAAGAATATCGACTTCTGGATCAACCAGAGGGACATCAGGCTGACGGACGTGGTGAACATCATGCTCCACCGCCGCATCCTGCCGCTCTAGTCCCGGGCTACCCCGATGTGGGCGTACAATCCCGCGGACATGGTGCCCCTCAACCACTTCTTCCGCACCACCCTGGCCGGGATGTGGGAGCTGCTATTCAAGCCAACCAAGGAAGGCTTTCCTGAGGCCGGGAAGGACTTCGGCTTCGAAGCCACCCATGACGGCCCCGAGGGAAATTTCAGCGCTTGATTCTGTATTTTGCGTTTCCTGGTTCCTCATGAACACTTGGCTAACCAATCGGGCATTTTGCAGAAGTGGATCCCCAAGGCACAGAAGATGTTGTGCCCGACACCGTAGCGGGAGGGGGAGAGGACTCCCCAGCTTGCGGCCCTCCTGACCGAGGAGCCACATGTGGTGATCCCCAAGGAGTCCAGACCTCCGAGGGACAGAGCCGGCCTCCGAGGTCGGGAGACCTCGGTCACTCGGTCCGAGGAAACCCACGCCTCCTCCACCCGCGAAGACGAGGAGGGATGTGAGGGGGAAGAGAAATCTTCCCCTAAAGGGAAGAGGGCGGCGTCCGAGGGCGCCGAAGAGGAGGCGAGGCCAAAGGGCCCGAAGAGGCCGCGCAAGGCCTCCGCCGATCCTGTCCTGCCGGAGAAGCCTAGCTTCCTCGAGGATTCAGACGAGGACCTCCTCGCCCTGGGGAGGAAGAAACCGGTGCCCCAGAGGTATGTAACTAGTACTTTAATTTAGACTTCGAGAGCTTGCCTTTCCACATAAGACTTATGAGAGATTTTTCAACAGCCCGCCCGGGGCTCGCCTCAGCGGCGACACTTCGGGAGATCTGCCCCCGTCGGACAGGGGGACACCAGAGCGCGCCAAGACTCCCCCAGCTCTCGAGGGGCTGGGGGAAGTGTCGTCCAGTCCAGCCCCCCAAACCAACACATCGGGGGCCGAAGAACTGGTTGTTGTGGCCGAGGTTAACACCTCGGCCGAACCGGGCCAAGGGGAACCAGTCCTCGAGGTCCCGAAGGAGGGGTTGGGCCAGGCCTTGGCCCAGCCCAAACAGTCTCCGACGTAGGCACCGCGCCCGGAGACCCTCGTTCCCAGCACTTCGGTGGTGGGTTCAAAGGCTGCTCCACCCCCACCTCCCATCCCAGGGCGGGTTAGCGTGGGGTGGCTTTAACGGGCTCCTCCATCACGGACGAGCACCGTGCCTTAATCGGCACGGTGCTGCAGGGCTTCCGGTCAGCGGAGGCTGGAATGCGCGAGGTCTTCAAGGGCCTCATGAGGAGCTTCGAGGTATGTCTTTTATCTCTCTGTTGGTTCATTTACAGTAGCGGTTTTTGTCCGAAGACTTGTCGCCTAGCCCGTCATCTGTAGCCAGTAGCCCCCGAGCCCAAGGCTGGTTTTGAAGAAACCGGCCGTGGGGTCGATGTAGGAATAAGATTTAGGTGCTGATCTAGTAGCCCCCAAGACTCTGGTCGGTCTTCGAAAGGGATTGACCAGAGGTTTTAAAGTCGAAGAAATGGGGACTAAGGCCTGAGTGCATGTTTGCAGGTATCGACCTCGGCTCCAAACTCCGCCTCCGAGGAGGTGGCGGAGATGAACAGGAAGCTGCAGAGGTCCGAGGAGGACCTCGATCTGATGAGAAAATAGATCGAGGTGTCTCATGGTAAACATCAAGAAGTTTTGAGAGTACCGATTTCACTTCGGGAAATGTTCTTAAAAGATTTGATTCTGACGCCGAGCTATTTTGCATGACAGCTTCTACGGCGAAGCTTGAGATGCTTAAGGCCGAGCTAGCCAAAGCTCGGCAAGAAGCCGAGCAGCAGAAGGCCGAGGAGGAGCTGGCTGCCAAGAAGGCGGCCAGGGATAAGAACTAGGCACGGGTCCTAGAGGTGGAGGAGACCTTGGAAGGTGTCTACAAGGAGCGCGACGCCTTCCAGGAGAAGGAGAAGGTGGCGAGCACCGAGCTCGAAAAGCTATGCTAGGCCCACGCCAAGGTCCAATCCCAGGCCCGTGCAGACCGCGAAGCGCTTCAGCAAGTGAAGCAGATCGCCGCTGGTAAGCCTTTTTTGCTCCAGTGTGTTTTCGGCCGCAAGGGGTTCGTCGAGCTCACCCAGCTTTGGCGATCCGCAGAGGCCTTCGCCGATCTTCTGAGGAGCGCGGCAGACGCCGGCCGCTATTGCTGCGCGCAGGAGGGCCATGCGGTGGAGAAGGTGTTCTGGCTGCAATTCCAGGTGCCCTCACATCTGGAGCTGCCGAACAATCAAATGAAGCAGCTGATGGAGCTCCTGCGCATGGCGAGGCCAGTGCTTCAAGACGTTTGCGCCAACCTTTGGCCCACGGAGGCCCTACCGACCAGCCTCTTCGGGTTCTTTGCCCGTCTGCGAGAGGCCGCTCCCCAGCTGGTGCGCTGGAAACGTTCGGCATGCCTGGAGGGTGCTCAACGGGCGTATGCCCGTGTCAACACACACTATCCGCGGGTTGAACCGGCGGTCGTGGCCGCCCGGCTCCCTGAAGGGAAGAACCGGACCGTGGAGCAATACATGAGCAAGGCGATGGACGGGGCCCGGATAACCGAGCCGGAATGCTCTAAGGAAAACTTGTATTTTTAGATTTGTGCTTCGGTATGCCAAAGTGTAGCTCGGATGTAAAGAACAATCCTTTATTTTGCAATGAATTCGGCTTTAATTTCCAATATGTCCTTGTATGTTTTTGTTTTTTGACTCCTGTGTGACCATTTGTAACTGAAAGTGACCAGTCGTCGGCTTCGACCCCTTTGTGCAGGCATGACCCTTAGCCGATGTCTCGGTTCCCAAAGGCGGTCCGTGCTCGCGAGAACAAGGCAATCAGACTGTAGCGGTTTTATAACTTTCACTTAGTCCTAGGAGCTTGACTGTGGGGGCTGATGACGAGCCCCCGATCCGTGGAGCTGTTCGGCTATATTGCCGAGGTCGAGGCCACTAACCACTTCGGCTGATTTAAGAAGGAGCCCTTCGTTTAACACGGGTAACCTCGAGGGGTACATTGCTGGACACTGTCTTCGGATGGCCGACCAGTTTGCGCTTACCAGGACAGTTAGTTTTCGGCTTTATCCACTGAGGCGCTTTGCCATGCAAGTTGGCAGTGCAATCCCAGTGGTTCTCCCTTTACACCCTTAGCCGAATAGATCGGAAACGTAAGGGGTAAGCACAGGAGCCGGGCAACCCAACTATTGACCAAAATTGAGGTTCGAAATTGATTCATATAATGCAACATCCAAGACTCCGAATAAATACTTCGGATTTGTAGGGGGGGGTGTTTGTGTGAGCTTAAGAGCGGAGCCCCCAGTAATTTTAAATACCAGTTGTATCGTGAATGTATGCTTTTGGCTCAAAGGCAGTGAACATAAGGAGATGCGTAATGACCTCGATGGGTGCACTTTTATTTAATGTGGTCAAGCCGTACATGCCGAGCTTTAACAAAAGGAACTTGTAAAGGATACAACCAAAAAGAAAAAGCAAAGGAGTAAAAACAGGGCGGATATGCTAATGGGATTATTCACCCAAACCCGTCGCTGTCGCACGTCTGCGTCTCCGTGCAGTTGACCAGCTTGCCTTCGTTGAGAGCGAAGGAGATATGGGCTGTTCGCGACCTCGGTCGTTTGCTTGCTTGATGCTTTTCGTCGGTCGAGTCCTTTGAAAAGGTACACGGCTGCCGTATGGATGGTTTAAGCCGTGTGAACATGCTGCTTCTATCCGGGCCTTTTACAGTGCCCTGCCGGTATGCATGTCCCAAGTGCGTTGCTGCTCAGTCGAGCTGATAGCAACGCGTCATATGCTTTGGCTCCTCGGGCGCCCATGGAATTTTTAGTGCGAAGTTGTGCACCCTGGGGACGTAATGCCCTTCCAAGGGGAGGCAATCGAGGAGCCCGTGCACCTATTTGGGGGGAATGGCGGCCTGGCCGGGGTCGGCTCGCGTGGCCCGTACGTGTTTTGAAGAGCTGGGCTTGTGGTGAGCTGCCTCCTCGGTTGCCTGTACCTCGGCTGCGAAAGCCGCGGTCTGTTCCTCTGTTCAGAGGGAGCGTCCGGTGTTACCATTGACTGTAATAACACCATTTGGTCCCGGCATTTTCATCTTTAAGTATGCATAATGCGGGACTGCGTTAAAGAGGGCGAATGCGGTGCGTCTGAGCAGCGTGTGGTATCCGCTCCGAAAAGGGACTATGTCGAAGATTAATTCTTCACTTCGGAAGTTCTCGGGTGAACCAAAGACTACTTCCAGCGTTACTGTTCCCGTGCAGCGGGCTTCCACGCCTGGTATGACACCTTTGAAGGTGGTTGTGCTAGGTTTGATCCTGGATGAGTTAATGCCCATCTTCCTGATCGTATCCGCGTAGATTAAATTGAGGCTGCTGCCTCCATCCATAAGGACACGCGTCAGATGGAATCCGTCAACGATCGGATTCAGGACCAAGGTAGCCGGTCCGCCATGTTGGATGCTAGTTGGGTGATCGTGTTTGTCGAACGTGATCGGGTAAGCCGACCACGGATTGAACTTCGGGGCGACGTGCTCTAAGGCGTAAATGTCCCGAAGTGCACGTTTTCGCTCCTTTTTGGGGATGTGGGTCACGTAAATCATGTTTGCATCCTTCACCTCGGGAGAGAACTGCTTCTGGTTTCCATTGTTGGGTCGCCGAGGTTCATCCTCGTCATCACTGCGAGATTGACCTTTATTTTGGCTCTCCGTCGCTATCTTTCTGGCCTGCTTGAAGACCCAGCAGTTCCGGTTTGTGTGGTTTGCTAGCTTGTATGAGGTACCATGTATTTGGCATGGCCTGTCGAGGATCTTATCAAGCTGGCTGGGTCCGTCCTTGTTCCCTTTAAAGGGCCTCTTTTTCTGACTAGATCTAGGTCTGTTGAACCCTGCATTTACTGCGACGTCCTCGGTGTCGCTCCCACCATTTTATGCCTGCGCTTATTTTTGTTGCACCTCGGCTTGCCATTGGCGTCGCGAGTTTCCGAAGTGCCGGCCTCACCATTGTGAGTACTGCGGGCCAGCCAGCTGTCCTCTCCCGCGCAAAAGCGGGTCATGAGTGAGGTAAGGGCCGCCATGGTCCTCGGCTTATCCTGCCCGAGCTGGCGTGCGAGCCACTCGTCTTGGATGCGATGCCGGAAAGCGGTGATAGCCTCGGTGTCGGGGCAGTCCATAATTTGGTTCTTTTTAGTTTAGAACCTATTCCAGAACTTCCTTGCCGACTCACCGGGCTGTTGAATGACGTGGCTGAGTTCGTCGGCATCTGGAGGCCAGACGTATGTGCCCTGGAAATTAGCCCTGAAGGCGTCCTCAAGTGCTTCCCAGCTTCCAATTGAATGAGGAGGTAGGTTGTTAAGCCAATGCCTCACCGGCCCCTTTAATTTGAGCGGAAGATATTTGATGGCGTGGAGGTCATCTCCATGCGCCATGTGAATGTGGAGAAGAAAATCTTCGATCCATACCGTTGGGTCAGTAGTACCATCGTATGGCTCGATGTTGATGGGTTTAAACCCGTCAGGGAACTGTTGTTCCATTACCCTGTCTATGAAACAGATCGGGTGGGCGGGGCCTCGAAACCAAGCAGTTTTGCGTCGGTCTTCGGGGGTAATCCGCGTATAGGCTTGCACCCGAGCTCGGCCCTTCCTGTCCATCCAGGCGTCGTAGCCATCAAGCCCGGCCGGTGCACGTCCTCTTGACCCGTAGATGGATCGAGGCGGTGCCCGGTTTGCCTCTATCTGGCGTCTCACATCGTATGGATTGGTGTAATCGATGGGATCCTTGCCATAAGGGCGAGTACTTGTTTGGGTGCATAAATTTTCCCGCACCGGCCTGTCGCGTCCTCTAGGGGGACGGTCAGGCTCGTCAGCCCGTCCGCGAGTTAAGAGCACGGCGGCGGCTAGTTCTTCGTCGAATTCGGGCAGCAAACGCCTGCGCGGGTAAGATTTAGGCGCACTCCGGAGTCGGTCCTCGAGGTCTTGCTCGACCGAGAGTATCTCGACCCACTTGTCGTTCAGCGCATCTTGGTTGGCTTGCAGCTGCTGCTGCTTTCGTTTCATGCTTTGGGCGGTGGCTACGAGGCGTCGTCGGAACCGCTCCTGCTCAAAGGGATCTTCGGGGACTATAAAGTCCTCGGTGCCCAGGCTCTCGTCCTCTTCGGACTGAGGGAAGTAATTATCATCGGCCCCTTCGAAGAGGTCATCGGGGTCCTCATCCTCGGGGATTCCCGCGGGGCTATGCGGCCGCTCTGGGGAGGCTTAAAAATCCTCTCCCAGGTCATCGGCGTCGTCTGCCGCTGCGCCAGTGTTGATAGCAGCGGTGTTGTGCCCGCTGGGGTCCCCATTAGCACCTCTCCCGCGCCTTCGCTGGCATCTTGATGGGGGGTTTAGGAGTATCCACCATGTATACGTCATAGGTGGAGGTTGCAGTCCACTTGCCAGTGTTGACCAGTGGCGTGGTGGTTTCTTCGGATCCGTCGACATCTTCATCCATGTCGGTGGCTTCACCATAGTCTAACACATCGGTTAAGTCATCGACCGTGGCGACTAGATGGGTGATGGGTGGGACGTAAATTTCCCGATCGTCGGCTTTAAGTCCGATCTTGTCGTAGACCAAAGTCTGGCTATTGGAGATTGATAAGCTTTGGATGCGATCCAGCATCTCCTTTAATTGAGACAGTTCTTCGGGATCCATGGCCTGGCTGTAAGCCGAGCCGACTTGAAGCATGACTGGTAGATCACCTGACGCGTCATTGGCCTCGTGCGGGTTTGGGGTTGATCCCTAATTCGTCACTCGAGTCGGCTCTAGATCCGACGTAGTATCCGAGGTGGCGTTCAGAGCGGCATCGTGGCTTGATGCCAGGACGAGGCTGTCCGTCGTGGAGGTAGTCGATTCCTCCGTAGGGGCTTGGAGGGGCATGGGATTTGATCCGACGTCCTCGAAGGAGATCAGTTCCGGGGCCGAGCCCCCGATGTTCGCTAAGCCCTCGATCCGGCCTGGCGTCCAACCGGTAAGGACGAGCTCTCCGCGTGAATCCGCGGTGTACTCCAGACCTCCGAAAGTTATGACATGATCTGGAGCATAATTCTCAACGGAAGCCAGATGGCCTGAGGAGTCGGCGCAAAAGACTATGCTGCCGAAGACGAATAACTGACCGGGGACAAAGATGTCCCCGTAGCCAGAGCCACAGTTGATCTGCAGGTGAGCCATCGATCCTTTGCCGGTCTCACAGCAGAACTCTCAATGAAAGCACCAGTGTCGGTGTAAAAACTGGCTGACCTCGGGGTAGGGGGTCCCGAGCTATGGATCTCGAATCGATGGTAACAGGAACAAGGGAGACGTTGTTTACCCAGGTTCAGGCCCTCTCTATGGAGGTAAAACCCTATGTCCTGCACTTGTTTATATTGATGATGAAGTAGCGAGTACAAGCTCGATCTACCGCGATATCGTCAGGAGAAGCCTAACCCTAGAGCTAGGTGGATGATAATTGTGATTCCGTGTCCTCTACAGGCTAAATCCTCCGGCTTATATATACACCAGGCAGGGGCATCTAGGGGTACATAGGTGGTATCTAGGGATGCATATGGAGGCGGCAAGAGATGTCTTGGGGTACACTCCAAGTCTTCGGCAGAGACCGTCTTGATCACGTCACAGCTTCCGGAGTCCATCTGGATGAGGGCAGGGCCTTTGGGCCTAGCCCGAGGACTATGGGCCGTCTAGGTTGGTACCCCGTACTCTAGGACACCGTCAGACATGATGCCTATATACATGATCATTGCCGTGAATAACGTCATAACTATGCGCTTTTCTATCAATTGCCCAACAGTAATTTGTTTACCCACCGTATGCTATGTGTTCGAGAGAGAAGCCTCGAGTGAAAACTATGGCCCCCGGGTCTATCTTAAACCTAAAAACCTCTGCTACAATTTATTTCTTTTATTTTGCAATTTATATTTTTGCCTATACAAGATTTAATCCTTGCAATTAACGAGTTCAAGGGGATTGACAACCCTCTTGCCCGCGTTGGGTGCAAGTATTTGCTTTTGTGTGTGGAGGTGCTGCTCACGAGGGTTTGCATGATTCTCCTATTGGTTTGATAAACCTTGGTTCTCAATGAGGGAAATACTTATCTCTACTGTACTGCATCTCCCCTCCTCTTCTGGGAAAATCCCAACGCAACTCACAAGTAGCAGGAAGAATTTCTGGCACCGTTGCCGGGGAGACATCATCAAATCCTATCAAGTACCTTCACTCAAACTATCATATACTTGCTCTAATTTTTATTTGCCTCTCTTTTTCATCTCCCCCACTTCTCTAAAAATTGAAAAACAAAAAAATATTTGTGTTTGCTTGTTTTCTTGCTTGTCATCATGTCTACTTCTACTATTCTTCCGCTCTCTCCTGATTTTGATGTTCTTTACTTCAAACAGAAACAAGGAGAAAATTTAAAAGATGCTTGGTTTAGAATAATATAATCTTATCGCATCTGCACCATAAAAGTTGATATAAAAAATCTTGCTCAAGAAGTTTTATGTGGGACTTACTATGCCTAATAGACAACTTTTGGATTTTGCTACTAAAGGAAATTTTATTGAAAGTGATGCTAATACTGCTTATGAAATAATAGAGGGGATAGTACGAACTCCTCCCCCATAAAAGGGATTTAATTATACACAATAAGTAATCCAAATCTTAGAAAAACTAGGGGATATGCAGAAAAATTTGGTTGAATTGCAAAAGTCTAATGAACCACTCAAAGCCCTTAGCTCGAATCTCAATCACATGAATTCCCTTCTTACCGTTTGCAATAAAAGGCTTGACACCTTAGATAATAAGATTGCTTCTTCGTCGGAGATTTATGGGAAGCATACGGAACCTCCCCTGGTTTTGAGAAAAACCCATCTAGGGTGATTAAAACTAAGGATGATAATACTAGAAACTATGCATTATGCCTAGCTAGGGGCATAAAACAATAGCGCTTGTTGGGAGGCAACCCAATATGTATCTTAAATTTTTGCTTTTATTTTTTGTTTTGTGTGTTTGCACAATTATAGATACTGTTATGATTGTGTTTTATCTTTTAATTAGTGTTTGTGCCAAGTAATGCCTTTGGGATGATTTGGATGATAGTATAATTGATGCTGTTTGAAAACAGAAAGTTTTGTCCCTAGTAGTTGATTTTTAATTTATTTCTGGAACTTCAGACAAATCTAAAAATTTTACACAGTATTGGGATACAAATTGTTTATGTTTTTCTAATTTTTCAGAATTTTTGGAGTTACAGAAGTATGGATAATATTTTGTCATTACGTACTGTTCTGTTTTAGACAGATTCTGTTTTTATTGCATAGTGTGCTTGTTTTAATGAAACTATGGATTATATCGGGGGGTATAAGTCATGGAAGAGTTATAATACAGTAGGTATTATGCAAGAACAATTATGAATGAGTTTATAACAGTACCTAAAGTGGATGATTGATTTATTATACTAACGGATCTCACAAAGTTTCTGTTGAGTTTTGTGAGCTGAAGTTTCAAGTTTTGGGTGAGATTACGATGGATGAAGGAATAAGGAGCAGCAAGACCCTAAGCTTGGGGATACCCAAGGCACCCCAAGGTAATATTCAAGGAAGACCCAAGCATCTAAGCTTGGGGATGCCCCGGATGGCATCCCCTCTTTCGTCTACAATCTATCGGTAACTTACTTGGAGCTATATTTTTATTCATCACATGGTATGGGTTTTACTTGGAGCGTCTTGTGCCATAGTTTTCTTTTCTTTGTTTGATTTTTAGTTTGCCACAATGATTGTTTTCTGGACACACCTATTTGAGAGGGGCACACATTTATCGTGATTTGTTAGAATACTCTATGTGCTTCATTTATATCTTTTGAGCTAGGCAGTTGCTCTAGTGCTTCACTTGTATCTTTCAGAGCACGGCGGTGGTTATATTTTGTAGAAATAATTGCACTCTCATGCTTCACTTAAATCTTTTTGAGAGTCTAATAAATAGTAATGGCAATTTGCATGTGTTATAAGACTAGTCCAAAAAGGATAGGTATTCAAGAGGAATATAATAAAAACTTTCATGTAGATCACTAAATATGAAACGTATGGTTTAATGATATTAATGTCGTAATATGAAAGGATATTGGTTCATGATCATTGGTTAGTATAAATATCGGTATTAAAGCTTGTTATTAACTTCTCATCTAAGTGTTGGTCATGCATGGTGGGGAGGTTTGAGCATTTTTATGTCTGAAATGAAATCCTTGAGTACTGTTATAATCGGGGGTGCGCGATGGTTAACTCCTACCAACCTCCTCCCTAGGGGCATGCGAGTAGTACTTTGCTTCGAGGACTAATAGGATTTACAATAAGTATGTGAGTTCTTTATGACTAATGTGAGTCAATGGATTATACGCACTCACCCTTCCGCAATTTGCTAGCCTCTCTGGTATCGTGCATTGCCCGATCTCACCTCGAGAGTTGGTGCAAACTTCGCCGGTGCATCCAAACCCCGTGATATGATACGCTCTATCACACATAAGCCTCCTCATATCTTCCTCAAAACAGCCACCATACCTACCTATTGTGGAATTTCCATAGCCATTCCGAGATATATTGCCATGCAACTTCCACCATTCCGTCATATGACTTGTGTTCATTGTCATATTGCTTTGCATGATCATTTAGAGCTGACATGATATTTGTGGCACAGCCACCGTTCATCATTATTATACATGTTACGCTAGATCATTGCACATCCTGGTACACTGCCAGAGGCATTCATATAGAGTCATTCTGTATAGTTTTTATTGAGTTGTAAGTAAATAAAAGTGTGATGATCATCATTATTAGAGCATTGTCCCAGTAAGGAAAGGATGATGGAGACTATGATTCCCCCACAAGTCGGGATGAGACTCCGGACGAAAAAGAAAAAGAAAAAAAAGAGGCCAAAAAGAGCCCAACAAAAAAAAGAGAACAAAATAAAATAAAAATAAAAATGAGAGATAAAGAGAGAAGGGGCAATGTTACTATCCTTTTCCACACTTGTGCTACAGACTAGCACCATGTTCTTCATATAGAGAGTCTCCTATTTTGTCACTTTCATATACTAGTGGGAATTTTTCGTTATAGAACTTGGGCTTGTATATTCCGATGATGGGCTTTCTCAAATGCCCGAGGTCTTCATGAGCAAGCAAGTTGGCACACCCGCTTAGTTTCAGTTGAGCTTTCATACACTTATAGCTCTTAGTGCATCTGTTGCATGGCAATCCCAACTCCTCGCATTGATATGGATTGATGGACATCTCCATAGTCCGTTGATCCGCTGAGTTGATGCGAGACTTTCTTCCTTTTTGACTTCTCCTATTGACCTCTACCACCGCATTCTATTCCACCTATAGTTCTATATCCAAGGCTCACGCTTATGTATTGCGTGAAGTTGAAAATGCTGAAGCGCGTTAGAAGTACGATCCAATTGCCTGGTTTAACACCAGGGTGCTCATGATTTATATTTATGCGGTGAAGGCGGAGTCATGCCATGCTAACATGATAAAATGAGTGGGGATAGCATTCGTTAAGGGCTGTATATTTTGAAAGTTTAATGATTATGCTTCTTATATTCATGGATATTAATATGTTGATATTGTTAATTCATCGTTTCTCAATATTTATACCGTAAAGAGATTACATGATACACATGTTAGGTAGCATTCAACATCAAAAATTCTGTTTTTATCATTTACCTACTCGAGGACGAGCAGGAATTAAGCTTGGGGATGCTGATACGTCTCCAACGTATCTATAATTTTTGATTGTTTCATGCTTTTACATTATCAATCTTGGATGCTTTATATGCAATTATATGCTATTCTATATCATTTTTTTGGACTATCCTATTAACTCAGTGCCCAATGTCAGTTCCTATTTTTTGCTTGTTTTTGGCTTTTCAAAAAATCAATATCAATAAAGTCCAAAAGGAAAAAAAATCTTTAGATTTTTTTTTCTGGACCAGAAGGGTCCCTAGAAACTTCGGGAGGAGCCAGAAGAGATACGAGAGAGCCACAAGCTCAAGGGGCGTGCCCCCTGAGCTTGTGGGCCCCACGCAGCTCCGTTTGACCTAATTCCAAGCCTATAAATTCCCATATATTCCCAAACCAACAGAACGCAAAACGAAATAACTTTTCTGCCGCCGCAAGCTTCTGTTCTTCCGTGATCCCATCTGGAGGCCTTTTCCGGTAATCTGCCGGAGGGGGAATCGATCACGGAGGGCTTCTACATCAACCTTGCTGCCCTTCAGATGATGTGTGAGTAGTTCACCACACACCTACGGGTCCATAGCTAGTAGCTAGATGGCTTCTTCTCCCTCTTTGATCTTCAATACCATGTTCTCCTCGATCTTCTTGGAGTTCTATCCGATGTAATCTTCTTTTGCGGTGCGTTTGTTGGGATCCGATGAATTGTGGGTTTATGATTAGACTATTCATTGAAAGTAATTGAGTCTTTTCTGAACTTTATTATGCATGATTGTTATAGCTTTGTATTTCTCTCCGATCTATCCGCTTGGTTTGGCCAACTAGATTGATTTATCTTCAGTGGGAGAGGTGCTTTGTAATGGGTTCAATCTTGCGGTGCTCTATATCCCGGTGACAAAGTTGGGAACAAGACACGTATTTGTATTGTTGCCATTAAGGATAAAACGATGGGGTTTATTCATATTAATTGAGTTTACTTTGTCTACATCATGCCATCTTGCTTAAGGCGTTACTCTGTTTATCATGAACTTAATACCATAGATGCATGCTGGATAGCGATCAATTGGTGGAGTAATAGTAGTAGATGCAGGCAAGAGTCGGTCTACTTGTCTAGGACGTGATGCCTATATACATGATCATTGCCGTGAATAACGTCATAACTATGCGCTTTTCTATCAATTGCCCAACAGTAATTTGTTTACCCACCGTATGCTATGTGTTCGAGAGAGAAGCCTCTAGTGAAAACTATGGCCCCCGAGTCTATATTAAACATAAAAAGAAAACCTAAAAACCTTTGCTACAATTTATTTTTTTATTTTGCAATTTATACTTTTGCCTATACAAGATTTAATCCTTGCAATTAACGAGTTCAAGGGGATTGACAACCCTCTTGCCCGCGTTGGGTGCAAGTATTTGCTTTTGTGTGTGCAGGTGCTGCTCACAAAGGTTTGCGTGATTCTCCTATTAGTTCGATAAACCTTGGTTCCCACTGAGGGAAATACTTATCTCTATTGTACTGCATCTCCCCTTCTCTTCGAGGAAAATCCCAACGCAGCTCACAAGTAGCAGTGACGCCGGCTCGTCCTTGACGCGGCAGCACAGCGGGGAGCACGGCGCTAGAACACGCTCCCAGAAAGACCTCTTCGTCATGATCTCCATCTGACGGACGAACTCCTCGTCTGTCAGAGCGTCCTCGGCGAGGATGCATGGCTATTGCGCCGACGGTGCCTGGTACTCCTCGTCGCTAGAGGAGATGACGATCTCCTCCTTGCCGGAGGCGCCGGCGGCCGTGGAGCCCGATGGCCCCAGAGAGCGAGGGCGGCGGCGCCCAGAGCTGGGCGAAGATCTACTCACGCCATCGCTGCCTGCCTGTGCGGAGAACCAGGACTTCATCATTGCCGGATGAGGAGGAGCTCGGAAAGGAGGAGGGACTCGGAGAGGAGGAGGAGGAGGAGGAGGAGGAAAGGATCCGGAGGTGTTGATGTACATCGCCGGTGCACGACACATATAGTCACGGCCAGGCCATGCAAACGGACGGTCAGCCCGCTACAAAGCGGCGCAGCAGACGGAGTTGGTTTTCTGGGACATTGCGTCTGCATTGAAGCGGCGTCGCCCGAGAGGTCACGTCGGGTAGCACCGCCCTACCGTCCGGTCACATCATGCAACATCAATGTCAGTTGTTGCGTGCTCTGGGCCGGCATGAATGCGGTGTGGAAAGCGGCGCGTGCATTGGATAGAAAGCACGGGAGTGGCGGGGGGGGGGTTTGGGTGGGCCAGGGTTGTCGGACACGTGCATGGCAGCGGAACGGACACCTACAAAGCCCCCCCGGCCTGCTTCCGGTCTGCGGAAAAAATGACGTCCGGACCCGCCAACGGACGGATACAGGACCGCGTTGGATGAAAAAACACACCCGTACCGCGCGATCCGGACGGTTGCACGTGATTTGAGGTCCGTGTTGAGATGCCCTAAGCCCTCATTTGTGCATGTATGCAGTCATGTCCCCACTTTGTCCCCAGATTATCTAGTCACATGCATATGATTAGTGCGGGTGAAGAGAGACACAAGGGGCATAATAAAAAAGATAAAAGTGGCCTGGGTGTAGGCCGCATCCTACGTGGTGGATTCGTCCTATGTGGCGGATTGACTGGACACTGACCGGGCGTGTCCATGAGCCCTCACATCCTCCCCCCACATATGGGCTGGATACGAGAGGTCACAGACAGTCTGGACCTATAGGGACAAAGTGAGGGGTCCGATTGGGTCAGCTTTTTCCTTCTCTCTGCTTCCCGGACACCGATCGAGCGCATCCGCAGATGTTTGAGAAGGATTTGAGGAGACCAGTTATGGATGCTCATAATTCTTGAAAAGATATACATGCAACATATTTCCTTTGTGACGTGAACTACTTTTACAGAAGTGAAGAAGGGCATATCTCCAACGCGGGTCATCAAAATGTCCTCAAATGTTCGGACCAGACGGTCCAAACACATTTAGTTTCTACGTGGGTCATCAAAACGCTTCCAAATGTCTAGACTGTTTTAAACCCCACAAGCTTTTCACCAAATCGGGGAAGCTTTAGGGGAGTCCAGACATCTCAGGACACCGCCAACTCAACATTAGAAAAACCCACTTTTTTCCTCTTCTCTCCCCTCTCTTCATTGGACAAGAGGCGAACAAACATGAGATTTTAGGTATGACATTGGATGGTCGGCGCCTCGCCGGATGTCCGCGGACACATCTGGACGTGCCCGTAGACATTTGATGATGTTCATTTGGTGACTAGGGTTTGAGATGCCGTAGGCATCCATCTTTGTCCCCTTCTGCTATCAGAGAAAAAAAAACCTCGCCCCCGTGTCACCCACTAGCGGAGCTAGCCCACTAGGCCTAGGCGGACCAACAGTGGAAACTGCTCATATTATTATTATTATTATTGTTGTTGTTGTTGTTGTTGTTGTTGTTGTTGTTGTTGTTGTTCATTTCTTTAAGCCAGGCAACCCGAGGTGGCCCAATCCCAAAGCGGGTCGTGGCCCACCCGGCCACCCGTAGATCCGCCACTGGTGTCACCCACTCCTGGCGACAAGGGGGAAGCCTACCCGCCGCCGCTCGGCCCTCCTCCCTCCTCTCCGCTAGCCGCCATCGGCAAATCCCGAGCGGGCGCCAATGAAGGTAGCGACGGGGCGTTTCTCACTGTTATGGCTCGCGGGGAGGCTTTGCTGGTGAAGCGGGGTGGCGGTGGTGTGTGACGCTCAACGAAGTGGCGCGAGTGGGCATCGAGCACGGAGGTGCGGCGGCGAGGTACTGTGCCGGGATGTTGGGCGGCCGCGACGGGGTATGTTCGTCGTGACAACGACTGTATGGTGAGGGCGTGGTCCAGATCTTGTGGCGCTGTGACGGTGGGTGGCGCGGTGGCCGCCTCTCACTGGTGTGCTTCTCGGGGCCGTTGCGATCTATGGATGCCTACTTGAGGTAGAGGGCATGGATGTGCAGCGGCAGCAGTGGATTTTCTGGGCGGGCCAATGGTCTCTCATGGTCAGACATTGGTGGCCATGATCCCTTCTGTAGATACGCAAACGACAACGTCGGCCTGTTGCGTGCTAATATGGTGGCTCTTTGCTCCGGCACACAAGTGACAGCGTGGTCCTGCACTGCTAGATGATTGTCGTGATGAGACATGGGATCTTGGATCTTCATATCTGATGCCAACGACAAGTATGTATTGCTGCCTGATATTGGATCTTCGATCTTCAAATCTTTAGATCTAGAATGGCGGAGCATGAGGATGGTGTGGGATCGCCAGAGTGTCTCGAATTGGGATTTTGATGGTGCCGGTGACCTTCCTCCCATAATCTCCATTGCAATGTGTGACAACGACCTTCGTTGTTCATAGCTTTTGGTGGCGACGGACTCTTGTCGCGACTCGACTGAGTGCTTGTGCGAGCATGGTCTTCACTTGTGTGGCATCTCACATCAAGACCGTGCTATGCACGTAGCTAGTGGAATCACCGAAAGTGGTGGCGACAACATATAATGAATTTGATTTTATGGTGCTTCTCAAGTACCAGTCTAGAGCTTCGGGGTGAAAACCCAAGGTCTGAATTTCGACAGTTGGATCTTTCGACAGTTGTGGGTGATGGTGATGACACTCTTGTCTTCGAGGTGGGTCTTCTAGCTCTTGTTCCTCATGCTCTTCTTGATTAACTTGGCGTTGAGGGCGTGGGATTCGTGCCCGGTTCCTCATTTCTTGGCGCTCCTCAAGATGTGTGGATTCTTCTTGTTGCTCTCGTCGGAGGGCCTTTTCTTGTTCACGCACTCGGCGGTTGCGCTCGTTGGTGGCGCAAGTTGCTTCGCGTAGCGCACGTTGAGCTTCAAGGCTTGTTCCTCATGACGTTGTTGTTCTTGTCGTAGTGCGTCGCCGTCTTGGTCTTCTTGGCGTTGGCGTTGTCGAGCTTGCCCTTGGTCCATGGCATCTTGTTCTTGACGACGATGTCGTTTGCGTTCTCAAAGGCGGTCTTGCAAACCATTGCCATGGAATGGGTTTTGTGGAGCTTGATGATCTTGACGGTCGTCGTGACGATGAGAACGAGATCATGGAAGACTTGCATCGGAAGAAGAGTCCGAAGAGTGTCGACTCGAGTGGTGCCGTCTTGAAGATGAAGTTGTGGAAGACGCGCGATTGACCATTAAGGCACGAAATTCTTCCATTTGAGTGGATAGCTTGGAGTCAAGGTAGTCCCGAGTTCTTGCTTCCGATTGGCGCAAAGTCAGTGGCGAGTTGCTCGATGCGGTCACCCAAAGCTTCACTTTCTTGATGTAGAGCTCATTGAACGCCGAAGAGATGACCTTTGGTGACGTAGTCGTTCGGTTCATCTTGCTCCATTTCCTCGAAGAGCGGGTTTGATGTGCTTGGCATAGACATCATGGTCAAGTAGAGGTGAGTAGGAAAAGAGAGAACAAGACCAAAGTTACCTTTTCCGAAAATTGAGGATGTATCGAGTATCACTCAATGTAATGCAATAATAGGAGAATTGGTACCGGGTTTGTTTCTCACACCTACAAAAGTAAAGGCTTATCGAGGAGCTTGGTTAGGATGAGTGGCACAAAATTCAAGCAAGTGTTAGTCAAGATATCGATAATGTTGAAGAAGATTCACAAATTGCAAGTAAAGCAAATAGATCACAACCGAGGATGTCACTTGGAACACACACACGAAAGATAAGTGGGATCCGTGCAACCAAAGAATGAGCACAAAATGTGTTACCACGTGTCGGAAGTTGGGCTCCGGGGACCCAAAGGTTCGAACACTAGGGTGAGCTTGTTCTACCACTTCGTCTCCTACCACGACTAAGCAACGGCGAGGCTACGGCGAGAGCGCGCTAGCGAGGAATGGACCGTGGACTCAGCGGTTACCTAGGTTCGGGCCACCTTGCGGTGTAAAACCCTACTCCTGCTTGTGGTTGGGATTGCAAGGGGCAAGAGAGTTCTTGTGTACAAGGTGGTGGAGGCAGAACTCAACCGAGGTCTCTCTCTACAACGGCAGCACTGCCCTTTATACTAGCCTTGGTCCTCTTCCCCCTTGAAAACTTAGGTGGGAAGGGTTGCCACACTTGGCGGTTTTGAAAGGGGACAGGCGCTCAGGCTATCCTGACTAAAGGCGGTCTTCGCCTGCCAAAGCATGATCCATGACGCGCCGGTGGGCTCGGTGATGACCTCTGCCCTGCGCGCCCGCCGTATTGGTCTTCCCTCGCCGATCGGGCAACCTTTGGGGTTGCTTTGGGGAGTAGATAGCTGGCCCTGCTCCCTTAACACAAAAGAGGAAACCATCTTCATCTGCGCCTGCTGGCGCGGCCTCTGTCGCCGCTCGTCGTCGCTTGCGTCACCCACGTGATGGGCCCCAGGCCACGCAGCTGTGCCGAACGGCCTTCGTCTTGGGCGCCTTTGGGAGGAGGCCTCGGGAGGCCACCTCGGGAGGCCGCCTCGCGAGAGGGCCTCGTGAGGCCGTTGGTGAGGATGCCGAGCCTTGCTCGCCACTTCCTGAGGAGGGGCCTCAGGAGGCCAAGGCCTCATGAAGAGTCCTGGTGACGTGCTTGGTGATGACGGCCTGCTGGGCCCATGCCAGGCGTTCCGCCCTGGGCCAAAGGCAGACGGGTCTGGATACCCTGGGTTCCATGGGCCCGACAGTAGCCCCCGAGCCCGCGACACGCACGTCCCCGCCTACTGGGGGGCGAAACGGCGAGGGTCCTAACCGCTTGCGGCCAGGTGCGACACGTGGCGCACGATGTGACGGGGGACGCCCCCACATCTCCCACGACGCCTCGGTAACCGCCCGCGCTGACATAAAACCTGCCGCGGGCGATGCGAGGCCATCATTGCCATCCTTCGGATGCTCCAACTCCTTCAATTCCCAATGCCGGAGAAGGCGGAGCGACGAGAGGAGCTCTGCGCTGAGCATAAAGAGGGGGAGAGGAGAGCCGGAGTCCTCCACCCATCTTCTCCTTCCTCCAACCTCCTCTGTCTTCTTGTTAGAGCCGCCGCAGAGATGGTGAGGGGAAGAGGGCGTGGCCACACTTCCGCTACCGCATCCCAGGTTCCGCCCCGGGGGCGTGGGCGCTCCCCGACAGCTGCCGGCGCTGGGCCCAGTGGTCGCGGAAGGGGCGCCGCTCGCAGGCGCGGAGGGCGAGGCGCACGGGGCCGAGGCGGCCGCGGTGGAGCGGCCGCGCTACCGCCCCAGGCGGGGAGTCATTCGTCGGAGGCGTCGCATGAATTCATAGTGAACATGCATCGCAGCCCCTGCACTTGGCTCCGGCTCCCGGACTCCTTCGCAGGGGCAATGGCAGAACGCGCGCCCCTGGGTTTGTGGGTGCACGCCAAAGGCTGCTGCAACGGCCCCTCCTGGGTGGCGACGAAGTTCACCCCCTCGGGCTTCATGTTCTTGAAGCAGGGGTGGAAGTCGTTCGCCCTCGCCCGCGGCCTGAAGCGGGGGCACGTCCTCCAATTCAATTACGACGGGGCCGCCACGCTCTTCGTGAAGATCTTCGGGATCTCCGGCAGCCATCTGGAGTGCTGCGCGGAGAGCGAGGACGGCAGCTACAGCGGCTCCTCCAGCGAAGACGACAGCGGCAGCGATGCCGCCCCTTCCGGCGGGGGCGGAAGCGACGACGACTCCCCCTGCGTCAAGAGCGAGGACGAGGACTCCGACTAGGCACAAGCGGCGACGATTCCGAAACCCCTGGCGGCGGGCACCGTGCGCACGGTGACGGAGCCGCACTTGCCTGCAGCGCCTTCTTGGGAACGCACGCGGTGCCCGCGCTGGAGTCTTGGGGGTGACGGCGCCTTGCCTAGGCCCTTTCTTTCTTTTTATTTTCCTGCATTGAATCGATGTAGCCCCGCGGGGGCGTGAAAATAGTATCTTCTATGTTTAACTTAATGCTTTTGTGATTCGGGGTTTATGCATTCCCTCCCGAAGTCCTCTCGTGAGGCTGGTTTTTTTTCTTTGTTCGCCTCAACGCTCTACACCGTTAGGACCCAGCCCCCGAGCAGGCCTCAGCCGCCACTGGTATGTCCAGTCACGATGCCGGGATAAGGCCAGGAGGTGAGGGGCACCGGGAGCTAGTGAGGGCTCGTGAGGCGCGATGCTCAGGGAGCCCCCCTTTGGCGTGCAAGCGGCTTACGCAGAAGAAAAAACGCTAGCACCCAGTGGGATCACAAGGGGAGAGTGCTTGAGTGATGGTAAGGGCGTCTCGCGAGGTATTCAGACTTAGCTTTTGGCGGAGAGCGGTGTCAGGCGAGCCACAGCTCATGAGGAGCTCACGCAGCTCGCGAGGCATGGTCATGAGGCTCGGCGTCCGAAGTGTCTTCGCCTCGCGAGGCCGGCTCGCGAGAGGCCGCCCGCGAGGTCCTCGCGCAGCTCGCCTCCTGAGGGACTGCATGTCGACAGATTTCACAATGGGAGGAGCGGCACGCGCTTGCTAACTCGCCCGTGGTCGTTGCGTGAGGAGATAAGGCACCAAGGACCTTGGTGAGGTGACGTGCACGGGAGCAGGCCCGCGAGCCAGAGCTCAGTCGCTTGGATTTGGCGGCACTGCAGGGACGGACCCGAGCACAGGCACCGTGCCTAGCCCCCGCTCACATAATCGGCCAGGGGAGGGGTCGCGAGCGTGTGGCGCTCTCCGGTCGGCATCGAACTTAACAGGCAGTTAAGCAGGTAGCATAACTCATCAGGGTGAAATCAGCAAAATCCATTACACAACCAAAAGGATAGGGGCTAGGCTGCCGTGTCCGGCACGGATCAGCTTGAGGTTGGTGCAGCCTGTGGGGCTCCCTCAGCCGCATTTAAACAAAATCACCTTGGTGGAATGGGTTCTGGGAGCGAGGGCGCGGGAGGCGCGGCGAGAAGGAGTGTGGGCCGCGCGAGGCAACGCATCGGACTCACCTGGCAGGACCGCGCTGGGGTGACGTCAGACCGCTTGGCGAGGCGCGCCAAGGGAGTCCGCTCCTCCGGGGCCAGGGGGCTCGCGAGGCCCTAGGGGCTCGCGAGGAGCAGGGGGCTCACGAGGCCCTGGCACGAGGGGTGCCAGCCTTTGGAAAGAGGCGCCGGCGTTCCACAGGCCGAAGGGCATGCGCACGCCGCCGACGGCGGGGCCAACGCCCTGGCCGACTCGCGGCAGCTGGAAGGGGTCTTGAGGGCAGAGCTTGTTGAGGCTGGTGAAGTCGACGCACATGCGCTCCTTGCCGCCCTTCTTGGGGACGACGACTGGGTTGGCGAGCCATTCGGGATGGCGCACCTCGCGAACGACCCCAGCTTCCTGGAGCTTCTGAACTTCCTTACCGATGAAATCTTGCTTCTCTGGCGCCTGGCATCGTGCTTTCTGCTTGACAGGGCATGCATTGGGGCACACCGCTAAGTGGTGCTCGATCACCTCCCTTGGCACACCGGACAAGTCAGATGCTTTCCAGGCGAAAACATCCGAGTTTGCCCGAAGGAAGGTGATGAGCGTGCTTTCCTATGCAGGAGGGAGGCCTGTGCCGATGGTGAAGGCAGGGCCGGAGCCGCTGCCGTCCATCGACACCTTCTTCGTCTCGACGCGATCCTGAGAGAACAACTGCTTCTTCTTTGCGGGCACGGCCTCAGGAGGCCCGGCCGCGTCCTCGTCGGCCGGGTGCGCGACCGTGGCGGCCTTGTAGGCACGCTCGAGGGTGTTGGCCGCGTCCTTCTCGTCGCAGGTGACGGTGATGATGCCGCTGCAGCCTGGCATCTTGAGGACATTGTACGCGTGATGGGTGGCCGCCATGAACTTGGTGAGAGCTGGGTAGCCCAAGATGGCGTTGTACGACAGGCCGATGTGCGCCACGTCGAAGTCGATGAGCTCGGTGTGGTAGTTCTTGCGGGTGCCAAAGGTGACGGGGAGGCGCACTTGCCCCAGTGGGATGGTGGAGCCATCGGTCACTCCGAAGAAGGGCCTGGTCGGCATCAGCTGGTCGTAGGGCACTTGGAGCGTCTCGAAGGTCTCAATGGAGATCACGTTGAGGCCGGCACCCCCGTCGATGAGGGTCTTGGTGACCGCGACATTGCTGATGGTGGGAGTGCACAGCATGGGGAGCGCGCCTGCGGAGGCCGTGGACTTAGGGTGGTCCTTGGAGTCGAAGGTGATGGCATACTGCGACCACTTGAGGGGCCGCGCGGCCTCAGGCCTCGGGAGGGTGGCATACACCTCGCGAGAGAGTTGCTTGAAGTGGCGGTTGGACGCGGGGGCCTGAGACCCGCCCAGGATGCAGGCGACCGCGCGAGGCTCCTGGTAGCCCCCAGCGCCCTCACCAGGCTGGTTTACATCGTTCCTTCGGGGCGGCGGTGGCAGCGGCGGAAGAGCGGCATTAGCCTGGGGGTTTGCCTCACGAGGCTGGTCGCGCCAGACAACCTCAAGTGGTCCCAGCGGTTGCCGCCGCGGCCACCTCCGCGGCCGGCGCCGCGGCCATTGCGGTCGTCTCGGCGGCTCTGGCGCTCGTCGCGGAGCAGCTTGAGCTCCTGACAGCCTTCAATGCTGTGGGAGCGCACATTGTGGAAGGCGCAGAGCGGCCGGCTGTCTTTCCTGGGCTCGTCATGGTCGCGGCCGCGCTTCTGCTCGGGCTCCGCCGCAAGCACGACAGGGCCCTTGCGCTTGACGTCCTTGTTCTTGTCCTTGGCGGCGTTGAGCGCCGCGTCGGGGTCGTTGTGGACGAAGAGGCGGCCTTCTTCAGCCTTGGCGCACTTGTCGGCGAGGTCAATCAGCTCAAGCACGGAGTCGAGCTCACCATTGATGGCGAGCTGCTCGCGCATCTTGACGTCCATGACGCCGGTGGAGAACGCAGAGATGACGGCCGCGTCGGAGGCGCGCGGGATCTTGTTGCGCACCTGGCTGAAGCGCTGGATGTACTTGCGGAGGGTCTCGTCTGGGTGCTGTCGCACACACCACAGGTCGTTGATGGTGAGGGAGCGGTCCTGTGTGCCCTTGAAGTTGGCAACGAACTGGCTGCAGAGCTCGGCCCACGATGACATGGACGCCTCGGGGAGGTTCATGAGCCAGGAGCGTGGGCCGTCCTTGAGGGCCATGGGAAACCAGTTCGCCATGACCTTGTCGTCGCCGTTCGCCACCTCGACGCTCAGCGCATAGAGCTGGAGGAACTCCGCGGGGTTGGGGGTGTCGTCGTAGCGCGAAGGCAGCTCAGGCTTGAACTTCGCGGGCCAGACCACGCGACGCAGCTCACGGGTGAAGGCACGGCAGCCCACACCGCTTGAGGAGACGCCGCCAGCGAGGGCGTCGTGGTTTTGACGCCCAGCCGCCGCAACATCCTGAACGGCCTGGTCCTGGCGCTAGCGCTGCCGCTCGAGGAGCATTAGCGCATCAGGGGGCGCGTGGCGGATGATCTGGCAGTTGGCCTCGTCTCGGACCGGCGAGGACGTGCCACGGGACGGCTCACGAGCCCACGCGTTGCGCTGGGGCCCGCCATGCTCGTCGCGCAGAGGAGGCGACGGGGGAGCGCCGTGCGCCAGGTCCCCAACGCGAGACGGCGGAGGGCGGAGCGAGTGGGAAGGCGCCGGAGCGTCCCCGGCGGCGTTGACGAGCTCGGTGATGCGGCCAAGCCAGGCGTCGTAGCCGGCGTCAGCTGGATGGTAGCGGAGCAGCTCGCGCGCCATGAGCAGCGCGGCCTGCGGCTTCGGTGGCCCACGGTGGGCGAGGGAGGAGGCCGTGGCGGTGTAGCCGTTTGCCTGCACGGAGGGGTGCAGGGAGGAGTCCTGCTTCTCGCGGGCAGCGGGGTCGGTGGTGGCAGCAGCCTCGGCGTCGGGGCGGCGGCGATTGCCATGGGCCACTGGCTCCGTCTGAGCCACGCAGCCAGCCCTGCGCTCGGCGCGCTCGCGACGTGCGTCGGCCATGAGGTTGGTGGAGCAGAGGGCGGAGCGGAAGAACAATAGCGCACCCCTACCTGGCGCGCCAAAATGTTGGAAGTTGGGCTCCGGGGACCCAAAGGTTCGAACACTAGGGTGAGCTCGTTCTACCACTTCGTCTCCTACCATGACTAAGCAACGGCGAGGCTACGGCGAGAGCGCGCTAGCGAGGAACATACCGTGGACTCAGCGGTTACCCAGGTTCGGGCCACCTTGCGGTGTAAAACCCTACTCTTGCTTGTGGTTGGGATTGCAAGGGGCAAGAGAGTTCTTGCGTACAAGCTGGTGGAGGCAGAACTCAACCGAGGTCTCTCTCTACAACGGCAGCACTGCCCTTTATACCAGCCTTGGTCCTCTTCCCCCTTGAAAACTTAGGCGGGAAGGGTTGCCACACTTGGCGGTTTTGAAAGGGGACAGGCGCTCAGGCTATCCTGACTAAAGGCGGTCTTCGCCTGCCAAAGCATGATCCATGACGCGCCGGTGGGCTCGGTGATGACCTCCGCCCTGCGCGCCCGTCGTCTTGGTCTTCCCTCGCCGATCGGGCAACCTTTGGGGTCGCTTTGGGGAGTAGATAGCTGGCCCTGCTCCCTTAACACAAAAGAGGAAACCATCTTCATCCGCGCCTGCTGGCGCGGCCTCTGTCGCCGCTCGTCGTCGCGCGCGTCACCCATGTGATGGGCCCCAGGCCGCACGGCTGTGCCGAACGGCCTTCGTCTTGGGCGCCTTCAGGAGGAGGCCTCGGGAGGCCACCTCGGGAGGCCGCCTCGCGAGAGGGCCTTGCGAGGCCGTTGGTGAGGATGCCGAGCCTTGCTCACCACTTCCTAAGGAGGGGGCCTCAGGAGGCCAAGGCCTCATGAAGAGTCCTGGTGAGGTGCTTGGTGATGACGGCCTGCTGGGCCCACGCCAGGTGTTGTGCCCTGGGCCAAAGGCAGACGGGTCTGGATACCCTGGGTTCCATGGGCCCAACACCACGGAAAATGCTCGTGTTGCACGGATACTTGAGAGACACTAGCTTGATTGCTCAAAAGGCTAGATACACTTGTGCACCAACCTATGAGAGTAACGTGCCATCTTAAATCCCAAGTATGCTATGTATGTATGCTCCAATATGATGTACGATGCAAAATGGCTCAATGCTATTTCTTACAAGCTCTTTGTTTCTCTTCTTTTGCTTAAAAGCTTTCTCTCTTTTTTTTGACTATATGCTTCCTTGACCACAATTTTGATGCGCGAGCCAATATATGAGACAAGGATGTAAGATATGCACGGGAGAGACTTATGGGACAATGTTGATAGCAAGATGATTGCACGCTAAATATAGCTATGCGGAGTAAGCGTATCACTAAGGTGCATAAAGAGCGTGGCCCGGCAATTCTCAACTCGCTAGTCTCGATGGGTAAGGTACGCAAATAAGCTTGAGGCTATCAATGCAATGGCAAGGGATGTACAAAGATGTCGTCTAGGTTACCATCCTTGCTTACGGTCGTGGTATTAAAAGGTGTTCACCCCAAAGTGTTCCCGGACTGCATGCATACATTCGTAAGTAACTTAGTGCAACATGGCAAATTTTAGAAGTGGTCGTTGTCGATGACGAGTTCGTAGGCGATGAAGGGTTGATGTTGTGGTGTGATGTCTACTACGCAACTTTTATTCTTGTAGACGTTGTTGGTCCTCCAAGTGCAGAGTTTTATAGGACAGTAGCAAATTTCCCTCAAGTGGATGACCTAAGGTTTATCAATCCGTGGGAGGCGTAGGATGAAGATGGTCTCTCTCAAACAACCCTGCAATCAAATACAAGAAATCTCTTGTGTCCCCAACACACCCAATACAATGGTAAATTGTATAGGTGCACTAGTTCGGCGAAGAGATGGTGATACAAGTGTAGTATGGATAGTAGATATAGGTTTTTGTAATCTGAAAATATAAAAACAGCAAGGTAGCAAATGATAAAACGGAGCACAAACGGTATTGCAATGCTTGGAAACAAGGCCTAGGGTTCATACTTTCACTAGTGCAATCTCTCAACAGTGCTAACATAATTGAATCATATAACAATCCCTCAACGTGTGACAAAGAATCACTCCAAAGTTCTTATATAGCGGAGAACATAAGAAGAAATTGTTGTAGGGTACGAAACCACCTCAAAGTTATCCTTTCCTATCAATCTATTGAGCCTTCCCTATAAGTGTCACAAACAGCCCTAGAGTTCGTACTAAAATAACACCATACGATACGCATCAACCAACTCTAATGTCATCTAGATACTCCAATGTCACCACAAGTATCCGTGAGTTGATTATTCGATATGCATCAAACAACTTCAGATTCATAATATTCAATCCACACAAAGAACTTCAAAGAGTACCCCTGTGACAGCCCGAGACCGATGCTCCAGATGCCTTCCATGTTTTTCGTGTTAGCCGCGTTAATTATTTGCTTGTTGCATTCATCATGGCATCATTCGCATTGCATCGACACTCCGTTGTCGTCATTTTTTTTCAAAGCTTGCATCTGTTCCTAGTTGCCATTTCTCCTCATTGCCGTTGTTGACCATTTCGAGACCAACCACACTTGCACGTGCCCGCGGCATTGTAAAATATTATTTTCTAAGTGGGAATAAAATGTTCTCGGAATGCTTTGAAAGTTGGCGTGTGGTCTTATTATATTGTAGGTAGACCGCCTGCCAAATTTCGTCGCATTCGGAGTCCGTTTGATACCCCAACGGTTAAACTATAGCGGCACTATAGCCGGTCATATTATCGAACGTTTTCAGTATTTCAAAGTGTTGCCGGGCCAACCAACTCCCCTCTCTTCTTAGCCCAATGCCATCTAGCACAGCCCACCTAGCCCACCTATACTATCCCCTCGACCGAAGCCGTCCGATCGTCATCGAAGGGCTCCAAATCAACCCCTAATCCCCTCCTATTGCCTACCTGCTATAAATGGCAGATGAATCCCTTCCTAATCTGGACAAACCTAGTCTAACCGTAGCCTCACCCCTCCACGCAGCCACCAGCGCCGCCACTTCCCTCATTCTCCGCGCCGGCCGAACCCAGCGCCGCTGCCAGCGCCCCTCCAACCATCCAGGGAGCGCCACGTCGCCCCCTCAGCCTCCACCTCGCTGCGGCCCGCCAGGACCTAGATCGGGCCCTGGGAAGCCCATCTACCGCCGCCTCCGTGCCCCTCGCAGACGAGCTCCAGATCAGGGGAGGAGCTCCCGATCCAGAGCTTCGCCGCCTCCCTCGCGACCCCGTCGCCTCACCGCACCGCCGGCGACCACCCGAACCAGGCCAGCCACGCCCACGCCTCTCCTTCCTTTCCCTTTTCCTCTCCTGTTTTCTATCTCTCTAACCTCTCTCTCCCTCTGCTGTGGAAGCTGCCGCTGCCATGGACGCCCGACGCCTCAAGCCGCCATCGCCCGCTCCAGATCCGGCCTCCCAGATGTTGGGGAACGTTGCATGGGAAACAAAAATTTTCCTACGCACACACAAGATCTATCCATGGTGATGAGCATCTACGAGAGGGAGAGTAAATCTACATACCCTTGTAGATCGCTAAGCGGAAGCGTTTAAGAAACGCGGTTGATGTAGTCGAACGTCTCCGCGATCCAAATCGCAAGTCGTCCCTCGATCCGATCACGAACTAGCGCCGAACGGACGGCACCTCCGCGTTCAACACACGTACGGCTTGATGACGCCTTCACCTCCTCGATCCAGCGAGCGATGGTGAAGTAGTGGTTGAGTTCCAGCAGCACGACGGCGTGGTGATGGTGGTGAGGAACAATCTCTGCAGGGCTTCGCCAAGCGCTACGGAGATTATGACGGAGGAACTAGAGGGTTAGGGTTGCCGCACACGGCTTGGGGAAATCTTGATGTATCCCGTGTGCTAGCCCTGCCCCTCTATTTATATGTTGAGCCTTGGGGTCTAAACTTGGAGTAAAAGCCTCCTCCAGGTCGGTTTTGCCCGCACAAGGTCGGTTTGGCCCGCAGGGAAAGAGTCCAACTCGGATCCCTGCAGTACCGCGCACAAGCGGTAGTACCGCTTTACACAAGCGGTAGTACCGCTTGGGCGGTAGTACCGCTTCACACAAGCGGTAGTACCGCTTGGGCGGTAGTACCGCTTCACAAAACGGTAGTACCGCTTACGCGGCAGCAAAACTACTTTTTGCACTTTCCAATACCTCGTGGGCTTTATCCCTTTGGCCCATATAAAGTGTTGCTGCACCCGAACACTTCGGTAAACATCCGGAACCCATTCCGGTGAACTCCGGAACTCTTCCGGAGATCAAAACACTATTATCACATATATCAATCTTTACCTCCGGACTATTCCGGAGATCCTCGTCATGTCCGGGATCTTATCCGGGACTCCGAACAACCTTCGGTCACCAACATAATAACTCAACTATACTAATCGTCACCAAACGTTTAAGTGTGTAGACCCTGCGGGTTCGAGAACTATGTAGACATGACCGAGACACCTCTACGGCCAATAACCAATAGCGGGACCTGGATGCCCATATTGGCTCCTACATATTCTACGAAGATCTTTTATCGGTCGAACCTCTATGTCAAGGATTCAGTTAATCCCGTATGCTGTTCCCTTTGTTCTTCGGTATGTTACTTGCCCGAGATTCGATCGTCGGTATCTCTATACCTAGTTCAATCTCGTTACCGGCAAGTCTCTTTACTCGTTCCGTAATACAAGATCTCGTGGCTAACACTTTAGTCACATTGCTTGCAAGGCTCATTGTGATGTTGTATTACCGAGTGGGCCCTGAGATACCTCTCCGTCACACAGAGTAACAAATCCCAGTCTTGATCCATGCCAACCCAACAGACACCCTCGGAGATACCTGTAGAGCACCTTTATAGTCACCCAGTTACGTTGCGACGTTTGATACACACAAGGTACTCCTCCGATGTCAGGGAGTTGCATGATCTCATGGTCATAGGAACAGATACTTGACATGCAGAAAACAATAGCAATAAACTGACATGATCAAATGCTACGTTCTTAGTTTGGGTCTTGTCCATCACATCATTCTCCTAATGATGTGATCCCATTATCAAATGACATCTCATGTCAATGGCTAGGAAACCTTAACCATCTTTGATCAACGAGCTAGTCAACTAGAGGCTTACTAGGGACACAGTGTTGTCTATGTACCCACACATGTATTTGAGTTTCCAATCAATACAATTATAGCATGGATAATAAACGATTATTATGAACAAGGAAATATAATAATAACCAATTTATTATTGCCTCTAGGGCATATTTCCAACAGTCTCCCACTTGCACTAGAGTCAATAATCTAGTTCACATTACTATGTGATTTACATTGTAATGAATCGAACACCCATGCAGTTCTGGTGTTGTTCATGTTTAGCCCTTGGAAGAGGTTTAGTCATCGGATCTGCAACATTTAGATCCGTGTGTACTTTGCAAATATTTATGTCGTCCTCCTTCATGTAATCGCGGATGGAATTGAAACGTCGCTTTATGTGTCTGGTCCTCTTGTGAAATCTTGGTTCCTTGGCTAGAGCAATGGCACCAGTATTATCACAAAACAGAGTCATTGGGTTAAGCGCACTAGGCACTACTCCAAGATCTGTCATGAACTCCTTCATCCAGACACCTTCCTTCGCCGCCTCCGAGGCAGCGATGTACTCCGCTTCGCGTGTAGAATCTGCTACCACGCTTTGCTTGGAACTGCACCAGCTAACCGCACCCCCATTAAGAATAAATACGTATCCGGTTTGCGACTTAGAGTCATCCGGATCAGTGTCAAAGCTTGCATCGACGTAACCCTTTACGACGAGCTCTTGATCACCTCCATAAACGAGAAACATGTCCTTAGTCCTTTTCAGGTACTTCAGGATATTCTTGACCGCCGTCCAGTGTTCCATTCCTGGATCACTTTGAAACCTTCCGACCATACTTATGGCAAGGCTGACATCGGGTCTTGTGCACAGCATTGCATACATGATAGAGCCTATGGCCGAAGCATAGGGGATGACACTCATCTTTTCTCTATCTTCTGCAGTCACTGGGCATTGAGTCTTACTCAACTTCACACCTTGCAATACAGGCAAGAACCCCTTCTTGGACTGATCCATTTTGAACTTCTTCAAAACTTTGTCAAGTTATGTGCTTTGTGAAAGTCCTATCAAACGTCTCGATCTATCTCTATAGATCTTGATGCCTAATATGAAAGCAGCTTCTCCTAGGTCCTTCATTGAAAAACTCTTGTTCAAATATTCCTTTATGTTTTCCAGCATTTCTATATTGTTTCCAATCAGTAATATGTCATCCACATATAATATTAGAAACGCTATAGAGCTCCCACTCACTTTCTTGTAAATACAAGCTTCTCCGTAAACTTGTATAAACTCGAACGCTTTGATCACCTCATCAAAACGAAGATTCCAACTCCGAGATGCTTGCACCAGTCCATAAATGGATCGCTGGAGTTTGCAAACTTTGTCAGCATTCTCTGGATCGACAAAACCTTCTGGTTGCATCATATACACCTCTTCCTTAAGGTAACCGTTAAGGAACGCTGTTTTGACATCCATCTGCCAAATTTCATAATCGAAAAAGGCAGCTATTGCTAACATGATTCTGACGGACTTAAGCATTGCTACGGGTGAGAAGGTCTCATCGTAGTCAACTCCTTGAACTTGTGAAAAACCCTTTGCCACAAGTCGAGCTTTATAGACGGTGACATTACCGTCCGCGTCCGTCTTCCTCTTAAAGATCCATTTGTTCTGAATGGCCTTACGCCCTTCAGGTAATACTTCCAAAGTCCATACTTTGTTTTCATACATGGATCCCATCTCGGATTTCATGGCCTCTAACCACTTCTCGGAATCCGGGCCCATCATCGCTTCTCCATAGCTCGTAGGTTCATCGTTGTCTAACAACATGACCTCTAAGACAGGGTTGCCGTACCACTCGGGAGCAGTACGCGTCCTTGTCGACCTACGAGGTTCGATAGCAACTTGATCCAAAGCTTCATGATCATCATCATTAACTTCCTCTTCAGCTAATGTAGGCTCCACAGAAACATCTTTCTGCGTTGCGCTACTCTCAGGTTGAAGTAAAGGTTCAACAACCTCATCAAGTTCTATCTTCCTCCCACTCAATTCTTTCGAGAGAAACTCTTTCTCAAGAAATGTTCCGTTTTTAGCGACAAACACTTTGCCTTCGGATCTGAGGTAGAAGGTATACCCAACTGTCTCTTTTGGGTATCCTATGAAGACGCATTTCTCCGCTTTGGGTTCCAGCTTTTCAGGCTGAAGCTTTTTGACATAAGCATCACATCCCCAAACTTTAAGAAACGACAGCTTTGGCTTCTTGCCAAACCAAAGTTCATATGGCGTCGTCTCAACGGATTTCGATGGTGCCCTATTTAAAGTGAATGCAGCTGTCTCTAATGCATAACCCCAAAACGATAGTGGCAAATCGGCAAGAGACATCATAGATCGCACCATATCCAATAAGGTTCGATTACGACGTTCGGACACACCATTACGCTGTGGTGTTCCAGGCGGTGTCAGTTGTGAAACAATTCCACATTGTCTTAAGTGACTGCCAAACTCATAACTCAGATATTCTCCTCCTCGATCAGATCGTAGGAATTTAATCTTCTTGTTACGATGATTCTCAACTTCACTCTGAAATTGTTTGAACTTTTCAAATGTTTCAGACTTGTGTTTCATTAAGTAAATATACCCATATCTACTTAAGTCATCAGTGAAGGTGAGAAAGTAACGATAACCACCGCGCGCCTCAATACTCATCGGACCGCACACATCAGTATGTATGATTTCCAACAAGTCACTTGCCCGTTCCATTGTTCCAGAGAACGGTGTTTTAGTCATCTTGTCCATGAGGCATGGCTCACATGTGTCAAGTGATTCAAAATCAAGTGACTCCAAAAGTCCATCAGCATGGAGCTTCCTCATGCGTTTTACGCCAATATGACCTAAACGGCAGTGCCACAAGAAAGTGGTATTATCATTATCAATTCTACATCTTTTGGCATCAATGTTATGAACATGTGTATCATTACTATCGAGATTCAATAAGAATAAACCCCTCACATTGGGTGCATGACCATAAAAGATATTACTCATATAAATAGAACAACCATTATTCTCTGATTTAAATGAGTAACCGTCTCGCAATAAACAAGATCCAGATATAATGTTCATGCTTAACGCAGGCACCAAATAACACTTATTTAGGTTCATCACTAATCCCGACGGTAATCGAAGAGCGAGCGTGCCGACGGCGATCACATCAACCTTGGAACCATTTCCCACGCGCATCGTCACTTCGTCCTTTGCCAGCCTCCGTCTATTCCGCAGTTCCTGTTTAGAGTTGCAAATATGAGCAACCGCACCGGTATCAAATACCCAGGCACTACAACGAGGGTTGGCAAGGAACATATCAATAACATGTATATCATATATACCTTGTTTGTTGTTGGCCGCCTTCTTGTCAGCCAAATACTTGGGGCAGTTCCGCTTCCAGTGTCCAGTTCCCTTGCAATGAAAGCACTCAGTTTCTGGTTTGGGTCCAGCCTTGGGTTTCTTCACAGGAGCAGCAACTGCTTTGCCACCCTTCTTAGATTTACCCTTCTTACCCTTGCCATTTTTCTTGAAACTAGTGGTTTTATTGATCATCAACACTTGATGCTCCTTCTGAATTTCAGACTCAGCGGCTTTCAGCATCGCAAACAGCTCGGCGACTGACTTGTTCATCCCGTGCATGTTATAGTTCAACACGAAGCTCTTGTAGCTAGGTGGCAATGATTGAAGAACTCTGTCAGTGATAGCCTCTGGCGGAAGGGGCATCCCTAATTCAGCCAGACGGGTGGAGTACCCAGACATTCTGAGCACGTGATCACTGATAGACCCGTTCTCCTCCATCTTGCAAGTATAGAACTTATCGGAGATCTCATATCTCTCGATCTGGGCATTCTTCTGAAAGATAAACTTCAACTCCTGGAACATCTCATATGCTCCATGACGTTCAAAACGTCTTTGAAGTCCCGGTTCTAAGCCATACAACATTGCACATTGAACTATTGAGTAATCATCAGAACGAGCCTGCCAGGCGTTCACAACGTCTAGAGACTCAACTGGAGCGGGTGGATCACCAAGCGGTGCATCAAGGACATAAGCCTTCTGGGAAGCCGTAAGGATAATCCTTAGATTACGGGCCCAGTCCACAAAGTTACTTCCATCATCTTTCAACTTAGCTTTCTCTAGGAACGCATTAAAATTCAGGGGTGCTACTGCGCGAGCCATGATCTACAACATAAATATAGCAAAGACAACTTAGACTATTGTTCAAGATAATGAGTTTAATTAATCATATTACTTAAAAACTCCCACTCAAATTGACATCCCTCCGGTCATTCGAGTGTAACATGATCCAAATCCACCAACTCAAGTCCGATCATCACGTGAGTCGAGGTGGTTTCAATGGTGAACATCTTCATGTTGATCATATCTACTATATGACTCATGTTCGACCTTTCGGTCTCTTGTGTTCCGAGGCCATGTCTGTACATGCTAGGCTCGTCAAGTTTAACCCGAGTGTTCCGCGTGTGCAACATGGCTTGCACCCGTTGTATGTGAACGTGGAGTCTATCACACCCGATCATCACGGCGTGTCTCGAAACGACGAACTTTCGCAACGGTGCACACTCGGGGAGAACACAATTTATCTTGAAATTTAAGTGAGGGATCACCTTATAATGCTACCGTCGTCCTAAGCAAAATAAGATGCATAAAAGGATTAACATCACATGCAAATCATAAGTGACATGATATGGCCATGAACTTGTGCTTTTGATCTCCATCTCCAAAGCACCGGCATGATCTCCATCGTCACCGGCATGACACCATGATCTCCATCATCTTGATCTCCATCAACGTGTCGCCATAAGGTTGTCGCGCCGACTGTTGCTTCCACGACTATTGCTAACGTTTAGCGATAAATTAAAGCATTACATAGCGCTTAATGATTGACACGCAGGTCATACAATAATTAAAGACAACTCTATGGCTCCTGCCAGTTGCCGTACTCATCGACATGCAAGTCATGATATTCTATACAACACATGATCATCTCATACATCACATATATCTCATCATGTAATTGGCCATATCACATCACAACATACCCTGCAAAAACAAGTTAGACGTCCTCTAATTGTTGTTGCAAATTTTACGTGGCTGCTACGGGTTTGCAAGAACCGTTCTTACCTACGCAAAACCACAACGTGGTGTAGTGATTGCTTTTTGATCTTCTAAAAGAACCCTCTTCATTGAAATCGATTCAACTAAAGTGAGAGAGTCAGACACCCGCTAGCCATCTTTATGCAACAAAATTACATGTCAGTTGAAGGAACCTGTCTCGCGTAAGTGTACGCGTAATGTCGGTCCGGGCCGCTTCATCTCACAATACCGCCGAATCAAGTATCAACTAGTAACGGCAAGCAATATGTATACACCCACGCCCACAACTCGTTTGTGTTCTACTCGAGATCTCATCTACGCATAGACCTAGCTCGGATGCCACTGTTGGGGAACGTTGCATGGGAAACAAAAATTTTCCTACGCACACACAAGATCTATCCATGGTGATGAGCATCTACGAGAGGGAGAGTAAATCTACATTCCCTTGTAGATCGCTAAGCGGAAGCGTTTAAGAAACGCGGTTGATGTAGTCGAACGTCTCCGCGATCCAAATCGCAAGTCGTCCCTCGATCCGATCACGAACTAGCGCCGAACGGACGGCACCTCCGCGTTCAACACACGTACGGCTTGATGACGCCTTCACCTCCTCGATCCAGCGAGCGATGGTGAAGTAGTGGTTGAGTTCCAGCAGCACGACGGCGTGGTGATGGTGGTGAGGAACAATCTCTGCAGGGCTTCGCCAAGCGCTACGGAGATTATGACGGAGGAACTAGAGGGTTAGGGTTGCCGCACACGGCTTGGGGAAATCTTGATGTATCCCGTGTGCTAGCCCTGCCCCTCTATTTATATGTTGAGCCTTGGGGTCTAAACTTGGAGTAAAAGCCTCCTCCAGGTCGGTTTTGCCCGCACAAGGTCGGTTTGGCCCGCAGGGAAAGAGTCCAACTCGGATCCCTGCAGTACCGCGCACAAGCGGTAGTACCGCTTTACACAAGCGGTAGTACCGCTTGGGCGGTAGTACCGCTTCACACAAGCGGTAGTACCGCTTGGGCGGTAGTACCGCTTCACAAAACGGTAGTACCGCTTACGCGGCAGCAAAACTACTTTTTGCACTTTCCAATACCTCGTGGGCTTTATCCCTTTGGCCCATATAAAGTGTTGCTGCACCCGAACACTTCGGTAAACATCCGGAACCCATTCCGGTGAACTCCGGAACTCTTCCGGAGATCAAAACACTATTATCACATATATCAATCTTTACCTCCGGACTATTCCGGAGATCCTCGTCATGTCCGGGATCTTATCCGGGACTCCGAACAACCTTCGGTCACCAACATAATAACTCAACTATACTAATCGTCACCAAACGTTTAAGTGTGTAGACCCTGCGGGTTCGAGAACTATGTAGACATGACCGAGACACCTCTACGGCCAATAACCAATAGCGGGACCTGGATGCCCATATTGGCTCCTACATATTCTATGAAGATCTTTTATCGGTCGAACCTCTATGTCAAGGATTCAGTTAATCCCGTATGCTGTTCCCTTTGTTCTTCGGTATGTTACTTGCCCGAGATTCGATCGTCGGTATCTCTATACCTAGTTCAATCTCGTTACCGGCAAGTCTCTTTACTCGTTCCGTAATACAAGATCTCGTGGCTAACACTTTAGTCACATTGCTTGCAAGGCTCATTGTGATGTTGTATTACCGAGTGGGCCCTGAGATACCTCTCCGTCACACAGAGTAACAAATCCCAGTCTTGATCCATGCCAACCCAACAGACACCCTCGGAGATACCTGTAGAGCACCTTTATAGTCACCCAGTTACGTTGCGACGTTTGATACACACAAGGTACTCCTCCGATGTCAGGGAGTTGCATGATCTCATGGTCATAGGAACAGATACTTGACATGCAGAAAACAATAGCAATAAACTGACACGATCAAATGCTACGTTCTTAGTTTGGGTCTTGTCCATCACATCATTCTCCTAATGATGTGATCCCGTTATCAAATGACATCTCATGTCAATGGCTAGGAAACCTTAACCATCTTTGATCAACGAGCTAGTCAACTAGAGGCTTACTAGGGACACAGTGTTGTCTATGTACCCACACATGTATTTGAGTTTCCAATCAATACAATTATAGCATGGATAATAAACGATTATTATGAACAAGGAAATATAATAATAACCAATTTATTATTGCCTCTAGGGCATATTTCCAACACCGGAGCCCCGTCGTCGACTTCGACCGCCGGAACCGCCGGAGTTCAAGTCCCGTGCCGCTATCGCCCTGCTGCCCCCGTTCGGCCTCCTCGTACGACAAGAACGACGCACGACCGCCCCGTCCACATCTGCGGCTGCACCGCGTCGTCCTCAGAACCAAATGGATCTCCCTGCACGTCCTCGTCCCGGCACCGCATCGTCCGCCTGTAGCGTGCCGTTTCGCGAGCCAAACGGGATCTCCCAGTAAGTTGCACCGACCGATCCAGGCCCAGGGTGAGCCTCCAGCCTATCCATCGCCCGGTGCGCTGTTTTGTTATTCTGTGCCCATGCCATGCAATTTAATAGATGCAGATTCGGCCCGCGTAGTTGTTTTTTCCCTGTTGCGAATTTGACAATTATTCCTGGACATGCATATTTACTAAAACTGCCATGCATTTGAATTGCTAATAACTAAATAACCAGGCATCCAAATTAAACATGCCATATATGTAAATTGCTTAGAATCTCATGTAGTTTCACAATATCTAACTTTCATCCACGTTAAAAATGTTTAAACTTGCTGTTTGCATTAATTTGCATAAATGTCATGCTAAAATGGTTTATTTCATAACTAAATAACCGTAACTTCGAATTAAATAAACTTTATACGTAAATGGGGTAGAAAAACATGTAGATTAACATGGTGCACTTACTTTTGCTGTATAACAACATTAAAATGGTGTTTAGGGCAGAACAGTACCAAATTCGAAAATTGCATATGGGGATTTTCCGAAAATGTTTTGTGTTGTTTCCGGCCTCATTTAATCTTGCCTAGATAGGTAGTTTATTTATGCTTCACCTCTTGCCATGTTAAACAATATTTAATCTTGTCATGTATATAAACGGGAGTGAACTAAATAAATTGAATGTGGAGTTTCGTCAATATGCAACTCATTGCATATTGAGCTTCGCTTAATATGTAGTATTTGATTATTGCACTTTGACATGCCATGCATCCTTAAACTTGACATGCATCATACTTGTTTGTGCATCATGCCATGATTATGCTTGTTTGTTTATCATGTTGTTTGGTTCTTTTCGGTTGTGCTTCTTCTCGATAGTCCGGATACGTTGCGAAGTGTGAGGATTCGTTCGACTACGCTTGTTCGTCTACTTCATGGACTCGATCTTCTTCCTAGCGGGATTTTAGGCAAGATGACCATTACCATGGATATCACTACTATCTTTGCTTGCTATTTGTCTCGTTGCTATCGCTATGTCTCGCTACCTACCACTTGTTTGACAGCCTCCCAAATTGCCATGATACAGCCTCTAACCTTCCACCATCCCAGCAAACCGTTGTTTGGCTATGTTACCGCTTGCTCAGCCCCTCTTATAGCGTTGCTAGTTGTAGGTGCAGTGCATGTTGTTCCATGTTGGGACATGGATATCTTGGGATATCACAATATCTCTTATTTAATTAATGCATCTATATACTTGGTTGTGTGTGGAAGGCTCGGCCTTTAGCCTGGTGTTTTGTTCCACTATGCCACCCTAGTTTCCGTACTACCGGTGTTATGTTCCTTGATGAGCGCTTCTAACACATGTGGGGCATATGTGCTACTTGTGAGATGCGTTAGGATTTCCTCGAAGAGGAGGGGATGATGCAGCACAGTAGAGATAAGTATTTCCCACAGTTATGAAACCAAGGTTATCAATCCAGTAGGAGAATCATGCAACAACTCGTTAGCAGCACCTGCACACAAAATAATAAATCCTCGCACCCAACGCGAACAAGGGGTTGTCAATCCCTTGGCGGTTAATTGCAAGATTAAATTGTATGGTGATAGATTGATAGATCGAACAAAAATACAAAATAAAATAAACAAAGTAAAATTGCAGCAAGGTATTTTTAGGATTTTCAATATATGATAAAGGTAGACCCGGGGGCCATAGTTTTCACTAGAGGCTTCTCTCTTGAAAATAGCATACAGTGGGTAAACAAATTACTGTTGGGCAATTGATAGAAAAGCAAATAATCATGACGATATCCAAGGCAATGATCATGCATATAGGCATCACGTCCGAGACAAGTAGACCGAAATGATTCTGCAATTACTACTATTACTCCACACATCGACCGCTATCCAGCATGCATCTAGAGTATTAAGTTCATAAAGAACGGAGTAACGCCTTAAGCAAGATGACATGATGTAGACAAAGTAAACTCACACATGAATAAACCCCATCTTTTTATCCTTAATAGCAACGATACGATACGTGTCATGTCCCCTACTGTCACTGGGATTGAGCACCGCAAGATCGAACCCATTACAAAGCACCTCTCCCATTGCAAGAAAAATCAATCTAGTTGGCCAAACCAAATCAATAGATCGGAGAGAAATACGAAGCTATAACAATCTTGCATAAAAGAGTTCAGAGAAAACTCAAATAATATTCATGGATAATTTGATCATAAACTCACAATTCATCGGATCCCAACAAACACACCGCAAAAAGTGATTACATCGGATAGAACTCCAAGAACATCGAGGAGATCATTGTATTGAAGATCAAATAGAGAGAAGAAGCCATCTAGCTACTAACTATGGACCCGTAGGTCTATGGTAAACTACTCACGCATCATCCGAAGGGCAGCAAGGTTGATGGAGAGCCCCTCCGTGATCGAATCCCCCTCCGGCAGAGTGCCGGAAAAGGCCTCCACATGGGATCTCACGAGAACAGGAACTTGCGGTGGCGGAAAAAGTATTTCGTGGACTCCTCTATTGGTTTCCCGATTTTAGAGAATTTATAGAGGCGGAGTTAGGTCAAACGGAGCCACGTGGGCCCCATGAGCTACCAGGGCGCCCCTGGTGCCTCGTGGGCCACTGCTCCATCTTCTCGTCCCCTCCCGAAGCTTCCAGGGTCTCTTATGTCCAGAAAAAATCTCCAAAAAGTTTTGTGGCATTTGGACTTCGTTTGCTACTGATATTCTGAAAAGCCAAAAACAGGCAAAAACAGCAACTCGCACTGGGCACTAAGTTAATAGGTTAGTCCCAAAAATGATATATAATTGCTTGTAAGTGTATATAAAACATCCAAGATTGATTCTATAATAGCATGGAACAATCAAAAATTATATATACGTTGGAGATGTATCAAGCATCCCCAAGCTTAATTACTGCTCGTCCTCGAGTGGGTAAATGATAAAAACAGAATTTTTGATGTGGAATGCTACCCATCATATTCATCATATACTCTTTTCTTTTGTAGCATGGACATTTGGACTTGAATGATTCAAAGCAATAGTCTATAGTTTGACATGAAGACATAAATACTCAAGCATATTAACAAGCAACCATGTCTTTCAAAATATCAACGCTAAATAAAGTTATCCCTAGCCCATTATGCTCAATCATTGATCCATTCATGAAACACACTCAATATTAGCTACACCCAATGCACAAGTATGACAATAATGCTCTCTAGTTGGTGCTTTGTAAGAGAAGATGGAGACTCAAAATAAAAATAAAAATTGCATAAAAGTAAATAGATAGGCCCATCGCAGAGGGAAGCAGAGATTTGCAGAGGTGCCAGATCTCAAGGCTTAAATTAGAGAGATAAAATTATTTTGAGAGGCATGCTTTTCCTGTCAACGAAAATGACCGAGAATTCCCAATATCTTCCATGCTAGACACATTATAGGCGGTTCCCAAACAGAAAATAAAGTTTATTTCCTTTCCACCATTCTTTCACAATCCATGGCTAGCCGTATCCACGGGTGCCTTCCATACCAACACTTTCCAAGGAATTTATTATTATCATCATATTATTATTATTTTTCATTTCAGGACTGGGCATCCCTATTACCTTGCCACTTTCTCGTGCAATGACAAGTGAATAAACACTCATCGTGAGAATAACACACCTAGCATGGAAAATATTGGCCACCCCCCGCCACTTCATGAGCGGTACGGGCACACAAAACGGAAAATTATTTTGAAAAATTAGAGTTGGCACATGCAAATTTACTTGGAATGGCATGGAAATACCGCATATATGTAGGAATGGTGGACTCATTTGGCACAACTTTGGGTTTAAGGAGTTGGATGCACAAGCAGCATTCCCGCTTAGTACAAATGAAGGCTAGCAAATAGATTGAGAAGCGACCAACCAAAAAGCGAAAACGGTCATAAACATGCATTGAACATAACTAACACTGAATAATGCACCATAAGTTGGATATAATTTTGTTGCATAACTATTGACTTTATGTGCATGCATAGGGAATCACAAACCTTAACACTAATATTCTTACTAAATCACAATTACTCACTAACATGACTCACATATTATCATCTCCATATCGCAAAACTATTGCAAGGAATCAAACTTATCATATCCAATGATCTATATGAAAGTTTTTATTATATCCCTCTTGATTATTCATCACTTTGGGACCAAATTCATATCTTGTGCAAATTACCATTACTATTATCAACTCTCAAAAAGATATAAGTGAAGCATGAGAGTGCAAATATTTCTTCAAAATTTAATCTTATCAACTCTCAAAATAATATAAGTGAAGCATGAGAGTGCATGTATTTCTTTAAAATATAGTCACCGCCGTGCTCAAAAAGATATAAGTGAAGCACTAGAGCAACTGCCTAGCTCAAAAGATTTAAGTGAAGCACATAGAGCATTCTAACAAATCATGATAAATGTATGGCTCTCTCAAATAAGTGTGTCCAGCAAAGATGATTGTGACAAACTAAAAAGAAAACAAAGCAAAGACTCATATAATACACGACGCTCCAAGCAAAACTCATGATATGTGACGAATAAAAATATAGCTCCAAGTAAAATTACCGATAGTTGGTAGAAGAAAGAGGGGAAGCCTTCCGGGGCATCCCAAAGCTTAGTTGCTTGGGAGTCCTTGAATATTACCTTGGGGTGCCTCGGGCATCCCCAAGCTTAGGCTCTTGCCACTCCTTATTCCTTCATCCATCGTGATCTCACCCAAAACTTGAAAACTTCAATCACACAAAACTCAACAAAACCTTCGTGAGATCCGTTAGTATAATAAAGCAAATCACTACTTTAAGTACTGTTGCAAACCCATTCATATTTTATTTTTGCATTATACCTACTGTATTCTAACTTCTCCATGGCTTATACCCCCCGATACAATCCATAGTTTCATCAAAACAAGCAAAACAATGCATCAAAAACAGAATCTATCAAAAACAGAACAGTCTGTAGCAATCTGAATATTGACCATACTTATGTAACTCCAAAAATTCTGAAAACTTAGGACAACGTGGGCAATTTGTATATTGATCATGTATAGAAAATTCAGAATTTTATCACGCTCCAGTAAAAAAAAAAAATTCCAGCACTGGACGCAATTTTTTTTGTTTTTGCACAGGATCAAAGCAACTATCATCCAAATCATCCCAAAGGCTTTACTTGGCACAAACACTAATTAAAACATAAAAACATAATCATAACAGTAGAATAATTGTGCAAACACTCAAAAACAGAATAAAAAATTTATTGGGTTGTCTCCCAACAAGCTCTTTCTTTATAGCCATTAAGATAGGCTTGAGATTTCAATGATGCTCACATGAAAGATAGTAATTTAAACACGAAGAGAGCATCATGAAACATGTGAAAAACACATTTAAGTCTAACATACTTCCTATGCATAGGCATTTTATAGGCAAACAAATTATCAAGACAAAAAGTATCTAGCATATGCAAGGAAGAAGAACGAAGCATTAACAATTTGAACTTCAAGAGAGGTAATTGAGTAACATGAAATTTTTTACAACCATATTTTCCTCTCTCATAATAATTACATGTAGGATCATAGTCAAATTCAATAATATAGCTATCATATAAAATATTCTCTTCATGATCCGCATGCATAAAAGTTTTATAATCTTCCAAGATAGTGGGATTAACATCAACTAAAGTCATGACCTCTCCGACCCCACTTTTATCAAAAAATTCATAAGATTGATAATTCTCCAAAGTAGTGGGATCATTATTACCTAAAGTTGACGCTCTTCCAAACCCACTTTTAATAGTATTGCAAACATTATTATCAATAACATATTCATCATGAGGCTTAAATAAATTCTCAAGATCATAAGAAGCATTATCACCCCAATCATGATCATTGCAATAAGTAGTGGATATAACAAAATTTTCATCCCCAAGCTCGTAGCTTTGCACATAATTAGCATGATTGACATTAATAGAATTTATAATAACATCATTGCAATCATGATTTTCATTCAAGGAGCTATCAAGTATGGGTGCTATAGCAATAATTTCATTTTTAACATAAGGAGCTATAGCAAGTTCATCTCTATAAGCATCATTAATATTGGCATCATGGCCATAAGAATAGCAAGCATCACATTCATCAACAGGGGATATTTCAATCGAATCAACGGAATCACAATTGTCTATGGATTCATGCATATCATTATTCTCTTCCAAAGCAGCAGACATTCTCCCAATGAATTCACTAACATAGGCATTAGGAGCATAGTTTTCATAGCAATATTTAAGTATGTCAAAATTTTCAGATTTGTAGAGAGTAATATCATACTTTTCAATTAAAGAAGCAACTTCATAAGCACCCTTAAAAGCATCAAATTCTTTAATTTCTTCAATATCATAGTAACTATAAACACCCTTGGCATAAGAAGATAAGATTTCATTATCATTAAACTCACATAGGTAGGGAAGGTGTTTTTTAGGGTTCTTAGAGCAATAAGTAAAATCATAAATTTTGCATAAATTCCAAGCATAGCATAGCAAACAATTTATTTGATTCCATAAGAGTCTCCCTTTTTGAGACAAACGGTGACGCACAAAATGAGCATGCTCATCCAATGATCTTCCCTCAACTAAACTAGTTGGGGCTTCAGCACGAGCACAAATGGATCGAAGATGATCCAAGTAGAAAACCTTAAGGTGATCCATAGTATCTTAAATTTTTGATTTACTTTCTGTTCTTGAGTGTTTGACATGAAGGCAATAAAAGCAAGCAAGTAAGCAAACAATAAAAAGGCAAACGGAAAATATTTTTGTATTTTTGTAAAAACTTTTTAGAAGTGGGGGAGATGAAAACGAGAGGCAAAGGCAAATAAAGTAATGCAAGGAGATGAAAGTTTATGCGTAGGTACTTGATAGATGTTGATGATGTCTCCTCGGCAACGGCGCCAGAAATTATTCCTGCTACTTGTGAGCTGCGTTGGGATTTCCCCGAAGAGGAGGGGATGATGCAGTACAGAAGAGATAAGTATTTCCCTCAGTTATGAAACCAAGGTTATCAATCCAGTAGGAGAATCACGCAACAACTCGTAAGCAGCACCTGCACACAAAATAATAAATCCTCGCACCCAACGCGAACAAGGAGTTGTCAATCCCTTGGCGGTTAATTGCAAGATTAAATTTTATGGTGATAGATAGATAGATCGAACAAAAATACAAAATAAATTAAATAAAGTAAAATTGCAGCAAGGACTTTTTTGGATTTTCAATATATGATAAAGGTAGACCCCGGGGCCATAGTTTTCACTAGAGGCTTCTCTCTTGAAAATAGCATACGGTGGGTAAACAAATTACTGTTGGGCAATTGATAGAAAACCAAATAATCATGATGATATCCAAGGCAATGATCATGTATATAGGCATCATGTTCGAGACAAGTAGACCGAAACGATTCTGTATCTACTACTATTACTCCACACACCGACCGCTATCCAGCATGCATCTAGAGTATTAAGTTCATAAAGAACGGAGTAACGCCTTAAGCAAGATGACATGATGTAGACAAAGTAAACTCACGCATGAATAAACCCCATCTTTTTATCCTTAATAGCAACGATACGATACGTGTCATGTCCCCTACTGTCACTGGGATTGAGCACCGCAAGATCGAACCCATTACAAAGCACCTCTCCCATTGCAAGACAAATCAATCTAGTTGGCCAAACCAAATCAATAGATCGGAGAGAAATACAAAGCTATAACAATCATGCATAAAAGAGTTCAGAGATAACTCAAATAATATTCATGGATAATCTGATCATAAACTCACAATTCATCGGATCCCAACAAACACACCGCAAAAAGTGATTACGTCGGATATAACTCCAAGAACATCGAGGAGATCATTGTATTGAAGATCAAATAGAGAGAAGAAGCCATCTAGCTACTAACTATGGACCCGTAGGTCTGTGGTAAACTACTCACGCATCATCGGAAGGGCTGCAAGGTTGATGGAGAGCCCCTCCGTGATCAAATCCCCCTCCGGCAGAGTGCCGGAAAAGGCCTCCAGATGGGATCTCTCGAGAACAGGAACTTGCGGCGGCGGAAAAATTATTTTGTGGACTCCTCTCTTGGTTTCCCAATTTTAGAGAATTTATAGAGGCGGAGTTAGGTCAAACGGAGCCACGTGGGCCCCATGAGCTACCAGGGCGTGCCCCACCCCCCTAGGCGCGCCCTGGTGCCTCGTGGGCCACTGCTCCATCTTCTCGTCCCCTCCCGAAGCTTCCAGGGTCTCTTATGTCCAGAAAAAAATCTCCAAAAAGTTTCGTGGCATTTGGACTTTGTTTGGTACTGATATTCTGAAAAACCAAAAACAGGCAAAAAATAGCAACTGGCACTGGGCACTAAGTTAATAGGTTAGTCCCAAAAAATGATATATAATTGCTTGTAAGTGTATATAAAACATCCAAGATTGATACTATAATAGCATGGAACAATCAAAAATTATAGATACGTTGGAGACGTATCAATATGGGAACCCCCCTGATCATTCATTTTAGGATAAACTTCTCCAACAAGGCCTAACATTGGTTTTACCATTTGCCTAATAACAACTAAAATTTGCATAGGGACTTTTCGAACCCCGTGGATAATTAATCAACAACCCAGGCCAGTGCTCCTCATGAGTGTTGGTCCACCTACCTAGCAGTCAGCGGAGCCACCTCGGGGCAACTCGAGGTCCTTTTTTTGGCTACCGTCCACTATGCATAGACGGATGTGTCCTGAGAACGAGATACGCGCGGCTCTTATCAGGATGACGACACACCGGGTGGTCTTGCTGGTTTAGTTTTACCTTTTACGAGTGGCTTGTCCACCGGGATTCCTTATCGTAAGCATCGTGTTATCACGGTGTGAGGATGTTCCATCGGATGCATGTGGTAATTTATAATGGACTACTTGGAGCACCCCTGCAGGGTTAAATATTTCGGAAAGCCGTGCACGCGGTTATGTGGCGACTTGGAAATTTATAACCTCCGGTTGTAGAGAACTTGACACTAAATCTAATTAAAATACACCAACCGCGTGCGTAACCGTGATCGTATCTTTTCGAGGGAGTTCAGGAAGAGAACACAGTGGGGTTATGTTTGACTAGTAAGTAGGTGTTCATGATCACTTCTTGATCATTACTAGTTTGCGACCGTTTATGCGTAGTTTACTCTTCTTATTCTGGTACTCGTAAGTTAGCCACCATGCCATGGTAACGGGATTGCTGAGTCCTCGTGGCTCATAGATTACTACAACAACAGGTGCAGGTACAGGTAAAGCGATGATTTGACGTGAGTGTGATGCATGTTTGCTTTTGGAGTTCTTCTTCTGCTTCTTCTTCTTCATCGATCATAGGATGGGTTCCCGGTTGGCAGCCTGGGACTAGCAGGGTGGATGTCGTTCTTCTTTTTCGTTTGATTTCATCCGTAGTCAGATCCTGCTCTTCTATATGATGATTGCTATGTATTGATGTATTTATGTATTCATGCTGTAGCTTGTGGCGAGTGTAAGCCTTTATCTGGTATTCTCATCTATTCAGTACATGGTATGTTGTAATGATATCCACCTTGCGAAGCGTCTTCGATATGCGCTTCTATCCTTAGTGGAACTTCCGAGTTCCTTGGGGATAGGACCGCATATTGGGCGTGACAACCCCAAGTTTCTATCGGAGAAAAGAAGATGAAAATGTGCAATCAACCCCTATGCCTAGGTTACCCCAAGGTCACGGGAATCCACAAGTTGATTACCAAAACATACATCAAGTGACTCAATAGAATACCCCATTGTCACCACAGGTATCCACATGCAAGACATACATCAAGTGTTCTCAAATCCAAAGTATTCAATCCGACAATAACTAAACCTCAAAGGGAAAGACTCAATTCATCACAAGAAGATAAAGAGGGAAGAAACACCATATGATCCAACTATATTAACAAAGCTCGCGGTACATCAAAATCGTGCCAAATCAAGAACATGAGAGAGAGAGAGAGAGATCAAACACATAGCTACTGGTACATACCCTCAGCCCCGAGGGTGAACTACTCCCTCCTCGTCATGGTGGCCGCCGGGATGATGAAGATGGCCTCCGGCAGAGTACCGGAACAGGGCTCCGGATGAGATCGCTTCGGTACAGAGGCTTGCAGCGGCGGCGTGGGAGTTCTAGGTTTCTTTCTGGGATTTTCTATATTTATAGGAATTTTTGGCATTGGTTTCAAGTCAAGGGGGCCCACGAGGTAGCAACAAGCTCGCTAGGCCCTCCCTACCCCCCAGGGAGCACCTAGCAGGCTTGTCGCTTCCTCGTGACTCTTCTGGTCCTTCCACGAAGCTTCGGGGGTCTCTTATGTTCCAAAAAAAATCACCAAAAAGTTTCAGCCAATTCCGAGAACTTTTATTTCTGCACAAAAAACAACACCACGGTAGTTTTGCTGAAAACAGCGTCAGTCCGGGTTAGTTCCATTCAAATCATACCAAAACCATATAAATTTTTTGTAAACATGGCATGAATACTTCATAAATTATAGATACGTTGGAGACGTATCAGCATCCCCAAGCTTAATTCCTGCTCGTCCTTGAGTAGGTAAATGATAAAAGAAATAATTTATGAAGTGTGAATGCTAGCATAGTGCACAAGTTTGATCAATGATAATTGCAATCACCTTTTCTAGCATCAATATATATCATAAACAGTAGCTCATCTCATAAAACTTCTCATGATCAAGTAGCAAGCTATTCACATGTTAAAGTATAGACCATAAACTTTCTTGAAAACTAACAAACTATGTTCTCAGTCATTAAACAATTGCAATTACTCTTATTTTCAGGAAGGGTCTATGTATGAGCTTTGATTTAGCAAATTCCACATACTCAACTATCATATAGTCTTCCATGATTGCTGACACTCAAAGCATATTTTTAGAACAAACCATTTCAGTCAAACACATAGGAAGATAGGGGCTTAATGTTTTGCCTCCCAACTTATTTATCTCATGGATAATGTCAACAATAATAACTCATGATCACCTATATTCAACGGGATGTATGTGCCTGGATCTTTCCCCACCACATGATGCTTGCCAAGAGAGAAAAAAAAACGGAATAGAGAAGAACACTATTGACTCTTGCATAAAAGTAAATACATAAAGTAAAAAGATATAGGCCCTTCGCAGAGGGAAGCAGAGGTTGTCATGCGCTTTTTATTTTTGGATGTGCAAGCTCTTAATGCAAAGGAATGTCACTTTATATTGCCCCTTGTGATAGCAACCTTTATTATGCAGTCCGTCACTTTTATTTCTTCACCATCACAAGTTCGTACAAAGCTTATTTTCCCTTACAATAAAAAATCATACATATTTAGGAGCAATTTTTATTGCTTTTGCACCGATGACAACTTACTTAAAGGATCTTATTCAATCCGTAGGTAGATATAGTGGACTCTCATGGCAAGAAACTGGGTTCAAGGGTTTTGGATGCACAAGTAGTATCTCTACTTAGTGCGTATTTTTGGCTAGCAAAGGATAGGGGCAAGCACCACATGTTAGAGGATCCAAGAACATATAACTTCTATGTGAATATAAACAAACATAACCCATTACGTTGTCTTCCTTGTCCAACATCAACTACCTGATCAAGGTTGAAAATAATTAATGGGGGCTCACAATCATAGAAGATGTCCAAGATAGTATATTTATATGTGAAATCTCTCTTCCTTCAATATTCTTTCATGAATTGTTCAAGTGACCAATGTTGTGTTTGCTAACTTTCAATAAATTTTACCACTTATAATTCTTATATGTGAAGTCATTACTCACCATGGAACAAGCATATGAAGCATATATAATTTAATATTTGTGATATTCAATTCATTTAACAATTTACTCAAAGGAAGTGAAGAACGAGAGTAAATAACAAACTACTCCAAAAGATATAAGTGAAGAACAAAGAGTAGTTAAGTGAATGGGAAGCTATGTGAAGACTCTCTATCTCAATAAAGATTTCAGATCTTAGTATTTTATTCAAACAGCAAACAAAATGAAAATAAAAGGACACTCCGAGAATAGCACATATCATGTGAACAAGTAAAAACTTAGGCTAACCGATAGGTGTTGATGAAGAAAGGTGGGATGCCTACCGGGGCATCCCCAAGCTTAGTTGCTTGAGACTTCTTGGAATGTTATCTTGGGGAGCCTTGGGCATCCCCAAGCTTGAGCTCTTGTGTCTCCTTAATTCCCCTCATATCATGGCTTCTCCTAAATCTTAAAAACTTCATCCACACAAAACTCAACAAGAACTCGTGAGATAAGTTAGTATAAATCAACTCAAAACCTTAACATTCTCTACTGTAACAAATCACTAAAATTATAATTAAACATTGAATACTAAATGCCTCTGCATATTTAATACTCCTATCCACAAATAGAAACATTAAACAAGCAAACATATGCAAACAATGCAACTATAACTGAAATCTGCCAAAACAGAACAGTCTGTAAAGGGGGAATAAAAATTCATACTTCCCTAACTCCAAAAATTCTGAAAAATTACTACGTGACAGAGAACTCATGCATTCTTACTATGTAATAATTTCAGATTTTTATCATGTTCTGATTATTCAGGAATATTCTGGACATAACAGAAAACTTTCTGTTTTCAAACAGCAACACATAAAGTTGCAAACTGAGCATGGTAAAGTCTAGAATTGGCATTTTATTGAACTAAAAGATACAAAACATGATTATTGATAACATCAAGCAAATCTCAACAAAATAAAATGACGCTCCAAGCAAAACTCATATTATGTGACGAATAAAAATATAGCTCTAAGTGAGGTTACCGATAATGTTGAAGACGAAAGAGGGGATGCCTTCCGTGGCATCCCCAAGCTTAGACGCTTGAGTCTTCCTTGAATATTAACTTGGGGTCTTGCCACTCCTTATTCTCCTCATATCGATATCTCACCCAAAACATGAAAACTTCAATCACATAAAACTTAACGGAACTCCGTGAGATAGGTTAGTATGAAAATAAATCATCCACTTAGGTACTGTCAATACAAGAATCAACTCAAGAAGCATCCACACTATCCCAAAGGCTTTACTCGGCACATTATTGAAAGAAAACATATAAAACATGATTACTACAGTATCTTAATCATGTGTACACAAAAAAATAGTAGGTATAAATATTGGGTTGTCTCCCAACAAGCACTTTTCTTTAATGCCTTTCTAGCTAGGCATGATGATTTCAATGATGCTCGCATAAAAGTAAAGAATTGAAACACAAAGAGAGCATCGTGAAGCATATGACTAGCACATTTAAGCCTAACGCACTTCCTATGCATAGGGATTTTGTGAACAAACAATTTATGGGAACAAGAATCAACTAGCATAGGAAGGCAAAACAAGTATAACTTCAAAACTTTCAACACATAGAGAGGAAACTTGATATTATTGAGATATGTAGAAGCATATACTCCTCTCTCAAAATAATTTTAAGTAGCATCATGAATAAATTCAACAATATATCCATCACACAAAGCATTCTTTTCATGATCCACAAGCATAAAAAATTTATTACTCTCCACATAAGCAATTTTCTTCTCATTCATAATAGTGGGAGAAATCTCAACAAAATAACTATCATGAGATACTTGATTGGCATAATCCAATTGAAAATTAAAATCATGATGACAAGTTTCATAGTTATCATTATTATTTATAGCATACATGTCATCACAATAATCATCATAGATAGCAACTTTGTTATCATAGTCAATTGAAACCTCTTCCAAAATAGTGGAATCATCATTAAATAAAGTCATGACCTCTCCAAATCCACTTTTATCATTATTCCAATAAGATTCAACACCTTCCCAAATAGTGGGATCATTATTACATAAAGTTGACACTCTTTCAAACCCACTTTCATCAATATAATCATCATAAATAGGAGGCATACTTTCCTTATAATAAATTTGCTCATCCAAACTTGGGGGACTAAAAATATCATCTTCATCAAACATAGCATCCCCAAGCTTATGGCTTTGCATATCATTAGCATCATGGATATTCATAGAAAGCATACTAACAACATTGCAATCATGATCATCATTCAAAGGACTCACATTAAACATTTTATTAAATTCTTCCTCTAACAATTGAGCACAATTATCGAAATCCATATTTTCAAGGAAGACATTATATAGATGAAGCATTTGAGGCAACCTCAATTCCATTTTTTTGTAATTTTCTTCTATAAACCAAACTAGTTATAAAACAACAAACTAAAAGATTCAATTGCAAGATCTAAAGATATACCTTCAAGCACTCACCTCACCGGCAACAGCGCCAGAAAAGAGCTTGATGTCTACTACGCAACTTTTATTCTTGTAGACGTTGTTGGGCCTCCAAGTGCAGAGTTTTGTAGGACAGTAGCAAATTTCCTTCAAGTGGATGACCTAAGGTTTATCAATCTGTGGGAGGCGTAGGATGAAGATGGTTTCTCTCAAACAACCCTGCAATCAAATACAAGAAATCTCTTGTGTCCCCAACACACCCAATACAATGGTAAATTGTATAGGTGCACTAGTTCGGCGAAGAGATCGTGATACAAGTGTAGTATGGATAGTAGATATAGGTTTTTGTAATCTAAAAATATAAAAACAGCAAGGTAGCAAATGATAAAACGGAGCACAAACGGTATTGCAATGCTTGGAAACAAGGCCTAGGGTTCATACTTTCACTAGTGCAATCTCTCAACAGTGCTAACAGAATTGAATCATATAACAATCCCTCAACGTGTGACAAAGAGTCACTCCAAAGTTCTTATCTAGCGGAGAACATAAGATGAAATTGTTGTAGGGTACGAAACCACCTCAAAGTTATCTTTTCCGATCAATCTATTGAGCCATCCCTATAAGTGTCACAAACAGCCCTAGAGTTCGTACTAAAATAACACCATATGATACAAATCAACCAACTCTAATGTCACCTAGATACTCCAATGTCACCACAAGTATCCGTGAGTTGATTATTCGATGTGCATCAAACAACTTCAGATTCATAATATTTAATCCACACAAAGAACTTCAAAGAGTACCCCAAAGTTTCTATCGGAGAAAAGAAGATGAAAACGTGCAATCAACCCCTATGCCTAGATTACCCCAAGGTCACGGGAATCCGCTAGTTGATTACCAAAACATACATCAAGTGACTCAATAGAATACCCCATTGTCACCACGGGTATCCACATGCAAGACATACATCAAGTGTTCTCAAATCCAAAGTATTCAATCGGACAATAACGAAACCTCAAAGGGAAAGACTCAATTCATCACAAGAAGATAGAGAGGGAAGAAACACCATATGATCCAACTATATTAAAAAAGCTCGTGGTAAATCAAGATCGTGCCAAATCAAGAACACGAGAGAGAGAGAGAGAGAGAGAGAGAGATCAAACACATAGCTACTGGTACATACCCTCAGCCCTAAGGGTGAACTACTCCCTCCTCGTCTTGGTGGCCGCCGGGATGATAAAGATGGCCTTCGGCGATGATTTCCCCCTCTGGCAGAGTACCGGAATAGGGCTCCGGATGAGATTGCTTCGGTACAGAGGCTTGCGGTGGCGGAGTGGGAGTTCTAGGTTTATTTCTGTGGTTTTCTATGTTTATCGGAATTTTTGGCGTTGGTTTCACGTCAAGGGGGCCCATGAGGGAGCGACAAGCTCGCTAGGCCCTCACTACCCCCAAGGCGCGCCTAGCAGGCTTGTCGCTTCCTCATGACTCTTCTGGTCCTTCCACGAAGCTTCGAGGGTCTCTTATGTTCCAAAACAAATCACAAAAAAGTTTCAGCCAATTCCGAGAACTTTTATTTCTGCACAAAAAACAACACCACGGTAGTTCTGCTGAAAACAGCGTCAGTCCGGGTTAGTTCCATTCAAATCATATCAAAACCATATAAAATTGTTGTAAACATGGCATGAATACTTCATAAATTATAGATACGTTGGAGACGTATCATGGTACACGGCCTCCAGTACGTTGGGAAAGATGCCGCTGCACCTACGGCGAAGATGTCGTTCGTGTAGACGTGTTGCTGTTGCAGAAGTCGTTAGGTGGGGAGGTTGTACCATGGTGCTGGGGCGTCTGTACCACTCGAGCGGTAGTTAACCGGTAGAGTACCGGTACAACCGGTATTCACGGGAAAAATTTCCAGATTTCGAATTGGTGTGGACAAACATGATTTCCAACTCGAAAATTGATGGGTAAAGAAAACTTATGGGGAATTTCATGATGGGGAAGGTGTGGAGGGTGGTGGGGGGGCTAGATCTACTTGCAAAACAAGAAATTCATGGATCCAAACAACAAAATCTCACAAGAACAAACAAATTGCAAAAAAAAATGGGAGGGCTATTTTTGGTGGGGATTTTCAAAATTGGGTGAAAAGAAACAAAAATTGGCTAGCAAATGAGGGGGGAAGGGACTCCAAGATGTGAATCAACCTTGCTCTGATCCAAGATGATGTAGGGTGGAACCCTAAATGGAGATCTTTTCACACTTGAAGGTGGGGAAAGAGGAAAAACACAAGAACAACAAGAACACAAAGGGGAAATCACTCAACAAACCCAATCACACATCCACTAGAATAGCATACATGAGATCCACAAGTATAGCATCAACAATCAAGGGAAAATAGCACAAAGGTAAGGTTCTTCCCAAATCCAAAGGAGATGAGGTCTTGAAGATAGTCTTCTCCAACCCTACGGGAGGAGGTTTTGATATCCACTTGGGGATCTTCTCCTAAGAGGTCTTGATCTCCAAGGGGAGAGGTAGATGAGCAAAGCTCTCTCTAAATCATGCCATATGCTTTGCTACCCTAATTCAGAGCTAGGAGATGAGTACTTATAGTCCAAGGGTAAGTTGGGGTTACAAGGGTCGAGGCCCCTTTTACTACGCACGGGCAGGCCGGTTGTACAGGTCACTCCACCGGTTGTACCGCTTGGAGCTCGGGTACCGGTTCATGGAGGTGTTCACGGAAGTAGGGACCGGTAATACCGGTGTGAGGACCGGTTGTACCGGTCAGGCTGCGGCTGTGGGAACAACCGGGGTGGTACCGGTCTTATGCCGCTCGATTACAGAACGCGGAGCAGTTGTTGGGCGGTAGTGGACCGGTTGTACCAATGGACTGGTAGTTGACTCATAGTGGACCGGTTGTACGAGTATTTCTGGGCTGGGCACACTCCTCTCCATGCTCTTGGGGTCCACCTTGCTCCTTTCCTTCTCCTTGGCTGATTCCTTGGTACCTAAGCACACAAAGTGTCTCCGTTTGAGGTAGTAGCCATGTCTCAAGTGGGTCCAAGGGAAGTTCAACAAGGAGAGAGTTAACCTCGGTTTCGATAGCTCTTGCACGGGCTCTTATCATCGGCCACTTGGTGCTTGACGAGTCGGTGTGGTGTCCATGGGGATGACCGAAGGATGCTCCGCATCATCTCCCCCCCCCCCACCTTGGGAAAGATCCGTCCTCGGATCGTTAACTTCATCACCATGGTATGGAGATAAGTCCTTGACATTGAAGATGTTGCTCATGTTGTACTTGTCACGTGGGATGTCGATCTTGTAGTTATTGTCATTGTAGCGTGCTAGCACCTTGAAAGGTCCATCGGCTCGGGGTAGTAGCTTGGACTTGCGCTCGTTGGGGAAACAGTCTTTGCGAAGGTGTAGCCACACAAGATCTCCCGTGTTGAACACCATCGGGTGCTTGTTTATGTTGAGCTTTGTGGCATGGCGGTGTACTTGACGCTCAATCGTATGCCTTGTATCTTCATGCATCTTGTTGAGATAACTTGCCCTTGCGCTTTGCGTCCATGTTCGCTCGTTCTTGTAGCGGTAATGGGAGGATGTCTAATGGGTACAACGATTTGAAGCCATAGACGACCTCGAAGGGGGACTTGCCAGTGTAGAGTGTCTTGCGCGATTGTAGGCGTACTCGGTGATGGGCAAGCATTCTTCCCACTCCTTAATGTTCTTCTTGATCAACACACGAAGGAGTGTGGAGAGTGTTCGGTTGGTGGCGTCCGTTTGGCCGTCGGTTTGTGGGTGATAGGCCGAAGAGAAGAGTAGCCTGTTTATGAGCTTGGCGCATAGTGTCTTCCAAAAGTAGCTTAGGAACTTGATGTCGCGGTCCGATACAATTGTCTTGGGCACTCCATGTAATCACAAGATTTCCCTACAAAAGAGATTTGCAACATGTGAAGCATCATCTATCTTGTTGCATGGAATAAAATGTGCCATCTTTGAGAAATGGTCCACAACAACAAATACCGAATCTTTTCCATTTTGAGTCCTAGGCAATCCAAGCACAAAATCCATACTAATATCTTCCCATGGATGATACGTAATAGGAAGTGGCATATGTAGACCATGAGATTGAGCTTGTGACTTAGCTTTGTGGCATGTTGAGCACCGGTTGGTGTAGCGTGCGACATCACGAAACATCTTGGCCAATAGTACTTGTTGGAGAGCATCGCAAAAGTCTTGTCGTGGCCGAAATGTCCCATAAGTCCACCGCCGTGAGCCTCTTGCAAAAGCAACAAACGAAGAGAGGACTCGGGAACACAAAGTTTGTTAGCCCGCATAAGATAGCCATCCTTGAGATAATATCGCTCCCAATAAGTGTTAGCTTTACATTTGGCATAAGGAGTCGCAAAAGAAGGATCATGCTCATACAAATCTTTAATGTGCTCAAAGCCAATAACATTCAATTCAAGTTGAGTAACTAACATGCACTTGCGGGAAAGAGCATCTGCCACAACATTTTCCTTACCCTTAATATATTTGATGACATAAGGGAAGGACTCAATAAATTCACTCCATTTAGCATGCCTTTTATTCAACTTGGTTTGACCTTTAAGGTACTTAAGCGTCTCAAGATCAGTATGTATGATGAATTCTCGTGGTAGAAGATAATGCTCCCAAACATGCAAGACTCTCACCAAAGCATATAACTCTTTGTCATAGATGGGATAGTTAAGTTGAGCACCGAAAAGTTTTTCACTAAAATATGCAATGGGTCGCTTTTCTTGCATTAAAACGCCACCTATGCCATTACCGCTAGCGTCACAATGCACTTCAGATGTTTTCTCAAAGTTGGGCAATGCAAGAATTGGTGCATGCGTAAGCAAAGTTTTAAGCTCATGAAATGCGGTATCTTGGGAAGGTCCCCAAACAAAAGGTGTGTTCTTCTTACTCAAAGCATGTAATGGTGAGGCAATAGTGCTAAAATCCTTAACAAAGCGACGATAAAATCCGGCTAAGCCAAGGAAACTACACACTTGTTGTAGGTTGGTTGGTTGTGGCCAAGTTTTAATAGCATCAATTTTAGATTCATCAACTTCAACACCCTTAGAAGAGACTACAAAGCCCAAGAAAACAAGCTTATCAACAACAAAAGTGCATTTTTCCAAGTTCGCATAAAGTCGCTCGTTTCTAAGAACTTGCAAGACGTCTTGAAGATGTGTGACATGCTCATCAAGAGATTGACTAAAAACAAGGATATCATTAAAGTAGACCATAACACAAATGCCAATGTATTTATGGAGGACATAATGCATGACACGCATGAAAGTGTTAGGTGCTTGAGATAATCCCATCGGCATGACTAACCACTCATATAGACCAAATTTTGTTTTAAAAGCCGTTTTCCATTCATCACCCTCTTGCATGAGAATTTGGTAATAGCCACTTTTAAGATCAATTTTTGAGAAAAATAGTGGCACCGCTAAGTTCATCTAACATGTCATCAAGGCGTGGAATGGGGTGACGATACCGAACGGTGATAGCATTAATGGGACGACAATCGGAGAACATGTGGTAACTACCATCTTTCTTAGGCACAAGAATAACTAGAACGGCACATGGGCTTAGGCTTTCACGTACATACCCATTCTCGAGTAGATGTTGCACTTGCCATTGAATCTCTTTAGTCTAGTCGGGGTTGACACGGTAAGGTGCCTTGTTCGGTAGAGGTGCGCCGGGGATGACGTCAATGCGATGCTCGATTCTACACAAAGGATGTAGACCGGGAGGTAGCTCATCGGGATACACGTCCGCAAACTCCTACAAAAGATGAGACAAAACCAAAGGAAGATGTTGTGAAGTATTAGTCCGCACCGCTTCATCTTTGCACACAAGTACAAAGTGAAGAACGCTCTATGGGCTCTCACTCACATCCCTCAAATCTCTTTTTGTGGCTAGGAGAACTAAGTTTTTCTTGTCACTCATCATGGAGTCACTCGATTTTGGCTTGTGGCGCTCACTCTCTTTGTGGTGGCTCACTCTCTCACTAGTCTCTCCATGATACTCGATGCTTGCTTGTCGGCGATGACTTGACTTGGTGACATGGGTCGAAGCACATACTCCTTGCCCTTCATCTTGAAGCTATAGTGATTGGTTCATCCGTTGTGGATGACACCGTGGTCGAATTGCCAAGGTCGTCCTAGGAGGAGATGGCACACGGACATAGGAACCACATCACACTCCAAGGTGTTTTCGTATGCACCGATCTTGAAGGATACTTGGATGGTGTGGTCCACTTGAATGGTGCTGGAGTCACTAAGCCATTGGACCTTGTAGGGGCGAGGGTGCTTCTTCTTGACCAATTGTAGCTTGGAGCATAATGCTTCACTTGCCAAGTTATGGCAACTTCCGTCGTCGATGATGACCTTGACGGAACGTCCTTGGATGCCCACTTTGGTATGGAAGATGTGGCAACATTGGTCTTCGTCTTGTTGTTGTTGAAGTGTCAAGATCTTGGAGACAACGAGAGCGGGGCTCGGGTCATTGTCGCAAAAGACTTGAGCGTCTTCATCTTCATTCACTTGTCGGTGCATGGCCACATGCTCAAGTGCTTCCATTTCTTCTTCGCTCATGGAGTTGTAGGTGCCGTCATCATTGGCGATCATGGTGCGCCGTGTGGGGCACTTGAAAGACTTGTGGCCTCGGCCCTTGCAAGTGAAACATGTATTGCACTTGTCTTGGCGGTAGCATCCGTTGTAGAAGTCGATGACGAAGCTCTTGGCTTGGATGTACTTGAAGTAGGACGACTCGAAGATGTCGAAGGTTGCTTGGAGCTTGACTTATCACCGGTACTTGGTGTAGCTCGAGTCGTCGGAGAAGGTGTCATAGTCGTTGAAGCTTGAGTGTATGAACCGTTGGTCTTGGAAGAGTACTTGGGGTACTTGTAGTCCTCTTGCACTTGTCGCTCTGCTTTGGTTGCTTGGTGCACTAGCTCGAGGAGGTTGGAGTACTGTTGGAAGTCCGTAATTTTCTTGATCGGATGGTTGTGACCATTCAAGAAACACGCCATAGTTTGTTCACCATCTTCCTTGACGTTGGCTCGTATCATGGTGATTTCCATCTCTTGGTAGTATTCTTCAACCGACTTTGTGCCTTGCTTGAGGAGCTGTAGCTTCTTGAAGAGATCATGCCTATAGTGTGTAGGCACAAAACGAGCTCGCATGACATCTTTCATTTGGTTCCACGTAGTGATGGGTGGCTCGCCTTTCTCTTGGCGTCGTTCGATCACTTGCTCCCACCAAATGAGAACATAGTCTTGGAACTCTAGAGATGCCATGGATATCTTCTTTTCCTCTTCATAATTGTGAAGACAGAATATCTTGTCGACCTTCAATGCCCATGAGAGGTAGTCTTCGGGATCATTGCTTCCGAAGAACTTAGGCATGTTGAACTTGAGCTTGCCGTAGCGTTGCTCCTCATTGGATTGTGGGCGATGGTGATGACGCTCTTGTCTTGGAGGTGGGTCTTCTAGCTCTTGTTCCTCGTGCTCTTCTTGATTAACTTGGTGTTGAGGGCGTGGGATACGTGCTTGGTTCCTCATTTCTTGGCGCTCCTCAAGATGTGCGGATTCTTCTTGTCGCTCTCGTCGGAGGGCCTTTTCTTGTTCACGCACTCGGCGGTTGCGCTCGTTGGTGGCGCGAGTTGCTTCGCGTAGTGCACGTTGAGCTTCAAGGGCTTGTTACTCACGATGTTGTTGTTCTTGCCGTAGTGCGTCGCCGTCTTGGTCTTCTTGGCGTTGGCATTGTCGAGCTTGCCCTTGGTCCATGGCATCTTGTTCTTAACGACGATGTCGTTCGCGTTCTCGAAGGCGGTCCTGCAAACCATTGCCATGGAATGGGTTTTGTGGAACTTGATGATCTTGACGGTCGTCGCGACGATGAGAACAAAATCGTGGAAGACTTGCATCGAAAGAAGAGTCCGAAGAGTGTCGACTCGAGTGGCGTTGTTTTGAAGATGAAGTTGTGGAAGATGCGTGATTGACCATTAAGGCACGAAATTCTTCCATTCGAGTGGATAGCTTGGAGTCAAGGTAGTCTCGAGTTCTTGCTTCCGATGGGCGCAAGTCGGTGGTGAGTTGCTCGATGCGGTCACCCAAAGCTTCACTTTCTTGATGTAGAGCTCGTTGAACGCCAAAGAGATGACCTTTGGTGACGTAGTCGTTCGGTTCATCTTGCTCCATTTCCTCGAAGAGCGGGTTTGATGTGCTTGGCCTAGACATCATGGTCAAGTAGAGGTGAGTAGGAAATGAGAGAACAATACCAAAGTTACCTTTTCCGAAGATTGAGGATGTATCGAGTATCACTCAATGTAATGCAATAATAGGAGAATTGGTAGCGGGTTTGTTTCTCACACCAACAAAATTAAAGGCTTATCGAGGAGCTTGGTTAGGATGAGTGGCACAAAATTCAAGCAAGTGTTAGTCAAGATATCGATAATGTTGAAGAAGATTCACAAATTGCAAGTAAAGCAAATAGATCACAACCGAGGATGTCACTTGGAACACACACACGAAAGATAAGTGGGATCCGCGCAACCAAGGAATGAGCACAAAATGTGTTACCACGGAAAATGCTCGTGTTGCACGGATAGTCGAGAGACACTAGCTTGATTGCTCAAAAGGCTAGATACGCTTGTGCACCAACCTATGAGAGTAACATGCCGTCTTCAATCCCAAGGATGCTATGTATGTATGCTCCAATATGATGTACGATGCAAAATGGCTCAATGCTATTGCTTACAAGCTCTTTGTTTCTCTTCTTTTGCTTAAAAGATTTCTCTCCTTTTTTTTGACCATATGCTTCCTTGACCACTATTTTGATGCGCGAGCCAATATATGAGACAAGGATGTAAGATATGCACGGGAGAGACTTATGGCACAATGTTGATAGCAAAATGATTGCATGCTAAAATTAGCTATGCGGAGTAAGCGTATCACTAAGGTGCACAAAGACGTGGCCCGGCAATTCTCAACTCGTTGGTCTCGATGGGTAAGGTACGCAAATAGGCTCGAGGCTATCAATACAATGGCAAGGGATGTACAAAGATGTCGTCGAGGTTACCGACCTTGCTTACAGTCGTGGTGTCAAAAGATGAAGTGGTCGTTGTCGATGACGAGTTCGTAGGCGATGAAGGGTTTATGTTGTGGTGCACGGTCTCCAGTACGTTGGCGAAGATGCTGCTGCACCTATGGCGAAGATGCCGTTCATGTAGACGTGTTGCTGTTGTGGAAGTCGTCAGGTGGGGCGGTTGTACCACGGTGGTGGGGCGGCTGTACCGGTGGAGCGGTAGTTGACCGGTACAACCGGTATTCATGGGAAAAAATTCCAGATTTTGAATTGGTGCGGAAAAACACGATTTCCAACTGGAAAATTGATGGGTAAAGAAAACTTATGGGGAATTTCGTGATGGGGAAGGTTTGGAGGTTGCTGGGGGGGCTAGATCTACTTGCAAAACAAGAAATTCATGGATCCAAACAACAAAATCTCACAAGAACAAACAAATTGCAAAAAAATTGGGAGGGCGATTTTTGGTGGGGATTTTAGAAATTGGGTGAAAAGAAACAAAAATTGGCTAGCAAATGACGGGGGAAGGGACTCCAAGATGTGAATCAACCTTGCTCTGATCCAAGATGATGTAGGGTGGAACCCTAAATGGAGATCTTTTCACACTTGGAGGTGGGGAAAGAGGAAAAACACAAGAACAACAAGAACACAAAGGGGAAATCACTCAACAAACCCAATCACACATCCACTAGAATAGCATACATGAGATCCACAAGTATAGCATCAACAATCAAGGGAAAATAGCACAAAGGTAAGGTTCTTCCCAAATCCAAAGGAGTTGAGGTCTTGAAGATAGTCTTCTCCAACCCTACGGGAGGAGGTCTTGATATCCACTTGGGGATCTTCTCCTAAGAGGTCTTGATCTCCAAGGGGAGAGGTAGATGAGCAAAGCTCTCTCTAAATCATGCCATATGCTTTGCTACCCTAATTCAGAGCTAGGAGATGAGTACTTATAGTCCAAGGGTAAGTTGGGGTTACAAGGGTCGAGGCCCCTTTTACTACGCACGGGCAGGCCGGTTGTACCGGTCACTCCACCGGTTGTACCGCTTGGAGCTCAGGTACCGGTTCATGGAGGTGTTCACGGAAGTAGGGACCGGTTATACCGGTGTGAGGACCGGTTGTACCGGTCAGGTTGCGGCTGTGGGAACAACCGGGGTGGTACCGGTCTTGTGCCGCTCGATTACAGAATGCGGAGCGGTTGTTGGGCGGTAGTGGACCGGTTGTACCAATGGACTGGTAGTTGACTCGTAGTGGACCGGTTGTACGAGTATTTCTGGGCTGGGCACACTCCTCTCCATGCTCTTGGGGTCCACCTTGCTCCTTTCCTTCTCCTTGGCTGATTCCTTGGTACCTAAGCACACAAAGTGTCTCTGTTTTAGGTAGTAGCCATGTCTCAAGTGGGTCCAAGGGAAGTTCAACAAGGAGAGAGTTAACCTCGGTTTCGATAGCTCTTGCACGGGCTCTTATCATCGGCCACTTGGTGCTTGACGAGTCGGTGTGGTGTCCATGGGGATGACCGAAGGATGCTCCGCATCATCTTCCCCCCCCCCCCGCCCACCTTGGGAAAGATCCGTCCTCGGATCGTTAACTTCATCACCATGGTATGGAGATAAGTCCTTGACATTGAAGATGTTGCTCACGTTGTACTTGGCACGTGGGATGTCGATCTGGTAGTTATTGTCATTGTAGCGTGCTAGCACCTTGAAAGGTCCATCGGCTCGGGGTAGTAGCTTGGACTTGCGCTCGTTGGGGAAACAGTCTTTGTGAAGGTGTAGCCACACAAGATCTCCCGTGTTGAACACCATCGGGTGCTTGTTTATGTTGAGCTTAGTGGCATGGCGGTGTACTTGAAGCTCGATCGTATGCCTTGTATCTTCATGCATCTTGTTGAGATAACTTGCCCTTGCGCTTTGCGTCCATGTTCGCTTGTTCTTGTAGTGGTAATGGGAGGATGTCTAATGGGGACAACGAGTTGAAGCCGTAGACGACCTCGAAGGGGGACTTGCCAGTGTAGAGTGTCTTGCGCGATTGTAGGCGTACTCGGTGATGGGCAAGCATTCTTCCCACTCCTTAATGTTCTTCTTGATCAACACACGAAGGAGTGTGGAGAGTGTTCGGTTGGTGATGTCCGTTTGGTCGTCGGTTTGTGGGTGATAGGTGTTGGGGAACGTTGCATGGGAAACAAAAATTTTCCTACGCACACATAAGATCTATCCATGGTGATGAGCATCTACGAGAGGGAGAGTGGATCTACATACCCTTGTAGATCGCTAAGCGGAAGCGTTAATAAACGCGGTTGATGTAGTCGAACGTCTTCGCGATCCAAATCGCCGAGCGTCCCGCGATCCAATCACGATCCTTCCGATCTAGTGCCGAACGGACGGCACCTCCGCGTTCAACACACGTACGGCTTGATGACGCCTTCACCTCCTCGATCCAGCGAGCGATGGTGAAGTAGTGGTTGAGTTCCAGCAGCACGACGGTGTGGTGATGATGGTGAGGAACAATCTCTGCAGGGCTTCGCCAAGCGCTACGGAGATTATGACGGAGGAACTAGAGGGTTAGGGTTGCCGCACACGGCTTGGGGAAATCTTGATGTATCCCGTGTGCTAGCCCTGCCCCTCTATTTATATGTTGAGCCTTGGGGTCTAAACTTGGAGTAAAAGCCTCCTCCGGGTCGGTTTTGCCCGCACAAGGTCGGTTTGGCCCGCAGGGAAAGAGTCCAACTCGGATCCCTGCCGAACCGTGCACAGCCGCGCACAAGCGGTAGTACCGCTTCACACAAGCGGTAGTACCGCTCGGGCGGTAGTACCGCTTCACACAAGCGGTAGTACCGCTCCGGCGGTAGTACCGCTTCACCAAGCGGTAGTACCGCTTACGCGGCAGCAAAACTACTTTTGCACTTTCCAATACCTTGTGGGCTTTATCCCTTTGGCTCATATAAAGTGTTGCTGCACCCGAACACTTCGGTAAACATCCGGAACCCCTTCCGGTGAACTCCGGAACCCTTCCAGAGATCAAAACACTATTATCACATATATCAATCTTTACCTCCGGACTATTCCGGAGATCCTCGTCATGTCCGGGATCTTATCCGGGACTCCGAACAACTTTCGGTCACCAACATAATAACTCAATTATACTAATCGTCACCAAACGTTAAGTGTGTAGACCCTGCGGGTTCGAGAACTATGTAGACATGACCGAGACACCTCTACGGCCAATAACCAATAGCGGGACCTGGATGCCCATATTGGCTCCTACATATTCTACGAAGATCTTTATCGGTCGAACCTCTATGTCAAGGATTCAGTTAATCCCGTATGCTGTTCCCTTTGTTCTTCGGTATGTTACTTGCCCGAGATTCGATCGTCGGTATCACTATACCTAGTTCAATCTCGTTACCGGCAAGTCTCTTTACTCGTTCCGTAACACAAGATCTCGTGGCTAACACTTTAGTCACATTGCTTGCAAGGCTCATTGTGATGTTGTATTACCGAGTGGGCCCTGAGATACCTCTCCGTCATACGGAGTAACAAATCCCAGTCTTGATCCATGCCAACCCAACAGACACCCTCGGAGATACCTGTAGAGCACCTTTATAGTCACCCAGTTACGTTGCGACGTTTGATACACACAAGGTATTCCTCCGGTGTCAGTGAGTTGCATGATCTCATGGTCAAAGGAACAGATACTTGACATGCAGAAAACAATAGCAATAAACTGACACGATCAAATGCTACGTTTACAGTTTGGGTCTTGTCCATCACATCATTCTCCTAATGATGTGATCCCGTTATCAAATGACATCTCATGTCAATGGCTAGGAAACCTTAACCATCTTTGATCAACGAGCTAGTCAACTAGAGGCTTACTAGGGACACAGTGTTGTCTATGTACCCACACATGTATTTGAGTTTCCAATCAATACAATTATAGCATGGATAATAAACGATTATCATTAACAAGGAAATATAATAATAACCAATTTATTATTGCCTCTAGGGCATATTTCCAACAGTCTCCCACTTGCACTAGAGTCAATAATCTAGTTCACATCACTATGTGATTTACATTGTAATGAATCGAACACCCATGCAGTTCTGGTGTTGTTCATGTTTAGCCCTTGGAAGAGGTTTAGTCATCGGATCTGCAACATTTAGATCCGTGTGTACTTTGCAAATATTTATGTCGTCCTCCTTGATGTAATCGCGGATGGAATTGAAACGTCGCTTTATGTGTCTGGTCCTCTTGTGAAATCTTGGTTCCTTGGCTAGAGCAATGGCACCAGTATTATCACAAAACAGAGTCATTGGGTTAAGCGCACTAGGCACTACTCCAAGATCTGTCATGAACTCCTTCATCCAGACACCTTCCTTCGCCGCCTCCGAGGCAGCGATGTACTCCGCTTCGCATGTAGAATCTGCTACCACGCTTTGCTTGGAACTGCACCAGCTAACCGCACCCCCATTAAGAATAAATACGTATCCGGTTTGCGACTTAGAGTCATCCGGATCAGTGTCAAAGCTTGCATCGACGTAACCCTTTACGACGAGCTCTTGATCACCTCCATAAACGAGAAACATGTCCTTAGTCCTTTTCAGGTACTTCAGGATATTCTTGACCGCCGTCCAGTGTTCCATTCCTGGATCACCTTGAAACCTTCCGACCATACTTATGGCAAGGCTGACATCGGGTCTTGTGCACAGCATTGCATACATGATAGAGCCTATGGCTGAAGCATAGGGGATGACACTCATCTTTTCTCTATCTTCTGCAGTCACTGGGCATTGAGTCTTACTCAACTTCACACCTTGCAAAACAGGCAAGAACCCCTTCTTGGACTGATCCATTTTGAACTTCTTCAAAATCTTATCAAGGTATGTGCTTTGTGAAAGTCCTATTAAGCGTCCCGATCTATCTCTATAGATCTTGATGCCTAATATGAAAGCAGCTTCTCCCAGGTCCTTCATTGAAAAACTCTTGTTCAAATATTCCTTTACGCTTTCCAGCATTTCTATATTGTTTCCAATCAGCAATATGTCATCCACATATAATATTAGAAACGCTATAGAGCTCCCACTCACTTTCTTGTAAATACAAGCTTCTCCGTAAACTTGTATAAACTCGAACGCTTTGATCACCTCATCAAAACGAAGATTCCAACTCCGAGATGCTTGCACCAGTCCATAAATGGATCGCTGGAGTTTGCAAACTTTGTCAGCATTCTCTGGATCGACAAAACCTTCTGGTTGCATCATATACAACTCTTCCTTAAGGAAACCGTTAAGGAACGCTGTTTTGACATCCATCTGCCAAATTTCATAATCAAAAAGGCAGCTATTGCTAACATGATTCTGACGGACTTAAGCATCGCTACGGGTGAGAAGGTCTCATCGTAGTCAACTCCTTGAACTTGTGAAAAACCCTTTGCCACAAGTCGAGCTTTATAGACGGTGACATTACCGTCCGCGTCCGTCTTCCTCTTAAAGATCCATTTGTTCTGAATGGCCTTACGCCCTTCAGGTAATACTTCCAAAGTCCATACTTTGTTTTCATACATGGATCCCATCTCGGATTTCATGGCCTCTAACCACTTTTCGGAATCCGGGCCCATCATCGCTTCTCCATAGCTCGTAGGTTCATCGTTGTTTAACAACATGACCTCTAAGACAGGGTTGCCGTACCACTCAGGAGCAGTACGCGTCCTTGTCGACCTACGAGGTTCGATAGCAACTTGATCCAAAGCTTCATGATCATCATCATTAACTTCCTCTTCAGCTAATGTAGGCTCCACAGAAACAACTTTCTGCGCTGCGCTACTCTCAGGTTGAAGTAAAGGTTCAACAACCTCATCAAGTTCTATCTTCCTCCCACTCAATTCTTTCGAGAGAAACTCTTTCTCAAGAAATGTTCCGTTTTTAGCGACAAACACTTTGCCTTCGGATCTGAGGTAGAAGGTATACCCAACTGTCTCTTTTGGGTATCCTATGAAGACGCATTTCTCCGCTTTGGGTTCCAGCTTTTCAGGCTGAAGCTTTTTGACATAAGCATCACATCCCCAAACTTTAAGAAACGACAGCTTTGGCTTCTTGTCAAACCAAAGTTCATAAGGCGTCGTCTCAACGGATTTCGATGGTGCCCTATTTAAAGTGAATGCTGCTGTCTCTAATGCATAACCCCAAAACGATAGTGGCAAATCGGCAAGAGACATCATAGATCGCACCATATCCAATAAGGTTCGATTACGACGTTCGGACACACCATTACGCTGTGGTGTTCCAGGCGGTGTTAATTGTGAAACAATTCCACACTGTCTTAAGTGACTGCCAAACTCATAACTCAGATATTCTCCTCCTCGATCAGATCGTAGGAATTTAATCTTCTTGTTACGATGATTCTCAACTTCACTCTGAAATTGTTTGAACTTTTCAAATGTTTCAGACTTGTGTTTCATTAAGTAAATATACCCATATCTACTTAAGTCATCAGTGAAGGTGAGAAAGTAACGATAACCACCGCGCGCCTCAATGCTCATCGGACCGCACACATCAGTATGTATGATTTCCAATAAGTCACTTGCCCGTTCCATTGTTCCAGAGAACGGAGTTTTAGTCATCTTGCCCATGAGGCATGGCTCACATGTGTCAAGTGATTCAAAATCAAGTGACTCCAATAGTCCATCAGCATGGAGCTTCCTCATGCGTTTTACGCCAATATGACCTAAACGGCAGTGCCACAAGAAAGTGGTATTATCATTATCAATTCTACATCTTTTGGCATCAATGTTATGAACATGTGTATCATTACTGTCGAGATTCAATAAGAATAAACCCCTCACATTGGGTGCATGACCATAAAAGATATTACTCATATAAATAGAACAACCATTATTCTCTGATTTAAATGAGTAACCGTCTCGCAATAAACAAGATCCAGATATAATGTTCATGCTTAACGCAGGCACCAAATAACACTTATTTAGGTTCATCACTAATCCCGACGGTAATCGAAGAGCGAGCGTGCCAACGGCGATCACATCAACCTTGGAACCATTTCCCACGCGCATCGTCACTTCGTCCTTTGCCAGCCTCCGTCTATTCCGCAGTTCCTGTTTTGAGTTGCAAATATGAGCAACCGCACCGGTATCAAATACCCAGGCACTACAACGAGAGTTGGTAAGGTACACATCAATAACATGTATATCATATATACCTTGTTTGTTGTTGGCCGCCTTCTTGTCAGCCAAATACTTGGGGCAATTCCGCTTCCAGTGTCCAATTCCCTTGCAATGAAAACACACAGTTTCTGGTTTGGGTCCAGCCTTGGGTTTCTTCACGAGAGGAGCAACTGCTTTGCCACTCTTCTTGGAGTTACCCTTCTTACCCTTGCCATTTTTCTTGAAACTAGTGGTTTTATTGACCATCAACACTTGATGCTCCTTCTGAATTTCAGACTCAGCGGCTTTCAGCATCGCAAACAGCTCGGCGACTGACTTGTTCATCCCGTGCATGTTATAGTTCAACACGAAGCTCTTGTAGCTAGGTGGCAATGATTGAAGAACTCTGTCAGTGATAGCCTCTGGCGGAAGGGGCATCCCTAACTCAGCCAGACGGGTGGAGTACCCAGACATTCTGAGCACGTGATCACTGATAGACCCGTTCTCCTCCATCTTGCAAGCATAGAACTTATCGGAGATCTCATATCTCTCGATCCGGGCATTCTTCTGAAAGATAAACTTCAATTCCTGGAACATCTCATATGCTCCATGACGTTCAAAACGTCTTTGAAGTCCCGGTTCCAAGCCATACAACATTGCACATTGAACTATTGAGTAATCATCAGAACGAGCCTGCCAGGCGTTCACAACGTCTAGAGACTCAACTGGAGCAGGTGGATCACCAAGCGGTGCATCAAGGACATAAGCCTTCTGGGAAGCCGTAAGAATAATCCTTAGATTACGGGCCCAGTCCACAAAGTTACTTCCATCATCTTTCAACTTAGCTTTCTCTAGGAACGCATTAAAATTCAGGGGTGCTACTGCGCGAGCCATGATCTACAACATAAATATAGCAAAGACAACTTAGACTATTGTTCTAGATAATGAGTTTAGTTAATCATATTACTTAAAAACTCCCACTCAAATTGACATCCCTCCGGTCATTCGAGTGTAACATGATCCAAATCCACCAACTCAAGTCCGATCATCACGTGAGTTGAGGTGGTTTCAATGGTGAACATCTTCATGTTGATCATATCTACTATATGACTCATGTTCGACCTTTCGGTCTCTTGTGTTCCGAGGCCATGTCTGTACATGCTAGGCTCGTCAAGTTTAACCCGAGTGTTCCGCACGTGTAACATGGCTTACACCCGTTGTATGCGAACGTAGAGTCTATCACACCCGATCATCACGGCGTGTCTCGAAACGACGAACTTTCGCAACGGTGCACACTTGGGGAGAACACAATTTATCTTGAAATTTAAGTGAGGGATCACCTTATAATGCTACCGTCGTCCTAAGCAAAATAAGATGCATAAAAGGATTAACATCACATGCAAATCATAAGTGACATGATATGGCCATGAACTTGTGCTTTTGATCTCCATCTCCAAAGCACCGGCATGATCTCCATCGTCACCGGCATGACACCATGATCTCCATCATCTTGATCTCCATCAACGTGTCGCCATAAGGTTGTCGCGCTGACTGTTGCTTCTACGACTATAGCTAACATTTAGCGATAAAGTAAAGCATTACATAGCGCTTAATGATTGACACGCAGGTCATACAATAATTAAAGACAACTCTATGGCTCCTGCCAGTTGCCGTACTCATCGACATGCAAGTCGTGATATTCTATACATCACATGATCATCTCATACATCACATATATCTCATCATGTAATTGGCCATATCACATCACAACATACCCTGCAAAAACAAGTTAGACGTCCTCTAATTGTTGTTGCAAATTTTACGTGGCTGCTACGGGTTTGCAAGAACCGTTCTTACCTACGCAAAACCACAACGTGGTGTAGTGATTGCTTTTTGATCTTCTAAAAGAACCCTCTTCATTGAAATCGATTCAACTAAAGTGAGAGAGACAGACACCCGCTAGCCATCTTTATGCAACGAAGTTACATGTCAGTTGAAGGAACCTGTCTCGCGTAAGTGTACGCGTAATGTCGGTTCGGGCCGCTTCATCTCACAGTACCGCCGAATCAAATATCAACTAGTAACGGCAAGCAATATGTATACATCCACGCCCACAACTCGTTTGTGTTCTACTCGAGATCTCATCTACGCATAGACCTGGCTCTGATACCACTGTTGGGGAACGTTGCATGGGAAACAAAAATTTTCCTACGCACACATAAGATCTATCCATGGTGATGAGCATCTACGAGAGGGAGAGTGGATCTACATACCCTTGTAGATCGCTAAGCGGAAGCGTTAATAAACGCGGTTGATGTAGTCGAACGTCTTCGCGATCCAAATCGCCGAGCGTCCCGCGATCCAATCACGATCCTTCCGATCTAGTGCCGAACGGACGGCACCTCCGCGTTCAACACACGTACGGCTTGATGACGCCTTCACCTCCTCGATCCAGCGAGCGATGGTGAAGTAGTGGTTGAGTTCCAGCAGCACGACGGTGTGGTGATGATGGTGAGGAACAATCTCTGCAGGGCTTCGCCAAGCACTACGGAGATTATGACGGAGGAACTAGAGGGTTAGGGTTGCCGCACACGGCTTGGGGAAATCTTGATGTATCCCGTGTGCTAGCCCTGCCCCTCTATTTATATGTTGAGCCTTGGGGTCTAAACTTGGAGTAAAAGCCTCCTCCGGGTCGGTTTTGCCCGCACAAGGTCGGTTTGGCCCGCAGGGAAAGAGTCCAACTCGGATCCCTGCCGAACCGTGCACAGCCGCGCACAAGCGGTAGTACCGCTTCACACAAGCGGTAGTACCGCTCGGGCGGTAGTACCGCTTCACACAAGCGGTAGTACCGCTCCGGCGGTAGTACCGCTTCACCAAGCGGTAGTACCGCTTACGCGGCAGCAAAACTACTTTTGCACTTTCCAATACCTTGTGGGCTTTATCCCTTTGGCTCATATAAAGTGTTGCTGCACCCGAACACTTCGGTAAACATCCGGAACCCCTTCCGGTGAACTCCGGAACCCTTCCAGAGATCAAAACACTATTATCACATATATCAATCTTTACCTCCGGACTATTCCGGAGATCCTCGTCATGTCCGGGATCTTATCCGGGACTCCGAACAACTTTCGGTCACCAACATAATAACTCAATTATACTAATCGTCACCAAACGTTAAGTGTGTAGACCCTGCGGGTTCGAGAACTATGTAGACATGACCGAGACACCTCTACGGCCAATAACCAATAGCGGGACCTGGATGCCCATATTGGCTCCTACATATTCTACGAAGATCTTTATCGGTCGAACCTCTATGTCAAGGATTCAGTTAATCCCGTATGCTGTTCCCTTTGTTCTTCGGTATGTTACTTGCCCGAGATTCGATCGTCGGTATCACTATACCTAGTTCAATCTCGTTACCGGCAAGTCTCTTTACTCGTTCCGTAACACAAGATCTCGTGGCTAACACTTTAGTCACATTGCTTGCAAGGCTCATTGTGATGTTGTATTACCGAGTGGGCCCTGAGATACCTCTCCGTCATACGGAGTAACAAATCCCAGTCTTGATCCATGCCAACCCAACAGACACCCTCGGAGATACCTGTAGAGCACCTTTATAGTCACCCAGTTACGTTGCGACGTTTGATACACACAAGGTATTCCTCCGGTGTCAGTGAGTTGCATGATCTCATGGTCAAAGGAACAGATACTTGACATGAAGAAAACAATAGCAATAAACTGACACGATCAAATGCTACGTTTACAGTTTGGGTCTTGTCCATCACATCATTCTCCTAATGATGTGATCCCGTTATCAAATGACATCTCATGTCAATGGCTAGGAAACCTTAACCATCTTTGATCAACGAGCTAGTCAACTAGAGGCTTACTAGGGACACAGTGTTGTCTATGTACCCACACATGTATTTGAGTTTCCAATCAATACAATTATAGCATGGATAATAAACGATTATCATTAACAAGGAAATATAATAATAACCAATTTATTATTGCCTCTAGGGCATATTTCCAACAATAGGCTGAAGAGAAGAGTAGCCTGTTTATGAGCTTGGCGCATAGTGTCTTCCAAAAGTAGCTTAGGAACTTGATGTCGCGGTCCGATACAATTGTCTTGGGCACTCCATGTAATCGCAAGATTTCCCTACAAAAGAGATTTGCAACATGTGAAGCATCATCTATCTTGTTGCATGGAATAAAATGTGCCATCTTTGAGAAATGGTCCACAACAACAAATACCGAATCTTTTCCATTTTGAGTCCTAGGCAATCCAAGCACAAAATCCATACTAATATCTTCCCATGGATGATACGTAATAGGAAGTGGCATATGTAGACCATGAGATTGAGCTTGTGACTTAGCTTTGCGGCATGTTGAGAACCGGTTGGAGGTCTTGATATCCACTTGGGGATCTTCTCCTAAGAGGTCTTGATCTCCAAGGGGAGAGGTAGATGAGCAAAGCTCTCTCTAAATCATGTCATATGCTTTGCTACTCTAATTCAGAGCTAGGAGACGAGTACTTATAGTCCAAGGGGTAAGTTGGGGTTACAAGGGTCGAGGCCCCTTTTACTACGCGCAGGCAGGCCAGTTGTACCGGTCACTCCACCGGTTGTAATGCTTGGAGCTCAGGTATCGGTTCCTGGAGGTGTTCGCGGAAGTAGGGACCGGTTGTACCGGTGTGAGGACCGGTGTCGGTGTAAAAACCGGCTGACCGCGGGGTTGGGGGTCTCGAGCTGTGGATCTCGGATCGATGGTAACAGGAACAAGGGGGACGATGTTTTACCCAGGTTCGGGCCCTCTCTATGGAGGTAAAACCCTACGTCCTGCTCTTGTTTATATTGATGATGAAGTATCGAGTGCAAGCTTGATCTACCTTGAGATCGTCAGGACAAGCCTAACCCTAGAGCTAGGTGGATGATAATTGTGATTCCGTGTCCTCTACAGGCTAAATCCTCCGGCTTATATATACGCCAGGCAGGGGCATCTAGGGTTACATAGGCGGTATCTAGGGATGCATATGGAGGCGGCAGGAGATGTCTTGGGGTACACTCCAAGTCTTCGGCAGAGACCGTCTTGATCACGTCACAGCTTCCGGAGTCCATCTGGATGAGGGCAGGGCCTTCGGGCCCAGCCCGAGGACTATGGGCCGTCTAGGTTGGTACCCCGTAGTCCAGGACACCGTCAACCGGTTGTACCGGTCAGGCTGCGGCTGTGGGAACAACCGGGGTGGTACTGGTCTTCTATGCCGAGGACGACACCTTCGCCCTTCAAAACTTCGGATCCGGAGTCCTTGGCTTGACAGACGAGTTCCCTCCTCCTGTTGATGCTTATTTTCTTGTTTAAGGCTGCCGCAGACCATTCCTCGAACAAGTGGCATCCCTTGTTCGGAATTTGAAGATACGACTCATATCCGAGGTCGTAGGGTTACTTATCCTCGAAGGCCTGCCGCGTAGGTGTGAACAGTACTTTCTAGCAAGACAACTTTATCGAAGCGGCACCACCCACGACCCGGCGAGCAGTTACTGCTCACTCGAATCGCGGCCCGAGGCAATCTTTTTACAGGCGCGTCCCATCGAAACGGAGATCATGCCCACTTTTTAAGGGATATCATTATGATTTTGTTTCTCCCTATACGCATAACAGCATCTTTTACGGGTAATGGCGATTTCAACGGCGCGGAAGGGGGGACTCTTGATCTTTTATCAGTCCATATAAGAGCGAGGGGTCAGTAATAGAGAGTTCACGCTCCCTTGCCTCCTTCCTATTGCCTCCAAAGCTCCACTACTCAGATCCAATCCCGAGCTCCTCCGACCCCTTCAGCACCCCTTGCCTCAACAATGGTGGAGCCCAACCTCAAGGGGCACTGGGGCAGCTCCTACGTAACGGAGGCACCATCCTTGAGCTATGCAGCGCGGGATACATCCCCGCGGAGGTCAGCACTCGCGCGCCGACTCCGAAGCAACGCGTACCCACTCTCGAAGCCGGGGAGCGGGTCGTCTTCGTCCCCCACCTCATCAGAGGCCTGGGGTTCCCACTACACCCCTTCGTGCGCGGGGTGCTGTTCTACTATGGGCTAGATTTCCACCATCTAGCCCCAAATTCCATCCTCCACCTCGCTTCCTTCATTACGGTCTGCGAGGCCTTCCTCCGCATCGAGCCGCAGTTTGGGCTCTGGCTGAAGATCTTCGGCGTCAAGCCAAAGTCCAGCGACTCCGAGCTCGCCGAGTGCGGGGGAGCAATGATCAGCAAGAACCAGAGGGCGGTCTGGTTCAAAGGCACCTTCATCGAGACCATCAAAGAGTGGCAGCACGAGTGGTTTTACATCACTGAGCCGCTCGCCGCTGGCCAGGCCGAGGTCGAGTTCTTGGCCGGCCCTCCGAAGAAGCTCGTGTCCTGGAAGAGGAAGGGCATGGACTGGGGGAACCCGGCAGAGATGGAGGTGCTGATGAAGAAGATCGACTTCTGGATCAACTAGAGGGACATCAGGCTGAGGGACGTGGTGAACGTCATGCTCCACCACCGTATCCTGCCGCTCCAGTCCCGGGCTACCCCGATGTGGGCGTACAAGCCCACAGACGTGGTGCCCCTTGATACGTCTCCAACGTATCTATAACTTTTTATTGTTCCATGCTGTTATATTATCAATCTTGGATGTTTTTATAATCATTTACAGCAATTATATATGATTTTTGGAGACTAACCTATTAACTTAGTGCCCAGTGCCAGTTGTTGTTTTCTGTCCTGTTTTTGTTTTATAGAAAATCAATACCAAATGAAATCCAAATGCCACGAAACTTTTTAGAGATTTTTTATTGGACAAGATAAACACTACAAGCTTCGGGAGAGGGCCAGAAGATCCAGGAGGTGGCCACGAGCCACCAGGGCGCGCCTGGGGGGGCAGGCGCGCCCTGGTGCCTCGTGGGCCCCCCTTTGCTTCGTTTGACCTAATTCCACCACTATAAATTCAGGAAAAATCAGAAACCCTCAGGGGAGTCCCCGAAATACTTTTTCCGCCACCGCAAGTTTCTGTTCCAGAGAGATCCCATCTGGAGGCCTTCTTCGGTACTCCGCCGGAGGGGGAATCGATCACGGAGGGGCTCTACATCAACCTTGCTGCCCTTCCGATGATGTGTGAGTAGTTTATCACAGACTTTTGGGTCCATAGGCAGTAGCTAGATGGCTTCTTCTCTCTTTTTGATCTTCAATACAATGTTCTCCTCGATGTTCTTGGAGTTCTATCCGATGTAATCACTTTTTGCGGTGTGTTTGTTGGGATCCGATGAATTGTGAGTTTATGATCAGATTACCCATTAATATTATTTGAGTATTCTCTGATCTCTTTTATGCATGATTATTATAGCTTTGTATTTCTCTCCGATCTATTGATTTGGTTCGGCCAACTAGATTGATTTATCTTGCCATGGGAAGAGGTGCTTTGTAATGGGTTCGATCTTGCGGTGCTCAATCCCAGTGATAGAAAGGGACATGACACGTATGTATCATTGCTATTAAGGGTAAAAGGATGGGGTTTATTCATGCGTGAGTTTATCTTGTCTACATCATGTCATCGCTCTTAAGGCGTTACTCCGTTCTTTATGGACTTAATACACTAGATGCATGCTGGATAGCGGTCGATGTGTGGAGTAATAGTAGTAGATGCAGGCAGGACTCGGTCTACTTGTCTCGGACGTGATGCCTATATACATGATCATTGCCTTGGATATCATCATGATTATTTGCTTTTCTATCAATTGCCCAACAGTAATTTGTCTACCCACCGTATGCTATTTTCTCGAGAGAAGCCTCTAGTGAAAACTATGGCCCCTGGGTCTATCTAAATCATATTACTAAAACCCTAAAAATATTACTGCCATTTTATTTTATTTTGTATTTTTGTTTCAATCTATCTATCTATCACATACAATTTAATCTTGCAATTTACCGCCGAGAGATTGACAACCTCTCGTTTGCGTTGGGTGCAAGGATTTGTTGTTTGTGTGCAGGTGCTGCTAACGAGGTGTTGCGTGATTCTCCTACTGGTTCAATAACCTTGGTTTCATAACTGAGGGAAATATTTATTTCTACTGTGTTGCATCATCCCTTCCTCTTCGGGGAAATACCAACGCAAGCTACAAGTAGCACCCCTTAACCACTTCTTCCGCATCACCCTGGCCGGGATGTGGAAGCTGCTATTCAAGCCAACCAAGGAAGGCTTTCCCGAAGCCGGGAAGGACTTCGGCTTCGAAGCCGCCCATGATGGCCATGAGGTAAATTTCAGCACTTGATTCTGTATTTTGCGTTTCCTGGTTCCTCGTGAACACTTGGCTAACCAATCGGGCATTTTGTAGAAGTGGATCCCCAAGGCACAGAAGATGTTGTGCCCGGCACCGCAGCCGGAGCGGGAGAGGACTCTCCCCAGCTTGCGGCCCTCCTGACCGAGGAGCCACATGTGGTGATCCCCAAGGAGTCCAGACCTCCGAGGGGCAGAGCCGGCCTCCGAGGTCGAGAGACCTCGGTCACTCGGTCTGAGGAAACCCACGCCTCCTCCACCCACGAAGGCGAGGAGGGAGGCGAGGGGGAAGAGAAATCTTCCCCTAAAGGGAAGAGGGTGGCGTCCGAGGGCGCCTAAGAGGAGGCGAGGCTGAAGGGCCCGAAGAGGCCGCACAAGGCCTCCGCCGATCCCGTCCTGCCGGAGAAGCCCAGCTTCCCCAAGGATTCGGACGAGGACCTCCTTGCTCTGGGGAGGAAGAAACCAGCGCCCCGGAGGTATGTAACTAGTAATTTAATTTAGACTTCGAGAGCTTGCCTTTCCACATAAGACTTATGAGAGATTTTTCAACAGCCCGCCCGGGGCTCGCCTCAGCGGCGACACTTCGGGAGATCTTCCCCCGTCAGACAGTGGGACGCTAGAGCGCGCCAAGACTCTCCCAGCTCTCGAGGGGCTGGGGGAAGTGTCGTCCAGTCCGGCCCCCCAAACCAACACATCAGGGGCCGAAGAACTGGTTGTTGTGGCCGAGGTTAACACCTCGGCCGAACCGGACCAAGGGGAATCAGTCCCCGAGGTCCCTAAGGAGGAGTTGCGCTAGGCCTTAGCCCAGCCCGAATAGTCTCCGGCACAGGCACCGCGCCCAGAGACCCTCGTTCCCAGCACTTCGGTGGTGGGTTCAGAGGCTGCTCCACCCCCGCCTCCCATCCTAGGGCGGGTTAGCGTGGGGTGGCCTGAAGCGATGGAGGCAGCTTTAACGGGCTCCTCCATCACGGACGAGCACCGTGCCTTAATCGGCATGGCGCTGCAGGGCTTCCGGTCAGCGGAGGCCGGCATGCGCGTGGTCTTCAAGGGCCTCATGAAGAGCTTCGAGGTATGTCTTTTATCTCTCCATTGGTTCTTTTATAGTAGCGGTTTTTGTCCGAAGACTTGTCGCCTAGCCCGTCATCTGTAGCCAGTAGCCCCCGTGCCCAAGGCTGGTTTTGAAGAAACCGGTCGTGGGGTCGATGTAGGAATAAGATTTAGGTGCTGATCTAGTAGCCCCCAAGACTCTGGTCACTCTTTGAAAGGGATTGACCAGAGGTTTTAAAGTCAAAGAAATGGGGACTAAGGCCTGAGTGCATGTTTGCAGGTATCGACCTCGGCTCCTAATTCCACCTTCGAGGAGGTGGCGGAGAAGAACAGGAAGCTGCAGAGGTCCAAGGAGGACCTCAATCTGATGAGAACACAGATCCAGGTGTCCCAAGGTAAACATCAAGAAGTTTTCAGAGTACTGATTTCACTTCGGGAAATGTTCTTAAAAGATTTGATTCTGGTGCCGAGCTGTTTTGCATGACAACTTCTACGGCGAAGCTTGAGACGCTTAAGGCCGAGCTAGCCAAAGCTCAGCAAGAAGCCGAGCAGCAGAAGGTTGCGGCCTCGAAGTCCGAGGAGGAGCTGGCTGCCGAGAAGGCGTCCAGGGATAAGGACTAGGCACGGGTCCTGGAGGTGGAGGAGACCATGGAAGGTTTCTACAAGGAGCGCGATGCCTTCCAGGAGAAGGAGAAGGTGGTGAGCACCGAGCTCAAAAAGCTACACTAGGCCCACGCCAAGGTCCAATCCCAGGCCCGTGCAGACCGCGAAGCGCTTCAGCAAGTGAAGCAGATCGTCGCTGGTAAGCCTTTTTTTCTCCAGTGTGTTTTCGGCCGCAAGGGGTTCATCGAGCTCACCCAGCTGTGGTGATCCGCAGAGGCCTTCACGGATCTTCCGAGGAGCGCAGCCGACGCCGGCCGCTACTGCTGCGCGCAGGAGGGCCATGCGGTGGAGAAAGCGTTCTGGCTGCAATTCCAGGCGCCCTCGCATTCGGAGCTGCTGAACGATCAAATGAAGCAGCTGATGGAGCTCCTGCGCATGGCGAGGTCGGTGCTTCAAGACGTCTGCGCCAACCTTTGGCCCACGGAGGCCCTACCGACCAGCCTCTTCAGGTTCTTCGCCCATCTGCAGGAGGCCGCCCCCAGCTGGTGCGCTGGAAACGTTCGGCGTGCCTGGAGGGTGCTCAGTGGGCATATGCCCGTGTCAACACGCACTATCCGCGCATTGAACTGGCGGTCGTGGCCGCCCGACTCCCCGAAGGGAAGAACCAGACCATGGAGCAATACATGAGCAAGGCGATGGACGGGGCCCGGATAACCGAGCCGGAATGCTCTAAGGAAAACTTGTATTTTTAGATTTGTGCTTCGGTATGCCGAAGTGTAGCTCGGATGTAAAGAACAGTCCTTTATTTTGGAATGAATTCGGCTTTAATTTCTGATATGTGCTTGTATGTTTTTTGTTTTTTGACTCATGTGTGACCGTTTGTAACTGAAAGTGACCAGTCGTCGGCTTCGACCCCTTTGTGTAGGACACATCGGGTGTTTCCGCGGCAGCCATGACCCTTAGCCGACGTCTCGGTACCCGAAGGCGGTCCGTGCTCGCAAGAACAAAGCAATCAAACTATAACGGTTTTATAACTTTCACTTAGTCGTAGGAGCTTGACTGTGGGGGTTGATGACGAGCCCCCAGACCGTGGAGCTATTCGGCTATATGGCCGAGGTCGAGGCCACTAACCACTTCGGCTGATTTAAGAAGGAGCCCTTCGTTTAACACGGGTAACCTCGAGGGGTACATTGCTGGACGCTGTCTTCGGATGGCCGACCAGTTTGCGCTTACCAGGACAGCCAGTTTTTGGCTTTATCCACTGAGGCACTTTGCCATGCAAGCTGGCAGCGCAATCACAGTGGTTCTCCCTTTACACCCTTAGCCAAATAGATCGGAAACGTAAGGGGTAAGCACAGGAGCCGGGCAACCCAACTATTGACCAAAATCGAGGTTCAAAACTAATTCATATAATGTAACATCCAAGACTCCGAATAAATACTTCCGATTTGTAGGGGGGGGGTGTTTGTGTGAGCTTAAGAGTGGAGCCCCCAGTAATTTTAAATATCAGTTGTATCGTGAATGTATGCTTTTGGCTCAAAGGCAGTGAACATAAGGAGATGCATAATGACCTCGATGGGTGCGCTTTTATTTAATGTTGTCAAGCCGTACATGCCGAGCTTTAACAAAAGGAACTTGTAAAGGATACAACCAAAAAGAAAAAGCAAAGGAGTAAAAACAGGGCGGATATGCTAATGGGATTATTCACCCAAGCCCGTCGCTATCACACGTCTGCGTCTCCGTGCTGTTGACCAACTTGCCTTCGTTGAGAGCGAAGGAGATATGGGCTGTTCGCGACCTCGGCCGTTTGCTTTCTTGACGCTTTTCGTCGATCGAGTCCTTTGAAAAGGTGCGCGGCTGCCGTATGGATGGTTTAAGCCGTGTGAACATGCTGCTTCAATCCAGGCCTTTTACAGTGCCCTGCCAGTATGAATGTCCGAAGTGCGTTGATGCTCAGTCGAGCTGATAGCAACGCGTCATATGCTTTGGCTCCTCAGCCGCCCATGGAATTTTTAGTGCGAAGTTGTGCACCCTGGGGACGTAATGCCCTTCCAAGGGGAGGCAATCGAGGAGCCCGTGCCCCTATTTGGGGGGAATGGCGGCCTGGCCGGGGTCGGCTCGCGCGGCCCGTACGCGTTTTGAAGAGTTGGGCTTGTGGCGAGCTGCCTCCTCGGTTGCCTGTACCTCGGCTGCGAAAGCCGCGGTCTATTCCTCTGTTTGGAGGGAGCGTTCGGTGTTACCATTGACTGTAATAACACCATTTGGTCCTGGCATTTTCATCTTTAAGTATGCATAATGCGGGACTGTGTTAAAGTAGGCGAATGCGGTGCGTCCGAGCAGCGCGTGGTATCCGCTCCGAAAAGGGACTATGTCGAAGATTAATTCTTCACTTCGGAAGTTCTCGGGTGAACCAAAGACTACTTCCAGCGTTACTGTTCCCGTGCAGCGGGCTTCCACTCCTGGTATGACACCTTTGAAGGTGGTTGTGCTGGGTTTGATCCTGGATGAGTCAATGCCCATCTTCCTGATCGTATCCGCGTAGATTAAATTGAGGCTGCTGCCTCCGTCCATAAGGACACGCGTCAGATGGAATCTGTCAATGATCGGATCCAGGACCAAGGCAGCTGGTCCGCCATGTCGGATGCTTGTTGGCTGGTCGTGTTTGTCGAACGTGATCAAGTAAGCCGACCACGGAATGAACTTCAGGGCGACGGGCTCTAAGGCGTAAATGTCCCGAAGTGCATGTTTCCGCTCCTTTTTGGGGATGTGGGTCACGTAAATCATGTTTACGTCCTTCACCTCGGGAGGGAACTGCTTCTGGTTTCCATTGTTGGGTCGCTGAGCTTCATCCTCGTCATCGCTGCGAGATTGAGCTTTATTTTGGCTCTCCGTCGCTATCTTTCCGGCCTGCTTGAAGACCCAGCAGTTCCGGTTTGTGTGGTTTGCTAGCTTGTCCGAGGTACCATGTATTTGGCATGGCCTGTCGAGGATCTTATCAAGTTGGCTGGGTCCATCCTTGTTCCCTTTAAAGGGCCTCTTTTTCTGACCGGATCTAGGTCCGTTGAACCCTGCATTTACTGCGACGTCCTCGGTGTCACTCCCACCATTTTTATGCATGCGCTTATTTTTATTGCGCCTCGGCTTGCCATTGGTGTCGCGAGTTTCTGAAGTGCCGGCCTCACCATTGTGAGTACTGCGGGCCAGCCAGCTATACTCTCCCGCGCAAAAGCGGGTCATGAGTGAGGTAAGGGCCGCCATGGTCCTCGTCTTATCCTGCCCGAGCTGGCGTGCGAGCCACTCATCTCGGATGCTATGCCGGAAAGCGGCGATAGCCTCGGCGTCGGGGCAGTCCATAATTTGGTTCTTTTTAGTTAAGAACCTGTTCCAGAACTTCCTTGCCGACTCGCCGGGCTGTTGAATGACGTGGCTGAGGTCGTCGGCATCTGGAGGCCGGACGTATGTGCCCTGGAAATTAGCCCTGAAGGCGTCCTCAAGTGCTTCCCAGCTTCCAATTGAATGAGGAGGCAGGTTGTTAACCCAATGCCTCGCAGGCCCTTTAATTTGAGCGGCAGATATTTGATGGCGTGGAGTTCATCTCCATGCGCCATGTGGATGTGGAGAAGAAAATCTTTGATCCATACCGCTGGGTCAGTAGTACCATCGTATGGCTCGATGTTGATGGGTTTAAACCCGTCAGGGAACTGATGTTCCATTACCCTGTCTGTGAAACAGATCGGGTGGGCGGGGCCTCGGAACTGAATAGTTTCGCGTCGGTCTTCGGGGGTAATCCGCGTATAGGCTTGCTCCCGAGCTCGGCCGTTCCTGTCCATCCAGGCATCGTAGCCATCGAGCCCGGCCGGTGCACGTCCTCTTGACCCGTAGATGGATCGAGGCGGTGCCCGGTTTGCCTCTATCTGGCGTCTCGCGTCGTATGGATCGGTGTAATCGACGGGATCCTTGCCATAACGGCGAGTAGTTGTTTGGGTGCATAAATTTTCCCACACCGGCCTGTCGCGTCCTCTAGGGGGATGGTCAGGCTCGTCAGCCTGTCCACATGTTAAGAGCACGTCGTCGGCTAGTTCTTCGTCGAATTCGGGCAGCAAATGCCTGCACGGGTAAGATTTAGGCGCACTCCGGAGTCAGTCCTCGAGGTCTTCCTCGGCCGAGAGTATCTCGACCCACTTGTCATTCAACGTGTCTTGGTTGGCTTGCAGCTACTGCTGCTTTCGTTTCATGCTTTGCGCGGTGGCTACGAGGCGTCGTCGGAACCGCTCCTCGGTGCCCAGGCTCTCGTCCTCTTCGGACTGAGGGAAGTAATTATCATCGGCCCCTTCGAAGAGGTCATCGGGGTCCTCGTCCTCGGGGATTCCTGGGGGGCTATGCGGCCGCTCTGGTGTCGGTACCAAAACCGGCAGATCTCGAGTAGGGGGTCCGAGCTGTGGATCATGGAGTCAATGGGTAACAGGGAGCGTAGGGACAGCGATTACCCAGGTTCGGGCCCTCTCTAGGAGGTAAAACCCTACGTCCTGCTTGATTGTATTGATGTGATAATACGATGATTACAGGGTTGATCTACCTCGAGATCGGATGGCTAAACCCTAGGTGGGTATGATGATGGTTCTCCCTCTCTACGGACTAAACCCTCTGGTTTATATAGACACCAGAGGGACCTGGGGTTACATATGGTCGGTTGCCATCAGGGGATAAACATGCCGGTTACGCTAAATATTTCTTGGAGGAGACGCGAAATCTTTGGAGGTTTCCTTCTGGTGCACGGGGTCCCCCGCAACCCGGCCTTCCTTTGACGAGTAGAGAGCGGCCCACTAGTCCGGCCTACGAGAGATAGGCCGGCAGCCCGAGTACCCCCTAGTCCGGGACACCCTCAGTAGCCCCCGAACTAGTCTTCGAAGCTGAGGTATATGCCGAACACCATCGGCTTTGTGGACTAGTTCCTTCCCTTCCGTGATACTTGTGTTGCCTAGACATACGTTCCCCGAACTATGCTTCAGTCGCCGAGGTGTACCGATAACTTAGCCCCGAAGGCTAATCGCATTGGTGACCCCATCTGACAACTTTTACCGAAGGGTCACAGTCCGCCACGACCACGAGTTGGTTTATGAAAACTCGATTCGCGGTTCGAGGCGGTTCCTTCATTGGCGCGTCCCATCGATATGGAGATCGTGCCCTATTTTCAAGGGGTATGATCAATAATTTGCTCCATCCCATGCGCACATAATGGCATGATTACACGGGGAAACGGCAAAGCCTACGGCCCAGTAAAGGGACCTCAGGTTTTAAAGCCCATAAAAGGGGAGCGGCCTCCATTTCCTTCGCACGCTCTCACCTCTTCCTTCGCCGTTGCCCTCCCAATCTCTTGAGCTCCAGCGCCCAGATCTGCTCTCCCTTCCAAGAACCTCTCCAGCCACCCGTTCAATCCAGCAATGGCCGGTTCTGGGTCCAAGGGCAAGTGGGAAGCCTCCAGCGTCACCGAGAGCGCCATCTTGGAGTTGAAGAGCGCGGACTATCCCCCTGCCGACGTCGCCCACCGCGCTCCAGAGGCGGGCCAAGTCATCCCCATGCCGCGGCAGGGCGAGAGGGTGGTGTTCCTACCCCATTTCATCCGAAGTTTAGATTTTCCCCTCCACCCCTTCGTCAGGGGCCTCACGTTTTTCTATGGTCTTGATTTCCACGATCTTGCCCCAAATTCCTTCCTGCACATCTCAGACTTCATCATCATCTACGAGGCCTTTCTTCGCGTCCGACCACACTTCGGCCTGTGGCTGAAGATCTTCAACGTCAAGCCGAAGATTATTGACGGCCAGCAGGCGGACTGCAGGGGAGCGATGGTCAGCAAGCTTCCCCAGGTGGAGTGGCCAGAGGGCACCTTCATCGAGACCGTCAAGATCTGGCAGAAGGAGTGGTTCTACATCACGGAGCCAAGGAGCGCGGATTGGGGGGCGATTCCCGCCTTCCGATCCGGACCCCCCACGAGGCCGGTCTCATGGACCAAGAAAGGCCTCGACTAGGGGTCAAACAAGGAGGTGGCGCTGCTGCAGAGCCGGATAGCCAAGATGATAGAGCGGGGGGTCGAGCTGCCCAACGTGATCCAGATTATGCTCTACCGCCGTATCCTCCCCTTCCAGGACCGGGCTTCCCCCATGTGGGCCTACAAGCCCGAGGACCCCGCCACCGTGCTCAGCTTCTATCGCACTTCCCACGCTCAGCTGTGGAAGGTGTTGTTCAAGCTACAGAAGGACTGGCCGGCCGAGGAGGAAGACATCGGCCTTGACGCCGCAAACCCCCCTCGGGAGGTATGTTAAGGTTTACTCTTGTATTCGGATTATTCCCTTTTGATAAGGTATTCAATTCTCTTGTTCCTCATCCACAGAGCTGGCTAAAGAAGGCCTAGCGGGTTGATAGCCCGACTCCGCTACCCGAGGGCGCCCGGACGGCCTTGCTGACGGCCATGCTGGCCGAGGAGCCGTACGAGGTGCCGGAGAAGAAGGACAAGAAGAAGGAGAAGAAGAGGGAGGCCAGAGAAGGCCTCCATTCCCGAGGACCCCCGGACACTAGATCCGGGGACACCCATGCTCCCTGCACACAAGAGGAAGAGAGGGAGCAGGGAGAGGATGGGGAGGAAAGTGATTCCTCCCGAACAAAAAAAGAGGGCGGTGTCCGAGGACGCCGAGGAGGAGCAGCCTCACCCCGCCCCCAAGAGACCATGCAGGGCCAAGGTGGCCTTGTCCAACAACAGCTCGGCTTCAGCCGAGGACTCCGAGGCCTCCGAAGAGGTTCCTCGGAGGACCCCCAAGGTCAAACCGCTGGCCCAAAGGTACACATCCTAAGATCCGCTTATGCATTTTTGGTAGGACTAGGTTCGATATTGATCACACCTTTGCCTCTAACATCGCAGCCCACTGCGTGACCTCCCCACCGACCGAGTCTCGGAGGTGGATTCTCCACCGGCCGCGCTAGTGGAGAGCGGGACCGGATCGCGCGCCTCGCCTCCTCCAATCGTCGAGGAGGCCGAGGAGGTTCTGTCGAGGAGGACCCCTCCCATGCCGCACACAGGGGGAGGGGGCGACACCGTTATCGCTGAGGTGCATTCCTCGGCCGCCGAAGACCAGGAGGGGAGGGCCCCTCTGGTAAATGAAGAGGAGGAGCCCATACGATCCGAGCTCTCCCCGAGAGCGGCTCCCGAGCCGTCAAGGCACCCGGAGTCGAGCATTCCTGTCTCCACGAGAGGAGGAGCCGAGGTGCCCCTGCCACCACCACCCGCCCCAGAGCGGGCTTCGACTGGGTGGCCGGACGAGATGGAGGATGCTTTAACCAGCTCCTCTATCGCTGAAGAGCACCGTGCCCTTATGGGCGCGGTGTTGCAAAGTCTTTGGTCCGTGGACAACAGACTGACGGAGGCCTTCAGTGGCCTTCTCACAGGCTTCAAGGTAGGCCAAGTAATGTTTTTCCCTTGGAAAATTTCTTTTATATGAATGCATAACCTCGTACACAGTAGCCCCCGAGATTCTGACTGGCTTGAGTAAAGCCGGTCGGAGGATCGAAAATCGATAACTCGGATCCTAATGTGCGTAGAGTGATGTGCAGGCATCATCCTCGGCGGCAGCCGCCAACACCGAGGAGTTGGCCGAGCTAAATCGGAAGCTCAAGAGCTCCGAGGATGACCTCGGCCTGCTGAACAAGCGGTTCGACGAAGCGCAAGGCAAGTCCGCACTAGGGTTTATTACAGCAGTTTCTTTTTTTGTTTGTTAAGTAAGGTTTGAAGTAAGTAGCCTAAAGGGGGTCAACTGTTATGACTACAGCTGCTGCCGCGGAGGTCGAGAACCTCAAGGCCGCGCTGAGGAAGGCTCAACTGGAAGCGGCGGAGCAGAGGTCGGCGGCCGAACAGGCAGCTGCCGAACTGGCTACGGTGAGAACTGCTAGCCAGAAGCACAAGGCCAGAGTGTCTGAAGTGCAGCAAGAGCTCAAGGATGCCGTCACGAAATGTGAGGCCCTTGAGCAAAAGAATAAAGAGCAGGTCGCCGAGCTAACCTCATTGGGGTCGGTGGCCAAGGAAGCGCGGACGGAGGCGCACGGCTACCAAGAAGAACTCCGCCAAGTGAAACTCATTGCAGATGGTAAGCCGTACTTGCTGCAAAGTGTCTTTAGTGGTAGCAGGTTCGTTTGCTCACGCGAGTGTGGCGTTCCCCAGGCGCCTTTGCGGACCTCCCGAGGAGTGCGGCTGATGCGGCTAAGTTCTTCGCCGCCCAGGAGGGTCGGGCCGAGCAGAGGCTATTTTGGGCGCAATTTCAAGCGCCCGAACACCCTCCCTGTCGTGGTATCGAATCCGACAATAGAAAGGGGTAATGTAAGGGAGCATGATCTATCGAGATGCATATGGGTGACACGGTGTTTTAGCGAGTTCGGGCCTCCCGCGGTGGAGATAACAACCCTACGTCTCGTGCTCCGGAGAGGCTTTGTTTTATCTGAGTATGAATCGGGAGATTACAATGTGTGAGAGAGGAAGAGGAGAACGGATCTCCATGCATGAGCTAAGTCCTGAGACTAATGGCGAGAGAGCCAAGGGAGGAGAACGAGGGGCCGCCCCTAGTCTAGTGGTGGGGGTGGCTTATATAGAGTGTGCCACCCCCTCACCTCTTATGTTACAAGGTGGACCATCAATGCCATAATATCTGCCCACTATGAAACCGCCATGCTGACTATTGGTCTTCGTATATCCGAGTGAAATCAGGTACTCCGAGTGGAATGAGTTCGTCGAGTGGAGTGCTATGCTCTGAGTAGTTGTTGCCGTCCGAGTGACTTTCAAGTTGCGGTACATCTGAACGGCGATCTGGCCCAGGGGTCCAGTACAAAGTGTACGGTGTCCATGGGTAGGGTCTTTAGGTCAGGCCTGTTACCCTACCCCCAATACATGTCCTCGTCATTAGCCCCCGAATCGGTCGAGGTTGAGCGGGTCGAGTCGAGGTGAATTCTCAGATGAGTCGAGCGCTACGGAGGCACTCATGAACTCCCTCTGGTAACCCGGCGCCCTTATCTCCACGTGTTGCCTTGACGGATTCCAGACTACATGGTGTCCGAGTGAAATGAGCCCTTCGCGCGTCGGGTGGCGGACCAGACCTGAGCGTTTTTGGAAGGGTTTTAAAGGTCGAGCAATCGAATTGCTGGATCCCGGATTTTGCGGGATTCGAAATTAGAGACGTGCGCGCAGATCGACGGAGACCGTGTGGAGAAACTTGGTGACAGTCGTTCATCTCTCGGAAGAGGCTGACTCGTGATCTGAGTATGGAAGAGTCATTAAATCTGGGCAACAAGATTGACGCATGGACTGCTCTCTCGGAGAGATGCCATTCTTATCCCGGAGGAACGTCAATACAAGTCGGCTCTAGATCCAAACTTATGAGTTTCACGCTTTGAGCCCTAGAAGAAGGCTCAAACGGGTCCGCGGAGGAGCTTTAAACTCACCTTATAGCAATTTTTTTGAGTGATTTGGAGCCGGTCTTGAGTGACTGATTACTCGGACTTTCTTTGCGCCTTGGCACGGAACGTTTGCTTGAGTGAAGATACTCGGAATTTTGTTCTATGGGTGCGCGATCAGCGCACCCATAGGGTGTAGCCCCCGAGACTCTGACTGATTGCTGGTGGTCGGTTGGAGTCTGTAAGATTTGTTGTACTCAAATGTTGTTGCTGGACTTGACCGAGCAGAAAGTTTCTTTTTGGTTTCTCTTCCAGTGGGGGCACGCTGAGTGCACCCACTGGGTGTAGTCCCCGAGCCTCTGTCGGACTAGATGAGTCTGGCAGAGGGTTTAAGTCTTTTGGTCTGGAACTGAATTAAACAGGTGAACCCTCATGCGCTCGGCACGGTAAATGACTTCAGCCTAGAACTGTGGCGGGTCTTCATGCATTCGGAATGGATCTTCGTGGGCTCGGCACGGTAAATAACTGCAATCTGGAGCTGAGTCAATCTGATGGATCTTCCTGCGCTTGGCACAGTAAATAAGTTCAGCCTGGAACTGAGTCAATCAGGTGAATCATTGTGCACTCGGCACGGTAAATAACTTTTAGTCTGAAATTGAGTTGATCGGATGGATCTTCATGCACTCGGCATAGTAAATAAATTTAGCCTGGGACTGGGTCAGTCAAGCAAATCTTCATGCACTTGGCATGGTAAGTAATTCATCCCGGAACTGGGTCAAGCAGGTGAATCTTCGTGCACTCGGCACGGTAAATAACTTTGGTCTTGAAACTGCCGACTGGAGAGAAAAGTTGGACACTGCAAGGAATACTTCTTATATTGACCGTTAGCTTTTGCTCTTGCCAACCAGACGATCGGGTTGGGACCGGGTTGGAGACGAAGAGTGAGCGTTAGGTATTGAGCATATTTTGTGAAAAACTAGAAAGCTGAGTGAGGAACATGCCGACTGGCGGCAGCACGGTAAATAACTTCGGTCTTGAAACTGCCGACTGGAGAGAAAAGTTGGACACTGCGAGGAAAAACTTGGTGGCACTCGTATGTCTCCCGGAGGAGACAGACTAGTGGTCCGAGGTGGACGTGCCATGAAAAACCGAGTGGAGAGGCTAGCGCGTGGACTGACTCTCTGGAGAGAGGCCACTCATTATCCCGGGGGAACACCAGCCCAGGCCATCTCCGAGTCCAAGTTTGTGAAACTGACGCCTTAGAGCCTAGAAGAAGGGCCAAGTGTATCCGTAGAGGAGCGCCAGTCTAACCCTTTTGCATGAAAGGGGTATTTGTTGTGGCGCCTCGCCTGAATACCACTGTAGCCAGACGGTCGCCGCACATGCCAGCCCAGGAGATCACTCTGGCATGCGCTTTTACAACAAGTATCATGAACACAGACATTTCTATTAATGGGTATATAGGTCTTACATGGTATATTACAAGGGTGATGGCAGCGGAAAAGCTCTATCTAAGGCAGCATGGTCCTGGTGGGCTCCAATCCACAGGGATCTGACTGGGTTACTCTTCTAGCCCGCGAACACTCCGGCTCCTTGCTAGCGAACGTCGGATCCTTAGGTGAACCTGGCCACATTGAAGGCCGCTGAGTACTTTTGAATGTACTCGCAAGCAAACCAAACCAACATATACACCAAGCAATGCAATCCATGGCATTCAAGCAAGCAATTATTATCTTAACAGTATTAACTATCATGTTATGATAGGATTATCTAGCAAGATTAAACATCTAGCAGCATTAATCATCATGTCATAGCAGGATTATCTAGCATGATAATTACTGAAGTAAATGCAGTAAAGTAAAGTATATCAGGTAAATGATCCTAACTCCGAATATGCTCACGATCCAAATCCGATCCAAGCTTTGCGGTCATCCAACCACTCATCTCATAGCCATCGCATGGCTAACATTCAAACCTCTGACATCAACTGATGTCCATGTATCTGCACTGCAAGCCTGACAAACCTTACAATTCTCTGGTTTAGTCTTAGCAATAACATTATATAGTTTGTTCCTCCAGACTCGACACAGACCAAATAGGGGCCTATACGAACTGTCCATGACCAAGGATGCGTCTATTCTAATAGATTTACACTCCGCAGAGGTTGCGCACTTTACCCACACCATGGAGCGCCTGGCCTCGTACTTTAGTACATGTTACCATTTGGGTGGACCAGTGCTGCTCCAACAAAACCTTGTCTATTGCCTGGCACTCTTGCGGTCCCACTGACAATCATACCCTCCCAGGGTCATGTCCTGGGTGGCCCCTGTGTCACCCCGTGACACCTGCCACCGTCGTGGCCAAACACTGTCCCAAACGGGGACGCCGGCAAATAACTCAACTTGGGCTCACAAGGTTATCGCCGCCTACCGGGCCAGGGTAGCGCGCATGCATAACCTTCCCTATTTGGTGGTACCGACAAGAGGCAGGACAATAGACCAAGCTAGGGCCGTCCCATACCGGCAAATGTGGCTGCACGGGTAAGTCCGGATAGGTGGCACTATGACTCGATCCAGTCGACGGAGGAGGTTGTCATTATTAAGTCACATTTCATAATATTGCAGTAACAGTAACCATGCAAGATGTAACAATTATGAAAACCTAACAACCTATCTCCATACAATATCACAACGAGTCAATAGTGCGATAATATGATGAACATTAGCAGGTATTGCAGATAGCAAATTCAAACTAGCAGGAGTTTAACTATTTCTAACACAGGCATAAACATTAATTAAACACGCAAGAATACATAGAGCAATGCTTTAGGGCATATATCAGATGGTCGGCTTGCCTGGGGGTCGAGGAATACTCCGGGAAGAAGTGCGATCGCCTCGTGGAAGAATTCGCCGGAAAGGATTCCCTCTCGGAGGGACTGAATAGAGGGCAGGGGCAAAATGGTCATTTTCACAGTGTAAAAACAGTATGAAAATGATGCCATCGGAACGGGCTCAACGAACTGAAGAAGTGGGCTTTGGATTCACCTCGATCGGAGTCACGGATGAAAAGATATGAAGGTTTGACTGCCAGGGACCTATCTGTAAAACAAATATTTCCAACAGGGTCCCTGAGCAGTGCGGCTGCTGGCGCCTCGGCTGGAATTACGCTTTCCAAAAGGGGAAGCGCATTTCTGCGCTTTACGTTTTCTATAAAAGAAAACGAGCAGCACGTGAATACGTCTTCTTTCAACCGAAAACGTATTACTGAGGATTCCGTCTCCACTTATCCAGCTGGCCAGCCGTCTCTCGCCGACAGGTGGGACCGGCGAGGAGGGGGAGCCCGCTGGCAGGGCTGTCTTCCTCCTCCCGCGCGTGCGAGCCTGGCCGAGAGAGCGGGGGAGATCGACGGCGACTCCGGTCACCTCTCGCGAGGCTCGGCCTACCGGCGTGCTCGGGAGGCCAAGCCGCATCCGTCCCGCTAGTGCACGGACCTCGGGGAAGCCGGAATAGAGTGCTCCCTCGGCCATGGCGGCAACCGGCGTCGGGCGAAGTTGAGGCGGCCGCTACGGCGGTGGAGGGTAAGGAGAGGCTCGGGCAGGGCTTCGCCGTGGCTGAGGGACTCCACCGGTGACGATAGAGAGGAGGAAGGAGCTCCGGTTGGCTCTAGTTTGAGCGGGGACAGTGGCGGCGATGGCGGCCAGAAAGGGGAAATCGGGGCACCGGAGCTCGCTTGGTCGAGCCAGGAGAGAGCTGGGAGGGAGAGGGGTTGCTGGTAGTGCTCGGGGAGAGCTCGGGCTGGCTATTTATATCCCGGCGACGGAGGAGATTGGCTCGGCCGCCGTGGCTACCTTAGCCACGCACTAGCGCTCGGGGACACGCGGCGGACGGAGGCGATGTCGGCAAGGGCTCTGGGAGAGTGGAGAAGCCTCGAATGCATTCGAGAGGGCTTGGGGAGGAAGGAGACAGAGAGGAAAGCGACGACGGCGGTCACGGGCGACAATGGCCATGGCAGTACTCGCCGTGGCGCGAGGAAGACGGGAGAGAAGGGGGAAGTGACCGGAGATGAGGAAGCGGACGACGGGGAGTCAGGTCGGCATGCCAGGACACACCGTGGCAGCTCGAGTTGGCCGGTCCGACGAGATGGGTGCGCAGAGCGCCACTGCTGCCTGCTACGCCCGTGGTCACCACTGGCATGTCGTGTTCTGGCCCTCCTCTGGGTGCCAAATCTTGTCAAACACGGAAGGCATTGATTATATAGATGAGATGGGTCATTGGATGGACCATGAAGGCTCCATAGTAATCGAGGTGATCCAGAACAGTTTCTGGTCAGAATCTTGGGGACCAAGCTGAGGTGAAATGGCTAAGTAAATGTGATGGAAATAATGTCAAAATAATATGGGGTAGGAATGAGTAGCTTCTTGCAAAATTTTAGGCCATTTGGGCAAGTTTTTCATACACTTCCTTTGCAAATGCAGATTCTGGTCCAGAAACTAAACTTGGAAGCTGCACTCATATGGTTTGATGAAATGAGCTGAATTTTGGTGGAGGGTGATGATTTGGAGATATGAAGATACTGGAAAATTTTCAGATCAATTGGAAATGCCAAAGTGGTACTTCCTTCACAGAGCTTGAATCTGGACAGAAATTAGATGGCATTTTTGAGAGAAATTGGCTAGATGAAATGATGTTAATTTTTGCATACTCACATCATATAGGGAATTTGAGGTCCTGGATTAATTTGAGAATTTTTGAAGCAATATAAAATATAGTTGCTTCACAACCTCAAAATAAGGCCAGAAACAAGAATTGGATGATGCTCTCAAAATTTGATCTGTGGAACTTGGGTTCTTGATGTAAATGATGAAGATATGGATAGGATAAGATCCACAAATTATTTGGGATTTTTCCTGGCTACAAAAATGGTAGTTCCTTTGGAAAGTGCCCAAAATGCAATATTGGCTTTAAATAGGAAAAGGCAATTTCCCTTATTTAATTATTGCCAATATTTTTAGGGGAGCTCAATATGATCACAAAGAATATCTCCACAAGTTTTCATGAACTTTGGAGATGGATAGGTATTTTCCTGGATTTAAGTCCTTTAACTGACAGAAAAAGGAATTAATTTTAAATGAAAAATATTGCAAATGACTTGGCAATATTTTTGCATATCCAGGGTTTAAAAAGATAGGATGATCACTGGGAGATATTTGGGAGGCAAAAGATCGAAGGAAATTGGAGTTCCTTTGTAACGGAAGGAATTAGGGTTTCCCTTCCGGTAGATCGGAGAGTAGGGTTTCGGTGGCAGAATCCTAAGAATAAATTTTGGGTGGCAAGGTTGGGTTGGAGAGAGTCTCTGGTTGGATAGGAAAGGCAAGACTAAAGGACCATCTTCGTATACCCAAGAGCGAGAGAAAATCCAAGAACATCGAAAAAAGACGGGAGTCAAATCCCGCGAAGGAAAAAAAACAAGGAGCGAAAACCAGGGTGTCACATTTGTCCGAGTGGACGTGCTTCCCGACTGATCGGGGTATGTTGACTGCGAGGAAAAACTTGGTGGCACTCGTATGTCTCCCGGAGGAGATAGACTAGTGGTCCGAGGTGGACGTGCCATGAAAACCCGAGTGGCGAGGCTAGCGCGTGGACTGACTCTCCGGAGAGAGGCCACTCATTATCCCGGGGGAACACCAGCACTGGCCATCTCCGAGTCCAAGTTTGTGAAACTGGCACCTTGGAGCCTAGAAGAAGGGCCAAGTGTATCCGTAGAGGAGCGCCGGTCTCACCCTTTTGCATGAAAGGGGTATTTGTCCGAGTGGACGTGCTTCCCGACTGATCGGGGTATGTTGACTGTGAGGAAAAACTTGGTGGCACTCGTATGTCTCCCAGAGGAGATAGACTAGTGGTCCGAGGTGGACGTGCCATGAAAACCCGAGTGGCGAGGCTAGCGCGTGGACTGACTCTCCGGAGAGAGGCCACTCATTATCCCGGGGGAACACCAGCACAGGCCATCTCCGAGTCCAAGTTTGTGAAACTGGCGCCTTGGAGCCTAGAAGAAGGGCCAAGTGTATCCGTAGAGGAGCGCCGGTCTCACCCTTTTGCATGAAAGGGGTATTTGTCCGAGTGGACGTGCTTCCCGACTGATCAGGGTATGTTGACTGCGAGGAAAAACTTGGTGGCACTCGTATGTCTCCCGGAGGAGATAGACTAGTGGTCCGAGGTGGACGTGCCATGAAAACCCGAGTGGCAAGGCTAGTGCGTGGACTGACTCTCCGGAGAGAGGCCACTCATTATCCCGGGGGAACACCAGCACAAGCCATCTCCGAGTCCAAGTTTGTTAAACGGGCGCCTAGGAGCCTAGAAGAAGGGCCAAGTGTATCCGTAGAGGAGCGTCATTTTCACCCTTTTGCACTCCTGAAGATGACTCCAGGTAATGATTTGGGCGATCGTCCGAGTGGACGTGCTTCCCGACTGATCGGGGTGTGTTGACTGCGAGGAAAAACTTGGTAGCACTCGTATGTCTCCCGGAGGAGATAGACTAGTGGTCCGAGGTGGACGTGCCATGAAAACCCGAGTGGCGAGGCTAGCGCGTGGACTGACACTCCGGAGAGAGGCCACTCATTATCCCGGGGGAACACCAGCACAGGTCGTCTCCGAGTCCAAGTTTGTGAAACTGACGCCTTGGAGCCTAGAAGAAGGGCCAAGTGTATCCGTAGAGGAGCGTCATTTTCACCCTTTTTCAGTCCTGAAGATGACTCCATGTAATGATTTGGGCGATCGTCCGAGTGAACGATGCTACCCTTATAGATCTTCGGCGGACCGAGCAAGTATGTTCAGAAAACTATTCTTGACATGATCAACAAGTTGATCAAATGGGGCGTAACCCCCGAGGGTGGCATAGCCGTCGGCTGTGGCGTAGCCCCCGAGTGATGCTCGAAAGAGGTAAGCTCGCTAGAGAGTGCGATATGAGGTTTGATCATATGAGTAACTTAGCTATTTTCGCGTTGGCGATGTAGTAATGAAGACGTGTCCGACCGATGGCGACACGCGGGGCGACCGAGTTGTGAGGACGTGTCCAACCGAGTGACGACGTGTCCAACCGAGCGGCGACGCGCGGGGTGGCCGAGTGGTGAGGACGTGTCCAACTGATGGCGACGCGTAGGGCGGCCGAGTGGTGAGGACGTGTCCAACCGAGCGGCGACGCGCGGGGTGGCCCAGTGGTGAGGACGTGTCCAACTGGGTGACGACGCGCAGGGCGGCCGAGTGATGAGGACGCGTCCGACCGATGGCGACGCGCGGGGCGTCCGAGTGATCATGTAACTTGTCGAAGTGGAGAAAATGGTCCTCGAAGGAGTCAGTCAGATGCTTTCGAAGCTGATGTAGCGACGAGGTCGGTGTAGGGTGGTTGCAGTGCAACAAGACCGGCGCGGCGACTGAGTCTGAGTAGGAACGAAAATGGCGCGCAGAGCGTTCGAGTGATCATGTAACTTGTCGAAGTGGCGGATCCGACTGCACTCGTTGAAGTGAAGGATCCGACTGGCGATGAAGTACTAGACCACTCAGGAGAGTGTGATTCCGAATGAGCTGCAGTCCCCGAGTGCGGCATAGCCCCCGAGCGCACTATAGGCTTCGACGGCGGACCTGTCGGAATACGAGAAATATAGTATTGAATGGGTAAATTGTATTTCATCGAGTTGGACTCGGGTAAAGGTGAGGAGCAGCTCCCGAGTGACGCTCGAAAGAGGCAAACTCGCAAAGGAGTGAAGTATGCAATTTAATTAGGGACTTATCTGTCTCATGCCCAACATGACGACGAGGTCTGAGTTGCGGTGCATTAGGATCGGTGCGGTGACCGAGTCCGAGTAGCAATGAGGTTGGCGCACAGAGGCGCCGAGTGATCGTGCAACCTGTGTAGGAAAAATAGCACAAGCCGACGTAAAAATTTCTCGAAGTAATTTGATGTTTGCTGAAATGATTTGTGTAAATAACACCCATAGACACCCACTGGGTGTGCAAGGGGCTTGCTGATTCGGAACCAGCAAGAGTCTAAAAGAGTGAAGGATCCGATCGAACTTGTCGAAGTGAAGGATCCAACTGAACTCGTTGGAGTACTGGACCCAAATGAAAATAAACAACCGAGCGTAGAGGTACACTTGGTGGCCTGGCCTCCGAGTGAACGTCATGTGTGGATTACAGGACGCTCGGGAACACGAAAATAGCTATTTAATAGAATGCAGTGTGTGAAGAATGACTTAGCAGTCTGATGGCGCACGAGCGCCCGAGTGGGTGTGTTGATGAAGATGCGCCCAACCAAGTGGCGGCTCGCGGGATGGCCGAGTGATGTAGATGTGCCTCACCGAGTGGCGACGCACGGGGCGGCCGAGTGGTGAAGATGTATCTCACCGAGTGACGACGCGCAGGGCGGCCAAGTGGTGAAGTTGTATCTCACCGAGTGACGACGCGCAAGGCGGCCGAGTGGTGAAGTTGTGTATCACCGAGTGGCGACGCGCGGGGCGGCCGAGTGGTGAAGATGTGTCACATCGAGTGGCGGCGCGCGGGGCGGCCGAGTGGTGAAGATGTATCTCACCGAGTGACGACACGCAGGGCAGCCAAGTGCTGAAGTTGTATCTCACTGAGTGACGACGCGTAGGGCGGCCGAGTGGTGAAGTTGTGTCCCACCGAGTGGCGACCCGCGGGGCGGCCGAGTGGTGAAGATGTGTCTCACCGAGTGGCGGCGCGCGGGGCGGCCGAGTGGTGAAGATGTGTCTCACCGAGTGGTGCCGTGCGGGGCGGCCGAGTGGTGAAGTTGTGTCTCACCGAGTGGCGACGCGGGGCGGCCGAGTGGTGAAGATGTGTCTCACCAAGTGGCGACGCGCGGGGCGGCCGAGTGGTGAAGATGTGTCTCACCAAGTGGCGACGCGGGGCGGCCGAGTGGTGAAGAGGTGTCTCACCGAGTGGCGACGCGCAGGGCGGCCGAGTGGTGAAGACGTGTCCAACCGATGGCGACGCGCAGGGCGACCGAGTAGTGGAGATGTGTCTCACCGAGTGGCGACGCGCGGGGCGGCCAAATGCCCGGACGTTTAGTTGTCCGAGAAAACCTGCACATTGCTTGTCCGAGTGCAGTATTCATCCGAATGATGTTGGACGTTTAGTTGTCCGTATGTAAAATGTATGCGGATGAAATATGAAAAAATACTTAGCTTGTCGGGCAAGCCGATGAAGACATGTCCTCCGAATGGCGACGCACGGGGGCAGCCGAGTGGTGAGGACATGTCCAGCTGATGGCGACGCGCAAGGCGGCCGAATGATACGGGTGGCGACGCACGGGGTGGACGAGTGATGAGGACATGCCCATCCGAGTGGCGACGCACGGGGCGGCCGAGTGGTGGAGATGTGTCTCACCGAGTGGCGACGCGCGGGGCGGCCGAGTGGTGAGGACGTGTCCCGCAGAGTGGCGACGCGCGGGGCGGCCTAGTGATGAGGACGTGTCCAGCCGAGTGGCGACGCGCGGGCGGCCGAGTGATGAAGACGCGTACAGCTGAGTGTCGACGCGCGGGCGGCCAAGTGATGAAGACGCGTACACCTGAGTGTCGACGCGCGGGCGGCCGATTCAGGTAAGTTGACGAAGATGTGTCCAGTAGAGTGACGGCGTGCGGGGCGGCTGAGTCACTGCACGTTAGTTGTCTGGATGCAAATTTCATCTGAGTTAACCTGCATATCAGTAGTTCGAGTGCGAACTTTATCCGAATAAACATGGACGTTTAGTTATATACGAATATAAAAAACTTATCTGCATGTCATCGTGTTAGTCGCTCGAACGAAACGTCCGTCCGAGTGAACTGCTGTCTGGGGACCATGACCGGACGAGTGGCCCTGCAGGTTAGTAGCAAGTATAGCCACGAATATTTTTTGCTGGACTAAAGTGTCCCTGCACGGATGCTATTTTGCATGGGTTACAGACCATGGATGGCCATGCATGCATGCACGAATTAACCGGTGTGGAAACCGAAAGGTAAGCAATTAAGCCTATTATTAATTTGCGGAAAAAGCGGAGGCAATCAATCACCGTAATTAGGTAACGGAATCCTCACCAATTAGCCGCTTAATGAGGCGATTATACCTTGACGAAGCGGAGCCAGCGGAGTTGTGTACTGGTGGGAGCCGTCCTTCCGTTTCCCCTTTTCCTGCATGCAGTTATCGCTTGAGGAGGAGGCCCATGCAGTTAATAATCGAGGAGAGAGAAGGAGCTGCCCAATTGATTTCGCTAGCGCAGAATTAATCGCGGAGGTTGCAGCAGGGGAGCGGATGTCGGCGGGATGAGTCGCCGCGCATAGGGGGTGCGGCCAGCCCCGACATCTGCGCCGCGTCAGGCTAGAGCCACCACCGCGGAGGCCACGGCTGGGCCGTGACGCCTGTACGAGAATTCGCCGTGTGCGGGGAGCGTGGCCGGCCTCCGACAGCTGCGCCGTGCGGGGCGCACTGCCCATGCGGCGGCCTGCCGTGCGGGAAGCCGGGCAGTTGGTCGCGGAGACCATGGCTAAGCGAACAATCGGAGGAAGGAGCCGCCGTGCATGGGGGTGCGGCCAGCCCCGACACCTGCACCGCGTCGGGCCAGCGCCACCACCGCGGAGGCCACGGCTGGGCCGTGACGCCTGTAAGAGGACTCGCCTTGTGCGGGGAGCGTGGCCGGCCTCCGACAGCTGCGCCGTGTGGGACGCCGGATCGCCGATCGAAGCCGCTTGGAAGAAGAAGAGGAGGTCGTCCCGAAGGGCGTTGCATGTCGTTGTGAGACGAGGTGGTCTTCCTCCACCCCTGGTGTCTTCACTTCTTACTCGCGATCCGTGATTGATCATGCATGCCCACAGTGTCGAGTAAAAGATGTATCTTTTCCACTCTTTGTGATGCTTCAGAAGCTCACTGTGGAGATGAACAGTATGAGATATGTCAAAAAAAATTGAACATAGATGAATGAAAAAACCATTTGCATCATGGCTCGATAGACGCCATGCCCCACGGTGGGCGCCAACTGTCGTGGTATCGAATCCGACAATAGAAAGGGGTAATGTAAAGGAGCATGATCTATCGAGATGCATATGGGTGACACGGTGTTTTAGCGAGTTCAGGCCTCTCGCGGTGGAGATAACAACCCTACGTCTCGTGCTCCGGAGAGGCTTTGTTTTATCTGAGTATGAATCCGGAGATTACAATGTGTGAGAGAGGAAGAGGAGAACGGATCTCCATGCATGAGCTAAGTCCTGAGACTAATGGCGAGAGAGTCAAGGGAGGAGAATGAGGGGCCGCCCCTAGTCTAGTTGTGGGGGGTGGCTTATATAGAGTGTGCCACCCCCTCACCTCTTATGTTACAAGGTGGACCATCAATGCCATAATATCTGCCCACTACGAAACCGCCATGCCGACTATTGGTCTTCGTATGTCCGAGTGAAATCAGGTACTCCGAGTGGAATGAGTTCGTCGAGTGGAGTGCTATGCTCCGAGTGGTTGTTGCCGTCCGAGTGACTTTCAAGTTGCGGTACATCTGAACGGCGATCTGGCCCAGGGGCCCAGTACAAAGTGTACGGTGTCCATGGGTAGGGTCTTTAGGTCAGGCCTGTTACCCTACCCCCAATACATGTCCTCGTCACTCCCCTCCTCAACAACCAGATGAAGCAGCTGATGGAGTTGCATCGGATGGTGGAGCCGGCGATGAAGGACCTCTGCATCAAGCTATGGCCTTCGGAGCCGTTATCGAGCAGCTATTTCGGTTTGGTGCAGAGGCTGTACGACGCCACGCCCCGGATCGATGCCTGGAAGCGCTCCGTATGCATAGAGGGAGCTCGGATGGCCTTCGGCAAGACCATGGTGCACTGGCCGAAGATCAAGCCAGCCGAAGTGGCCACCGGACAGCCGCCTCCTGGGAAGGAGCATAGGCACCCCGAGCAGTACTTTCCCATCGTGATGGATGGTGCTCGGGCAATAGAGGCCCAGTGGTCAAAAGATGTAATTTATGAGTAGATTTATTTTCCTTGTATCCAAGGAGTTGAAACTTTTATTTTGTTGAAATGCAAATTGTTGGCTGTAAATATAATACCTGCTATGTTTCTTTTGACTCCTGTGCGGCCGCTTCTAAACTAAAAGTTACCAGTCGTCGGCTTCAGCCCCCTTGCAGATACTGCGTGGGGTGTTTTCTCTTAACACCTTAACCCTTAGCCGATGTCTCAGCGCCCGGAGGCGGTTGTGTGTAAGGAAAACGAGGCAATCGGACTATGCGGCTTTAGTACTTTCACTTAGCCATAAGAGTTTGACTGCGGGGGCTGGTGACTAGCCCCCAGTGTATGTGATATCCGGACGTACCGAGGTTGATACCATTATCACCTGGTTTCTGTGACAACAAACCCTTCGTTTAACACGGATGAACCTCCATCGATTTTAGTTTGACAGTTGTCATCGGATCGCCGACCAATTCTCGCTTATTATGACGGTCGGTTTTCTGCTTTCTCCACCAAGGTACTTAACCAGGCTAGCTAGAAGTACGATCGCAGTGGTTCTCCCTTTACCTCCCTAGCCGAACAAAGCGGAACGTAGGAGGGCAAACACAAGAGCCGGGCAACCTAACCATTGACCAAAGACATAATTCGGAACTGATTCATATAATGCAATATCCGTGACGCCGAGCACATGTAATAAAATTGGTGTCGGAATGATGTTTGGGGCTGGATTGAAGTTCGAGCCCCCGGTCTATTATCCGATCACATCTAAAAAGGAAACGTATCATAATAGTTTACTTCGGCCGAAAAGCAGAAAAGAAGGTGCAACATAATTAACCGCAGTATGACCGAAAAAAAATGGTCATTATTTCCTTTAAATTCGTGACGTCTATCCGTACAATCCGAACTGCCGAAGTAACTTTTACAGATACTTTAAGAAATAGATACATTAGAGGAAAGGTTTACACAGGGCCTTCATGAGTGGTTTGACGTCTGAAAGAACATGTGCTGCCCCCATGTTTGGTTTTGGTAATTGATGACAATCTCTATGGACTAATGGTTGCCTTGAGTTATATTTGAAGGGTTTGTCCATAGGCATTGCTTGAAGACCATTTCTTGGTTTCAAGGTTATTAGAAGAAGAATGTGTGTTGACCAAGGTGCTATTCAAGGATTTATCCAAAGATTGGTCATGTGAGTGTTGAGCCTATTGCAAGCATGTCTTGAAGAAGAAGTTTGTGTGAACATTCATGTTTACCTTCAAGACATCATCCTAATGAAGAGAGTTGGAAAGATTCAAGGTTGATCAAGACTAAATATGAAGAGTGATTCAAGTTGATCAACACACAAAGCGTAGAAGATGTACCGAGTGGGATCAAGTGATCTCACGGTATGGTAAGCATTGTCCATTACGCTTTGTGTACTAACCCATGTTCTATGCGAGAGTTCTATGTGGGGTTAGGTATGTTTCCATGGGCTTGCGTCAAGAGGAAGATCTCATTCAACCCATGGAGGATGACATCAAGTGGTGATCGTCATCAAGATTGCGGTGTGCAAGTTCAAGTGGAGCATCACGAAGAGATCACATGCTTGAAGCTTGCCGTCCATTGTGGTGACAATGGACTTGTGAAGATGTGCCGAAGAGTGGCTCACCCATAGTGGAGTATGGGGGAGCAATCTACTAGTCTTCATCGAGCCGGCGCAATCAAGAAAGGTGGTCCAACTTGAGGAGGTCAAGATCGTCATCATCTAGCTCAAGTGGACTATGCGCAAGGCAAAGGTTTGCCCTTGATAGGTTTTCTATTTTACCGGTCTCATGGTAGTAGTTGGGAGACCGGGTTATAGGATCGATAGCCGTACTGTCAAGGGGGGCTCTCAAGTGAGTAGCTTTATCGTATCTTCGTAGAGAGCTCAAACCATTGCATCCTTGCATCATCTTTCTTGGTTCGTGTTTGATGTTTCTCTTTGTGAGTTTTTGAGCTTATGGTCATCTTCATGACAAGCTCGAGTTCATCGAAAATGGAGTTCATATATGCATCTTCTATGATGTTTTCGATGTTGGAGTTTATGTCGGTTCTTCATTCATAGAGGTTTCGCTGTTGGATAGTGCTTGTCGTTATCTATCCAACAAGCTTGAGTTTGCTCAATTCGGAGCTCATTTGCAGAAGTTATGGCAGTTTCAGTCTCTGGGCAGTTTTCTTGTCACCCAAGCGGTAGTACCGCTCGGTACCACGGTAGTACCGCTTATGCGGTAGTACCGCTATGGTCTACCGCAGCGAGTACCGCTTGTGGGATTTTCTTCTGGTATCCTGTTTTTGGTAAGCGGTAGTAGCACGGTAGTACCGCTATGCGGTACTTCTGCTTTCTACTACCGCTTCCAGTACCGCTTGTTGAAATTCTACTGGTATCCTGTTTTTCCTTAGCGGTAGTTGAGCGGCTGTTGGGTGGTAGTACCGCTTGCGGCGGTAGTACCGCTCCACTACCTCGTTTCTAGGTTGTTCTACGAACCTTTGCGGTAGTACCGCTTGTGGGAGCGGTAGTACCGCTTTGTGCGGCACTACCGCGCTCCTGTGCTTGCTGTACTCACTGGCTTCGGCTGGTAGTACCGCTCTAAGCGGTAGTACCGCTCCTTGGAGCGGTAGTACCGCTTGAGTGCGTCCAGCACAGGTAACGGTTCGATTTGGTGGGGGGTTATAAAAGGGGGTCTTCTTCCCCCTTGCCCCCAACGGTTCTTTTATCCCCTTGCAGCTCTCTCTCCTCCATTGTTGACCTTCTAGAGCTTTGCTATCTCTCCATCCCTCCAATGATTCTTGCTCCTTCTTGAGGGAATAGAGAGAGGAGATCTAGATCCATCTTTCCACCAATCATTTTCTCCTCTATGTGAGGGAAACCTTGTGGATCTAGATCTTGGAGTTCTTGGTGTTCTCCTTGTTCTTCCTCTCACTTTCCTCCATAGCTTTTGTTGCTTTGGTGGGATTTGAGAGAGAGGGACTTGAGCACTTCGTGTGTTCTTGCCATTGCATTAGTTGCATCGGTTTGAGTTCTCCACGGTGATACGTGGAAGTTAGTAGTTGAGAAGCTTATTACTCTTGGGTGTTTGAGCACCCTAGAGCTTGTTCCTCTTGGGTGCCTTGGTGCCCTAGACGGCTTGGTGGTGCCTCGGAGCTCAATCATTGTGGTGTAAAGCTCCGGGCAAGCGTCGGGGTCTCCAATTAGGTTGTGGAGATTGCCTCGAGCAATTTGACGGGTACCGGTGACCGCCCCCAAGGGTTGCCAAAGTGTACGGGTTCGGTGACCGCCCTCAAGGATTGCCATTTGTACGGGTTCGGTGACCGCCCTCAAGGGTCCCTTAGTGGAATCACGGCACCTTGCATTGTGCGAGGGCGTGAGGAGAATACGGTGGCCCTAGTGGCATTGTTGGGGAGCATTGTGCCTCCACACCGCTCTAACGGAGATTAGCATCCGCAAGGGTGTGAACTTCGGGATACATCGTCGTCTCCGCGTGCCTCGGTTATCTCTTACCCGAGCCCTTTACTTATGCACTTTACTATAGCCATATTGTTTCTAGTTATATATCTTGCTATCACTTAGTTGTTTATCTTGCTTAGCATAAGTTGTTGGTGCACATAGGTGAGCCTAGTCGATTTAGGTTTTGTGCTTGACAAATTAAACGCTAGTTTTATTCCGCATTTGTTCAAGCCTAAACCGTAATTATTTTAAAGCGCCTATTCACCCCCCCTCTAGGCAACATCCACGATCTTTCAACATCCCTACTGCACCCTGCCGCACGTCTGTGCCTTTGCTCTGTACGAGGCTTCCGTGTGAGTGTAGCTGTCGACTGTATGCTCGGCGGAAGTGGTAATGTTCGGCGGACGAGCCCTTGGGGGAGGGCTTTGGGAAGTCACCGCGCTGTATCAGCTTAACGTTGTTCAGGCCCTAGATGGTGCCTGTAGTTTCGTAGTGTCCCGAAGATATCTTCGGCCGTGGCCTGGTCGAGCCGAGCTCTCGGCCCTTAAGTTGTTTTGCCCCCACAGCTGCCCATGGAATCTTGAGCGCAAAGTTGTGCACTCGAGGCACGTGTTTCGCGGCTGGGTGGGTCTTGTTGTGGGGCGCGTATCCCTATTTATGGTGAGCATGGGAGTGCTCCAGGACCGAGGCCATAGCTTGGGCGCGTTTGCGTGCGTCCAGTGCCTTGCTGGTAGACTGGGCATGCGACGCTTCTTCGGCGGCCTGGACTTCGGCGGCTAAAGCCGTTGTGTGTTCCTCTATTCGGAGCGAGCGCTCGGTGTTACCGTTAACAGTAATAACACCCTTCGGTCCTGGCATCTTGAGCTTTAGATATGCGTAGTGCGGGACGGCGTTAAAGTGGGCGAACGTTGTCCGGCCGAGGAGTGCGTGGTAACCGCTACAGAAGGGAACAATGTCGAAGATTAAGTCTTCGCTGCGGAAGTTGTCGGGCGAACTGAAGACTACCTCCAATGTCACGGATCCTGAGCAGTGTGCCTCGACGCCTGGGATTACACCTTTAAAGGTGGTGTTGCTGGGTTTGATCCTTGACGGGTCGATCCCCATTTTCCTCACTGTATCTGAATAAATCAGGTTGAGGCTGCTACCTCCGTCCATGAGGACTCTGGTGAGGTAAAATCCATCCACAATGGGGTCGAGCACCAGAGCCGCCGTTCCTCCATGACGGATACTGGTCGGGTGGTCTCGACGGTCGAAAGTGATCGGGCAAGCCGACCATGGGTTGAATTTCGGGGCCACCGGCTCTAAGGCGTAGACATCCCGGAGTGCGCGTTTCCGCTCCTTCTTGGGTATATGCGTGACGTAAATCATGTTCACGGTTTTTACCTCGGGAGGGAACTGCTTTTGGCCTCCATTGTTCGGCCCACGAGGTTCGTTGTCATCCTCACTGCGGCGACCCTTGCTCTGTTCCTCGGCTGTGATCTTGCCGGACTGTTTGATTACCCAACAGTTACGGTTGGTGTGGTTGGCGGGCTTATCAGGGGTACCGTGAATCTGGTAGGGCCTATCCAAGATTCTGTCTAGTGCAGACGGGCTGTCCCGGTTCCCTTTAGAAGGTTTTTTCCGCGGTCCTGATTTCGAGCTGCTGAACCCGGCGTTTACTGCTGCATCATCGGCTTCACTGCCGTTGTTTGTGTGCCAGCGCTTATTATTCTTGTTGCGCCGGGGTTTCCCGTTCCCGTCCCGGGCCTCTGAAGTGTCGGGGTCTTCGGGGTGGTTGCTTCAATGAGCTAACCAACTATCCTCACCCACGCAAAAGCGGGTCATTAAGGAGGTGAGGGCCGACATTGTTCTCGGCTTATCCTGGCCGAGCTGGTGGGCGAGCCACTCGTCCCGAATACTGTGCTTGAATGTGGCGATTGCTTCGGCATCCTGACAGTCGACGATCTGGTTCTTTTTAGTCAAGAACCGGTTCCAGAATTGCCGAGCTAACTCCCCGGGCTGCTGAACGACATGGCTCAGGTCGTCGGCGTCCGGCGGCCGAATATAGGTGCCTTGAAAGTTGGCTCGGAATGCATCCTCGAGCTCTTCCCAGCTCCCGATGGAGTTTTCGGGTAGGCTGTTCAACCAATGCCTTGCTGGTCCTTTGAGTTTCAACGGTAGATATTTAATGGCGTGGAGGTCATCTCCTCGGGCCATATGAATGTGGAGAAGAAAATCTTCGATCCACACGGCTGGGTCAGTTGTCCCATCGTATTGTTCTATATTCACGGGTTTAAACCCTTCGGGGAACTGATGCTGCATCACCTCATCTGTAAAGCACATGGGGTGAGCGGCGCCCCTGACCCAGGCCACGTCATGCCGGAGATCGGTTGTCATCCGGGTACGGTGCTGCTCCTGAGCTCTGTCGTTTCTATCACGCCGGGCTTGGTATCCTTCCCGTCCAACAGGTGTGTGTCCGTAGATGGATCTTGACTGTATCCCTCTGGCGTTTAGATCATGCCGCAGATCATATGGGTTATTCGGTTGAACCGGGTCCTTGCCCGCCCGGCGAGGGGGCGCGGGTGGGTATTCGGTTTCTCCAGCCGTCCTATCCCGTCCTCGAGGGGGGCGGTCGGGCTGGCTTGTGTAAGTGAAAGCACATTTGCTCCCTTGGTGGTTTTGGTAATTTATGCCAACATACATGTTGTTGGACTAATGCTTTCATCTAGTGAATTTCAGACAAGTTCAACAATGGCGTGGCAGGGACAAGAGGACGTGGAACCCCTTCAAAATGCTAAGGACAAGGATTGGCAAAAGCTCAAGACTCTACATTTTTGGTTTAGTGATCCAAGATCACATTGAGTCCATAGGAAAGCCAATACGATTAAAAGGGGATGAGGTGTTGCTTAATGGTCTTTTTGCTCAAGTGCTTAGTGACAGTACTCCTAAACCCTCAACCACTCTCTCAATCCCAAATATGTCCAAAACCTACATTCCAACTCGGCCCCACCGAAATTCTCTATCCGGCCCCACCGAGTTCATCCAAGACTTAGCCACTGCCAAAACCCTAACAAATCGGATCCACCGAAATGGATCTCGGTCTCACTGAGATGGCCTTGCCAACTCTCTGTAATCGTTTGCACTTACTTCGGTCTCACCCAGTGCCGTCGATGAGCATGATCGAACAGCTCGACCGAACAAGGCCCCCGAATTCCAGGGGCCCCCAAATTCCTGCAGCCCAGTACTTGTATATCATCTTTTTTTTAGCGAAACTATGTTTGCAATTTGCTCGAGCGGCCCTGGCCCAAAAAGTTTTGATCAGTTCCAAATATCCCGTCCGAGGTCGCGACGTTTCGCTCCATGATCGTAATATCGATTGCCTCCCAGGCGCCCACACGCAGCATCGTTCGCGTTGCCGGCGTCGGTCGCGGCCGTCGCGCGCCTTCCACCCAGCCCAACACCGCGTCCCGCCGGGCCTCCGGCCGGCCAGCGTGTCCGATCCTTGCCGCCGCGGCTGTCTGCTGGTCCTCGCCGGCGTGTCTGTAGTGGCGTAGCCCTTCTCCGTTTGATTAGCCTGGCAGCCTGCTGAGTGCTAAGGATCGATCAGGTTCAGTTTGTTTAAGCCTGACAGCCTGCTGAGTGCTGATTGATTCGATCAGATCAGGTGCAGATAGATTGATCAAAGGTACGTGTGCACCCTGCTATTTATCTCTCCTAATCTGAATTTCTGATACGGTAGGACTAGGACTACTGCTGCAATTTGAATAATTGATAGATGCAGATCAATTCTGTCTCTAATTTATTTATCTGTGAATTAGGAGAAATCATGAGAAAAACAAAGTGTCAGTCAGGTTACGAAAAGAAGAAGAAAAGACAGAGATTAGAAGCAGCAGCTCATTCTCAAAAGGGTGCTCTTGATAAATTTGTAGTGAAAGAGCCTCACATAAATTCTGAAAATCCAACTCCAGATCCTAATGTTGATGATGGTCCAAGTAATGATGCGGTAGAGGTTGAGGCACACAATGCAGAATTTGATGAAGGTGATGATGCTAGTACTGACAATGAGCGTGATGCTAATATTGATGATGAAGGTAATGATGCTAATACTAATGTTGAAGGCAATAATGCTACTGTTCACGATGACACCGATAGCTTTTTTCAGAATGAGATATTTGATCCAAGATATTGGGATGGTCTTGATCCTAAAGCTATTGATATTTTGGTACAAAAAGGTCCTAAAAGAGATCCATCTATTGAGCATGGTCCTAGAGATAAAATATCTAGAAGGTTTTCTGCATCGGCATATACTAGAGTTCTCCCAAATGGAGAAACATGTGATAGAGAGTGGCTTGTATACAGCAAAGAGCTTGACAAAATATATGTTTTTGCTGCAAATTATTGAGAAAGGGGCTTGTGAGAGGATCATTGGCAAATGCAGGTTTCAATGACTGGATACATCTAAGCAGTAGACTTCAACAACATGAAACTAGTAGAGAACATGTCACAAATATGAGTTCATGGTATGACTTGCGCATGAGGTTTCAGAACAATCAAACAATTGATAAAGTTGCTCAACGAGAACTTGAAAAGGAAAGGGAGCATTGGAGAAAAGTTTTGCACAGGATTCTTTTGATTGTCCAATTTCTTGGAGAACATAACATAGCATTCCGTGGCACTAATTGCAAGTTGTATCAAGACAACAATGGCAATTTCTTGGGATTGGTTCAAATGTTGGCTAAATTTGACCCGGTTATGAAAGAGCATGTTGACAGAATTACCAATGATACAACTCGTGATCATTATCTTGGTCCTTCCATCCAGAATGAGTTGATAAGTTTGCTAGCTACTGCAATCAGATCTGAAATCATTGAAAAGGTAAAAAAGGCAAAGTATTTCTCAGTTATACTTGATTGTACTCCTGATGTAAGCCACCAAGAACAGATGTCTTTGATAATAAGGCATGTAGATGCCTCTTCTGGTTCTGTTTGCATCGACGAATCTTTCTTAGGCTTTCTAGATGTGAAGGATACCACTGGGCAAGGATTGTTTGATGTTTTGCAAGAGGAACTGAAGAAGCTTGAACTTGATATAAACAATGTGAGAGGACAGGGATATGATAATGGGTCAAATATGAAAGGAAAACATCAAGGAGTACAAAAGAGACTTCTGAATATAAATCCAAGAGCTTTTTATTCGGCGTGTGGTTGTCACAGTCTGAATTTGACATTGTGTGATATGGCCAATTCTTGTCGTAATGCAATTGATTTTTTTGGAATTATCCAGCGCATCTATACAACATTTGCTAGTTCTGCTAAGAGGTGGCAAATTCTTAAAGATAATATAACAGGATTGACCCTCAAGTCATTGTCAACTACTCGTTGGGAGAGCCGTGTTGAAAGTGTAAAGGCTATAAGGTTCCAAATGTCAGATATAAGGGAGGCTTTGCTACAGGTGGCTGAAACTGATACTGATCCATTGTCTACAAGTGTAGCTAAATCATTGGCAGAAAATGAACTTGGTGACTTTGAGTTTTTAGTTTCTATAATCATCTGGTACGAGATATTATCTTCTATTAATGTGGTAAGCAAGCAACTACAATGAAAGGATATGCTTATTGATATTGCAATTGAGTCTGTACGGGGGCTGATTTCCTATTTCACCAAGTATAGAGAAACTAGCTTTTCAAAAGCATTGGAAGCTGCTAAAGAAATTGCAATGGAGATGGATATTAATCCAGTGTTTCGCACCAAGTGTAAAATTACAAGAAAAAGACAATTCGATGAGGGCCCCGCTGATGCACCTACTGAATCACATTCAGCAGAGGAGTCATTTAGGATCAACTATTTTTTGCATATTGTTGATCAAGCTATTGCTTCACTTGACACCAGATTTGAGCAATACAAGGAGTATGAAAACACTTTTGGTTTCTTGTTCACTTCAGATAGGCTGCGATCCTTGGATGATACGAGTTTGAAGGATGCTTGTCTCAAACTTGAGGCTGCACTTACGTATGAAGACAAGGAAAAAGGTGGAAAGCATAGGGATATTGATGGAGAAGAATTGTGGTTCGAGTTAATTTTTATCCAGGATTTACTTGAGAAGTCTATGGGTCCTCTTGACATTTTGAAGTATTTGGAGAAGCGCCCCTATTATCCTGTTGCTAATATTGCATACAGGATTTTGTTAACCATTCCTGTTACTGTTGCATCTGCGGAAAGGAGCTTTTCTAAACTCAAGTTGCTGAAATCTTACATGCGCTCTACTATGACACAAGAAAGACTCAGTGGATTAGCGACAATAGCACTTGAGAACGATATCTTGGAGAAGATTAATTATAAAGATATGATTGAAGAATTTATTTCAAGAAATACCAGACGGATGATGCGGTTTTGGTAGAACATGAGGTTCGTTTATTACTTTAGTGCCATATTTACTCTTTTTCAGAAGGAATACTTGATATGTTTCTAAATATTATGTGGAATGGTACATTCTGAAGTTATATAATTAAGTAAACATATAATTTTGTTTTACCAGCTATTGAGTTTGAAAAAAAATTAGGCCCCTATTTTATGAGTCGCACCGAGGCCCCCAAATCCTGGAGACGGGGCTGGTCTCACCAAGTTTTGCAAATCGGTCTCACCGAGATGGCTTGCCAACTCTCTGTTGCCTTATTGCTTCACTTCGGTCCTACCGAGTTGATGCAATCGGTGCCACCGAGATGAGGATTGCCCTAGCCATTGCACTTCGGTCCATCCGAGTTGTTCGTATCGGTCCCACCGAGATTCCTAAAGTCCATATCTTTTACACAGTTTGGTGCTACCGAGATTATTGTTTCGGTGCCACCGAGTTGAGTCAAAAGTGTGTAATGGTTGGATTTTGTGTGGAGGCTATATATACCCCTCCACCACTCCCTTCTCAGTAAGGAGAGCCATCAGAACGTGCCTACACTTCCACCATACATTTTCTGAGAGAGAACCACCTACTCATGTGTTGAGATCAAGATATTCCATTCCTACCATTTGAACCTTGATCTCTAGCCTTTCCCAAGTTGCTTTCCACTCAAATCCTTCTTCCACCATAGCCAAATCTGTGAGGAGTTGTTTGAGTGCTGGGAAGACTATCATTTGAAGCACAAGAGCAAGGAGTTCATCAACAACACACCGTCTATTACCTTTTGGAGAGTGGTGTCTCCTAGATTGGTTAGGTGTCACTTGGGAGCCTCCAACATGATGTGGAGTTGAACCAAGCAGTTTGTAAGGGCAAGGAGATCGCCTACTTCGTGAAGATCTACCCCGAGTGAGGCTAGTCCTTCGTGGACATAAGCCATGGTGGAATAGACAAGGTTGCTTCTTCGTGGACCCTTCGTGGGTGGAGCCCTTCATGGACTCGCGCAGCCGTTACCCTTTGTGGGTTGAAGTCTCCATCAACGTGGACATACGATAGCACCACCTATCGGAACCACGCCAAAAACCACTGTGTCTTCATTGCGTTTGATCTTCCATACTCTACCCTTTTACTTTCCGTACTCTTGCATGCTTTATCATTTCCGCTGCTCAATCTCTAGATATGCATGTGTAGAAAGTATTGGAGTGATCTTAACTTGTGTCAAAATCTGCCTTAGTTCCAAGAGAAATTAAAAACTGCTAATTTTGGCTGGTTAAGGGTCTATTCACCCCCCTCTAGACCTATCTCCTCGATCCAACAATTGGTATCAGAGCTTTGGTCTCCATTGCTTTGGTTTCATCACCATTGGAGGGAGATGGATGTGTCTACGTTGGGGAGTCTTAGATGTAGAGTGCCTGTTCTCGATGGGGAGTATTACAACTTTTGGAAGGATGAAATGCTTGATATCTTTGATGAATTTAACTTGAGCAAGTATATTCATAATCCTTATGTGCCCCCTATTGATCCCTTGCATCCTACTCATGAAGAGGAAATTGACATGCTTAGTAATCTTAGAACCATCAATCTTATCATTAGAGGATTACCTAAGGTTGTGCTTGGTTGTATGCAAAACTTTGAATGTGCTTATACTCTATGGCATGACTTAGAAAAGTGATACCCCGATTATTCCTTAAAGAGTCTCGATAAGATTCTTCATAAAGCTGTTGCTTTTCACAAGATGAGTCCTAGTGATCCTAAGTTTGGTGATTGCTTGTTTGAGCTTCGTGATCTTATGCGTGCCAAAGGAGATGTTAGAACTATTAACAACATAATCATGGAAACCATTAGAATCCATAAACTTGAACATTGTCATGATCATGAAACTAATGAATCTGTTGCCCTTTGTGATTATCACATGCATGATGATGATGCTGAGCATGGCTATTATGATGAAGACGAAGACTTTGATATTGAATTTGAGAAGACCATGAGGAATCTCAGTCTTATGGCAAATCTTCGAGATTATATGGCCGGGAGGAAAAGAGTGGATTCTTGATAGCGGTTGTACCGATCACATGACCGGAGATAGAGACATGTTTCGTGAGCTTGCTAAAAATGATGGTCCACGCAAGTATGTGACTTTTGGAGACAACTCCAAGGGTAAGGTACTTGGCCTTGGTAAGGTGGCCATATCCAATGATAGCTCCATACAAAATGTTATGCTTGTTGAATCTCTTGGTTACAATCTCCTTTCCGTATCAAGACTAGCTGGTTTTGGCCACTACTAGGAAAAACCTTATAGGTGGAGGCTTAACAGTAGCGAGGGGCTAACACAGGCGCTACTGGTAATTTGGGGTAGCGCGTCATCAGGACCAGCGCTACTGGTATCGACTTAGCAGTAGCGCGGGTGTACGTGACATCCCTACTGGTAAATGTGCCCCACCGTACCCACCAGGCCACGAATAGTAGCAGCACGGGCTGGGAAAAAGGCGCTACTGCTATTGCTATTAGCAGTAGAGCGGGTCAGGTACCCACCGCTGCAACTACGGCTGCACTGTCCCACGTGGTGGTCCCCGCTTAGCAGTAGCGCGGTTTGCGGACCAGCGCTGCTGCTATTGCTCTTAGCAGTAGCGCCGTTCGCCGACCCGCGCTACTGCTAAGCCGCAAGTGGTACCTTTTGCAGCCCCCTTTCCCCCCTCCCCCTCCCCCCTCCTCTCTCCCTCACTTGCTTTCCCCATTAGCTAGCTTTCTTCTCTCTTCCTTCTCCTACCTCTCTTCTCTCTACTTTAATGCTCCCTCCACCATCTCCATTAATGCACCCCTTTTCTCTCTTAATTAGCTTCCTCACTCTTCTCTCCTCCCTCCACTAGTTAGAGCTAGCCATCTCCTTCCCCTACTAGCTATAGATCTATCCATTTAGTAAGTGGAACCAATCAACTCCCCAAATAGATCTATTCTTTAATGAAGTAAAGCCATCTAGTCACCGTGCTTCTCTCTCGAGATAGCTAGGTGAGTAAAAAATTGTGCTTTGGAAGAATTAATGGAAAATATGTGTGCGATATGACCGAATCGGGCGATATGATGGAAATTGTGTGTGTGGCATGAGTTGCCGCCTATATGTTTATTTGCCGAATTGTGTGTGACATGAGAGTTGCTTATGTTTTGCCGAAATGTCGATTTATTTCCGTTTCGGCGAATTTCGGGCAAACTCTATATGTCCTTTTTTTAGGGAAGGTCATGCCGATTTTTTGTATGACTTTGATGCATGCATGAATGGATGCGTTTATAATCCTTTTGCTTATTAATTATACCACGCATGCGATCATGAAGGTCAGTGGAACGATGGTGGAAAGATGGTTGAGATCCGCGATGCACGACATGTATGAAAATAACCGGAAGGAGATTTTCTGTCCGTGTCGAAGATGCAAAGGAGGAGTCTTGCTCGACCCCTTTAAGGAAGGCCGTTTGAAAGCACACCTGCTCATGACCGGTTTCATGGATGGCTATACTCGGTGGATAAGTGAAGATGATGACGTCGATGGGGCAGCCAATGATGACATTGGACCAGACGAAGAGATGACCGATAATGGTGGCGGAGAAGAGGCCGGACATGGCGGCGGAGAAGAGGCCGGACATGGTGGTGGAGAAGAGGCCGGACATGGGGGCGGAGAAGAGGCCGGACATGGGGGCGGAGAAGTGGCCGGACATGACAGAGAAGACGCGGACACGCCGGAGCATTCGTCGCTACTAAGTTCAGTCGTGCGGGACCCTCATGTTCGAGACCTGCTTCGCAAGACGATGACTAACGACAAAGCTGCTTGTAGAGAGGAGGCCAAGCTGGAGCAACTGGAGGTAGACTCTCATACTCCATTGTATGATGGTTGCGATCCCGAGGTGACCCGCTTGAGTTTCACGCTCGAACTTCTGAAGACAAAGGCTAAAAACAAATGGACCGACAGAAGCCTCGATGAGCTTCTCAAGTATCTAAAGAAGGTTCTTCCCGTGGGGAACCTATGTCCTACTAGTGTCGATGAGGCCAAGAAGATCGTGTGCCCTCTTGATCCGCCGCACATTAGATACCATGCATGCATCAACGATTGCATCATTTATCGGAAGGAGCACGCGAAAAAAAAACAACTGTCCGGTGTGCAATGCTTCTCGATACAAGAAGGCCGGAAAGAAATCTCCCCAGAAAGTTGTATGGTACCTACCGATCACTCCCCGTCTGCAGCGTTATTTTGTAGATCCTAAGGAAGCAAAGCTCATGCGCTGGCACGCGGAGAGGGTGAAGCCCGACGATGGAGATGATCCAAAGCTGAGACACCTCGCGGATGCAAGCCAGTGGAGAGCGTTCAACGCCGAATATCGATTTTTCGCAGGTGATCCAAGGAACATCGTGCTTGGCGCGAGTACCGATGGCATGAATCCGTTTGGCAACCAGAACACCAACCATAGCACATGGCCCGTGTTTGTATGGATGTACAACCTTCCCCCCTGGAAGTGCATGAAGACAAAGTACATACACATGAGCATGCTGATTCAAGGGCTGAAACAACCGGGAAATAATATTAATCTGTATCTGGGGCTACTTCAAGAGGAGTTAGACACGTTATGGAAAACACCGGCCAAGACATGGGACGCCAGCAAAGGCGAGTATTTCTATATGAGAGCCGCGCTGATGACGACGGTGCACGACTATCTCGGTTACGGATATGTCGCAGGCCAGGTGTGCCACGGATATTGCGGATGCACGCGGTGCATGGATAATACAACGTCTCAGCAGCTAACGAAAGATGGCGGGTCTCGGAAAATCGTGTACATGGGGAATCGAAGATGGTTCGCGAAGGACGACCCGTGGAGAAACCGTGGAGATCTATTCAATGGTGAGGCTGAGCATCGAGGACCTCCACGTAAGAGGAGCGGCACCGAAATCGATGAGCTGTTGAAAAACTGGGAACAGTGCCCCGCGCCGGGAAAGATGAAAAAGGCGCTGGAGCCGCTGCTGAAGGTATGGAAAACGAGGTCTGTTTTCTGGGACTTGGAGTACTGGCCCAAACTCGACATGCCTCATTGCCTTGATCAAATGCATATCACGAAGAATGTCCTTGAGAGCTTGCTTGCAACACTGATGAACATGCTGGATAAGACCAAGGATGGGCCGAAGGCAAGAAGAGACTTGGAAGATTTGAACATCAGGGCAGATCTCCACATGCCGCCCCATAAAAAGTCAGAGGAGACGGAGATGGAGGCGCGGGACCAGGGCAAAAAAGTCAACAAGAAGGAAGAGAATTATTGCCCTCCTTCTTGCTTTACCTTAAGTCCGAAGGAGATCGATCAATTCTTCAACTGCCTTACCGGAATCAAAGTTAGTTCCAGTTACTGTGGGAAGATAAGCAGATTTCTAGACACCAAGAAGAAAATGTTCAGCGGGATGAAGTCTCATGACTGTCATGTGATGATGACGCAGATACTTCCTGTTGCCCTTAGAGGGATAATGGACAAGCATGTCCGTGACACGCTTATTAGTCTCTTCAACTTTTTTGACGTTATCTCTCGAAAGTCGATCAATGTGAAGCAGCTCCGAAGGCTACAGGAAGAGATCGTTGTGATACTAAATGAGCTTGAGATGTACTTCCTGCCCGCGTTCTTTGACGTCATGGTGCATCTGTGTGTCCACATTGTGGACGACATCATAGACCTCGGGCCGACATTCCTGCACAACATGATGCCGTTCGAGAGGATGAATGGGGTCATCAAAGGATTCGTTCGTAACATGTCCTGTCCGGATGGAAGCATCATCCAGGGCTATCTGACCCAAGAGTGCACCTCTTTCTGCGAGAATTATCTATATGGCGGAGACCTTGTTGTTGGTTTGCCCGTTAACAAGCACCTTGGGAGGCTTGGAGGAGAAGGTCACACCAACGACCGGAGGGAACTGCATGTGGACCACTCGGGTCGACGCAATGACTTTGACAGAGCAAACTTAGTAGTGCTACAGCACCTAGACGTGGTAGATCCTTTCGCGACACTGCACAAAGAAACCATCGCAAAGAAGTACCGTGACCGGGGGCTATGCAAGACGAACACCGAAGTTATTAGAGAGCACAACTCCACTTTCTTGCCTTGGTTCAAAGAGCATGTTCTTGCTAATCCCCCGGAAGAGGGCTCTACGGACGGATTGCTCATATACGCCTTAGCACATGGCCCCGCGGCCAACCTCGCGACCTATCAGGCATACGATATCAATGGATACACGTTCTACACGGAGGCCAAAGATATAAACAGTGATTTTCAGAACTCAGGGGTGACAATGGAATGCATGGCCGGCGACAACGCCGCAACTGAAAGATTCTACGGAAGGGTCGAAGAGATCTGGGAGCTTGACTACTCTGGACTGCACGATGCGATGATGTTCCGTGTCAGATGGGCTAAGAACGTCGAAAGAGAAAACCGGTATTTCACTACCATGTCTATACCCGACGCCAAGAGCGCTACCGTGAACGCCATTGCAAAAAATGAGCCATGGGTACACGCTAAGCACGTGACACAATGCTTCTTCATAACCGACCCGAGCAATTCCAGCCGTGTTGTCGTGAGGAGAGGCAAAAGGAACATCATCGGAATGGATGGAGTCGCCAACGAGGAAGACTACAACCAGTACGGCAACCCGATGAGGGAAGATGACGATGACGATGAAGCATACGTCAAAAGAAGAATCAATACTACATTACCCAAGAAAGATCGTACTCCATGGAAAAGGAAAAGTCACAACGAGGGGCTCAATTATTCGACAGCGAACAAGAAGGGAAAGAAGCTCACTCAGAAATGAAATCGACGCTGAGAAACCATCATTTATATATATGTATTTATTTTGTGTACGCACTTAATCGTTATCGGTCAAATGATGTGTAATATATATCGTCGCCTGAGTTATATACATTGTATCCAATCCCCTTCTTCCCGGCTCGGTCGTCTTTGGGAAAAGAGAAGAAAATGAAAAGAAATAGAAAAATGAGAAAGGAAAGAAGAAAATGAAAAGCAAAATGAAAGGATTAGAAAAGGAAATGAAAAGCAAAAGAAAAAGGAGAAAGGAAATAAGAAAAATAAAATGAAAAGAAAAAGCAAAAGGAGAAAATGAAAAGAAAAATCAAAGGAATATCAGTAGCACGTTTATGGACCCGCGCTATAGCTAACTTAGCTGTAGCGCGGACTACCCAAACCAGCGCTACTGATAAGTTAGCTATAGCAGTAGCGCGGGTCGACACCCGCGCTATAGCTAAGTTAGCTGTAGCGCCGGTTTGGGTATCCCGCGCTACAGCTAAGTTAGCTATAGCGCGGGTCCATAAACGCGCTACTGCTATGTTTGAGTTAACCGCACCGCGCGGGCCTTTCTTCCCCAATTCCCCCCATTCCATCCCCTTCCCCTCCTCCACGCCGTCGCCGGAGCCCTCGTCACCCTTGCCTCCTCGCGCCGTCGCCGGAGCACGTCCTCGCCGCGTCTGCCTCCTCCTCGATGTCGCTGCGCGCCTGCCTCCTCCTCCTCGACCTCGCCACGCCTGCCTCCTCCTCGACCTCGCCGCGCGCCTGCCTCCTCCTCCTCGACCTCGCCGCAAGTCCAACCTCCTCCTCCTCCATCGACCTCGCCGCCCTGTAAGCCCCTCCTCTCCCCTCCCGTCATGTCTCTCTCTGCTCTCTCTCTCTCTGCCATATGTATGAACCCTAGGTTATTTAGTGCTAGATTAGTTCCATACGAACCCTAGGTTAATTAGTGGTAGATTAGTGCCATGTATACCCTAGGGTTAGTGCTAGATTAGTAAAAAAATTGTTGCTATTTACATTTTTTTTAGTTCAAACAGAATTGTTGCTATTTAAAAAAAATTAGTTAAAGCAACTGTGCTAGATTATGAACCCTAGCTAGTTAAAAAAGAATTAATGCTAGGTTAGTAGATAGGAATTTAACTAGGGTTTTTTTATTAGGACAGTAGCTATTTTATATTAGGACAGTACCTAGGAATTTAAAACATATTTTGATGGTGAATTTCTTTGAATAATTAAAGTGCATGAATTTCTATGATATACATGATGTTGGCCGTTGATGGCTGCTGTTGTTGCCATATGATGTGCCAAATGATGTTGGCTGCTGTTGTTGCCATATGATGTTGGCTGCTGTTGTTGCCATATGAAGTGCCAAATGATGTTGGCTGTTGTTGTTGCCATATGATGTGCCAAATGATGGAGATGATGTGCTATTGTTGCCTATGTTGGCTTTTCTTGTTTGCAGGGAAATGATCCGAGTGGCCTATGTTTTGCCGGAATGTTGATTCATTTCCGTTCTGGCGAATTTCAGGTGCTCAATATGTCCACTTTTTAGCAAAGGTCATGCCGAAATTTCCCGTGAATTTCGACATGACTTGTGCTAGAAAGTAGGCATATCGAGTGCCCGGCATTTGCTTGGACGGGAATGAAACGGCATTCCGGCAAACCATAGGCCTTTTTTATGTCATTACTCATTTTATTATAGTTTAAGAATTAAACGAGCAGACTTAATCGTAGGAAACATGTCGAACAACGACGAGACCGGGGCTTCTGACCACACTGCCGACGACATACAATATGACCGTGAACATGATTACCTCGACTTTTTGTCTAGTCAGCAAACAGAAGGTTTGCAGGGCGACCTGGTCATAGCGGACGATGGTACTGCCGCCGACATCGACACCGATGGCACCGATGGCACCGGCACCGATGGCGGCGCCACGCCGGCGCCGAAGGCGGTAACGAAAAGAAGAAGCAGAAGAAGCAGAGGACACGACGCCCTAACAAACTCGGCATCGGAAGAATCTTGGTCACAGAGATGCACCCCGGCAAATTCGAGCCAATAGCGCCGGATGAACCTCGCAAGTGCTACGGCAACCAAGTCGGATGCATCCTATGGGAAACCGCGAGCATCAACGACAATGACTTAAGGAAGAAACCACATCTGGAGCACTTGCTCCTAACGAAGCTGCACAAGAGATTCCAGTTCCTTGGCCGGCATGACCACATAGAAAACCCGTGGGATGATGCTGCCATGAAAGATATCAATAACCACACCATGGGCATGTTCAGCAACGATTTGGCCGCCTGGAAAGGGAGGGTGAAACGAGCGATTGATGCTAACGAACCCCTGTCCAAGATTTTGGCGGACAATCCGACACTTACGGCAGAGGAGTTCGAAAAGTTCAAGGACACTTCCGCTACCGAGGCAGCCAAGATTAAGTCTGAGAAATACAAGGGCCTTCAGCAAAGGAACACGGGGAACCAATGCCTCGGAAGCCGTGGCTACATTGGCAAGAGGCCCATATGGGATAAGGAGGACGCGGAACGTGAAGCCGCGGGGATCCCAGACCCCTACGCGGAGTTCATCGACCCGCAGGAGCGTGACTTCATCAGGGCCCGGTACAAGTGGTACAAGGAAAAGAAGGTTTGGTACACGGACCCAATCACGAGGAAATTGATTAGATTACTGGTAATTATTCTTTTACCACCTTACATTTAGCTTCTGATCAACTGGACTACACGTTGTAGTAACATTCGTAAACGGTTCACGTTACTTTTGCAGAAGGAGCAACACAGGCTTGCGGCCCAAAGCGACTCGTCGTCTCAGTCATCGATGAGGCCCAAGTGGGACACCCATCTCAACCGGGCCTTGAACCAACTAAAGGGACTCCCTTTGGACCAGCTGCCGCAATATGGACGTGTGCACGGCGTCGGAGACGGCACCACGTGGAAGTACTACTACAACGAGGGCCCGGAGGCCAAAAAGCAGAAAAAGAAGTTCAGTCAGTTGAACATCGGCGAGAAGGTGAAGCTTGCGGTCGAGAAAAATGCAGCTGAGGCCGAGAAAAAAGCAGCTGAGGCCGCAGAAGCGAACAAAAATGAGTTGGTCCAGCAGGCAGTCAATGCAGCTGTAGCTGCCTGCAGAAATGATTTCGCTACTAACTTGATTCCGGCTATTATCGACTGGACGAAGCAAAATCCAGACAAGACGGCACAGGATTTTCCCATGCCCAGCTTCGTGGGGAGCAACTCGGTGAACATCGCACCACCACCATCTGCTGCCGCTACCGCACAAGGTCCTGCTCCCGCACCCGCTCATAGCAGCCCGTCCTCTGTCACTGGCGTGCTAGGCGGGCCTTCGTCTTTGGCTGACCTCGACGCCCTCACGATAATTACACGTCGCACCAACATATATATAATCTTCCATTTTTCGTTGCCTTTCGGATGTCTTATGCCGCAGACATGTCTTCGCAGGCCGACGAAACCCCGTGCACCGTACTCTAGATGATCAACGGCCAGAAGGTGGACGTGGGAAAGGCAATGATAATGAAGCCCTTGGAACTCACGTTCCATGGCCAGCCGATCCCCGTTGGCACCTTCAGGGTTACCTTGTCGAGTGTGAAAGCGGGCCACAAGGATTTGACTCCTCCAGTACGGCTCGGGGGAGAGGAGGACGAGACCCCGATGCGGCTTGAGAATGCAAGGGTTGGATGCTGCTATGGCCAAAGAATCTTCTTCGTCTGGAGGCGGCCGAGAGCACACCAATGACCACACATCAGCAAGGTATGAACACCACCACCCCGCCTACGCAATTACCAGCGCCTCTCGTGCCGGGTGAGAGCGGCGGACGACGCGAGGAAGGGGGTCCAATAGTGGATGATGTAGTCGGCCCCGTGGAACAACGAATGGATGATGAGATGGAGGAGGAGGACCCTCTCCGGTTCCTCAATACCGGTGCCGCCTATGACGACGGACAAATGATGAGTCAGTCATATGACTCGGGATATGAGCATGCGGATGAGGAGATGGATGATGTGCCCGGGCAGGAACGTCCTAGAGTTGATTGCAAGAAGTCTCTCTTCATGCAATCCTCACAGGACACGCCTCCAGATGCCGCCTCAACGCAGGGTCATCTAGCCGAGGGTCGTAAAGTGCTTAGCCCGACGACACTGGTGGTGGGGGTAAGGAAGGGTCTGGACGGTGAACCCAAGAAAAAGGAGAGGAAGAGACCGCCGAAGAGAGGCATTGCTGCCGCCAAAGCTGCCAAAGCTTCTAGCAGCCAGCCGACCGATTTTGCAGACCATGTACCAGTCAAAGGTGCGGCGATGTACCATGTCGCGGGCGAGCCGATCCTACCACCGAAACCGCTAGAGGGCATATCAGGAGATCTCAGGAGACTGCACGACCATGTGCTGTCGACTGAGAAAAGCCTTCTCGCCTCGGAGGATCCAGGATATCCGCTTTACGCGGTTCGTGTGCCTCAGGCCAAGTGCTACGTCGACACACTGCCCGCGGAGGTGTTCTTCCTGCGGTTTGATCACATCTTTGAGATGTTTCTCATGCGCCGGCTCGATTTTACGATCGTCCGCCTTTTTGCGCTACATATGAACTTTGTCATCAGGAGAGAACAAATCTCGCAAATCTCGGTGGCGGATCCATACTACATGCATGAGTCCTTCTTGAGTCTCGGCGAGTTTGAACGTAAAGCTGCTAGGGACTACATCGAATACTTCATGGTAACGAATAAGGACAAGGAAACGATTCTCCTGCCTTATCATCCAATGTAAGTCATTGCCGGACAACCCTTTCGTACGTTTCAATCATTCCTTCGCTCATATGGAGACTAATTTGAGGTGTCTTTATTTTCCGCAGCAACGGGCGCGCCGTCCTTATCGTTCTTTTCCCGCGAGTCTCCCACACCGTGTATTTCGACTCGTCCAGAAAATTCGAGAAGAAAGACTACACCCACATAATGGATATTCTGGATGATGCTCTCCACGGCTTCAGCATGAGGGGTGGCCACATGGAGATCAGGAAACAAAGGAAGAACAAGCCGGGTTTCTCGCATAAAACTACCTTCTGCTCCATCCATCAACCGACAACAAGCAAGAACGATGGATTCTACCTCCTCCATCTCATGATGGAGTTCAGAAGGGATCACCAACATCTTCGCATGACAACAAGAAACGATGAACATATCCGCAAATGGGCAGAATCCTTAGGACACGAACTGGATTATAAAGTCAGAGATGACTTCTTTCGCATCCAGAAGGACATTACAACGATCATCATGAAAGAAGTTGTCGAAGAGAAGGGGATGTTCCACCACGGCCCTATATCGCGAGCTGACGTCAGAACTCGCATAGGCATGCAACGTCAAGACCTGACACCGTTCACGAAGCTAGGGTGCATCCTCCCGGATATGGATGGGTGGAACTTCCAGTGATTGACGATGCCGATGATGATGTGTCGGTTGAACTTGTAGTTTCTGTAGCGATGAAACTTTGTGATGTCAACGGTCCTGCTGAACTTGCGTAACGCTAGTTTGTTAGTTTGGGTACGATGACCTGCGTACATCTAGTTAATTAGTTTGGGTACGGTGAACCTGCGTTGATTAATTATGTTTACTATATGTTGCATCTATTAGCTAACTCTTTCTTTTCGTGTTGCTCAAATATATTATTGTTGCATCTCTAACAAGTACATATATAGGTCCTTGATGGCGAAGAAGTGCTATGCCGTGTACATAGGGAGGGTTCCGGGCGTGTACGATGAGTGGCCCGAGTGTCAGGCCCAAGTGTCACGGTTCTCGGGCGGCAACCATAAAGGGTTTGATAGCAGACAAGAAGCAGAAGCTAGTTACTTGAGGTTCACGCTAGCGCGAGAGAGGAATCACAATCGGCGCCTCATGTACTGCATAATTCCGCTCTTACTCATAGTGATAGCTCTTCTCTTCTATATCATCATTTTAGATGGATGATGAAACATGTGTATGGGATGACGATGTAGTTGCATGTATTCGAGACATATCATAACTTGTATCGCTATTTCGAGATCGATGATGATGAGAGACATCATTTGTGTTGGATGATGATGGCATGATTTGATGAGAATATTTGCATGTGTATGATATGATGAGACTATTGTGTGTATGATATGATGAGACTATTGTTGGATGATGATGGCTATTGTATAAACCTATTCAAAAACAGAGAAAAAACGCTGCAGAAAAAAAATTATAGACAATAGTAACAGTATCGCGGGGTATGTGTGTAGCAGTAGCGCGTGTTAAATAGGCGCGCTGCAGCTTTTAGCAGTAGCAAGGTTCACCTAAACGCGCTACTGCTAAACTCTGTTAGCAGTAGCGCGGGTGGAACAACGCTACTGCTAATAGTTAGCTGTAGCGCCGTAGCAGTAGCACGCCCACCCGCGCTACTGATATTACAAAACCCCGCGCTACTGCTAGGGTTTTCCCTAGTAGTGGGCTTTAACGTCCTATTTACCAAAGTAGATTGCCAAGTGTTTCGTCAAGATAATCATAATATAGTCTTTACCGGCATTCGTAGAGGTGATCTATACATTGTTGATTTCACTAAGAGAGCTCAACCTCGTACTTGTTTAATTGCTAAATCTTCTAAGGGTTGGTTATGGCATAGAAGACTTGGACATGTTGGCATGCGTAACCTTGATAAACTTATTAAAGGCGATCACATTCTTGGAGTGAAAGATGTTATATTTGACAAAGATCGACTTTGTAGTGCTTGCCAGGCAGGAAAACAAGTTGGAGGAAGCCATCCCGTAAAGAACATTATGACCACGAGGAGACCACACGAGCTACTTCATATGGATCTTTTTGGTCCCAACGCCTATAAAAGCCTTGGTGGTAACTCTTTCGGTTTGGTCATTGTTGATGATTTTTCCAGATTTACGTGGGTGTTCTTTCTTGATGACAAATCGCAGGTACAAAAGATCTTCAAGAACTTCGCAAGAAAGGCTCAAAACCAATTTGAAGTGAAGATCAAGAAGGTTCTGAGTGACAACGGAACGGAGTTCAAGAACACCAATGTGGACACCTTTCTTGATGAGGAGGGTATTTCACATGAGTTCTCAGCTACGTACACACCTCAACAAAATGGAGTTGTTGAGAGGAAGAACCGGACACTTATTGAGATGGCAAGAACGATGCTTGATGAATACAAGACGCCAAGACATTTTTGGGCAGAAGCGGTTGAAACAGCTTGTCATGCAACAAACCGACTCTACCTTCACAAGCTTCTTGGTAAAATGGCGTATGAACTGCTCACCGGTAACAAACCACAAGTTGGATACTTTCGAGTATTTGGCTCAAAATGTTACATTCTTGAAAAGCATCGTCGTTCAAAATTTGCTCCTAAATCTCATGAAGGTTTCCTACTCGGTTATGGATCGAACTCTCACACTTACCGTGTCTACAACAACTTCACTCGAAAAGTTGAAGAGACGGTAGATGTGAAGTTTGATGAGACTAACGGCTCACAAGTCGAGCAATTGCCACTTGATGTAGGAGATCGAGAACCATCGAAAGCAATCCAAGACTTGCCCATTGGTAAGATTCGCCCCGTGGAAGTGAAGGAGAGTACCTCGTCTATTCAAGTGGAAGCCCCAACTTCGCATCAAGGTGAACAACAAGTTGATACGGAGGCATCCACAAGTGGAACACGTCAAGACGATGGGAATGAGGAAGTGCAACAAGATGATCCACCTCAACCTCCTTCTCCACCTCCACAAGCAAACAACGACAACATCAACGAAGAAGAAGAAGAAGAAGATGATGATGAGGAAGCCTCACCACAACCCAAGAAAAAGCTACCTCGAGTTAGAGCAAGAATCGACAAGGATCATCCCATCGAACAAATACTTGGAGATATCCAAACCGGGAGACTCACTCGCTCTAAAACTCGTTTAGCTAACTTTTGTGAGCATTACTCATTTATCTCTAGTGTTGAACCCTTGAAGGTAGAAGATGCTCTCAAGGACCCTGATTGGGTGAATGCAATGCACGAAGAGCTACACAACTTTGAGAGGAACCAAGTTTGGACATTGGTTGAGAAGCCCAAGGAAGAGCAAAACATCATTGGAACCAAATGGGTGTTTCAGAATAAGCAAGATGAAGATGGACAAGTTGTACGTAACAAGGCTCGTCTCGTAGCACAAGGGTACACACAAGTCGAAGGTATGGACTATGGTGAGACCTATGCCCCCGTTGCAAGACTTGAGTCCATTCGTATTCTACTTGCTTATGCCAATCACCATGATATCACTCTTTACCAAATGGATATTAAAAGTGCTTTCTTAAATGGTGAAATTGAGGAGGAAGTGTATGTTAAACAACCTCCCGGCTTTGAGAATCCCAAGAAACCTAATCATGTGTACAAACTTCGTAAAGCTCTTTATGGTCTTAAACAAGCCCCTAGAGCTTGGTACAAATGCTTGACAAAGTTTCTTCTTGAAAAGGGTTTTGAGATTGGGAAGATTGATTCAACTTTGTTCACTAAGAGGGTTAATGGAGAATTATTTGTATGCCAAATTTATGTTGATGATATTATCTTTGGATCTACTAACCCCTCTTTTAGTGAAAAGTTTGGAAGGTTGATGTCGGAAAAGTTCGAGATGTCTATGATGTGTGAACTCAAATTCTTTCTTGGTTTGCAAATCAAGCAAACTAGGGAAGGTACCTTTGTTTCTCAAACAAAGTATACCAAGGACTTATTCAAGAAGTTCAACATGCAAGAGAGTAAAGGTATGAAAACTCCCATGCCCACGAGTGGACATCTTGACTTGACCAAGGATGGCAAACTGGTTGATCAAAAGGTTTATCGATCTATGATTGGTTCATTACTATATCTATGTGCCTCCCATCCCGACATTATGCTAAGTGTGTGCATGTGTGCACGATACCAAGCGGCACCAAAAGAGTGTCACCTTAAAGCGGTGAAAAGAATTGTGAGATACTTGTTACATACACCAAACTTTGGCATATGGTATCCCAAAGGATCTTCTTTCAATCTTGTTGGCTACTCCGATTCGGACTATGCCGGAGACAAGGTTGACAGAAAATCTACTTCGGGTACATGTCAATTTCTTGGTAGATCTCTTGTGTCTTGGTCCTCCAAGAAATAAAATTCCGTATCTCTATCTACTGCCGAAGCGGAATACATTTCCGCGGGATCATGTTGTGCTCAATTACTATGGATGACACAAACTCTTAAAGACTATGGTGTGCATGTGAAACATGTACCATTACTATGTGACAATGAGAGTGCTATTAAGATTGCGCACAATCCCGTGCAACATTCTTGAACTAAGCATATTGAGGTTCGTCACCATTTCATTCGAGATCATGTTGAGAAAGGGGACATTGACCTTAAACATGTTCGTACCGACAAGCAATTGGCGGACATCTTTACCAAACCCCTTGATGAGAAAGTGTTTTGTCACTTGAGAAGTGAGTTGAATATCATAGATGCTTCAAACGTGAACTAGAGGTTCATGTGGATGCATACAAGGGCATGAGCATTCTTGACTAATCCATGATACCTTTCATGATCATATTATACCTTGGACATTTTGCTCCCTTGTATTGTATCTAACCTTCTGTAGGTACTTGGAAAAGCTTCATGCCACAAGATTGCGTCACACTCTTATCATAAGCAATCTTATATGACCCAAGTATCAACAATTGATAGAGGAACAAGGAACAAGACAACCTAAACATATCCTTTGACAAATTCTTGAGATATGCTTCATCCTTGTCATTTTGGGTATACATGTTGTTCCTTGCAAAGCTAACCCATGTAGGAAGATGAACTACAAAAGATAGGATCGCTCCCAACTTCAACTTATGAGCATCCACTGCAAGTTCAACTACATGATGGACTTCACCATCAAATCCCAATGTAAGTTCCCACACCTTAGAGAAGCTTTACTCAAAGACATGAGCTAAAGCAACTCAACAAGATGTGAATACATTGAAATGCTTAAAGGAAAAATGGCAACCTCATTTTGAGCTTAAAACGATGAGTATGACCTATGATCAAGTGTTCTCACTTGACTCCTAAGTCAATATACTCTAACATAGGTGACCTAGTCGCCGACCCGTCTAGATGAAGTTAAAAAAAACTACATCTAGTCGTTTCTTTGCTTCTTTTCTGTGTGTATTTTCTTTTAGTTAGATTCGCAACAAATTCATTGCAAATCTTTGTGAGAATTCCTTTGCCTAGTGAGCTGAGTTGACTACAAGTTCCATTCCATCAAACTCGGTTCCACCGAATTGCCTCAACTCGGTGCCACCGTTTTTGGCTGCTCTAAGGAATTTTCTGTCAATTTTTTCCTGAGATTTTCTGCTCCAGCTCCACTCAATGATTCTTATCCTCTACCTGCATCTAGAGCCACTCAATGGCTAGATGTGTTTCTCAAGGACCAAACCCACTTGATCAATAACCTTGAAGTCCCTTCTTGGAAATTGATGTCAAAGGGGGAGAGAGGAATACATCAAAGCTCCTTACCATTATAAGAGATGCACCTTACAAGAGGAGAGAATGTTACATGTTTCTAAGAGGGGAGAAACATGATTTCAGTTGCTTTAGTGTTTTTGATTGCTCGAGTTCTCTCACCCTACCTGCTCCCAATATCCATGTCAGATTCAGGGGGAGAGGAAGTTCTTTAGGGGAGACAACTATTTCTTTTGGGGACATGTCTGCTTCAAAGAAGTATTCACCTAGTGATACTCCATTCTACATGTCATCCCAATCTTGGTTTCTTGTTGATCTTGTGTCTTTTCTTGAAGAAATTATCTTGTGTTATCTAACCCTGTTTTCTCAAGTGTATTTCTTCAGGTACTTGATCAAGAACTTCAAGGTAAGTATATGCATCACACTCATGTACATGATTGACCTCTTGCTAGTATATAATGTTTGCAAGGAGACAATCATGGACATGTGGACCCTATATGACATATATGTTTGCTCTGATGCATATAGCCAAGATACATGTAGCATGTATATCTCCCATATGGTATCATCATGTTATATGCACCTCTTCAGGGGGAGCTCCAGGGAGTTCATATATGTTACATTTCTTCAAAGCTTTCATACATACCTCTGCTATATCTGTAATTGAAGCTTTGATGTATGTTGTCATCAATTACCAAAAAGGGGGAGATTGAAAGCACATTTGCTCCCTGGGTGGTTTTGGTAATCTATGCCAACATACATGTTGTTGGACTAATGCTTTCATCTAGTGAATTTCAGACAAGTTCAACAATGGCGTGGCAGGGACAAGAGGACGTGGAACCCCTTCAAAATGCTAAGGACAAGGATTGGCAAAAGCTCAAGACTCTACATTTTTGGTTTAGTGATCCAAGATCACATTGAGTCCATAGGAAAGCCAATACTATTAAAAGGGGATGAGGTGTTGCTTAATGGTCTTTTTGCTCAAGTGCTTAGTGACAGTACTCCTAAACTCTCAACCACTCTCTCAATCCCAAATATGTCCAAAACCTACATTCCAACTCGGCCCCACCGAAATTCTCTATCCGGCCCCACCGAGTTCATCCAAGACTTAGCCACTGCCAAAACCCTAACAAATCGGATCCACCGAAATGGATCTCGGTCTCACCGAGATGGCCTTGCCAACTCTCTGTAATCGTTTGCACTTACTTCGGTCTCACCGAGTTTTGCAAATCGGTCTCACCGAGATGGCTTGCCAACTCTCTGTTGCCTTATTGCTTCACTTCGGTCCTACCGAGTTGATGCAATCGGTGCCACCGAGATGAGGATTGCCCTAGCCATTGCACTTCGGTCCATCCGAGTTGTTCGTATTGGTCCCATCGAGATTCCTAAAGTTCATATCTTTTACACAGTTCGGTGCTACCGAGATTATTGTTTCGGTGCCACCGAGTTGAGTCAAAAGTGTGTAACGGTTGGATTTTGTGTGGAGGCTATATATACCCCTCCACCACTCCCTTCTCAGTAAGGAGAGCCATCAGAACGTGCCTACACTTCCACCATACATTTTCTGAGAGAGAACCACCTACTCATGTGTTGAGATCAAGATATTCCATTCCTACCATTTGAACCTTGATCTCTAGCCTTTCCCAAGTTGCTTTCCACTCAAATCCTTCTTCCACCATAGCCAAATCTGTGAGGAGTTGTTTGAGTGTTGGGAAGACTATCATTTGAAGTACAAGAGCAAGGAGTTCATCAACAACACACCGTCTATTACCTTTTGGAGAGTGGTGTCTCCTAGATTGGTTAGGTGTCACTTGGGAGCCTCCAACATGATGTGGAGTTGAACCAAGCAGTTTGTAAGGGCAAGGAAATCGCCTACTTAGTGAAGATCTACCCCGAGTGAGGCTAGTCCTTCGTGGACGTAAGCCATGGTGGAATAGACAAGGTTGCTTCTTCGTGGACCCTTCGTGGGTGGAGCCCTTCATGGACTCGCGCAGCCGTTACCCTTCGTGGGTTGAAGTCTCCATCAACGTGGACGTACGATAGCACCACCTATCGGAACCACGCCAAAAATCACCGTGTCTTCATTGCGTTTGATCTTCCATACTCTACCCTTTTACTTTCCGTACTCTTGCATGCTTTATCATTTCCGCTGCTCAATCTCTAGATATGCATGTGTAGAAAGTATTGGAGTGATCTTAACTTGTGTCAAAATCTGCCTTAGTTCCAAGAGAAATTAAAAACTGCTAATTTTGGCTGGTTAAGGGTCTATTCACCCCCCTCTAGACCTATCTGCTCGATCCAACAGTAAGTTTGTCTGGGAGGCATAGGCTCAAGGGCCTCGTCCTCAAAGGACGGTAGCAGACGCCGTCGAGGGTAGCTTTTGCATTGATCCTGGCGCTGATTGTCGAAGCCCTCTTCGGCTGCTAGGACCATCGTCCACCTATCATTAAGGGTGTCTTGTTCGGCCTTTAGCTGCTGCTGCTTCTTCTTCAAGCTTCGGGCGGTGGCTATAAGCTGCTGCCTGAATCTTTCCTGGTCCGAGGGGTCCTAGGGGACGATGAAGTCCTCGGGTCCGAGGCTATCCTCCTCGTCGGAAGGAGGAAGGTAGTTGCTGTCCTCGGAGTCCTCGGGGTCTTCGGGGTCCACCTGGTCCTCGTGCCCTTCAGAGGCGTCGCGGTGCTGTTCGGGGGTGGTATTGTCGCCGGGCTCCCCCATGTTATCCGGAGTGTCATTATCTCTGGTGCCGTTCGTGTCCGTGTTATTTTCCTTGCCCTTTCCTCGCCCCCTGGCTCGCCTTCGTCGGCGTTTGGGCAGTTCCTCGGCGGGGCCATCGCCGTCCTTCTTGGTCGTGTCGCCATCCTTCTTGGGGGTGTCGACCATATAAATGTCATAGGTGGAGGTGGCGGTCCACTTTCCAGTATTGGAGGTGGCAAGGGAGGGAACCATATAAGGCAGGACGTCGATATCCTTGTCCATGTCGTCAGCCTCCTCGGAGGCGTAGTCCAACATGTCGGTTAAATCTTCGACAGTGGCTACTAAGTGGGTGGTGGGTGGGACGCAAAATTCCCCGCGGTTGGCCTCTAGTCCGATCTGCTCATGGACCGAGGATGGGCCATCCGTGATAGTTATCTTCTGGATCCGATCTAACATCTCGCTTAAAAACGAGAGGTCCACCGGATTCATGCTCGGGCAACCCTCGGGGTTAAACTCCGGTGCGCCTGTGCTGGGAGTGTGTTCGGGCAAGGGCGGCCCCTGGCTCTCCGGCGCCGGGACCGGATTCGGACTCGAGGCCGGATCCGAACTGAGGACCGGCTCGGAGGCGAGGCCGAGGAGGGAATCCGAAGTTAAGGCCTCAGAATTATTAGGCTCCTCAGGTAAAGCTGAGAACCCAGTAAGGACCAGATCGCCCCGAGAGTCGGCGACGTACTCTAGGTTGCCAAACCTGATTTTCTGCTCGGGGGCGAAGCTGTCGACCTGATCAAGGTGACCGGTCGGGTCGGCGTGCAGCACGATGCTGCCGAACGCGAAAAGCTGACCGAGGACGAAGATGTCCCCGCTACGGATGCCATTGCTGATGACAAGGCGAGCCATTGATCCTTGGTGACCCAACGGCGGAACTCTCAATGAAAGCACCAATGTCAGTACCAAAACCGGCAGATCTCGAGTAGAGGGTCCGAGCTGTGGATCGTGGAGTCAATGGGTAACAGGGAGCGTAGGGACAGTGATTACCCAGGTTTGGGCCCTCTCGAGGAGGTAAAACCCTACGTCCTGCTTGATTGTATTGATGTGATAATACGATGATTACAGGGTTGATCTACCTCGAGACCGGATGGCTAAACCCTAGGTGGGTATGATGATGGTTCTCCCTCTCTACGGACTAAACCCTCTGGTTTATATAGACACCAGAGGGACCTAGGGTTACATATGGTCGGTTGCCATCAGGGGATAAACATGCCGGTTACGCTAAATATTTCTTGGAGGAGACGCCAAGTCTTCGGAGGTTTCCTTCTGGTGCACGGGGTCCCCCGCAACCCGGCCTTCCTTTGACGAGTAGAGAGCGGCCCACTAGTCCGGCCTACGAGAGATAGGCCGGCAGCCCGAGTACCCCCTAGTCCGGGACACCCTCATCTGGGGAGGCTTGAAAATCCTCTCCCAAGTCATCGGCGTCGTCTGCCGCTACGCCAGTATTGGTAGCAGCGGCGTCGTGCCCGCTGGGGTCCCCATTAGCACCTCTCCCGCGCCTTCGCCGGCGTCTTGATGGGGGTCTAGGAGTATCCACCATGTATACGTCGTAGGTGGAGGTTGCAGTCAACTTGCCAGTGTTGACCAGTGGCGTGGTGGTTTCTTCGGAGCCGTCGACATCTTCATCCATGTCGGTGGCTTCACCATAGTCTAACACGTCGGTTAAGTCATCGACCGTGGCGACTAGATGGGTGATGGGTGGGACGTAAATTTCCCGATCGTCGGCTTTAAGTCCGATCTTGTCGTAGACCGAAGTCTGGCTATTGGAGATTGATAAGCTTTGGATGCGATCCAGCATCTCGTTTAATTGAGACAGTTCTTCGGGATCCATGGCCTGGCTGTAAGCCGAGCCGACTTGAAGCACGATTGGTAGATCGCCTAACGCGTCATTGGCCTCGTGCGGGTTTGGGGTTGATCCTGAATTTGTCACCCGAGCCGGCTCTAGATCCGACGTAGTATCCGAGGTGGCGTTCGGAGCGGCATCGTGGTTTGATGCTAGGACGAGGCTGTCCGTGGTGGAGGTAGTCAATTCCTCCGCAGGGGCTTGGAGGGGCAAGGGATTTGATCCGACGTCCTCGAAGGAGATCCGTTCCGGGGCCGAGCCCCCGATGTCCGCTAAGCCCTCGATCCGGCCTGGCGTCCAACCGGTAAGGACGAGCTCTCCGCGTGAATCCGCGGTGTACTCCAGACCTCCGAAAGTTATGACATGATCTGGAGCGTAATTCTCAACGAAAGCCAGATGGCCCGAGGAGTCGGCGCAAAAGATCATGCTGCCGAAGACGAATAACTGACCGGGGACAAAGATGTCCCTGTAGCCGGAGCCGCAGTTGATCTGCAGGTGAGCCATCGATCCTTTTCCAGTCTCACAGCGGAACTCTCAATGAAAGCACCAGTGTCGGTGTAAAAACCGGCTGACCTCGGGGTAGGGGGTCCCGAGCTGTGGATCTCGGATCGATGGTAACAAGAACAAGGGGGACGATGTTTTACCCAGGTTCGGGCCCTCTCTATGGAGGTAAAACCCTACGTCCTGCTCTTGTTTATATTGATGATGAAGTATCGAGTACAAACTTGATCTACCTCGAGATCGTCAGGAGAAGCCTAACCCTAGAGCTAGGTGGATGATAATTGTGATTCCGTGTCCTCTACAGGCTAAATCCTCCGGCTTATATATACGCCAGGCAGGGGCATCTAGGGTTACATAGGCGGTATCTAGGGATGCATATGGAGGCGGCAGGAGATGTCTTGGGGTACACTCCAAGTCTTCGGCAGAGACCGTCTTGATCACGTCACAGCTTCCGGAGTCCATCTGGATGAGGGCAGGGCCTTCGGGCCCAGCCCGAGGACTATGAGCTGTCTAGGTTGGTACCCCGTAGTCCAGGACACCGTCAACCGGTTGTACCGGTCAGGTTGCGGCTGTGAGAACAACCGGGGTGGTACTGGTCTTGCGCCGCTCGATACAGAACGCGGAGCGGTAGTTGGGTGATAGTGGACCGGTCGGTTGTACCGGTATTTCTGGGCTGGGCACACTACTCTCCATGCTCTTGGGGTCCACCTTGCTCCTTTCCTTCTCCTTGGCTGATTCCTTGGTACCTAAGCACACAAAGTTTCTCCGTTTGAGGTAGTAGCCATGTCTCAAGTGGGTCCAAGGGAAGTTCAACAAGGAGAGAGTTAACCTCGGTTTCGATAGCTCTTGCACGGGCTCTTGTCATCGGTCCACTTGGTGCTTGACGAGTCGGTGTGGTGTTCATGGGGATGACCGAAGGATGCTCCGCATCACTCTATGTGCTCATTGTGTTTGTATTTTTTTTTGTGGTGGGTGTTTGTATTTTTGATACTTCATTTTAAATTAATAAAATCAAGCCTTTGTCAAAAATAAATTTACTCCCTTTGCATAACGAAAAAGAATAAGCATGTGGTGTTCCTTCTTCTTCTCCTCATTCTTTGCATTACTCCCTCCGTCCCAGTGTTAAAAAAGGTCTTACGTTATGGGACGGAGGGAGTACTTTCTTGTTACAGTACTTTCTTGTTACTTCTGCCGTATTTAGAATTTTGAAGTGCAAGAGAAAAGCTGTTATGCCAATGTAGTTGCGCATGCCAGTAGTCTGCTTTCTAGTTCTCTCGGCGTAAACAAGGTTCTAATCTGAAATGAGTTGACCGAGATGTCCAGGCACACTCCAAGGCTCCGAAGACAAACCGGAAGGGCAAAGCAGTAAATTGATCAGGTACCGAGGGTTTCGGCCTCCCGTGCTCGTTATCTACTATAAGCTCCGGGCGGCGACCATCACCAACCAGGTACTCGAGGAGGTCGATCGATGGCGTCGGAGAAAGACGCGGCGCTCGCCGCCGTGCCCAACGACAACCCCACCATGTGAGACCCTAGCCTGTACCCCTCTCTCCTCCTCTCGCAAAGCCCGCACTAATCCGTCGCTATCGTAATTGTTCCGGCGCTGACTGCTCGATCTGTCGGATTGCGCTTCGCTGGCAAAAGCCGTGACATTACAGATTTTGGTGGTTTCACATGTTAAGATTTGTCACTACTGTCTCGAGTAATTGTGCGGGGATTGATGAATTGGTAGTATTTGAAATGGGTAGTGAAGGATCAGTGAACTAGTTTTGTCCCCAAGCTTCCCCAATGATTGTATGCTGCTGGATTGCTGGGAGGTCATCAGTGATACTGTTATGACTCGTAGTTCTTTTACCAACTTGAACATTTGCAACGTGCAGAACCGAGTGCAAATCGGAGCCTGGCCAAAAACGAAATAGAACTATATAGGACATTAGCGCAAGCCATTTGTTAACGAAATGCTTCACCGTGTTGGCTATTGATTTGCAGCAGTAGTCCACTTTTGGCTTCATCAGTTGATCTACACTGCTGCTGGTATTGTGCTTTTATGTTCATAGTAATTGTCTCTGTAAGTAATCTGAAATATTTGCTAAAACATCAAAATTTATAACAGTAGCTTCATGTTTATCTACTAATTTGTTGATGAAGGATTAAGGAACATGCCCTCGGTTAATGGGATATACCATACTGATACCAACACTTGGTGCTAGTTATTTCTCAGCTACAGAATTGGCTTGCTGAATAGATCAACTAATGCCTAAAAGGATGTAAAGAAAGTCGAGTATTTAAATTATGTATAGCAAAGTCTTTGAGCAGGTGCATCCATTTCTGAGTATATATTGCATGTGCAGATTTGACAAGATCATAAAAAAGGAGATACCTTCTACAGTGGTGTATGAGGATGAAAAGGTATTGTGTAGTATTTGCCATTCTCCATAGTCAGTTCGGATGGACAATATTTTGGTCATAACATGGCTGATACAAGGTTGCACTATCAATATTAATGAAATATCCTGCAGTGAAACTAAACTAGAGTGGATGCACAGTGGCGGAGCTTGAGCCGAAATCATGTGGGGGGCATGGGTTGGGGGGGCAAACATAATTCCTTTTGGATGATTTTTGGTGGATAAATAGGCCTAATACTAAGGTATATACAAAAAAATTCTTATGAGCTGGGGGGGCCATGGCCCAGGTTGGCCCCCACCAAGCTCCGCCACTGGATGCACACACATTGAGTTCACTAGAGAAGAATGGATTTTGTTAGAATATACCAGAGATGCAATTCATTCCATACAATCCTTGAACAACTTGGGTTGCAATGCATTAAGGATTTTATTATAAAGGACTACATACAGTTATTTGAGGAACTGGGATGGTTTCGTCTAGTTAATGAACTAGAGGCAAAATAGCATTTCAGCTATAATCAAGGTTAAAAAAGTGCTAGGCATAAATTCCTAGTTTTGTGTATACCCGGCGCCTATATCTTTCCCAAGTGCACATGTAGGCATGCTTAATATAAGCGCACGCCTAACAGCGCTTAAGCTAGGTGTTCTGTTGCCGAGCTAGTGCCTAAGAATCTGCTTAAGCGCACGCATATCAGTAATTCTTTTAATCGTTGGCTATAATGATGTTACTACTTACTACTGCTATTCAAGCCATTCTTGGACTGCTCGTACCAATGGTTGGAATTCACAATATAGTTAAGCCTCAGTGTTTATCTGACATTCTGAATCTTCCCACTACGGTGGATTTGTTGAGTTTTATTGATTTCAGATAAAAGTAAGGAGTAACTGTAATAAATGGACCCACGATTTACACCGAGACCATGCATTATGCTACTCATAGATGTTCGTAGCTCGTGTAGACACACAGCATGTATACATAATTTTATGATAAGTCCATGCAAAAAATTTAGTTGCCCGCCTCCATGTTCAGTTGTTCACTCACTTGCAGATCGGTAAGGACCAATCGAAAATGTTGTATGAGTCATGTGCTAAATTTCCAGTTCTGCCAGTCAATCCACACATCCATGCCCTGCTATGAATTTTACATTAACATTCGTTAGAGGGCCTTATGCTATATACTTTAAAATGCTTAAATCCTTGAAGTTCATCAGTCTTCTGTATACTGCATCTGCTACTGTACCATATACTTGAAAATAAATTTGAGCTGCGGGTTCATTTTCCAGGTCCTCGCTTTCCGAGACATAAATCCTCAAGCTCCGACCCACATCGTAATCATTCCAAAAGTCAAGGATGGATTAACCGGCCTTTCAAAGGTAATGTTCAACTGTTCATCCATAATCGCTATTTAAGTCTTCCAATTTAATCCAACTTCTCATCATATAGTAGATCTATTAAAGTTTCCTGGAATTTTGTGCTTGAGAGAATGATTTTCATTTGTAATAATCTCCAGGCAGAAGAGAGGCATGTAGAGATACTTGGCTGCCTCCTCTACGCTGCAAAAGTTATCGCAAAGCAGGAAGGACTTGAAGATGGCTACCGTATTGTCATCAATGATGGCCCTAGTGGATGTATGCCCCCATTTCAATGTGCTATTGGTTTTTAACACCTATTATTGTGCCCACTTTTCCACCGGCGACCTGATATCTTTGTTTGCAGGTCAATCTGTTTACCACATCCATGTCCATCTCCTTGGAGGCAGGCAGATGAACTGGCCCCCAGGCTAAGAAGCTCCTGGTTGTCGATCAATCTTCATGGTAGCTATGTCCTTTGCGTCTCAATCGAATAATTCCTGTAATTGACATAACAGTTTGTGCGAGGAACATTTGCTCTATCTATGGAATTGCCCAAGCCATCCTGCTGTGAATGTATGGACAAGAAACTTGAACCTGAATCGGCTCATTGATGCGTGTTGTGTTCTTTCTAGTCGTCTGCTATTTTACCTGTTTAGTAGTTCTGGTTACCGGTGTTACCTATATTTCTGTGTATGCATCACGATCTTCACGTCTGCGTGCATGAACCTGCTGGTGTGTGCCCTGGTCTGCCTATGGTGTGAACATTTTACAAGATTTTTTTGGATCCTTTTGGGCCAAATGTCTCTTCAGATCTTTCAGTCTCAGCTAATCCCCTGGATTACAATATCTGATGGTTAGACCCTGGTTCTCCGGAATCTAGATATGTGATGCTGTGCAGACCCTTATCTGACAGGTTCAGTGTAGAATGCAATGTACGTGAGGCTGGCAACGTGCTGGTGTGGCCGTATGGTTGCAATTGTCATTAGTGAGGTGAATAAAACAACAGGGGCAATGCATCTACTTTGATTACCTCCTTAATCGATATGAAGGTACCCAAGGAAAAACAGGCTCTTCTGTTGCTGTGTACTGAAACAGGAAACCGCGTCTGCGACAGTTGTTCTTGACGTTGCTCGCTCTCTCACACAATATATGCTGCTCCAAGATGCCTCTCTTACACTTTTAAGAGAACAACAAGTCGATAAGCACAATGGCAAGCCTCGTTGCCACTCTCTTGCACCTCTTCGTCGTCGCCCCCGTGGAGGCCATCCGCCGCCTCGTCGGGTGGGCACGTCCGGCGTCGTCCCGCCCGCCCGTGCAGGAATGCCCGGAGGCGGTGGTGTCCTCCACGGAGCTACCCGTGGCGCGGTGCGGTGAGCAGCGTGGAGCGGGGCGCGAACGCTGCATCTTCTGCCTGGGCGGCATGGAGGAGGGCGACGAGGTGAGGGTGCTCAGGTGCCAGCATCTGTTCCACCGCTGCTGCCTCGACCGGTGGATGGCTGCGCGGCCGGGGGCGACGTGCCCGCTCTGCCGTGGCAAGCTCCTCACGGTCACAGCTGCCAAGCGCGCCGGGGAAGAGGGGGAGGAGGAGAGGAGCATCGAGGGGATGTGCATGGTCATGCTCATGGCCTACGTGCATAGCCGTACTTCGGTTCCGGCGGTTTAACACGCACATGTCACGGTGGACGGCGACGAGTCCAACGACCTAATCGATGTGGACAGCACTCGTCCTATCCGTCCCGTGAGATGGACTGTTGTAATGGTAGTTCTCAATTTTTAGTGCCTTGGATGGATTTTTAGAAGAAGAGAAGCAAGTCTGTGACAGTGCCACAATGAAAATCAGGCACAATAAACCAGTTTTAGTTCATTTCGCGCGTGTGCCGTAGGAGCATGCACGATACCACGACGGTTGAAAACACTGTTTTCAACGAAATGGAATTGTTGTGATCATTACATCTAGGGTTTTAACCTTCGCAGGGGCTCCGATCCTTCTCAAGTTCGTCCGTCAAGATGAATTAACTGAGCTCCGGTGTAGATTCCTGTCAGCTCCTCGGAGCGGCGAGGTTAGGATTTCTTGTCGTGCGTACCAGCGTACGCGACGACGAGATTTGGTGTCAGGTTGTTCAGATCAATTCAAGGGTTCAATGGTGACGACTGCGGCTCCGGGGCGCTGGCCTTTCAGTGTATGTGCACAAAGACTTCCCGGCTGCAATCGACAAGGCCCACCGCACCGCTCCGATATGGGAGCGGCGACAACGACGTGTCGACGGCTCATTCTGGCGACGACAATAGTCGTTCGGTGATCCATCAACCTCGATGTAATTTTTATTATGTTTGAGGTGCTTTGTACTTCCGATGAACTTTTATAATAGATCCGAGTCCTTTTTGCAAAATAATAATAATGTGGACTTATATTTGGCAGAGTGCATTTTCCTTCATAATTCAATGACATCATCGCAGGAAGGGCCAACCTACAGCAGATTCTCGTAGAAAAAATTGGAATATAAAACAAACAACTATACAGAATCAGTTTTGTCACTGAAACTGAACTTGAATTCAGACCTTTTTCAGTGTAATTGCCTCAAGCACATCTAAAATGTATTTTAGTGGTTGCGAATGAGCTTTGCCGGTAAAGTGAATCTATAGGTGATTCGCAGCCGAAACAAACAGGCCTGCAAACCAGGCTGCAGGTGGGACTAACCATGGGTGTCCCACCACAGCCCACTTAATTCCACCAGGGTTTGGTGGGTGTTAGCCAAGAACCCTGTACAACTTAAGTGGATTAGCTGGGGATAAGTGGGATCCCACTTTCCTTGAGTAACTCAGCACTATTGAATCCTGCATTAGACGGCTAGCTAGTCAATCATACTTGCCCAGTTCGCCTCAGTGAATTACTGGAAGTTTACTGCGATGCTTGATGCAGGAAGAACTCCAACTACCGGCGGATGGTGATCGCGTGCTTCATCCAGGGGGGTTACTTGCTGGAGCTTGACGGCAGGAAAAGCGCGACGAGCGCACCAGCCTCACGCCACAGTGGTCACGACGGTTGAAGTACAAGCTCGTCCAGGTGCTCGTCGACGAGCGCGACGACTCCATCTACGACGCCGTCCTCGAGAGGGACCACCAGGCCGCGCTGTCCTACTACATCCCGTTCCGCCCCACCCCGCGCACCGGCAGCCGTCGTGGCGCTGCGCGGCACGCTGCTCCGTGCGCCCACGTTCCACCGCGACGTGTCGGTGACCGGTGGGAGTCCATCGGCGGCTGCGGAAGGAAGAGGGGATGCGGCGGCGGCGGGCATCGAGCGGCGGCGGTGGGAGTCCATCGGCGGCGGGAGTGGGAGCGCGTCTGCGCTGCGCGGCACTTCCTCTGTTCTCTGTCCACGAGATGAAAGGGCAATGGATTGGATTAAGTGGGTTCCCAATGAGCTAATGAAGCTAACCCACTTATTTATTTTTCTGTCCAATGGGAGCCCATTAAAGCAATATAAGTGGGATGGGAGAGATAGTTCCACTAAACCCCACTTCCACCTGCAGCCTGGGTTTCGGCTCCTCCGAGTAATGTTATTACTGTACGAATGCTGTTGCTCTCAAAATCTACCGTCGGTTTCAATCCAAAGGCTCTCTTTCACCTGCCTTAATTATGTTATTATATTAATCAAAAACAAAAACTGTAACGATGCCGGAAGAACGGCCATCGTCCTCCGGCTGCTCGCGCCGGCCAGCTTAGCTGTCACGGTGCGCGTGAAACTGAAACGCACGGCGCCGGCGCCGCCGCGGCCTGAGGCCGGGTGCTCGACCACCTTGTAAATGGCCTGCATGACCGGAGCATAAGTTGCTCAAGGAGACCAACATTTTTTGAGAAATTGTGAGTTCTTGTAGCCCTACGATTGTTGTCTGGAGCTACCGTGGAGAAGAAAGCTAGCTGGTTAACTAGTGGAGGATGAATACATGTCTCGATGCATGAATTACTTAGCATTGATCTAACAAATGCTACAGGTCTGGTGACGATGGAGAAAGTATCCACTGAAAACTCTTCTTCAGTGGAAGCATGGAAACCAGCGTTGGATTAGAAATGACCGGTACAGATGAATCAATTTCTGTCCCCCAGCTCAGCTTTGGTATATTTGTAAAAAGCACCCTGGTTGTGCTCTCTCCCACCGAATCTCACCAGCCCAAAATGCTGAAACAGCAGCGGGCTTACCCTTATCAGTGCACCATTCATCTATTACGTTAACTCTATACCCCTTATTTGCACTTGAGCTGCGTCACTCCTTTGGAAATATCATTTTTCTGATGATAGACGTTGTGTATTTCTGGCATGCAAAATATATTCAGTTTACTGTACATATATCCGAATTTTTAAGTGGGAAGATTGCAAACTCATGGACACTGACATCAATACATATCTTGAAAAGATAAGAAATGAATCGTTGGAGATCTCAAGTGCATATATATAGACAAAAAGCAAAAGCTTGCATAGTAACCTGGACAGGAATTCTTGCTGTAAAAAAAAATGCTGTCAGAAATAATCTGGATGGGAATTCAAGTACCCAGATATTAATGACATATTAATTTCACTACAGATACATCCATCTGACTCTCTAACCTAGTTTTTCTTCTCCTAAATGCGAAGAGCTACATCTTAAGGACCATGTACAGGAGGGACATATGTTCAAGGGGTTTACTGATAAAATGACAGCAGTCTGGCGGGCGGTTTTCTGCAAATTGCATGGAATGAACAGCCATTTAATCGACGACGTACACTTTCGATCCAATGGCACAGGTTATAGTTTCCAGCTATTTATTTTAAAATAATACACTTTTTTTACTAAATTTGGAAAATAATACACGGTTTTGATATTTTCTGAAAATAGGATCCAGTCGGTCGGGCCGCAGCCGATTGGCTTCAGTCGGCTGAGCCTAAGCCGACAGGATCCTGTCGTCCAGTGCGCAGCCGACAGCTGGCATTTCGTCCACGTGGCGGCCGAGGACTCGCTCGAACACGTCGCCCTCCCCACTCGGCCTGGCCAGCTGCAGTCGGCTGGGGCCCGGCCGACAGGCCTCCAGTCGTCCCCGGCACGGACGACAGGGTCCTGTACCGCCCCACGCGCGGCCGACAGAGTCCTGGCCAGCCCACGCGCGGCCACTCCCTTCTTTTTACCTTCTTCCTCCTCTTCTCCTCTTCTGTTCTTATCTTCCTCTTCTTCTGTTCTTATCTCCTTCCCTTGTTCTTCTCTCTTACCCCCCGAAAGTACACAAAACTTAGCCGATTTCTTGCGTTTTTTCCACCGTAAATGCATTCTAGAGAGTTGGGGGAAGCAAGGGAGACCTCGATCTACTGATGAGGTAGCTCGTGGTGGTGGTGGTGGTTACCATTTTGGTGGAGGTGGTGGAGGTTGTGGTGGTGGTGAAGGTGGAGGTCGTGGTGGTGGAGGTGGTGGTGGAGGCTCCGGCAGTGTGGTGGATGCTCCGGCTCCGGTGATTGAAGGTCGCCGTTCGTCGTTGCTTCGCACGCTTCAAGGGTATAATTGAACAGACATTTTCTCTGTCGTAGTTGCTCCGGTAGTGGGTGCGAATATTGTTATTTGCTCCGGTAGTAACCGTAATATATTTAGATGTCTAATATTTAGTTGTGTGAATATTTTTAGTTGCTCCGTTAATATTCCGTACTATATGTGGATATCAAATATTTAGGCCTGTCAGTATTTTTAGTTGCTCCGTTAATATTCCGTAATATATGTACTTGTCAAATTTTTAGTTGCTCCGTTAATTTTCCGTAGTTTGTCATGCTGTTTAACAGTTGTCTGTCCATGTTAAATAATTTTATAGGTGAGCCGAGATGTCTGATGTAGTGAAGTTCATATTTTTCTACGGTCCTGGTAATGTCCAAACAAATGAGATAGGGGTTGATCTGAGTGAATTTGAGCACATAGAGGTGCCACTGACCGACCCTCAAACATGGTCTCTTAGTCAGTTGAAAGAATGGGTGACAGCATTTTTAGGGCTGAATACTGAAACGCACACCGTGGGTGTTCATGCATTGTGGACCCGGTCAAGTTCGAACATTTTCTTCTATTTGAGGCCAATAGAGCGGGACTCTCAGTGGGTGCGCTGGTTACAAGGTTGCGAAAGCAGGGGATGCAATCCTTGTGCCTTAGTGCTTCCCGTTGTGAAGGAGGTAATTGCGCCTGAAGGCCAGGGTGGTTACGATCCTGGGCAAAGCAGTGACGGGATGATGTTATCTATGTCAAATGCTGGAGATGATGGTTACGAACAAGGGCAGAGTAGTCAGGTAGAAGGAGGAAATGCCGATGGTTATTACAGTGGCGAGGCGGACACTGACGAGGTAGATGGGCACATGCAGAACATCATGGAAGAAGAAGACACCGATATTGATAGTGGTCATGCCGATAATTCTGACGAGTCGGATGAAGAAGAAAATGCAGAGGAGGTCCCGAATCCTGCTTCTTGGAATCATGACTTCTCATCTGCAATGACCGTGAACGATGGGCATGATTCTGCCTGGCAATATCACCAGAACAACATTGCGACGGGTGCTATGTATCCCAACAAAGAAGCTCTGAAGGACGCAATAATAAATTGGGCAATGTCCACGCAAAGGGTTTTCATAGCTGAGGTGTCCAGTCAGAAATACTTGACAATGGTATGCAAGAATGCAGGTTGTCCTGCCAGGGTGCACGGCTATCTCCCTAAGTATGGCACAAGTTGGGTGATCAGTGACCTAGTTCATCACACATGTCTTATTCCCTGCATCCCTCAAGATCATCCCAACCTTTCATCCACGCTTATTGCGAGGTTGTTTTACAGTGAGATAGTGAAGAGCAAAGCGATGGAAGTGAAGGCTATCCAGACAAAAGTCTTCGTCAGGTTCAAGTACAGAATTTCTTATGGCAAGGCTTGGAGGGCTAAGCAAAGGGCGCTTGAGAGAAGATTTGGTTCTTATTTCGATGCATATGACTCTGTTGTCCGGCTCCTCCACACGCTGAAGGACAGGAATCCTGGCACCTATGTCGACATCCAAGACCTCTTCATGCCAGAGTTCCCAGCTGTGAGGGTGCTGCATCGACTGTTCTTCTCTTTCGGTGTATGCATCGAAGCTTTCAGGCATTGCCGACCGGTGATATGTGTAGATGGCACTTTTCTCACTGGGAAGTACAAGGGTCAGATCCTGATAGCCATTGGTCAAGACGGCCAAAATCAAGTAGTCCCACTCGCATTTGCATTTGTGGAGAGTGAGAACATTGAAAGTTGGACATGGTTCTTCAGGCAATTGAAAATAGCAGCTGTGAAGGATAAGCCCAATGTGTGCATCCTTCATGACAGGCATGCAGGTATACTCAGTGCGATAAAGACACTGACAAACCCTGGTCCTAAGGAACAAACTCCATGGCAGGACTTGCAGAGCCGTTGGTGCATGCGCCATCTGGGGGCTAATTTCTTCTCGCAGTTCAGAAATAAGAACCTGATGAATCTGTTCAAAAAACTCTGCAAGCAGAACCAGCAATGGAAGTACAATTTGATACGTGAAAGACTTAATGTGTGCATGCAGAGACACGTTAGGGACAGGAAAGCTGCAAGAGATGCAGCGGTGAGAGCACATGTTGAAGCAGTAGCAACACAGTTAGCAACAGGAACAGCGGCCATGGAGGAGGAGCCTGTTGGGCTTTGTGACTTGCCAGGATTTGACCCACCTGGTACTAGGAGAAGGCTCGGGAGGTCGATTAAAACCTTTGAGCAGTGGATAGAGCATGAGCCTCTGGAGAGGTGGTCTTTGCTGCATGACACACATGGAGCAAGGTACGGTGTCATGACTACCAACCTCGCAGAAACATACAACTTTGTCCTCAGAGGAAACCGGGCATTGCCACTTACAGCCATCGTTGAGGGTATTTTCTATGGCACCGTGAAGTATTTCAGAGATAGACGTCAAAAAGCAGAGCAGCATATCTTGAACAACCCAAGCACACGTTACTGTGAAAGGATTATGAAGTACATGGAAGAAAAGATGGAAAAAGCCAGGTCACACACTGTAGTCCCCATTGGTAATCAAGAAAGAAGGTTTGAGGTCCGCTTAGCTAACAACAAATTCGGCTGTGCAAATGAGCTGAGGACGCATGAGGTGAAAATTGGAAATGAAGTCTGGCCAACGTGTGAGTGCTCATGCAACAAACCGAAGTTGCTTCACCTACCATGCTCCCATGTACTTGCTGCTTGCGGGCAGCTTGGAATGGACGCAATCTCGTTTGTGTCTCCATATTTTCTGAAAGAGTCCGTCCTCAATACCTGGACGGGTGCGTTGCTGGGATTTCGCTCAATGGGTAACTTCAACACCGTTAATCCTGTTGAAAGGCGGTACATTCCAGACCCAGGGAATATGCGTACTAGTAGAGGTAGACGACAGTGTCAGCGCATCCGGAATGATATGGATGAATCTGAAGCGGGAGGCCCCACTATGCAATGCATTTTATGCAATGAATTTGGCCATAGGGACACTAATTGTCCCACTTTCGTCACTGCCAGTGGTACTGGGCGTGGACGAGGCAACCGGGGACGAGGAGGAAGAGGAGGAAGAGGGAGAGGAAGAAGCTAGGCTGCGTGGCACTATGTTCTAAATTTGTATTAAGTGTGGCACTATGTTTAAAATTTGTATTAAGTGTGGCACTATGTTCTAAATTTGTATTAAGTGTGGACTATGTTTAAAATTTGTATTAAGTTTGACACTAAGTTCTTAATTTGTATTAAGTGTGGAACTATGTTTGAAATTTGTATTAAGTGTGACACTATGTTTGAAATTTGTATTAATTGTGGTACTATGTTGAAATTTATATTAAGTGTGGACTATGTTTAAAATTTGTATTAAGTGTGGAACTATGTTTGAAATTTGTATTAAGTGTGGCACTATGTTTGAAATTTGTATTAATTGTGGCACTATGTTTGAAATTTGTATGTGCAGGAATGGCGGGAATGTCGTTGCTTATTCCGGACATTGATAGTAAACATCGTGCTGCGATAGGTTATGAGCGCCAGCTTGAGCCCCTGTGTACTCGCACTCAAAGGGAAGACTGGAAGATACACCAGGGATGGGTTGACCGGTACGTGCTTTATTTATTTGTTTCAATCATGTATATTGATGGGACACACTAACTGAATTGCCCCGGCGGTATGTCTGAGCTATGCTTCAGAGATAGTGATTACTGGATGACGAAATCGAAGATCATATTCGATGTCTTCGCCGAGGAGATGGCCCAGCAGAGGGTTATGAGGCAATTTGGTCTTCAGCAGTTGGAGGAGCCTCCCCCTACAGAGGACCCGGTGCCAGGACACATCCACAGGTATTGTCTTGTTATTCAATATTGATTTGTCTTTCACAATTGTCCATAGTGAAGCATTAGTTAATTGTTTAACAAACACCATAATTTTAGGATCACAAGAAAGGGGATTAGCAGGACTGCTGCTGAGTGGCTACTTAGGGTTCAGCCGTACGTTACTCAATGGGAGACCGCGAACACACATTGGTGGAACGAGAATGTCGAGTTTGATCTCGATGAATTCGATCTCTATTTGCAGCGGTACATGAGCAGAACACGATTATGCATCGTTCAACACACTCACCCAGATGAGATACCTGCCCCTAGTACGTCCGATATGTACCCGAGCTATGATATTTCGGGCTCTAGGCAGTACGCGGTAAGATATATTCTCTTTATGTAATGCATCTAGTTGTTACATACTTTGCCGTGCATACTTAATAATCGTCGTGACAATTTCAGGCTGAGTTGACTTACGGACTTGGCGAGGAGGTGTCCAACTATCGGCGTTCACTTTCGGATGCACCACTACTCGTTCCTCGGCCTCAGATGCAGAATTGGATGGCGCGCATTGAGGGGAGGCTGTGAGCTGTGTATCGGGCTATCAGGTGCACACGCACTTCGGACGTTCTTCACTAGCAGCTGTGTATCGGGCTGGAAACTACGATCGAAAGGATAATGAGACATCTTGACGAGACTACACTGCACTGCTTAACAACCTTTGTGTGGAGGGGGGGGTTTATAGGTTGAGAAGAGAAAGATGGCGGGAAAGGGTTGGCGGGAAATAATGGCGGGAAGGGGTTGGCGGGAAAAAATATGGCGGGAAATAATGGCCGGAAGGGGTTGGCGGGAAAAAATATGGCGGGAAAGGGTTGGCGGGAAATAATGGCAGGAAGGGGTTGGCGGGAAATAATGGCGGGAAGGGGTTGGTGGGAAAAAATATGGTGGGAAAGTGTTGGCGGGAAATAATGGCGGGAAGGGGTTGGCGGGAAATAATGACCGGAAGGGGTTGGCGGGAAATAATGACCGGAAGGGGTTCGCGGGAAATAATGGCCGGAAGGAGTTGGCGGGAAAAAATATGGCGGGAAGGATAATGCCGGAAAGATATTGTGCAAAAGTTTTGCGGTAAATTGCGGCTAACTCGACAGAGGGTGGTGAGATAAAATTATGGTCCAAAATATGGTTCGATGCAACCATTGGTTGAAAATATTTGGGTTCATGCACCTGTCGGCTTAGGCTAAGACGATTGAAACTAATTGGCTTAGCCTAAGACGATTAGTTCCAATCGGCTTAGCCTAAGACGATTAGTTCTACACTCCAAGCCGACTGCATGGACTAGGGCTGGATGTAATCCAGTCGGCTTAGGTTAAGCCGACTAGGACTAATCGGCTTTGCCGTGGCCGACTAGGTCCAGTCGGCTTAACCTAAGCCGACTGAATCCTATTTTCAGAAAATGTTTAAACCGTGTATTATTTTTCAAATTTATTAAAAGAAGTGTATTATTTTAAAAAAATTAGCTAGTTTCCATGCTTCCACTGAAGAAGAGTTTTTTTTTTTTTTTTTTTTTTGTGGGGGACTGAAGAAGAGTTTTTACCAGATACTTTCTCGTGACGGTGTCCTGTTTCGGTAGCCGCGCGACTCCTTGCATTGTTTGCAGGTTCGCAAGCTCTGGACATACGACGGTGCCGGCGCCATGCGTGCCGATTTCACCTGCAGGCTACATAGACAACCGAACTGGTCGGCGCGGGGAGCTTATGACCGCCGTCGCGCGTCTCTAATCCGGGGTGGTGTTTTTACGATTTAATAAGAGAATTGAGTGGAAGTAAGGAGATCCATTGGATTAGCGTGGACGGTTGATATTAGAGGCTACAGCACCCATACAGTAACAACCGAACTGTAGAGGAGCCGAACCCCACTGTAGATATTTCTGCCATTTTCTCAGAGCATTGTTGCATCCAAACATTAGGATTGTCACGAAACAAGATGAGGGACAACGTCGGAGAAAGGCTTCACCGCCCGATCGTGCCCTTGGACGCTCCAGATCGCGCCTTCATCGTACTCTTATCCACCTCCATGGCTTCTCTTCTCCGAGCAGCGCCCTCCTTCCCTCTCTGTCCGCCCCGACCGCTGCCTCCATCGAGGAGGTAGGAGTCTAGGAGATCAGCGAGCTGGTAGTCCGACAGCTCTTGCGGGGGGGCATCACAGAAGCTACGCCGTACGTGGCGGCGGCTAGCCCCAGCTTAATAGATTAGTTCTGCCATGGCGAGGCTTCCCGGTCTGCGTTGCTGCGACCTTGCCGCGCGCGGCTTCCTCCCTCCTCTCGGCCTTGCCTGCCGCCCTCGCAGGTCACCCCGCGCCTCGCCTCTCCGTTACTCGTCTCTCCAAGGTACACCGCCTAGCTTCACCAATGCTCAGAGAAAAGAATTGTATGGTGCAGAAATTCGCTACCTCAGAAGTCGAATTAGAATTCTCTTCTTGCATTTGGTCGGGGTTACTTCTCGCGATGCTAAAATTGGGTCGGGATTACTTCGCCGGAGCATTCTGATGTTGAACACGTTAGTTTCTCCATGCATTTGGTGTATTTAAATCCATGCTATAAAGAGAAGAATTATGCAAGGCTTCAAGCAATACAAAAGAAGCACTAGTTAAGCACCAAGATGGTTCGGCATTTGTTCTTTCGTACTAATTCCGTGGCCTCATTGTTGGAACTGATAGCCGGTGACAGCCTCGGGGAGGATGTCTTGCGCATGTTCCTTGAGGATAGGCAGACGAATGGGGACTTCGTCTCCAAAGTCGCTGACATGGTTTTGAGGAGAAATGACACAGATCTTGATGTGTTAGAGGCTACCACGGATCAAGGAAATGATGCAGATGTTGGGCAACCTGAAGATGTAAGCTGTGCCAATCGTGTTGTCTACGTTATCTACTGTTGCAAGGCATAACTGACTGAACAATGGAATGCAGTTCAGGGATGATCTTATGAGTGAGGCAACTGGAGATTTTATGTCCGGTGAGACCAGCCTTACTGTGAGAAGGAGGCTTTCTGCTCTGGTATGTCATGGCCGTGTTTCAGGATTATTACTGTTCGTTATCTTGACTTTTGATCATGTTTTTCGAGACGTAATTGATAGATTGGCATGTTCTTGCAAATGATGACAGGCTGGGCAGAAAGAGAGTGATAAAAGGAAGGAATTCAACCTTCTGAGATACGAAGCAGTAATTTTCACTACCAGTGTTTAATCTTCTGATGCATTCAGTAGGAAAAATAAATATCATATCCAGCTGCTCATGTTAGCTGTTTCCCACAGATTAAGGACGAACTGTTGCTCTTGACCGTAGGAATTGGAGCCGCTTGCACTATATATTGTGTCCTAGTCTTCTCTCTGGAGGTATTTTGACCCTGAACTTTATATCAAACCAGACACATATTTTTTTTTGCGACACACATTTTTGCACTAACCATGAATGGTTGAACAGTTTCGTGTGACCATGTGCCACAATTAAGTGATGTCCTGTTTAACGGGAATTTTACAAAATCAACCATTTGAAATTGGATCTCCAGTCTACCAGTTTTTTTTTGGAGAGAGAGAATCTCCACTCTACCAGTAGATAAGTATGTTGTTTTAGGTCAAATGTGTGTGCTACGTGAGCATCACACTGTTCGTGGCTCATATAATCTTGGAATCATTGCCTTGAGAGCATCTCCGACTGGACCCCCCACTTCCCCCCCTACGTTACGCGGATACTTTAGAAAACGCGCGTATCCAGCCGGATACTGCCCCGATACAGCCCGATACGTATCCCGTAAGTATCCCTCGATTTTTTGATTTAAATAAAAGAAAATAATGTTTGATACTCCTGGGATACTGCTGCGATACGTTTTGGATACCTGAAACCGTTCGTTCGACGTGAAATCCCCTCAATAGTAAATGCGCACCTTTTGAAGATTCCTAATATGGGCGTGAGTTCATGTCAAAACATGACTATCAATATTCTTGTTCAATTGAAATGTGAGCAAGAGAGAGTCGCTGCACTGATTGGAGCAGCAAACCTAGGGAAATCCCACTGCCAATTAATAGAAGTGGACCAAGTGCAAGAAAAGAAAGGGGGTAATCCTATTGAGGCATGCTTTGACCTAGAAGCTCCTTAATTATTATTTTTCATATTTTTAATAATTAATATATGTAATATATACATATAAACGTATCCCCGTATCTATGTTTTTAGAAAATTGACGTATCGGGCGTATCCCGTATCGCGTATCCGATACGTATCCAAGTATCCAAGCAACGTTATCGGATACTGTCCGGGCGGATAGCCTGGATACGGCCCAAAATCCAAGTATCCAAGTATCGGATACTGTCCGGGCGGATAGCCTGGACGGCCCGGACAAAAAAACAGGCACCCAACCGGACCAAACGTCCGAGCTGTGCATCCCTCAAACCCAGCCCATATGTGGGGCGGATTTTGGGCCGCCCGGACGCGTCCGTCACTTCGGACTGGCCCGTCGTGACCCCACAAAATCTCGTCCCTATCCTCACTGGGACCAAACCCCTAGCCATTTGTCCTAGTCCACTCCACTTCCAGTTCGCTTCGCCCCGTTCCGCCCCCACCCCCTCCTCTCCCGTCATCTCCGGAATGGCTAGAGGCGGATCTGAATCCGCTCTGTCCGGATCCATCGACTGGGAGCTCGCCGCCTGCTCGGACGAGGAGGAGATAGCCATCTGGTTTGTGCTCCGCCAATCCCGGGAGGATACCCGAGCTCCGCCACCGGAGCTACCCTGCCGCGGATCCACCACTCCGGCTGTGATCCAGCGTTGGCACCACGTCCATCGGCAACTCGTGGCGCGTGTCCGCTCCATCACCGCATCAGGCACGCGCTGGGTTAAGGTTCCGGCGCGCTGGCGAGTGCAGCTCCGCGGCATTCAGACGCTGGGTCCTTGTCCCCATGACGTTGGCCCCGGAGTCCGAGGCCAATGGCAGAAATGTGCAAGGCCATGGATGCGCGGGATGCGGCAGCTCTGGTGGCACGTCCGCCATCGAGGGACGGCATGCCCGCCGTGAGAGGGAGAAGGCGCTCCGCGACGCAGAGGGCAGTGAGGAGGCCCGTGCCCAGATCCTGACGAGGTGGCAAGCTCGGGCCGCCCGGGTCCTCGCGGTGGAGCCATGGAGCAAGCCCGGGCCGTCCGTGCCCTCATCGACCTTCCCACGAATGAGGACGATAACATGTCCGGTGCTGTGTCCGACACATCCAGCTCCGGCGTCGAGCAGATCCGCTTCGACCCCTATATCATCTTTGAGAGCTACTATCGCAACAAAGAGGACAAGGGCAAGGGCGGCCGTCGGTGAATTTCCGCTCTCTATAGTTCTACTTTTAGTTATGAACTAGTAGAACATGCCATCATTTTGGTAGTTCGATGGTATGATGAACTCCCCAATGCTATGTCCGGACTATGTATGAAATATGTGCTTTGAAATGAAAGTACGTGTGTTGATCTACGTTGGATACTTGTGCATGGATTTGGGGGTTTGGATATGAGGGGGAGGGTTGCGAACGCGGAAAATGAGCGGTGGTCCGGCGCTGTCCGCGGACGCGTCCGCGCATTAGCTATGTCTGGTTGGAGATGCCCGGGCGACATAGAAAAATGTGCATTGGTATTTGGACATATTGAATGGTCTTGGCATTTAATGGCCACCTGACAAGCGAAAACACTCTATTTGGACAAAATGCTTACATATTTTCTTGAGGAATCTATGATCATTAATTTCATATAGTCCAGTAAGATCATGAATGGCAAATGTTTTAACCTTACCTGAATATTGGCAATTGATCGGCAATTAAATTTCGCTGAATGGTGATCTGACTGAATCTTTGATTTTCTTATTGAACAGGCTGGTATCAGTTATGCTTTTGGAGTTGCCTTCAGGTTAGCTAAATAGGATTCCTTTACAACTCAAGAATTGAAAGTTCATGATATATATATTTTATAGTGCTGCCATGAATCCTGTCTAAAGATACTCAAATATACGAGAAAGTTTTAACTTGTGTTTCATTCTCAAAGATGTAATATAAATCTAACCACTCACATTATATTGAGCAGCTGGTTGTATCTTCAACTTCTGTATCGACACGCAGATAACCTGTCAAAGGAAGATGTTCCTGAAGTTTTTCTGAAGAAGAAAGTGAAGAAGTAGGTTTGGAAATGTCTCTTGTCTGTGATCTCTACTCAGTCTCCTATCCCTCACGTTCTGACTGTTTAATCTATTATTGTTGTGTACATGCAAATACTAGAATCGGCATTCGAAGCGAGGATTTGAAGGATACATTAGCTAAGACATTGGGTGGCTCTCTATTTGTTCTTTCATCCCCAAGGCTTATAATTCCTGCAGTGATTTTTGGACTGTCAACCTTTTCTAGTCATTTTGAAAATAGCATTTTTAACTTTGAGGTAAAGTACATTCCTTTGTCATCGTAGCATTTTTTTCCCTGTTGAAAAAATAAAATAAAAAATAATTGGTGCTGCTTATGTTAGATTTATGTTGACGTTATGAATATGTAATATATTATTTATCTGTTTGCAGCTTGTTCCAGGGATGATGGGGTTCTTTGCCTACAAGGCCGCAGCTTTGGTACAAGTCTACAGAGATAACGATGATCTTAGATTGATACTCCCCGACGATGATCCTGACTACAGCTGATAAGTTTTGAGTACGAGAGTTCTTTCTCCTAGTCTTTTTTTGATAAATCAAAGACCACATTGATGTATAGGCTATGTTATTAAATAAATCCTGCTGATCTTTTGTGTGAACGATAAAAGGTAATAATAATACAATGACAGAAGGGATGGTAAAGAGCTAGGATATGACCGCTAGGCTAGCGATTCTGTTTCCAGATAGTACAACATTACAGCTTAATTGGGATACTCTTGCAATCACAGGCTGCAGAAAGCAATGCGTGTGCAGCAACCAGCAATTGCCATGCACCACAGCAAGTCGGAGACTGCAGAGGAGTACTCTTACTAGTACTTACTTTCTAGCTAAATGTTTTTCGGAGTAGTCAGTTACAAATTGAGCAACCAACTATTAACATGATGATGATCAGAAGCTGGCCGAGTTCCTCCGCCGGAGCTGGTTCTTTGGATCCTGCTGCGGCACACAGTGCACCACCGGTTCAAATGCCTGCATCACATAGCAATTCGACGCGTCAGGTCTGCAAAACTTAAGATACATTTTGCCTCGCCCAAGGATTTGGGCTCACAATTTTCTAGACAGTGGGAGGTCAGGATTTCGTACGCCCGAAAAATGCAGACAAGGACACACATCTCACCTTTCGGAGATGTTGTCACTGGCAGGCTTATACATGCTGTCTTCAGATTTCATGACATGTGCATAGAAAGGAGCACAAGACTAGTACGTACTACAAAAAATCCCAGAAAACGAAAAATGTGCGGTGCGAGGTAGATGTGCAAAATTTTCATGGATAATAGTAAATTTTGCACATCAAAGCTGAAACAGATGGGCAACAATACTAATTATTTATCAGCACGGAGCTGGGGAGGAGCTATTATCTTACTACCACTAGCAACTACTGTGATGCTGACTGCATGGTAGTAAATTGGTAATGAAGGAACTGAGCTGGCAGACAACGAGATAAAACCTTCCCAAAGCCCAAATTTTAGTTCCATCCAATAGGTTAAAAAAGTAATCATCTTCTTATCCTACAGTAGTGAACTAGTGTCCAATCAGCAGGGAATAGGCATTGACTATTCCTCTGAAGGGAGGTGAGATAGATAGAAATGATTGATCCTCGACCGTGTTATCCATTGATGATCAAGCAAATGCAGCATGTTGGCTCATTATTTATCCAGGATTGTATCTTCTTTAGAAAAAAACACTACAACTTGCAAAAAGTAGTTCTGGTAGGGTGAAAAATATTGACATAAGGCAACGAGATAAGTTTTTGTACAAGATGAAACAGTCAGAAGGTGTCCATTTGATTGGGCAGAACTTTATGGTCCATCCATCATCATCTGACATCCTCTGGTAACCACTCCAGAGCAAAGCCAACGACGCACAGACAGCGAAAGAAAGAAACACCAGGCCGGGCTCATCAGCAATAGCAGACCACGCTATACATGCATCAGCACGATAGGAGAAGTAGGGGAAAAAATATCAGAAATGAACAGTTTTTGCTCCCACTGATTGACCACCCGACGTTGAGTGGCAATGGATAGCGGTTTGTTTTCGTGCCAGCTTTGTCCTATGTTAGCTCGTAGCATTAGGGGATTATATTACTACTAAAGGCGTTTAGTAGGCAGCATAAAAATCGACAAGAACTATTGTCGATGAGATTTATATTTCCTTGAGCTGCCTAGCAACTTGAGAGGTGTGGATTTAGTTGGGAGTACCTTGTAACTCCTGAGCTGCTCGTTCTCCTCTTCCAGTCGGGAGATCTTGTTCTCGAGCTCGTTCGTGTACGCCTGCCGTAACAGATGCAAGAGACCTTGTGAGCGTGCAACAAATGCAAGAGAGATTTGGGGTCTCGAGGGGGGCCCACCTGCTTCCTCGCGCGCGACCTCGCCGCCGACTCCCGGTTCTTGATCATCCGCTTCTTCCGCCGCTCCACCGTCTTCTCCCCGGGGCCGCCCACGGCGGCACGCTTCCGCCCGGACATGGTGGCCCCGTCGTGGTCGTGGTACAGCGCGTCCAGCACCAGCCCGGCGCCCACCCCCAGCGGCCGCGGCAGGGGACGCCCGACGTTGCTGTGGCGCTGCTGCCCCGGCACCGGGGCCGGGGCCGGGGGATTGTACTGCTCGGCCCAGTGGGCGCCCCCCGCGTCGCCATCGGGCCTGGACAGAAAGTCCTCCAGCGTCATCTGGGCCCGCGGACGGCTGGTGCCGCCATCGGCGCCCTGGATGTCCCGCCACACCTCGTCAGTCGTCCTCCTGGCCGAGCCGGCCGTGCGGAGGAGGTCGTCGAGGTTGACGCCGTGCAGCTGGCCCTCGACGTCGCTCAGCGTGAGGCTGCAGAGCGAGCCCTGGCGCGAGATGGCCCCACCGGACGGCATTGCCTGAGTTCCCATTCACTCACTCACTCACTCACCAGTAGAGTACTCGCTGGCCGCGCGGAAGAAACACCTGCAAGAAACGTAAGCGTGCACTTGCATGGCAGCACGGAGAGATGCCGCTCCACCGCTTCTCTCCTTTCCCTTGGAGGCGAGGCTGGCTGACAGCTGAAGAAGAAGACGAGGGAGCAGAGGGAGGCAAGGATTTACGATTCCTCAAAGGGAGTGGTGGGCTTGGGCCGATGGGGGCAGACAGGCGATGCCGCAAGATGGGAAGAATCCAAAAAGGGAGGAGGGAGAGGGGGGGGAGAGAGAGAGAGGAAAAGAGCTCCTGGCTTTTTAGCGAGGCCAGCCAAGGTTCCTGGCTTTGCTTTCAATTCCATCGCCTTTTCGCCCGGTGGAATTTTTATTTTATTTTGTGGTGGGCGGGCGCTGCAGTCTCTGCAGGCTAGCGAGTAGTGACAGCGGGTCAGCGAGTGCCACAGAGGCCGGGCCCGCTGAACAGTCCGTTCCATTCAGACGTGCTGTGCAAAATTTGCTGGAATTTCGACCTAGCAAATAGTAAACGATACCGTATCTCCTCAAAGCAAAGCAAAACATTCCGAGCGGGAGCCGAAAGTAGGCAAAGATTCAGGGGCGAATCGTGGCGTGAATATACCACTTGTGTGAACCACAGCGGCTACATTGGTTTGACCTCTAGGCTCCAGCAGTAGGAAGGAGAAGTCTAGGACGCGAGTCGCGAGAGCTAGGCTGGTGCCGAAACGCAGAGATGACCGGATGAGCCCGGTAAATGACGGGCGACTGTGCAAGAGTTCGACGAAACCTAGACGTCACCGCGACCCACGTGACGATTTCCGCCGTCGCCACTAGTGGCCTTCCCCTCACCTTACTCTCTTCGCCGCCGCCGCTAGCCAGGTCGGCGGCGGCGGCAGGGCCGCCTCTGCCGCCTCCTTCTCCCCCTTTCCCCTGCTCTCTCGCTCGCATGTGCTCGTCCGCAACCGTGGCGGCGCAACCCTGCTCTTGATCGACGAGCTACGGCGAGTCCCCGCCCCGACAGCAAGGCCGGGCCGGCAAAATCAGGGCCGTGTGCAAAACTAAAAAATGGGGCCTATCTTACAAAAAAAATGAACTAACGAGCAATATAATGTATATATATCTCACAGAAAAAAATTATAATGTATATAATATAATATCTTACATAACAATTGGACATATAAAAAAGTCATACATATCCAACTCCCGGTTGCTATTTATTTGAACATCCTCATTCTTTTAGTATTCTTTGAAATGAAATCTTCAATGATATCCTCGTAATCAATCTTCTCCAACACTTCACTCTCAAGTGCTATTGTGGCCAAATCATTGAATCTTTGCTGTGTCATAGTAGTACGCATATAGGACTTCAATAGCTTCAAGGTAGAACTGGTACACTGTGATCTTTAATCGAGGAGGTAAGAACCGATCTCTAACAAAGTAACGGTCCCTGCCAATAGTTAATTAGAAAATTAGGAATTAGGAGTAGAAACCGAAGTTAATCGAAAAGAAGGACTCGCTAGTCGCTAAGCACCTGGAGGTTGGAGTCGGTCACCGATCAATCCAACGAGACGACGAGTCTGAAATTTGAGAGAGGAGGCGAGGAAGGCAACGACAGCAGCGGCCTGAATCCGATCGCAGGCCTGTCCGATCGATTTAAGAAGGCGAAGAAACATTTTCTGTAGCAACGCCGTCCGGCCGACGCGACTGCGGTTTCCCGTTTCCCGATCGAGAGTTCGAGAGTCGAGACGATCCCCGTTCCCCGATCCCGATCGACTGTTGTAGGCTATGATCCTGTTGTTTCTTTTCAGACTGACGAGGGCACGAGGCAACGATCCCGTTTCCATCTAGTACAACGTAGATCGAGCAGTTTAGGACGAGGAGACGATCCCGTTTCAGCGCTCAATGGCCTCGTCGCCTCGACTCAAGCCGAACTCCAGCGCCCAGCGGCCCAGTGCGCTAGCGCTTAGGTATTTTTAATACTAGGCCTATATAAAAAATTTGCCCCCCCCAAAATTACGGGCCCTGTGCGGGCCGCACATTTAGCACCACTATGGGCCCGGCCCTGCCGGACGGCCCCAACCCATGTGTGGGTGGTCGTTCGTCTTCGCTGGAGGTGGGGCGGAGTGGTCCTCTTGTGCTGAGTGCTACTTGTGATCTGCGTTGGTTTTTTCCCCGAAGAGAAAGGGATGATGCAGTACAGTAGAGATAAGTATTTCCCTCAGTTATGAAACCAAGGTTATCAATCCAGTAGGAGAATCACGCAACACCTCGTTAACAGTACCTGCACACAAAATAACAAATCCTTACACCCAACGCAAACAAGGGGTTGTCAATCCTTTGGCGGTCAATTGTAAGATTAAATTGTATGATGATAGATAAATAGATCGAACAAAAATACAAAATAAAATAAATAAAGTAAAAGTGCAGCAAGGTATTTTTAGGATTTTTAATATATGATAGAAGTAGACCCGGGGGCCATAGTTTTCACTAGAGGCTTCTCTCATGAAAATAGCATACGGTGGGTGAACAAATTACTGTTGGGCAATTGATAGAAAAGCAAATAATCATGACGATATCCAAGGCAATGATCATGTATATAGGCATCACGTCCGAGACAAGTAGACCGACTCCTGCCTGCATCTACTACTATTACTCCACACATCGACCGCTATCCAGCATGCATCTAGTGTATTAAGTCCATAAATAACGGAGTAACGCCTTAAGCAAGATGACATGATGTAGACAAAGTAAACTCATGCATGAATAAACCCCATCTTTTTACCCTTAATAGCAACGATACATACGTGTCATGTCCCTTTCTGTCACTGGGATTGAGCACCGCAAGATCGAACCCATTACAAAGCAGCTCTCCCATTGCAAGATGAATCAATCTAGTTGGACAAATCAATAGATCGGAGAGAAATACGAAGCTATAATAATCATGCATAAAAGAGTTCAGAGAAAACTTAAATAATATTCATGGATAATCTGATCATAGATTCACAATTCATCGAATCCCAACAAACACACCGCAAAAAGTGATTACATCGGATAGAACTCCAAGAACATTGTATTGAAAATCAAAAAGAGAGAAGAAGCCATCTAGCTACTAACTATGGACCCGAAGGTCTGTGGTAAATTACTCACGCATCATCGGAAGGGCAGCAAGGTTGATGGAGAGCCCCTCTGTGATCGATTCCCCCTCCGGCGGAGTGCCGGAAAAGGCCTCCAGATGGGATCTCTCGAGAACAGAAACTTGCGGCGGCGGAAAAAGTATTTCGTGGACTTCTATGTTGGTTTCCCGATTTTAGAGAATTTATAGTGGTGGAATTAGGTCAAACGGAGCTGTGTGGGCCCCATAAGCCACCAGGGCGCGCCCCCTGGGGCGTGCCGTGGTGCCTCGTGGGCCACTGCTTCATCTTCTCGTCTCCTCCCGAAGCTTCTAGTGTTTGTTATGTCCAGAAAAAAATCTCCAAAAAGTTTCGTGGCATTTGGACTTCGTTTGGTACTGATATTCTGGAAAACCAAAAACAGGCAAAAAACAGCAATTGGCACTGGGCACCAAGTTAATAGGTTAGTACCAAAAAATGATATATAATTGCTGTAAATGTATATAAAAACATCCAAGATTAATATTATAATAGCATGGAACAATCAAAAATTATAGATACGTTGGAGACGTATCAGCATCCCCAAGTTTAATTCCTGCTCGTCCTCGAGTAGGTAAATGATAAAAACAGAATTTTTGATGTGGAATGCTACCTATCATATTCATCATATATTCTTTTCTTTATAGCATGGACATTTGGACTTGAATGATTCAAAGCAATAGTCTATAGTTTGACATGAAGATATAAATACTCAAGCATACTAACAAGCAATCATGTCTTTCAAAATATCAAAGCTAAAGAAAGTTATCCCTAGCCCATTATGCTCAATTATTGATCCATTCATGAAACACACTCAATATTAGCTACACACAATGCACAAGTATGACAATAGTGCTCTCTAGTTGGTGCTTTGTAAGAGAAGATGGAGACTCAAATAAAAAATAAAAATTGCATAAAAGTAAATAGATAGGCCCTTCGCAGAGGGAAGCAGAGATTTGCAATTGTGCCAGAGCTCAAAGCTTAAATTAGAGAGATAGAATTATTTTGAGAGGCATGCTTTTTCCTGTCAACGAAAACGATCGAGAATTCCCAATATCTTCCATGCTAGACACATCATAGGCGGTTCCCAAACAGAAAGTAAAGTTTATTTCCTTTCCACCATTCTTTCACAATCCATGGCTAGCCATATCCACGGGTGCCCTCCATACCAACACTTTCCAAGGAATTTTGTTGTTATTAATTTTTGATTCATTATGGGACTGGGCATCCCTATTACCGGCCACTCTCTCGTGCAATGACAAGTGAATAAACACTCATCGTGAGAATAACACACCTAGCATGGAAAATATTGGCTACCCCCTGCCGCTTCATGAGCGGTACGGGCACACAAAACGAAAAATTATTTTGAAAATTAGAGTTGGCACATGCAAATTTACTTGGAACGGCATGGAAATACCACATATAGGTAGATATGGTGGACTCATTTGGCACAACTTGGGTTTAAGGAGTTTGGATGCACAAGCAGTATTCCCGCTTAGTATAAATGAAGGCTAGCAAATAGATTGAGAAGCAACCAACCAAAAAGCGAAAACGGTCATAAACATGCATTGAACATAACTAACACCGAATAATGCACCATAAGTAGGATATAATTTCGTTGCATAACTATTGACTTAATGTGCATGCATAGGGAATCACAAACCTTAACACTAATATTCTTACTAAATCATAATTACTCACTAACATGACTCGCATATCATCATCTCCATATCGCAAAACTATTGCAAGGAATCACACTTATCATGTCCAATGATCTTTCATGAAAGTTTTTATTATATCCCTCTTGAATATTCATCACTTTGGGACCAAATTCATATCTTGTGCAAATTACCATTACTATTATCAACTCTCAAAAAGATATAAGTGAAGCATGAGAGTGCAAATATTTCTTCAAAATTCATCAACTCTCAAAATAATATAAGTGAAGCATGAGAGTTCAAATATTTCTTCAAAATTTAGTCACCGCCGTGCTAAAAAAGATTTAAGTGAAGCAGAAGAGCAACTGCCTAGCTCAAAAAATTTAAGTGAAGCACATAGAGTATTCTAACAAATCATGATTACCGTGTGGCTCTCTCAAATAGGTGTGTCCAGCAAAGATGATTGTGACAAACTAAAAAGCAAACAAAGCAAAGACTCATATAATACACGACGCTTCAAGCAAAACACATATCATGTGACGAATAAAAATATAGCTCCAAGTAAAATTACCATTGGTTGGTAGAAGAAAGAGGGGATGCCTTTCGGGGCATCCCCAAGCTTAGACGCTTGAGTCTTCCTTGAATATTACCTTGGGGTGCCTTGGGAATCCCCAAGCTTAGGCTCTTGCCACTCCTTATTCCTTCATCCATCGTGATCTCACCCAAAACTTGAAAACTTCAATCACACAAAACTCAGCAAAACCTTCGTGAGATCCGTTAGTATAACAAAATAAATCACTACTTTAAGTACTGTTGCAAACCTATTCATATTTTATTTTTTGCATTATACCTACTGTATTCTAACTTCTCCATGGCTTATACCCCCCCGATACAATCCATAGTTTCATCAAAACAAACAAGCAGTGCATCAAAAACAGAATCTGTTAAAAACAGAACAGTCTGCAGAGATCTATTTAAAAGCCATACTTCTGTAACTCCAAATATTCTGAAAAGTTAGGACAACGTGGGCAATTCATATACCAATACTGTGTAAAAATTTCATATTTTTCTGACGCTCCAGTACAGAACTAAAATTCCAGCACTGGACGCAAAACTTTCTGTTTTCCAAACAGCATCAATTATACTATCTTCCAAATCATCCCAAAGGCTTTACTTGGAACAAACACTACTTAAAACACAAAAACTCAATCATAACAGTAGCATAATTGTGTAAACACACAAGAAAATATTTTATTCATTGGGTTGTCTCCCAACAAGCTCTTTCTTTATAGCCATTAAGATAGGCTTGAGATTTCAATGATGCTCACATGAAAGATAGTAATTTAAACACGAAGAGAGCATCATGAAACATGTGAAAAACACATTTAAGTCTAACATACTTCCTATGCATAGGCATTTTATAAGCAAACAAATTATCAAGACAAGCAATATCTAGCATATGCCAATAGGAAGAATGGAGCATCCATAATTTCAACATAACGAAAGGTAATTTAGTAACATGAAGATTTCTACAACCATATTTTCCTCTCTTATAATAATTACATGTAGGATCATAATCAAACTCAACAATATAGCTATCATAAACAATAATCTCACTATGATCCACTTGCATAAAAAAATTATAATCTTCCAAGATAGTGGGATTAACATCAACTAAAGTCAGGACCTCTCCGAACCCACTTTTGTCAAAAATTTCATAAGATTGATAATTCTCCAAAGTAGTGGGATCATTATTACCTAAAGTTGACACTCTTCCAAACCCACTTTTAATAGGATTGCAAACATTATTATCAATAACATATTCATCATGAGGCTTAAATAAATTTTCAATATCATAAGAAGCATTATTACCCCAATCATGATCATTGCAATAAGTAGTGGACATAACAAAATTATCATCCCCAAGCTTGTAGTTTTGCATATTATTAGCATAATTGACATTCATAGAATTTATCATAACATCATCGCAATCATGCTTTTCATTCAAGGAGCTGTCAAGTGTGGGTGCAATATAAATAATTTCATTTTTAACATAAGGAACTATAGCAAGTTCATCTCCATAAGCATCATTAATATTGGCATCATGGCCATAAGAATAGCAAGCATCATGTTCATTAAGAGGGGTGTTGGGGAACGTTGCATGGAAAACAAAAAATTTCTACGCACACGCAAGATCTATCCATGGAGATGCATAGCTATGAGAGGGGGAGTGTGTCTACATACCCTCGTAGACCGTAAGCTGAAGCGTTAGAACAACTCGGTTGATGTCGTCGAACAACTTCACGATCCAACCGACCGAGCACCGAACGTACGACACCTCCGCGTTCAGCACACGTTCAGCTCGGTGACGTCCTCGACTTCTTGATCCAGCAAGACGGCGAGGTAGTGGATGAGTTCCGGCAGCACGACGGCGTGGTGACGGTGATGGTGATGCTATCTCCGCAGGGCTTCGCCCAAGCACTGCGAAAATATGACCGAGGGACAGAACTGTGGAGGGGGGCGCCGCACACGGCTAAGACAATGTTGTGGCTTGTTTGGGGCGCCCCCTCTCCTCTATTTATATATGTGTACGGGCTTGGAGTAGAAGGAATAGTGCCATGTGAACAGTACCATGTGAACAGTACCACGTGAACAGTACCACATGAATAGTACACACGTGGACTTGGACTCCAAAGTCCAATCCTATTCATACTAGGACTCTCCTTTTTTCCTTCCCTAGCTGCGTGGGCTTTTGAGGACTTGGTGCGCCTGGCCCAATAAGGCCAGGGCGCCTCCCCTTAGCCCATGCCAGCCCTTGGGACGTGGTGGACCCACTTGTGGACTTCCGGACCCCTCCGGAATCCTCCGGAACCTTCTGGAAGCTTCCCGGTACAATACCGAAAAAACTGCACCTTTTTCCGGAACCCAAAATATGACTTCCCATATATAAATCTTTACCTCTCGACCATTCCGAGACTCCTCGTGACGTCCGGGATCTCATCCGGGACTCCGAACAACATTCGGTTACCAATTCACATAACTCATATAACACTATATCGTCAACGAACGTTAAGCGTGCGGACCCTACGGGTTCGGGAATGATGTAGACATGACCGAGACGCCTCTCCGGTCAATAATCAATAGCGGAACCTGGATGCCCATATTGGTTCCTACATATTCCACGAAGATCTTATCGGTCGAACCACAATGACAACATATGTAATTCCCTTTGTCCGTCGGTATGTTACTTGCCCGAGATTCGATCGTCGGTATCTCCATACCTAGTTCAATCTCGTTACCGGCAAGTCTCTTTACTCGTTCCGTAATACATCATCCCGTAACTAACTCCTTAGTCACTTTGCTTGCAAGCTTCTTATGATGTGCATTACCGAGAGGGTCCAGAGATACCTCTCCGAAACACGGAGTGACAAATCCCAGTCTCGATCCATGCCAACTCAACAGACACCTTCGGAGATACCTGTAGAGCATCTTTATGATCACCCAGATACGTTGTGACGTTTGATAGCACACAAGGTATTCCTCCGGTATCCGGGAGTTGCATGATCTCATGGTCGGAGGAACATGTATTTGACATTCAAGAAAGCAGTAGCAATAAACAGAACGATCATATGCTAAGCTAACAGATGGGTCTTGTCCATCACATCATTCTCCTAATGATGTGATCTCGTTATCAAATGACAACTCATGTCTATGGTTAGGAAACCTTAACCATCTTTGATCAACGAGCTAGTCTAGTAGAGGCTCACTAGGGACACGGTATTTGTTTATGTATTCACACATGTATTTAAGTTTCCGGTCAATACAATTCTAGCATGAATAATAAACCTTTATCATGAACAAGGAAATATAAAATAATAACAACTTTATTATTGCCTCTAGGGCATATTTCCATCAGTCTCCCACTTGCACTAGAGTCAATAATCCATGTGATTAACACTCAAAGAGTTCTAAGGTGTGATCTTGTTTTGCTCGTGAGAGAGAATTTTAGTCAATGGGTCTGCAATATTCAGACCCATGTGTGCTTTGCAAATCCTTATGTCATACTGTAGATGCTGCTATCACACTTTACTTGGAGCTATTCCAAATGACTGCTCCATTATACATATCCGGTTTGCTACTCAGAGATATCCAGATTGGTGTCAAAGCTTGCATCGACGTAACCCTTTACGACGAACTCTTTATCACCTCCATAATCGAGAAAAAATTCCTTAGTCCTTTAGTTACTAAGGATAATTTTGACCGCTGTCCAGTGATCCACTCCTGGATCACTCTTGTACCCCCTTTGCCAGACACGTGGCAAGGCACACATTAGGTGTGGTACACAACATGGCATACATTATAGAACCTATGGCTGAGGCATAGGGAATGACTTTCATTCTCTCTCTATCTTCTGCCGTGGTCGAGCTTTGAGTCTTACTCAACTTTACACCTTACAATACAGGCAAGAACTCCTTCTTTGACTGATCCATTTTGAACTCCTTCAAAATCTTGTCAAGGTATGTACTCATTGAAAGTCTTATCAAGCGTCTTGATCTATCTCTATAGATCTTGATGCCCAATATATAAGCAGCTTCACCGAGGTCTTTCATTCAAGTATCCTTTTATGCCATCCAGAAATTCTATATCATTTCCAATCAACAATATGTCATCCACATATAATATTAGAAATGCTACAGAGCTCCCACTCACTTTCTTGTAAATACAGGCTTCACCGTAAGTCTGTACAAAACCATATGCTTTGATCACCTCATCAAAGCGTATATTCCAACTCCGAGATGCTTGCACCAGTCCATAGATGGATCGCTGGAGCTTGCACACTTTGTTAGCACCCTTAGGATCGACAAAACCTTCTGGTTGCATCATATACAACTCTTCCTTGAGAAAACCATTAAGGAATGCAGTTTTGACATCCATTTGCCAGATCATAAAATGCGGCAATTGCTAACATGATTCGGACAGACTTAAGCATCGCTACGGGTGAGAAAGTCTCATCGTAGTCAACCCCTTGAACTTGTCGAAAACCTTTCGCGACAAGTCGAGCTTTGTAGACAATGATATTACCATCAGCGTTTGTCTTCCTCTTAAAAATCCATTTATTCTCAATGGCTTGCCGATCATCGGGCAAGTCCACCAAAGTCCATACTTTGTTCTCATACATGGATCCTATCTCAGATTTCATGGCCTCAAGCCATTTGTCGGAATCTGGGCTCATCATAGCTTCTTCATAGTTCATAGGTTCGCCGTTGTCTAACAACATGACTTCCAGAACAGGATTACCGTACCACTCTGGTGCGGAACGTACTCTGGTCGACCTACGAGGTTCAGTAGTAACTTGATCTGAAGTTTCATGATCTTCACCATTATCTTCCTCTCTTATTGGTGTAGGCATCACGGGAACGGTTTTTCTCTGATGAGCTACTTTCCAATTCGAGAGAAGGTACAATTACCTCATCAAGTTCTACTTTCCTCCCACTCACTTCTTTCGAGAGAAACTCCTTCTCTAGAAAGGACCCATTCTTGGCAACAAAGACCTTGCCTTTGGATCTGTGGTAGAAGGTGTTGGAAATATGCCCTAGAGGCAATAATAAATTGGTTATTATTATATTTCCTTGTTCATGATAATCGTTTATTATCCATGCTATAATTGTATTGATTGGAAACTCAAATACATGTGTGGGTACATAGACAACACTGTGTCCCTAGTAAGCCTCTAGTTGACTAGCTCGTTGATCAAAGATGGTTAAGGTTTCCTAGCCATTGACATGAGATGTCATTTGATAACGGGATCACATCATTAGGAGAATGATGTGATGGACAAGACCCAAACTGTAAACGTAGCATTTGATCGTGTCAGTTTATTGCTATTGTTTTCTGCATGTCAAGTATCTGTTCCTTTGACCATGAGATCATGCAACTCACTGACACCGGAGGAATACCTTGTGTGTATCAAACGTCGCAACGTAACTGGGTGACTATAAAGGTGCTCTACAGGTATCTCCGAGGGTGTCTGTTGGGTTGGCATGGATCAAGACTGGGATTTGTTACTCCGTATGACGGAGAGGTATCTCAGGGCCCACTCGGTAATACAACATCACAATGAGCCTTGCAAGCAATGTGACTAAAGTGTTAGCCACGAGATCTTGTATTACGGAACGAGTAAAGAGACTTGCCGGCAACGAGATTGAACTAGGTATAGTGATACCGACGATCGAATCTCGGGCAAGTAACATACCGAAGAACAAAGGGAACAGCATACGGGATTAACTGAATCCTTGACATAGAGGTTCGACCGATAAAGATCTTCGTAGAATATGTAGGAGCCAATATGGGCATCCAGGTCCCGCTATTGGTTATTGGCCGTAGAGGTGTCTCGGTCATGTCTACATAGTTCTCGAACCCGCAGGGTCTACACACTTAACGTTTGGTGACGATTAGTATAATTGAGTTATTATGTTGGTGACCGAAAGTTGTTCGGAGTCCCGGATAAGATCCCGGACATGACGAGGATCTCCGGAATAGTCCGGAGGTAAAGATTGATATATGTGATAATAGTGTTTTGATCTCTGGAAGGGTTCCGGAGTTCACCGGAAGGGGTTCCGGATGTTTACCGAAGTGTTCGGGTGCAGCAACACTTTATATGAGCCAAAGGGATAAAGCCCACAAGGTATTGGAAAGTGCAAAAGTAGTTTTGCTGCCGCGTAAGCGGTACTACCGCTTGTTGAAGCGGTACTACCGCCCGAGCGGTACTACCGCTTGTGTGAAGCGGTACTACCGCTTGTGTGAAGCGGTACTACCGCTTGTGCGCGGCTGTGCACGGTTCGGCAGGGATCCGAGTTGGACTCTTTCCCTGCGGGCCAAACCGACCTTGTGCGGGCAAAACCGACCCGGAGGAGGCTTTTACTCCAAGTTTAGACCCCAAGGCTCAACATATAAATAGAGGGGCAGGGCTAGCACACGGGACACATCAGGATTTCCCAAGCCGTGTGCCGGCAACCCTAGCCCTCTAGTTCCTCCGTCATAATCTCCGTAGTGCTTGGCGAAGCCCTGCAGAGATTGTTCCTCACCACCATCACCACGCCGTCGTGCTGCTGGAACTCAACCACTACTTCACCATCGCTCGCTGGATCGAGGAGGTGAAGGCGTCATCAAGCCGTACGTGTGTTGAACGCGGAGGTGCCGTCCGTTCGGCACTAGATCGGAAGGATCGTGATTGGATCGCGGGACGCTCGGCGATTTGGATCGCGAAGACGTTCGACTACATCAACCGCGTTTATTAACGCTTCCGCTTAGCGATCTACAAGGGTATGTAGATTCACTCTCCCTCTCGTAGATGCTCATCACCATGGATAGATCTTGCGTGTGCGTAGGAAAATTTTTGTTTCCCATGCAACGTTCCCCAACAGTGGCATCTGAGCTAGGTCTATGCGTAGATGAGATCTCGAGTAGAACACAAACGAGTTGTGGGCGTGGGTGTATACATATTGCTTGCCGTTACTAGTTGATACTTGATTCCGCGGTATTGTGAGATGAAGCGGCCCGGACCGACATTACGCGTACGCTTACGCGAGACTGGTTTCACCGCTGCGTGCACTTGTTGCATAAAGGTGACTGGCGGGTGTCTGTCTCTCTCACTTTAGTTGAATCGGTTCAATGAAGAGGGTTCTTTTAGAAGATCAAAAAGCAATCACTACACCACGTTGTGGTTTTGCGTAGGTAAGAACGGTTCTTGCAAACCCGTAGCAGCCACGTAAAATTTGCAACAACAATTAGAGGTCGTCTAACTTGTTTTTGCAGGGTATGTTGTGATGTGATATGGCCAATTACATGATGTGATATATGTGATGTATGAGATGATCATGTGATGTATAGAATATCACGACTTGCATGTCGATGAGTACGGCAACTGGCAGGAGCCATAGAGTTGTCTTTAATTATTGTATGACCTGCGTGTCAATCATTAAGCGCTATGTAATGCTTTACTTTATCGCTAAACGTTAGCTATAGTCGTGGAAGCAACAGTCGGCGCGACAACCTTATGGCGACACGTTGATGGAGATCAAGATGATGGAGATCATGGTGTCATGCCGGTGACGATGGAGATCATGCCGGTGCTTTGGAGATGGAGATCAAAAGCACAAGTTCATGGCCATATCATGTCACTTATGATTTGCATGTGATGTTAATCCTTTTATGCATCTTATTTTGCTTAGGACGACGGTAGCATTATAAGGTGATCCCTCACTTAAATTTCAAGATAAATTGTGTTCTCCCCAAGTGTGCACCGTTGCGAAAGTTCGTCGTTTCGAGACACGCCGTGATGATCGGGTGTGATAGACTCTACGTTCACATACAACGGGTGTAAGCCATGTTACACGTGCGGAACACTCGGGTTAAACTTGACGAGCCTAGCATGTACAGACATGGCCTCGGAACACAAGAGACCGAAAGGTCGAACATGAGTCATATAGTAGATATGATCAACATGAAGATGTTCACCATTGAAACCACCTCAACTCACGTGATGATCGGACTTGAGTTGGTGGATTTGGATCATGTTACACTCGAATGATCGGAGGGATGTCAATTTGAGTGGGAGTTTTTTAAAATATGATTAACTAAACTCATTATCTAAGAACAATAGTCTAAGTTGTCTTTGCTATATTTATGTTGTAGATCATGGCTCGCGCAGTAGCACCCCTGAATTTTAATGCGTTCCTAGAGAAAGCTAAGTTGAAAGATGATGGAAGTAACTTTGTGGACTGGGCCCGTAATCTAAGGATTATCCTTACGGCTTCCCAGAAGGCTTATGTCCTTGATGCACCGCTTGGTGATCCACCCGCTCCAGTTGAGTCTCTAGACGTTGTGAACGCCTGGCAGGCTCGTTCTGATGATTACTCAATAGTTCAATGTGCAATGTTGTATGGCTTAGAACCGGGACTTCAAAGACGTTTTGAACGTCATGGAGCATATGAGATGTTCCAGGAGTTGAAGTTTATCTTTCAGAAGAATGCCCGGATCGAGAGATATGAGATCTCCGATAAGTTCTATGCTTGCAAGATGGAGGAGAACGGGTCTATCAGTGATCACGTGCTCAGAATGTCTGGGTACTCCACCCGTCTGGCTGAGTTAGGGATGCCCCTTCCGCCAGAGGCTATCACTGACAGAGTTCTTCAATCATTGCCACCTAGCTACAAGAGCTTCGTGTTGAACTATAACATGCACGGGATGAACAAGTCAGTCGCCGAGCTGTTTGCGATGCTGAAAGCCGCTGAGTCTGAAATTCAGAAGGAGCATCAAGTGTTGATGGTCAATAAAACCACTAGTTTCAAGAAAAATGGCAAGGGTAAGAAGGGTAACTCCAAGCAGAGTGGCAAAGCAGTTGCTCCTCTCGTGAAGAAACCCAAGGCTGGACCCAAACCAGAAACTGTGTGTTTTCATTGCAAGGGAACTGGACACTGGAAGCGGAATTGCCCCAAGTATTTGGCTGACAAGAAGGCGGCCAACAACAAACAAGGTATATATGATATACATGTTATTGATGTGTACCTTACCAACTCTCGTTGTAGTGCCTGGGTATTTGATACCGGTGCGGTTGCTCATGTTTGCAACTCAAAACAGGAACTGCGGAATAGACGGAGGCTGGCAAAGGACGAAGTGACGATGCGCGTGGGAAATGGTTCCAAGGTTGATGTCATCGCCGTCGGCACGCTCGCTCTTCGATTACCGTCGGGATTAGTGATGAACCTAAATAAGTGTTATTTGGTGCCTGCGTTAAGCATGAACATTATATCTGGATCTTGTTTATTGCGAGACGGTTACTCATTTAAATCAGAGAATAATGGTTGTTCTATTTATATGAGTAATATCTTTTATGGTCATGCACCCGATGTGAGGGGTTTATTCTTATTGAATCTCGATAGTAATGATACACATGTTCATAACATTGATGCCAAAAGATGTAGAATTGATAATGATAATACCACTTTCTTGTGGCACTGCCGTTTAGGTCATATTGGCGTAAAACGCATGAGGAAGCTCCATGCTGATGGACTTTTGGAGTCACTTGATTTTGAATCACTTGACACATGTGAGCCATGCCTCATGGGCAAGATGACTAAAACGCCGTTCTCTGGAACAATGGAACGGGCAAGTGACTTATTGGAAATCATACATACTGATGTGTGCGGTCCGATGAGTATTGAAGCGCGCAGTGGTTATCGTTACTTTCTCACCTTCACTGATGACTTAAGTAGATATGGGTATATTTACTTAATGAAACACAAGTCTGAAACATTTGAAAAGTTCAAACAATTTCAGAGTGAAGTTGAGAATCATCGTAACAAGAAGATTAAATTCCTACGATCTGATCGAGGAGGAGAATATCTGAGTTATGAGTTTGGCAGTCACTTAAGACAGTGTGGAATTGTTTCACAATTGACACCGCCTGGAACACCACAGCGTAATGGTGTGTCCGAACGTCGTAATCGAACTTTATTGGATATGGTGCGATCTATGATGTCTCTTGCCGATTTGCCACTATCGTTTTGGGGTTATGCATTAGAGACAGCTGCATTCACTTTAAATAGGGCACCATCGAAATCCGTTGAGACGACGCCATATGAACTTTGGTTTGACAAGAAGCCAAAGCTGTCGTTTCTTAAAGTTTGGGGATGTGATGCTTATGTCAAAAAGCTTCAGCCTGAAAAGCTGGAACCCAAAGCGGAGAAATGCGTCTTCATAGGATACCCAAAAGAGACAGTTGGGTATACCTTCTACCTCAGATCCGAAGGCAAAGTGTTTGTCGCTAAAAACGGAACATTTCTTGAGAAAGAGTTTCTCTCGAAAGAATTGAGTGGGAGGAAGATAGAACTTGATGAGGTTGTTGAACCTTTACTTCAACCTGAGAGTAGCGCAGCGCAGAAAGTTGTTTCTGTGGAGCCTACATTAGCTGGAGAGGAAGTTAATGATGATGATCATGAAGCTTTGGATCAAGTTGCTATCGAACCTCGTAGGTCGACAAGGACGCGTACTGCTCCCGAGTGGTACGGCAACCCTGTCTTAGACATCATGTTGTTAGACAACGATGAACCTACGAGCTATGGAGAAGCGATGATGAGCCCGGATTCCAAGAAGTGGTTAGAGGCCATGAAATCCGAGATGGGATCCATGTATGAAAACAAAGTATGGACTTTGGAAGTATTACCTGAAGGGCGTAAGGCCATTCAGAACAAATGGATCTTTAAGAGGAAGACGGACGCGGACGGTAATGTCACCGTCTATAAAGCTCGACTTGTGGCAAAGGGTTTTTCACAAGTTCAAGGAGTTGACTACGATGAGACCTTCTCACCCGTAGCGATGCTTAAGTCCGTCAGAATCATGCAAGCATCTCGGAGTTGGAATCTTCGTTTTGATGAGGTGATCAAAGCGTTCGAGTTTATACAAGTTTACGGAGAAGCTTGTATTTACAAGAAAGTGAGTGGGAGCTCTATAGCGTTTCTAATATTATATGTGGATGACATATTGCTGATTGGAAACAATATAGAAATGCTGGAAAGCGTAAAGGAATATTTGAACAAGAGTTTTTCAATGAAGGACCTAGGAGAAGCTGCTTTCATATTAGGCATCAAGATCTATAGAGATAGATCGAGACGCTTAATAGGACTTTCACAAAGCACATACCTTGACAAAGTTTTGAAGAAGTTCAAAATGGATCAGTCCAAGAAGGGGTTCTTGCCTGTTTTGCAAGGTGTGAAGTTGAGTAAGACTCAATGCCCAGTGACTGCAGAAGATAGAGAAAAGATGAGTGTCATCCCCTATGCTTCGGCCATAGGCTCTATCATGTATGCAATGCTGTGCACAAGACCCGATGTCAGCCTTGCCATAAGTATGGTCGGAAGGTTTCAAAGTGATCCAGGAATGGAACACTGGACGGCGGTCAAGAATATCCTGAAGTACCTGAAAAGGACTAAGGACATGTTTCTCGTTTATGGAGGTGATCAAGAGCTCGTCGTAAAGGGTTACGTCGATGCAAGCTTTGACACTGATCCGGATGACTCTAAGTCGCAAACCGGATACGTATTTATTCTTAATGGGGGTGCGGTTAGCTGGTACAGTTCCAAGCAAAGCGTGGTAGCTGATTCTACATGCGAAGCGGAGTACATCGCTGCCTCGGAGGCGGCGAAGGAAAGTGTCTGGATGAAGGAGTTCATGACAGATCTTGGAGTAGTGCCTAGTGCACTTAACCCAATGACTCTGTTTTGTGATAATACTGGTGCCATTGCTCTAGCCAAGGAACCAAGATTTCACAAGAGGACCAGACACATAAAACGACGTTTCAATTCCATCCGCGATTACATCAAGGAGGACGACATAAATATTTGCAAAGTACACACGGATCTAAATGTTGCAGATCCGTTGACTAAACCTCTTCCAAGGGCTAAACATGAACAACACCAGAACTGCATGGGTGTTCGATTCATTACAATGTAAATCACATAGTGATGTGAACTAGATTATTGACTCTAGTGCAAGTGGGAGACTGTTGGAAATATGCCCTAGAGGCAATAATAAATTGGTTATTATTATATTTCCTTGTTCATGATAATCGTTTATTATCCATGCTATAATTGTATTGATTGGAAACTCAAATACATGTGTGGGTACATAGACAACACTGTGTCCCTAGTAAGCCTCTAGTTGACTAGCTCGTTGATCAAAGATGGTTAAGGTTTCCTAGCCATTGACATGAGATGTCATTTGATAACGGGATCACATCATTAGGAGAATGATGTGATGGACAAGACCCAAACTGTAAACGTAGCATTTGATCGTGTCAGTTTATTGCTATTGTTTTCTGCATGTCAAGTATCTGTTCCTTTGACCATGAGATCATGCAACTCACTGACACCGGAGGAATACCTTGTGTGTATCAAACGTCGCAACGTAACTGGGTGACTATAAAGGTGCTCTACAGGTATCTCCGAGGGTGTCTGTTGGGTTGGCATGGATCAAGACTGGGATTTGTTACTCCGTATGACGGAGAGGTATCTCAGGGCCCACTCGGTAATACAACATCACAATGAGCCTTGCAAGCAATGTGACTAAAGTGTTAGCCACGAGATCTTGTATTACGGAACGAGTAAAGAGACTTGCCGGCAACGAGATTGAACTAGGTATAGTGATACCGACGATCGAATCTCGGGCAAGTAACATACCGAAGAACAAAGGGAACAGCATACGGGATTAACTGAATCCTTGACATAGAGGTTCGACCGATAAAGATCTTCGTAGAATATGTAGGAGCCAATATGGGCATCCAGGTCCCGCTATTGGTTATTGGCCGTAGAGGTGTCTCGGTCATGTCTACATAGTTCTCGAACCCGCAGGGTCTACACACTTAACGTTTGGTGACGATTAGTATAATTGAGTTATTATGTTGGTGACCGAAAGTTGTTCGGAGTCCCGGATAAGATCCCGGACATGACGAGGATCTCCGGAATAGTCCGGAGGTAAAGATTGATATATGTGATAATAGTGTTTTGATCTCTGGAAGGGTTCCGGAGTTCACCGGAAGGGGTTCCGGATGTTTACCGAAGTGTTCGGGTGCAGCAACACTTTATATGAGCCAAAGGGATAAAGCCCACAAGGTATTGGAAAGTGCAAAAGTAGTTTTGCTGCCGCGTAAGCGGTACTACCGCTTGTTGAAGCGGTACTACCGCCCGAGCGGTACTACCGCTTGTGTGAAGCGGTACTACCGCCCAAGCGGTACTACCGCTTGTGTGAAGCGGTACTACCGCTTGTGCGCGGCTGTGCACGGTTCGGCAGGGATCCGAGTTGGACTCTTTCCCTGCGGGCCAAACCGACCTTGTGCGGGCAAAACCGACCCGGAGGAGGCTTTTACTCCAAGTTTAGACCCCAAGGCTCAACATATAAATAGAGGGGCAGGGCTAGCACACGGGACACATCAGGATTTCCCAAGCCATGTGCCGGCAACCCTAGCCCTCTAGTTCCTCCGTCATAATCTCCGTAGTGCTTGGCGAAGCCCTGCAGAGATTGTTCCTCACCACCATCACCACGCCGTCGTGCTGCTGGAACTCAACCACTACTTCACCATCGCTCGCTGGATCGAGGAGGTGAAGGCGTCATCAAGCCGTACGTGTGTTGAACGCGGAGGTGCCGTCCGTTCGGCACTAGATCGGAAGGATCGTGATTGGATCGCGGGACGCTCGGCGATTTGGATCGCGAAGACGTTCGACTACATCAACCGCGTTTATTAACGCTTCCGCTTAGCGATCTACAAGGGTATGTAGATTCACTCTCCCTCTCGTAGATGCTCATCACCATGGATAGATCTTGCGTGTGCGTAGGAAAATTTTTGTTTCCCATGCAACGTTCCCCAACAGAAGGTGTACCCAATTGTTTCTTTAGGGTATCCTATGAAGACGCACTTCTCCGCTTTGGGTTCGAGCTTATCAGGTTGAAGCTTTTTCACATAAGCATCGCATCTCCAAACTTTAAAAAACGACAGCTTAGGTTTCTTGCCAAACCATAGTTCATATGGTGTCGTCTCAAAGGATTTAGACGGTGCCCTATTTAACGTGAATGCAGCTGTCTCTAATGCATAACCCCAAAACGATAGTGGCAAATCGGTAAGAGACATCATAGAACGCACCATATCCAATAAAGTACGGTTACGACGTTCGAACACACCATTGCGCTGTGGTGTTCCAGGTGGCGTGAGTTGTGAAACAATTCCACATTTTCTTAAATGAAGGCCAAACTCGTAACTCAAATATTCACCTCCGCGATCAGATCGTAGAAACTTTATTTTCTTGTTACGATGATTCTCTACTTCACTCTGAAATTCTTTGAACTTTTCAAATGTTTCAGACTTGTGTTTCATCAAGTAGATATACCCATATCTACTCAAATCATCTGTGAAGGTTAGAAAATAACGATACCCGCCGCGTGCTTCAACATTCATCGGACCGCATACATCGGTATGTATTATGTCCAACAAATCAGTAGCTCGCTCCATTGTTCCGGAGAACGGAGTTTTAGTCATCTTGCCCATGAGGCATGGTTCGCAAGTATCAAATGATTCATAATCAAGAGATTACAAAAGTCCATCCGCATGGAGTTTCTTCATGCGCTTTACACCAATATGACCTAAACGGCAGTGCCACAAGTATGTTGCACTATCATTATCAACTTTGCATCTTTTGGCATCAATATTATGAATATGTGTATCACTACGATCGAGATTCAACAAGAATAGACCATTCACAAAAGGTGCGTGACCATAAAAGATGTTACTCATATAAATAGAACAACCATTATTCTCTGACTTAAATGAATAACCGTCTCGCAATAAACAAGATCCAGATATAATGTTCATGCTCAACGCTGGCACCAAATAACAATTATTGAGGTCTAAAACTAATCCCGAAGGTAGATGTAGAGGTAGCGTGCCGACGGCAATCACATCAACCTTAGAACCATTCCCGACGCGCATCGTCACCTCGTCCTTAGCCAATCTTCGCTTATTCCGTAGCTCCTGTTTCGAGTTACAAATATGAGAAACCGAACCAGTATCAAATACCCAGGCGCTACTGTGAGCATTAGTGAGGAACACATCAATAACATGTATATCAAATATACCTTTGCTCACTTTGCCATCCTTCTTATCTGCCAAATACTTGGGGCAGTTCCGCTTCCAGTGACCAGTCCCTTTGCAGTAGAAGCACTCTGTTTCAGGCCTGGGTCCAGCTTTGGGTTTCTTCGTGGGAGCGGCAACTAGCTTGCCGTTCTTCTTGAAGTTCCCCTTCTTTCCCTTGCCTTTTTTTTGAAACTAGTAGTTTTGTTAACCATCAACACTTGATGCTCCTTCTTGATTTCTACCTCCGTTGATTTCAGCATAGCGAAGAGCTCGGGAATTGTCTTCTCCATCCCTTGCATATTATAGTTCATCACGAAGCCTTTATAGCTTGGTGGCAGTGACTGAAGAACTCTGTCAATAACACTCTCAACCGGAAGATCAATTCCTAGCTGAGTCAAGTGGGTTTGGTACCCAGACATTCTGAGTATGTGTTCACTGACAGAACTGTTCTCCTCCATCTTACAGCTAAAGAACTTGTTGGAGACTTCATATCTCTCAACCCGGGCATTAGATTGAAATATCAATTTCAGCTCTTGGAACATCTCATATGCTCTGTGGCGTTCAAAACGCTTTTGCAGTCCCGGTTCTAAGCCGTAGAGCATGGCACACTGAACTATTGAGTAGTCATCAGATCAAGCCTGCCAGGCGTTCACAACGTCTGCAGTAGCTCCTGCAGCAGGTCCATCACCTAGCGGTGCATCAAGGACATAATCCTTCTGTGCAGCAATGAGGATAATCCTCAAGTTACGGACCCAGTCCGTGTAATTGCTACCATCATCTTTCAACTAAGCTTTCTCTAGGAACGTATCAAAAACAGGGGAGCTACAACGCGAGCTATTGATCTACAACATAATTTGCAAAGACTATCAGGACTAAGTTCATGATAAATTAAGTTCAATTAATCAAATTACTAATGAACTCCCACTTAAATTAACATCCCTCAAGTTAACTAAGTGATACATGATCCAAATCAACTAGCCCATGTCCGATCATCACGTGAGATGGGATAGTCATCAATGGTGAACATCTCCATGTTGATCATATCTACTATATGACTCATGTTCGACCTTTCGGTCTCCAGTGTTCCGAGACCATGTCTGTACATGCTAGGCTCGTCAAGTTTAACCCAAGTATTCTTCTTGTGTAAAACTGGCTTACACCCGTTGTATGTGAACGTAGAATCTATCACACCCGATCATCACGAGGTGCTTCGAAACGACGAACTTTAGCAACGGTGCATACTCGGGGAGAACACTTTTATCTTGAAATTTAGTGAAGGGATCATCTTATAATGCTACCGTCGTTCTAAGCAAAATAAGATGCATAAAGGATAAACATCACATGCAATCAAAATATGTGACATGATATGGCCATCATCATCTTGTGCTTTTGATCTCCATCTCCAAAGCATCGTCATGATCTCCATCGTCACCGGCTCGACACCTTGATCTCCATCGTTGTGTCGTGGTCGTCTCGCCAACTATTGCTTCTACAACTATTGCTAACGCATAGGGATAAAGTAAAGCAATTACATGGCGCTTGCATTTCATACAATAAAGAGACAACCATAAGGCTCCTGCCGGTTGCCGATAAATTACAAAACATGATCATCTCATACAATAACGTATATCACATCATGTCTTGACCATATCACATCACAACATACCCTGCAAAAACAAGTTAGACGTCCTCTACTTTGTTGTTGCAAGTTTTACGTGGCTGCTACGGGCTTCTAGCAAGAACCGTTCTTACCTACGGCACAAAACCACAACGGTGATTTATCAAGTTTGCTGTTTTAACCTTCAACAAGGACCGGCCGCAGTCAAATTTGATTCAACTAAAGTAGGAGAAACAGACACCCGCCAGCCACCTTTATGCAAAACAAGTTGCATGTCTGTCAGTGGAACCGGTCTCATGTACGTGGACATGTAAGGTTGGTCCGAGCCGCTTCATCTTACAATACCGCCGAATCAAAATAAGACGTTGGTGGTAAGCAGTATGACGATCACCGCCCACAACTCTTTGTGTTCTACTCGTGCATATCATCTACGCATAGACCTGGCTCATGATGCCACTGTTGGGGAACGTTGCATGGAAAACAAAAAATTTCTACGCACACGCAAGATCTATCCATGGAGATGCATAGCTACGAGAGGGGGAGTGTGTCTACGTACCCTCGTAGACCGTAAGCGGAAGCGTTAGAACAACGCGGTTGATGTCGTCGAACAACTTCACGATCCAACCGACCGAGCACCGAACGTACGGCACCTCCGCGTTCAGCACACGTTCAGCTCGGTGACGTCCTCGACTTCTTGATCCAGCAAGACGGCGAGGTAGTGGATGAGTTCCGGCAGCACGACGGCGTGGTGACGGTGATGGTGATGCTATCTCCGCAGGGCTTCGCCCAAGCACTGCTAAAATATGACCGAGGGACGGAACTGTGGAGGGGGCGCCGCACACGGCTAAGACAATGTTGTGGCTTGTTTGGGGCGCCCCCTCTCCCCTATTTATATATGTGTAGGGGCTTGGAGTAGAAGGAATAATGCCATGTGAACAGTACCATGTGAATAGTACCATGCGAACAGTAAAACGTGAATAGTACACACGTGGACTTGGACTCCAAAGTCCAATCCTATTCCTACTAGGACTCTCCTTTTTTCCTTCCCTAGCTGCGTGGGCTTTTGAGGACTTGGTGCGCCTGGCCCAATAAGGCCAGGACGCCTCCCCTTAGCCCATGCCAGCCCTTGGGACGTGGTGGACCCACTTGTGGACTTCCGGACCCCTCCGGAATCCTCCGGAACCTTCTGGAAGCTTCCCGGTACAATACCGAAAAAACTGCACCTTTTTCCGGAACCCAAAATATGACTTCCCATATATAAATCTTTACCTCTCGACCATTCCGAGACTCCTCGTGACGTCCGGGATCTCATCCGGGACTCCGAACAACATTCGGTTACCAATTCACATAACTCATATAACACTATATCGTCAACGAACGTTAAGCGTGCGGACCCTACGGGTTCGGGAATGATGTAGACATGACCGAGATGCCTCTCCGGTCAATAATCAATAGCGGAACCTGGATGCCCATATTGGTTCCTACATATTCCACGAAGATCTTATCGGTCGAACCGCAATGACAACATACGTAATTCCCTTTGTCCGTCGGTATGTTACTTGCCCGAGATTCGATCGTCGGTATCTCCATACCTAGTTCAATCTCGTTACCGGCAAGTCTCTTTACTCATTCCGTAATACATCAGCCCGTAACTAACTCCTTAGTCACTTTGCTTGCAAGCTTCTTATGATGTGCATTACCGAGAGGGTCCAGAGATACCTCTCCGAAACACGGAGTGACAAATCCCAGTCTCGATCCATGCCAACTCAACAGACACCTTCGGAGATACCTGTAGAGCATCTTTATGATCACCCAGTTACGTTGTGACGTTTGATAGCACACAAGGTATTCCTCCGGTATCCGGGAGTTGCATGATCTCATGGTCGGAGGAACATGTATTTGACATTCAAGAAAGCAGTAGCAATAAACAGAACGATCATATGCTAAGCTAACAGATGGGTCTTGTCCATCACATCATTCTCCTAATGATGTGATCTCGTTATCAAATGACAACTCATGTCTATGGTTAGGAAACCTTAACCATCTTTGATCAACGAGCTAGTCTAGTAGAGGCTCACTAGGGACACGGTATTTGTTTATGTATTCACACATGTATTTAAGTTTCCGGTCAATACAATTCTAGCATGAATAATAAACCTTTATCATGAACAAGGAAATATAAAATAATAACAACTTTATTATTGCCTCTAGGGCATATTTCCATCAAGGGGATATTTCAATCGAATCAACGGAATCACAATTGTCTATGGATCCATGCATATCATTATTCTCTTCCAAAGCAGCAGACATGTAACACCCCTATGTAATAAGCTACAGTAATCCCTCTTGATTAATGCCAAGTCATCTCATTTTTCTAATAGCAATTGCCACTTGTTCCAAAATTCAAACTCAAAATCCAATTTGAATTGCAAGTCAAATATTTACATTTTCAAACATGCAGACAAAATAGTTCATAATGTTGCAAAAATAAACTCAACATTAATTGAATTCCCAAATTGACCCTAACATCCAAAAACAGTACCTAAACAACCCTATTTAAACCATTTCATTTAAATAAAAATTCAAATAAAATCAAACACTCACCAAACTTTTTGTGGCAATGAGGAATATTACATAACATTTATTGGGACAAGTCTCACATTTTACAAAAGTACTTTGGAGTCAAAACAAAAGACAAAACAGTGGCTGAAAATGAAAACAGAGAAAGAAATAAAAGAAAAAGGAAAAGGGGCCCTGTACACTGGGCTCTAGGCCACAGTGACTAGCCCAGTCGGCCCAGCCCACCTCTCCGTCGTCTTCTTTGTCGCGCTGTCGCTGCGCCCGTGGCTGCGCGCGCGCGACGCTGTCGCGTGGGCGACACGGCGATGCTACAACGAAGCTGAGGGGATAAGAACGAAGCCGACGACGCCGTGGATCGAACCCTAGCCATTCGCCCCTTCTCCTCGCTCTTCCTCGCCCTCTTCCTCTTGATCCCGTCGGTCCCGAGCGCCACCGACGCCATGGCCTCTCCGTAGACGCGGCCACCGTACTTCCCTCGCCGCTCCGCCGTGTCCAGAAGAACCGCTGCCCTCGTCTACGTCGTCTGCGCTACTCGCTCGATGCCGGGGCCCACAGCGACTAGATCGAGGTCGTCGTCAACCTTCGGCCTCCGAGCTCATCCCCGTCGATCTGCTCTGCCCCTGCAGCTACTAAGCCCTCGACGGCCTTTCTTGTGCCCCTAGGTGAGCTCCGCACTGAAGCCCTCTCTCTGCCGCTCTTTTCGCTGACCCAAATCGGCGTCGCCATTGCTGCCCGAACCCAGCTCCGCCACGCAGCTCGTTGCCGTCAATGTCGTCGTTGCCATGCCTAGCTGAGCACGTGAGCGAGCTCAGGGCACCTCTCTGGGGTCGCCTATACCGCTAGATCTCTTCCCCGTGGCCTCTAGCGCTGACCCCGCGTTTGCCCGAGCTCCGGCACCCGCTGCAGTGGTCGCCATCGTCGTTTAGGGCCTCCCCGAGACCAGCCAGTAGCCCCACGCGACGCGCGGCGTCTCCAGCTTTCGAGCGCGACCAAGCACACGGCGAACGGAGCTCTGTGCCGCGTTTCCGAACATCTCCGGCGAAGTTCTGCCGCGGGAGTGGTCGCCGGAGCTCCTCCGGTCGCCGGCGCTGATGTGGGCGCCTCTGGGCCACACCCCTGTGTCGCTGCCACTGGGCCCCACGGCCCCGTTGACCAAGTCAACCGTGCTGACTGGGCTCACCCAGTCACTGACATGTGGGGCCCGCGCTTAATTAAATGGATTTTATAAAAATAACTTAATCTATTAATTAATCTGTCACTGACATGTGGGTCTCGCTAACTAATTAATTTAATTAGATAAATTAAACCTCTGTTTAGTTAAAACAGTCAATGACAGGTGGGTCCCACTGGACCCACTGTCCAGTCAACGTTGACCCAGTCAACTGCTGACTGTGCAGTTGACTGGGCCCACTATTAGCCACAGATGCACATTTTTGGGTACACTTCTGTGTACCCATAGCATTTTCCTATTTTAATTCAAATTTAAATTAAATTCCAGAAATTCTAGAAAATTATTAAAACTTTAAAAAATCATATAAAATAATCCGTAACTCGGATGAAAATAATTTATATATGAAAAATGATCAGAAAAATCCAACGAATCCGAATATGTCATCTGCAGTCATGTTAGAACCCTCCAAGTAGATGAACATGAAACTTTTTGCCCGTTTCCGATAGATGAATAGTGCATGACCTCAGATAAATAATTCCAAATAAATTCCTAAATTAACTAAAATGGTTTAGGGATGTATTAGGTCACCCCTGCATTGCATATTGCCATGTCATGCTCTGTGAGTGCATTTGTTTTGCTATGTATTTATCTGTTTCCTCCCCCTCTTCTCCTCGGTAGACCCCGAGACTGACGTTGCCCCCGAGGACTGCTACTCCACCGACGATCCCTCTTTTACCGCAGAGCTTCCAGGCAAGCAAACCCCCTTGATCATTCCTTTATCACCTATCCCTTCTTCCCCGTGCTTGCATTAGAATTTGCTACCGTATTTGATTGCTCCTATTCTGATGCATAGCCTGATTTTGTAACTGCTGTTGATACCTTACCTGTTATTCTAAATGCTTAGTATAGGTTGGTTAGCGATCCATCAGTGGCCCCACACCCTTGTCCGTGTTGCCCTGCTTTACTGCCAGAAGACTCGATCAATGTGATCGATGTGCATAGACCGACATAGCACCGCACACCCCCTTAGTTGTATGACTCTGCAGAGCTACCATCGAGTGCCGAGGGTGATACCTCCTACCGCACTCCTGATGTTATCTCTATAGCGTAGCTAGTCGGTTGTGGGTTATCGATGTTGATTCCTCTTTCACCACCTCCGATGATGCCTCTGTCGTACAACCCATCAAGTGTGAACTTATCGAGGGTGATTCCTCCAAGTTCACCTTGACGGATACGTCGAGTGGGAATCCAACGAGGGTGATTCCTCGGATTACCCCTTGATGTTTCGGACACACGGGTACTTTGACCTTCACCTCAGTACTTTGGGAAGTCGGGTTAGCCAGGAGGGCACCCATGAGAGATTATTGTGGCGGAACGACAGGGCAGGTGGAGACCACCTAGGAGAGAGGTGGGCCTGGTCCCTGGTCGTTGGACCGCGGGTTACCAAGTTGGTGCGGCAGGGTGTCGGAGGTGAGCCTTGAGCCCTGTTCGTGTCCGCGAGCTCCTAATAATTCACTATCAGATTTGGGTATTTGATCTGAGTTGGCCACTGGCCTATACGCGCTACCACCACGCGGGATAATGGTTTAATGGGGCCCTCGGCGCCGTATGTATCAGCCGAAAGCTCTGTCAGACGTCCAGTTCAGCATTGCGGCACGGCTGGGCCGGCGCCATCCAGGAGAGAGGTGGCGCCTGGATTCGCCCTGCACGCAACGACCCAGAGTGCAAAGGGCGATGGGCCCAAGACCCCTGAGCACTTAGGATGTAGACCGGCGGGGACCTCTCTGCGGAGCCTAGGTAGGACTACGTAGTGTCGATCAGCCAACGTCGGGCATGACCGAGAAAAGTGTGTCTGGCCAGAGTTAATCGAGCGTGTTGGGTAACAGTAGTGCACCCCTGCAGGGAAGTTATCTATTCGAATAGCCGTGTCCACGGTAACAAGACGCTTAGTGTTGTATCCCGATCTACTACAACTTGAACTGGATACATGTTAATTAATTGTAAGCTCGGGGATCGCTTTCTCGCAGGGAGTCGAGGAAGGATCTCTAGGCTTTGCTATTACATGCTTGTTACCTTATGTTATGCTACTAATCTGCACTCTTCTAATGCTGCAAGACGCTGCAAGTTGCTAGTCTTCGATAGGCTAGGTTTTCCCTCTATTCTGGCATTTCTGCAGTCTAGCCCACAGATATAGCCATTCCCTTTGATAGCGATGCATACTTAGAATAGTTCTGATGTAAGTCTTGCGATTACTTTGGATGAGTACTCACGGTTGCTTTGCTACCCCTTTTCCCCCTACCCGATTGCTGCGACCAGATGACGGAGCCTCGGAGCCAGCTGCCCCCGTTGACGACTACTACTACCCCACCGGTGGAGCTTACTGCTATGTGGAGACCGACGACCTGTCGTAGATAGGAGGCTCCCAGGCAAGAGGCCTGCGCCTTTTCGATCAGATGTCGTTGTTTTGCTCGGCCTTCTTAAGGCATTCTTGTTTAACTTTATGTCTGTACTCAGATATTGTTGCTTCCGCTGACTCTTGTGTAACTCGAGCTTATGTATTCGAGCCCTCGAGGCCCCTAGCTTGTAATATAAAGCTTCTATTAGTTTATTTTGTGTCTAGAGTTGTGTTGTGATATCTTCCTATGAGTCCCTGGGCTTGATCGTGCGCATTTGCGTGTATGATTAGTGCACGGTCGGGCCGGGGGCGTCACAAGTTGGTATCAGAGCCGACTGCCTGTAGGAATTCCCTTTCCAACTCCTTGGCCGAAGTTGAGTCTAGTCTTAGAAAAATGATTTTACTAACATGGCTGTGTGGCTTACGGGCCCACGTCGCCAATGGATGGGATTACGATCTTTTATTCCTTTCCTTTACTCTGGGACTCTGATCTCTCCTCCTTTCGGGTTAAAGATTTTACTAACGCTAACATTAGGTTCTCGTGATCACATCCACCCGGAGATTTGAATCAACCCTCTTTTGAATTGTGGGCCAGGTTCTGCTTCACAGTGTTCACGGACCGTAGGATCCTTTTATCGAGGGCACCCTGTGTTGTCACTTGCAGATTCCTTGCTCCAGTAGTTTTTTCCGACATGATGTAGCCTTTGCTATGTCTCGTTGTTGTATCTCTCCACCGTGTGTTGCGTGCCGCCTAGTTTGTCTAGTTGTGAGTGTTTCCGAACTCGTGATGTCCGTTTGTATCCAACTCTGTGCATAGATTTGTATGTCTTTAATGACTACTAATATGTATCTAACGCACTTCTTGTTCATTGCTCATGTTACTTCATGAATGACCTCTTACACATGCAAATGTTCTTGCTAAACTGCCCCTGTTGTTTTGGCAGGATGGCTGACGATCCTCCACCTCCACCTTATATTGCCTCAATGATGCAGCAGTTTGAGCTAAATCGTCAGTTTATGACTGGAGTAATGGCCTAGTTTCCAAACCAGACTGCTCATCAACCGCCTGCCCCAATAACACTGCAAGAATTCGTGCGCCTCAACCCGTCCACCTTCCGCAACTCGACTGATCCAATGGATGCTGATGATTAGCTCCGTGACATCGCTTTTCAGATGGAGTCGACTAATGTTCTCCCTGACAGTTATGTCACCTATGCGACGTATCACCTGAGGGGTTCAGCTGCTCAATGGTGGGAAAGCCATAGGTGTATGCTGCCTGCTGGGACAGCCACCACCTGGATAGAATTTCAGTCAGCCTTCCGTGCACGACACATTCCTCAAGGTCTGATGGACCAGAAGAAGAAGGAATTCTGCAAACTCACACAGGGCAAAATGTCTGTGGATGAATATCAGAGCAAATTTCTTGACTTATCCCGCTATGCTGAGGATGACGTCTGCACTGACGCGCGCAAGTAGGAGAAATTCCGTGAAGGATTGCGTCCTGATATAAAGCTCGCACTTGTTGCCCATGATTGCGCAGACTTTGCGACGCTTGTCAGCCAAGCTTTCCGAACTGAAACTGGACTGGCTGAGTATCAGGAGTCGCTCAAGCGCACTCGTGATGTTGGCTCATCCTCCGGACAGCCTGCTCAGAAACGTCAAGTCTGGATTCCGCACAATGTTCATCACCGACCTGCTCCAACACCAAGGTCGTCTTATGTTGCACCTCGTCTGCCTCCGCCGCTGAGACAGCTAACGATTTAGGGTGGACATCTCAATGCTATGGCTCCTCCCCATAATGATGGTTTATGCCACAAGTGTGGACAGCCAGACACCTTACTATCAACTGTCGCCCGGATCAGCCGCAGAATGCATCACGTCCTCCTGTTGGCCGTAAGAAGGGCTGTCGAAACCATCACAACAGAAGTTGTAGTGCCAGGCCGCCTGCTCTAAGTTGTGGTCAAGTCACCCATGTCAAGATTGAAGAAGCTCGTGAGGCCCCAAAAATCATGATGGGTACCCTTCGCGTTAATTCAGTGCCAGCCTCTGTTCTCTTTGATTCAGGAGCATCGCATGCCTTTGTGTCCCAACAATTTGCTCAGTTACATGAGTTGGACATGGAAAAATTACCCACTCCTTTAGCGGTTCAATCTCCGGGAGCCAAGTGGCAAACCACAATGGTAAGCCCTCGCAACCAAATCAAAATTGGAGGACTACTTTTCTGGCTTCTCTCACTGTGCTCGGACCTTCCAACATAGATATCATTCTTGGTATGGAATGGTTGACAGCCCATAATGTTGTGATCGACTGTGCCGCCAAGACAGTCCCGCTCACACACCCTTCTAGCCAGATGATCAACTACTCAACCCAGATAGTCCAGGATGCCGAGAGCCAGATATATACTCTGAATGCATTGAATGATTTGCCTCTTGAAGGCATCGAGAACGTTCCAGTTGTTCATGATTTTCAAGATGTCTTTCTAGAAGAACTCCCAGGTGTACCACCTGCTAGGGCTGTCGAATTTGTTATCGACCTGAAACCGGGCACTACTCCTATTGCCAAGCGCCCATACAAGATGCCGCCGCATGAACTCCTTGAACTTAAGGAGGAAATTGACAAATCACTTCGTAAGGGTTATTCGCCCCAGTTCTTCTGCTTGGGGAGCACCTTCTCTATTTGTTAAGAAGAAGGATGGAACGAATCGATTGGTTCAAGATTATCGACCTATCAACCAGGCAACAATTCAGAACAAGTATCCACTTCCCAGGATCAACGATCTGTATGATCAACTTGCTGGTTCCTCAGTATTCTCTAAACTTGATTTGAGATTGGGATACCACCAAATCAGAGTTCGTGAAGAAGACATTTCGAAGACAGCCCTCATTACTCGCTATGGTTCTTACGAGTACACTGTCATGTCTTTTAGCTTAACCAATGCTCCAGCAACCTTCTCTCGGTTAATGAACTACATCTTCATGGATTACCTTGACAAATTCGTCATGGTTTATCTGGATGATATCCTTGTATATTCAAAGAATGAAGAAGAACATGCCGAACATCTTCGGCTTGTACTGGAGAAGCTGCGTGAACATCAACTGTATGCCAAGTATTCCAAGTGCGAGTTCTGGCTATCTGAAGTGACATATCTCGGCCACGTGATTTCCAAAGATGGCATTGTTGTTAACCCAGAACGAGTTCAGGCTATTCTTGAATGGACTCCCCCAAAGAATGTCAAGCAAGTCAGAAGTTTTCTCGGACTCGCAAGTTATTGCCGCCGTTTTGTAGAGAACTTCTCCAAGATTGCCAAGCCTTTGACTGATTTGCTTCACAAAGGCATTAAGTTTGAGTGGACAGAAAAATGTTAGGAAAGTTTTCAGACACTCAAGGACAAGCTGACATCTGCACCAGTGCTTGCTCCTCCAGATTCCCGCAAGGACTTCGTGATTTATTGCGACGCATCCCGTCAAGGATTAGGCTGTGTCCTAATGCAAGAACGCAAGGTGATTGCCTATGGCTCTCGACAGTTGCGTCCTCATGAAGAGAACTATCCAACGCATGATCTCGAACTTGCAGCAGTTATTTATGCATTGAAGTTATGGCGACATTACCTACTTGGTAATCGTTGCAAGATCTACACGGATCATCAAAGTCTGAAGTACTTGTTCACTAGCCGTCTCTGAACCTCCGTTAGCAAAGATGGATGGAGGCCATTACGGACTATGACTTGGGTATTTCTTATACCCCTGGCAAGGCTAATGTAATGGCTGATGCTTTGAGCCGTAAATCCTACTGTTGTGAACTTGAGGTTCAGCTACAGCAACCACTCCTGTACGAAGAGCTTCGAAAGCTGAACCTCGAGATAGTTCCTCAAGGATATCTAAATACCATGGTTGTTGAACCAGATCTCGAGCACAACATCAAGACAAGGCAGAAGTATGATTCCGAAGTCGAGAAGATCAAGAGCTATCTCTCCAAAGGAAATTCATCGTTCTTCACTGTTGATGATGATGGTGCCTTGTTCTTCAGAGGCCGCCTAGTGGTCCCCAGAAAGCACAATATGGACTCGCGTTCGGATGTCATGAAAGAAGCACATGACACACCTTTGTCTATTCATCCGAGTAGTACCAATATGTACCAAGACATTCGACAGCGGTACTGGTGGCCTGATATGAAGCGAGACATTGCTCATTATGTTGCTGAGTGTGATGTTTGCCATCGCATCAAAGCAGAACACCAAAGACCTGCTGGAACTCTGCAACCACTTGCTATTCCCGAGTGGAAATGGGACAAAGTTGAAATGGATTTCATTACTGGATTTCCCAGATCGCAGAAGGGTCATGATGCTATTCTTGTCATCATTGACCGATTCTCGAAAGTTGCTCATTTCCTACCAGTAAAGGAGACAATCACTGCTAGTCAGTTAGCAGACTTGTATGTTTCCAGAATTGTGTCACGCCATGGTGTTCCGTTGGAGATCAGTTCAGACCGTGGCAGCCTCTTTACCTCAAGGTTCCGGGAAAGTTTCCAAGAAGCTATGGGAACTCATCCGTCTTTTAGCACCGCTTTTCACCCCCAGTCCCAGGGTCAAGTTGAACGAGTCAACCAAGTGCTAGAAGATATGCTTCGCGCATGTGTCATCTCCTTTGGCAAGAAATGGGAGGAATCTCTCCCGTATGCTGAATTCTCTTACAACAATAGCTATCAAGCTAGTCTGAAGATGGCACCATTTGAAGTTCTTTATGGACGTAAGTGTTGAACTCCTATGAATTGGTCAGAAACTGGGGAATGGCCACTCTTCGGTCTGGATATTATCCAACACGCTGAAGAGCAAGTCCGTATCGTTCGGGAACATCTAAAGACTGGTCAGTCTCGTCAGAAGAGCAATTATGACCGTAAACACAAGGTAATGGTCTATCAACCTAGCGAACAAGCATACCTTCGTGTTACTCTGATGAAGGGCACTCACCGTTTCGGAATCAAGGGCAAGCTAGCTCCTCACTACATTGGCCCCTTCCGCATTCTCGCAAGACATGGAGAAGTGGCATATCAATTGGAATTGCCATCGAACCTTTCTCAGGTTCATGATGTTTTCCATGTGTCGCAACTCCACCGCTGCTTCAAGGACCCGATCCGAGCAGTGGATCATGAAGTGCTGGAATTGCCGGATGACCTGTCCTATAAGGAACATCCGATCCGTATTCTTGAACAAGCTGAACGTCGAACCCGTCAGAAGGCAATCAAGTTCCTTAAAGTTTAGTGGTTGAATCATTCTGAAGATGAAGCCACTTGGGAACGCGAGGATCGTCTTCATGAAGAATACCCCGATCTTTTCCCTTCTACCTCTTAATTCTCGGGACGAGAATTTCTTTTAGAGGAGGAGAATTGTAACACCCCTATGTAATAAGCTACAGCAATCCCTCTTGATTAATGCCAAGTCATCTCCTTTTTCTAATAGCAATTGCCACTTGTTCCAAAATTCAAACTCAAAATCCAATTCAAATTGCAAGTCAAATATTTACATTTTCAAACATGCAGATAAAATAGTTCATAATGTTGCAAATAATTCGAAAGCAATTATAAAAATAAACTCAACATTAATTGAATTCCCAAATTGACCCTAACATCCAAAAACAGTACCTAAACAGCCCTATTTAAACCATTTCATTTAAATAGAATTTCCAATAAAATCAAACACTCACCAAACTTTTTGTGGCAGTGAGGAATATTACATAACATTTATTGGGACAAGTCTCACATTTTACAAAAGTACTTTGGAGTCAAAACAAAAGACAAAACAGTGGCTGAAAATGAAAACAGAGAAAGAAATAAAAGAAGAAGGAAAAGGGGCCCTGTACACTGGGCTCTAGGCCACAGTGACTAGCCCAGTCGGCCCAGCCCACCTCTCCGTCGTCTTTTTTGTCGCGCTGTCGCCGCGCCCGTGGCTGCGCGCGCGCAACGCCGGCGCGCGAGCGACACGGCGATGCTACAACGAAGCTGAGGGGATAAGAACGAAGCCGACGACGCCGTGGATCGAACCCTAGCCATTCACCCCTTCTCCTCGCTCTTCCTCGCCCTCTTCCTCTCGATCCCGTCGGTCCCGAGCGCCACCGACGCCATGGCCTCTCCATAGACGCGGCCACCGTACTTCCCTCTCCGCTCTGTCGTGTCCAGAAGAACCATTGCCCTCGTCTACGTCGTCTGCGCTACTCGCTCGACGCCGGGGCCCACAGCGACTGGATCGAGGTCGTCGTCAACCTTCGGCCTCCGAGCTCGTCCCCGTCGACCTGCTCCGCCCCTGCAGCTACTAAGCCCTCGACGGCCTTTCTTGTGCCCCTAGGTGAGCTCCGCGCTGAAGCCCTCTCTCTGCCGCTCTTTTCGCTGACCCAAATCGCCATCGCCATTGCTGCCCGAACCCAGCTCCGCCGCGCAGCTCGCTGCCGTCAATGTCGTCGCTGCCATGCCTAGCTGAGCACGTGAGCGAGCTCAGGGCACCTCTCTGGGCTCGCCCGTACCGCTAGATCTCTTCCCCGTGGCCTCTAGTGCTGACCCCGCGTTTGCCCGAGCTCCGGCGCCCGCTGCAGTGATCGCCGTCGTCGTTTAGGGCCTCCCCGAGACCAGCCAATAGCCCCACGTGACGCGCGGTGGCTCCAGCTTTTGAGCGCGACCAAGCATGCGGCGAACGGAGCTCTGTGCCGCGTTTCCGAACATCTCCAGCGAAGTTCCGCCGTGGGAGTGGTCGCCGCAGCTCCTCCGGTCGCCGGCACTGACGTGGGCGCCTCTGGGCCCCACCCCTGTGTCGCTGTCAATGGCCGCCACGGCCCCATTGACCAAGTTAACCGTGCTGACTGGGCTCGCCCAGTCATTGACATGTGGGGCCTGCGCTTTATTAAATGGATTTTATAAAAATAACTTAATCTATTAATTAATCTGTCACTGACATGTGGGTCCCGCTAGCTAATTAACTTAATTAGATAAATTAAACCTCTGTTTAGTTAAAACAGTCAATGACAGGTGGGTCCCACTGGACCCACTGTCCAGTCAACGTTGACCCAGTCAACTGCTGACTATGCAGTTGACCGGGCCCACTGTTAGCCACAGATGCACATTTCTGGGTACACTTCTATGTACCCATAGCATTTTCCTATTTTAATTTCAAATTTAAATTAAATCCAGAAATTCCAGAAAATTATTAAAACTTTAAAAAACCATATAAAATAATCCGTAACTTGGATGAAAATAATTTATATATGAAAAATGATCAGAAAAATCTAACGAATCCGAATAAGTCATCTGTAGTCATGTTAGAACCCTCCAAGTAGATGAACATGGAACTTTTTGCCCGTTTCCGATAGATGAATAGTGCATGACCTCAGATAAATAATTCCAAATAAATTCCTAAATTAACTAAAATGGTTTAGGGATGTATTAGGTCACCCCTGCATTGCATATTGCCATGTCATGCTCTGTGAGTGCATTTGTTTTGCTATGTATTTATATGTTTCCTCCCCCTCTTCTCCCTGGTAGACCCCGAGACCGACGTTGCCCCCGAGGACTGCTACTCCACCGACGACCCCTCTTTTACCGCAGAGCTTCCAGGCAAGCAAACCCCCTTGATCATTCCTATATCACCTACCCCTTCTTCCCCGTGCTTGCATTAGAATTTGCTACCGTATTTGATTGCTCCTATTCTGATGCATAGCCTGATTTTGTAACTGCTATTGATACCTTACCTGTTATCCTAAATGCTTAGTATAGGTTGGTTAGCGATCCATCAGTGGCCCCACACCCTTGTCCGTGTTGCCCTGCTTTACTGCCAGAAGACTCGATCAACGTGATCGAGGTGCATAGATCGACACAGCACCGCACACCCCCTTAGTTGTACGACTCTGCAGAGCTACCATCGAGTGCCGAGGGTGATACCTCCTACTGCACTCCTGATGTTATCTCTGTAGCGTAGCTAGTCGGTTGTGGGTTATTGAGGGTGATTCCTCTTTCACCACCTCTGATGATGCCTTTGTCGTACAACCAATCAAGTGTGAACTTATCGAGGGTGATTCCTCCAAGTTCACCTTGATGGATACGTCAAGTGGGAATCCAACGAGGGTAATTCCTCGGATTACCCCTTGATGTTTCGGACACACGGGTACTTTGACCTTCACCTCAGTACTTTGGGAAGTCAGGTTAGCTAGGAGGGCACCCGCGAGAGATTATTGTGGTGGAACGACAGGGCAGGTGGAGACCACCTAGGAGAGAGGTGGGCCTGGTCCCTGGTCATTGGACCGCGGGTTACCAAGTCGGTGCGGCTGGGTGTCGGAGGTGAGCCTTGAGCCCTGTTCGTGTCTGCGAGGTCCTAATAATTCACTAACAGATTTGGGTATTTGATCTGAGTTGGCCACTGGCCTATACGCACTACCACCACACGGGATAATGGTTTAATGGGGCCCTCGGCGCCATATGTATCAGCCGAAAGCTCTGTCAGACGTCCAGTTCACCATTGCGGCACGGCTGGGCCGACGCCATCCAAGAGAGAGGTGGCGCCTGGATTCACCCTGCACGCAATAACCTGGAGTGCAAAGGGCGATGGGCCCAAGACCCTTGAGCACTTAGGATGTAGACCGACGGGGACCTCTCTATGGAGCCTAGGTAGGACTACGTCGTGTCGATCAGCCGAGGCCAGGCATGACCGAGAAAAGAGTGTCCGACCAGAGTTAATCGAGCATGTTGGGTAACAGTAGTGCACCCCTGCAGGGAAGTTATCTATTCGAATAGCCGTGTCCACGGTAATAGGACGCTCAGTGTTGTATCCCGATCTACTACAACTTGAACTGGATACATGTTAATTAATTGTAAGCTCAGGGATCGCTTTCTCGCAGGGAGTCGAGGAAGGATCTCTAGGCTTTGCTATTACATGCTTGTTACCTTATGTTATGCTACTAATCTGCACTCTTCTAATGCTGCAAGACGCTGCAAGTTGCTAGTCTTCGATAGGCTAGGTTTTCTCCTCTATTCTGGCATTTCTGCAGTCTAGTCCACAGATATAGCCATTCCCTTTGATACTGATGCATACTTAGAATAGTTCTGATGTATGTCTTGTGAGTACTTTGGATGAGTACTCACGGTTGCTTTGCTACCCCTTTCCCCCCTACCCGATTGCAACGACCAGATGACGGAGCCCCGGAGCCAGCTGCCCCCGTCGACGACTACTACTACCCCACCGGTGGAGCTTACTGCTATGTGGAGACCGACAACCAGGAGTAGATAGGAGGCTCCCAGGCAGGAGGCCTACGCCTTTTCGATCAAATTTCGTTGTTTTGCTCAGCCTTCGTAAGGCATTCTTGTTTAACTTTATGTCCGTACTCAGATATTGTTGCTGGTATCAGAGCAAGGTACTCCTTGACTCTATTCATTTTGGTCTAACCACCTTGGAGTTTAAGTATGTATTCAGTGAGCTACAAGTCGCACCTCAAAATTCCCATCTTCGATAGGACGGACTATCCCTTCTGGAAGGAGAAGATGAAGATCCGTCTCCGAGCTATTGATGATGATATGTGGAACGTGGTGCAGAATGGATTCGTGGTTGAAGTGCCCCAGGTCCCATCTGACCACGAGAAGAAACTCATTCAGATGGATACTTAAGCCAAACATGAAATTGGTGGCCATCTGTCTCGTGCTAAATTTCTTCGCTATCGTCAGTGTGAAACTGCAAAGGAATTATGGGACATTCTTGAAAAGATAAATGAGGGTGTTTCAACTCAGAAAGAGGCTCGCATTGATACTCTTCGGGCGAAGTTCAATCGGTTCAAGCGAATCAGAAATGAAAGTTGCCAGCAAACCTTCGATCGTCTGAGTGACATTGCAAACGAGCTACAAGGTCTCGGAGCCAAAGACGTCACTGATCATGAAGTTGTGAAGAAACTGCTCCGATCCCTTGACAGTTCGTTCGACACTCTAGTTCTGATGATTCGGGAACGAGCTGATTTCAAAGTTCTCGATTCAGCTGATATCATGGAAAGGCTAAACACCCATGAGGAACAAGAAGAAGAAAAGAGAGATCTCTATGGCTCAAGTCACCGAAAAAGTCATGCTCTCAAGGCTGTGGCTGAATCTTCCTCAGAAGGAAATGCCGAAGAAGATTCAGATGACCCAGAAAGGATCAGCAAGGATGTCGCATTGATCACGAAAAGATTCCAGTGCCTTCAAAGGAAAAATCAGTTTCAGAAGAAAGGATCCAGCAACTCTGGCGGCTCCAAATCTTCATCAAAACCTACTGGAGATTACACCTGCTTCAAGTGCAAAAAGCCAGGACATTTCATTTCAGACTACCCTCTCTGGGAAGCTGAAATCCGTGCCAGTGGAAGATATGATTCAGGAAACAACCATGGCAAAGGCAAGAGCAAGAACTACGACTCCGATGATGAGAAGAAAACGAAGAAGTTCTTCAAGAAGAAGGACAACTCCTCCTCCAAGTCCTCGTCAAGATCTTCCTCAAGGAATCCTTCCAAGTCCTCATCCAACCGCAAGAACACCTCTCGCAAGGCCAAGGCGTACATCGGCAAGGAGATGGATTCCGATGAAGAACAGTCATCTGACTCTGAGGAAGTTGATGAATCCGATGAGGATTCTGATTCCGGCATGGCTGGCATAGCATGTGCCTCTGCTCCTGCATCGAACTTCTTCGAGAATCATTCGAGCGACAATGAATCTCCTGCCTACTGCTTCATGGCCAAAGCTTCGAAAGAAAAGGTATCCTCCAAACATCACAAGGTTCACTCCAGTGATCAATACTCTTCGGATGAAGATGGCCATGCTAAACTGATCAAAAGTGCTAATATGCAACAAAACTCTGTCGAGAAAATTGAGAAAACCCTCAAGAAATCTGAAGGGTTGTTGGTTGAGGAGATGGAGAAAAATCAGGCGTTGACAGAAGAGCATTCCGCTCTCGAGTCTCGAATGAAAGAACTATCAAGTCGTCATGATTTTCTCTCGGCCGACCACGAGAGATTGACTTATGATTACCTGAAAAGGAAACAGAAACTCGAGTCACTGAGAGAGGCTCATGATGACTTGATCAGAGAAAATTCTCTTCTCACCCAACAACTCAAAGAGAAACCTGAAGTGTTTGTACCACCCTGCCTAAAATGCCTTGAACGCAGTAACTCTAAATCATATGCTGAATCTTCTGTGAATGCTAACCCCTCTGTCGAGGAAAATGGTTCTATTTCTGATGAAAATGCTAGGTTGAAGGATCTTCTTCAGACAAGAATGTTCAAGTCTCTCAAAGGGCATCAAACCCTGTGTGATGTTCTGAAGAAATCCATTCTTCACAAAAATCCCAGGAAAGAAGGTATTGGTTTCGAAAGGAAACTGAATGAAAATGGCTCCTACTGGGAACCTGATCAATATCCTCGCACTGTGTGGGTGCCAGCCAAGAGCAAAACGCTCGATCCAGCTTTACTTTCGGGATATGACAGTCCTATCCCTGAATACTCATATGATGATTCTCTGGAGAACTATAAGTTGTTCAAAAAGCAACGTGGTGAGGCTGTTGCTTACTATGTTGGACCAAACAGCAGGAATGCCCCCCCCCCCAAAGAAAGCTATCTGGGTGCCTAGGAAAACTATCGAAGCATTGCCTATTACTACGTTACTAACCATGTAGGCTGAAAATGCTCGATACTTCCTGGAAAAGGTTCGACAGAATGAGTACATGCATACATCGTCTAACCACTATACTCATTCGTCTGGGAAGAATTTCAATGCATAATCTTTCGATTATGCTCGTACTCATTCAAGTCACAATTCGTATGACTATCGAAAGAAATCATATCCTGCTCGCTCATATGTTTCGAAGCCACCTACAAAGATGTGGGTGGTTAAGGAATCCTGATTTCTCTGCAGGACTATGTCTCCGGGTGTACCGAATGGATAATGGATAGTGGATGCACTAGTCATATGACCGGAGACAAGTCATTGTTTGTCGACCCCAACTTAACTGCTTCATCTCAGAAGTATATTACTTTCGGCGACAACAACAAAGGAAAGGTAATTGGGTTAGGTAAAATTGCTATATCCAAGGATAAGAACATTGATGATGTTTTACTTGTTCAGTCTCTTGGATTCAATCTCATGTGAGTTGGCAAGCTTTGTGATCTAGGCATGCTAGTTCTATTTTCATCATCCAAATGCATCGTCTTTATGGCTTCTGACAATTCCTTCGTCTTCGAGGGAAATAGAAAGGGTGATTTATATATTGTGGATTTCTCTAAGGGTCCCTCAGTCCAAACTTGTTTGCTTGCAAAAGCAACCGAAGGGTGGCTGTGGCACCGAAGACTTGGTCATGTAGGTATGAGAAATTTGCAGACTCTCGTGAAGAAAAATCATCTACGTGGCATTCTTGATGTGAAATTCGACAAGGATCGTCTCTGTGGTGCATGTGAAGCTGGCAAATTAGCCAAGAAGCACCATTCATCAAAAACCGTCATGACCACAACAAGACCTCTGGAAATTCTTCATATGGATTTATTCGGACCTCAAAACTATGCAAGTTTCGGAGGCAGTCATTATGGCCTGGTTATTGTTGATGATTTCTCTTGATACACTTGGGTATTCTTTCTCGAAGACAAAACCTGCACCCAAGACATCTTCAAAAGATTCGCCAAGAAGGCTCAGAATGAATATGATTTGCGAATTAAGCACGCCAGAAGCGACAATGGTACTGAGTTCAAGAATACTCATATCGAAGATTTTCTTGACGAACATGGTATAACTCATGAGTTCTCTGCCGCATACACTCCCCAACAGGATGGAGTTGTTGAGTGAAAGAATAGAACTCTCATCGAAATGGCGAGAACAATGCTCAGTGGGTATAAAACTCCCATTCGTTTCTGGGCTGATGCTATTAACACTGCTTGTCATGTTGTCAATCGTGTTTATCTTATATGACCTTATCACTGGCAAGAAACCGAATGTTTCTTATTTACGTGTTTTCAGTGCACCTTGCTATATTCATGACATGAATCATAATTCCAAGTTTGCACCTAAGGCACATGAAGGTTTTCTTCTTGGTTATGGCTCGAACTCGCATACTTATCGTGTCTATAACTCTCACCACGGGAAAGTTATGGAAACGGTAACTGTGCGGTTTGATGAATCTAACGGCTCTCAAAAGGAGCACCTGCCTAATGTGATAGATGAACCTCCGATCTTGGATGCTATTCGGCAAATGGCCATTGGGGACGTTAGGCCAGTCGAAGGAAATACACCTGACTCTTCCGATGAAGATGCCCCCATAGCTCGAAGAACACGCCAATCTACTGCCGAAGAAAATGCCGCACCAAACACAAATGGCAACCCAAATGCAAGTGCAAATCAAAATGGCAATCCCGATGATAATGGCGATACTAATGCCCATCCCGATGCTGATACTGAGGAAAATGAAAATGATCATCAAGAAGGAAATCCACTCCCACGAGTGGCAAATCGAGTTGACCCTGCATTAATCCTCGAAGATCTCGAGAATCCAGGTTATCGACCCACAACTCGCTCTCGTACTCGTTTGGCTAACTACTATGGCAGTTTCTCCTTTGTCTCATTGACAGAACCTACCAAGTACGAGCAAGCCATGAATGATTCCGATTGGATGAATGCCATGCAAGAAGAGTTGGTGCAATTCGAATTGAATGATGTGTGGGAATTGGTTGACAAACCGAATCCTAAGAAGCACAATATCATCGGCACAAAATGGATCTTCTGAAACAAGCAAGATGAAAATGGCATTGTTGTGAGAAACAAAGCGCGTCTTGTCGCTCAAGGGTATACACAGGTAGAAGGTATTGATTTTGGTGAAACATATGCTCCTGTTGCTTGCCTTGAGGCAATTTGTATTCTTCTTGCTTATGCAAACTACAATGATATTCTGCTTTATCAAATGGATGTGAAAAGTGCTTTCCTCAATGGTGAAATTGATGAGGAAGTATATGTTAGGCAGCCACCTGGCTTTGAAAACCCTCAGTTTCCTAACAAAGTTTTCAGGTTGAAAAAGGCTCTGTATGGGCTGAAGCAAGCCCCTCGGGCTTGGTATGACACTCTGAAGAGGTTTCTGCTCGACAAAGGGTTCAAGCCAGGATCCACTGATTCGACTCTTTTTACTCGTGCTATTGATGGTGATCTATTTGTGTGTCAAATTTATGTGGATGATATTATTTTCGGCTGTACTAACAATGCATGCAGCATGGAATTCAGGCGAATGATGTCTGAGAAATATCAAATGTCTATGATGGGTGAACTCAAGTTCTTTCTCGGACTGCAAATTCGTCAACAGGACAACGGAATTTTCATATCTTAGGAGAAATATCTGAGAGATTGTCTGAAGAAGTTCAAAATGCACGATTGCAAACAGAAGGGCTACAAAACTCCCATGCCCACGAATGGCCAGCTGGACACAGATGTGTACGGTAAAGATTATGATCAGAAAGCTTATCGTTTGATGATTGGTTCTTTACTCTACTTATGTGCATCCAGACCTGATATTATGTTGAGTGTTTGTATGTGTGCTCGTTTCCAAGGTGCACCTAAAGAATTGCATCACCAAACGGTCAAGCGTATTCTGAGATATTTGGCTCACACCCCCACCTTAGGTTTATGGTATCCTAAGGGAGCACAGTTTGACCTCATTGGATATTCAGACTCAGATTATGCAGGTGACCGGGTTGACAGGAAATCTACTTCGGGGACATGCCATTTCCTCGGTAGATCATTGGTATGTTGGTCGTCAAGGAAGCAGAATTGTGTCTCGCTCTCTACGACTGAGGTCGAATATATTGCTGCTGGCGCGTGTTGCACTCAGTTATTATGGATGAAGCAGTCTCTGAAGGATTATGGCATCAAGGTCAAGAATATTCCTCTATTGTGCGACAATGAGAGTGCGATCAAAATTGCACACAATCCAGTGCAGCACTCTCGCACCAAGCATATTGTGATCAGACATCATTTCCTACGCGGTCATGTTGCTCGAGAGGATATTGTTATCGGTCATGTCAATTCCGAAGAAAATCTCGCCGATATCTTCACCAAGCCTCTCGATGAGAAAAGATTTTGTGCGTTATGGTGTGAGCTAAATATCCTAGATTCGGCAAACGTGCAGTAAGCTGGACTCAGCACCCGTACCATCACTTCCACATCTTAGAAGGAATGGGTGCACAACACTCGAAGAGTTTGAAAATTTCGACAAAGTGAAATTTTCTTTCTGAGAGTGAATACATTAACGAAGAACTAGACTAACCGGGTGCCACGATAATTGTGCGATGCTCGGGGTCATACAGTTCTTATACGGTGGGTAACGCCACCACAATTTCTCTTCGTTGAGTCGTCTTTCAGTTGAAATTTTTATTGTGTTAGTCCGAATGTATTTCACTCATAGCTTCTCTCTCGGGTGTTTGTATTTGTTCGTCTGAGTGAAATACCTAGGACCCTATTTTTCTCTCTATTCTATCTCTTCCAGTCTATGCTACTCCATTATGAATGCACAAACTTCATCTGGTAACGAAACTTTATCTGGTGTCCTTGACCACGTTAAAGGTTCGGTCCGAACTTAATCTGTTTTGGCGAAAGCCGTCCAAAATTTGGGGTTTCCCGCCCAAGTCAGGACCACGTTCTTTGGTGACGTTTGCCATGTGCTCTTCATCAACTGCCAGTTTATCTGGTCCGTTGAATCGCAATAGTCCTCTGAATGTGGCCGTCCGATCAGATTCACCGGGTGTGGTTAGTTCGTCCTCGCATATATATTCTGTGCCGCCACTCTCCCTCGATTCATTTCGCATCTCTCCGCCACCGTCACCTTCCGAAGCCCTACCGCACTGCTCCACCTCGAGCTCGACGACGTCGATCATCTTCGCCGCTTTGCTGCTGGAAAGAGGTCGCCAGAGTCATTCCTCGCCGCCGCGGATCATCTCCATCCCCGCGCCGCCGTAGTCGCTGCACATCACCGAGTTAGGGTATGTGTAGTGCGAACTCGTTCTTCCATTCATCTTGTTCGAGTTCGTCCGTGGTAGTAATTGTCAAATTTTTACCGCATTTCCCAGATCTTTACTGATAGGTAACTTGTGCGGATGTGGTTTGTAGTTGTCCCTCGCATCCGAAAATTTCAGATCTAGGGTTTGTGTTGTGTCTCGTACGAACGGAATGCTTAGCATGTTAACTAGTATATTCTTCGAACCTACTAGTTCGTTCTACACATTTCCTTCATCCGAAACATTACTCAAAGTCTGCATCTACTTCTTCATCAAAACGATTTCTTTTTCAAAATCTTCGCTGTGTGCATTCGTAACCCCGTCCCCATTTTCCCTCGCATCTATCTTTGTTCACAGGAAAATGCAGTCAGTTGAGGATTCGGCTCAACCAGCGAGCCTGGCTGACAGAGATGATGTTGTTCTGGGTACAGCTGATGAATCTAAAGCTCCGAATGCCAAGGGCCCAACGGTAGGCCCATCAACCAGCAAGCGAAAAAGAACCGAGCAAATTGCTAATGAGCAAGAAGAGAATGCTCCGAAGAAGAAGAAGGGTGGCAGACAGGCATACACAAACACTGCTGAGTATATCTCTCATGATCGTTATGATACCGTTCCAGGAGAAACCAAATAGCAGAGAGATAACCGTCAACAATGGATTCGACATCATTGGGTGCGAAAATGGTTCAACTATGAATTTGTTCATCCTCGGTTTGCTCAAAACTTTGCATTTCATCCACCATGGGGTGATTGCCAGGAAATTTCTCTCATCAAACCAAATGGTCCCAAAGAGAGACCACCTCCTCCACCAAATGCTCATGAGTCCTCCCTTCGCACACCTGAATCTTATCCTGATGAGCTTTCTAAGCATCAGCGCAATGCCATCAAGCGAGCTTAGAGGGCTGAAAAGCAAAAGGCTCGTGAAGAGGAAAACCTTCGCCTTCTCAAAGATGATGTCGAGAAGAAAAAGGCCGAAGGAAAATCTGAAGCACGCTCTAAACGCAAGCATGATCCCAGCGCAGCTGCATCAAAGAGGAAGAGTGCACCAAAGAAGAAAAAGGCTGAACCCGCTGATGAATTTAACATGAATGATTCTTCGGATGATGACCCTCCGCTCACCAAGGAAGAAGTTGCTGCTACTCTCAGCGAGGAAGTGAATATTACCACTTCAACTGTGTTGCCTGATCTTCGGGTTCATATGGTTCCAGAAGCACCACCGAAGAAGATCCCTGCTAGAAAAACTCCTGCTACCACTGTCACTATGAAACAGCATGTGAACACAACTCCTCATCTAGATGCTATCAATTTGCAAGATTTGGTAGTTGACACTCCTGTGAGTTCTGCAAAGCCTGGCGAAAGTATTCCCAAGCCCGACTTTAAGAAAATCAACATGCCTACCGAGAAAAATGCTCCACAAGCTACTGCTCCAACGGAGAAGGCTGCGAAGTTTGCGCCTACTTTGACTCAGCCGTTGGCTTCTAAACCTCCTTCCGAGCAAGTTCCTGTGCAGACTGCTCCTATTGCCAAGTCTGATGCTCCTCACTACTATGATCACATATTCATCATGGAACAACTTGATAAATTTGTGGACAATCCATTCGATGGTGAAGTGGCTTCTCTGCCTATTCCTGCTGACGTCATTACACATGCCACTTCCATAGTTCAAGAATTGAGAGAAGATGCAGTTGAGATCAACTCTCTCTCTGCCGAACTAATTGACCTTGATGGTCGAATGAAAACTGCTTCGTCAAGATTTGTCATCAAAGCGCTCGAAGATTCTTACAAGGATGTCAACTATGCCATGACTCTCCTCCGTCACAGAAGTTTACGCTTTCACACGGATCTAGATGAAATTGTTCGCAAGATCTAAGATGAACATCAAGCAAAAGTCACTGGCTACAATGATCTGGTCAAAGGCCACATTGATCAAGTTGCTCAGCTCAAGAAGAAGCAACGAAAGAGAATTGCGAGGAAAAATGTACCTCCTACTCCGAAGGAAAAATCGCCTGCACGCCCAGTTGCTCAGTCTTAGAAAGAAAAATCTCCTGAGCCAGCTCCTCCTTCACCCCCCTAGTAAAAGACTCGGATGCTCCTCCCTCTTCAAGGCCAACTGAACCAGTGCCTATGGCATCCCCTGCTTGAGCTGATATTCCCTCGCAACGATCTATTTCTGAGGAAGGTGAAATTCCTCGCTCCGAGCCCCAAGCTTCTCCTGCTCATGAAGCTCCAAAAGTCTCGGCTTCTCCTATTATCGAACAACAACAGATTCAAGTGGAACAATCTCAACCACCTCCAGTGCATGATTCGGCTTCAGTGCCTAAAGTGGATGAACCTGCCCTGCTACCTACTGCCTCTGCAGCACCCGCTGTTGCAACACCTGCTCCATCTCCACTCAAGTTAAGTATCGACACAGCGACACGAATTCCAGATGTTGGTCCTTCCGAATGGAAATCTGCCTCTGCTCGCCGTACTGACTCAGTTGTATATGGCGATGAATTTCTCTCTCCTGAAGAAGAACTCAAATACCCATACCCTCGTGAAGAACTGCCTTTGTTCTTGTTAGGAGCAGGCGCGAAAGGTCCTCTTTTCAATTAGAATGCGCACCCCAAATTCTTTCAAGATAGTTCGTATGATGGGCCGCGCACTTCGGAATCGCCTCGCTTCTGGACTAAGGAACAAGCCATATATTACTCTCGGGTCCTCTATGAGAGCAGAAAGATATTTCCTCATGAATATCTGAACATTCCTGCAATACGCAATATTGGCTGTTTCAATCAATTGCTTCAGGACCTGGATGATTTCTGCCTCACCAAGGTATTTGAATTCGAGCACCCTTGGAACAGGGAGATTATTCTTCAGTTCTATGCTACACTATATATCTCTGGCGATGAATCTGATAGCTCAAAATGGATTATGGAGTGGATGACCAAAGGAAAACGCATCAAATGCACTTCAACAGATTTTGTCTCGCACTTCTATTTCCCTCGCTTTGAACATGGTGACACTAAAATTCGGGTTCACAACATTGATGTCATATCAGATGAAACTTTTCGGTGCACAATGGATCAAGAAAAGATTCATGACTACACTGGTCCTCCTCGTCCTGAGCACTTAACCTTCGAGAATCAGACGCTATTTCATATGCTATCCTACACAATGAATCCAGACAAATCCATCTCAGATGTTCTTCGAAATGCTATATATGCAATCTCTGAGCGATACATCTTCGACGTGGAAGACATGTTTCTGCGTATTCTGAAGGATTCTGCACAATATTCCTTCTGCATCAAAGTTTTCGCACTGTGGATCCAGAAAGTTATTGATCATGCTATGCGCACGGTGTATCTTGCGAAGGAAAACCACAAAAGCTTCATTCCTCCTGTCGCGATACCTTGCAAGTCATGGAAGATATTACTTCGGGCAAATCGCCTGCATCAAGCCCCCAAGACTATCACAAGCAATTCGACGGGCCACGTCTTCCTCAGCGTGACCGAAAGATTTCGCCTCAACCTCCATCGCAACTTGAAGTTAGTTTGCATACACAACAACTGCTGCTGCAGCATATTGCTGAGGATCGACGCGAAAAAGAACATCTTGCCTCCGAGCTAAATGCTCTCAACAATCGCACCAGAATCATGCATCTCATCGCTGATGAAAACAAGAAGAGACTCTGGAAATTGCTTCGCAAGTTCTTCACCAAGAAACAACTCCTGAATGTCAATCTCCAAGAGCTCTATGATTATATTGACAAAGGCTTCACTGTTGAAGATTTTCAAGATCGGAGTACCCCTCCTCTTCCAGTTCATGAGCCAACCACTGATCTTCTTCATTTCAAGCTTCGCAAATTGCTTGACGAGTCTGAAGCCACCTCACCAACCGAGAAACCTACCGAAGGCAATGTGCTATCCCATGTTCCCACTGTGGCTCCTCCTCATGTACCCTCGTCTGCTCAGCCCCAAGTTATTATTCCTGAAGGAAACTCTGATGCTGCTGAAGACGAAGACCATCCTATCACTTCTGAACATGGTATAACTCGTTGACAAAAAGGGGGAGAATTACATCGAGTCTCGATAGATTTGCTTTCTGTGTTTCGTTGGTTTTGGTTTCGTGCGAGTTTGCAACTTCTGGTTTAAGGTTATCTGTACTAAGTTGTAAAACTCGATAACTTCTGTGTTGTAATGTTAATAACCCCTCTTGCTGCACTATTTCTCTCGAAGCACTTGTTTTGCAGGTGGAATTATTATCAGAAGTTATGAATGATTGCATTACGATCTCGATGGATTATATCTCATAAGTGCGAATCAATGTCTCGAATGATTGAAATTTCCTCAGTATACTTCAATACTTGCAGAAGAATTTATCTCATATCTTTCTTCCCTGCATACATTTAGGGGGAGTCTATTTCATCATCGAGCAAAGTAACACTTACTCACTCTTGTTGGAATTGCTTTACACTTATCTATCTTCACTTCGATGATTATCTGTTTTGTCAACAATCGTCCAAAAAGGGGGAGATTGTTGGTGCAATAATTTGCCTCCTTATGTTTTGGAGATTGTTGACATAAACAGTGAGGGACTGATGTGTTTGCTAGTGCACACAGAGTAACAGGTCCCTGGAGTCAAGAGGAGTTTGGTTCAAACTCAGAAGAAAATCCCCTGCGTGGCAGTGAAGGTTATCACCGAAGATTATGACGATAAGAGTGACCCCTCAAAATTGCTGACGCAAAGCAATTGGTTCGTTGCTCGTCCGAAGAAAGTGACTGCGGCCGAGAAGATTGAAGACGAAGTGAAGACGTAGCATTTATTTCGTTGTTTCTCTTCTCTTTATTGAGTCATAGGACCACCGTACTACTAAGAGGGGTGTAGCATTCAAAGCTTTGATTCTCTGATGCTAAACCCAAATCCTATGAAAGTTGCGAGAGAAATCTCCTTGTGTTCCGAGCAAATACTTGCCAGCAAGAGACTGTGATCTTCTTCGCTGCGAGAGATTTGTCTCTGACCGAGGAGTTAGCATTACTTGTTCCTCAAGTAATGTTACCGTTGCTCTTAAAAACCGACCGTTGTGAACGTGTCGGTTGGCCATTGGCTGGACCGCGTGTCCAAAATGGTCATTTCCCATCAGGGAAGGCTGCGGCTATAAATAGCCACCCCGCACCGGCGTTGTCCGGTGGCTGCTCAGTGTGATTATGAGAAGATTGTTGAGCAACCCCCTCTCCTGAGTGATTTGAGTTTAAAATCCACCGAGAGAAAACCCCAGAGCCGAAAAATTAGATAGTGGTTCAGCATCACTCAAATCTAAGTCCAGTACACTCCGCCTATTACTCTTGAGAGTTGCGAACTCTCTATACGGTTAGGTTCAATCTCTTCAGAGACCAAGAGTAATTGTGGTTCTCGAAGAAGAAGTCTGTAAAGGTTTGGAGATCGCCTCAAACATCTACCACGAGTGATCGACATTGGTTGATGAACCAATTGTCGAGGAGAATAGGGCGAAGAGAGTTTATCTTCTGTGTTAAATCACAACCCCTCCAACCAGACGTAGTCCTTTTGCAGAAGGGCGAACTGGTCTACCAAATCCCTTGTCGCCATCGAGCATCACTGGTCACCTCTGCTACTCCCCTTTACATTCGAACTGCGCTGTATGACATATTTCAATCATGTGATTTGTCTCGATGCATGCTCTTAGTTTCCATTCGGTAGTTTGTATTCGCTCACTGTATACTGTTTTCATTCGCTCTGCTGCTGGGTTCCGAGAGTTTTGATATTTCCAAAGAAAATTTAAAACTCCCATTCACCCCCCTCTGGTAGACATACTTCGTTCCTACAGTTGCTTTTGCTGACTCTTGTGTAACTCGAGCTTATGTATTCGAGCACTTGAGGCCCCTGGCTTGTAATATAAAGCTTGTATTATTTTATTTTGTGTCTAGAGTTGTGTTGTGATATCTTCCTGTGAGTCCCTGGGCTTGATCGTGTGCATTTGCGTATATGATTAGTGCACGGTCGGGCCGGGGGCGTCACATTCTCCCAATGAATTCACTAACATAGGCATTAGGAGCATAGTTTTCATAGCAATATTTAAGTATGTCAAAATTTTCAGATTTGTAGAGAGTAATATCATACTTTTCAATTAAAGAAGCAACTTCATAAGCACCCTTAAAAGCAACAAATTCTTCAATTTGTTCGATATCATAGTAACTATAAACACCCTTGGCATAAGAAGATAAAATTTCATTATCATTAAACTCACATAGGTAGGAAAGGTGTTTTTTAGGATTCTCAGAGCAACAAGTAAAATCATAAATTTCACATAGATTCCAGGCATAACATAGCAAACAATTTATTTCCCACTCTGTCATTGGGATTGAGCACCGCAAGATCGAACCCATTACAAAGCACCTCTTCCCATGGCAAGATAAATCAATCTAGTTGGCCAAACCAAATCAATAGATCTGAGAAGAAATACGAAGCTATAATAATCATGCATAAAAGAGTTCAGAGAAGACTCAAATAATATTCATGGATAATCTGATCATAAACTCACAATTCATCGGATCCCAACAAACACACCGCAACAAGTGATTACATCAGATAGAACTCCAAGAACATCGAGGAGAACATTGTATTGAAGATCAAAAAGAGAGAAGAAGCCATCTAGCTACTAACTATGGACCCGAAGGTCTGTGGTAAACTACTCACGCATCATCGGAAGGGCAACAAGGTTGATGGAGAGCCCCTCCGTGATCGATTCCCCCTCCGGCGGAGTGCCGGAAAAAGGCCTCCAGATGGGATATCTCGAGAGCAGAAACTTGTGGCGGCGGAAAAAGTATTTCGTAGACTTCTCTGTTGGTTTCCCAATTTTAGAGAATTTATAGTGGTGGAATTAGGTCAAACGGAGCTGTGTGGGCCCCACGAGCCACCAGGACGCGCCCCCCTGGGGCGCGCCGTGGTGCCTCGTGGGCCACTGCTTCATCTTGTCTCCTCCCGAAGTTTCTAGTGTTTGTTATGTCCAAAAAAAATCTCCAAAAAGTTTCATGGCATTTGGACTTCGTTTGGTACTGATATTCTGGAAAACCAAAAACAGGCAAAAAACAGCAACTGGCACTGGGCACTAAGTTAATAGGTTAGTCCCAAAAAATGATATATAATTACTGTAAATGTATATAAAAACATCCAAGATTGATATTATAATAGCATGGAACAATCAAAAATTATAGATACGTTGGAGACGTATCACTGAGCCTCGGGTCGCACCAGTGTGCCTTCCTCACAGCGGTGCGGAGGGGCGTGCGGTGGTGGATATCGATCCTAGCCGCCGTTGGCTGTAGGCCGGGGCTGGGGGCCCGCGCTTTGCTTCTGTTAGAGTAAAACGAGATTAAAAGTGAATGGACGATAAGTACTGATTTCTATTGATTCTCAAGTATATATATACTTCTGGAAGAGGTGGGAAGAAGATGTGCATGTTCGGAGGCAATAGAGAACAGGTGCATGTTGGCAATAGAGAGAGAGAAAGAAGGGACCTGAGAATAGGTGCATGTTGGCAATAGAGGAGATAAGGGACATGACTATTTGGGGTTGGACACACCCCTTTGCTAATGACTATTCATTAATTAGCATGTGCTAATTAATAATAGACATGTGCTAGTTAATCCACTAATTAATTCCTAACACTCCCTCTTGTACAACACCGCTTCTTGAATGGTTCATCGTTGAAAGCTTCTTGTATATACATCTTCCATCTTGAGAAATCTTCCTTATAATCTTGAGAGTCTCCCCCAAAAATCATGTGGGAAAAATATGAGGAGAATACTGTATATATGTTGGTAAAACTCATTTAAACCCAATGGGAAAAAGAATAAGGAGAAAAGGTGTAACACATAATGATTATTGTTTCCTTGATAACTCATATGAGAAAAACCTTTGAGGAAGAAGAAAACTCATTGGTGAGTTTGGAGAACAATAAATATGCTTTGTATGCATTCCTTTAAAAAAACAGTGGGGAAAAATAGAAAGTATTGCATATGTCGCCTCGTTAAAAACCATTTATGAGAAACTTTGAGAGAAAGCTCATAAGGAAAAAGAGTGCGATCTGATATGCCATTGAAAACACCTTTAAAACCCAGTGGGAAAAATACAAGGAAAAAATGATATGACATATCATGATAATTGTCACTTTTAACTCAATATGCAAAAATTCATAGAGTTTAGAGGACAATAAATATGTCGTGTATACTTTTCTAAAAAACCAGGTGTGGAAAACAGAAAGCATGACATATGATCTCATGTTGATATTACCTCATTAAAAACCTTGATGAGAACCTTTAAAAGTAAACTCATAAAGTGAAAAAGAGTATAATGTGGTGCTTTGAACATGAGTAATTCAGGAAGATACTCCCTCTGATACTTGCATATCTTGAAGCCGTCGAATACCAATTCCATGAACATATTTCTGGAATGTTGAAGTTGGTAGAGACTTCATAAACAAATCAACGAGGTTGTCACATGATTTGACTTGCAACATGCGCAATATAGTGATATTGCTTACTATGTAACCTGTTTGCATTCGGACAACACAAGCAACATTATCTTTGAGATAATGGTTGGTGGATGTAGCCAGTAAGGTCTGTTTCAAACAATTTCATGGTATGGCTACCACACCTAGTAGGAACACAAAGCTTGTCTACGATCTAACATAGTGGGGATCTGATTGATGTATACAATGATATTGGTGTCCAGATTTCTTTGAGACTAGAAAACTAGGACAAGATGTTTTATGCGTTGGAGATATCGAAAGATATTCATGAGTCCCAACCAATTGTGTTTGGTGGGTCCAATGGCACTAGGATATGAAACTATGTGTCCCATTATAGCATTTCCATCATCTCATGGTTTAATGGATCTTTCTCTACGTATAGAGATTGAACGACCATGGGAGTTATAGATGGATAAAACTTGTCCATAATGAATTTTTCCAATATATCATGGATATAGACAACATGGTGTATCATAACGTATGAGTGAAGGTGCTCGAGGTTTTAAATAAATCCTTCATCTCAAATTCCATTATTAAGATGATCACGTGCTTAACATGCAACGGAAATCATCATTGTAGGAGTTGTTGGATTTACCTGAAGAGGAAGGGTGATGTAGCGCAGTAGCAAAAAGTATTTCCCTCAGTTAAGAACCAAGGTTTATCAAACCAGTAGGAGGCACCACACTAACAACGTTAACAACACCTACACACAAACAAAACAATTGCTTGCACCCAACAAAGGCAAGGGGGTCATCACTCCGCTTGTTCTTGCTAGCCATAAGATTAAAAGCAGGTAGTGATATGCAAAGTAACAAAAAGTAAAAGAGCAAATAGAAAGAGTTGTAGAGGCTTTTGTATTGATGGAAAATAGACCCGGGTGCCATAGGTTTACTAGTGGCATCTCTCTCAAAAGCATAACATCGGTGAGGTAGACAAATTACTGTTGGGCAATTGACAAAATTGAGCATACTTATAACCGTGATCATTCATGGCATAATCTCACATAGGCATTACGTCAGTGACAAGTAGACCGTTAATCCAACTGCATCTACTACTATTACTCCACCCCAAGACCGCTATCCAACATGCATCTCAAAGTATTAAGTTCATGATAAATAGAGTAATGCAATAAGCATGCACTACTAGGGAAAACCTTATAGGTGGAGGCTTAACAGTAGCGTGGGTCAGAGGCACGTGCTACTGCTAATTTATAGTAGCACGTGTGGAAGAAACGTGCTACTGCTATCTGTTTAGCAGTAGCGGGGGTGTGCCAAACCACGCTACTGCTAAGTGGGCCCCCACAGTACCCATCAGGCTACCTATATTAGCAGCGCGGCCCACTGTACACGCGCTACTGCTAAACCGGTAGCAGTAGCACATGTTAAAGACCCACCGCTGCAACTACTGCTGCACTGTGCCACCTGGTGGGCCCCGCTTAGCAGCAGCGCGCATCCACGGCACCGCGCTACTGCAACGGCACTTAGCAGTAGCGCCAGGCTTGAACCCGCGCTGCTGCTAAGGCAACCTTATCTCCCCGCGCCCGTCCACTTCCTCACTCTCCCTCACTCACTCCCTCTGCCTCTTCCTCCTTCCGCCGTCGCCGCCGCATTGCTGCCGCCGTCCTCGGTAAGCCGCCGCCCTCCTCCCTCCCTCTTCCTCCTGCCTCCCTCCATCCCTCCTCGTACGGCGGCCCTCCTCCTTTCTCCTTCCTCCCTCTCCCTCCTGCCTTCCCTCCATCCCTCCTCCCTCCTCCCTCCTCGTACGGCCGCCCTCCTCCTCTCTCCTCCCTCCCTCTCTCCCTCCTCCATCCTGCCTCCCTCCATCCCTCCTCTCTCTGTTCTTGTAGAATGTAGGTTTTTTTAATATTTTTCGAATACAGTAGAATGTAGATTATTTGAATGGAATAGAAATTTTTTAGTTAATGTAGGTCTTCTGAATAGAATAGAAATTTTTCAGTAATTGTAGGTGTTTTGAATAGAATAGAAAATTAGTAAATGTAGAATAGAATAGAAAATTAGAAAATTTTCAGTAAATGTAGGTCTTTTGAATAGAATAGAAAATTAGTAAATGTAGAATATAATAGAAAATTAGAAAATTTTCAGTAAATGTAGGTCTTTTGAATAGAATAGAAAATTTTGTATACAAGAATGTTAATAGTGAATGGTGTTGCTCATACAATTTTTATGAATGGTGTATACAAGAATGAAAAATATAAAAACCAGTAATAGAATAGAATATAAAAACTAGTAATAGAATAGAAAATTTGAAGTAAAAATAGTAATACAATAGAAATTTTAGGTATCGAATAGAAAATATTTTAGGTATCGAATAAAATATAAAAATGTTGTTGCCAATTATATTGATGATCTAAATTTTTCACTCGGTGGATTATGCAGGATTTCTCCTGTCGCGTCTCCCTCTCCCGCTTGGCCCCGTCCCGCCCACCGTGAGCACCTTCCTCTCCTCTCTGTTTAGTTTTAGGTTTAGTTTTTTTAATATATATGTAGATGGATGTATGTTTGCTAGATGGATGGTTAGATGGATGGATGCATGGATGAATTATTGATTGTTGCACTTTTGTTTCATTTTGAAAAAAGCCGACAAAATGGATGCATGGATGCATTTTGCAGGGAACACCTCCGAGTGGCCTATGTTTTGCCAGAATTTGATTCATTTCCATTCTGGCAAATTTCAGGCGCTCAATATGTCCTATTTTAGCAAAGGTCATGCCAAAAAATTTCGTGAATTTTGGCATGACTTGTGCTAGAAAGTAGGAAATATCGAGTGCCCGTGATTTGCCGGAACGGGAATTAATCGACATTCTGGCAGAACATAGGCCATTTTTTATGCCATTGCTCCATATAAGAAACGGGTTGACTTTCAGTCTGTTGGGGCTCCTTGCTCCATATATGATAGAGGAAGAATCCCGACTGTTGTTGTGGGGGCCGTTTCCTCTCCTTCTTCTCATGATATACCTTGGTAGTGCACGAGAGAAGGAGGGGAAGCGACCATCACCGACGGTCGCAATATCAGAGAAGGAGTGCCCACCATATACACCACGTGAGATGAGAGTTTACCAAGGAAGACTCGACGGACCGAAAGTCAACCCATGCTGAATAGTGATCTGTGTGTTGAGTTTTCTGGTAATTGCCGTCGATCGATTTTTAATCTTTGAATTATGAACGTAGGAAATGTCTGACGACGATAGGATCCCTGAGTGTGAGTACTGCTCCGACGACCGGGGTATGTGCGACATGCCTCACTTGGAAGACGGTAGGCGCTTCACCATCAAGCTCGACAAGACCTTCGATGTTTTTACGGTACGTCACAACGACAAGTCTTTTTGTAATACATTAGTTGGAGTGGATTCAATCTTGTGTTAGTTGTGTGGAATTACCTCATTCATCATGATTCACTTCACCCCTTTTATGCCCTTGATGTGCGAGTAGTCCTTATAGTTCTCGGGGATATGGAAGAACCCTAGCGTGTAATAGATCTTTTGGTGTTAGGACTTAATATCCTCTTTGCATGTTTATGTTAATAGTCTTCTTGATGTTGGGTGAAGTCGACCATACAACATATGCCAATTTTGGATGGAAGGTTATTACTACTGGCAAACCGGCTGGTCGCGGAGGTAGGTACGTGATGCTACTTGTGAGCTGCGTTGGGATTTTCCTCGAAGAGGAGAGGAGATGCAGTACAGTAGAGATAAGTATTTCCCTCAGTGAGAACCAAGGTTATCGAACCAATAGGGGAATCACGCAAAGCCCCGTGAACAACACCTGCACACACAAAAGCAAATACTTGCACCCAACGCGGGCAAGAGGGTTGTCAATCCCCTTGAACTCGTTACTTGCAAGGATTAAATCTTGTAGTGGTAGATAGATAAATTACAAAACAAAATAAAAGAAATAAAATTGCAGCAAATATATTTTGGTTTTTTATATATGATTTAAGTAGACCCGGGGGCCATAGTTTTCACTAGAGGCTTCTCTCTCGAACACATATCATACGGTGGGTAAACAAATCACTGTTGGACAATTGATAGAAAAGCGCATAGTTATGACGATATTCATGGCAATGATCATGTATATAGGCATCACGTCCGAGACAAGTAGACTGACTCCTGTCTGCATTTACTACTATTACTCCACCCATAGACCGCTATCCAGCATGCATCTAGGGTGTTAAGTTAATAAAAACGGAGTAACACCTTAAGCAAGATGACATGATGTAGACAAAGTAAACTCAACTAATATGAATAAACCCCATCGTTTTACCCTTAATGGCAACAATAGAAATACGTGTCTTGTCCCTTTTTATCACAGGGATATAGAGCACCGCAAGATTGAACCCATTACAAAGCACCTCTCCCACTGAAGATAAATCAATCTAGTTGGCCAAACCAAATGGATAGATCGGAGATAAATACAAAGCTATAACAATCATGCATAATAAAGTTCAGAAAAGACTCAATTACTTCTCATGAATATTCAGATCATAAACCCACAATTCATCGGATCCCAACAAACATACCGCCAAACAAGATTACATCAAATAGAACTCCAAGAACACCGAGGAGAACATTGTATTGAAGATCAAAGAGAGAGAAGAAGCCATCTAGCTACTAGCTATGGACCCGTAGGTCTGTGGTGAAATACTCACGCATCATCGGAAGGCAACAAGGATGATGTAGAAGCCCTCCGTGATCGATTCTCCCTCCGGCAGAGTACCGGAAAAGGCCTCCAGATGGGATCGCTGAAGAACAGAAGCATGCGGCGACATAAAAGTTATTTTTGGGTGGCTCTCTGTTGGTTTCCCAATATTTGAGAATTAATAGAAGTGGAATTAGGTCAGACGGAGCCACGTGGGGCCCACAAGGTAACAGGGTGCGCCTACCCCCCGGGTGCACCCTGTTGCCTGGCTGTCTCCTCGTTTGCCATCTGGTCTCGTCCCAAAGCTTATAGGGTCTCTTATGTCCGGGAAAAAATCGTCAAAAAGTTTGTAGCGTTTGGACTCCGTTTGGTACTGATTTTCTGGAAAACCAAAAACAAGCAGAAAACAGCAACTGGCACTGGGCACTGGGTTAATAGGTTAGTTCCCGAAAATGATATAAAATAGCATATAAATGCATATAAAACATCCAAGATTGATAATATAATAGCATGGAACAATAAAAAATTATAGATACGTTGGAGACGTATCAGCATCCCCAAGCTTAATTCCTGCTCGGCCTCGAGTAGGTAAATGATAAAAACAGAATTTTTGATGTGGAATGCTACCTAACATGTTTATCATGTAATCTCTTTACGGTATAAATGTTGAGAAACGATGAAGTAACAACATCAACATAATAATATCCATGAATATAAGAAGCATAATCATTAAACTTTCAAAATATACAATCCTTAACGAATGTTATTCCCCACTCACTTTATCATGTTAGCATGGCATGACACCGCCTTCATCGCATAAATATAAATCATGAGCACCCCAGTGTTAAACCAGGCAATTGGATCGTACTTCTAACGTGCTTTAGCATTTTCAACTTCACGCAATACATGAGCGTGAGCCATGGACATAACACTATAGGTGGAATAAATTGTGGTGATAGGGATCAATAGGAGAAGTCAAAAAGGAAGAAAGTCTCGCATCAACTCGGCGGATCAACGGACTATGGAGATGTCCATCAATTGATATCAATGCGAGGAGTAGGGATTGCCATGCAACGGATGCACTAAGAGCTATAAGTGTATGAAAGCTCAACTGAAACTAAGTGGGTGTGCATCCAACTTGCTTGCTCATGAAGACCTCGGGCATTTGAGGAAGCCCATCATCGGAATATACAAGCCAAGTTCTATAACGTTAAATTCCCACTAGTATATGAAAGTGACAACTCAGGAGACTCTCTATATGAAGAACATGGTGCTACTCTAAAGCACAAGCGTGGAAAAGGATAGTAACATTGCTCCTTCTCTCTTTTTCTCTCATTCTTTTTGTTGGGCTCTTTTTGGCCTCTCTTTTTTCGTCCGGAGTCTCATCCCGACTTGTGGGGGAATCATAGGCTCCATCATCCTTTCCTCACTGGGACAATGCTCTAATAATGATGATCATCACACTTTTATTTACTTACAACTCGATAACTAGAACAATATGACTTTATATGAATGCCTCTGGCAGTGTACCAGGATGTGCAATGATCTAGCGTAACATGTATGATAATGATGAACAGTGGCTGAGCCACAAATACTATGTCAGCTATATGATCATGCAAAGCAATATCACAATGAAGATGTATGTCATAAAAACGAAATGGTGGAAGTTGCATGGCAATATATCTCGGAGTGGCTATGGAAATGCCGTAATAGGTAGGTATGGTGGCTGTTTTGAGGAAGATATAAGGAGGCTTATGTGGGATAGAGCATATCATATCACGGGGTTTGGATGCACCGGTGATGTTTGCACCAACTCTCGAGGTGAGATCGGGCAATGCACGGTACCGAAGGCGCTAGCAAATTGCGGAAGGGTGGGAGTGTGTATAATCCATGGACTCACATTAGTCATAAAGAACTCACAGACTTATTGCCAAGCCTATTAGCCCTCGAAGCAAAGTACTACTTGATAACCCACAAGTATAGGGGATCAATTGTAGCTTTTTCAATAAATAAGAGTGTCGAACCCAACGAGGAGCTAAAGGTAGAATTAATATTCCCTTCAAGTTCTATCGACCACCGATACAACTCTACGCACGCTTAACGTTCACTTTACCTAGAACAAGTATAAAACTATTTTGTAGGTGATAGGATAGGTCTGCAAGAATAAAACTAGAAGTAATTTGCGAGATAATAAAACTACGAGTAAATTGCAAGATAATAAAAGTTAGTTGTTTAGTAAAGTTTTTGTAACACAAGAGAATGATTTGTCCATAGGCAATCGATAACTAGACCGGTAATCATTATTGCAATTTTATATGAGGGAGAGGCATGCGCTAACATACTTTCCGTACTTGGATCATATGCACTTATGATTGGAACTCTAGCAAGCATCCGCAACTACCAAAGATCATTAAGGTAAAACCCAACCATAGCATTAAGCATCAAGTCCTCTTTACTCCCATACGCAACAACCCCCTTACTCGGGTGTAAGCTTCTGTCACTCTAGCCGCCCACCATAAGAGAATTATGAACGTATTGCAAACCCTACAGCGGGAATCCCCCACGTGTGCGCGGCACGGAAGGCACCATAGGATAGCACCAAAATAAAACGTACAACTCAAACCAATCACGATCATCAATCAACCCATAGGACAAAACGAATCTACTCAAACATCATAGGATGGCCACAAATCATTGGATAATAATATGTAGCATTAAGCACCATGTTTAATTAGAGAATTACAGCGGGAAAAGAGAGGTTACACCGCTGCATAGAGGGGGAGAGAGTTGGTGTTGACGGCGGCGAAGTTGTTGGTGTAGATCGCCGTCACGATGGTTCCCCCGGCGGCGCTCCGGCGCCACCAGAAGAGAGGGGGAGAGAGCCCCCCTCCTTCTTCTTCTTCCTTGGCCTCCCCCCTAGATGGGAGGAGAGTTCCCCCTCTGGTCCATGGCTGCCTTTCACCATTTCTTAAATTCCCGGAGATCCGTAACTCCGATTGCGCTGAAATTTTAACACGATTTTTTTTCTGGATATTAGCTTCCTTGCCCCCGAAGAATAGCACCAACCGACCTACGAGGGCCTCACAAGGCACCACGGCGCGCCGGACCCCCCTGGCGCGCCCTGGTGCCTCGTGGGGCCCACGAGCACCGCCTTGCATTAATTCCACCTTCCAAAAATCACATATATTCCAAAATAATTCTCCGTGAAATTTTATTGCATTTGGACTTCATTTGATATGGATATTCTGCGAAACAAAAAACATGCAACAAACAGGAACTGGCACTGGGCACTGGATCAATTTGTCAGTCCCAAAAAACAATATAAAATGTTGCCAAAAGTATGTGGAAATTATAGGATATTGGCATGAAACAATCAAAAATTATAGATACGACGGAGACGTATCAGCATCCCCAAGCTTTATTCCTGCTCGTCCACGAGTAGGTAAATGATAAAAAGATAATTTTTGATGTGGAATGCTACCTATCATAATCTTGATCATATAATTTAATCATGGCATGAATATTAAGACACGAGTGATTCAAAGCCATAGTCTATAGTTTGATTTAAAGACATCAATACTCAAGCATACTAACAAACAACCATGTCTTTCAAAATATCAACGCTAAAGAAAGTTATCCCTAGCCCGCTATGCTCAGTCATTGATCCATTCATGAAACACACTCAACATTAACTACACCCAATGCACAAGTATGACAATAGTGCTCTCCAGTTGGTGCTTTATAAGAGAAGATGGAGACTCAATAAAAATAAAAATGCATAAAAGTAAAATAGATAGGCCCTTCGCAGAGGGAAGCATACATTTGCAGAGGTGCCAGAGCTCAAAGCTTAAATTAGAGAGATAAAATTATTTTGAGAGGCATGCTTTTCCTGTCAACGAAAACGACCGAGAATTCCTAATATCTTCCATGCTAGACACATCATAGGCCGTTCCCAAACAGAAAGTAAAGTTTATTTCCTTTCCACCATTCTTTCACAATCCATGGCTAGCCGTATCCACGGGTGCCCTCCATACCAACACTTTCCAAGGAATTTTATTATTATTAATTTTTGATTCATTATGGGACTGGGCATCCCTATTACCGGCCACTCTCTCGTGCAATGACAAGTGAATAAACACTCATCGTGAGAATAACACACCTAGCATGGAAAATATTGGCCACCCCCTGCCGCTTCATGAGCGGTACGGGCACACAAAACGAAAAATTATTTTGAAAATTAGAGTTGGCACATGCAAATTTACTTGGAATGGCATGGAAATACCGCATATAGGTAGATATGGTGGACTCATTTGGCACAACTTGGGTTTAAGGAGTTTGGATGCACAAGCAGTATTCCCGCTTAGTACAAATGAAGGCTAGCAAATAGATTGAGAAGCAACCAACCAAAAAGCGAAAACGGTCATAAACATGCATTGAAGGTAACTAACACCGAATAATGCACCATAAGTAGGATATAATTTCGTTGCATAACTATTGACTTAATTTGCATGCATAGGGAATCACAAACCTTAACATTAATATTCTTACTAAATCACAATTACTCACTAACATGACTCACATATCATCATCTCCATATCGCAAAACTATTGCAAGGAATCACACTTATCATATCCAATGATCTTTCATGAAAGTTTTTATTATATCCCTCTTAAATATTCATCACTTTGGGACCAAATTCATATCTTGTGAAAATTACCATTACTATTATCAACTCTCAAAAAGATATAAGTGAAGCATGAGAGTGCAAATATTTCTTCAAAATTCATCAACTCTCAAAATAATATAAGTGAAGCATGAGAGTTCAAATATTTCTTCAAAATTTAGCAACTGCCGTGCTCAAAAAGATTTAAGTGAAGCACTAGTGCAACTACCTAGCTCAAAAAATTTAAGTGAAGCACATAGAGTATTCTAACAAATCATGATTAACGTGTGGCTCTCTCAAATAGGTGTGTCCAGCAAAGATGATTGTGACAAACTAAAAAGCAAACAAAGCAAAGACTCATATAATACACGACGCTTCACAATCCATGGCTAGCCATATCCACGGGTGCCCTCCATACCAACTCTTTCCAAGGAATTTTGTTGTTATTAATTTTTGATTCATTGTGGGACTAGGCATCCCTATTACCAGCCACTCTCTCGTGCAATGACAAGTGAATAAACACTCATCGTGAGAATAACACACCTAGCTTGGAAAATATTGGTCATCCCCTGCCGCTTCATGAGCGGTACGGGCACACAAAACGGAAAATTATTTTGAAAATTTTAGAGTTGGCACATGCAAATTTACTTGGAACGGCATGGAAAATACCGCATATAGGTAGGTATGGTGGACTCATTTGGCACAACTTGGGTTTAAGGAGTTTGGATGCACAAGCAGTATTTCCGCTTAGTACAAATGAAGGCTAGCAAATAGATTGAGAAGCGACCAACCAGAAAACGAAAACGGTCATAAGCATGCATTGAGAATAACTAACACTGAATAATGCACCATAAGTAGGATATAACTTCGTTGCATAACTATTGACTTTACGTGCATGCATAGGGAATCACAAACCTTAACAACAATATTCTTACTAAATCAGAATTAATCACTAGCACAACCCACATATCATCATCTTCATATCGCAAAACTATTGCAAGGAATCAAGCTTATCATATTCAGTAATCTACAAGTTTTTTGTAGGATTTTCTGACTAACCATGTGAATGACCAATTCCTGTTGACTCTCTAAATAGATATAAGTGAAGCAAGAGGGTTTAATTCTTTCTACAAAAGACCATGCTCTAACAAATATGAGTGAAGCAAAAGAGTATTCTACAAATAACGGTTTTCTATATGAAGAGAAACAGGCATCCAAACTTCAAATGATATAAGTGAAGCACATGAAGCATTCTATAAAGCCATACTCAAAAGATATAAGTGAAGTGCAAAGAGCATTCTATAAATAAACCAAGGACTATCTCATACCAGCATGGTGCATAAAAGAAAAGGGAAAAATAAACACAAAAGACGCTCCAAGAATTTACGCATATCATGTGAACAAAACAAAAACCGAGACATACCGATAATTGTTGAATAAAGATGGGATGCCTTCCGGGGCATTCCCAAGCTTAGACGCTTGAGTCTCCTTGAATATTTACTTGGGGTGCCTTGGGCATCCCCAAGCTTGAGCTCTTGCCTCTCCTCATTCTTCTCATATCAATACCGCCTCGATCTTTGAACACTTCATCCACACAAAACTTAACAAAACCTTCGTGAGATCCGTTAGTGTAATAAAGCAAATCACTACTTTAAGTACTGTTGAAAACTCATTCATATTTTATTTTTGCATTATACCTACTGTATTCTAACTTCTCCATGGCTTATACCTTCTGATACAATCCATAGTTTCATCAAAACAAGCAAAACAATGCATCAAAAACAGAATCTGTCAAAAATAGAACAGTCTGTAGTAATCTGAACATTGACCATACTTCTGTAACTCCAAAAATTCTGAAACATTAGGACAAAATAAAAAATTTGCATAGAAGTACTGTGTAAAAATTTCAGAATTTTAGCATATTCCAGTAAAAAATGTAAATTCACGCACTACAGCAAAAGTTTCTGTTTTTGCACCGCACATACCAAACAAGCAATTTAAACATCCTAACGGTAAATCTTGGCACATTATTTTTATAATACAATGGATTTGTACAAGGGGATAATTATTTTTGTTGACAAGTTTCTGTAATTCAAGATTCACAAAGTTTCCATGGGCATGAACAAAGTTCAAGGAGCTCCCCCACTTCAACGGTGCTCGTCTTTCTTACTTTCACTTTCCTTTTTGAAAAGTTTTAGGTTCCCCTCTATATTTTTTTTGTTTTCAAACTTTATAAAAACACTCAACAGAAATAAATGACTCTCTAAAACTTCCAGGTTGTCTCCCTGGCAGCGCTTTCTTTAAAGCCATTAAGCTAGGCATAAAGTGCTCAAGTAATCGATCCACCCGGATCCCAAGGTATATCAAAGCCAATTTTAATTAACAATGATTTGTAATTTAGTAGTGAGCACCAAGCAACATATATCATCCAATGACGAAGTCTAACTCTCTTCATATGCATCGGCATGTCATAAAAGAACAACTCATGCACATCAAGTAAAGGCCAATGCATAGCATAAACAGTTTCTTGCAATTTTATCGTATTGGAAACATAGAGAGGTAGAGATGTAGTTCCTCTCTCATAATAATTGCAATTAGGAGCAGCAAGCACATGCATATTATATTCATCAAAATAATCATGTGCAATAGTAAAATGCAACCCATCAATATAATCCTTAATAAGAGCAAACTTCTCTGATGTAGTGTAGTTAGGAGAATTCAAAAAGATAATAGGACTATCATGTGTAGGTGCAATAGCAACAATTTCATTCTTAACATAAGGAACTATAGCAAGTTCATCTCCATAAGCATAATTCATATTGGCATCATGGCCACAATCATAGCAAGCATCAATTTCATCAAAAAGGGATATTTCAAACGAATCCAAGGAATCATAGCAATCATCATAGCATTCATCCTTCGGTAAGCACGAAGGGAAATTAAACAATGTATGAGTTGAAGAGTTACTCTCATTAGAAGGTGGGCACAGGTAGCTAATCCGCTCTTCCTTCTTTTGTTCTTCACTCTCATCCTCATCTTTTTCATCTAATGAGCTCAAAGTGTCATCTATTTCTTCTTCCATAGATTCCTGCAAAATATTAGTCTTTTCTCGGACAGCGGAGACTTTCTCAATAAATTGATCAATATAGGCATTGTATTCATAATTCTCATAGCAATATTTAAGTATAGCAAAAATTTCAGATCGGTAAACATCATCTTATATTTTATATTTACTAATTGGATGCACCATACGAGTCTCCACGTTAATCCTCACGTCGAACAATTATTTACTGTTGGATTAATAAAAGATTAACAGCAAGATGATTCCTTTCACCGTAATGTCCCCCATAGAGTCCAGAGCGGTAACGAATTATATCTCCCCGAGCTCTCTTCTTTCACTTTCCATGTCATGACGCTATCGTTCTTTCAACTCCTATCAAGCTGGATCTAGGTTGTAGGAGCTAAGCTAGCACCACGACCAGCTTTCCTCCTCCCCCTCTGTTCTCTCCCATGATCTAATTGGATTTTGCTTTGTTAGAGTTGAAGTGCAATCAGGAGGTTGTGCACCTGCATGTTCAGTAATCGAGTAGTCTTTCCACCTCCAGTTTTTTTCTCTCCCATGATCTAATGGATTTCTTTTATTAGACTTCAAGTGCACGTTTGATCAGGCTGTGTCGTGTGTACGATCCGTGTTCAGGCCAATCGAGTAAGCTTTCTAATTGTGCATCTCGCCGGACGGTGCTAGCGCGTCGGGAAGGAAACAAGCCAACTTGCGCATGGAGCTGCCGTCGCCGGCGATCTACGACTGCTGCGACTCAGCGTTATCGTGAGGACCTATGCTGGAACCTACTGGGCTGCCGGCCTGCAACGCTAGGGTAAGGGAACATGAGCTGTTGCATGCACCGCCCAGCGCGATGGAGTCGCTGCCGAAGATGGTGCGGCACTGCAAGGCGTACACCACTGTGTACTACTAGCGCGCGGTGGGCGACAAGTACCAACCCTGGGACTAGGTGGACTGCAGGAGCTAAGTCCAATTTATTGGAACGTGCAGGATGGCGGCAAGCACAGCTGGCTGCTGGAGCTAAATTCGTGACTGGTGTCAGTATTGATGCCCTATTGCCGGAGACGCACGGTAACAGCAGCCCCGTTTTGTCCAGCGGGATGACATCACCCATGTTCGTTTGATGTGGTTGGCAGTTTGACATTCACCACAGGTATTCGGTCGTCCTGAGTATATGTACAGTTTAATCTCTGTAGCTGTTTGTTGATGAAACTGGGGATCAAGTATATTATATGCATCAATGCATGCGTCTGGCTATGTTTTTCTCTAGCGGTGGTGTGTGTTGGATTGCTATTTTCTAAATGATAGTAATATTGTCCATTAGATCTTTCTCTTCATTAGTTTCTTTCAAAGATTATATTGACATGCTTGATTGTTTGACTAAATAAAGCAACTAAAGGGATGAACTGATTAAACGTGCAATTCAAACACCCATGTTTCGTACTCAGTTTGTTTTTCTCATTGATAGATGTAATCGTTTTTTCTTGCGGTGGAAGTAATCGAGTTAAAGATTATCTTCCGTATAAAATTGGATTAAGATTGTGCAAATCATTGCAGATTTTCCTACTGGCTGGATCAGAAACAAAGTTGTCCTATTATAAATTTTCGCTAGCTTGAGGATGAGGAGATGTGCATCTGACACAGAGGTTGTTGGAGGTCGCATACAGCTGGAACAGGTTTTTCTTCCAGAATATCTAAATTCTTTTAGTTGCATTCCCTCTTTTTTACCAGCAGTTTTAACATGTTGCAGGGTTCCTATCTTACTTAAAGTTGTTTGGTCGTGCATGAGCCTAACTTGAATATATGTAGGATTATAAGTGAGTATTTTCTACTTTAATATCTTATATATGATTATTGTTTTAGGTAGCCTGATTGTTGCTATTCAATTATAGAAATTGCATGTTTTCTATGCTTATATTATTGTTTTGTTTTACATATGACTCTCGACACAAATATCTTGACCTACCAAACATTTATAAGACTCTAACTATATGAATATAGATTATCCTACAAGTTTCAGAATAGAAAACACAGATTACCCTATAGACATGTAAGCCTAAAAAATGCAACAAGTGCGGAAAATTGTAGCCAAGGCTTATAATTTGTTGCCCCTTCTGCTGTTTGATATTATCTGTATTTTCATAGTTGCCAATGCTTGATGTAGCCTTATCTAATCCAATGATGGCCACTCCTTTCAGCTTCTATCGCATAATACGGGCTTTATATGGTCTTTTTTCTTGATGATGTATTCATCAGTCAACCGAGGGCAAAAGTTCATATTATGTGTCAATATGAAAGCACCGCAATAGTCTTAGTGCCTCCATATATGGGGTAAATTGTCCCAGTAAATATATAGATGAAGGTGGGAGTGTAGTTTTCTACTGTCCGCACTTGCCACTGTGGTATCTTATATCAAAAGAATTAAGTGACATATGGTTAGATCTGCCAATGGCACTACCATTCATTATATACACCCATGCTATTTCTTTCATGAGTTCCTACTTTAAGTATAAATTTAAAATTATCTAGGTTATTCTTAGCTCACACCACACATGTAGCTATATGAATTTACGCAAGGCGAAAACTCAATTTGGCTCCTGGGAGCACATGCTCCCGGGGCCAAATTTTTTTTTGAAATGTGAAAAAAATCATGACAAATTTTTTATGTGGTCTTAGTCACATTCAAATGCTAGCTGCAAATTTTGAGACAAAAAGGTTAAGCATTTTGGGCTGTGCAAAAAAAAAAAACAAATTGAACATCAAATGTTACCCCCAAATATCACCCCAAATTTATTTATTTCACCGACGAAAAACTGCCACTCCGTTTCCCATGAAAATTGTCAAGCATGCTTGCGACACTAACACGAATATCCACAAAAAATTTCAAAATTTTTTAAAAACATTTAGTTTTTTTTTCGCGTTACTGTTCACCCGGGAGCATGTGCTCCCGGGAGCCAAAACGCCAGCCCCCAAGCAAGGTTGGCTTTTGTCTTTTGTACAGTTTAGCTTGAAATTGATATTCTTTTATTATGATTATAAATAATATGTGGCTAAAATATGGGCGACTACAAATATTTTCATGGATTATTCACACTTAAATCTGACATTTATTTCTCCATGCTTATGATCAGTATAGCGAAAAATCAAGATAATTGGGCAGCACTACACATATCAGGTTACAAGGCTCTTTTTGCTCTCTTCAAATAGTCTAACCACTTCCACGAGTTGAACTGGTGCAAAATAGTAATTTTTGTTCATATTCTTCCACGGACGAAACAATGTAAATCGCTGCATGTTTTTTTCATAGTAATATATGTATAATCATAACCCCCCTCTACTTTGAGTATCTATATTGAGACAGACAATGTGTCACAGCTGCAATGTTTTATTACTAATTTAATTAACTACGATTGTGCTTCAGACCTTTCACTTATAATTCGGTCAAATTTAGACATTCAGTTGGCACTCATGCTTAATTAATTTTAGTTGGTTTACCGATTGTATGGGGATAATCAATATAACTACTAATGAACAAAGGTATAAAATGAAAGAAAAGTAGGTCGAGCATGATCTGTTCAAATTAATATCTTCCAAATTATGATAGTGACAATAAGTATTTATGAATTTTGTAAAATAGCTAGCCCGTGCAGTTGCACGGGTTGATGACTAGTCTTCATAATTTTCATACTTTTCAAACAAAGATTCAATTTCATAAGCACCCTTAAAAGCAAAAAATTCTTCTATTTGTTCAACATCATAGTAATCATATATACCATCAGCATAAGAAGCCAAGGTTTCATTATCATTAAATTCACATGAAAAGGGAAGGTGTGGAGCCTTCATCCTAGAGCAGCAAGTATAATCATATCTTAAGCATAAATTCCGAGCATACCAATGCAAATAATGAATTTGATCCCATAAGAGTTTTCCTTTTTGAGAGAAGCGATAATCCCTAAAGTATTTCCGTTGATCCAAAGTAACTCCCATTATCAAGTTGACTGGAGTTTTATCAGCATTATCAAAGTAGTATTTAATGTTTTCCACATAACGAGCATCGAGGGTTTTAGGAGGTTCCCCATCTCCATGAGTAGCAAGTACAACTATTTTTTTTGGTGTTTCGTGTTCCATATACACAACTAAAGATATAAAACAACTTAGAACAAAAAAATAAAAACTACTTAGTGATAAAGCAAACAAGCACACACGAGAATATCAACCCCATGCTATTGCTCCCCGACAACGGCGCCAGAAAAAGGTCTTGATAACCCACAAGTATAGGGGATCAATTGTAGCTTTTTCGATAAATAAGAGTGTCGAAACCAACGAGGAGCTAAAGGTAGAATTAATATTCCCTTCAAGTTCTATCGACCACCGATACAACTGTACGCACGCTTAACGTTCACTTTACCTAGAACAAGTATAACACTATTTTGTAGGTGATAGGATAGGTCTGCAAGAATAAAACTAGAAGTAATTTGCGAGATAATAAAACTATGAGTAAATTGCAAGATAATAAAAGTTAGTTGCTTAGTAGAAAGTTTTTGTAACACAAGAGAATGATTTGTCCATAGACAATCGATAACTAGACCGGTAATCATTATTGCAATTTTATATGAGGGAGTGGCATGAGCTAACATACTTTCCGTACTTGGATCATATGCACTTATGATTGGAACTCTAGAAAGCATCTGCAACTACCAAAGATCATTAAGGTAAAACCCAACCATAGCATTAAGTATAAAGTCCTCTTTACTCCCATACGCAACAACCCCCTTACTCGGGTGTAAGCTTCTGTCACTCTAGCCGCCCACCATAAGAGAATTATGAACGTATTGCAAACCCTACAACGGGAATCACCCACGTGTGCGTGGCACGGAAGGCACCATAGGATAGCACCAAAATAAAACGTACAACTCAAACCAATCACGATCATCAATCAACCCATAGGACAAAATGAATCTACTCAAACATCATAGGATGGCCACAAATCATTGGATAATAATGTAGCATTAAGCACCCTGTTTAAGTAGAGAATTACAGCGGGAAAAGAGAGGTTACACCACTGCATAGAGGGGGAGAGAGTTGGTGTTGACGGCGGCGATGTTGTTGGTGTAGATCGCCGTCACAATGGTTCCCCCGGTGGCGCTCCGGCGCAACCGGAAGAGAGGGGGAAAGAGCCCCCCTCCTTCTTCTTCTTCCTTGGCCTTCCCCCTAGATGGGAGGAGAGTTCCCCCTCTGGTCCATGGCTGCCATGGTGGCGGAGGGGCAGGAGCCCCTCCGAGATTGGATCTCTCTCTCTGTTCTCTTCTGTTTCGCGCTCCTATTTTCTGGCCTTTCACCGCTTCTTAAATTCCCGGAGATCCGTAACTCCAATTGCGCTGAAATTTTAACACGATTTTTTTTCTGGATATTAGCTTCCTTGCGCCCGAAGAATAGCACCAACCGACCTACGAGGGCCTCGCGAGGCACCACGGCACGCCGGACCCCCTGGCGCGCCTTGGTGCCTCGTGGGCCCCACGAGCACCGCCTTGCGTTGATTCCACCTCCCAAAAATCACATATATTCCAAAATAATTCTCCATGAAATTTTATTGCATTTGGACTTCGTTTGATATGGATATTCTATGAAACAAAAAACATGCAACAAACAGGAACTGGCACTGGGCACTGGATCAATATGTTAGTCCCAAAAAACAATATAAAATGTTGCCAAAAGTATGTTGAAATTATAGGATATTGGCATGAAACAATCAAAAATTATAGATACGACGAAGACGTATCACTACTCGCATGCCCCTAGGGAGGAGGTTGGTAGGAGTTAACCATCGCGCACCCCCGATTATAACAACACTCAAGGATTGCATTTCATACCTAAGAATGCTCAAACCTCCCCACCATGCCACGACCAACACTTAGATGAGAAGTTAATAACAAGCTTTAATACCGATATTTCTACTAACCAATGATCATGAACCAATATCCTTTCATATTACGACATCAATATCATTAAACCATACATTTCATATTTAGTGATCTACATGAATGTTTTTATTATATCCCCCTTGAATACTTATCCTTTATGGACTAGTCTTATAACCCGTGCAAATTGCCATTACTATTTATTAGACTCTCAAAAAGTTTTAAGTGAAGCATGAGAGTACAACTATTTCTTTAAAATATAACCACCGTCGTGCTCTCAAAGATATAAGTGAAGCACTAGAGCAACTGCCTAGCTCAAAAGATATAAGTGAAGCACATAGAGTATTCTAACAAATCACGAACAAATGCGTGTCCCTCTCAAAAGGTGTTTCCAGCAAAAGATGATTGTGGAAAACTAAAACAAAGCAAAAACTACTATGGCACAAGACGCTCCAAGTAAAACTCATATCATGTGATGAATAAAAATATAGCTCCAAGTTACCGATAGATTGTAGATGAAAGAGGGGATGCCATTCGGGGCATCCCCAAGCTTAGACGCTTGGATCTTCCTTGAATATTACCTTGGGGTGCCTTGGGCATCCCCAAGCTTAGGGTCTTGCCGCTCCTTATTCCTTCATCCATCGTAATCTCACCCAAAACTTGAAAACTTCATCACACAAAACTCCACAGAAACTTCGTGAGATTCGTTAGTACAATAAATCAATCATCCACTTTATGTACTGTTATAAACTCATTCATAATTGTTCTTTCATAATACCTACTGTATTCTAACTCTTCCATGACCTATACCCCCCGATATAATCCATAGTTTCATTAAAACAAGCACACTATGCAATAAAAACAGAATCTGTCTAAAACAGAACAATACGTAATGATAGAATATTATCTATATTTATGTAACTCCAAAAATACTGAAAAATTAGGATAACGTACAAAATTTGTATCCCAATACTGTGTAATTTTTTTAGATTTATTACATTCCAGTAAAGAATAAAAATTCCATAACTGGGCGCAAAATTTTCGTTTTCAAACAGCATCAATAACTAAAATTGTGTCATCCAAATCATTTCAAAGGCATTACTTGGCACAAACACTAATTAAAACATAAAACCACAACCATAACAATAACTAAAATTGTGTCATCACACAAAAAGGAAAAACTATTGGGTTATCTCCCAACAAGCTCATTCTTTATAGTCATTAGGATAGGCTTGGGATATTAATGATACTCACATAAGAGACAAGAATTGAAGCACAAACAGAGCATCATAAAACATGTGACAAACATATTTAAGTCTAACATACTTACTATGCATAGACATTTTATAAGCAAACAAATTAGCAAGACAAGAAATATTTAGCATATGCAAGGAAGAAGAATAAAACATTAACAATTTGATCATCAAGAGAGGTAATTGAGTAACACGAAATTTTCTACAACCATATTTTCTTCTTTCATAATAAGTACATGTAGGATCATAATAAAACTCAACAATATAGCTATAATATAAGATACTATCTTCATGATCCACGTGCATAAAAGTTTTATAATCTTCCAAGATAGTGGGATTAACATAAACTAAAGTCATGACCTCTCCAAACCCACTTTTATCAAAAATTCCATGAGATTGATAATTCTCCAAAGTAGTGGGATAATTATTACCTAAAGTTGACGCTCTTCCGAACCCACTTTCAATATTATTGCAAATTAATATTATCAATAAGATATTCATCATGAGGCTTAACTAAGTTTTCAAGATCATAAGAAGCATTATCACCCCAATCATGATCATTGCAATAAGTAGTGGACATGACAAAATTATCATCCCCAAGCTTGTAGTTTTTCATATCATTAGCACAATTGACATTAATAGAATTTATAATAACATCATTGCAATCATGCTTTTCATTCAAGGAGCTATCATGAATCACTTTATAAACTTCTTCTTTTAGCACTTCATCACAATTTTTGGATTCACCATTTTCAAGCAAAACTTCATAAAGATAATCAAGTGCACTCAACTCACTTGCAATTGGTTCCTCATAATTGGATTGTTTGAAAAGATTAGCAAGTGGATGAGGATCCATATGTCTATATTTTTATTTTCATTGAGTCACACAATTATTGCAAGCAAGCAAACAAAAATATTTTTGTGTTTTTCGATTTTTTATAGAAGTGGAGGGAGATGAAAAAGAGAGGCAAATAAAAAGTAGAGCAAGTAGATGATAGTTTTAGTGAAGGTACTTGATAGTTTTTGATGATGTTTCCCCGGCAACGGCGCCAGAAATTCTTCCTGCTACTTGTGAGCCGCGTTGGGATTTTCCTCGAAGAGGAGAGGAGATGCAGTACAGTAGAGATAAGTATTTCCCTCAGTGAGAACCAAGGTTATTGAACCAATAGAAGAATCACACAAAGCCTCGTGAACAACACCTGCACACACAAAAGCAAATACTTGCACCCAACGCGAGCAAGAGGGTTGTCAATCCCCTTGAACTCGTTACTTGCAAGGATTAAATCTTGTAGTGGTAGATAGATAAATTGCAAAACAAAATAAAATAAATCAAATTGCAGCAAATATATTTTGGTTTTTTATATATGATTTAAGTAGACCCGGGGTCATAGTTTTCACTAGAGGCTTCTCTCTCGAACACATAGCATACAATGGGTAAACAAATTACTGTTGGGCAATAGATAGAAAAGCGCATAGTTATGATGATATTCAAGGGAATGATCATGTATATAGGCATAACGTACGAGACAAGTAGACCGAATTCTGCCTGCATCTACTACTATTACTCCACCCATCGACCGCTATCCATCATGCATCTGGGGTATTAAGTTAATAAAAATAGAGTAACACCTTAAGCAAGATGACATGATGTAGACAAAGTAAACTCAACTAATATGAATAAACCCCATCATTTTACCCTTAATGGAAACAATACCAATACGTGTCTTGTCCCTTTCTGTCACTGGGATATAGAGCACCACAAGATTGAACCCATTACAAAGCACCTCTCCCGCTGAAGATAAATCAATCTAGTTGGCCAAACCAAACGGATAGATCGGAGAGAAATACAAAGCTATAACAATCATGCATAATAAATTTTAGAAAAGACTCAATTACTTCTCATGAATATTCAGATCATAAACCCACAATTCATAGGATCCCGACAAACACACCGCAAAAGAAGATTACATCGAATAGAACTCCAAGAACACCGAAGAGAACATTGTATTGAAGATCAAAGAGAGAGAAGAAGCCATCTAGCTACTAGCTATGGACCCGTAGGTCTGTGGTGAACTACTCACCCATCATCGGAAAGCAGCAAGGATGATGTAGAAGCCCTCCGTGATCGATTCCCCCCTCCGGCAGAGTATCGGAAAAGGCCTCCAGATGGGATCGCGGAAGAACAGAAGCTTGTGGCGGCAGAAAAGTTATTTTTGGGTGGCTCTCTGTTGGTTTCCCAATATTTGAGAATTTATAGAAGTGGAATTAGGTCAGACGGAGCCACATGGGGCCCACAAGGTAACAGGGTGCGCCTACCCACTCTGGGCGCGCCCTATTGCCTTGCCGTCTCCTCGTTTGCCGTCTGGTCTCCACCCGAAGCTTCTAGGGTCTCTTATGTCCAGAAAAAAAATCATCAAAAAGTTTCGTAGCGTTTGGACTCCGTTTGGTACTGATTTTCTGGAAAACCAAAAACAGGCAGAAAACAACAACTGGCACTGGGCACTGGGTTAATAGGTTAGTTACCAAAAATGATATAAAATAGCATATAAATGCATATAAAACATCCAAGGTTGATAATATAATAGCATGGAACAATAAAAAATTATAGATACATTGGAGACGTATCACGTGACAGGGCTTATCTTCCTTTGTCCCGGATCGTTGCAGCAGGGGGTAAACATAGACCACTTATTGGCTGCATGCATGGGGCCTTTTTCCCCTTAATCACCATTTGGTAACCATAGTGGGGAAGAACCGTGGTGGCGTATGTGATACAGGGCTGCCGCGTGTATGGACGTATCTGTACCGGCTCTACCCACAAATAGAAATATGCAAGGTGGCTTAGGAATCCAACGTAGCATTGTGCTTAGGAACCACTATAGATGCACGCTAGTGGGGAATCCAGACTCCCTGGGAACACTTATTGATCTGGATGCCCTTCTTTACTATCCTCGTTATTAAATTCCATTTAGGTATTTTACTTTTATGTTTGCTACACCATTTCCACCATATTACTACTGCTCTGAATTTCTTGCAACTTGCAGGCACTGCTATTTAAACTCTTCAAGATACGAAATACTGATTCCTGTGTTCCCTGTGGGATCAATATTCTTTCTTCGAAAAGGCTACAACCAAACCCTTTGAACCTGCAGGACATCAGTGGCTATTTTGAGGAAGGATATAATGAGGCTTATATGTGAGAGAGCGTATCATCTCACAGGATTTGGACGCATCTGTGAAGTTTGCACCATGTCTCGAAGTGAGAGTGGGCAATTCGCGGTACCGAAGAGGCTAGCAAAATATGGATAGGTGGAAGTGCTTGTAGACCAAAAACTCACATTAAACATAAAGAACTCAAGTACTTATTACAAAGTTTATTTAGCCCTCGAAGCAAAATATGACTCGCATGCCCCTAGGGAGGAGGTTGGTAGGAGTTAACCATCGCGCGCGCCCGATCCAAACACACAAAGGGTTATTCAATCAAAGATAAATCATACTCCGACTTCCTCACTATTGACAATGGCCACCACTTTCATGCATAAGGACTCACAAACCTTAACACCGATATTCATGCTTAGATCTAATTATTTACTAACACACTCACATATTACTACTTCAATATCGCAAAACTATTGCAAGGAATCAAACTTATCATACTCAATGATCTACATGTCCATGCTAGTTTTTATTATACCACCTTTATATACCTATAATTTTTGGACCAACCATATAACTCATGCAAATTACCACTTCCTATTTAACTCTCAAAAAGATTTAAGTGAAGCAAGAGAGTGCAAATAATTTCTACAAAACATATCTCCATGCTCAAATAAATATAAGTGGAGTACTAGAGCAATTGCCTCAACTCAAATAGATATAAGTGAAGTATGAATGACCATTCTATAAATTTAACATGAATGTGTGTCTCTCTTAATAGGTGTGATTAGGAAAAGATGATTGCAAAGATCAGCAAACAAAACTAAAATATAAACAAAGACGCTCCAAGCAAAACACATACCATGTGAAGAAAAAAAATATAGCTCTGAGTAGGATATACCGATAGTTTTGAAGACGAAAGAGGGGATGCCATCCAGGGCATCCCCAAGCTTAGCTGCTTGAGTCTTCATAGAATGTTAACTTGGGGTGCCTTGGGCATCCCCAAGCTTAGGTTCTTGCCGCTACTTATTCTTCTCATATCTCCATCTCACCCAAAACTTGAAAACTTCAGTCACACAAAACTTAACGGAACCACGTGAGATCAGTTAGTATAATTAAATAAATCATTCACTTCGGTGCTGTCAAGACAAGATTCATATTTTTTATCATATAATTCCTAATGTATTCTATCATTTACACAATTTATATTCCCCAATATAAGCCGTAGAAACTTCAAAACAAGCAGACAAAGAAAACTAGACATAATCTGTGAAAAACAGAACATCACGTAAAGATCTAATTTTTAGTCATACTTCTGTAACTCAAAAAATTCTACAAATTTAAGGCAACACAGACAATTTGTATATAAGTACTTTGTAAAAAGTTCAGCATTTTATTCATTCCAGTACATAATGATAATTCATACACTCGACGCAAAAGTTTCTGTTTCTGCACAGAACCAAATAAACAAGCATCCACACCACCCTAAAGGCTTAACTTGGCACAAAATCGAAATAAAAGATACAAATACAATTACTATAGTAGCTATAATTATGTTGACACACAAAAACAAAAAGGAGAAACAAAGATAACTATTTGGTTGCCTCCCAACAAGTGCTATTGTTTAATGGCCCTAGCTAGGCATAATGCAATCTATCAAGTGTTATCATCTTTTAAAGATATACCATACATAGCTGTTATGATAGATTCATAAGGAGGTTTAATCTTCTTTCTGGGAAAATGTTCCATACCTTTCTTTAAAGAAAATTGGAATCATATGTGGCACCCCGATCTGACTCAGACTGGTGCCTACACGTGCCGGCCCAGGATAACTTCCCGACACGCACCAAGGGTCATGGCACATTGATCCAAACATGAATTTATTAATAATACGGAGTTTACAACATGAATACAAGAGTATCCTATGTAAATCTCCATGATAGAGCTATTCCTCAGCGGAAAAAAATAAATGACAGCGGAAGACTATGTTGGCGGCTTGGCTGGGTTGGGCTTCACAACTCACAGGACTGGCTGGGGCGACCATCTAGCTTATCCATCTTCTCCAGTATCTGTCCACGTGCAAGGTCAGGTAAGTACCTTGAATGTACTTGCAAGGCAGCTATTATATAGCAATCAAACAAACAAGTAACAAAGCAAAAACGAAGTTTAAGCAACAACATCAATAATATCCTGACAAGACCACAAATAAACTTACCGCTAGACTAGCAAGTAAATACACTTGAATCACCGAGATCACTTCTCGCGAGTAGTCAGAACAACACTGCGCCTTTCTCGACAAAACACAAATCATCTTACTGTGACAGTGGTACGACTTTACCGACCAAAACACTATCATTCAATTCTTTCCCAAACTTGACCATTACTAAATTAAAGTTGACCTGATCCAAGTGGTCAAAACTTTATACCATGTCCTATTTCTCCTTTGCACAAGTGGCCTTATATTAAAGTTATCATAATCTAAAATGGCAAATACTTCGTCTTAAATCTTGACTTAAAATACTTTTCTTAACTAGAAAACCATACTTGTCGTGGTTTTTTCACGTCAGATGTCCTCGTGAAAGGACTTAGTGGTGTGGCCATTGCAACTACGTGGAAGTTTGGACGGGGTTGGTCGAAAACGAGAGATGCGGATTTACCCAGGTTCGGCCCCTCGCGGTGGAGGTAAAAGCCTACTCCTGCTTGATTGATATTGCTATGGATCTCGATTACAAGGGTGCGGATTCGCTAAGCTAGCTCTCAAGAGATTGCAACTTAGTCTTTTCGGTGCTAGGGGCTCTCCTTTATATAACAGGTCGAGTCCCTAGCTTTACAGAAGATTCCGGGTCATATTGTTAACCCGTACCCTACTCTAACTCTTATCCATCTTGCCTTCCAAGTTAGGAAGCTATCTCCACCTGGGCCTTCTACATGAGTCGGTCTGTCAGGTCCTTGAGAGACGGCCACCTGTTGGGTCTCACCTTGGGCCTCCAGCCCATCTATTTATCTTGGAGTTGACCCGTCAGTGGGATGACCCACTTTGTCTCAAGGCTTAGGGCCGGGTCATGCTCTTGCCGGGTCTCAACCTCAAGGAATATCCCCAACATTAGCCCCCAATTTGACTTGGATTTATCCATGTTAAACTCCTTCCTGAAAATAGGACAAAGGAAAATCATGAAGGCTATGCCCTGGCTCTGACTTCTCTTTTAAGCCGCCACTTGCCCGTCCCTTGGGCCCTTGTCTCTATAAGTTACTTCATCCGGGTCAAAACATTGCCGGGTCTCGTAATCCTTCCAGACTTAGAAATTTCCGCTGCCTCATCTAATGATGTCAGCTTATTTGTTTCCAAAATATGCGCGTGACATCATAACAGATCTTTGAGTGGATATGTCAAATCTTGTCAATGCAAGAATCGAGGCAACTTTTGGGCCTACATTTATTGCGCCCCCTGGGGTTCTGCCCCTGCCATTTCGGGTTCCACCTTGCCTATAAATGGGTCGGCGCCCTTCGAGGCTCACTTTTTACTCCTTCTGCCTCTCGCTCATCTTCTTCCTCCTCTGCCTCCTGACGCCACCGCGCCCCTTCGAGCTCGTCGCTGCCGAAGACAACGCCCGCAACAACACCGCTACCGTCGTCAGACCTCGTCAAGGACACCGCGGTCGCATCAATGTCAAGGGCCTCGTCAAGAACCCTTGCATGCGGATTGCCACTTGTAGTCTGCGTTGGTATTTCCCCGAAGAGGAGAGGATGATGCAGTACATTAGAGATAAGTATTTCCCTCAGTTAAGAACCAAGGTTATCAATCCAGTAGGAGAACCAAGCAAAATTCCTTTGAAACGCACCTGCACACACAAGAGCAAACACTTGCACCCAACGCAAATAAGAGGGTTGTCAATCCTCTTAGCGGTTACTTGCAAGAATTAAATCTTATAGAGATAAATTGCTAAACTAAAATACTAATAAAAATAAAAGTAAATAAATTGCAGCAAGGTATTTTTGGGTGTTTAATATGATAAAGCGCAGAAACATACGGTGGGTAAACAAATTACTGTTGGGCAATTGACAGAATAGCAAATAATTATGACGGATTCATGGCAATGATCATGTATATAGGCATCACGTCCGAGACAAGTAGACTGACTCCTGCCTGCATCTACTACTATTACTCCACCCACAGCATGCATCTAGGGTATTAAGTATGAAACAGAGTAACGCCTTAAGCAAGATGACATGATGTAGAGAAGCAAATTTAAGCAATATGAATAAATCCCATCTTTTTATCCTTAATGGCAACAATAAAAATACGTGTCATGTCCCTTTCTGTCACTGGGATTGAGCATCGCAAGATTGAACCCATCACAAAGCACCTCTCCCATTGCAAGATAAATCAATCTAGTAGGCCAAACTAAACCAATAGATCGGAGAGAAATACAAAGCTATAACAATCATGCATAAAAGAGTTCAGAGAAGACTCAAATATTTCTCATGAATAATCTGATCATAAACTCACAATTCATCAGATCCCAAGAAACACACCGCAAAAGAAGATTACATCGGATAGAACTCCAAGAACATCAAGGAGAACATTGTACTGAAGATCAAAGAGAGAGAAGAAGCCATCTAGCTACTAGCTATGGACCCGTAGGTCTGTGGTAAACTACTCACACATCATCGGAAGGGCGGCAAGGTTGATGTAGAAGCCCTCCATGACCGATTCCCCCTCCGGCAGAGTACCGGAAAAGGCCTCCAGATGGGATCGTGGAAGAACAGAGGCTTGCGGCGGCGGAAAGGTTATTTCTTCTGGCTCTCTGGGGTTTCCCAACAATTGTGAATTTATAGAAGTGGAATTAGGTCAAACGGAGTCACGTGGGCCCCACAAGGCAGCACGGCGTGCCCCCCTGGGCGCGCCCTAGTGCCTTCTGGAGCCCTCGTGAGGCTTCTGGCCTCCTCCCGAAGCTTCCAAGGGTTCATTTGTCCAGAAAAAATCTCCAAAAAGTTTTGTGGCATTTGGACTTCATTTGGTACTGTTTCTCTGAAAAGCCAAAAACAAGCAGAAAACAGCAACTGGCACTGAGCACTAGGTTAATAGGTTAGTCCCAAAAAATGATATATAATTGCATATAAAAACATCCAAGATTGATACTATAATAGCATGGAACAATAAAAAATTATAGATACGTTGGAGACGTATAAAGCATCCCCAAGCTTAATTCCTGCTCATCCTTGAGTAGGTAAATGATAAAAACAGAATTTTTGATGTGGAATGCTACCTATCATGTTTCATCATGTAATCTCTCTCTTACGGTATGAATAATAAGATCCAAGTGATTCAAAGCAATAGTCTATAATTTGATATAAAGACATCAATACTCAGGCATCCTAATAAACAATCATGTCTTTCAAAATAAAAATGCTAAAGAACGTTATCCCTACAAAATCATATGACCCTGTCATGCTCCATCTTCATCACACAAAGTATTTATCATACCCAACCCCGGTTTTAGCCAAGCAATTGGTTCATACTTTTCAACGCGCTTCAGCTTTTTCAACTCTCACGCAATACATGAGCGCAAGCCATGGATATAGCACTATGGGTGGAATAGAGTATGGTGATAGAGATAAATAAGAGAAGTCAAAAATGGCAAAAGTCTCACATCAACGAGGCTAATCAACAGGCTATGGAGATGCCCATCAATTGATGTCAATGCAAGGAGTAGGGATTGCCATGCATCGGATGCACTAAGAGCTATAAGTGTATGAAAGCTCAACATGAAAACTAAGTGGGTGTGCATCCAACTTGCTTGCCCATGAAGACCTCGGGCATTTGAGGAAGCCCATCATCGGAATATACAAGCCAAGTTCTATAATGAAAAATTCCCACTAGTATATGAAAGTGACAAAATAGGACACTCTCTATATGGAAAACATGGTGCTACTCTGAAGCACAAGTGTGGAAAAGGATAGTAACATTGCCCCTTCTCTCTTTTTCTCTCATTTTTTTAATTCATGGCTCTTTTTCGCCTCCTTTTTCCCTTTTTTCTTTTTTTTTCAATTGTTTTATTTCGTCGGAGTCTCATCCCGACTTGTGGGGGAATCATAGTCTCCATCATCCTTTCCTCACTGGGACAATGCTCTAATAATGATGATCATCACACTTCTATTTATTTACAACTCAACATTACAACTCGATACTAGAACGAAAATATGACTCTATATGAATGCCTCTGGCAGTGTACCAGGATGTGCAATGATGCTAGCATAACATGTATAAAAATGATGAATGGTGGCTGAGCCACGAATACTATGTCAGCTATATGATCATGCAAAGCAATATGACAATGATGATGTATGTCATAAAAACGGAACGGTGGAAGTTGCATGGCAATATATCTCGGAATGGCTATGGAAATGCCATGATAGGTAGGTATGGTGGCTGTTTTGAGGAAGATATAAGGAGGCTTATGTGGGATAGAGCGTATCATATCTTGGGGTTTGGATGCACCGGCGAAGTTTGCACCAACTCTCTATGTGAGAAAGGGCAATGCACGGTACCGAAGAGGCTAGCAAATTGCAGAAGGGTGAGAGTGCGTATAATCCATGGACTCACATTAGTCATAAAGAACTCACATACTTATTGCAAAAGTTTATTAGCCCTCGAAGCAAAGTACTACTACGCATGCTCCTGGGGGGAGGTTGGTAGGAGTTAACCATCGCGCCCCCCCGACCGCCACACAAAGGAAGACAATCAATAATAAATCATGCTCCAACTTCCTAGCATAACGACAGATCATACGTGCATGCTTCGGGAATCACAAACCTTAGCACAATTATTCTTACTAAACCACAATTATCTACTAATACCTCCCACATATTACCATCTTAATATCGCAAAACTATTGCCAGGAATCTAATTTATCATATTCAGTGATCTACATGAAAGTTTTTATTATATCCCTCTTGAATACCTATCATATCAGGACCAAATTCATAACCCGTGCATATTACCATTACTATCATGAGACTCCCAAAAAGATATAAGTGAAGCATGAGAGTGCAACTATTTCTTTAAAATATAACCACCGTCGTGCTCTAAAAGGTATAAGTGAAGCACTAGAGCAACTGCCTAGCTCAAAAGATATAAGTGAAGCACATAGAGTATTCTATCAAATCTCGAATATTGTGTGTCCCTCTCAAAAAGGTGTGTTCAGAAATGATTGTGACAAACTAAAAAGCAATCAAAAGCAAACAAACTATTTCACAAGACGCTCCAAGTAAAACACATATCATGTGATGAATAAAAATATAGCTCCAAGTGAGTTACCGATAGATTGTAGATGAAAGAGGGGATGCCTTCCTGGGCATCCCCAAGCTTAGATGCTTGAGTCTTCCTTGAATATTACCTTGGGGTGCCTTGAGCATCCCCAAGCTTAGACTCTTGCCGCTCCTTATTCCTTTATCCATCGTGGTCTCACCCAAAACTTGAAAACTTCAGCACACAAAACTCAACAGAAACCTCGTGAGATCCATTAGTATAACAAACAAATCTTTAACTTTAGGTACTGTAGTAAATTGATTCATATTTAATATTAGCATAATTCTACTGTACTCCAACTTCTCCATGACTCATACCCCCCGATACGATCCATAGATTCATCAAAATAAGCAAACTATGCAACAAAAACAGAATCTGTCTAAAACAGAACAGTCTGTAAAGATCTATTTAAAAGCCATAATTCTGTAAGTCCAAAAATTCTGAAAAATTAGGACAACGTAAACAATTCATATACCAATACTGTGTAAAAAGTTCAGATTTTTCTGACGCTCCAGTACAGAACCAAAATTCCAGTACTGGATGCAAAACTTTCTGTTTTCCAAACAGCATCAATTATACTACCATCAACATCATCCCAAAGGCATTACTTGGCACAAACACTAATTAAAGCATAAAAACACAATCATAACAGAGGATATAATCATGCAAACTCACAAAAACAGAAGGTAAAAGCAAAAAATTATTTTATTCATTGGGTTGACTCCCAACAAGCGCTATCGTTTTATGCCCATAGCTATACATAATGCATAGTTTCAAGTGTTGTCATCCTTCGCACATCCATTTTTTTAATAGATTTAACATAGGAGTTTCTCATTACCACACTTCTAGGCACAAAATCAAGAATCTTATTTTTATTGGTAGGTTCCTTAATTATATCAATGAAATTGGGGTGCACGCTAATCATTTTAAGATCTTGACTCCCTTTACTAGAAGTGCCACCCTTGAACTTAGGAACATATATAAACTTGCAATTTTTATTTGGAGGAGTCCTATCAATGTTTTTAGTGGAGGAAAAGGCGGAACCCAAGTTGTTGATAACTTCTTCCAACTTATCGATTCTAGTGGAACTTTGGTCTATCCTTTCATTAATTATTGGTTCTTTTTTCCTTCAATGTTTTCAAGGCAATCCCCACCTTAGAACCAAATTGAGTAATATGATTGTGGACCTTTTTATCTAAATTTTCAAGATGTTCAATAGTAGGAATTTTATTTTCTATAGCTTCTAACCTTTGCATAACATGCTCCAAAGTCAATGCCGTTTCATTAATAATGATAGGGGGTGAACCCACTAAATTTCCCATAGCCTTGAGAGCATCTGAAGTGGGACACATCAAGAAATTCCCTCTAGTAATAGTGTCAAGAAGAAATCTATACCAAGTAGTGATTCCCACATAAAAATTTCGAAGAAGAACGGTAGTGGATTGCTTACGAGTTGATCTATTTTGAGCATTGAAAATCCTATACCAAGCATCCTTTAAATTCTCTCCTCCCCTTTGTTTCAAATTAAGAACTTCATTTTCAGGGGTAGTAGTAACAATCGAAGAGCTAGCCATAATGGTGAGGCAAGCAAGCAAACTAGCAAAGAAGCAAATAAAATATTTTTGTGTTTTTGTAAAAAAATTAGAAGTGGGGGAGATGAAAACGAGAGGCAAAGGCAAATAAAAGGTAAATAAAGTAAATGCAAGTGAATGATAATTTGTGTGAAGGTACTTGGTAATTTTGATGATGTCTCCCCGGCAACGGCGCCAGAAATTCTTCCTGCTACTTGTAGTCTGCGTTGGTATTTCCCCGAAGAGGAGAGGATGCTGCAGTATAGTAGAGATAAGTATTTCCCTCAGTTAAGAACCAAGGTTATCAATCCAGTAGGAGAACCAAGCAAAATTCCTTTGAAATGCACCTGCACACACAAGAGCAAACACTTGCACCCAACGCACATAAGAGGGTTGTCAATCCTCTTAGCGGTTACTTGCAAGGATTAAATCTTATAGAGATAAATTTCTAAACTAAAATACTAATAAAAAATAAAGTAAATAAATTGCACCAAGGTATTTTTGGGTTTTTAATATGATAAAGATAGACCTGGGGGCCATAGTTTTCACTAGAGGCTTCTCTCTCGAGCGCAGAAACATACGGTGGGTAAACAAATTATTGTTGGGCAATTGACAGAATAGCAAATAATTATGACGGATTCATGGCAATGATCATGTATATAGGCATCACGTCCGAGACAAGTAGATCGACTCCTGCCTGCATCTACTACTATTACTCCACCCATCGACCGCTATCCAGCATGCATCTAGGGTATTAAGTATGAAACAGAGTAACGCCTTAAGCAAGATGACAAGATGTAGAGAAGCAAATTCAAGCAATATGAATAAACCCCATATTTTTATCCTTAATGGCAACAATACAAGTACGTGTCATGTCCCTTTCTGTCACTGGGATTGAGCACCGCAAGATTGAACCCATCACAAAGCACATCTCCCATTGCAAGATAAATCAATCTAGTAGGCCAAACTAAACCGATAGATCGGAGAGAAATACAAAGCTATAACAATCATGCATAAAAGAGTTCAGAGAAGACTCAAATATTTATCATGAATAATCTGATCATAAACTCACAATTTATCAGATCCCAACAAACACACCGCAAAAGAAGATTACATCGGATAGAACTCCAAGAACATCAAGGAGAACATTGTACTAAAGATCAAAGAGAGAGAAGAAGCCATCTAGCTACTAGCTATGGACCCATAGGTCTGTGGTAAACTACTCACATATCATCGGAAGGGCAGCAAGGTTGATGTATAAGCCCTCCGTGATCGATTCCCCCTCCGACAGAGTATCGAAAAAGGCCTCCAGATGGGATCGCGGAAGAACAGAGGCTTGCGGCGGCGGAAAGGTTATTTCTTCTGGCTCTCTAGTGGTTTCCCAATATTTGTGAATTTATAGAAGTGGAATTAGGTCAAACGGAGTCACGTGGGCCCCACAAGGCAGCACGGCGCCCCCCCTGGGGCTCTCCCTAGTGCCTTGTGGAGCCCTCGTGAGGCTTCTGGCCTCCTCCCGAAGCTTCCAAGGGTTCTTTTGTCCAGAAAAAAATCTCCAAAAAGTTTCGTGGCTTTTGGACTTCATTTGGTACTGTTTCTCTGAAAAGCCAAAAACAAGCAGAAAACAGCAACTGGCACTGGGCACTAGGTTAATAGGTTAGTCCCAAAAAATGATATATAATTGCATATAAAAACATCCAAGATTGATACTGTAATAGCATGGAATAATAAAAAATTATCGATACGTTGGAGACGTATCACGGATCTGTGGGTACCTCATGCTCCCTTTCCATTTTTCTTCATTGATGTTTTTAGCTTGTTCGTCGGTGTTCTTCAAAAACCATAGCCGTAGATCCAACTTATCCCCAAACTGCCGTATATTAGATGTGATTTTGCCTCCGCTGCATTCCTGACATATTTTTAGATCTTCTCCGTCGCTGGGATAGATTCCATTTCATAATAACCTTATAACCACTGCCGTAGCTAGGTCTTTTTATTTTCCCTTTTTTGCTATTTTGTAGATCTTAAACTGCGATTGAATCTGAACAGTGACTATTTGTGACGCCTTGACCCGGTCCTGGTCTTTATAACTTTCTACCAAACCCTAGGCTACCTTCAGCATATATGCCGGGTCATCTTTGACCCATAGTTGCCACTGTTATAATTGTTTTGACCCGACGATTTTGCTTTGACACTCCTGCCGGCTCACTCTTTCAATAGTGTTTTGCCGACTCTCAGCCATGCTAGCCAACTTTTAAATTATAATGATCCATGACTGCTCCATGCTTTGTAAATATCAACTCTACGTTCACAACCCACATGTTAGAGCCGACTTGTAATCTATTTCCTTTATTTCTGTAGCTGAATTCTTGCCACTAAACCATGGCTCCCATAGTGAGTAAGGCCACCAACTGGGCCAAATCGTGCATGTCCGAACTGATGCTCAATGATCTGATGACCACCGGGTTGCTTCCTGCCAATGACCAAAACGAATGGTGAGCTCTCGAAGAAGAGACCCGGCCAGCTCCAAATCCTAGTGAAATCATCATTTTCGGAGATCATTTGGACAGGGGCTTTCGACCGCTGGGTTCCAAATTTTTTCGTGACATTCTTCATCACTTTGGCATCAGGCCGCAAGACCTCGGCTCCAACTCAGTTCTCAATTTGAGCAACTTCCAAACTTTCTGCAAAGTGTACCTCCAAATTGAGCCTACGGTCAGCCTGTTCCAAGATTTTTTTTACTGCAACCATCAAACAGAATGCAAGAACCGCTCAAGCCTGGAATGTGGCGGAGTTACCATACAACGGAGAAGAAACTTTTATTTTCCTGAGATGGTATTGGCGAGTCACCCCATGAATTGGTATAAGACTTGGTTTTACTGTAAAGACACCTCCCCAAATCATGATCGTCAGCTGCCGAGTTATAGACTAGACCGTCTGCCGGCTTCGATACAGTTTGATGCTTATGCCTCACCCGAAGAGAGAGAGAGGCGTTCCAGCCCATTTATGCAAGAATCAATGCCTTAATAGCTCATGGCCTGTCTGGAATTGACTCAACCCGGACCTGGATGGAGTGGAGGATCCAACACTCAGCTTGAGAACCCGCCTTATGCACATATATACCGGTGAGACAAACGATGACTTGCGCTTCAGCACGCAAAATTTGACCAAAACCGATCTAATCAAGGCCACCAAGAAACTTCTTGGTGAGACCAAGGAGAAAATCGCCCTCGTCGGTCTTGCTCCCTTTTACGCCGGCAACCCGGCACCAGCTGTAAGTCGCCTTTTTACCTTCATACTTAAAATTTATATATGCAGTCCTTTATTCTTGCTTTATCTGATATGCCAACTCATCATCTTAGGAGGACTCTGAGTGGTGGAAAATAGAGCTGGACACCGCTACTCCTCCTAAGGACCAGAACCAGGAGGAAGAGGAAGATGACGACAAAGAGCATGAGGTAGAACTTGATTCTCTTGGCCGTCTTTTTATTGAGCTTGCTGACACCGACTTGTCTCAGGATCAATTCGGAACAAGCAAAACTGGCGCTGCAGAGATAACCTTGATTTCCTTAGACTCAGACTCAGAAATATTTGGTCAAAAGAAAACCCGGTTTGCGGTCCGTAAAGTTCCATTTTCCCATCCATCTGCTCACTTGGACCGTCATTTGTCTTTGAAGAAAATGCAGCACGCTGCCAGTTTGAAGCGGAAGACCCGGAGCAGTTCGGGCGAGTTGTCAGACGGACTATCTTATGAAAGATCTCCTCGCCGGCCTCGTCATGAAGTTCCAACAAGTCCCACGCCCAGTCATCCGCAAGCCATTCTTTTTAAGCAGCCGCTGCCACGGGACGGCTCAGCTTATCAGACCTTCCCTTCGTCTGATGAGTCCAGGGCCACCCAAGTGTCAGTTTCCACCATAAACAAAGGGTAAGATCACCAAAAAAACTTGTTTTACCTTTGATCATATCTCGTTGCATCTATTGACTTATTGCAGCTTTACTTAATTCAATGCCAAAGCCATCAAGAAAAACAAAGCTGGCGAGTGTTCTGCTCCCACCACTGAAATTGAGGGGGGCCCTTCTCAGAATGTGACGATGGACAACCCGGATGTCACTGACGACCCGGCCAACAATCAAGAGCCGCCCCAGCAAGAGAGAGCGACACGCCTTGTTCGTGCCCCCACTCCTCCCCCCATCGAGGGGGAACAAGAAACTTTAATAGCAGAGTAGCCATCTAAAAAGGCTCAAGAGGATGTAGTCGTCACTGGCGAGACCCGGAACACCCCTCCAGAAACTTTGACTGTCTTGGCTAAGATTATAGCTAAAGGCGAGTCGCCAATGAAGGAAAAGGGGAAGGTGAGCCTTGCTTTTCAGCCTTTTGAAGATCAAGACATGGATTCCTTGCACCAAAAGTTTTTGACCCGGCTGTCTGAGAGCCAGGAAACTGAGGCAGCTATAGTAAATAGCTTAAAAAGTAAATATGAGGTAAATCTTGCTACTCCCTCATTTACTTGCATACATGTAGCCTCCAAATCTTAAGTATGAAGTAGTGATTTGCTTGAGATTTGCTGTAATGACAACTCAAAATAAATCTGGGTTGAGAACCTATAACTATAGTCAACTGTAGCCCCCAAGCATTGGGTCAGTATGTAATAATGGCCTGGGGTTTGTATAAGTACTGAGCTTTTGAGAGGAACAGATGGTAGCCCCCAAGTGCTGGCTCATCATGCTGTGATGGGTCGAGTCTTTAACTTTAAAAGTGACTTATGCATTAGCCCCCAAGTGCCGTGTTGCATGCTGACAGCGACATGGGACTTCATACTTGTTGTATCTTGAATTTGCACATTGTAGCCCCCAAGTGCCGGGTCGTGTGCCTGCGGCGACTCGGGACTGCATACTTTTGTTTGTAAACTTGATAGATAAAAGCAAATACCATGTAGCCCCCAAGTGTTAGGTCAGCCGCCTGCGGCGACTAGGGACTTTGAAGAAGTGTTTGTAACTTGGCATGTACTTGTGCAGGATATGCTGAAGCAATCTGAATTCCAAATTGCCGGTTTAAAAGAAGAGGTGGCAGAAGATAAGAAATTACGAGAAGAAGCCGAAAAGCTATCCGCAGACTTCAAAAAATCTCTGATTACCTGCACCGACAACTTAGAAAAAACCAAAACTGAGTTTGCCAGTGAGAAAGGCGCCTTGCTGAAGTGGGCCGAGGAGGCCGAGTCAAAACTCAAGCCAGTGTCCCAAGAATTGCAAATGCTTAAGGGGCACATTAATGACATGTGTACAACCATCTTTGGTAAGAATCATTTCTTTAGTTTGTCAACTTGCAAAATAAATCTGGGTTGACTGATGTATATTTATTTGTGTTAATAGGCAGGAATCAAAGGTTGGAATCGACAGTTTCTTTCCAAGACAAGGACAGCCTGCTGAGCTGTGATGCTATCCGAGGAGTGGATAATTTCTGCAACCCGGCGCGACCAGTGATGTGCATACTCATCATCACGTTGAACACAATGCTCAAGATTGACAATTGTGGTTGGACGCTTGCAAGTTCCCTGAAAATTCTTGATGAAGCACTCTTTCAGCTCCTGCCAGGTGTTGATGGAATTTGCAGGCAAGTTTTTCAACCATGTTCGTGCTGGCCCTTCCAACATCAAGGGTAAGTAGCGAGCGTACACAGCATCGCTGGCTTCCATCATGTCCATGGATAGCTCATAACTTTCAATCCACTCGGTCGGCTGCAAATCTGCTGTATAATTAGGCACCTTGTGAGGACCTTTGAAGTCCGTAGGCATGCGAGCATCCCGGAGAGCCGGGACTAAACATGGAGTTCCAATGGTTCGCCCAGTTATTCCCGTAGTATGGAATGCAGGGTGGGTTGAGGCGGGTGGGGGTTGCACCATGGGTTGAGCATATGCAGCTCCTACGTTTCCTGCCCCTGTTCCCCGCAGAGCACGAGTAGTGTCCACAACTGCCTGTGCGTTTGAGACTGCCAGCTGTGGTTGTTGTTGGGGCGGCTCTTGCGCCCTTCGACGCCGCGCACTGCTAGAGACAGCTGGTGACTCGGTGTGTCTGCATCTGCTGCAACTCTGATGAGGGGTGGAATGAAGTCGGTGCCGGCTGTGAGAGCAATTTGCCTGCTGTGTGATTGCCGTTTTCAACATCGCAATGGCGTTCCTAGCCTCAACCTCCAAAGGACTATTCCCCTCAATCGGGATCGCAGCCAGGTTGTGAGTCACCACGAGCACGTTGTCAACCGGGTTGGAGTAATGTCTGGCCGGTGTCTGGAAGCCATGAGGCGAGTACTGGACCGGCGGCTGCTGAATCGGAGGCGGCTGCTGCTGAGCTGGTTGTCGCTGCTGTTGCTGAGTTGCACTAGGAGGAACATTCTGAGTCAATTGGGGTATGACAGGTATTCTGCCCAGTGATCTAGCGCCAGCCCCCAAGTCACGTGGAGTGGCAAACAGCTATGTCGGCTCGATATTCGCTGGAAGCCGACTCTGATGTCTCCTCCGGTGTACTGCTTCCGACTCATTCTGATGAAAACTGATACGAAGAGCTTCCGCCTCCAGGTGCTTCGTTTCATTGATGATACGAGCCTGTGCCTCCACCATGCGGGTGTTCTCAGCGTTGATATCCTCCTGGATCTTGGCCAGCTGCTCGCAACACTTTGTGATCTCTGCGTTGCGTGCCTCCACATTCTCAGTGGTAACCAGCTCCGACAAGAGCGTCACAAGGGTGGTCATCATCTCGGAGAGTGCATGTGCGCCTGACTTCTGAGCGCCGGCTGCCTCTGAGCCGGCCGCCGTGGGATTCTGTCCTGACGCGGGATCAGCCGGGTCATGAGGCTGGTTCTAGTTTCCAGCCATATAAACCGCAGCGAAACGAGTCGGCTTGTGGGATTGAGGAAAAACCTCATCATCAGAGTAACCCCCAGCTTGCCATCAAACAGTGGAAGGATTGACTCTGTCTCTCCAACCGACGACTCGCCATCCGAGTGGACGAGCTTGTCATCACCGGACGTGGAATTATTCGCCAGGTCCACCCCCTGGGTGAAGCCCACGAAAACATGCCTCTGGCCGGCTCTGATCGGGCCGGGTCTTACCTGGCCGGGTCTGGTACGGCGAGCCGACTCGACGCTGTCGGAGAAGATGTCCGGCTCAGGACCAGACTCGCCAATTACACCGATGAAGACATGGATCTTGCCGAAGTGGATCTGGTACCCGTACTCGATTGAGTCAGCCTCGGGGCCCCAGCCAGAGTCATCGATGTAGAGCTTGCCACGGCGACTCTTGGTCATTTGACCGATCGTGTATCCCTCAATCCTTGAAGGAGCTCCCGCCAAGAACTCAACTCCACCATGTGCTGGCCCCACGGTGGGCGCCAACTGTCGTGGTTTTGTCACGATAGATGTCCTCATGAAAGGACTTAGTGGTGAGGCCATCGCAACTACGCGGAAGTTTGGATGGGGTTGGTCGGAAACGAGAGACGCGGATTTACCCAGGTTCGGCCCCTCGCGGTGGAGGTAAAAGCGTACTCCTTCTTGATTGATATTGTTGTGGATCTCAATTACAAGGGTGCAGATTCACTAACCTAGCTCTCGAGAGAATGCAACTTAGTCTTTTCGGTGCTAGGGGCTCTCCTTTATATAACAGGTCGAGTCCCTAGCTTTACAGAAGATTCCAGGTCGTATTGTTAACCCGTACCCTACTCTAACTCTTGTCCATCTTGCCTTCCAAGTTAGGAAGCTATCTCCACCTAGGCCTTCTACATGAGTCGGCCTGTCAGGTCGATGAGAGCCGGCCACCTGCCGGGTCTCACCTTGGGCCTCTAGCCCATCTATTTATCTTGGAGTTGACCCGTCAATGGGATGAGCCACTTTTTCTCAAGGCTTAGGGCTGGGTCATGCTCTTGTCGGGTCTCAACCTCAAGGAATATCTCCAACAATACTCTTGCCAAACCCAACTATTACCCTTTCATTCATAACCCTAGGTTTGAACACCATACTCTAGTTAGTGAATGACAGGTTAGTGGCTTAGTCCCAAACTTGTCCATGACAGTGGACGCGGCTATTCGTATAGATTTAACACACACTCTGCAGAGGCTATACACTTTTCCCATACCACGGACTCCTAGTCCGACATACCCTGTCTACAGCATGGCACTCCTACTGTATCGACGACCTCCCGCAGGCTAGTCCTGGGTCAAGGGGATCTGAGACTTTGCCACCCCATGGCCCTACTCTTCCACTCAGGGAATACAACAACACTTTCAGATATATCCTTAACCATCCTAGGCCCTCTAGCTCTGGATGCAAATCTCCCGGCCAAAGGAGATGCTACACTCCAAGCTTCCCGCTTTGTCGATACATGAAAGAGACATAACTGTAACCCAGGCTAAGGCCTTCCCACTAAGGCAAATATGGTTGTACGGTTTAGTTTGGTTTTATGGCAACGGAGAAGGGTGTGTGAGATTACGCTACTTGTCCCTTTGTCGGTAATAGTGGCATCCCAATTTACTAACGATTTTTTTTTACTAATGCTGACTGAAAGTAAAACAAACTACCAACATCTACTAAAGACTGTAAAACAACTAGGTAAGGCTACCACTAGTAGTTAAATGATAAAGTAGAACTACTGCTGAAAGTAATACCCACAAACAAAACAGTTAAACACATAAAAAAACACTCAAAGAAAGTCAAGCAAAGTCACTGGTTGTTGGTTGCTCATGATAAGGAGTTGGCTTGCCTCCGGGTCATTGAATCTTCGAGGGGTGGTACGGTGATCCTCCGGACGAAGGGCGGCAACGAACAGGGTCTCGGACATGGCCTACTTACGTTAAACAACAAGGGGCTAAACTATAAGCACAAACAAACAAGTAACTAGTACTAACAGAACGACCTCTCAAAGAGAAAACGGTGGGCGTTGGAATACCTAAATCAGAGTTACGAGCAAAAAGATATAAAGTTTTTACTATCAGGGACTAATCTTGAAAAGAATATTAGCAACTGGGTCCCTGGGCAGTGCGGCTGCTGGCGCCTTAGGGCCGAATATGTTTTCCGGAGAAGAAAACGTATTCGGGCACTAGTGCATTTTCTCTTAGCGAATGCGTACTTCACTCCAGTACGCTTCCAACGTTCTGAATACGTAAAGAGGCCAATGCGTGTCCACTTATTCGAGTTGGTGCTGGCTTCTGTCGCTGACAGGTGGAGTCAGGGCCCACCTCTCGGATCTTCTCTCTCTCCTCCCCCCTCCTCCTTCCTCCTCCCTCCTCTCCCGATGGTGCGGCTGTGCTTCTCTACTCCGGTGGCTGGCGGCGCTCTGGTGGTCTTCAGGGGTTGGCGAGGCTATGGATGAGGTCGTCGACGTGCCGTGGTTCCCGGGGTGGGTCGCACGGGTGTCGAGGGTGGCCAGTTGTGCGGCTGCTCTGGTGAATTGGGCTGCTACAGTGGGCTAGGCAGCTGGATGAGGGTGCAGGCGGGCTCTACGGCAACGGCGCAACCAGTGGATGGCTCCACGGGCACCGGGGTGGGCTAGGTGCGGGGCTGCGGTGGAGGCAGTGGGCGGCGGCCATGGTCGAATTGCGGCGCTATAGAGGAGGATTCGCCTAGCCGAGGGCGTGGGTAGGCTCTACGGGGTGAGAGGGAGTGAGGGACAAGGGTAGGAGGGCTCGGGGTTGCTCCTTTTATAGGCGGCCGAGGTCGTGGGTATCCACGGTGGTCAAGCCATGTCTCGGCCGAGGCCCGGGCGCATCCGGCTGGCGCTGAGGCATGGTTAGTGTCCGGTAGCGGCTAGGGGGAGGGTCCAGCTAGCCTACGAGGTCTAGGCAGGCTAGGCTGGTGCAAAGGTCCAATAGATGAGTTGCGGCCGCGGCCGGGGCCTTGCCGGGGAGAGTTTGGGCGGCGTTTGGTGCGGGGTCACCTTCTATAAGGTAGGGGGCTGGGCTATGCGTGTGACCCGTCGGCCTGGCTCGGGACAATGTGTGGGCGAGGGGAGGGTCACAGGTGCGCAGTAGAGCATGCCATTGGCACGCTCTGGGGGTGGTCACCACTGGCTTTGCCATTGCAAGTGGCCACCAGCTTGCCAAACTATGTCTAGGGTGTTGGTTAGGGGTCAACTAGGGGGGTGTGTGTGTCTGCATCGAACCTAGGATGAACCAATGGTGAGCTTCATCCATTTTTCCATTCTGACAGCAATCTTGTGGGTTTGATGCAGTGAAGTGTGTTGTGAGGCAAGCTGTGAATCCATGTCTGCTGTTGTTCTACTCCAAGGGTGCATCTCTCCACAAAATTTCAGATCCATCTGATGCTCCTAGCTTGCAGTTCCTCCACAACTTGCAAATTACAGCAGAAACTTAGACTTGGCCCTGTGATTTTGTGTGGCTGTGAATGACTAAACTTGTGATATATTTGGGTCACGTGTGACTACTAGATGCTTCCTAAATTGTTTGACAATTTTCAGAGCTACCATAATGGTAGTTCCTTCCCAACAGCAATCTACGCATACTGGCTTTAGCAATTAATTCAAGGGTTTGCCTTGCCCTAATTGAGCCAATATTTTTACCAGAGCTTACTATAGGCCTAGTGGTCATCTCTAATTAATTTCATCAATTGTTGATGTGCCCAAGTATTCTTTGGATTTAATTCCCCCAAGTGGCAAAACTTTGAATTGTTTCTGGAAGAGAAATATTGTATTGGTCTTAGCAATATTTGGTCAATCCTTGGGTCCATATGGAGTGGAGAGTCTCTTAAAATATTAGGGTGATCTAGCTCAATAAAGAAAGTGGAGTTTCTTTGTGGAAGTCATAGCTAGTGTTTCAAATTCCAGATGACTGAGATTTCAGCTGGTTTGGTCTTGGCTGTGATGTGATCCAGGTATAACTAGGGTCAGGTGAAATTTTATTACAACGTTCAGAAGAAAAATTTGGAAGAGAGTCCAAAGTCAATAACAACACAAAAATCAAAAAGTTCTAATTTTCGGGTTGTTACACCATATGTTACCCTCCTTCATGTCAATTATTTCACCTATAGTTCTTAGAAACGATCTCCCGAGTATAATAGGATGCTACTTATAGTCTGCGTTGGTATTTCCCCGAAGAGGAGAGGATGATGCAGTACAGTAGAGATAAGTATTTACCTATGTTAAGAACCAAGGTAATCAATCCAGTAGGAGAACCAAGCAAAATTCCGTTAAGCGCACCTGCACACACAAGAGCAAACACTTGCACCCAACACAATTAAGAGGGTTGTCAATCCTCTTAGCGGTTATTTGCAAGGATTAAATCTTATTGAGGTAAATAGATAAACTAAAATACTAATTAAAATAAAAGTAAATAAATTACAGCAAGGTATTTTTAGGTTTTTTATATGATAAAGATAGACCCGGGGGCCATAGTTTTCACTAGAGGCTTCTCTCTCGAGCACAGAAACATACGGTGGGTAAACAAATTACTGTTGGGCAATTGATAGAAAAGCAAATAATTATGACGGATTCATGGCAATGATCATGTATATAGGCATCACGTCCGAGACAAGTAGACTGACTCCTGCATGCATCTACCACTATTACTCCACTCATCGACCGCTATCCAGCATGCATCTAGAGTATTAAGTTAATAAAAACAGAGTAACGCCTTAAGCAAGATGACATGATGTAGAGAAGCAAATTCAAGCAATATGAATAAACCCCATCTTTTTATCCTTAATGGCAACAATACAAATACGTGTCATGTCCCCTTCTAGTAGGCCAAACCAAATCGATAGATCGGAGAGAAATACAAAGCTATAACAATCATGCATAAAAGAGTTTAGAGAAGACTCAAATATTTCTCATGAATAATCTGATCATAAACACACAATTCATTGGATCCCAACAAACACACCGCAAAAGAAGATTGCATCGGATAGAACTCCAAGAACATCAAGGAGAAGATTGTGTTGAAGAACAAAGAGAGAGAAGAAGCCATCTAGCTACTAGCTATGGACCCATAGGTCTGTGGTAAACTACTCACACATCATCGGAAGGGCAGCAAGGTTGATGTAGAAGCCCTCCGTGATCGATTCCCCCTCCGGTAGAGTACCGGAAAAGGCCTCCAAATGGGATCGCGGAAGAATAGAGGTTTGCGGCGATGGAAAGGTTTTCTCTTCTGGCTCTCTGATGGTTTCCCAATATTTGTGAATTTATATAAGTGGAATTAGGTTAAACGGAGTCACGTGGGCCCCACAAGGCAACACAGCGCGCCCCCCTGGGGCGCGTCCTGTTGCCGTGTGAAGTCTCCGTGAGGCTTCTAGCCTCCTCCCGAAGCTTCCAAGGTTTCTTTTGTCTAGAAAAAAATCTCCAAAAAGTTTCGTGGCATTTGGACTTCATTTGTTACTGTTTCTCTGAAAAGCCAAAAACAAGCAGAAAACAACAACTGGCCCTGGGCACTAGGTTAATAGGTTAGTCCCAAAAAATGATATATAATTGCATATAAAAACATCCAAGATTGATACTATAATAGCATGGAACAATCCAAAATTATAGATACGTTGGAGACGTATCAAGCATCCCCAAGCTTAATTCCTGCTCGTCGTCAAGTAGGTAAATAATAAAAACAGAATTTTTTATGTGGAATGCTACCTATCATGTTTCATCATGTAATCTCTCTCTTACGGTATGAATAATAAGATCCAAATGATTCAAAGCAATATTATATAATTTGATATAAATACATCAATACTCAGGCATACTAATAAACAATCATGTCTTTCAAAATAAAAATGCTAAAGAACGTTATCCCTAGAAAATCATATAATCCTGTCATGCTCCATCTTCTTCACACAAAGTATTTATCATGCACTACCCTGATGACAAGCCGAGCAATTGGTTCATACTTTTTAACGCGCTTCAGCTTTTTCAAATCCCACTCAATACATGAGCGCAATCGATGGATATAGCACTATGGGTGGAATAGAGTACGGTGGTAGAGATAAATAGGAGAAGTCAAAAATGGAGAAAGTCTCACATCGACGAGGCTAATCAACGGGCTATGGAGATGCCCATCAATTGATGTCAATGCAAGGAGTAGGGATTGCCATGCAACGGATGCACTAAGAGCTATAAGTGTATGAAAGCGCAACATGAAAACTAAGTGGGTGTGCATCCAACTTGCTTGCTCATGAAGACCTCGAGCATTTGAGGAAGCCCGTCATCGGAATATACAAGCCAAGTTCTATAATGAAAAATTCCCACTAGTATATGAAAGTGACAAAATAGGAGACTCTCTATATGAAAAACATGGTGCTACTCTGAAGCACAAGTGTGGAAAAGGATAGTAACATTGCCCCTTCTCTCTTTTTCTCTCATTCATTTTTTTATTTAGAATGGTCTCATGGACCTCATCCCCACTTTTTGAAGGACTCATTAGTCTCCACCATTCTTACCTCACTGGGACAATGATCTAATAATGATGATCATCACACGTCTATTTACTTACAACTCAACATTACAACTCAATACTAGAACAAGAATATGACTCTATATGAATGCCTCTGGCAGTGTACCAGGATGTGCAATGATGCTAGCGTAACATGTATAAAAATGATGAATGGTGGCTGAGCCCCAAATACTATGTCAGTTATATGATCATGCAAAGCAATATGACAATGATGTTGTATGTCACAAAAATGGAACGGTGGAAGTTGCATGGCAATATATCTCGGAATGGCTATGGAAATGCCATGATTGGTAGGTATGGTGGCTGTTTTGAGGAAGACATAAGGAGGCTTATGTGTGATAGAGTGTATCATATCACGGGGTTTGGATGCACTGGCGAAGTTTGCACCAACTCTCGAGGTTAGAAAGGGCAATGCACGGTACCGAAGAGGCTAGCAAATTGCGGAAGGTGATAGTGTGTATAATCCATGGACTCACATTAGTCATAAAGAACTCACATACTTATTGCGAAAGTTTATTAGCCCTCGAAGCAAAGTACTACTACGCATGCCCCTAGAGGGATAGATTGGTAGGACAAGGTCCATCGCTCGTCCCCAACCGCCACTCATAAGGTAGACAATCAATAATAAATCATGCTCCAACCTCTTAGCATAACGACAGATCATACGTGCATGCTTCAGGAATCACAAACCTTAACACAATTATTCTTACTAAACCACAATTATCTACTAATACCTTCCCCATATTACCATCTTAATATCGCAAAACTATTGCAAGGAATCAAATTTATCATATTCAGTGATCTACATGAAAGTTTTTATTATATCCCTCTTGAATACCCATCATATCAGGACCAAATTCATAACCCATGCATATTACCATTGCTATCATGAGACTCTCTAAAATATATAAGTGAAGCATGAGAGTCCAACTATTTCTTTAAAATATAACCACCGCCGTGCTCTAAAAGATATAAGTGAAGCACTAGAACAACTGCCTAGCTCAAAAGATATAAGTGAAGCACATAGAGTATTCTAACAAATCACGAATAATGTGTGTCCCTCTCAAAAAGGTGTGTTCAGCAAAGATGATTGTGAGAAACTAAAAAGCAAACAAAAGCAAACAAACTATATCACACGATGCTCCAAGTAAAACACATATCATGTGATGAATAAAAATATAGCTCCAAGTGAGTTACCGATAGATTGTAGACGAAAGAGGGGATACCTTTCGGGGCATCCCCAAGCTTAGACGCTTGAGTCTTCCTTGAATATTACCTTGGGGTGCCTTGGGCATCCCCAAGCTTAGGCTCTTGCCGCTCCTTATTCCTTTATCCATCGAAGTCTCATGATACGTCTCCAACGTATCTATAATTTATGAAGTATTCATGCCATGTTTATTATAGTTTTGTATGATTTTGGTGCACTTTTATATGGCATTTATATGATTTTTATGGACTAACATATTGACCTAGTGCCCAGTGCCAGTTGCAGTTTTCTGCTTGTTTTTGGTTTTCCAGAAAATCCATATCAAATGAAGTCCAAATGCAGCGAAACTTTTTGATGATTTTTTCTGGAAGGAAACAGACCCAGGAAGCTTTGGGGGAGCAGCAGAAGACCCACAGGGGCCCCACAAGCCACCGGGGCGCGCCACCCCCCCCGGTTCACGCCCTGGTGCCTCGTGGGCCCCCTGTGGCACATCTTCGCGTGATTCCAACGCCAAAAATTCTTATAAATACCAAACCGCCCTGAAATAACCCTAGAACTTGGACTCCGCTGCCGCAAGCCTCTGTACCTTTGAAATACCATCTACAGCCCTTTTCCGGCACCCTGCCGGAGTTGGAAATCATCACCGAAGGCCATCTTCATGATCCCGGCGGTCTCCATGACGAGGAGGGAGTAGTTCACCCTCGGGGCTGAGGGTATGTACTAGTAGCTATGTGTTTGATCTCTCTCTCTCTCGTGTTCTTGATTTGGCACGATGTTGATGTACCGCGAGCTTTGTTAATTTAGTTGGATCATATGGTGTTTCTCCCTCTCTATCCTGTTGTGATGAATTGAGTTTTTACCTTTGAGGTTTCACTATTATCGGATTGAATACTTTTATGGATTTGAGAACACTTGATGTATGTCTTGCATATGAATACCCGTGGTGACAATGGGGTATTATATTGATTCACTTGATGTATGTTTTGGCACTCAACTCGCGGATTCCCGAGGTGACATTGGGGTAATCTATGCATAGGGGTTGATGCACGTTTTTTTCCTACTTTCTCCGGTAGAAATCTTGGGACACTCTTTGAAGTTCTTTGTGTTGGATTGAATATTATGAATCTGAAGTTCTTTGATGCATATCGAATAATCAACTCACGAATACTTGTGGTGACATTGGAGTATCTCGGTGACATTAGAGTTGGTTGATGCGTATCATATGGTGTTATTTTAGTACGAACTCTAGGTCTGTTTGTGACACTTATAGGAATGGCTCAATAGATTGATCGGAAAGAATAACTTTGAGGTGGTTTCGTACCCTACAACAATTTCTATCTTATGTTCTCCTCTAGATAAGAAATTTGGAGTGACTCTTTATCGCACGTCGAGGGATTGTTATATGATCCAATTATGTTAGCATTGTTGAGAGATTGCACTAGTGAAAGTATGAACCCTAGGCCTTGTTTTCAAGCATTGCAATACCGTTTGTGCTCACTTTTGTTACTTGCTACCTTGCTGTTTTTATATTTTCAGATTATAAAAACCTATATCTACTATCCGTACTACACTTGTATCACCATCTCTTCGCTGAACTAGTGCACCTATACAATTTACCATTGTATTGGGTGTGTTGGGGACACAAGAGATTTCTTGTATTTAATTGCAGGGTTGTTTGAGAGAGACCATCTTCATCCTACGCCTCCCACGAATTGATAAACCTTAGGTCATCCACTTGAGGGAAATTTGCTACTGTCCTACAAAACTCTGCGCTTGGAGGCCCAACACGAGTCTACAAGAATAAAGTTGCGTAGTAGACATCAAGCTCTTTTCTGGCGCCGTTGCCGGGGAGGTGAGTGCTTGAAGGTATATCTTTAGATCTTGCAATTAAATCTTTTAGTTTCTTGTTTATCACTAGTTTGGTTTTATAAAAAGAAAACTAAAAAAAAATGGAATTGAGGTTGCCTCATATTATTCGTCTTTATAATATTTTTCTTGAAAATGATGGATCGGCAAATTGTGCTCAATTGCTAGAGGAAGAATTTAATAAAATGTTTAATGTGAGTTCCTTGAATGATGAGCATGATTGCAATGTTGTTAGTATACTTTCTATGAATATCCATGATACTAATGATATGCAAAGCCATAAGCTTGGGGATGCTATGTTTGATGAAGATGATATTTTTAGTCCCCCAAGTTTTGATGAGAATATTTATTATGATGATTGCATGCCTCCTATTTATGATGAATCCACTATTTTGGAAGATGATCCAATTGATTGTGACAATAAAGTTGCTATCTATGATGATTATTGTGATGACATGTATGCTATAAAGGATAATGATAACCATGAATCTTGTCGTCATTATTTTAATGTTCAATTTGATTATGTCAATCAAGTATCACATGATAGTTATTTTGTTGAGTTTGCTCCCACTACTATTCATGAAAATAAATTTGCTATGGAGAGTAATAAAATTTCTATGCTTGTGGATCATGAAAAGAATGCTTTATGTGATAGATATATTGTTGAATTTCGTCATGATGCTACTGAAAATTATTATGAGAGAGGATCATATGCTTGTAGGTGTTGGAATAATATCAAGTTTCCTCTCTATGTGTTGAAAGTTTTGAAGTTATGCTTGTTTTGACTTCCTATGCTAGTTGATACTTGCTCCCATAAAGTGGGTTAGGCTTAAATGTGCTAGTCATATGCTTCATGATGCACTCTTTGTGTTTCAATTCTTTACTTTTATGTGAGCATCATTGAAATCATCATGCCTAGCTAAAAAGGCAGTAAAGAAAAGCGCTTGTTGGGAGACAACCCAATACTTATACCTTCTATTTTTGTGTGTTCACATGATTAAGCTACTGTGGTAATCATGTTTTATATGTTTTGTTTCAATAATGTGCCAAGTAAAGCCTTTGGGATAGTGTGGAAGATAGTTGACTTGATTCTGTGGAAAAACAGAAACTTTTGTGTCCAGTGCTGGAATTTCTATTCTGTACTGGAGCGTGATAAAATTCTGAAATTTTTACAGAGTATTAGGTAACAAAGTTTTTGAGTTTTGCTAATTTTTCAGAATTTTTTGAGGTATATAAGTATGGTTTTTAAATCGCTCACTACATGCTGTTCTGTTTTTGACAGATTCTGTTTTTATTGCATAGTTTGCTTGTTTTAGTGTTTCCATAGCTTATATTATGAGATATAAATTGTGGAAATGATAGAGTATAGTATGAATTATGTGAGAACAATTATGAATCTTGTCTTGACTGTACCTAAGTGGATGATTTATTTTTATCTTACTAACCTATCTCATGAAGTTCCGTTAAGTTTTGTGTGATTGAAGTTTTCAAGTTTTGGGTGAGATATCGATATGAGGAGAATAAGGAGTGGCAATACCCTAATCTTGGGGATGACCAAGGCACCCCAAGGTAATATTCAAGGAAGATTCAAGCGTCTAAGCTTGGGGATTCCCCAGATGGCATCCCCTCTTTCGTCTTCAACATTATCGGTAACCTTACTTGGAGCTATATTTTTATTCGTCACATAATATGAGTTTTGCTTGGAGCATCATTTTATTTTGTTTGGGTTTGCTTTCTGTTATCAATAACCATGTTCTGTATCTTTTACTTCAATAAAATGCCAAGTTTAGCCTTTACCATGCTCAGTTTGCAAGTTCATGTGTTGCTGTTTGAAAACAGAAAGTTTTCTGGTATGTCCAGAATATTCCTGATTAGTAAGAACATGATAAAAATCTGAAATTTTTACACAGTAAGCATGCATGAGTTATCTGTCACGTGGTAATTTTTCAGAATTTTTGGAGTTAGGGAAGTATGAATTCTTATTCACCCTTTACAGACTGTTCTGTTTTGGCAGATTTTTTTTGAAAGTCTGTTGACAGTAGGAGAGGCTCCTACTGACTTTTAAATTAAAAGGACACAAACGTCCAGAAAGTGTCACCCAATTACATCATAGAGGTCAGGGGGGAGGTAGAGGACTAGGCACTACTGAGAATACAAGTAAGCTAGTGGTGGGTACACTGAGAAGGTAGGAAACAATCCAACTACAAAAATCAAACAGCAGCCACCAGGGCTCTGATAAATGGGTGGAGGGATTCCTTCGTCCGATGCACCATCATGGACATGTCATTTTTGAATCTTTCCTTCCAAGAGTCCAGGGAAGGCCTCACTCCTCTAAAGTGTTTGTTGTTTCTCTCTTTCCAAATCGCCCATGCAGCGATGGTGAATATTTCCATGAACATCGGTCCATTCCAAGCCGCTTTCCCATCATGCAGAAGGGCAAGCCTGCAATGAGAGTCCCCCCATCGCATGCCGACTGAGTTCCAACACTGAGTCACAAAGGGGCACTGGAATAATAGATGAGCAACGGTCTCCTCAGGCGGCGAGGTGCATAGTAGGCAGGTATAGATATCTCCTTCGAGCTTGTACTGTCTCCTCCTCAGCATATTGCGTGTGTTCAGACGGTCAGCAAGCAACAGCCATGCAAAAACCTTCCATTTATTTGTGCATTTTGATTTCCACACCCAAGAGAAAGCTTCGTCCACATGCATGTCCCTGAAGCAGAATTTGTAGTAGTCACTAGGCTTAAACCCCCCGGTGTTTTTGCTGTCCCAAACACACATCCATTGATCCTTCTGCCTGCTACCCGGGTCAACCCCAACTGTGAGCGATTGCATCGCTCTAATTTCATCCCTGGCCTGGGGGGAAAGTGGCAGATGAAAGGCTTCACCAATGGTGGTCGAAGATAGAAGTTTCTGGACCGACACATCCTCGTTTTTAGTGAAGGAAAATGCTCTCGGGTGGGATTCCTCAAGGAGCTGGTCATTCCACAGATCCTTCCAAAAGAGGGTTGTGCTCCCGTCCCCAATTTTGATCCGAGTAATGCCTCTGAGGATGTCTGAGAGTTGAATCAAGTCACGCCACCAGAAAGAGCCGCACGGATCTGCGGCATGAGGTACATCTCCGGTGTAGTATGAGTTCCAGACCAAGTTCACCCACGGGATATCTAGACGGTTATAAAATTTGAAGAGCTGTTTGAGGAGCAGTCCTTGATTCTGGATCTTGAGATTAATGATACCCAGCCCTCCTTTAGACTTTGGTCTGCAGACAAGTTTCCAGGCAGCAAGCGACGTGCTCTTCGGCCCATCCTCGGTTTGTTTGTGCCAAAAGCAGTGTCTGCGTATTTTATCTAGGTGTTCCACAATTTTTGGATGGATCCTAATGGAGCCCATGGTGTATACCATCAACGAAGACACCACCGAATTAACAAATGTGAGCTTCGATCCATAGTCGAGAAGATTGGTAGCCACCGAGATTCTCCTTTCCACAGACGTCACTAGGGGCATGAGATCATTCACAGTAGGTTTTGTGGTTCCAAGTGGCAGCCCCAAGTACATGAACGGCATTTGCCCAACTACGCAGCCGAAGAGATCAGCAAATCCTTGTGCATCTTCAGCCGAGAGGTTAATGGGAATTAAGGTGGACTTTTGAAAATTTAGGCGGAGACCAATAGAAGCAGCATAGTCCACTAAAAGTTCATACATTCAGCCTGCCCTCTATCAGCTGGTAAGAACACGATCATGTCATCTGCATACTGGACGACTGGGTAGTCCTGTTCAGCGGAAGGAATCGATTTCCGCAGTAGCCCAACATGGAAAGCCTGATTTATGGCAGCTTGAAGTAGATCAGCGGCCAAAACAAAAATTAGGGGTTACAGGGGGTCCCCCTGCCTTACACCCCGCTTTCATTCAAATTGTCTCCCCGGTGTTCCATTAAGCAAAACAGAGGATTTTCCGGAGTTAAAGATGCAAGCAATCCATTTAAGCCATTTCTCATTGAATCCCATCGCTCTCATGATGTCCATCATTGGTGCATGCTCAATAGTGTCAAATGCTTTGGCGAAATCCAGTTTGAGCAACAAGACCTGTCTACCCGATGATTGGCACTGATGTATGTACTCGAACGCCCAGGCGATACAGTCCTGAATTGATTTGCTGCGGAGGAAGCCATACAGATTTTTGTGTATAATGCGCAGCACAACTCTCTGCAAACGATTTGCAAGCAGTTTGGTTAGGATTTTCAGGCAACAGTTTAGCAGAGTAATTGGGCGGTAATCATTCACTGCTTCTGGAGATTGGCATTTAGGAATCAGGGTTATGAATCCAGTATTCAGACTCTCAAGGTTGAGATCTCCTTCATAGAAATCCATGATGAGTTTATAGAAATCTTGTTTTATAATGTTCCAACATGATTTTAAGAAACAACCATTGAAACCATCCGGGCCTGGCGCTCGGTCAGCGGGCATTTCCTTGACAATCTGGTCGATTTCATCGGTGGTGAAAGGAATTGTCAGTTCCTCGAGACCCTCTACCTTCTTGATGATGGATGCTAAGTCAAAGAGCATGTTGGGCAGATCGGATGAACCCAATCTCTGTTTATAGGAACGAAACAGAGCAGATTCTTTACCCACGTGATCTTCTATCACCGTGCCATCATCGAGCTTGAGGGTTGCAATTGAATTTCTGCGATAGCGCTCCGTGGCCACCATGTGAAATTTTTTTGTGTTCCCATCTCCAACTTGAAATCGTCTAACCGTGTACCTTGTCTGCCAATACATCCTTTTATAGTTCAGTAGTTTAAGCAGGTGATCCTTAAGGATTTTTCTGAAGTTAGTTTCAGGAATCGTGAGTTGCCTCTTCTCCTCCAAGCTGTCAAGGTCCAGCAGAGCTTTATTGGAGTTGTCAATTAAGATTGACAGCCTCGAAATCTTCCTGCTCCTGGATTTGAGAGCATAACGCAGATTTTTCAGTTTCTTGCATAGGAGAGCTGCTGAATTGGGTGCATGACAGGGTTTGTGCCAAGAGCTCTGTACCACTTCATGAAATCCGGAATGATGTATCTAGAAGTTTTCAAAGCGGAACACCTTGCTCTTTGGGATATGTGAATCAATACTAACCACGCACGGTACATGATCCGACACAGGTTTGCCTAACGGTAACACCGTGGTATTAGGATACGAAGAGGTCCAGTGGACAGATGAGAAATACCAATCTAATTGTTCAAGCAGCGGGTTATCCTGCATATTACTCCATGTATAAGCCCTGCCCTTGATTGGTAGTTCAATAAGCGACTGAGTGCGGATGAAATCATTAAAAGTTAACATATCACTTGCATTCCCCCCGGGTTTATTTCTGTTATTAGGAGCATGAATATAATTAAAATCCCCAGCCAAAATCCAATCCTCAGAGTTCGGGATATCGAGACTGAATAGCCAAGTTGTGAAATGGATGCGGTCCATGCCACCACACGGGCCATATATGTTGAGCAGAGTCCACTCAGCATTGGAGTGAAGAGAAGTGAATTTAATCCCAAGAGCAAATGATTCCTCTAAAATGACAGAACTAGAGAACACAGAAGAGTTCCAGGCTGTGAACAAACCACCCGAGGCACCATTTGAGGGAATAAACGCAAACTTATTAAGACGTTTAGGACATATAAGTTTAACAAAATCTCTATCAAACATAACACGTTTGGTTTCTTGCAAACATAACACATCACAGCCACTCAGATCAATAGCATTACGGATAGCTACGTGTTTATTGTCTGCATTCATTCCACGCACGTTCCAGCAGAGGATGTTCCATCTTCTAGTTTGCTGCATCACTGGGGGGTGCCGCTGGAGCTGGGTCCACCTGTAGCTTCTCAACACTGAGCTCTTCTGGTGGTATGCCACATTTGACGATGCCAATCTCCTGGATGGTGATTATCGGTGTAGGGGCAGGGACATCAGTTGTATTACTTCCACGGATATCAAGTCTACTGGAAGGAGTCGTAGCAGGCAAGTTACAACTGACAGTAGGCGTTTTCCTCGGCTTCACTTTAGATACAGCCTTTTTGGTGTCTGGAATTTGTGGAACACGAAATCCATCATAGTGAGTAGATCTGGTGCTTCGCCGGAGCTGGGCGGTGTCCACATGACCAGTTTCCTCTAGGATCATCTTCTCAAAGTGATCATTCAAACTCGGGGCTTTGGTAGGGTGAGCAGAATCCATTTTTGTCTCCCTATTGTGCAGAGAGTGGGCCTCACTGTTCAGCCCAGTAGAGTATGGCCCAGTAGAGTTGGCGGGAGCACCACAATTCAAACCGTGAGCTGACAGTTTACCCTGTCCAACCGGTGCTTCTCTGTATTCAGGCAACAGAATTTGTGGTCGCACCCAGCTACTATCTTCATCAGAACGGATGATTGCCCAACTATCCCCTTCAATGAACAAACCATTACTGAAAGCCCCAGCAAACTGCACATCCAGGCGAGGGCTACTGATATTCTGACTCCAATAGTACACAAGAGCATCCTCAACCGCAGCAAACAACCTGAGTGGATTAATTGGGAGCATACCCATTAGCTGAGTGTCATTCTGCACGTCACTATTGGTAAGACGAGGGGTTCTAATGCCTGCATATATAGATCCCAAAAGCTCAATCAGGGCAGCAAACAAGTTTGGTGAGAGCTCATGGGGAGATGCCGGAGAGGAGGGTGGGCACTCTGAAGTTCCAGGCAGGGCGAGGGGTGGCAGGCTGGACGAATAGGAAAGGAGAACCGGAAGCGGAGGGGGTGGCGACTGAGTGCCGTTCCTCGGTACAGAATCCCCAACATTCCCCGTTTTGGGTACCCAAATCTATTTGACAGAGGGCATTTTGATATTACGCCAATCTGCTCTGACTGTCTCATGAGTCGTATCTTTAACTTTCCATCTGAGATACTTTGCCTTGGCAGTCCCGCAGGCACGGCCCAGGTGGCCTAGAAGTCCACAGGTTGGGCAAATCCATTTCGATGGGCAGGTGCTGGCACGATGATCATTATTTCTGCAAATGTCGCACGAGATCGTCCGCCGATTCCAATTATGATCAACACAGGTACAAGCCCGCATAAATGTTTTGCACAAATCACAGATTTTTGGCAAACATTGAGTACTGGTATGCCCAAATTGAGAGCAATTATGGCATTGACCCAATCGATCAATAATGTACTGTTTATTTGGCACCGACATAATATCCAGAGCTACCATAATATCCTCATCCAAATAATGGGCTTGCCTTAAATCCAGAATGTGATATAATGTGTCGTCCGGGATGGCATCCCAAATCACTCTGGTGCATTTAATGCCCACAAATTTAGGAGTTGCCTGATTAGCCACTGGTTTCACCGGATCAAACTGACCAAAAATAATTCCACTATTTTCGGAATGAGCAATTAAATTATGCATGGCCGGAGAATTCAAATTTTCCGGAGAAGGATGAACATCCGGCCTCTGTTCATGCAAAAGATCTTTCCGGATGAAAGGTGATGTGGACGTAGAAGCTTCATCAGCATGTTTATTGGAAAAGGCCATTTTGGACATGGGAACTAGCCCAAACTTGTTGAGTTCAACAGCCGAGGATTTGTCGAAAGATGATCCAGTTTTCAAGAAACCCAAAGATGATGTGACAGCCAGAGGACGTCGATCAGATAATTCCATCAAATTTTCATCCGCATGCCAACTAGCATCCGAAATAGGGGTTCGGGCAAAATGACCCTTGAACAGATGAAAGTGGCAAACAAAATCCGGCCAAATTCGATCTCTGAGCCCATAAATGAAATGTCCCACTTTGTTATTGGCTACAGAGAATCTGAATGAACGAGAGTTGATTTGCATCACTTTGAAACCCGAACTGATTCCTCCAATGCAGCATTGTAAAGCAAGACCAACCGAATCCGCTGAGAGAGGGAAGGAGGCCGAAGAGAACGAGACAACCAAAAAGAATTCCTTGACGTCTCTGGATGGAGAAAAGTGGACCGTAGAACCAAACCTTCTTCTCACCTGATCTTCAAGGGCCAGGCCCGGTGCAAAAATCCCAATGTAGGAGGCCCTCCATAGGGATCGGAGTTAGAGATCGCCATTGCTAGTGGGGGAGGAGAGGTGGGAGGTGTGAGGAGCCATCCTGTAGCCTCCACTCACAACTTCTGTTTTGGCAGATTGCTGTTATAGTGGCATTGTTTGCACATGTTTGCTTGTTTAATGTTTCTAGTTGTGGATAGGAGTGTTAAATATGCAGAGGCATTTAGTATGCAATGTTTAATTATAATTTTAGTAATTTTCTACAGTAGAGAATGTTAAGTTTTTGAGTTGATTTATACTAACTTATCTCACGAGTTCTTGTTGAGTTTTGTGTGGATGAAGTATTTAAGATTTAGGGAAACCGTGATATGAGAGGAATTAAGGAGACACAAAAGCTCAAGCTTGGGGATGCCCAAGGCATCCCAATATAATATTTCAAGAAGTCTCAAGCATCTAAGCTTGGGGATGCCCCGGTAGGCATCCCACCTTTCTTCGTCAACAATTATCGGTTAGTATCGGTTGAGCATAAGTTTTTGCTTCTTCGCATGAGATGTGCTATTCTTGGAATGTCATTTTATTTTGTTTTGTTTGCTGTTTGAATAAAATACTTAAGATCTGATTTTTTTTGAGAGAGAGTCCTCACATAGCTACTTATTTGCTTAACTACTCATTGATCTTCACTTATAACTTTTGGAGTAGTTTGTCATTTATTCTTGTGCTTCACTTATATCCTAAGAGTAAATTATTGAATGAATTGAATATCATAAAGTTGGAATTATATGTGCTTCATATGCTTGTATCATGTCTAGTAGTAGTTTCACATTTGGGTTAGAAAGTGAAATCTATTGAAGCTTGACAATCACAATATTGGTCATACAAGCAATTCATGAATGATTAGTATAATGAAGAGAACTTTCACATTTAAATATATTATCTTGGACATCTTTTATGATTGTGAATACCCATTAATTATTTTCAAACTTGAGCAAATTAGTTGAAGTTGGACAAGGAAGACAACGTAATGAGTTATGTTTGGGTATATTTGCATAGAAGTTATATTGTTATGGATCCTTTAACATGTGGTGCTTGCTTAGGATCTTTTGCTAGCCAAAAATTCGTACTAAGTAGAGATACTACTTGTGCATCCAAAAACCCTTAAACCCAGTTTCTTGCCCTGAGTGTCCACCATATCTACCTATGGATTGAATAAGATCCTTCAAGTAAGTTATCATCGGTGCAAAAAGCAATAAAAATTGCTCCTAAAATATGTATGATCTTTTATTGCAAGGGAAAATAAGCGTTGTACGAACTTGTGATGGTAAAGAAATAAAAGCGACGGACTGCATAATAAAGGTTGCTATCACAAGGGGCAATATAACATGACGTTCCTTTGCATTAAGGGCTTGCACATCCAAAAATCAAAAGTGCATGACAACCTTTGCTTCCCTCTACAAAGGGCCTATCTTTTACTTTATGTATTTACTTTTATGCAAGAGTCAATAGTATTACTTCTCATTTCAACCTCAATTATTTTCTAGTTGGTAAGCATCATGTGGTGGGGAAAGATCCAGGCACATATGGCCAGTCAATTATATTTGATCATGAATTATTATTGTTGACAATTATCTCTATGATAAATAAGTTGGGAGGCGAAACACTAAGCCCCTATCTTTCTCTGTGTTCGATGGATGCCATTTGTTCTAAAAATATGCTTTGAGTACTAGCAATCATAGAAGACTATATGATAATTGAGTATGTGGAGCTCTTACTTAGACTTTGTTGATCATAAGTTGAATTGCAATTGTTTGGTGACTAAGAACATAGGTTGTTAAGTTTCAAGAGAATGCATTGTTTGAACCATAACATGTGAATTGATTGCTACTTTATCATGATGAGTTTTATGAGAAAGAGTTGCTGTTATGATGCTAGGAAAAGTGATTGAAATTATCATTGATCAACCTTACGCACTATGCTAGCATTCACACTTCATAAATTATTTCTTTTGTCATTTACCTACTCGAGGACGAGCAGGAATTAAGCTTGGGGATGCAGATACGTCTCCAACGTATCTATAATTTATGAAGTATTCGTGCCATGTTTATTATAGTTTTGTATGATTTTGGTGCACTTTTATATGGCATTTATATGATTTTTATGGACTAACATATTGACCTAGTGCCCAGTGCCAGTTACTGTTTTCTGTTTGTTTTTGGTTTTCCAGAAAATCCATATCAAATGAAGTCCAAATGCAGCGAAACTTTTTGACGATTTTTTCTGGAAGGAAACAGACCCAGGGAGCTTTGGGGGAGCAGCAGAAGACCCACAGGGGCCCCACAAGCCACCTGGGCGCGCCACCCACCCGGGGCGCGCCCTGGTGCCTCGTGGGCCCCCTGTGGCACATCTTCGCGTGATTCCAATTCCAAAAATTCTTATAAATACCAAACCCCCCAGAAATAACCCTAGAACTTGGACTCCGCCGCCGCAAGCCTCTTTACCTTCTAAATACCATCTACAGCCCTTTTCCGGCACCCTGCCGGAGGGGGAAATCATCACCGGAGGCCATCTTCATCATCCCAGCGGTCTCCATGACGAGGAAGGAGTAGTTCACCCTTGGGGCTGAGGGTATGTACTAGTAGCTATGTGTTTGATCTCTCTCTCTCTCTCTCGTGTTCTTGATTTGGCACAATCTTGATGTACAACGATCTTTGTTAATATAGTTGGATTGTATGGTGTTTCTCCCTCTCTATCTAGTTGTGATGAATTGAGTTTTTACCTTTGAGGTTTCACTATTATCGGATTGAATACTTTTATGGATTTGAGAACACTTGATGTATGTCTAGCATATGAATACCCGTGGTGACAATGGGGTATTATATGTATTCACTTGATGTATGTTTTGGCACTCAACTCGCGGATTCTCGAGGTGACATTGGGGTAATCTATGCATAGGGGTTGATGTACGTTTTTGTCATACTTTCTCCGGTAGAAATCTTGGGACACTCTTTGAAGTTCTTTGTGTTGGATTGAATATTATGAATCTGAAGTTGTTTGATGCATATAGAATAATAAAATCATGGATACTTGCGGTGACATTGGAGTATCTAGGTGACATTAGAGTTGGTTGATGCGTATCATATGGTGTTATTTTAGTACGAACTCTAGGTCTGTTTGTGACACTTATAGGAATGGCTCAATAGATTGATCGGAAAGAATAACTTTGAGGTGGTTTCGTACCCTACAATAATTTATATCTTATGTTCTCCGCTAGATAAGAACTTTGGAGTGACTCTTTGTCGCACGTCGAGGTATTGTTATATGATCCAATTATGGTAGCATTTTTGAGAGATTGCACTAGTGGAAGTATGAACCCTAGGCCTTGTTTTCAAGCATTGCAATACCGTTTGTGCTCACTTTTGTTACTTGCTACCTTGCTGTTTTTATATTTTCAGATTATAAAAACCTATATCTACTATCCGTACTACACTTGTATTACCATCTCCTCGCTGAACTAGTGCACCTATACAATTTACCATTGTATTGGGTGTGTTGGGGACACAAGAGATTTCTTGTATTTGATTGCAGGGTTGTTTGAGAGAGACCATCTTCATCCTACGCCTCCCACGGATTGATAAACCTTAGGTCATCCACTTGAGGGAAATTTGCTACTGTCCTTCAAAACTCTGCGCTTGGAGGCCCAACACGAGTCTACATGAATAAAGTTGCATAGTAGACATCATCTCACCAAAAACTTGAAAACTTCAGCACACAAAACTCAACAGAAACCTCGTGAGATCCGTTAGTATAACAAACAAATATTAAACTTTAGGTACTGTAATAAATTGATTCATATTTAATATTGGCATAATGCTGCTGTACTCCAACTTCTCCATGACTCATACCCCCCGATACGATCCATAGATTCATCAAAATAAGCGAACTATGCAACAAAAACAGAATCTGTCTAAAATAGAACAGTCTGTAAAGATCTATTTAAGAGCCATACTTCTGTAAATCCAAAAATTCTGAACAATTAGGAAAACGTGGGCAATTCATATACCAATACCGTGTAATAATTTCAGCACTGGACGCAAAACTTTTTGTTTCCCAAACAGCATCAATTATACTATCGTCCAAATCATCCCAAAGGCATTACTTGGCACAAACACTAATTAAAACATAAAAACACAATCATAACAGAAGCTATAATCATGCAAACACTCAAAAACAGTAGGTAAAAGCAAAAATTTATTTATTCATTGGGTTGCCTCCCAACAAGCGCTATTGTTTTTTGCCCCTAGCTAGGCATAATGCATAGTTTCAAGTGTTGTCATCCTTGGTTTCCAACTCCTCAATCACACATCCATTTTTTCTAGTAGATTTAACATAGGAGTTTCTCCTCATCACACTTCTTGGTACAAAATCAAGAATCTTATTTTTATGGATAGGTTCCTTAATTATATCAATGAAATTGGGGTGCACGCTAATCATTTTAAGATCATTGCTCCCTTTACTAGAAGTTGCACCCTTGACCTTAGGAACATATATAAACTTGCAATTTTTATTTGGAGGAGTCCTAACAATGTTTTTAGCGGAGGAAAAGGCGGAACCCAAGTTGTTGATAATTTCCTCCAACTTATCAATTCTAGCGGGGCTTTGTTCTATCCTTTCATTAATTACCGATTCTAATTTCCTTTAAAGTTTTCAAAACAATCCCCACCTTGGAACCAAATTGAGTAATATGAATGTGGACCTTTTTATCTAAATTTTCAATATGTTTAATAGTAGGCATTTTATTTTGTATAGCTTCTAATGTTTGCATAACATGCTCCAAGGTCAATGCCGTTTCATTAATAGTGATAGGGGGTGAACCCACCAAATTTCCCATAGCATTGAAAGCATCTAAAGTGGGACACATCAAAAAAATTCCTTCGGTAATAGTGTCAGGCACAAATCTATACCAAGTAGTAATTCCCACATAAAAATTTCGAAGAAGAACGGTAGTGGATTGCTTACGAGTTGATCTATTTTGAGCATCGCAAATCCTATACCAAGCATCTTTTAAATTCTCTCCTCCCCTTTGTTTAAAATTAAGTACTTCATTTTCAGGGGTAATAGTAACGAGCGAAGAACTAGCCATAATGGTGAAGCAAACAAGCAAACAAATAATTAAAATATTTTTGTAAAAAAAAATTGGAAGTAAGGGAGATGAAAACGAGAGGCAAATGCAAATAAAAGGTAAATAAAGTAAATGCAAGTGAATGATAATTTGTGTGAAGGTACTTGGTAATTTTGATGATGTCTCCCCGGCAAACGGCGCCAGAAATTCTTCCTGCTACTTGTAGTCTGTGTTGGTATTTCCCCGAATAGGAGAGGATGATGCAGTACAGTAGAGATAAGTTTTTCCCTCAGTTAAGAACCAAGCTTATCAATCCAGTAGGAGAACCAAGCAAGCTTCCGTTAAGCGCACCTGCACACACAAGAGCAAACACTTGCACCCAACGCAAATAAGAGGGTTGTCAATCCTCTTAGCAGTTATTTGCAAGGATTAAATCTTATCGATATAAATAGATAAACTAAAATACTAATTAAAATAAAAGTAAATAAGTTGCAACAAGGTATTTTTAGGTTTTTTATATGATAAAGATAGACCTGGGGGCCATAGTTTTCACTAGAGGTTTCTCTCTCGAGCACAGAAACATACGGTAGGAAAACAAATTACTGTTGGGCAATTGATAGAAAAGCAAATAATTATGATGGATTCATGGCAATGATCATGTATATAGGCATCATGTCCGAGACAAGTAGACCGACTCCTGCCTGCATCTACTACTATTACTCCACTCATCGACCGCTATCCAGCATGCATCTAGAGTATTAAGTTAATAAAAACAGAGTAATGCCTTAAGCAAGATGACATGATGTAGAGAAGCAAATTCAAGCAATATGAATAAACCCCATCTTTTTATCCTTAATGGCAACAATACAAATACGTGTCATGTTCCCTTCTGTCACTGGGATTGAGCACGCATGATTGAACCCATCACAAAGCACCTCTCCCATTGCAAGATAAATCAATCTAGTAGGCCAAACCAAATCAATAGATCGGAGAGAAATACAAAGCTATAACAATCATGCATAAAAGTGTTCAGAGAAGACTCAAATATTTCTCATGAATAATCTGATCATAGACTCACAATTCATCGGATCCCAACAAACACACCGCAAAAGAAGATTACATCGGATTGAACTCCAAGAACAGCAAGGAGAACATTGTATTGAAGATCAAAGAGAGAGAAGAAGCCATCTAGCTACTAGCTATGGACCCATAGGTCTGTGGTAAACTACTCACACATCACCGAAAGGGCAGCAAGGTTGATGTAGAAGCCCTCCGTGATCGATTCCCCCTCCGACAGAGTACCGAAAAAGGCCTCCAGATGGGATCGCGGAAGAACAGAGGCTTGCGGCGGCGGAAATGTTTTCTCTTCTGGCTCTCTGATGGTTTCCCAATATTTGTGAATTTATAGAAGTTGAATTAGGTCAGACGGAGTCACGTGGGCCCCACAGGGCAACACGGCGCGCCCCCCCGGGGCGCGCCCTGTTGCCTCGTGAAGCCTCCGTGAGGCTTCTGGCCTCCTCCCGAAGCTTCCAAGGTTTCTTTTGTCCAGAAAAAAATCTCCAAAAAGTTTCGTGGCATTTGGACTTCATTTGGTACTGTTTCTCTGAAAAGCCAAAAACAAGCAGAAAACAACAACTGGCACTGGGCACTAGGTTAATAGGTTAGTCCCAAAAAATGATATATAATTGCATATGAAAACATCCAAGATTGATACTATAATAGCATGGAACAATCAAAAATTATAGATACGTTGGAGACGTATCATAGGACAAGACGGATTACATTCAATATCAAGAACAATAAATTCTACAGGCACATAATTCATATTAGCAATTATAAGCACATCATTCAATCTACCCATTGGATTTTTAATCATGGAATCCGCTAGATGCAAATTTAAAGAGCATTCATTCATATTAGTGAAACCGAGAACATCATACAACGGATTTGGCATAGCTGAAACGCTAGCTCCCAGATCACACAAAGCATTGCACTCACAATCTTTTATTTTAACCTTAATGGCGGGTCCCCACTCATCATGTGACTTTCTAGGTATGGAAACCTCTAATTCAAATCTTTCCTCATTGCTTTTAATAAGAGCTTCTACATTAGTTTAGTAAAAGCTTTGTTTTGTTCATAAGAATTGGGTGAATTAAACATGGATCGAAGCAAGGAAATACATTCAGTAAGGGAACAACTATCATAATTAAAAATCCTTGTAATCCAAAATAGTGGGAGCATCACTATCTAAAGTTTTAACCTCTTCAAACCCACTTTTAACATTGTTGGCAACAAGATCATCACCCTAAGAATAGTTGGGACGCCGTTTAACTAAGGTTGACTCTTCTTCAGTCCCATCATTATCAACTATAATATTTCTAAATAAAGATCCAATAGTTGATACACCAATAGTTTTAACATCTTCATCATTATTAGCTAGGAAATGTAATTCAGTCTCTCTTTCTTCTAGTTCTCTTCTAGCTCTTAGCATATCAATCATTCTTCTACTATAATCAATGGAGACTTGGATGGCCTTTAGAGATTCAGGCATTTCATCCTTGTTTTGTGGCAAAATTTTAATTTTAATAATATCCACATCATGCATAAGTCTATCCATATTTTTAGACATATCATCAAACTTACTCAATTTTTCTTCAACCCTAGTGTTGAAAACTTTTTGTGAACTAATAAATTCTTTAATATTGTTTTCAAGTGCAGTAGGTATCCTATTATTATTATTATTGTAAGAATTACCATAGGAATTACCGTAATTATTAGAGGTATTACCGGGATACGGTATAGGATTATTATTGAAATTCCCTCTATAAGCATTATTGTTGAAATTGCTCCTCGAGATAAAATTCACATCAATAGCATCATTATTTTTCAATAGAAGAACTATTAGTAGCAAGCATGCACAAAATAGCATCAACCTTTTCACTTAGAGAGGAAATATCTGCAACAGAGTTTACCTTCTTACCACTTGGAGCGCGCTCAGTGTGTCATTGGGAATAATTGGTGGTCATATTATCAAGAAGATTAGTGGCTTCTCCAAGTGTTATTCCCATGAACATTCCACCTATAGCTGAATCTAGAAGATTTGTTGAAACAAACTTTAGTCCAACATAAATTTTTTGGACTATCATCCAAAGGCTCAATCCATGCGTGGGACAATTTTTAAGCATTAATTTCATTCTTTCCCATGATTGTGCAACATGTTCTTGATCAAGTTGCTTAAGATTCATGATTTGATTCCTCAAACATATTATTTTAGCAGGAGGAAAAATACTTGCCAATGAAAGCATCTTTACACGTAGCCCATGAATCAATATTATTTTTCGGTAGATCCAAACCATGCTTTAGCTCTATCTCTTAGGGCAAAAGGAAAAAGTTTCAGTTTAACAATATCATTATCCACATCTTTAATTTTTTGCATATCACATAACTCAACAAAGGTAGTATGATGGGAAGCAGTATCTTCATTATAGTTTCGAGTAAATTGTTCTTTCATAACAAGATTTAGCAAAGTAGCTTTAATATCATAGGACTCCGCACTAGTGGCGGGAGGGGCAATAGGAGTACAAATGAAATCATTGTTATTAGTACTAGTGAAAGCATAAAGCTTGGTATTTTCAGGAGTAGACATAATGCCAACACAAGCGGAGATAGTAGCACAAGATTTTTTGGGGGGGTATTTTGGAATTTTTTGGCAAAGAAAGAAGAAGGAAAATAAAAGGCACAAGGCAAAAGGCAAGAAAATAAAAACAAGCAAAAGAAAAGTGTTTGTGCGAAGGCACCTGATTTGTTAGATGATGTCTCCCCAGCAACTGCACCAGAAATGTAATTGCTACTCCCCTAGGAGTTGTTCGATTTCCCTGAAGAGGAAGGATGATGTAGCATAACAACAGAAAGTATATCCCTCAGTTCAGAACCAAGGTTAATCGAACCAGTAGGAGGCACCACACTGATGACCCACAAGTATAGGGGATCAATCATAGTCCTTTCAATAAGTAAGAGTGTCGAACCCAACGAGGAGCAGAAGGAAATGATAAGCGGTTTTCAGCAAGGTATTCTCTACAAGTGTTGAAAGTAGTAGTAACAGATAGTTTGATAGCAAGATAATTAGTAACTAGTAACAAGTAACAATAGTAACAAAGGTGCAACAAGGTGGCCCAATCCTTTTTATAGCAAAGGACAAGCCGAAAGTTTCTCTTATATAAAGCAAAGTGTTCTCGAGGACACATGGGAATTCTCGTCTAGTCACGTTCATCATGTTTAGTTGATTCGCGTTCACTACTTTGATAATTTGATATGTGGGTGGACCGGTGCTAGGGTGCTGTTCTTACTTGAACAAGCAACCCACTTATGATTACCCCCTCTAGCAAGCATCCACAACTATGAAAGAATAATTAAGATAAATCTAACCATAGCATGAAACCTATGGATCCAAATCAGCCCCTTACGGAATAACGCATAAACTAGGGTTTAAGCTTCTGTCACTCTCGCAACCCATCATCTACTTATTACTCTCCAATGCCTTTCCCTAGTCCCAAATATGGTGAAGTGTCATGTAGTCGACGTTCACATGACACCACTAGAGGAATAACAACATACACATCATCAAAATATTGAACGAATACCAACTTCACATGATTACTTATAACAAGACTTCTCCCATGTCCTCAAGAACAAAAGTAACTACTCACAAATCATATTCATGTTCAAGATCAGAGGGGTATTGTATATGATTAAGGATCTGAACATATAATCTTCCACCAAATAAACCAACTAGCATCAACTACAAGATGTAATCAACACTACTAGCAACTGCTACTTGTGAGCTGCGTTGGGATTTCCCCCGAAGAGGATGGGTGAAGAAATATAGTAGCGGATAAGTATTTCCCTCGGTGAGAACCAAGGTTATCGAACCAATAGGAGAACCACACAAATTCCCGTCGTCAGCACCTACACATGCAAAAGCAAACGCTTGCACCCAATGCGGGCAAGAGGGTTGTCAATCCCCTTGAACTCGTTACTTGCAAGGATTAATTCTGATAGTGGTAGATAGATAAAAAGAAAAGTAAAATAAAAAGTATAAAATTATAGCAAGGTATTTTGAGTTTTAATAATATGATTAAGGTAGACCCGGGGGCCATAGTTTTCACTAGAGGCTTCACTCTCCAAACAATAGCATACGGTGGGTAAACAAATTACTGTTGGCAATTGATAGAAAAGCGCATAGTTATGACGTTATTCATGGCAATGATCACATATATAGGCATCATGTCCGTGAAAACTAGACCGACTCCTGCCTGCATCTACTACTATTACCCCACCAAACGACCGCTATCCAGCATGCATCTATGGTATTAAGTTCATAACAAACAGAGTAACGCCTTAAGCAAGATGACATGATGTAGACAAAGTAAACTAAGGCAATATGAATAAACCCCATCATTTTATCCTTAGTAGCAACATTACAATACGTGCCTCGCTACCCCTTCTGTCACGAGGTGAGGACCCCGCAAGATTGAACCCACTACAAAGCACCAATCCCAGTGAAGATAAATCAATCTAGTTGGCCAAACAAAACGGATAGATCAGAGAGAAATACAAAGCTATCATAATCATGCATAATAAAGTTCAAAAAAGACTCAATTACTTTCAATGAATAATCTGATCATAAATCCACAATTCATCAGATCCCAACAAACACACCGCAAAACAAGATTACTTCGGATAGAACTCCATGGAGATCGTGGAGAACATTGTATTGAAGATCAAAGAGAGAGAAGAAGCCATCTAGCTACTAGCTATGGACCTGTAGGTCTGTGGCGAACTACTCGCACATCATCGGAAGGGCAGCAAGGTTGATGTAGAAGCCCTCCGTGATCGATTCCCCCTCCGGCAGATCGCCAGAAAAGGCCTCCAGATGGGATCATGGAAGAACAAAAGCTTGCGGCGGCGAAAAAGTTATTTCGGGTGGCTCTCTGGTGGTTTCCCAATATTTGAGAATTTATAGAAGTAGAATTAGGTTAGACGAAGCCACATGGGGCCCACAAGGCATCAGGGCGCGCCTACCCCCCCCCCCCCCCCAAGGCGCGCTCTGTTGCCTTGCTGTCTCCTCGTTTGCCGTCTGGTCTCCTCCCGAAGCTTCTAGGGTCTCTTATGTCTAGAAAAAAATCGTCAAATAGTTGCATAGCGTTTGGACTCCGTTTGGTACTGATTTCCTGGAAAACCAAAAACAGGGAAAAATAGCAACTGGCACTAGGCACCGGGTTAATAGGTTAGTTCCCAAAAATGATATAAATTGCATATTAAAGCATATAAAGTACCCAAGATTGATAATATAATAGCATGAAACAATCAAAAATTATAGATACGTCGGAGATGTATCAGCATCCCCAAGCTTAATTCCTGCTCATCCTCGAGTAGGTAAATGATAAAAACAGAATTTTTGATGTTGAATGCTACCTAACATGTTTATCATGTAATCTCTTTACGCTATAAATGATGAGAAACGATAAAGTAATAATATCAACATAATAATATCCATGAATATAAGAAACATAATCATTAAACTTTCAAAATATTTGATCCTTAACGAATGTTATCCCAACTCATTTTATCATGTTAGCATGGCATGACTCCGCCTTCACCGCATAAATATAAATCATGATCACCCCGGTGTTAAACCAGGCAATTGGATCGTACTTCTAACACGCTTCAGCATTTTCAACTACACGCAATACATGAGCGTGAGCCTTGGATATAGCACTATAGGTGGAATAGAATGTGGTGGTAGAGATCAATAAGGGAAGTCAAACAGGAAGAAAGTCTCGCATCAACTAGGCGGATCAACGGGCTATGGAGATGCCCATCAATCGATATCAATGCGAGGAGTAGGGATTGCCATGCAACGAATGAACTAAGAGCTATATGTGCATGAAAGCTCAACAGAAACTAAGTGGGTGTGCATCCAACTTGCTTGCTCATGAAGACCTCGGGCATTTGAAAAAGCCCATCATCGGAATATACAAGCCAAGTTCTATAATGAAAAATTCCCACTAGTATATGAAAGTGACAACATAGGAGACTCTCTATGTGAAGCACATGGTGCTACTTTGAAGCACAAGTGTGGTAAAAGGATAGTAACATTACCCCTTCTCTCTTTTCTCACATTTCATTTTTTGTTGGGCTCTTTTGGCGTCCCTTTCTCTCTCTTTTTTGTCCGGAGTCTCATCCCGACTTGTGGGGGAATCATGGTCTCCATCGTCCTTTCCTCACTGGGACAATGCTCTACTGATGATGATCATCACACTTTTATTTACTTACAACTCGATATTATAACTCAATAAACTGAAACAATATGACTCTATATGAATGCCTCTGGTAGTTTACCAGCATTTGCAATGATCTAGCGTAACATGTATAACAATGATGGAGGGTGGCTTTGCCACAAATATCATGTCAGCTCTATATGATCATGCAAAGCAATATGATGATGAACACAAAGTCATGAGACGGAACGGTGGAAGTTGCATGGCAATATATCTCGGAATGGCTATGGAAATGCCATAATAGGTAGGCATGGTGGCTGTTTTGAGGAAGATATAAGGAGGCTTATGTGTGATGGAGTGTATCATATCACGGGGTTTGGATGCACCGGCGAAGTTTGCACCAACTCTCGAGGTGAGAATGGGCAATGCACGGTACCGAAGAGGCTAGCAAATTGCGGAAAGGTAGGAGTGTGTATAATCCATGGACTCACCACTACTGCAAGATGGTCCTAACGCGACACATGTATATGAGACCAATCGACCAAACTGTGTGCGATTTTAATCGCAAATGGTACCGTAATGAAACCATCACCAATGAAACGAACTGTGTGCGATGGCGGATCCATCAAGCACGATTCAGAAAAGATTTGCGTGTGTGAATCGTGGCATACAGTTGATCCATGTGAACTTTTTGCGATGAGCCAAACAACAGAAATGGTCAGCCAGATCAAGGTGTGTGCGATAGACGGCATCTAGTTCACTCATATGAACGATCTGCGATGAGACAAAACAACAGAAACGGTCAGGCAGATCAAGGTGTGTGCGATAGAGGGCATACAGTTCACTCGGATGAACCATTTGCGATGATCCAGAATAACAGAAACGGTCAGCCAGATCAAGGTGTGTGCGATAGACGGCATACATGTCACTCGGATGAACTTTTTGCGATGAGCCAAAATAAACACAAACGATTTGGCTTAAGATGATGTGTGTGATACCCGGCAAACAAGTCAGTAATAAGAATTGTGTGGGAAGACCGATAATAACACAGACGATTCCTGCTAATAAGATGTGTGTGTGTGTTGTGGGCAAACGCTTGCTGGTATGCAATTGTCAGTGAGTGATGAAGTCGTCATTGACGGGTTCCGTAGTGTCGGTACTAAGACTGGCAGACCTCGGGGTAGGGGGTCCCGAGCTGTGGATCTCGGATCTATGGGTAACAGGAAACAAAGGGGATAGTGTTTACCCACTTTCAGTCCCTCTCAAAGAGGGAATACCCTACGTCCTGCTTTGATTGTATTGATGATGATGTATCGAGTACAAGCTTGATCTACCTTAAGATCGTAAGTTGTGTTCTAACCCTAAGGCTAGGTGGTTGTAATTGTTACCATGGCCTCTACGGACTAAACCCTCAGTTTATATAGATGCTGGGGGTACATAGGGTTACACATGGTCGATTGCCCATCTAGGGATACACACGCCGGCGGCCGATGCTATCCTTGGAGTACACGTCAAGTCTTCGGCAGAGTCCATCTTGATCACGCCAAAGTGTGAGGCTTCTGGAGTCCTTCCTTGTAAGAATGGTGGGCCGTAGGTTCGGCCCATGGACTGTGGGCCAACTAGGTTGCTACCCCCTAGTCCAGGACACCGTCAGTAGCCCCTGAACTGGTCTTCGACGCCAAGGACGACGGTCTTCTTTGGACATATGACTTCGGCCTTGGAGTCTTCGGATTGACAGACGAGTTCCTCTCAATAACTTGAGTTTGGCTTTGGAGTCTTCGGCTTGACAGACGAGTTCTCCTCTTGTATGATTCTTTCTATGATCTGGGATCTTTCCGTCCATATCAGGCTTCAATCGGGTCTGTTCTTAAAGGAATCCACCCTCCGACCATGGTTTAACCAAATTTATTTGCATCCGAAGATGCGAGATAACTTGGCCTCGAAGGCATGAATAGTGCTTCCTAGCCTGACAACTTTTACCGAAGTGTCACCGCTTATAACTGGGCGAGGCAGTTACTGCCACTTGAATCGCAGCCCGAGGCAGTTTTTTCATTGGCACGTCTCATCAAAGCAGAGATCATGCACCGTATTTTGGGGGATATCATCAAGATTTTGTTTCACCCCATGCGCATAACCACATCTTAGGCTGGGGCGTGGCGATTTTACCAGTGCAGCAAAGGGGACTCTTGGCCTTTCACAGGCCTATAAGACCAATGGGCAGCGGTAGCATTTCACACGCTCCCATTCCATCACCCCTTCTTACAGCCTCCTGAGCTCCAGCACCCAGATCTAATCTCGAATTCGCCCATTCTCCCCAGCACCCAAAGCCTCAACTTCCGGCAATGGCTGACGCCACCCTGAAGGGCCACTGGGCAGGCTCCCTCGTCACGGAGGGCGTGATCCAGGAGCTGCGGAACTCGGGATACATCCCCGCCAACGTCGCTTATCGGCCCCCAGAGCCAAACCAGCGAGTTCCCACTTCCCGACCAGGGGAGAGGGTCATCTTTGTTCCCCACCTTGTCCGAGGTCTGGGTTTCCCGCCGCACCTTTTTGTGCGCGGGGTCCTTTTCTACTATGGGCTAGATTTTCATCATGTGGCCCCCAACTCCATCCCCCACCTCATGACGTTCATCATCGTCTGTGAGGCTTTCCTCCGCATCGAGCCACACTTTGGCCTGTGGTGAAGACGTTCGGCATCCAGCGGCTCCGATCTAGCGGAGTGCGGAGGAGCCATGATCAGCAAGATCCAGAAGGTCACCTGGTTTAAAGGCATCTTTGTGGAAATGGTCAAGGAATGGCAGAAAGAGTGGTTCTACATCACTGAGACATTCGCCGATGGCCAATCCGAAGTCCCCATGTTCACGGGGGCTCCTCCGAAGAGGCTTAACTCCTGGATGAGGAAAGGCCTGGACTGGGGCTGTCCCGAAGACATACTCTTGCTGCAGACGAGGATCAAAACTCTGGCAGACAAGAAGAAGATCAAGCTGGTGGACGTGGTTGATGTCATGCTCCACCGCCGCATCCTACCACTCCAGCTTCGAGCGAACCCGATGTGGGCTCACAATTCTGAGGAAGCACCGACACTGTAGCACTTCTTCCGCTCCAATCTGGCCGGGATGTGGACAGTGCTGTTCAAGCCATCCAAGAATGACTTCCCCGGGGAGGGAGCGGACCCCGGCCTCGACGCCGAGCATGACGCCAGCGAGGTAGCCTTTGTTAATCATTCTGAACTTTTATTTGCTGACTACCTTTATAGGGATAGTCAAGCTAATCTTTCTTTTCATAGAAGTGGATCCCTCGGGAAGAGAAAATGCTATGCCTGGCGTCGCCGCCTGAGGAGGTGAGGTCTCCTCAGCTCGAGGCGCTCTTGGCCGAGGAACTGTACGTGGTTCCGGCCAAGGGGCAGAAGCCGCCGAAGGGGAAGGGCGTCCCATGCATCCGAGAAGCCTCGGAGGCCAGGTCCAAGGACACCCACGTCTCCTCTACCCACGATGGGGGCGAGGAGGAAGAAGACACGGAGGAGGAAGTGCCATCTCCGAAGAGGAAGAGGGTGATGTCCGAGGACGTTGAGGAGGAGGAGCACCCTCGGGGCCGTGGGAAACTACGCAAGGCCTCGGCCGCATCAGTCGGCCAACGGGCTGCGCCAGCCGAAGTCACCCTCTCCGACACTTCAGAGGATGTCCTCGCGCAACCGCGTAGGACGAAGCCGACACCCCCAAGGCACTTTTGACAGAACGTCCTTAATTTCTTCATGGAAATAGGTTCTGATGCGTATACCTAACTTGTCCTTCTTTAGCCCGCAACGCGTCCTTGTCGACGATGTGGTCGAGGACGACGGGCTCCCTCCGCTGCTTATGGCGGAAAGCGGGTCTGCCGAGCGTGCGGTGCCCCCACTGCCCCTGACGGGCTGGGGGGAGCGACATCTCACCCGGTCCCAGCCACCGACGACGCGGGGGCAGGTGCCGGGAACTCTTCGGCCGAGGTCCACACCTCGGCCGCCGAGGACCAGGGGCATGAGACCCCCTTGGTCAAAGAAGGTGGGCTCGGCCTGACAGAGTCCCCAGCTCGGGTGACTCCGACACCGCCGCAGCAGCCCGAGGCCCCCAATCCTACCACCACGACGGGTGGATCCAAGATGGCTCCGCCTACCTCTCCTGCACCAGGGCAGGTCCGCAAGGGGTGGCCCGACAAGATGGAGGTGGCTCTGGCGAGGTCCTCTATTGTGGAGGAGCATCGTGCCCTTATTGGCACGGTGCTGGGCAGCTTCCGGTCTGCAGAGGCCGGAATGCACGAGGTCTTCAAGGGCCTCCTCAAAGGCTTTGAGGTATGTTTGACACAACTCTACCTTTGCCTCGTAGTTCTATTTATGATTTAGTCTGACACTAGCCCCATTTATTAGCCCTCTTCGGTCTTGGATGAAAAACACTATCCGAAGACTAAAAGCTGCAAACAGTACACGAGAATGCATAGCACTCAGTAGCCCCCAAACCTCAGTTTCAAGGAACTGACTTGGGGGGTCGATTTGGACGTTTATAAATGCGAAGATGCAGTAGCCCCCGAGACTGTGGTTGGGTTTGAAAAACCAAACAGAGGATCGAAATCGATACCCGGAGACTAACGATCAAGTTTGTGTGCAGGCCTCAGCTTCGGCTCCGAGCTCTAACTCCAAGGACTTAGCGGAGATGGACCGGAAGCTGAAGCGGTTCGAGAAGGACGTCGATCTAATGCAACAACAGATCAAACGGGCACAAGGTAAACGGAAAGCTAACGCTCAAATGATACAACTTTCGTATTTGTTTCAGCTGGTTCTAATGTCGAGCTTGTGTAAGTACAGTGACGACGACACAGCTTGAGGCCCTTAAGGTCGAGCTGCTGAAGGTTCGGCAAAAGGCCGAGCAGCAGAAAGCCGCGGCGGCGAAGGCCAGCAAGGAGCTGACCGAAGAAAAGGCGGCCCGCGGCAAGGACCAGGCTCGGGTCCTTGAAGTCGAGGACACCCTGAAGGGGGTGTACGTAGAACGTGACGCCTTTCAGGAGGATAAAAAGAAGGCGGCCGCCGAGCTCGAGATGCTCAGCTTGGCTCATTCTGAGGTCAAGACCCAGTCCCGAGCCAATCGCGAGGTGCTCCAGCAAGTGAGGCAGATCGCTGCTGGTAAGCCGTTCTTACTTCAGTGTGTTTTTGGCCGCAAGAGGTTCGCCGAGCTTAATCAACTCTGGCGATCCGCAGACGCCTTCACTGATCTACCGAGGAGTGGGTCTGACGCCGGCCGTCAGTTCGGTACCCAGGAGGGTTACGCCACGGAAAGGGTGTTCTGGCAGCAGTTCCAAGCGCCATCACATCCACCATTGCTCAAAGACCAGATGAAGCAGTTGATGGAGCTCTATCGCATGGCGAGGCTAGCGATGGAGGACCTCTGTATCTGCCTGTGGCCGACGGAGCCGCTGTCAGCCAGCTTCTCCGGCCTGGTGGCTCATCTCCAAGACGCCGGCCCCCAAGTCATGCGCTGGAAGCGGTCTGCGTGTGATACGTCTCCGTCGTATCTACTTTTCCAAACACTTTTGGTCTTGTTTTGGACTCTAATTTGCATGATTTGAATGAAACTAACCCGGACTGACGCTGTTTTCAGCAGAACTACCATGGTGTTGTTTTTGTGCAGAAATCAAAGTTCTCGGATTTGGACGAAACTTTTTGAAGCATTTTTATGGAATATAAAAAAATTATTGGCGCAAGAATCAACAGAAGAGGGGCCACCTGTTGCCCATAAGGCAACAGGGCGCGACGCCCCTAGGGCGCGCCCTGATGCCTAGTGGGGCCCACAGGCGGCCGTCTGACCTAACTCCAACACTATAAATTCACTTTCCCCAAGAAAAAAAATAAGAGAAGAAGTTTCATCATGTTTTACGATACGGAGCCGCCGCCACCTCTTGTTCTTCATCGGGCGGGCTGATCTGGAGTCCGTTTGGGGCTCCGGAGAGGGGGATTCAACGCCGTCGTCATCATCAACTATCCTCCATCACCAATTTAATGATGCTCACCACCGAGCGTGAGTAATTCCTTCGTAGGCTTGCTGGACGGTGATGGGTTGGATGAGATTTATCATGTAGTCGAGTCAATTTGTTAGGGCCTTGATCCCTAGTATCCACTATGTTCTGAGATTGATGTTGCTATGACTTTGCTATGCTTAATGCTTGTCACTAGGGCCCGAGTGCCATGATTTTAGATCTGAACCCTTTATGTTTTCATGAATATATTTGTGTTCTTGATCCTATCTTGCAAGTTATATACACCTATTACGTGTTATGATCCGCATACCCCAAGGTGACAATAATTGGGATTCTTTCCGGTGATTGCCGTAGTTTGAGGAGTTCATGTATTCACTAAGTGCTAATGCTTTGTTCCGATTCTCTATTAAAAGGAGGCCTTAATATCTCTTAGTTTCCTTAAGGACCCCACTGCCACGGGAGGGTAGGACAAAAGATGTCATACAAGTTCATATTATAAGCAAGTATGACTATATACGGAATACATGCCTACATTACATTGATGAATTGGAGCTATTGTGCATAGCCTTAGGTTGTGACTGTTACGTGATGAATATCATCCAACGTAATTATCATCACCGATCCAATGCCTATGAATTTCTCATATTGGTTTCTGCTAAGTTACTTTGTTGCTACTGCTTTACACTTGCTACAAACTACTACTGTTACTGTTGCTGTTACTATTGTTACTACTTCTACTGCTATCAAAATTATCATATTACTGTGCTAATAAATATTCTGCTGTAGATATTTTATCTCCAGGTGTGGTTGAATTGACAACTCAACTGCTAATACTTGCAAATATTCTTTGGCTCCCCTTGTGTCGAATCAATAAATCTGGGTGAAATACTACCCGTGAAAACTGTTGCGATCCCCTATACTTGTGGGTTATCAAGACCTTTTTTGGTGCCGTTGCCAGAGAGCATAGCTCTATTAGTTGAGTCACTTGGGATTTATATCTGTTGATCACTATGAAGAATCTGAAAGACTCTAAGACCAAGATCGTTCCCTCTAAGACGTGGGGAGGTAAGGAACTGCCATCTAGCTCCGCACTTGATTCACCTTCTGTTTTGAGTAGGCTTGCGACACCACCACCTGTTATGCATTCTGATATGTGGCAAGTTATTGATGATACTACTTCTGCTATGAATGATACTTACGATGATGCTAGTACTATGCTTGATAATATTGTGCCACTTGGTGAATTTCTTGGTGAACAACTTGTGAAAGCTAAAGAAATTGAGAATGCTTAAAATGTTGAAACTCTTGAAAATTATGATTCACCTATTATGCCTAGTCCTCCTATTAGAGTTGAAATACCTGAATCACCTGATGAACATGTCTTTGATAGGGAGACGGCTAGGGCCATTCTTGCTTGTAAGGATAGAGATGAAGTTAAAACTTTGTTTTCTGAGTTGAAAGAAAAATCTATGAGGGAGAGAATGAAATATGATCCTAAGTTTGCTACCTCTCCCATATTTGTTACCGATAAGGATTATGAATTCTCTGTCGATCCTGAGTTAATTACTTTGGTTGAATCTGATCCTTTTCATGGTTATGAAACTGAAACTGTTGTGGCACATCTTACTAAGTTGAATGATATTGCCACCCTATTTGCTCATGAGGAAAAAAATCGCTATTACTATATTCTTAAGTTGTTTCCTTTCTCATTAAAGGGTTATGCTAAGAAATGGTTTAATACTCTTGCTCCTGGTTGTGTGCGTAGTCCCCAGGATATGATATATTACTTCTCTGAAAAATATTTTCCTGCTCATAAGAAACAAGCTGCCTTACAGGAAATATTTAACTTTGTGCAAATTGAAGAAGAGAATCTCCCTCAAGCTTGGGGGAGGCTTCTCCAACTACTTAACGCTTTGCCTGATCATCCTCTTAAGAAAAATGAAATACTTGATATCTTTTATAATGGACTAACCGATGCTTCTAGGGACTACCTAGATAGTTGTGCTGGTAGTGTTTTCAGGGAACGAACTGTTGGACAGGCTGAAGTACTATTGAATAATATATTGACAAATGTCGATGATTGGACACTTCCTGAACCACCACCTAAGCCAACTCCGAAGAAGAGAGGTATTCTATTCCTCAGTCCAGAAGATATGCAAGAAGCTAAGAAATCTATGAATGAAAAAGATATTAAAGCTGAAGATGTTAAGAATCTACCACCCATTGAAGAATTACATGGGCTCGACATCCCGACATAGGTAGTGGAGGTAAATTCTCTCAAAAGATTTGATGAAGGTGATATTCCGTACAATAAATCTGCTTGTCAATGCTTGTATGAATTTGATAATTACATCATTAAACAGTAACACTTTAATATGTATGTTAGCAATCAACTAAAACGGAATGCCATCATGATTGAATGCTTGAGTGATTTGATGTTTAGAGCTGCTAATGATGTTAAGTGCTTGAGTAAACATGCTTCTATGGTTCAGACTCAGTTAGAACAAATTGCTAAATCACAAAATGATTTGCTTGATGAGATGAATAATAAAAAGAATGATCATGCTGTTAGAGTTGTTACTAGAGGAGGTAGAATGACTCTGGATCCTCTATATCCTGAAGGTCATCCTAAAAGAATTGAACAAGACTCTCAAAGAAATAATATTGATGCACCTAGTCCATCTAAGAAGAAAAAGAAAAAGAAGAATGATAGGATTTTGCATGCTTCTAGTGAACCTGAGATAGAAAAACCTCCTGAGAATCAAAATGATGTTTCTATTTCTGATGCTGAGACACAATCTGGTAATGAACATACACCTAGTGATAATGATAGTGATAATGATAATGATGATGTTCATGTTGATGCTCAACCAGATAATGATGTAGAAATAGAACCTGCTGTTGATCTTGATAACCCACCTCCTAAGAATAAAAGATATGATAAAAGAGACTTTGTTGCTAGAAAACATGGAAAGGAGAGAGAACCATGGGTTCAAAAACCTATGCCTTTTCCTACTAAACCATCTAAAAATAAGGATGATGCAGATTTTGAGCGCTTTGTTGAAATGCTTAGACCTGTCTTTTTTCGCACTCGCTTGATTGATATGTTGAAAATGTCTCCTTATGCTAAATACATGAAAGATATTGTCACAAATAAAAGGAAGATACCTGAAGCTGAAATTTCCACCATGCTTGCAAATTATTCTTTTAAGGGTGGAGTACCTAAAAAGTTAGGAGATCCGGGAATACCTACTATACCATGCTCCATTAAAAGAAGTTATGTCAAAACTGCTTTATGTGATTTGGGAGCCGGTGTTAGTGTTATGCCTTTCTCTTTATATAGAAGACTTGATTTGAATAAGCTCACACCTACTGAAATATCTTTGCAAATGGCTGATAAATCAACTGCTATACCTATTGGAATTTGCGAGGATGTGCCTGTTGTTGTTGCAAATGTTACTATTTTAATGAACTTTATTATACTTGATATGCCTGAGGACGTCAACATGTCGATTATCCTTGGTAGACCCTTTTTGAATACTGCAGGGACTGTTATTGATTGTAATAAAAGCAAGGTCACTTTTCATGTCAATGGTAATGAGCATACCGTTTATTTCCCGAGGAAACAAAGTTCGGTGAATGGTATCAATTGTATTGAAAAGGTTTCGACAATCACTATTGGGGGATTCAAATTTCCTCTTCCTACTATCAAAAAGAAATATGAAATTCTTATTGTTGGGGAGATGCATATCCCCGTTGAGGTAAGTTAGTGTTATATGAAAATTCTTTGGTTTCATGTCACTCGGAAATAGTTTGTTAATAAGACTTGATCAACCTTATTAATGGATTATTTTTAAGGGCATGTGGTCGATGAATTTAGTAAGCACAACTTTCTGTAATCTTAGTTTGCTCTTTGTTATTTTTAGTTTAAATAAATAAAATGCCATGCTTATCCTGTTTTCTGAATTACCCGTGCAATAAAAAATGGCCCAAAAATAAAAGCGCTCAGAATACAATAAAATTTTAACATCTTTTTTTTCTAAAATATATAATAATTTTTGGTACTGAGAACAACCCAGGGGGGTGCACCTGTTGCCCACAAGGCAACAGGGCACGGCCACCCCCAGGGCGCGCCAAGATGCCTTGTGGGTCCCACAGGGACCCACTCACTTATCCATTCAGCCCACTTCATCTCGTAACTCCAGAAAAAAAATCATAGTAGCTCTCTCTTGTATTCTTGCTCCCAAACCTGAGATTTTTGATCTCTCTGCTCGGAGCTCTGTTTCCGAAACTGTTTTGAGGGATTGCTACTTGGTATGTGACTCTCCCATTGCTCCAATTAGTTTTTGCTTTAATGGAATATATTTTGCATAAATTGCTGCTATTGGTGCTACTGAAAATGAGTTTGCATGTTGAATTCTTTGAGTTCCAAGTAGTTTGAATGCTTGATATAGCCTCTAGGCACTTGTATGAGTAGTTGCTATCAATCTTGTGAAGTTTTGTTAACATCTTTTTGTGGTCCAATTTTTTTCAAAAATTTGTTCGTAAGAATATGAACATTTTCAGAAGGAGTTCCTCAAGGAGTAGGTCCTCCGAGGCATCAACGAGTGAAAGCCCCATGCACCAATCATATGTTGAACCAAGGGCATGTTCGGTGCGGGGTGCCGAAGAAAAATCATGTCGATGGCCGTGCGACGAGTTCTTGCTAAGTGCAGGCATCAAGGAAGAATTTGACCAATATATTCATAACACCGAGCTCTCCGCCTTCGACGCAGATAAGCCACCGCAGCACTACAACCTTACTCATTCATTCACTCAAAACTTTGAATATCATCCGCGCACTTCTAGAGTTTTATTTCATCTCTATGATAGATCTTACAGTATGCCTCTAGAAGAATTCTGTGATGCCTGCAAAATTCCATTCCGGGGTTCACTTAGTGAACCTCGACAATCTGATTATGAAATATTTCTCAACAGTATTTGCAATGGTGAGGATAGGGGAGTTACGCAAGCTAGGATAAAGAGCATTCACTTTCCCGCTATTTGCTACTTTGCACTTTTTAATGGCAAATGCATTGTTGGTAAAAAAGACTGCAGTGCACTTTGTGCCCCTGACCTGAGCCTTATTCACGCTGCTTTAACGGGTAGCAGACATTACAATCTTGGGGCCATTGTTGAACGTAGGTTGCACCGCAACTCGGGTAATGGTGATTTATATGGGGGAATTTATACCTCCCGAGTAGTTGCAAGGCTAGGGGTCTCGCCCAGGCCTAATGATCCACTTTTACCTGATAAATATTTGAATTTTGAGGCAATGCAGAACCATGAGTTTATTAAGCGCAACACTCGCAGTTATGACTATAACTCGATATTTGATAAATATCGTTATGTGTTTGTTGCCTTGGCTGCTCCTATCCTCTTTGATTTTCTGAACGAACAAAGATATTTTTTTCATGAGAATGAGGTGCACGAGTACAACACGGCAGTTGAAGCTGCCCGTCTAGCCGAGGAGACGGCTCAGAACGCCTCCATGAGCTACCATTTCGATTATTTTCCTGGACAACCATGGCAGTAGACCAAGCTAGGCCAAAAGCCTAAGCTTGGGGGAGTACGTATCTCTCACCGACATTACATTCATGTTCACACATTCATTCCAGTTGTCGGTGTTCATCCTTTTTCATTGTATCATCCATGTTAGTTTTATTTCCGCTTTGTTCTTGTGTGTTTGAAAAAAACTTCAAAAACCCAAAAATATTTCTCGCTTCTTTTTGGTTTTTCTTTCCCGTTTGTTAGTTCATAGTATTAAAAGAAAACCCAAAAAGATTTCTCGTTTCTTCTTTTGCTTGTTGGGAGGTTTGCCGTGTAAATAGTTTTCTTGCTTTTCGTCTTTCTTCTTTAATTAGCTCTCTTCAGAAAAACTAAAAACTCCAAAAATATTTCAGTGCGTTTCTCTGAATTTCTTTTCTTTGCGTTGAGTCATAGTAGGGAGAAAGACCACGATGAAAATGTTGAGTGGTTCTCATATGCTTTATTGTTGATCTAACGAAGAGCCAATATTACCTTGTCTTCTCCCTTGAATAAAATGTTTGCAGATTCCAGCTTAGTCCACAGCACACTTGCACTATTATTATTTTCACATCATTTCAGTCGTGCAAGTGAAAGGCAATAATGACGATGATTTGATGAAGTGACTGTGGCAAAGAAAAGCTGGTATGAACTCTTCCTGTTTTTGTTTTTGTAAATATGTTTAACTCAGTATCCATGATTCAGCATATTATGAGTAAACATGTTTGTGATGACAATTAGAGATTATAGTTGCTCATGCCATGCTTAAGTAGCTAGGAGTGGATAATGATTTATCTTGGATGTCAACATGCATTAAAATGGTTATGATGTAGTATGTTAATATGGTATCCTCCTCTGAATGTTTCAAGTGGCTTGACTTGGCACATGTTCATGCATGTAGTTGATTCAAAACCAACATAGCCTCCACGATATTTATGTTCAGGGTGTTTATATCCTACTCATGCTAGTATTCAATGTTAATTATTCTCAATGCATGATCATGACCGTTTTCGCTCTCTAGTTGGTCGCTTCTCAACCTATTTGCTAGCCTTCACTTGTACTAAGCGGGAATTCTGCTTGTGCATCCACAATCCTTAAACCAAAGTTGTTCCAGATGAGTCCACTATATCTACCTATATGCGGTATTACTCTGCTGCTCCAAGTAAATTTGCATGTGCCACCTCTAATCATTCAAATAAACATCCGTCTTGTGTGCCCGTACCACTCATGGAGTGACAGGGGGCGGTCAGTATCTTCCATGCTAAGCGGGTTATTCTCGAGATGAGTGTTTATTCACTTGTCATTGCACGAGAGAGGCTGGTATTTGGGATGCCCAGTCCTATGCTCAAAATCGAAAATATATAATGCAAACAAACTCCCCCGGAAAGCTGTTGGTATGGAGGACACCCAAGAATTCGGCTAGCCATGGCTTGTGTTGGTATGGTGGAGGGGGAGTAAAATTTACCTTTCCGCTTGGGAACCGCCTATAATGTGTTTAGCATGGAAGATATTGAAAACTCTCGGTCGTGACATTGACAGGAAAAGTACACCTCCCAAAATTATTTTTCATCTCTGATTTAAGCTTCGAGCTCTGGCACCGCTGCAAATCCCTGCTTCCCTCTGCGAAGGTCCTATCCATTTACTTTTATGTTATTTACCTTATGTTATTTTACTTTTATTGTTGAGTGTCACCTTCTTGCACTAAGCGCCAATCCTGAGAGCACTATTGTCATCCTTATACATTGAGTATAGTTAATGTTGTGTGCATCATGACTGGATCTCTCCTACCCTGAATTACAATGTTTAGTCGCTACTTGAACTTTGGAGGTGCTCTGCATTTATGTTTTGCGGTCTCAGAAAGGGCTAGCGAGATACCATGTTATCATATTATATCATGATTGTTTTGACAAATTGTTGGCATTTGAGATATGTTATTATTGCTCGCTAGTTGATTATGCCATTGATATGAGTAAATATAATTCCTAAGTGTTATTATGAGCATGGTTAGTTCATGATCTTTGCTAAAAACCTGGGTACTATTTAAGCTTATATACGGATACAAGAACAAAAGAGTTCGTAAATGTTTTTCTTTATCACTTTCAGCTTGTCAACTGAATTGCTTGAGGACAAGAAATGAGTTAAGCTTGGGGGAGTTGATACGTCTCCGTCGTATCTACTTTTCCAAACACTTTTGCTCTTGTTTTCGACTCTAATTTGCATGATTTGAATGAAACTAACCCGGAATGACACTGTTTTCAACAGAACTACCATGGTGTTGTTTTTGTGCAGAAATCAAAGTTCTCGGATTTGGATGAAACTTTTTGGAGAATTTTTATGGAATATATAAAAATTATTGGCGCAAGAATCAACAGAAGAGGGGCCACCTGTTGCCCACAAGGCAACATGGCGCGACCCCCCACGGTGATGGGTTGGATGAGATTTATCATGTAATCGAGTCAATTTCTTAGGGCCTTGATCCCTAGTATCCACTATGTTCTGAGATTGGTGTTGCTATGACTTTGCTATGCTTAATGCTTGTCACTAGGGCCCGAGTGCCATGATTTTAGATCTGAACCCTTTATGTTTTCATGAATATATTTGTGTTCTTGATCCTATCTTGCAAGTTATATACACCTATTACGTGTTATGATCCGCATACCCCAAGGTGACAATAATTGGGATTCTTTCCGGTGATTGCCGTAGTTTGAGGAGTTCATGTATTCACTAAGTGCTAATGCTTTGTTCCGATTCTCTATTAAAAGGAGGCCTTAATATCTCTTAGTTTCCTTAAGGACCCCACTGCCATGGGAGGGTAGGACAAAAGATGTCATACAAGTTCATATTATAAGCAAGTATGACTATATACGGAATACATGCCTACATTACATTGATGAATTGGAGCTATTGTGCATAGCCTTAGGTTGTGACTGTTACGTGATGAATATCATCCAACGTAATTATCATCACCGATCCAATGCTTATGAATTTCTCATATTGGTTTCTGCTAAGTTACTTTGTTGCTACTGCTTTACACTTGCTACAAACTACTACTGTTACTGTTGCTGTTACTATTGTTACTACTTCTACTGCTATCAAAATTATCATATTACTGTGCTAATAAATATTCTGCTGTAGATATTTTATCTCCAGGTGTGGTTGAATTGACAACTCAACTGCTAATACTTGCAAATATTCTTTGGCTCCCCTTGTGTCGAATCAATAAATCTGGGTGAAATACTACCCGCGAAAACTATTGCGATCCCCTATACTTGTGGGTTATCAGCGTGCTTAGAGGGCATCCAGCGGGCGTATGCTTGCATGAAGACACACTATCCTCGCATCAACGCGACGACCGTGGCTTCAGGGCCGCCCGCCGGGAAGGACAGGACGTCGGAGCGGTTCATGGACGAGGTGATGGAGGGTGCTCGTATCACAGAGCCCCGTTGCAGTAAAGACACCATGTATTTTTAGTTTACACTTCAGAATGCCGAAGTTTGAATGCTGTAACAAAGACAAGCTTTTGGTTTTAAGTTAAATGGGTTCGGCTTGATATTCCGATATTGTTGTTTATATTTTTTGACTCTTGTGCGACCGTTTTAACACTGAAAGTGACCAATCATTGGCTTCTGCCCCCTTGTACATGATACAAGGGGTGTTTCTATAGAGGCTTTAACCCTTAGCTGACGCCTCGGTTCCCGAAGGCGGTTAATGCGTATAGAAACTAGGCAATCGGACTATATTGGCTTTATAACTTTCACTTAGTCATAGGAGCTTGACTGTGGCAGCTAGTGACTGGCCCCCCTTTTTTGAGGTGTTCAGCTTTAGCCGAGGTTTTAAACCGTTAGCCACTTCGGCTAATTTTAAGAAGAGCCCCTCGTTTCACACAGATGACCTCCATCGATTCGTAGTTTAACACAGTCATCGGTTTGCCGACCAGTTTACGCCTACCAAGACAGTCAGTTTTCGTCTTTCTCCACTGAGGCGCTTTACCATCCAAGATGGCAGCACAATCGCAGTGGTTCTCCCTTTACACTCTTAACTGAACAGAGCGGAAACATAAGAGGTAAACACAGGAGCCGGGCAACCCAACTATTGACCAAAATCATGGTTCAAAACTAATTCATATAATGCAACATCCGAGACGCCGAATAAACTATCCGGACTGCTTTTCAGGCACGGGATTTGAATCCGAGCCCCCGGTCGATAGCCGAGTAAGTTACGAAAGAAATTTGTATCATGAGAGTTTATCTTTGTTCACAGGCTAGAAGGAAAATCAAATAACACAAATATATGCGTGGTGACCGCGAAGGGGCTGTTTTCTTTTATTATAAGGTCAAAGCCGTACATGCCGAGCTTTATCAAAGAAACTTTTAAAGATACATTGCAAAAGGAAGATTGGAGGAGGAATTAAACAGGGTGGTTATAGTCGGGTTTACAGCCCTAGCCCTTCCCTGCCGCACGTCTGTGCCTCCGTGTTGTTTATCAGCTTGTCCTCATCTATGGCGAGGTTATTGTGTTGCCTGCTACCCCGCATATACTATGCTTTATGCATTCAAGAAGTGGGTCCTTTGAATAGGTTGTAGCTATCGCAGAATGGTTTAAACCATGTACTTATGCTGCTCCTGTCGGGCCTTTGACAGTGCCCTGTAGGTGCGCAAGTCTTCGGGTGGGCGTTGCCTGATTGAGCCGAATGGCTCGCCCTATACTTTTGTGCTCCTCGGTCTCCCATGGAATTTTGGGTGCGAAGTTATGCACTCTAGGGACATAGTCCTCAACAAGAGGGAGAGAGACGAGGAGCACGTATCCTTATTTAGGGTGAGTGGTCGGCTGTCCGAGGTCAATAGGTTCCACCCGATTGCGCTTTGAAGAGCCAGGTGTACCCTTCCCGAACAGAGTGAGGGCTGCTTCCTCGGATGCCTGAACCTCGACTGCAAAAGCTCGGTGTTACCATTGACTGTAATAACACCATTTGGCCCCAACGTCTTGAGCTTTAAGTATGCATAGTGCGGGACCGCATTGAAGCGAGCGAATGCAGTTCGCCCGAGCAGTGCGTGGTAGCCACTGCGGAAGGGGACAATGTCGAATCTCAAGTCTTCGCTTCGGAAGTTTTTGGGAGATCCGAAGACTACCTCTAATGTGATTGCTCCCGTGCAGCGTGCTTCAACGCCAGGTATTACACCCTTGAAAGTGGTAGAACTGGGCTTGATTCTTGATGGATTGACCCCCATTTTTCTGATCGTATCAGCATAGATCATGTTGAGGCTGCTACCTCCGTCCATAAGGACACATGTCATGTGAACCCATCAATGATGGGGTCCAAGACCA